>OY282610.1:29550416-30958541 GCA_958298945.1 Atherix ibis | reverse complement strand
TTAACACAAAATTCTAATGGCACATCTTCAAATTTCACTGTTTCATTTTTCCTAACGCACTACAAAAACACATTCAAACATGGTGGAAACTTTTTAAAGTATTTTTGTTTCCAATCTCTCAGTACTCTCAGTCTCACTACTTTTCTGTCACACCTTTTATTTTCTTTCTTATTCTAGAATATTTGCTTTCCAAAGTTACTAAACCAAATACTTTGAACAATAAAAAGCTCATAAAATCTTTAAAAATAAATTTGGGTTATTTTTCGTTCAAACGTAAGGATTAAATTAAAACTACATTTGAGCAGATTAACTTTGTTGTTTTTTTCTTTGTAAGATTTAAATATTAAGAAATAAACAAAATGAAATGAAATAAAAATAAGCAAATGCCTATAAATAGTAATAGAAAAAAGGATCATTGGAAAAAGAAATTTCAATAAAAAAAAAATGGAATAAATAAGTTTCTAGTAAAATATATTTTTTTTCTAAATACAAACTTTTTCAGATAATATTATAAGAAGCATATATCTTTTGGCTATCCTTTTTATTACCTGTCCTTATGGGGTAGCAAAATATTTTTATTGTATACTATTTTCTTTGCCAATGACAAATCTCTGACGACCTGTTAAGGTCAATTCAATCTTGGAAATTGGACTCGCTTACAAATAGTTTAGAGACTGCATAAAAAAGCAGTTTACTTTTATTTTTATTTCTATTCAATTTTTATACTTCCTAAGGATATATTTATATATGAATGTATTTATATAATATGCATGCACATATCATGAATTTGTTTAATATTTGTTTTGAACTATTTTTGATATTACCTACCAAAATGTAATCAAATTTCAAATGAAGTTTGGTTTCGCATTATGGTTGTCGAACAAGTGTTTATCGATTGACATTTGGAGTCATTCATATTATAATTTTACTCACAATAGTTTAGTTGAAAATTAAGTTCAAATTTAGTTCACAAATGAAATTTATTACTGAGCTCAGAATCTACCGATTAAGTGCTTATATTTTATCCAAATTTAAAAAAATAAATCTTATAATGAATTGATTTGCAATCAATCAATGCGCATAAAATGTTAAATTTTTTTTTTACCAAAATTCTTTATTTTATTTCGTAGTTTGCACTTTGTACAAAAATTTTCTTCAGCGATAACGCTCATTTCTTGCTTGGTGGATACATCCAAAAAAGATATATTAGGCTCCAAAAAGCTACAATTGACTATAAAAAAAATTCAACTTTAAAAAAACTTCAATTTTTTGGATTATCAAGCAGATTTTTTCTTAAATGCAAAACATAATGACTACAAATAATATATTTAATAAAACTCTTATAAAAAATCTATAACAATATTTATATCTTAAATATCATGTATTAGTTGGAAATAGGTCAAAATTCCCAATATACAAATTACAATCATATATCTTCGGATGAAAGCTTGTTGTTTTTTTTTTTTTTTTTTTTTTTTTTTTTTTGTCGTGAATAACAGAAAAAGTTTTCTTTTCACCAACTAAATCTTTAATCGGTAGTAATATGTCATAAAATCAATAATAAAACTTTCTGAATAATTGTCAGGAAAAAAATGTGAAAATAAAAACGATCGAAAAGAAAAAGAAAACGAAAAAAAAAAACTACAACTAATTTGTATTGTTGCTAAAAGTTTTCCATATACAAAAAGTTGTTTAAAAATTGTTTTTCCCTACAATCACATTATGCAAAGAGGTCAGTTTTAGTAAAATATTTTGGATTATGGACGGTAAATGGTAAAGTTTACTAAATAAACTTTTCAGTAAAAATGTAAGTTAACACACATTAAGTATGGCAAAAATAAAAGGGAAAATAATATAACGAAACAGAGAGAAGCTTTTGTTGCTTCCTAGAAAATCTATTAAGCCGGTTGCGATGTGGTTGAAAGTAAAACAGAATGAAAAATAGCCAACATTTCAACAACCAAATGGAAAGTACATTTTAATTTCATGTCTTTTTTTTGGTTTAACATAATAATAGCGTATGTATATTGTCGTCTTAGAAAAATTCTTAAAGGTAAAAAAAAACCATTTTTGACCGAGAAAAACTAAAGCTAATCTGAAAAAATTACTGATTACTTAGCAATAGGTCGTATAATAAAAGCCTTTGTCAAGAGACGGCATTCACCTTATCTGGAGTAGAGGACTAAAAGTGATAGCAACAAGATACATTTATCGATGTACAAAAATAGGAAACAGTTTTCTATTCAAGTGAATTGAATGGGAAAAAAATCCTTCCATCTTCTCAGAAAATTTTCTTCTCCAAAACATAGAGAAACAGACAACACAAGTACGACTACAATCAACATTTGAATGGGGATGGCAATTTTTTTCTACTATCTGTAAATTTTTTAGTGTCTTACATTTTGTCAAACTTGTATTAAAATTCAACATTTCATGAAAAGTTCCGAAAGAAATTTATAGGAAAAGTACTATAATCTGTGCTTTTAAACATTTACGAAATTAGGGTTGGGGAAAAAAAATGAGCAAAATATAAATAAAAGACGAAATAAAATTAAGATAAAAAAAAAAAAAAACAAAGAACAGAACGAAAAAAGTATTGTTGGTCCTATTTTATACTTAAGGTATCCTGTAAAATTTTTTTTATAAGAATTCCATTTCGAATAATGATTTCGTCGACTTGTTCCTGGGTTAAATCGTATTTCAATTTTCAAATCAATTAGCTAATATTCTATTTGGAATTTTTGCTTATTTAGAGAATTATTTTTTTGGCTTTTCTCCATTTAGTTTTTTTTTGTTTTTTTTTTTTGTTTGTTTATTAATAAATATTAAAGAATCAATTCTTAACAAAAATATGCTAAACATTTTTATTCATCTAATAAAACTGAGTGCCATTGAATAATAAAATTTAAGTTCAAGCTTTAAAGAAATTTCACTACTATGAAAATTTTTCCATAAAAAATTTATTATTTTAGGTTTTTTTTTTAAATTTTTTGAAAAACTGGTAAATTTTATTTATAAAATTTTTATAATTTAAACCAAAATGGAAATAATTTTTGTGCAAAACTAACGATATTAATAAAACCTTTTCCAAAAACTATAAGCAAAAAGAATTTAATACATTTTTGTTTTACCATTTAAAAGGATTAACCAATTTGTTATTTGGGAAGTAAATATGAATAAAACTTATTTGAAGTTTCTATAATATATTAATTAGATTTTTATTTATTTATATTTTCTTAATAAATAAAATATTATTCAAATTACTGCTAAAAAAACATTTGTCAGAACTTGATCATTTAAAGGTAATTTTTGATGATTTTTTCGCATACTTTGGGCTATTATTCAGTTATTAAATTATGGATTTTAGTTTTGAAATGATATAAATTTCAAAAATATATTTTTAAATAATTTTAATAGAAGAAGTTTAATGGCTTCAAATAATACGAATCTTGTAGATCAATTGACATTACCAAAGACTTAAAAAAATCAGTTCTCAAATAGGCACAGCTATCAGGATTTATAGAAACGGTATCCCCTCTTCCATTTTTAAAGAAATACAAGGCTATGGGTGTAGTAAAAAGAAATCCATTATTTTTGCATTAAATTGAAGGTTTTATTTAGCATAGATAGAATGATACGATTTAGGTCAAATATGCACCGTTTTGTTCGATAACTTGTTGCCATTTTGGAGGTAATTTCATAATGCCTCTTTCATAGAAAACCTCGTCCCTATTGACAAAAAACTGGGACAGTCGATTTTTGACAATCTTCTCTTGAGGCGAATTTTTCACCTGCAAAATTATTCGTCATAGACAGGAAGAGGTGGTAATCACTTGGTGCCAGGTCCGGACTATAAGGTGGATGCATAAGAACGAATTAAGAGTTCGGCCGTAGGGGAGCAGCTCATAGTAGATGATTCCCTGCCAGTCCCACCAAACACACAGCACAACCTTCCTGGCTGTCAATCCTGGCTTGACCACCGTCTGCGCCGGGTGACCGCGATTTGACCACGACCGTTCGGTCCAACGGGTTGTCGTAAGTGACCCACTTTTCATCACCAGTAACCATCCGCTTCAGAAATGGATCGATATTGTTGCGATTCAGCAGCGATTCGCAGATGGAAATTCGGTCCTTGAGGTTTTTTTGCGATAACTCGTGTGCCACCCATACATCGAGCTTCTTTTTGTATCCAGCCTTATTTAAGTGGTTTCAAACGGTTTTTTGTGCAATATTTAGCTAATGGGCAATCAAAACAGTGCTTACGTGACGGTCGGACTGGACGATTTCCATTATTTTATCGACATTTTCGACAATTGGCCTTCCAGAGCGTGGTGCATCTCTAACATCAAAATTACCGGAACGGAATCGACGAGACCAAAATTGCGCATAATTGACTGTTACAGTATCAGGACCATAAACACTATTCACATTTTCAGCTGCCTGGTTTGCGTTTTCGCCTTTATCGAAGAAAAACTGTAAAATAGGGCGTATTTTCTCTTTGTTGGTGTCTATCTTTGACGCGTGCTAAAAAAATACTGAGTCAAGTAATCACAAAACTGTATTTTAGTACAAAATCTTATCTTTCTAACGCCATCTAGTGCAACCCGATCGCACTTTTAAAACGGGAGATACAGACTCCTAAAGCCATCTATTGGCAAAATAATGGATTACTTTTTACTACACCTTATATTAATTACCAGTAATAAAATAATATTTATTTTAAAATAGATAGTAGTAATTAAATATTATTTGAAGAAAAAAAAATATATTTATTTAAGAATTGTTAAATGAAAAAGCTATACTTTCCGAACCATAAAATTAGTAATTCCTTATCAATAATTACAATTCTTGCTAATGGAAACTTTTATATTCTTATCGCTTTTAATATATTCTATACAATTGTTACCTACTTATTTTAAGATCAACATTTTAACTTTATAAGATTTATTAAATTTTGTAAAAAAAAAAAAATTTTGAAAATATTGTAAACACTATAAAATCAAAAATAAACTTTATTTATCAACAATTTTTAATACCAAAAAAACTTAGTAATTACATCATAATTGTATACGTGTACACTTAGTCTACAACTATCAAGATTTAAAAAAAAACATTTTCTTATACAATACAATCGTAAAAAAATTTATATACGATATAAAAGAAATTAAGAGTTTGAAATTTTGTGAACATTTTTAATTTTTATAATAAAATAAAAGGAATTTTTTTTTATCTTTCTCAAAGCTAAAAAAAATCAAAAATTGAAAAATTCTAATGTTAAGGTGTACTTTAAAAAAAAAATAAAACAATATAATTTGCATATATTATTATAGTATAAACTGAAAAAAAAATCATGCAAAAATCATTTATAAAAAAAAATTAGTTTCCTTTGAAATTAAATGCAAAAACTAATAAACTTTATATAAATTTGGAATACCATAAAAAATAATATTTAATAAGTAAAAATAGGGGTCTTTAAAAAAAGGATGGAGAAAAATATTTCACGGGCATCATCCACTAATTAAAATTAAACAATTTTGTAATTCATTGTAAGTACAGCAATATAAAAAATTATGCAATGATGGAAGCTTTTTGCTAAAATTTGTAGCCCACTGTAATTACATTGACTAACACAATTATGCAAAGAGGGTTAATCCTTACAAAATTTGACGTAATAATTTGCTTAGATTTTTAGGCCAGTTTAATTACAATTACTTACAAAACTATACAATTACGATTGCACTCTCAAAATTTAATTTCTACATTTTATTATTACAAGTATTTTTGATGTAATCTAAATTTTGATTTCAGAATATACAAAATTTCTTTTAATAGTATATTTAATTCATTCTAGACACCATAATGAAGTTTACAACGAACATAGCCAAATGATAAATTTCTACTATATACGAGGTCTGTTCAAAAAGTATCGCAAATTTTGAATTTCCGCGGCTTAAGTATATTCGATTTTCGGTTTTTTGTGGTGTTATATTGGTAATCATGTCTCTCACTTATGCCGACAAGTTCGGCCATTTTGAATGTTCAGTTAATTTTTGACAGCTGCTTTGCTTGCACGTGTTTTGGCTCGTCTTCGATTTTTGCTCGTCTTAAATTTTTGAATTTTTGAATTTTTGAAATTTTGAATATTTGAATATTTGAATTTTTGAATTTTTAAAATTTTTGAATTTTTGAATTTTTGAATTTTTGAATTTTTGAATTTTTGAATTTTTGAATTTTTGAATTTTTGAATTTTTGAATTTTTGAATTTTTGAATTTTTGAATTTTTGAATTTTTGAATTTTTGAATTTTTGAATTTTTGAATTTTTGAATTTTTGAATTTTTGAATTTTTGAATTTTTGAATTTTTGAATTTTTGAATTTTTGAATTTTTGAATTTTTGAATTTTTGAATTTTTGAATTTTTGAATTTTTGAATTTTTGAATTTTTGAATTTTTGAATTTTTGAATTTTTGAATTTTTGAATTTTTGAATTTTTGAATTTTTGAATTTTTGAATTTTTGAATTTTTGAATTTTTGAATTTTTGAATTTTTGAATTTTTGAATTTTTGAATTTTTGAATTTTTGAATTTTTGAATTTTTGAATTTTTGAATTTTTGAATTTTTGAATTTTTGAATTTTTGAATTTTTGAATTTTTGAATTTTTGAATTTTTGAATTTTTGAATTTTTGAATTTTTGAATTTTTGAATTTTTGAATTTTTGAATTTTTGAATTTTTGAATTTTTGAATTTTTGAATTTTTGAATTTTTGAATTTTTGAATTTTTGAATTTTTGAATTTTTGAATTTTTGAATTTTTGAATTTTTGAATTTTTGAATTTTTGAATTTTTGAATTTTTGAATTTTTGAATTTTTGAATTTTTGAGTTTTTGAGTTTTTGAATTTTTGAATTTTTGAATTTTTGAATTTTTGAATTTTTGAATTTTTGAATTTTTGAATTTTTGAATTTTTGAATTTTTGAATTTTGGAATTTTTGAATTTTTGAATTTTTGAATTTTTGAATTTTTGAATTTTTGAATTTTTGAATTTTTGAATTTTTGAATTTTTGAATTTTTGAATTTTTGAATTTTTGAATTTTTGAATTTTTGAATTATTGAACTTTTGAATACAATACATATTTTTGTTCGTTTGAATACAATACATTTTGTTTTGTTTCTGTTATTGTTGCTCTTGATTGTGCTATTGCTGTTATTGTTGCTGTTGCTGTTGATATTGCTGTTGCTATTACCGTGTCTACTGATGTTGCAGTTGCTATTGCCTTTGTTGTTACTTTTGTTGTTGCTGTTGCTGTTTCTATTGACGCTGTATTATACTAATTCATCTCAGGTGACCAATACATATTAAAACAGTTTAATGGATACACAATTGATTACTAACTACTTTTACAAAAAATGTTAAATTACTTTGCAAATAATATAATTTATTTTGCAATTATCAATACCGAAATTCTTATGTGCACTTCTTTATGTAAATTAATAAATTTTAATAGATTAACAACTACATTATTTGAAAGTTAAATAGGATAATTCAAATTTCTGAAATAACCTACAATGAAGTAAACGATCATTTTTTTTATATTAATAAAAAAAAATATTCTCACCTCAAAATCTGTCAGGATTTGAAATTTCCTAAGAGAGATGTCTTTCAAACGAATTTAATATGAGCATTTTTTTTATATTTTATATTTTAGTGGAATTAAATATGTTAAACAAATTTTCGTCCTTAAGAAAATAAATTGTTTAGTTGAGTTATACATTTTTGAAAATATTTGTAAATTTATATTTTTTTTACTATAATTACAATAGATTATCTGAACACTATTTGTACACTTTCTATTAGATAAAAAAAAATTTCTATAAATATATTTATTAGCAAATCAAATTCTTTTTTTACTTTATATTATCATATTTGATATTCACATAAAAGAATTCAATTTTATCTTATCGTAAAATGTTATCATTAGAGTAACAAAAACAAAATAAATATCTACAAAAGTTATTCTCATGAGATATCATTTCGAGAATTTTTGAAACTTATCAATAAATTATTCGACAGATTGGGGATGTTAAATATATATAACAGTGAATATATTCACATTTTTATGGTTTTTTTTTATATTTTTCAGATTAGAAAAAAAAATTATTTATACGACTTCCTCATGCACATACTGTCAGTTATATTCATTCGTTTTTCGCTTTGAATTTATTGGCTTCGTATTTGATCTTTGCTAACAAAAAAACGAATAAATTTTCCCCATAATATAAATGTACATATAATTTTTTGGGAAATGAAGAATAAGTAAAAGAAAATATATTTTCATTAAAAAAACATAAAAGTTCAGTCAGTCAAACACAAGAAAATCTGCTGTGTCCCTGGACACAGTTGGTAAAAATTCTCTTTATATTATTTTATAATTTTAATCCTATTCATCCTAATATCGATTTGATCTTCAAAGATAACGTTTCTATCATATATGTATATCTGAATTTGTTATCATTTATTATTTTTATCTAAAACTCCCACACAGTTGTTAATGTGAATTTTATTTTTCAATTGATATTGAACACATTTTTTATGACTAACGTTGACAACTTTATTTTATTAATAGTATTGTAACCTTAAAATTTGAGAACAATTTTAAAAATATCCACATTTTTCGGGTTAAAAACAAGTAACAAGTAAATTTTACAAAAAGATTTCTTTGAATATTTCTCAAAAAGTTTTTACAACTGACTTTTCCATAAGTTTTCAAAAGAAATAAAAAGTAACCTTTAAAAATAGATTAAATTTGTTTATAGACATTTTAAAATACGAGTATATGAGAAAATATTGCTTGTATGAGTTTTGAAAATTTTTTTTTGATATGTTGTTGAAAGCACATTTAGAACTTTTCCCAGTTTTCATATTAAAAATAGATATTCAAAATTATTTCCATTTGAATATTGGTGCGATAACTTTTTTTGGTACTCCTTTTTAGTCCCTTCTAAAGTGCAAAACTTTAAATTTATTTGCTTTCATAAACTTTCATAAACTACGGGTTATAGTTGCAATTGTTAATATATTTTACCAACAATATTCAAAAACAAAATAAAAAATTTTTTTTTTAATTTAAAAAAAAATTAAAAAAACCAAATTTATTAATTTAAGAATAAACAAAATATTTTTATTAGTTTTTAAATTAATAAATAGATGTGTTGTAAGTCCTCAAATTAATGATTAAGCAGGATAAGTTCTTGAAAAGCTTTCATCCAATAACTAAGCAGGTTTTTTTTAAATTTTCTTAATTTCTTTTATTCACTTTTTTTGAAATTTTACTATCAATTTTCTTATAAAGTAATTTTTTGATATAGCAGAAAAGAATTTCGTAGAAAAATTTACTAATACAGATATTTAAAAGTACATGTCTAATTCAATTACTTAACGATATCCTTCCACCCTGGAATATAGGAACAAAAAAGGAAAAAATACCTCAATGTAGAATAATTTGACTTTTTCTTTTTCTATACTCAGTTTTTTTTTTAAATTTAAAGAAAATATTATTGAATTTATTATATTATAATATAAATAATTAATATTTTTAATTCAGCCAAATTTCTTGAAAACATCTTTTCACTAACATTGAAAAAAAAAATATGAACATGAATTTTTCATATCCATAAACAGACTGGAATTAACAATTTGAGACCACTTTTCAGTGTTAAACATTTTTAATGTAGTCTTTATAAAAATCTGTCCTAGCATATGCTCATAAGCATATTATTTTAAATTTAAAAAAAAAAACTAAACAAATAAACTACAATATTTTTTGGTGGATTTTTTAAAAATCTTTTTTAAATGTTAAAATTTTGTAAGAACAACAAAATTCTTTAAGAAAATTTCAAATTCAAAAAATATTTTTAATATAATAGACATTTTTAAGAATATTCAATTTTATTATAATCGATTCGCTTATTGAAATTCGATATAGCAGGAAAGGATCTTCAGGATACAAAATATTATCTGAATTAATTTATTTAATTATTTACGATCACTTTTCATTAAAAAAATTGCAGGAGTACGATAAGATTACAATTGAAGCATTTTTATATTCTTAGATAGGTAATTTTTTTTTGTTTCTTTCTTAAATAAATCTTTAAATTAATTTTTTTTTATTTGCGATAGTATCATATAATTAAAATTGACTTTAAAATGTCAGCACTTTCACTGAATAATTATTATGGCATGGATTAGTTCGGATCGCGCAGATGTAAAATTTATATTATATAAAAGTGGACCGCCCACCTGTGATAGAGCATATTTTGGAAGACTCTTAGCTCTTAGTTTGATGAACACAAAAGACTAACACGAACTGACATCTTATGAAAAGGGGGCTCTGAGGAATTAGAAGAATCTATTTTTCCAACAGCAAAGCGTTGTTCGGTATATGGCCATGTGATACAATAGAAGCAGCTAAGTAGCTGCAATATCTGATCTGATGCGAAGAGTACCTTTTATTGAGCCTTTCAACGACTTCTTTCTTTAAAAAAAACTTGATTTGCAGTGTATTATGTACGGTTTCATCTCATAAGAGCCCTCACTAATTCCACATTTTCATAAATTTTCGATATTGATGACTTATCTTAATTAGATTCGTTTTCCACTACTTTCCGTCCATTCAAAAATGTGTCATGCCACCAAAATATTGGTAGTCTTCATAAGGAATACTGCCCAAAAGCTTATTAAAACTCTTTGTTACACAAACTCATACATTCACCGAGCTTAACATAAAATTTGACAGCGCATCCTTACTCCAACTTTTATCGTTCCATTTTTTATAACACCCTATAAAAACACAACTTCAGTTATCCTACTCTATAGGATCGCGTAGATCCTGGATGAGGTTAAAATTTCTGTTGCTCCTCTACAAGAAACTATTTTATAAGCTATGTAAAAGGATCGTCCGAAGTAATGTAGGATCACTCACAGCTATATCAGTCTCATTGTTGGAGAATTTTTTAATAAAGAAGTACGCCAAATTTCAATACCGTAAGTGCAGATTGGTTTTAAAATTGTGCTTAAGATCCATAGTGTAACTTTTAATCGATTGTTCAGTAGTGTCTGTAGAGTTCAACCATTTCTAATATTATATGTGTTTTTTTGAGAGGGGGAGGGAGGGGGGTGGTTATTTCAAGTAAACCATTTGTGTAGGTATAATCGCAGGTGAAGTTTTCTGGAACTTGGTGCAATGATATTACCATTAAGGCACAGTGGATAGACTGTGACAGTTATATAAACACTCTTCTGCTCCTTGACTTGCTCTCACTATCTCATAAATCAGTTTCGGAAATATTGGATATGGGATTATAAACTAATGGAAGCTGTTTGAAAATTTAAGTGATATATTAGAGTTATGGTATCATCCGCATACGTTACAACTACATTTTTGGAATTAGTTGGTAAGTTATAGGTGAAAATATTCTATGAAAGTCGGACTAGCCTTATGGAAAACCAGCTATTATAAGAGATATTGAGTTTCCAGATTAGTCCAGAACGATCAAAACGCGTCTAAAAATACACCTGTTACGTTCTTTTCTCACAAGATAGGCGATATTTTTGGATTGTATTCTAATCGCGGACACCAAATTGGTGATCGGGAATAAATATTTTGATAGAGTGTATTTTATCTTTCTAATGTGATTATTTAAAATTCATGCCAATATCCCACAATTCAAATTGAAACTGTTAGAACCAAATCGTTACTATTGTTGTTAGTGAAATAAATTGTATCTAATTGATAGATCTACTAATAGTAATAGAATAAAATCAATTTAACAGATTTTTTATTACATATTTTTAATTTTAATTTGATGTATTGAATACCAACATTTATTTATCTACATTTAAATCGGTAGGAAAAATGTTCTCCTATATAAATTTTGAGTATTTAAATTTTCCAGTAACCCCTATCCTACCAGTTCAAATTTCAAATACTAATTCTATATATGATAAAATATTTCTTAGTAATCGAATAGATCGATTCTTTCTTTTCGGATAATTTGCAACCATAACAACAAAATTTACCAACTAAAATACGGATATTAATTAACGAAAAAAGAAAAATGAGAACGCAGTGGCAACGCTTACGAATGCCTAGCTATAAACAGAAACTTAACCGACTACAGCGTAAACTGAATATGGAAATTATAAAGCACCTATAATAGAGGACATCAAATTTGTACAAAATATTTCTTTATGGGAAGCCACTAGACGAATAATCTGGTAGAAAAAAAATATCACATGGCAAAAAACAGACAAAGAAAAAGCTGAAGTATTTCCTAAAGATTTGGTAAATAATTTTGCTCCACATGATGAAACAGAAATTAAATTGCATACTAATAAAATATCGAAGAACTAATATTTCCAGTCTCTATGAGTCTTCCTCCTAAAAATTTTAAGCCCACCGAAATTAAATCTACTATTCTGCACCTTCCCAATAAAAAAGCTCCTGGGTGTGATCTAATAACAGCTCCTATTCTGAAGCAAATTTCCCGAAAAGCGTTAGTTTTAATTACAAACATTTTTAATAGTATTTTGCGCACAACCTTTTTTCTTTACTCTGAAAATTTATTGTCATTAAAATGATTCCTAAACCAAATCCATAAATTCTTGTTTCTCCTATAGACCTATCAGCCTCTTACCAATCCTTGATAATATTTAAAAAAAACCTCCTATTAAAACGACTCTACCCAGTCCTTGTTCACCAATTTGGCTTCCGATCTGAATAATCCACTATCCAGCAATGCCATCGCATTGTTGATCACATTGCATCCTCTATTATGAGGAAAGTGTATTGCCCAGGAGTATTTTTAAAAGCTTAAGAGCTTTTAAGCGTGGACTCCTCTAAAAACTCAAGAGCTTTCTTCCTTTAACATACTACCTTATCATAAATTCATATCTTTCCCAACGTCATTTCCAAATTGGAATTAACTCAGAATCCTCGAAAATATATCCTATTCTTACCGAAATCCCATAATGCAGTATCCTTAGTCTCATTTTATATAATATTTATACCCATGATATCCCATCTAATCCTAATACTATCAATGCTACTTATGCAGACGATACGGTCATACTTGCTACCCATACAAATCCTGCGATAGATTCCAACAATTTATTGTACAATTCCATATCCACAAACTTTAATCTTGGTTTAAGAGATGGACAGTAAGGATAACTGAACAGAAGAGTGCTCACATTACTTTTACACTTTGTCAAGGAAAACCTACCTCTTCATACCTTAATAGCAACAAGATTCTACAATATGATAAAGTACGTTATTTGGGACTTTATCTGGACAAAAGATTAACATGGAAACCACATACTAGACTGAAAAGAGTTAAAGCTAACCAACGTTATCTACTCGTACAACTTCTTAGACTACTGGATAAATGCTCGCAACTAACAATTATAAAACCAATTTGGACGTATGGAATTGAACTTTGGGGTTTAACGAAACGTTCCAATTTCTATCGTTTCCAGGTCTTACAATCCAAGATCCTCCGTAAAATTGTTGATGCTCCTTTTTATGTTCGTAACAACGTAATACATTTTTATCTAAATGTTCCTTTTTTTCAGGACCTGTGTAGTTCCCGCTATCAAAAATTTTACTCCCGTTTATCCTATCATCATAATCCACTTGTGATAGAATTGTCCGGTACTGCCCTCCCCGGAAACGCTCATCGGAGACTTAAGAGACAATGGCCTAGAAATTTTCTAGGGGAATCTAACTTCCATTAGTTGGAGAAATGCAAATGGGTGTTCAGTCCCACTTCATGATGTCATGTTAATCTGCTTCTTACAATATAATTGTAGTTGCAGATAAAATTTTTTTTTTTTAAAAACACATCTACAAAAAAATCCACCTTTTTCAAATTTAGTTATTATATTAGCACATGTTTGCTAAGTAGGACGAAGTGGCAGACAAATCTGCCTTTTTTGGCTGATTGTATATTAGTTAGCTTAGCTGACTAATCGGAATATAGTCATACTATATTCCGATTAGTTAGCTAAGCCTTCAGCCACGTCAGTCATGTCATTCTTTCACTGTAGAATTTAATAATTAATTTTTAAAAAAAGCAAGTAATTTATTTTTTATAAAAAAAATTTTTACTATAGAAGATAAATTTTTTAAGGTTTTATATAATTATAGTATGGAAATACCATCTGGCAATATTCTAAACAGGGATGTGGCTAACTGGCTGTCTGTCAAAATTTTCAAATTTTCTGCTATGAAGAAATTAAAAGTTGGCTGATCCTTGCGTCAGCCATCGTCAGCCACTTTAGCTATTTGAGATGACTTTGGGACAGATTTCGACTTATACCTTAACTTTTCGTCAGCCTACATCAGCAGGTAATTTTTTTATCACATCCTTAACTGATGGGAAATTTTGGAATTGTCAAATATATTACAATTTCAAACTAAAGCATACATCTCTCGGTTAGATTGATTTTTTTAAAAAAATCATTAATAATATAAAATTTATTGCAATTTTTTTTTTGTCAATTTTTCAAAAAAAAATATTTTTTTTTTAAAATCATCAAAATTTCCAATAACAAAAAATCTTTATTTCTTTTGCAAAAAATAGACAAAGAAAAATAACAAATTTTAAATTGATCTTTAAGAATTTTCAATTAAAAGTAGTCTTAGTATTTTGTAAAAGTTTTGCCAGAAATAAAACGTTACAGTTCTATACAAATAAAAGTTTTTATATTACAGACAGAGTTGTAAAAAGTTAGTCAAGTCTTAATCAGTGTTTGGTGAGTAGGACAAAATAAAAATACAATAATAAACATTGGCTACAGAGAAACCTCAAAAACTTTTATAAAACACAATAGAATTAAGTGTTCTAGTGAGAATAAAAGATATTCCTTATCGGCAATCAACGATTAAATGTTTTACTTTATTAAAAAGAAATTTGACTTCTTAATCAAAGATTATGTAAAGTGTGTATTTTTAAATTATCATCTTTTTCTATAGGATTCGATTTGTGTTGGTATTTTTTCTTTATTTTTGATTGGTTTATTTTTAAAGCTAAGAAATTTTTCTTATGTAACTTTAAAATGACACAAAATACGAAAATTATACTAAAATATCTTTCAATTAAATGATATCAACTTTAAATTAAAGAAGACATGAAAATAGAATATTTAAAAAATATTATGAAGAAAAATTTTTAGACCTTAATCTCCTAGGCTTATTTAAGAAATATTTACAACAATATTTACTATTGTACATAATTATAATCCCATGAATGACATCGTCAAGAAGTAGTTTTTGATATTTGGATACAAAAAAAAAGTCACACGGACTTAGATCAGATGAATAGGTAACCATAGACTATATTTTCTGACACGAAATCGTTGACGGAGAAGTCCGTGTGATAGTGTTTGTTTACATGGTGGAGCATACAATTGTCTGCTTCAACGTTAATCGAGAAGCTGATCCCACAAGAGCCCACACTCGATCCACACTTTCATTAGTTTTCGAGATTAAAGGCATCCCTTAGCTAAGTTTGTCTTCCACTACTTCTAAGAATAAAAAGCTTATGATCTTAATAAGTGATGTTTTTCATAGGCTCCTGAAGTTAAACTTGCACTACAAAACCACAACATCAATTATCTATAAGGTCGCAGACCTACCGCACGAGGTTGAAACATATGCTACACATCGAGGATGGACTAACGTTCAAGCTATGATGGGAAAGTTCGCAGTGTTGCCAGATTTTTCTCAGTAATTGCAGTTTTATATTTGCAAATATATTGAAATAAAAAAAAATAAAAGAAAAAACAGAGAAAATTGTAAAAATATTAAAAATTTTTGTTTGAAAATAATATCTTTTAATCGATAATAAAACAAGAGAAAGTATAGTTAAGAAGACCCTTCTGGAAGGATATAATTGAGGACAAGTTCGCTATATAATTTCTTATTTGATATTCATCATTTATATTGTGTAGTCTGTAGTGTTGCCAGATCGCTCTCAATAATAAAAAAAAACTTGATTTACAGTGTATTCTGTGCAGTTTGATCTCATAAGAGCCCTCACTAATTCCACATTTTCATGAATTTTCAATATTAATGACTTTTCTTAATTAGATTCGTCTTCCACTAGTTTTCGTCCATTCAAAAATGTATAATGCTCCAAAAAATTGGTGGTTTTCATAGGGAATACTGTACAAGAGCTTTTTGAAACTCTTTGTTAGGCAAACTCGCAGACACACCGAAATTAACATAAAATTTAATAGCGCATGCTTATTCCAACTATTATCGTTCCATATTTTGTAATACACTATAAAAGCACAACTTCAGTTTCCTACTCTATAGGATCGTTTAGATCCTGGATGACGTTAAAACTTGTGTTGCTCCTCTACAACGAACTATTTTATAAGCTATGTAAAGGGATACTCCGAAGTAATGGCGAATCACTCTTAGCTATATCAGTCTCATTGCTGAAGAATTTTTGATGAAAGATGAACTCCAAATTTCAACACCGTAAGTTCAGATTGGTTTTAAAATTATGCTTAAGATCCATGGTGTAAGTTTTAATCGATTAGTCAGTAGGCTAAGTAAGTATCGGTAGTATCTGTAGAGTTCAACCATTTCTAATATTATATGTGTTTTTTGTGGTGGGGAAAGGGGGGGGGTTATTTCAAGTAAACCATTTGTGTATGTATAATCACAGGTGAAGTTTTCTGAAACTTGGTGCAATAATATTACTATTAAGGCATATTGTGGAGTCTATATTATTGCCAGATCACTATCAGTTATGCCAGTCTTATTATTTTTTTGTCTTAAATCTAGAAACAGATAATTTTCCCTCAATCCTAAGTAAATTTAACATTATAAAAGAGTAGTTATTATTTATATTAAATAAATATTCGATTTAATGATTTTATAATTATCTTAAAAATATGCTTAATTTAAGTTATAAGAAGGTATCGAACAGTATTCTTTTCAATGAAAATCTTTACGAAAAGAAAACATTATTAAATCAGTCATAAAAAAAACTAAACTAAATTAGATAAGAAAATTTTTGATTTAGTTTTCTATTCTGTAAAATGATACAATAAGTTTTGTACGAAAATTATATCTTTTTATTTATAAAAAATTGTTTGAATTTATTAAAGAAAATAAATTAAAAGTAATTGAGAAAAAATATAAATAATTATTTTTAAAGTAACTCTAACAATATTGATAGAAATAAAAATAAAAAACTCGTTATGAGAATTTTCATTAAGGATACTTAAGATGAAGGGATGATAATTGCCAAATGTTGGTTGAAATAATAAAATGCGAGGGAAAACTATCTCTAACAAATCTGATAGAATGAAACATCATTAGGGCATTAATCGATATAAATTGAAGAGGCTGAAAATACAAGTATCTATCTGTTTATGAAGAATACTAACGAGAAAAATACTAACTTACGCCACGGCTGTAATGGACCCTTTTATTTGATATGTAGCACCTACTATGTAATTCTTCGGTCTAGTTGTGTTGGGCTATTTTTCTCCACTCCTTTTACGAAATAAGAGGAACACATAAGATATAGTACAAATATTTTTGTTGGTCTATCATTTTCGTCGATTCACACATTGTTTATTTATCTAGCCTAGCAATTATCTTTAACAATCGATAGTAATTTCTTTTCGAAACTGTATCATCAATAAATTGTTTGAATTGATTGAAAGTTTTTGTAATAAATACAACAATATCTATTAATTTGGTAGGTTTTTCTTTTCAAATGGAATTTTTAAAAGATATATTAACTAAATATTAACTGGCTAGTATGATTAAAGCTATAAAAAAATTAAGTAAATTTATATACCAACTCAGTAAAGTCTTATAATTAACTGTGTTAATCCATTAAAGTCCACAAATAAGATTCATCCAATTTGCAATAAATACGAATGGCAGAAAGTATTGTATTTATATACAACTTAGATTAAAAAACAATTTCTTGTACATCTTCTAAATACGTTCTCTAGAAATATCATCTAAATATTTATATTAAGAATATGAATTTTAATATAATTTATGATAATAATTTCTTTGTAAAATTATTTTGTATAAATAATTTTACAAGAAGGAAAAAAATTACTAACAAAATAATTCAAATAAATAAAATTGTAATATTTTAGCAATAAATATTGTTAAATTTTAAATTGAATATTATTGATGCAATGTTGTAGAATTAACACTGAGAATATTGACGTTATTGTAGAAGTCCAATTAATGTTTTTTTTTTTTTTGAACTATTTATATTTAAATAAAAATAATATGAAATAGAAAAAATATTTACATATAATAATATTTAAGAATTAAACAAAATATAGTGATTTTTTTTTGTTTTTTTTTTGTGGAAGCTGACAACACACTGAAGATTATATTTGCTTTAAGAAAACCCCTTTCCACATCGTGAAAGTCGATGATAACCTTTATAAATTGAACCCAATCTAAAGCAAATGCATTATAATAATAATGATTACCAATCAATTTCAAAAAAGTGACTGAAAAAGTATCTTTTATTTTTCATTCAACAAATTTTCTTCTAATTTTCATTATTTTATTTAAACTTTATGATGAGAAAAGTCACGAACAAAAGTTTTAATTAATTCATTTTTCCAACAAAAAACTTAATTTTTCAATTTTCAAAAATATTATTAAATTCAATAATTTCGAATTAGTTCATAAGAGATTAAAATTAATTAAATGCAAAACGTTTCTAGTATTTTCAATTACAATAGATGGCGTGATAATGCTGGAAAACAATACTAAATTGAGAAATATTAGGCGTATTCCAATGGGCCTATTTTGTCAGTCGCGAGTACTCCCGTGTAAGTGAGCAATGGAACGCAGAGCTTTCAGACAGAAGTAAAATATAACCTCAATATAGTCAAGAACAATACTGAGTTTACTCCCTCATAAACAATAAAAACTGAGCTTATTCACACATAAACAATACTGACAAAAATATGACTCTTCAACATAACCAACGAACCCGCTAAGCCATTTATTTCCAGTTCGGGAAGTAAAATTCCCTTACCATAAATTTTATGGGCATTTGAACAAACGAAGTACTCATCTATATGAGGTGGTGTAGATGAAGCTTTTCTCAGAACCAAAGCTTTTAGAATGGAATACGGCTATTATGTACATTTACCATGTTGATGAATTATGTTTTAACAGCTTTATCATATGCACAAACCGTTCAATAAGACTGGTAAACAAATTTATATGCATATAACCAAAAGCTCCGATTATCAATTTACTTTTAAATTTTTATCGAAGCTTTGAATTAAAAATATATTTTCGATTTATTTTTAGCAATAATTAATTTGTTTTCTTTTGTAATTAACTACTGTTGTTTTTAATAATTGTTCAAAATTAACAATGTTTTTGTATTTAAAAATCGACTTTTCGGTAAAAATATGCTAAAATATTGAACTTATAAAAGCTTTCTTCTTATTAACTATTTTCAGTAGGTATTTTTGTGTTAATAAATTTTCTGTCTTAAAATCAGTAAAATAATGTTAATAATAAAAAATTTATATATAAAAATAAATTTTATAAATTCTGTTCACGCTCTTCAATAAACACATTCACATTTTATTATGGCATTCTTTGTAAAATTGCAATAAAAATTTATTTTTAATACCAACTTTTAATTAAATCAATAAATTTGTACATAATAAAAAAAAAAACTAATAAATTATATCTATTTATAAATAATTTTACTTATAAATTCAGTTTTATGTATAATGACAAAATTATTATTGGCCAAAATCCTGGTTACTAAAGTAAATTTTTGTTCTTCTTTTGCGTTGTTAACACAATATGGTCATATTTTCTCTACTTAAACTCAAGGCTTCATTTAATTAATTCAACCTATTATGTACAAAAAATTATATATATAAAAAATTCTTTTTTTTCTTTCTTTTTTTTTGAAGCAAAACAGAACTATTTATATTATTTCATGAAATATTTCCACAATATTATTTTATTTATTTAAAAAAAAAAAGAAAATGCAAAAATACTTCCAAGGATACTGAAATTGATTTTTTTTCCATTTTAAATTGAATTTTTAAAAATTCAATGCAACAAAAAAATTATTGAAATTTTTTTTTTAACATTAATAAGACATTGTTTTTATTTAAATTAGTTTTAACTAATGAAATAAAATATTTACTCTACGAAGACATGAATTTAATATAAATCCTTTTGAAAAGAATATTATTTTTCTTTACTATCAATGACTGTTCAAAATTGCTACTAATTAAATAGAAAAACTACTTTAAATAAGAAATAAATGTTCAGTTAAACAAAAGAGAAGAAAAATTAATATATTAAATAAAAAGCTTTTTGATTATTTAACGTGGGCCAAGCTGGGAATTTTCTTTCATCTTTTCTAGTCAAAATAAATTGCACAGTTAAAAAACAGATTCTAAAATATATGATTTTACATAAAAATACATATATATAATTTTTTTTTTAATATGTCAAAATTAATTTTAAAATAAAAGTCAAATTAAATGAAAAAAAAGAAAAATTTCAAGCATATTTAATATTCAAGCTCGGTAAGAAGCAATCATTTAGGTGCATATGGCAAGACTAAATAATATTCTTCCTACAAACGCAAGAGAGCAATCGGTCACCTATACATCCGAGAAGTGAAAATGTTCACAAATAGAAACTCGTTTACCACTCATTTTCAAGTTCATTTAGAGTATTTTGTTGTTGAGGGGATGTGGGAACTTGTTCGTATTGTGTTTCGATATAGAAATTTGTTGAATACATTCATAAAAAATGTGTTGAATTTTCATAGTATTCGGTTGTCTTGCGCAACATGACGCAAAGGGAAAGTGAACACGTTCAATTAAGTTTGGAGGACTGGTTATTTGCCGGACTTGTGGTGGTCACCAAACGAACTATTCAAAGAGAAGCCAACACTCCCAGTCGTGTTCGGTACAGAATCGATGACGATCGTAGTTCTTCTCATTTCTGTTCTGTTTGTTTGTACTATTGTTCTTATGACAGTAAATTAAGTGGAGACTCCCCATAGAAGCCCCCAACATAGAATATGATAGAACGCGTCGCACCACATTCACAGTAGCCGCAACCGCAACCGTTACCAGCAGTTTAGTTCGCGGTCTCTTAAGTGTCATCCATCGTTAATCCCATCCAAACTAAGAATTTAATGTAAAATTAAAAATAGTTAACATAAAAGTTTTGAAATAAATTAATTATAATAAATATTTTGTGTGTTTATTGAGTTTTTTTTTTTTGTTATTTTTAAATTAATCGATTGTTGTTTTTTGTTTATTAAAAATGTGTACGTGAATAAAAATTATTTTCTTTTTTTTTAAATAGTAAAATTCGGGCATTTTTAAATTTTTGAAAAAGATTTCAATTTTTTACGAATTAAATATGAATAAAGAAAACTTTTTTTTAGCCATTAAAAAAGGTTTTTTGTTGTTTTTTTTTAGAAAAAAATATATATCAATTTTTCGGTATAGTTACAAATAAATCATAAGTTTTTAAAGGAAATAAAGGCAATTCAATTATTTTTATATTAATTTCAATTGATACGTACTAAATATTAAAAAAATACAATTTAACCATATTTCATAAGCAAAAAGAAAAGGATATTCATTTATATTGTAGAAAAATGTAAAGAAAACGCAGAAAAAAATATGCACTGAGCTTTTAGTAAATGATATCAAAAAGGAGTAAACAAAATGAATCTTATATGAACAGTAGTTAAACCATTGAGCTGAGTAACTGTATACAAAATAATAGACACGGGGGTTGCATTACATTATTTCCTAAATTCTTTTAGAGGGTAGAAAAGAGAATTTCTTTTTAAAAAAATAGGGGCATGCGCAAATCTGATGAGAATAAAATCTTTCGAAATCAATCGCAGCAACAAGGAAAATGAATTTGGTATTCTTTTTGAGGGGATTGATGGTGGGTGATAGAGTAATTTATTCATAACGAAAAAATAAGCATATCATCACCAGAAAATCACTTTCCTCTTCTTTTGGCATAGTTTGTTTTTGTCTTATCTATTTAAAAATTCCAAACACATTTGGCAAAAAAAAGCTTTTTTTTTTTTGTAAACAATCAGAAAATAGAAAATTATTTTTAAAAGTTTATCAATTATAATGTGTCTTTTATTTTTTCCAATAATAATATTTCTAATAATAATAAAAATAATATAAATATAAGTTAATTATAGATATTAATATCCATTCAACTTTTTCAATAAAATATATTATATTTGTTTCGAATGATGAGCTTTTTTATTTCATCAATAAAAATTAATTGAAACGAAATCAAATTTATTGTTTTGTTTATAAAAATTTACATTCTATTGCATAAGCTTGTATTTTTTTTAAATTTTATTTCGTTTTTTTTTTTGTTTTTGGTTTTTTTTTTTATTAATAGAAAATACGACATTGAAATCGGAAGAAAGCTCATTTTAACTTTAATAATAGAGAATTTTTACAATTTCTTTTCATATTTTTAGATATCATTTTCTTATATAATTTAAACAAACTTTGATGCTAATAAATAGTAAATTATAATAATTTAATTGAAAATATATTAAATAAAAGTGATTATTTTCTATTCAAAGTAATATTATTAATAATAATAAATAGAAAATAAATTTGTAATAAAATATTTACCAAAGTAAATATAAAATTTTAATTAATCGATGCATCGTTCTGTGACAATAATTTGCCAAAGGAATTTTCTTTTAAAAAATGTAACAAATCTAATCGAAAAAACAACAGTACAACAGCAATGCCAGCGCAATTGTAGCGTTTTCAAGGGAAAATCAAAGGATGGCAAAAAGGTGACGTACGAGGATTATCAAAATATTTATCGACTAACTAAAGAAAAATTTCAATGTAAGTCCTTCTATAAATATACAAAAAAATTCTATTTACTATATAATAAATATATTTTGTTTGTTAATGTGTCATTTGGAAAAGTATATTTTCATCAACTTTTGTCATATTCTATTGTATTTAAAAGAAATTTAAAAAAAAATTATAAAATATTGATTTGATTTTATATAACCAGTAAATGCCTATTTTGATATGCAATTGAAGAGTTTCGATTATGGAACACGGTGTGCCCCTTTGGAGACTCGACAATGCACTGAGCATTAACTTAATTTTATTCAATTGAAATCAATTCAAAACTTACTTAACAGATCAACACTTGGAGAACATAATTCAAGTCTGACTAGCGAACTTTCTTGTAGAATTATTTTATTAAATATGATAAACTTTATTTAATATACTATGAAAAATATATCATTCTCCTCTTTTGAAAATAGAAATTAATCAACTTAAAAAGTACTTGGAATTTTTTCATTCAATCTATCTATTCATTTTGATTGCCATTTTCATCTGCGAAAAATTTCCGTTAAAACTCGTTGTAAAAAATGTTTATCAACTTTTCTTAAACACGAAAAAAAAAATTAATTCCAAAATAACTACGGATTTTATTAAAAAAAATTCCATAAAAATGCAAATTCTTACAAAGCACTGTAACTGCAAAAAGTTAACTGAAAAATGTTCAATGAAAATTTTTACAGAAAATTTCATTGAAAATTTTGACAGAAAATTTTATTGAAAATTTTATTGAAAATTTTTACAGAAAATTTGATTGAAAATTTTTAATGGAAATTTTACTGCGAATTTTTACAGAAAATTTTACTGAAAATTTTTAAAGAAAATCTTTACTGAAAATTTGTACAGAAAATGTTTACTCAACATTTTTACAGAAAATGTTGACTCAACATTTTTACAGAAAATGTTTACTCAACATTTTTACAGAAAATGTTTACTCAACATTTTTACAGAAAATGTTTACTCAACATTTTTACAGAAAATGTTTACTCAACATTTTTACAGAAAATGTTTACTCAATATTTTTACAGAAAATGTTTACTCAACATTTTTACAGAAAATGTTTACTCAACATTTTTACAGAAAATGTTTACTCAACATTTTTACAGAAAATGTTTACTCAACATTTTTACAGAAAATGTTTACTCAACATTTTTACAGAAAATGTTTACTCTACATTTTTACAGAAAATGTTTGCTCAACATTTTTAAAGAAAATATTTACTCAACATTTTTACAGAAAATGTTTACTCAACATTTTTACAGAAAATGTTTACTCAACATTTTTACAGAAAATGTTTACTCAACATTTTTACAGAAAATGTTAACTGAAAATTTTGACAATAAATTTTTTCTTCAAATTTTTCCAAAAAATATTTTCCTGAAAATTTTTACTGAAAATTTGACTAAAAATTTTTATAGAAAATTGTACAGAAAATGTTTACTGAACATTTTACTGAAAATTTTATTGAGAATTTTTACAGAAAATTTTTACTGAGAATTTTAACAGAAAATTTTACTGAAAATTTTTACCGAACATTTTTAGTGAAAGTTTTACAGCAAATGTTTACAGCAAATTTTACTGAAAAAAGGAACTTTTGCAATATTATCATCATATTTTTTTATATTCAAAATTTTCGTGAAAGTATTACTTAAAAAATTCTAAATAAATTATTTTTTTATAAGTCAACTTTTCAATTAGTTATAAATAAATCATAAGTTTTAAAGGAAACCAAGGCAATTCAATTATTTTTATATTAGTTTTAATTTATACGTACTAAAAATTTAATATTATTCATAAGTGTTTAAATTTTCCTAGGTAACGAATTATTTTTTTAAATAAAAAAAATAAAAGCGGTTGGTGGAAGTTTTTCAATTTATTTTTTATAATAAGTTCATCGCTTTTTGTTTCAGAATGACAGAGGAATGTAGTTACTAAAATTTTTATTCGAAATTTTTCCTCTAATTTTAAGATAATATTAAAATATATAACTAAGAATATTTCAAATAAAACTTTAATATGCAATTCTAATTATTTTTGCAAAGTCAATTAGCTTATCACTAAATTAGGAAAAAAAAATTTTTTTGTGAGATTTCGCTCAAATCAGAACAGAGCAAAAACCAAAAAATATTTTTTCTTAGTTTATTGATTACATAAAAATGCAAGAAAACAAATCAACTTTGTGCTATTTTTTGCACAAAGTTGATTAATTATTAATTATTTTTTTGTGAGAAGAAAAAACATTGTTTATCGTCAACGTTGTTAGGAATGAGCAAAAAATGTTTCTCAAAAATGTTATTGATTTTGATTTTTTAAATGAAATTTAATTTTTTTACCATATCATTATAATAATTAAATGATATCTATACTATCATGATTAGTGACACTCACAAAATATATAAATTCAATTGAAGAATAGTTTTCGTACTAAGAAACAATGCGCCAAAAGCTTTAATCGACAATTTCACTTCATAAATAATTAAAAATAGTAGTTCTTAAGAAGTTCAAGGTTACAAACATGTAGTTTGTAACATTTTTACAAATTATTCAATCGTGACTGATTTCGTCAACATCGAACAGTCCAAACAAACACGAACATTTTAAGTTTCGAATCTAAATCTGGCATATGAATAATTGGCCAGTGCAATTACCACCAGTCCATCTAGGATATTATTTAGTCAATTAAGTATTTTATATTATTTTGATACAAACAACTCTTAAAATAATATTATAAAATTAATTTGCTAATATAGTTCACAAAATAAAGACGTTTTTTGTAGACGAAAATCAAAATTTCAAGTCATAAACTTAATAAATAGTGAAGGTGTTCCTTACACCAAAAAAAAAAGTTTTTCTTTGTTTTCGCGATGTTATATGCCATCCAAAAATAGATAGTATAGTTTTGTTATTATCTGTGAATCGTAAAATGCATCCCATACACTATATTCGTAAAATGCATATTTATTTACATGCAAGTTTGTTTTTATGATGACGCAGTTATTTTTTTTTACTATAATACAATGAAAAATATCATACATTTATTATTCACAAACATGTAATTGTAGAATAGCAAAATGAAAGTTTTACAAAATATTTTTACTAGAAGTTTTCACTAAAAACTTTTCAATTTAATTTATACAAAAACATTTTACTGCAAATTTTCCTTGATACGTGGCAAATATGGTGAATTTTCACTGACAAATATTGCTTTTGGAAAAATATTTTTACGAACAACTTTTCTGAAAATATTATTGAAAAATTTACCAGCAAATTCTTACTATAAAACCAATTTTAAAATATTACTTACAAAAAATCCAAAATGTTTGCCTAAAAAATTATAAATTTATTATGGAAATTTTTTTAATGAAAATCATAAATATTCTGTTTTGTTGACTAAGAAGTTTCTGTTTATTTATTTTGTTTGTTACCGTTTAAAGTTATTATTTTCAACTATTAATAAATAATTTCTTTTCAAAGAATATCAGCACTTTTATACTGAAATCTAATCAAAACGCAAATATTTCTAAGCCATTTGCTTTATGAAATTGGATGGAAAAATATTAAAATAGAATGAAAGCTTTTACTAAAAATTTGAAAAATTTTATCGCCAGATCTATTTTGATAATACTCGTATTTTTATAATAAATAACATAACTAACTATTGCAGTTGAAAGGAACTATGAACATATCATGGCGAAAAAAATATAGACAAATTTTACAAAGTTAATCATAAAAGAAATATTTTTTTTTATTTTATTAATATTTTTATGATGTAACATGGCTCTGGAATAGGAGCGCTGCTCGCGAGTGAGCATTTTAGTTTAATTTGAGTTTTTGAGTTGAGTGGTATGCTCAAAAGTGATTTTAAGCTTTTTTTTGTCTATTATCCTAACTATCGAATCTACGTTGGATCGTAACATTTGGATTTGAAAAGTGGGATAGAGTAAAGAATTTAGTCCATACTTTCTTGTGTTGTTATTCAGAATGAAATCAGTCCGCACTTTCTTTAGTTTTTGACTGTTCGTCGCATTGCTACTTTTCCTGTACTTGGCATTATTATTGGTTAAATAGTCTGGTTCTCAACGGGGAAAACAGCAGTCAGCTGGTGAAGGAACGACTGGGGAAAATTTTTACTACTGAGGAATTGTAGAAATGCACAAAACTTTGTCTGTTATCAGACAGGCTGCAGTCGATATGGCAGATTTATTGGCCGTAAAGAAAGAACAAAGCCACCGACAAGAAACACAGAATCAGCGTCTATAGGAGCAACTAAAATTTAATCAAGAAGAACAGAACAACATTCAATATACCAAGAGCAACAATAGAAACTTGTGGCGTACTTCAAGGAAGGAAAATATAGATAGGCTGAAGGAAGAAGTGATGGCTGAAGTAAATCAAGTAGAAGAGAAGGTTAGGACTGAAGTTAAACAATTGGGAACTAGAATTATGCAAGTTGAGGCTAATAGTGGCCACCGTTTGATTGGAAATACGTCATGGGCGGTAGACAAGTTACAGTTTGAATTTGTGGCTAAGGCAAATATGGTCGAGGATAATGGTGCAGGTCTAAGTGGCCGTTCGTCGAATGTAAGGTGCTATCGATATGGAAAACTGGGCCATATAAGGTCGAACAGCCTGGATGCGGTAGTACCAAATACTAAAAATCAAGAGTACTAGCAGTTGCGTGTCGAGGTAATAACCCCTAGATACTAGGGACAGTAGGAATACAAACCGCTACTGGCCAGAATCTGAGGAGAAAAGAAGTGCAGGTTATATTTGTAAAAAAAATACCTATCGGCATAACGCTATAGTGGTAGATACTGTCGATGATTGCATAATTGGATTGGAGTTTATAAGAAAATATCAGCTAACAACCGACTTTAATCTTGTAAGATTCTAGGAAGAAGCTCCGACGGGCAATGTGTTTTTCTTGAAATAAACCGTTTTAGAATCGAGATCAGACAGTCTGGTACCAGTTAAAAAAAGTTTTTGTCGGGAGGGCCAGATCGGAGTTGGAAAAATCCAATACTGGACTACCATGGATTAGTGCACGTACATTGGTGAAATCATCAGGTCTTGAGCTAATGCAGATAATAAATCTGTGTGATGAGGAATGCATTGTTATAAAACGCGGTGGTTAGTGAAGGACAGTAATATTATATTATTTAACGTGACTGATCTGTCGTTAAACATAAAACCACGAGTCGCCTACGACCAGAGGGATTGAGTTACGCTCAATCAACGTACCACCATTACTGGCAGTTTACAGTCAGTAACCAGTTACAAGCTGATTAATCCAACTATTTGTAACAAGACCTATGTAAACCTCTACTGTTATAAGCAGTGACAGCGCCCGAGATTATTACCAGTATCTCCCACCAGCTATCCGGAGACCGTACCCGCGATATGGGTATTAACCACAGTCACCACGTTGCTGCCTAAGGCGTCTCACCATTGTCAGGTATAGTGTGTTTTACCGCCATGAGGCACCCCAATTCCCGTAGCACTAATTTCTGTTTTAAGAGTACTTTGGTTTGTAATCCGCTCATTGAGCTACGGTAAGGAATCTTGTAAATTCCTAGGCACTGCTAAGCCACCTCAGATACGCGTGGTCCGCGAAGACCCACAAGTACAACCGGAATCGACCTTGGTCTTTCACCCGGTTGTAGCCACATTGCGTGCCATTTACACACTCATTCACGCACCATTCTCGCTCTCCTCTCAAAAAGTGATACGGTAAATCTTTTGAAGCATTCATTGCGCTCTCTCATACCTAATACTCCTTTCAAATCCACACTCTCATCATTCACCACGATTCCACATGCACTTAAATCACGCAAATCCCCGTACAAGCCACAATCAATGAGAAGGTGCTTGGCACTCTTCTCCGCCGCCTTACAAGGGCATCTAGCCACCGCAGCCAGACCACGCTCGTACAGGAACCCATTCATACTGTCATGTCCCGTGAGTAAATACCCAAGGTACAGACCAAATTCAAATCCATACGGAGAGGCAAAGCACACGTCCGAAATGAACATGTTCGTCCATCTGCCATTCACACTCTCATCCCATCGACGTTGCCAAATTTCATGCATTCTATTCAGGACCAGTACACGCCGCTAGCGTGGACTAAGATCCTGAACCTTTTCATTCATAACCGGACAACTAGAAAGCAGGATGCCCGTCGTAGACGGTAGAGGAATTGAGGATAGCATGATAATAACATTGATAGACAATTGCTTTAATGAGTTATCGAAGAAAGAACTAAAAATGGCCCGAGACCTTCGCATTTTCTTAGGCCGTTGGCGAATAGGTGAAACACAAAAAATCAACAAAGAAAATGCAACACCTGTTCGATAACGGCCAAGAAAAGTCCCACTAGCTCGAGAAAAGGAACTGGATAGAATGGTCGGTGAAATGCAAGCTAGTAACGCTTATGAACCTTCATCGAGTCCATGGTATTCACCGGTAGTTTTAGTGCGGAAAAAATTACGGAACGATGTGATCCTGTGTTAACTACCACCATTTGGATGATATCACCAACAAAGACAGCTATCCACTGCCAAGGATTGATGATACACTGGACACCGTAAGTGGTTCTCCACTTAACTTGAAAGGTAGTTACTGGCCGTTGGAAATCGAGAAGAAGGACAAAAAGAAAGCGGAGGTTACTGCTAAGAAACGGACTGTGGCACTTCAAAGCTATGCCATTAAGATTATTCAATGCGGCCGCATAAGAAGCTTATGGAATTAGTACACCTTGAACTAACAGAAGATGCCTGATTGGTGTATTTGAACGATATAATCGTAATTAGATGTGACTTTGAGGACCTCTTGCAAAAACTGAGGCGAATTTTTTAAAAACTCCCGAATGAAAACTTGAAGCTGAGCCACAAGAAGTGCTTATTTTTTAAAAGAGAAGTCAGCTTTCTCGGGCATATTGTTTCGCGTAGAAGGTCAATTCTATTCGGGATTGGCCGATACCAAGGGATAAGACTTAGATGCGGTCATTTCTCTAAGGTTTGTACTTGTACTATAGAAGATTCATATACAATTTTACGGACATTGCATCCCAATTACATCACCTAACAGAAGAGAGGTATCGGTTTAACTGGAACGAAAAATGTGTTCCATATTTCCGAGAACTAAAACAATGTCTGTATGACCCGCCTACTTGGGTTACCCAGACAATATCGGTGGAGTACTCTTCCAATGGAGAGGAGATCGTGAGGTGCTGAGCGTTTTCCAAACCGGAGAGGAACTATTGCATCACCCGAAGAGTATGATAAAAACACTCTGACACTTTAGCAAGTATCTTTTAAGGGAGAAATATCCTGTTTAGAACAGATCGCTAAATACGGAATTAAGTGGAATATATTCACCAAAATCGAATGGTTTGGAAAATGGGGAATTATTTTTAAATGGGAAACTCAAAATGCTCGTTTAAAGTTGTAAAGGACATTTTGAAGAAATTTTTTTCCAAATGTATCTTCATTACCTCTTCTGCAACTTTAAGCCCTCTTTCGGTTAACCGTTTGTTTGATTAGATTTCAGTATAAATAATAACTATTTATTAATTGTTAAAATTAATAATGACAATTGACATCTAGAAGAATGATTGATTTACTACTAGGCACTGAATAAGGATACTGTATCCAATTCGATGGTGGAAGAGATTTGTTTTAGAAGATTTAGAATGGGATGTTCGGGCTAGCAAAGTTTTTCTTAAAAAAAGATTAATACGGGATGTGTAAAGATAGTGTAAAATGGATTTTCGACCAGTTTCAATAAAGATATAGTGCAACGGAAGAGCTAGTCGAATGTATTAATTGCAAGGATCACAGTTTTCTTTCTTAAATTCAAGTGCAGAAAATTTCCTTTCTTAAAACGTATATTCAATAATTTAAATTTCAATTATTCGCGACTACAAATTGCGATAATCCAAAAAGCTTATATGAAAACTAAATGATTATACAATATATCAAATTTATTTAGATAAAAAAATATTCTTTTTTTTTAGCCAAAAAATTACCAAAAAATGTGAATCCGAAAGGTGTTTTTGCATGCAATGAATTGGATTTGAAGGAAGTCGACGTGTACGGCTTCGACTATGACTACACACTGGCATGCTATAAGCCGCGTTTGGACTATCTTCTCTATAATCTAGGACGTGACAAGCTAATCGACAAATATAAGGTTAGAGGTAAACATATTTAATTAATTTTTTTTACTAGATTTAACTTACTCTTCTCGAATGTAGTATGGGATTTGAACCCACCTAAAAAGATTTGTTTTGAGCACGGCCATCCCAAGAACAATCACGCTGCGATTTTTTTTTAATGACTCAAGAAATTTTTTTTATTTTTCACTTACACTTGCTCAAAAGATTTATCTCTTTTGAAGCTGCGTGTTATGCCTTTGGTGTCTAGAAGTTTGATGAAGTCATTGTTCGTACCTTTGTGCAGTTTTTTCACTATTTTCTTCATAGTATCTATTTCTATTTCTTCATAGTATCTGCAAGTTAGTTTTTTTTTCAATTTAGCAAGGTGCAGAAACGATATTTCTTAGTACTTTGTCCTGGAACCGTTTAATTACATTTAAATTAATTTTTTTTCATGCATCCTCAGTGCTGGATGTCGCATGTTCAGAGACAGGTCTAAGGATGTGCTCGTAGAGTAATTTATTTTTTATTGACAAAGTAGAATTTCTCTCTATTCGCCAATACATTTTCCTTTAGGTTATCCCCTATTTTTTCCACATGAAATTTTCAGCACAGCTCAGCATCTTCAATAGTCATTATGGCCGCATCGTCAGCAAAAGTTGTTATTCTATGGTTTTCCAAACTTGAAAGATTACTCGTGAATAAGATATAAGGATTTAATCCAAGGATACTGCGTACGATACTACTACTATCATCTATTTTAGCTCCATTTTATTTTATTCTATTAATAATCCACATATTATTTCGAGAGGAGTGTTTTTAGGTTGTGGGTTAATCCTTCGTTTCAAACTTTACAAAAACCATTCTTTTTTCCCATCAAGCGCTCTTTCTATGACATCAAGCGCTCTACGATATACATCGTCTACTAATTGGAACTTTCTTCTTTAATTTTCAACCAAACACACATTTTGTATGAAAATTTCTTCATTTTTTATTGGAATATTTGTTAGAAACAGTACCATTTATAGATGAAAATTTATATTGGGTTAATGTCCACTACGACTTTGTCTATCAACATCGATGCTTTTTACAATATTTTCGATTACGTTTTGGAAAATTATAACTCTATTTCACGTATCACACGTTGATTTTGGTTTTGAGCTCTTAAATTGTATGCGAACTATTTTTATAAACCTCATTTTTCACAAAGCCCCACAAGAAGAAGTCCAACGGCGTTAAATCAAATTATCTTTGTGGTTAATTGACATAACTTCTTCGGAAAATTATAAGTTAATTGAATTTGATTTTTAATAAATCTATTATTTCTTGGCCAGTGCGGTATGCAGCCCCGTTCCGTTGAAACCACAAGTTGTCAATATCCATGTCATCAAAAATAGGCTATAAAAATTTATTACCATGTCTCTGTAGCGCACTTCATTGACAGTAACTGTTGCACCAACTTCATTTTCGGACCAAATCGATGGGGTCTTGGGCAGTGCGGCACATAGAGCCGCCCTGTTGATACCACCAGTCGTCAACAAAAAGTTCGTTGCCATAAAAATTAGCCAGCATATATCAGTAGCGCACTCCATTGTTAGTAATTGTAGCACCAGCTTCATCTACGATAAAATACGGACAAATAATGCATCCAGCCCATAAAGCGTACTATATAGTGACACGTGATAAGCGTTATTATTATTCAATAACTGCTCGTTAATTTCCAGTTACCGAAATGTGGCAACACTGCTTTTATAGTCATCAGCAAAATAATCTTAAGAGGCAAATCCCTTTGCAAAATTGGCAGTGTGGTCATTGTGGACATGCCCAATTGTTGAGAACATCGTGAAATCTATCTAACTAAATTGTCTGTAACATATTCTTGATTATGACGATTGTTACGACAAAAAAATATTGTAAATTTAACGAAATGTGCCTTTCACAGATTGACCATTTGCATAATGGATTTGAATTATTTTAATAAAAATTTTTCGATCAAACTATGAATCAAAAAATTTACTATGAACATATCAAGAAATTTCAACCCTATGAAAAAAAAGCATCAATTGGTGGACACTATACTTGATCAATTGTGGAATGATTGTGCCGAAACCCAAATTGGTGATCCAAGTAAGAATTGGTAGCCTCTTTAGAAATGCTTTTTAAAATATTTGCGACAGAAAAAGCAGCAATGAAATTTGGCCTTATAGGATGCCGCTGCATGTGATGATTTCCCCTAGTTTAGGAATAATTATTACCTCAGTCAAAATAACTTGGATTTATGGTGAAATTTATTTTAATAACTTCTTGGCCTCTTTTTTTTACAAAAAATAATCAGTAAATGTGTCCAAAAAATTTAATTTACTATATTTTTTTCTATTTTTCTTATATAGTATCCGAAAGATATTGCGAAGCTAGAATACATTCCAGGATTTGCCGTCCGTGGTCTCCACTATGACATTGAACAAGGTCTTCTTCTAAAACTTGACTCGTTTCTTCAAATACAGCTTGGATCTGTTTATAGAGGCCTAACCAAAGTTCCCGATTCTGACGTATTGAAGATTTACAAGAATCGTATCATACCCATTGCCTACGTTGAGGGACATATGAGAAGTTATCCAGTAAGAATAAGTTAATTTTCAAAGTTTATATTTGTAATTTTTCTTTTTTTTTCCTTTTTTTAAATATTATTAAAAAAAAAAATTTATACTCGATTTGAAAAAATAATTATTTACAGGAGGTCCATTCGAAAATGGTACAATTAGCTGATTTGTTTTCCGTACCAGAAATGTGTCTTTTGTGTAATGTTGCTGAATATTTTGAACGCAATCATATTGATTACCATCCAGAGATTTTGTTTCGTGATGTTAAGGATTCGGTAAGAGTTTGTCATCCTATAATGCATCAGATCGTATCAAATAATGTTGAGGAATATATCGAATCCAATTCAGAATTGAAGCAATATTTTGCGAAACTCAAAAATGCCGGAAAGAATCTATTTCTTGTCACAAATAGTCCATATCATTTTGTGTAAGCTTTATTAAAATTTTGATTTTTCAATATAGAAAAATCTTGTAAGCTTTATGATTTATTTCATTCAGAGATAAAGGAATGACTCTCTTGGCTGGATCTGATTGGAAGGATCTCTTTGATGTAATAATAGTTCAAGCTAGAAAACCACGCTTTTTTACTGATGAATCTAGACCAATTCGTGAATATGATGAGGTTACTAAAACCCATCTTTGGGATCGTGTATCGAAATTTGAAAAAGGCAAAGTATATTATGAGGTAAATTATAATTTATTTTATTTACAATATATAAAGTCTATCTAGACTAGTAGTTTTAGTTTTATTTCGAATCAATAAAAAATAATTACCATTTAGGGTACAGTAAAACAACTACAAGATTTAACTGGTTGGCGAGGACATAGCGTTCTATATTTTGGAGATCATCCCTATAGTGATTTAGCTGATGTTACTTTAGAACATGGTTGGCGAACAGGAGCAATTATTAGCGAATTAACTGTGAGTATTGTTAACTGTAGGTCATCGCCAATCGACCTAGTCCATCATGCCAATGCTATTGCCCTCAACTGACCATTCTCTACATTCCCTGTTGCTTTCAAATTTTATTTACTTAACCCAAATTAACTTTGTTTTAAAATGACTTCTTCCCTTGTAGTGCTTTTCTAAGCTGCATTTTTTTATCCTTCTTAAATATTTTTAAAATGATGCCTGGCACATGTCCTAGAGACCTTCCTTACAATATAATATATTATTTAAATATGCTATAAAAAAAATTTCATAAAATCTGACTGTCTAACATACTTTTGAACAGCTTATTTAGGAAAGCTTACCCGCCAAAATTTGTAAAATCAACAAATGGCCTTATGGTAATGTCGTTATAAAATGAACTCTGGATCTTATCTCAAAGAAAGGATCTTTTGGCTATGGTACGAACGTTGTCATTATTAAATCATAAAAATATTTAGTATATTAGTTGGAAAATCAAAATTATTACACCAGTCGACGATACTGAATCCTATTTAAACTAACATATTATAAGTGTTGATCCTCACTATATAAATATTCAATCTCTAATATCACACATCCTTTATTAAATGTATTTTCCCCCCATTTTTATATATGCACAATAAAAACAATTTATTTAAAAAATCTTGTGGCATTTTTTAAGTAAACTAGAGAAGTTAAAATTAATTTATTCTAACTAAAGATTCTCCACTATTATCGACAATAGTTCGTTATTTTTCGGCTAGAGCCATAATTCCATCAGTACAGAACTTCTGTAGTTTATGGTTGAAAAACAAATCAAGTAGTTTTTTACAAGTCTCTCTTGAAGCTCAGCTTGGATCCATTAAGAGAGTTGTGCAGATATCAAAGGAAGTGGTAGTCTGAGGATGCACTATGTCTGGGCTATGCTGTGGATACATCAAAACTTCCCAGACAAGCTCTCTTAATTTTTGGCGAGTCATCAAAAATGTGTGTATAAGACAAAAACCTTCATATTGGTCAATTCTGGACATTTTTCTCTCAATCGCTTTGTATAATATTTCGAGTTGCTCATGTTATAGTACCAAGTCACCAATTTGTCTGCACATTTGCAGTTCATAATCTCCGTTCCCTTCCATCTGTCTTTTTCCATGATTTCTTTCGAACGATATTCTCATATTTTACTCATTTTTCAACATAATTTATGATTACCTTCAAAAGTGACTCGATTTTATTGTGCTTCAGCAGCGTATCGCAGACATTAAGTCGGTCCATTTTGTTTTTCACACTCAATTCATGAGGGGAAGTTTCTTTTTGAATCTAAAATTATTTGATGATGAATGTTTAATTCATAAGCTATTTTATGACTGCTGATATGCCGCCAGTCTTACTCCGAAGTTTTTCGAGTATTTCATCACTTTTATCGGTAATTGGTCGACCAGTACAAGCCTCACCTTTGACTTCAAAATTTTTTAAAATAAACCGAGCAAATCTTCACCACAAACAGTAAAAAAAAAATTCATAAGCCTGCGATGCTTTAACGATATTTTTTTTTAACTTGAATAACTTTTGATACACCACAAAGCTTTAAGTGTCTCCTTTTAAACGAGCTACTAGTTGTTACATTGCGATTAGTGGATACTGATTTATTTGTATTTAGTTCAATCTGTTGAAAATTGTAAAAAAAAATAATTATCATCTTATTGACTAAATTCTATTCTTGTCTCCTGTTATAAGTTTTTATAAGAAAGTACCATATTTTCATTAATTTCGTTTTATTTATTCATTTTGATTATATTGCTTACAGCATGAAATAAATACACTAAATAATGAAGAATTTAAAACAAATGCAAATTGGCTACAAATGTTGACACAGCTTATTGAAGATCATCAAGACGATGGGAGTAAAGAAGCTCAACAGGCTTTAAAAGAATGGGGCCAAGAACGTGATATGTTGAGGTAAGAAAAAGAAAAAAATATATATATTTTTTGAAATTTATCTATCCTTGTAATTTAAATTGGTGGAATTTTCAGAAACGGAACGAAAAAAGTCTTCAATAAACAATTTGGTAGTGTATTCCGTACGTATCATAATCCAACATATTTCTCAAGACGTCTCTTCCGATTTGCTGATATCTATACTAGCAACATAACGAATTTACTTCCATATTCAGTTTCGCATACATTCTATCCGAGACGTGGTGTTATGCCCCATGAGTATATATCGTATTTTATGTAAAATACTCCCTCAGCCTACTTAGCCCACCTAAATGTATCCCCCAAAAGAACGACACAAAAATAATTGAAAGTATTCATTATCAAAAATAATATTATTGTGCCATAAATATCAATCAATTATGGAGCGTTGTTTAATCAAAAATATACATACGTATATATATTTATTCAATGTGACATAAGATTCTTATAGGAAAAGCCCCAACCATACTTGTTGATATTTTTATTTAAACATTTTTTTTTTATTATACTAAATATAACCAAAAAACTGATTGGTTTTTACTATAAGGTTGGATTTGCTATAAGAATCTTCTATTTACAAAAAAAAAGAAAAAAATTGTAGCAAATTATATAATAATAAATATTAAAAATAAACGTGATTGCATAATATATTGACAATAAAATTAATAACAAGCAGTAGTTTTTTATTTCTTTGTAGTAAAATTAAAGGATTATTAAATAATGTTAATAATAGTACAAAATGAAGTAAATTTTATCCTAGCAAACTGTAAGCTTGAACAAATTCTTTAACACATATTTTTGTAGAGTTTTATGCTGTGCTCTATGTACAAAAATATAATCACATTCATCATATATAACCAATTATATACACATGTGTGCGTGACAATATGCGTTTTGTTATATGACTAAAATGTTAACATAAATTTAATTTAAAAAAAAAAATTCTGAATAAAATGAATTTATTTGCAGAAGAACTTCGTCTTTTTTAATTATTATAGGTTTCTTTGATGTTAAAAAAGGAATCAATAAAATTATTTGGGTGAAATCTTGTTAGAATCTTGGTATTTATAATTAGAAAATAGTAACCAGTTAATTACAAAATAGTCTACTAATTAAAATAATTTTTCATAGGGTTGAATTTTGCTCATAGGGTTGACAGTTCTGTTATTCAGTTTTTCTAACATGTTCATAGTAGAAGAATTAAGTTATAATTTATAAAGAGTGCTAACGTAGAACAAAATTTTTGTATATAAAAATATCGATTTTCTCGAACACATGATTTGGTTATATTGTAAGGTAAGTCTCAGTTATTTTGTAGGCATTTTGTTAAAAATTATTTGACAATTTCTCTTTCACTATCTTTATTAGTGCGTCTCGAGGTCTGTTCAAAAAGTTCGGCCATTTTGAATGTTCAGTTAATTTTTGACAGCTGCACGTGTTTTGGCTCATCTTCCATTTTTGCCCATTTTCGACCAAAAACCGCATCGCATTAACATTGCTAAGGAGCTGTTGGACTCTGTCCGCGATGACCCAAATTTGCTCCATAGGGTCATAACTGGTGACGAATCATGGGTTTATGGTTATGACGTGGAAACCAAAGCTAAATCATCCCAATGGAAGCTGCCGCACGAGCCAAGACCGAAAAAAGTGCGCCAAATTCGGTCGATTGTGAAGGTTTTGCTTATAGTTTTCTTCGATTGGAGGGACGTGGTGCATCATGAGTTCTTGCCATAGGGTAGAAAGGTCAATAAGGAATATTACCGGTAAGTTGTGCGCAAGTGACGGGAAGCAATCCGCCAGAAACGCCCGGATTTGTGGAAGAACAAAAATTGGCTTTTGCACCATAATAACGCCCCTGCTCAAAAACAACACAGGCATTATTATTAGACATTAATAATGCCTGTGTTGTTTTTGGCTAAAAATTGCCCCAGATCTGGCCTCCAGTGACTTTTTCTTATTCCCGAAACAGATTCTTTCATCCATTTTTTGGAATGGTCAAAAATCGAAGACGAACCAAAACACGTGCAAGCAAAGCAGCTGTCAAAAATTACCTGAACATTCAAAATGGTCGAACTTATCGGCATAAGTGAAAAACATGAGTACCAACATAACGCCACAAAAAATCGAAAATCGAATATACGTAACCTGCGGAAATTTAAAATTCGCGATACTTTTTGAACAGACCTCGTATGTTAATATAGAGGGCGGACTTTGTATTCCAGATCGATTTTGTTTGGTTTGAATAATATTTGTCTGCTGGCATTTAACAGTCGTAGAGAATGGTCGATACCAACTTTATAAAGTGTCTAATGCCGCAACAACATGCTGAAATTTTATTATTCATATTTGAATACGTGGAGAAAATTACGTGACTTTTTTAGTGTTAATCACATGACGAGCAAGTCAACCATTCAGCGTGTCATGAAAAATTTTTACACGTTGAAAATATGCATACACTTTGAGATAAAGGGAAGACCGAGCGGCAATTAAGCCAACGTACATCTGAAAATATTTATGCAATGAGGCAGAGTGTTGCTGAATGTCCGGGTACCTCTTATCGATGCCGTGCACAAGAATTGGGAATACCTCCACAAAGTTTGTTAAAAATTCTCAAAAAATATTTGCTTTTTCAACCGCATAAAATTTAGTTGACACAAGAACTTGGCTAGCTTTGTTAATAAACAGAATAGCCCCTATTGAGGCACTGAAAACCCTCAACTGATACACATAAGACCATATGGTGCAACATTTGGGCCGGCGCCGTCATTGGGCCAAATTTCTTTGTGGATGCTGGAGGCAATGCTATAACAGTTACTGGTGATCGCCATCGGGATATGTAGGAAAACTTTCTTCTTCCCGAATTGGATCGATTAAGCCTACAGAACATGTGGTTCTAACAAGATGGTGCCACCTCATACATAGCTCGTACTACGATGCATATTTTGAGAGAAACTTTTCCCGGCCGAATAATGTCAAAAAGTGGTGATATCGATCCCTGATTTGAACTCTCCCTATTTCTTCGTATACTAAAAGAGATGTTTACTAATAAACAAACTACAAGATTGATAAGGATTATATTCGAAATGATCATTCAATAAAATATAAATTATAAAATAGTACTTAATTTAAAAGTAATTAAAAAAAAAACTTCGACTAATACCGTTTCAGCATTACGCTTTAGTACTTAGATTCCCTGCAATTGCATACTGTTTCAGTATTACGTGGTAGTATTGAAAAATAATGAGATCAATTATTTCATTTTTTTTATATCAATGTTGATAAAATGAACCTTTTTTAAAAGAAATCAAAACGTACATTTTTATACCTTGAAGAAGAGCAAGCACCGGAAATTAAAGCTCAAAAATACCATTTAACACTTCTACTGGGTGGTAAAGCTAATAGAAACTTTAAATTAAAACCATTGCTCGTCTATCATTCAAACACCATAAAATCAATTAAAAGTAATTTGGGAGTCCACTCAAAAAAAAATCTTCGATTACTATGAAAATTCTCCAGAATTGGTTTATCGAACATTAATGGATTCATTTATGTGTTAAAAATTGTTTTATTATATCAAAAATTTAGAACTAATAAATATATTGAAATCAGAAAGGATATATTAAAATTAATTATAAAAATTACTACAAAAAGACGTAGTTATTTTGTGGCAGTACTATTTCCTCATTACGATATATTTAGCATGCTGAATCCTTATATGGAGCTTGATCGAGACCTGTTGATCGAGAACAAAACAAATCCGCTATGTTCACTGTTCCTGGAAATGAGATAATTCGGATGTCACCAGCTATAGATATTTGAAGAGAGTTTATTAAAACAGCTGTGTTGAAGAAACTCCCAGGAAACGAACTTCCCCCGGTGCCATATTGAATTGATGACATTTGATTTTGAAGTTCGCCTGATATGGGGTTGTACGCATTGCATCGTGTCTTAGCTAATATACAACTAGTCACATTTGTAAAGAAATAAATTCGATCTGCTTGAACAGTCATATTACGATTTGCTACATTTTCCAAAAAGCATCCGTCAATCTATTTTCAGTATCAATTTGAAAAGAACTTATTAGTAACAAAAAAATCTTCTCTGATTAAATAGAAAACGACTAACCAAAAAATTTGCATTTATCCTACGAACGCATCGTACAAAATCACAGTAGCCAGTATAGCAGAACGACGATGTTGGAGCAGTCGTTGGTCTTGATCCCGAAACCAGCTCCTATTAAATAAAACAAAAATCACACAATACAAATTCTGTTATATATATTTAATGAAAAAAAAATTACACTTAAATCAGTTGAACACTCAGCAAAAGGTGTATTCGCCAAATAAGTTGTGGCACACTGGCTTAATGAGTTTAGTTGAGTTGCACCGCTGGGTAGATTTCCGGCACGAAAAAAGCATCCGTAACAAGCGTCACGTGTTTGGATGGAAGTGGTTTGTGTCGAATTGCAAAGTAAGTTCAATAATGATAAAAGTTTATTACTGAAAGGAAAAAAAATATTTTAACAAAATTAATTAAGTATTCAATACAATGGCAATTTGATAAGTTAGTGATAAATACCAAAAAAATATAACTAATATCAGAATTATCCATACAATATTTTATAAACATTTGATTGTCAGTTTAGTTTTGACAGCCATTGAAATCAGAAAAAGAAAAATTTTCCGCGTTAATAAAACACTTTTTTTTGAGAAATAAATCAATATCTCAACATTAAAACGAAACTTGAAAATTCTTATGGGACACTCCCCACTATTGTACAAATGGTTAACTGGATTTCGTTGTTATCGTACGAGCCTAAATGACGCTGAGCGCCCAAGATGTCCAATTTGGATCATCGTTTTATAAGACCATTCAATGAAAAAGGCTAACATGATTAACATCTCAAAGCTATATGAAGGCCAAAAACGTAGTCCAGTAATGATTTCAAAGAACTGTTGGGATAATTTTAAGCGTATCCAAATGAATTTTTCCATCAATTCATAACTATTGATTAAACATGGATTAACTAAAAACTAAAGATCAGTTAAAAGAATGTGTTTCTCCCATTTTGTGTCTAATTCTGAAGTTATATTCGAAACTAAAGTCCAATTCAATTTTTATGAAATATTTTAATTTTTTGTTTCATTTATCACCGACTTATCAGACTGCCAATAAACCAATAAATAGTCATGAATGATTTAAATGATTTCTATTCAAATTTGCGTAATTTTTGAATTTTCGTAAGCAAAATATACAAATTACATAAGAATTTTTTTTTAGTTTTTATTAAATTTTTTTTCATTTCTCTTATAAATTTTTATTGATTTCAAAAATCTTTACTCGAAAGTTTTCAATTTTTTATTTATTTTGCCATTAAAAAAATTACACAATTCCAAATTTTAATATTTCATGAAAATAAAAGCTGGGTTTTTTTTTTGTTGAAAATTATTTATTTCTATTAAAATTTAAATTAAAAATAACGCCAGGGAAATTAATATATTATTAATAAATATTTCTCAATTTTTATAATAGGAATAAAATATTTATCTTACTTGTGTCCTGGACACGCACCAATCGGTGTTTTTGTCCAATATCCAATACTAAATCCTAAACTTAAGAGGGCACACTACGAAATAAATTGAACAGAATTTTTGTTTTATTACTTTTTCACATAATAAAAAAAATTCAATATCATCAAAACGGAAAACTTTTATTAAAAATAAAAATCGATAAATTCACAGTGAACTATTTGACCTCAAAAGGCCGTCAAATTCTTATACTAAATACTCACGAAAATGGTTAATTTTAAGTAAACTTGTAACATTTTGAACTGATCAGAAAAAAATTTATGTTCAACCGTTAACTTTGAAAATCAGTTACCAACTGACTAAGAATAATTTATCTAAATACGATATTAAATATTAAATAAAACTTATATTTTTTTAAAATTCTGAATAAATCTGAAATTTATTAATAAACATTTACTAGTGCGTGTCAATGCAACAAATTACACCTTGTTTTATTGTGTAAATATTAGATTTACTCACTATAAATGAGGCGTTCAGAACTTTTACCATTTCACTTTATAAAAAGGAAAAACATCTTTTTTTTTAGAATTTCCCATTTTACCATCAAATATATGTACATAAGGAACGCATTCAAATGTGAAATTAGTTAAATATTTACGTTCAGTTGTTGATTAAACAAAAAAAAACCGAATCCCCATCATTTTTTTTAATATGCAATTTTTACTCTATGGGTAAATTTATAAAAATTGGTCATCACAACAAAAGTACCATTGCAAGTTTCACCTTTCACTGAGTACACCCACAATTGTATTGTACATAATTGCACCTGCAACATAATAATATAATTATAACATTTGTATTAGTTTTATTCTATTTCAATACACTTTTATATTAGTTTAGTTTCGTTTAGATGAAATTAATTGATAAGTCTACTGAATTACCATCAGCATTTTTGTTGAGGCAGAATAATAACATTTAATTTGCATTAAAAAAAAAAATGAGAAACTGGGTACTCGTGTGTTTAATTTTTATTCAATATAAATCTCACTGGCGCAGATTAAGATATCAAAGTGAAATTTTGAATACAGGAAGCGCTAAAACACTACAATTTCCATTTATCCATCTCAATCGAATTCAATTAATTTGCAGATGCTATTTTTAAATATTAAAATGTTTTAGAATTTTTAAAGCTTTTTTTTAATTAATTTGGATGATTTCTCAACTAGTTGACAAAAAGTTTTTTTTTTATAACAAGTGAGATATAAAAGTAATTTTTAAAAACCACAAGATATAAATTAATAAAGAAAATTTTCGGAGATATCCTCTCTCTAGACTTTTAAAAATTAAAATATTAATGAAAATAATGGAATATAAAAGCTTTGCCATTAAATAATACAGAAAGCTTATCAGATATCAATTATAAGTACACTGATTAAAGCTTTTAATTGTAAGAAGGAAAAAAAAGCTTTCGCAATTATTTAAAAAAATTTACCACCTCACAGATAATTATTACACTGCTTTTTATACCTCGTGGAGAGGATTACTTGGTAACGATCGTACGCATCTGTAAGAGGAAAAGAAACGGCAATCACATAGCTGCAATGAAGTAGAAAATGATAAAAAACACATGCATTCGTTTTGCACTAAATATGTGTGCTGAGAGGTAGTTTAGAAATGCTCTTATTTGCTCTTTGAGAATATATTTTACTAACCAAAAGCTCCGTATTAGTGGCGCTTGCATAGAATTTGCTGTAAGCATTACTTTTCTCTATCTGTGCTTTTATGCTCTGAAAAAATCATATTTCGAATTTGGAAGCTCAGTTTCTGTTAAAATCTTTACAACTATCAAAATATTATGGATTAAGTTTCTTTTGGATATAATTTTTATTTGGCACACAAGTAATTTGACCTTATTATCTAATTAGCGATTTTATTAAACAAACTTCAAATACAGATTTTGATAATATCATTCAAATGAGTTGCAGAACTCGATTCTTTTGAGGTATTGTAATTTTTTATGACGTTTTCGTACATATACCGGCTCAAATGCAACCATTAATTGAAGGGTATTGAATTTTTATGTTTCAAAGTTTGAAGATTACTTGCTTAAACGCAAAATTTGCCATAACTGTAGAAGAAAAATTGTAAATGTGTCAAATCGCATGATCTTGGAGGCCAATTAACATCACCGAATCTCAAAATTACGCGTCCTACGATTTTTTACACAATAAAGTCAGCATTTTTCTTGTTGTGTTGCATTTGGCGCCATTTTCATAAAACCACATACAGTTCAGACAAAAATCTTTAAGTTCAAGCCAAAAAAGTCGGTTATAGCGTACAGAATCGATGGTAACTGTCTCTCCTTCACTTTTAGCTGTTACAATGGTTTATCTGCAGTTACTAAAAGGTTTTTAGAGTTTCGTATATTGCAAAAGAATTATAAAGTTATGGTCTATATAAGCTATAAATATCACTCTTTATGGAGAAAAAAAAATTAGAACAATTAATTCATGAAATGTCAGTGAATAAATATGCTTTTAAATTTTTCACTAAACATACGAGTACAAAGAGTTTGTTTTTCGCATATTCGTAGAATGTATCCAAGGCAAATTTTGCAAATTATTTAAACGTATTTTTGGTCCTCGAAACCTACAATCAGTAGATTGGATGAAGATGTATGCATGTTTTTATTTAGAATTTTCGGGAATGTTCACATTTGCTATCACAAATGTTTATTCTTGCTATTGACAAAATTGCATAAAATTGCTTCACAAAAGCATAATAAAAAAATATTTGCATTATCCTTCGGTAGCATATAAAATCAAAATCTATTCAACTGACATGGTTTAAATGTTTTTCGGGGGATCGAACTGCATGCATTTATCTTTTCATGCCCAAAAGATGAGGCAAACAATGCTACAAAGGCCTCAGCAGTAGTAAACAGTTTTGGTCATTTGCCAAAAGAACGAAAATTCTGCCTGCTAAGCCATTCAAACGATATTTTATAATAAAAGTCCAATTGTCAGCTCAAAAGACAAGGTCAATTTGTTTTTATGGCATCTTCCTCTCTTCCTGATTGTGCCTTATATCCGCCTGTATTGGAGCGCGTTAAATTTTCTATGGGGCAAATACATTTTCGTACTTATACTGTTCGAAGAGTCCTTAGAGATCTTTGTATATACAAATCCGCTGGTCCAAATGGTAAATTCTTCTATAATTCTGAAGACGTGTTCGTCTACATGGGCAAAACCACTGCGTAAGCTATTCCATCTATCATTTTCTTTTTGAACTTTTACGCATGGATAGAAAACAGCATTCGTTGAACCAATTCCCCCAAAAAAAATGCGAGTACTCTTATGCAAACACCCCCACCCCCCTCTTAAACGAACTCAATTCACTAACATTCCTTTTTTCTAAGGTCATAGAAACACTGATAAGCTATCAGCAAATGAAATATCTTAAATCAAAGAAGCTCGTCAGTGCTTCCTTGATTTAAAATATTTTAGATGGTGTCAAGTCTTCAGGCTACCAAACGATTGCTAGTGTTCCTCAGGGTTCAGTTCTTTCTCCGACACTTTTTCCAATTTTCATAAATGATCTCTTATCTATTACTTCTAATCCAATCCACTGTTTCGTTGCTGACAGAACTCTCAGTTTTTCATACTACTCGTAGTTTCCTGATTAACGTTATTGCTTTTTGGCTATAAAAATAATATGTTAAACAGATTAAATTCGCATATAGACAATATTTTACAGTGGGGCTCGAAGAACAGAGTGGAATTTGAACTTCCACAACACAGAGCTGTCTGCTGTCTCTAAAGTGAAACCAAAATTTCCAGCCTTTATCCTTGCAAAACCAAAAATACCGTAAAATGATTAGGTTGCCTTTTGGAATGTAAGCCATTTTTCACTCCATTTGATCTAGCCAATATTTACGCAGCATACGAGGGTCATTCAACAAGTACTTAGCCTCACCGCCCGATGGAACTGCTGTCACAAAAGAAATTTACCATCATGCAGTACATTCTTTTAGTAGCCTACTGTCAAAGTTTCATTAGTTTTGTTATGAGAGCCTTTGAAAGCGAGCGTGTCGGTCGGTTGCACAAAAATGGAAAAAGAACAATATCGTTCGGTGATTAGATTCTTGTTTTTGGAAGGGAAAACGCGCAGCGAAATCAAAGATCGCTTGGATTCTGTGTATGGTGACTCTTCTCCTTCGATGGCAACCGTCAAGAATTGGTTCAACGAGTTTGTTCGTGGCCGCACGTCGGTTTTTGATGAGCCACGCCCAGGTGCCCCAAAAACGGCTGCTACGGAGGAAAACGTTAAAAAAGTCCACGATCTCATGTTGGCAGACCGTCGATTGAAGGTTCACGAGATAGCTGAGACTGTGGGCATCGCAGTAGGAACGGTGCATCATATTCTACACGAAGAACTGGGCATGAGAAAGCTGTCGGCGCGATGGGTGCCGCGTTTGCTCACACCGGAAAACAAGCGCAACCGTGAGACCACATCGGCGACGTGTTTGGCGCTGTTTCAGCGCAATCCAGCGGAGTTCTTGCGTCGATTCGTGACCGTCGACGAAACATGGATTCACTGGTACACACCAGAGACCAAGGAACAGTCGAAACAGTGGACTTCACCCGGCGAACGTGCTCCGAAGAAGGCGAAGACTGTTCGATCGGCCGGAAAGGTGAAGGCGACCGTTTTCTGGGATTCACAAGGTGTGATCCACATCGATTACCTCGAGAAGGGTAAAACAATCACGGGGCGCTACTATGCTGACTTATTGGGCCGATTTGACGTCGAATTGAAGAAAAAGCGGCCCCGCTTTGCGAAGAAAAAAGTGCTGTTCCATCACGACAACGCGCCGGCTCACACCTCCGCCGTCGCCATGGCCAAATTAGTCCAATTACGCTACGAATTGCTGCCCCGTCCATCGTACTCTCCAGATTTGGCCCCCTGTGACTAATTTTTGTTTCTAAAAAAAAATAGATTTGGGTCGAATGAGGAGGTCATCGTCGCCACGGAGGCCTATTTTGCTTCCCTCGAGAAAATGTATTTTTTGGACGGGTTTAAAAAGTTAGAGCATCGCTGGGCCAAGTGTATCGAGCTTGAAGGAGATTATGTGGAAAAATAAATTGCCACCTTTCCAAAATTTTCGTTTTTCTTTTGTAGGCTAAGTACTTGTTGAATGACCCTCGTATTTTCGCCCCAAGCTAGAAAATAATTCTCATGTATGGGCAGGCGCTTCTAAAACGTCACTAAAACGTCTTCTAAAACGTTACTTAGTAGATGTGATACAAAATCATGCAAGAAAATTAATAGGAAACAAAAACAAAACTCACTGGAACACCAACATTCTGTCTCCTGTGTTTCCTTATTTGATCGTATTTTCCCTAAACAATGTTCCAGTGAATTGGCCTCATCAATTATTTCATCATAATACCCATTTCGCCAATAATGCCCATATTTTTCAATATTAAATTATAATACAATTAAAAGCTTTGCATTAATTTATTATAAAATTTTATTAATATCAATATTTTAAAATTAGTTTTTTTTTTGTTTTTTTTTTAGTTTCAACACCCTTATTGTTATGCAAATCTTACAAATATTCTTATTTAATACCATTTTTTATTTAGAAATCATACAAATCACCTTCATTTTATAACAAATATTTTTTTTTTATCTTACATAGCACTTGAATCTTTTCTGATTTTATTGTTTATTGTAAATATCATACATACATACCTCATATTGCATCAACTCTATATGCATTCAAAAAAGTTTATACGATATTTTTTTTCTAAAAATTAATTTTACATTCATTTTTAAGTTCTTATAAATAACTGGTAAGTCAGATATTTTTAATATCAAATATTATTTATATATTTAATTGTTGTTGATTAATTTAGAAAGTATGGTTACTTTTTATATATATATTTTTTTGGGGTTTTTTTTTTTTTGTTGATAATAGTTAAATTAAAATTTTTTTTTAAGGTTAATTTATAATAATGGAATTTGTTTTTATTATTATTAGAAAATGCACAGCTAATTTTATTCCTGAAAATGTTACAAATATTATTTATGTTTATACAAGAATAACAAAAAAAAAAACAATATTTAATTTACAATTTTCATGTTTATTATTTTTAATTATATTGTATATTTTTGGAAAAAAAATTTATAGTTTTATTTGATATTTTTATTTGTCTTGTATCATTTCTTATTATTAAAAATATTTTTTTTTTTAATTTGCCTTACTAAGTTTTTTTTTCCCAGAGGAACTGTTTTTTTTCAAATTTTAATTCAAGAAAAAATATTATTTTTCATTTTGGTTGCATTTTTTTATTATTTAATTTTTTTACTTAAGGGAATTTTTCTTCATTATTTTTATTTTATTTCCAATAATTTATTATTTATTTTTTATTTTACTCTCTGAGTAATAATTTTGTTTTTAATAAAATCTTTTAAATTGAAAGAAATGCAAATAAAGAATATGATAAATGTTTCTCATCAAGAAATAATATTCCTCTTATTAAACTATAAAGAAAGTGAGGAACGAGTTGTTAATAATTTACTAAGAGTACTTTTACTGGTATGTATTTGGGTTTTTAAAAAAAAACCAAATAAATAAAGACAGTTTTTTTTTTAAATATGCTATCCAAAATTGGTAAGTCACATTTACTATTTTATAGTTTTAGTAGTTGAATTAAAACTTTTTTAAGCATGGCATCATCACAACCATGGAATATTTGAAGAGAAGAAATTATACATTAAGCCAAAATTAATATACATTCTTAGCTAAAATTAAACCGGAAACCATTTTTTCTATCTGTACCAACTAGACGCAATTTTGTCCGTTTTGATAAATTTTTTTTTTTTTTTTTTGTAAATTAACATAATATTTTTTATTTTACATATTTTTTTCCATTGATTATTTATGTATTTATCCTGAAATTTTTGTATTATTTGAACTAATCTTTTAAACAGTTTTTATTTAGTTTTTTATTTTTATTTTAAATTATTAAAAAAAAAAAAAAATTTTAAATTTATTTTATTGTTTTCTATTGTTTGTTAAAAAATGCATTATTTTTTTTAATTAATTTAATAAATAAACAAATTTTTAGCACACACAAAAAAAATTACAAAACACAAAATTACATCAACAAAATCGAATTTATATTATAGACAAGGAAATGATAAAACAACAACAAATTGCGCAGTCACTCGTTTTGTGATAGTATTACCAAAAAAAAAGGGATATCGATCTCGAAGTTTCTATGTATTAATTGGTATAAAATACTCTGAATAGGTTGCAGTAATGCTGAAATAAATCTGACTTTATATAAGGACATATTATAAATGGGAATTATAAAAATTATAGATATTAAAAAATAATAATAATAAATAAATAATAATATTTCAAGAATTTGATTTATAATATAGTTTATTGTTCTGTAAATAAAATAAAAATACATAATAATAATAATAATAATAATAATAATAATAATAATAATAATAGTAATAATTATAATAAAAAAATAATTATAATTCTTAAAGTATTATTAATTTGAATGATAAACATCGAGAATCTTACAAACTGGTATAAAATTATATTAAAAAATATATAAAAGAAAAAATAATACAAAAAAAAACTAAATAGCAATGAATAAGAAAATTAAAAAATATTTTATTAAAAACAAACAAACATAAAATTAGCTTATTTCAATATTTTATTTTTTATTATATTATTAAATTTTTATCATTTTATTTCTTATTATCTTCTTTTAATAAATATACGTGTAGTTTAGTTGTATATATATTTATACAATATATTTTTTTGATAATTTATATTTTATCGTCTCTTAAAAATAGAATAATTTTTTTTTTATTAATATAATTATTATTATTACTATTATTATAATTATACAAAGATATATATATATATATGTAGATATAAAGATAGGTAAACATATTTATATAAATGAAATTTATTAATTGTTTTTCTTATACTCGTAGGTTTTGCTTAAAATATTTTCATTTCTTAAAAATAAAATCAAATTCAATTCATTTTTTTTTTAAATATAATTTTTTTTGTTTTCGTAATATTTATTATGTTAAAATTTACAATTGGAATAGTTTAAATTCCATTTTTAAGATATTTTTTTTTTGTTCACTTTAAAAAAAAAAATAGAATAATTTTTTAAAAAAAATTTACTCCATTTTAAATTTTATTATTTGGAAATAATTCTTAATTTTTTCATAAAGAAATTAAATAGTTTTTCTTTCTTTTTTTTTAAATATTTACAATTAATTTTTTAATTAATATTTATGAATAAATTTATGAAAAGTTTAAAAAAAAATAAAAAATTATTGAAGAAAAAATTATCTTCTTTCTTCTCTGATTTTTATATATTTATTCATATTTAAAAAATTTTAACAATTATATTATTTTAAAAAAAGAAAAAAAAATGATTTAAACAATTTTCTTTGTGTACTACTACTTATGTTTTAATGATTCTGTTTGATTTTGATTTTGTGCAATTTGGCGAAGAAAGTAAAAAAAAAAAAAGCATTTCTATTTTTTAAATTAATATTTTTATTAAAAATATTTTATTTTATTTAGTTCTTTTTTTCACATTTAAAATTATTATTAAATTGTTTTTTTTTTCTTATTTTTTTTTATATAATACTATTAATACAAAACAACTGAAAACGGAAACTTATAGTATATTCTTTTTAGTTTTATAATTTTATAAAGTTATTATGTATATATTATAATTAAATATACTTACGTATATTCGTGTATGTTTTAATGATAATAAGAAATTATTTTCTTTTCTTCCTTTTCTATTTATACGTTTTTTTGCTTATTTTTAATCTATTTTTTATATATTACAATCTAAAGCATACAAAAATATACATATAATTTATAGTTATAATTAAAATAATTTATAATAATAAATATAATAATATGAATAATAATAGTACCAGAGAACTGAATTAAATAATTTTCTTTTTTTTTTTGTATAATTTGTTCTCTCTTACTTCAACTTTTTCTTCTTTAAAATTATCAGTTCTCTTTTGGTTCTCTTATCATTTATTATTAAAATTATTTTTTTGTTTAATTTTATTTAATTAATTTCTATTTATACACACTTTCTAATTAATTGTTTAGACTTTAAAATAATAAAAAAATTTCAATAATATTTTAATCACGTCCCAGCATATATTGGATTTGTTATTATGTCATTTCTCAATATCATTGTTATTTTGAAAATAATTTTTATTTTTTTATAAAAACCAAAAAAAAATTTCCAAAATTAAACTATGATAGAAAAAAAAATCTCCAATAATTATGAATAAATTATTAGCAATTGTTTTTTTTTTATAATAGAGAATTTTATTTAAAAAAAAAAAACAACTAAAATTTAAATCTTATATTAAATGATAATAAATCTAATTTATATATTTAAACGTTTATGTGTATGTGTATTTTCATGTGTGTTTTTATATATTTAGCATATGAATTATTCTTTTTTTTTTTAAATATTTGATGAAATTTTCGTTAGAAAAAAATTCATTTTTTACTTTTCAATACTACTATTAAATTCATCAAATATTTACCCACAATAAGTGAATCTTAACTTAAAATAATATACTTAATAATGATTAAAGTTATTTTCCTTTAATATTTATATATGTTTGTATGTATGTATGCATGTATGTATGTATGTATGTATGTATCTAGTTATGTATGCATATATAAATAATATTTAATTAATTAATTAATTTGTTTGTTTGTTTTGCAAATGATTAAATTTATTAAAAAAAATACTTAAATAATAAAAATAATAACATAATTTAAAAAAAAAAAAATTAATATTTGTAAATAGAACTAAAAAAAATCTGATTATAAATAATCATACGCTTAAAGACACTGGACATATCTGTTTATATTTCTTTGAAACTTATTAATTAATAAATTGACTCATTTATTCATTAATTTTTTTTTCCTTATTTCTTTAATTATTGTTTTTTTTTGTATATTCTATTTTTTTTTTACAAATATTATTCATAAAATAATTCTTTTACAAAAAAAAAAAAAAAATTTTTTTTACTAAACAAATTGTTAAAATCTTATTTTTAAAAGAAAATATTTTTTTTTCTTTGAAAGCTATTTTATATTTTACAAGTTTTTAAAAATGTCTATTATATTTTGTTTTTGCCCTTATATTTAGTTTCTGTTTATAAATATGTGTATATATATATATATATATTGTATATATGTATATGCATATAAAATTAATAATGTATTACTGTTTTTGTTTTTTCTTCTTCTGTAAATCGGTTATAATTTTTTCTTTCTTTTTTGATTATGTATAAAAAATATCCTTTTTAAATAATTAATCTTTCTGTTGTTGTTTTTTTTTCATTAAATTATGTGAATTTTTTTTTTTTTTTTTAAATTAAGAATCCAAATTTTTTGTTTTTATTGTATTATATTTTTAAAAAAGTTTTTTTTTTTTTTTTGAAAATTATTATAAAATCTTTTTTTGATTCAAAAGCTTTCTTGTATGGATTTTTTGAAATTTTTAATTATTGAACTACATTTTTAATTACCATAAATGTTTTTTTTTTTTTTTTGTTAAATTTCTATTGTTTTTTTTCTTCAAATTTTTAATTTCTTCTTTTTAAATATAAATTTATTAGTGTATATTTTTCTTTTTTAATTTGAATGAATTTTCTTGCTTTTTTTGTTGGAATTTGTTTTTCAAAAATTTTCAAAACAAAAAAAAAACAATTCGAAAATAATTTGTCTAAAAAAATAATTTAATTTTTAAGAAAAGAAAAATTGAAATTTAATAAAATATTCATACTTAGGAAATGATTTTTTTTTCTATTATTTTCTATGCATTTTATGTTTTTATTTAAAGTTTTTTTTTTTTTTTGAAAAAAAAAATATGTTTTTGATTGAATGTTGATGCGGTTTTTTTATAATTATATAAAAATTAATTTTTTTTAACTAAAAATTTAATGAAAAATACTAAAAGCAAAAACAATCTGTAACATTTTTAATGTACAATATAATTAAAATTAAAATCAAAAAAAAAAAATTAAAATTCTTAACTTTTTTTTTTTTTAATAATTTAAAAAAATATTATGTATTTTTGTATATATGCATAGAGATGTTTATGTATACAAAAAAAAATTACTTTTAAAAAAAAATAAAAAATACTAATCAATCATAAAAAGAAATGGTTCATAAATAGTCATAATCATTATAATAAGAATAATAATAATATTAATCAAAATAATTAATTATAATAATAATTATGATAATAGTTATAATAATAATTATAATAAAAAATATATAATATATATTTATACTTTTGATTTGGATTTTTATTCTTTCGAATAAACTATTCTATCACAGTCTTTCTGCTTTCCTAATCGTCTCTTCCATACATACACAAATATATTAATAAATATTCGTTATTTATATGATTTTAAAAAAAAACCAGTTTCCTTCTTATAATTTCATTTTATTCTTTTAACAACATTCCACTTCCAAATATTGTTTCCTATATTACATATCCTTTTTATTAACAACAACAAAAAATTCAAAATTATCATATCACCCACCCAAAAAAAAAAAAAAACGGTTTCTTCTATTTCGAAAATAAAGGACGATTTCTTACACATTATTCGTACAAATCGGTGCAAAAATAAAATGCCTATTAAAAAAATATTCAATTTGTTTTATTCAGTTTAACTTTTTTTTATTTTTATTTTATTTTAAAAATCTTCTTTTTTTTAATAAAAAAAAACTATTCATTATTTTGGCATTCTTATATATGATTATTTAATAAATATTATTATTATTGTTTGCTTTTATTTGTGAGAAAAAAAAATTGTATCCTTTCTTTTTATAATTTCTATATATGTTTGTTTGTTTGTATGTATATTGAGTATAAAAAATAAATGACAAGTTGTGATAAAAATAAATTTCCTGATTAATTATCTCTTATACGAATAGGTATTTTTTTTTCGTCTCTTAAATGCTCCAGTATATAAAAAAGGAACTTACAAATTTCATTTTTGTTGTACTAGCAATCATTTTACTTTCTCTCCTTGCCCTTTTCCCTACACTAAAAAAAGAAAGAGTACAGAATATATTTACACTACTTTTATACAGATATTTTCCAAATAGGACATATTTTATATTCATTTATACTCTTCTTTCGGGCTCTTACAAAATCCTTTCAAAATTTTTTTCACCTTTCCATTTTTACTTACTTATTAGTAAGTATTATATACTATTTACTCCTATAAAAAATTATTAATTTTTTCTCTTAAAAGTTTTTGTTATATATAAAATAGAATTTTCTGTTTGTTTTTTTGTTTTTTTTTTTAAATTTATAGTATGCATTTTATGGAATAATTATTGTATGTAAATTTTATTAAAAAAATACGACATCCTTTTTTATAGTAAAAAAAAATATATATATATAAATCAATAGAAAATACATAATTTATATAAAAAAAAGACTATAGATTAATTGTCAAAATAGTTTAAAAAAATTAAAAAAATCAATAAATCCTGTCTATACTCGTCTAATAAGCCCCCATACCTAGATCAGCTACTACTCGTAGCTTATCTTACATGTCTACCTACCAATCTAATTAATCATTTTTTTTTAAATATGTTTTAATATCCTTGCTATAGTTTTACCTGACACGTTGAAAATATTACAATTTCAATAAGAAATTTCTGCACAAAATCCAACAAACAAATAAAAACATTGGAAATTCCTTTTTCTTCCTTCTTTTCCCCCATAAAAACTGCGCTTTTTTTTTTGTCCAATGAAATTGAATTCCATTCTACAACAGCTCCCCTCATTATCATACAATTTTCATAATATTTTTTTTCTTCTTGATGGATAATTTTTTTTTTTTTTTTAAAAGTGCACTTTTGAAAAATTTTTGATAAACGAAAAAAATAATTTTTCTTCAAAGTTTCATATAAAAAGCTTTGAGTTTCTAACAAAAGCTTTTTTAAAAAGTCTCGATCCATTATTTGCTATGAATTTTGACATTAGAAATTGAAGGGGAAAAAAACCAATAATAACAATCAAATTAATTATATTCAATTCTTTTTTCAGTAAACGTTGTAATTTCAAGTACGTATATTTTCATTAATAAATCCCTGCAAATGTGTTTTTTTAAAGTATTTAATTTTTAATTTTTTTTTATTTCTTCTGCTCTATTTAAATTCTTATTTTTTCCAAACTTTTTTCATTTAACTTTTTTCTATAGTCCTTTTATTGGGATAAGAAACCTATCTATCTCCTACGTCTATCTATCTAACCGCCTACATATTTATTGTTCGTGCAAACTGGATGCCTTTTCTAAATATTAAACTTGAAATTTTATCCTGATACTATTTTTTGTTATTGTTGTTAATATTATATTATTAAAAATATGTCATTTTATTTGAATTTTTGGTTTGTAGAAAATTTTTTATATACTCGTACTTTCTTAAAAAAGTATTTTCATTCTTATTATTGTTGAATTAATTTCTTTTTAAATAAAATTACCTTTTTCCTTTATAAATACCAGAAGTTTCCTTTTTTTTTCAGGTAATACAATTATTTTTTTTCTTGTTAATTGATTGGTTAAATTTTTTTTTTAATTTTTTTTTAAAAAAAGAACTTTCTTTATTAAAAATACTATTTTATTGCGATTTACTTGATTTGAATTTTTATTGTTGTTCTTATATTATTTGTTGTTGTTGTTATTATTGTAGTTATAGTTGTTAATAGTTTTACTGTGCAGTAGCAGTTGCACCAGTTCCAGCTGTGTTAAGGATCATCATATTCTTAATGGTGGCCACTTCATTTTCGAGCCTGGCCAACTGTGACTTGAGATGAATGTTCTCCTCTTTATCGGATGATGGAACGATAATTTTCCGTTGTAGAGTCCATTCGGTGGTACCGATGGATATACCAGAATCTCGTTCATCGCTGGAGCCTTCACCGTCCCAGGGAGGTGAGGCCCGTGAGCTTGGCTCCTGTTTGATGTGTTGCAAGGCAAGTAGTGCGGTGGCTGCATCTTTGTCGCCCAAATGTGATTTGTGCCGTAGCTTAAGCGGCAGACTATTGTTGAGATCGATTGGGGGCTGGTTTTCACATTGTTCGTCATCGCCTGACGCAGCGCCAGATCCAGTGCCGCTAGACAATTCGTACGGGGATGTAGCGCGTCGCGACAGATTCAGGACATTGCCATTGCAACTGCCATGATCGTATTGGAGATCGGCAAGCTGTGAGGTTTGACCAAGGATACCGACACTACTAGCTGATGCGTAGCAAATATTTGTGGTAAGTGCGACGGCAGTAGCCGATGTGGAGAGCTGTGGTGTTGGGCTTCTCTGACCGTTGGCGACAGCAAGTGCAGCTGGATTGCCTGCGGCGGCAGCAGCTGCTGCTACAGCCACTGTTGCTGCGAACGGTAAATGTGGATGGGCGTGGGGATGTCCATGAGGATGCGAATGAGTATGGGAGTGATGATGATGCAAATGGTGATGGCCATTGGTAGTACCATTGTGGTGCTGGTGACTTAAATGTCCATTAACGCCAGCACCGTTACCGATCACACCGACACCGGAAGTAGCAACAATATTGCCATTGCCATTGACCTGATATGAGTCACTGTCACGATATCCGTTCTCACTGTGATGCGGAGACGATTGCCGAGATCTGTAGTGATGATGGCTGCTGGCAATATGTGGTAAATGTGAGGGTGATTGTTGTTGTTGATGTGGCGATGTCTGTTGTTGTAACTGAGATGATTGCGACTGTTGCTGCTGGTGGTGTGCAGGTGAATGTTGTTGCTGTGACTGCTGTTGTGGTTGCTGTGACTGTTGCTGTTGTTGCTGTGACTGTTGTTGCTGTTGTTGTTGTTGTTGTTGTTGTTGTTGTTGCTGCTGCTGCTGTTGTTGTTGCTGTTGTTGTTGTTGTTGTTGCTGCTGATGCTGTTGCTGCTGATGATGATGATGATGATGCAGATGATGTGACTGAGCTGGTGGTGGTGATGGAGGTGAATCAACTCCACTTGACTGATGAATAACTGATGTTGGTACTGGACTTGGTGAATCTGGATATATTATAGTCGGTGGTATGGTATTTGTCAATTTAGCGCGCTTTGTTATACTGAGAACTTGTTCGCTGGTCGGTAATGTCGCCATTATTTGATCAACACTAACTAAATTCTCTCCTGAAATATTGAATTTATCCTTAATAGCATCCAATTGCGCTTTAAGCACATGATTCTCTTTAGTCAATTCCACAACTCGCTGTTCCAATACCATATCGTTATAGCGTCTCTTTTCACGTGACCTTTTCGCTGCTTCATTATTACGTCTTCGACGATCCCAATAACTGTCATCTTTCTTATTATCAGGTATGAATTCTCTTTGTTTGCGTTGTGTAAAAAGCTCTTTGCGTTTTAATTGTGCTGCCAAATCATAACCAGATGAATAGCCATCATTGCTAGGCGAATTTGGACTCATTGGTCCTTGCGACATCATTAATGTATTATGAGCTTCGTTAAAGTATCCATTTCCGTTTCCATTACCATGATTACCATTCATCATACCATTACCACTATTCGCATTGCTGCCATTCAATGACAGCGCTGGCGATGTTGATGATAATCGTAGATTTGTATTCGAATTACTATGACTGCCAGGCATATTTGATGTTGTATGATTTTGATTTGGTGTCTCTCCGTTGACTGGGGAGCCGCTGTGTTGTCGGGCGACGAATTCCGCCACCATCATTCGCTGTCTTAGTACATCTGTAATCAAATCGAAAAAGAACTATTTATAATCAATACAGTATTAAAATTCCAATGACATGAACAAGGAAACTCATTTCGAAATTGAATAGTAATTGAAATCGTGCCCAGAGAAAGAAAATGATACAGGCAAAATGATTGTGAAAAATAAGTGCAACAAAAAAGAAAATAACCAAGTAAATTAGAAGAGGTAAAAAAATATATATACTATTTTACTTTTTACTAACAACAACAACAATACCAAAGTAGAAGAAATAAATGTGATAAATACTATTAAAGGAAAAGTCTCGAGGCTATTAAACGTGATAACCTCCTACGAAACATTGATGTTCATCAAACGAATATTACCACTGTCAATAAAGCTAACCATAATACATATATCTATTGTATATGGGAGGTATAATTAAAGTGGAGCTTAAATTCTAAACAAAATATTCTATAAATGCGGAAAAATCCAATTAACATACGTACTATATTTAATACACGTTTTGATACGTATTAATTAGTTTTTCTTATTTTTTTTACGAAAAGTATTCACTTTTAAAATACTTTTTGTACTAAGTCAATTATTCACCAATTCAAAAAATTATCAATTCAAATCCTCAATTCAAAATTCAAAAATATCCCCCAAATTTTAAGAAAAACAATCATTAATAATATGTTTCTCTACTGTTCTTAACTTAATCTAGTCTTCATGCCAGTTTCTCTTCTTTTTTTTTTTGTTTTTTTGTTGATTAAATAAATCTTTTTAAATGTTTATACAACAATCATATTGGCTAGTAAATATGTTAATTGAAACACTTATCGAACAGGAAATGAATTACAAAATCATTCAAGTATAGAGAATATAACAACATATTCCCTTGAATGTTCCTTTCCTCCTTTTCTCTGTTGTATGTTGTATCATTTTTATTGGATTTTTTTTTTAAATAGTTTCTATGTACTTTTTTATTTAATAAAAATATATATTATTCCCCTCGAAACCATAAGAAGCATAAGAAAAAACTTATAACGCCAATAAATCCTCAATAATCTGGAAAAAAATTCTTACATCTACAATATTTTAATAATTTAAATAATTATCCTGGATAGATATTTTCAATCTCAATTAATTCAAAAAAGAAGGAAGAAAAAAACCCCAGACTTTGTAAAAAAAAAACTTGTTTTTGGAAGTAAAACGGATGAAGTTAGACGAGAGACAAGTGCATAAATAACTATTGTGCGTACAAAAAAAATATGAATTCGAAAAAGAGCTTTGATAATACAATATACAATATATATAAAAAAAAGCTAATTTTTAAATCAATTTTAATGATTTAATATAAGTACATAAAAGGCCGACAAACTTAACATCTATAATCTGACCCCCCCACCCCCCCACGACCGCTATCCACACAAATACGATAAAACGTACATATTTATGTATGTTCAGACGTATCTAAACGTAGGTTGACTATGGGAAGAAGTTGTCTCTGGCTTATTGCTTATCGGGGTCGTTCTATGAGCTTTGGAATGCGAAACATGCTAATATGACACGTGAACACGTTTCGCTAGCACAAGACAATTATATAATAAACGACCGTAGTAAATGTGACTGCATTCAGTAAAAATCGAAATCGATATTCAAGTGTACTCGTATCTCTGCACGTCATACAATTTGACAGCTAAACGTGCTCTTTAGAAATATGAACGGGTATGAAGGGAACGCCGAATGACACGAAGTAAAAAACATTTCTACAACAAAAAAAAATTTAATAAAATAAATAAAAACGAAAATTTAAACAGACAAGAACAAAAACCATCCCCCCCCCCTCTCTAACTAGTTAACGCAATTTTAAATACGTAAATTTATTTGTTTCAAACATGCTGATTTGTAGATACGTAAAGCTTTACTTTTGCGAAAGCGTTTAATTATCTTGGCAGCGTAGCAACACGCAAAAAGAATGTACACCAAAAAATATTAACAATATGACAATTTATTGTAGAAAAAATGAAAATCTGTATTGTTTTTCTTCTTTTGATATTAAATAAATAAATTAATTTATTACAAAAACGCCTACCTTTAAAATGGAAGTTCTTTTGAGGGAAAATTCAAACGATCTTAAAATCAGAGCTATTTGATATTCTTTTATAATAACACCACGTTTTTTTAAGGGCGCAAAAAAAATTTTGAATTTAGTTTTTTTAAATAATTAATTAACAAAAAAAAAAAAACAGTTTTTGTTAAATTTTTATTTAAAAAAAAATCGTACAATAAAAAACTTTTACCAATTATAAATGGAATTTTTTTTCCATAACAACGAAAAAATTGTTTTATATTCTTTTTGAATTTAAAAAAAAAAACATTAAATTATTCTCATTTTAAGCAAAATCAGTTTTAATAAAAATTTTGTCTAAGGAAGATGTTTGTTTTTTTTTGTTTTTTGTTTGAAACATTATTTTAAAATTAATTTATAAGCTTTGAAATGATATAATTTTTAAAAGCTCCAAACTAATTTTATATGAAAAGAAAAACCACTTTAAAGGATGAATTATCATAGTATTAAGAAATATTCAAAATGTCATTTTTCTTAATATTTTTTTTTTAAAAAAATTATAAAAAAAAATTAAACAGTAAAATAATATACAAAAAGCTTTTTTAAAATTCCCGTTTGTATAAAGAAAAGTAACACTTTTTTAAAAAAAAAAAAAAAGTTTCTAATAACATATCTTTAAAGTAGTTTTAAAATAAAAATTTCACATGGAAAATTATCAAAATTGCAAGTTACATAAAAGAGTCCTTCATAATAACTGAGAAAAATCATATTATCTCAATCAATGGGTATAGGACGAAAAAAATTCCTAAAAAATATTCTACCATATGTGTATGCACACACGTGTAGGGCGAAAAAAAAATAGGACTCACCAAGAAAATCGTCATAATGACGACAATCGTTATTGTGACGGAAATCGTCGATGATGACAAAATATCAAATGCTCGTAAGAAGATATAATAACTGTCATTTCAAATGACGGTTGAATTGTCCTTTTTACAAGTATATTTATTTTCTATTATTTTAACACAAATAACAATATGGAATGAATATGATATATTAAAGCAAAGTTTTGTGACTTTTAGCTTATTTTGTAAATACGAAAAAAAAAAACTTTATTACAATAATTAGAAAGTATTAAAATTGAATAAAAGCTTTTATAAAATTACTAAGGACGAAAATGTTTCTTTTCCTTCATATTCACTAGAAATTTATCTTACCAAAATTTTATTTTATTAATTAAATATGTATGTTACAGAGCAATAAAAAAATAGAAAATAAAAAAAAAAAATATTTTTTTTAAAAAAATAAAAAAACTCCAAAAGAAAAATTCTCATTACGGAAATGAATCAGATTAGATAATTTATTTCCTCTTCAATGCACACGTACATACATAAATATTATATGATACAATATTATATACACATATACAAATAATTTAAAAAAAAAAATTGAAGAAAAAAAACCATTTAATTTGTGGCCTTGCATTTTGGTTTGTAAGAAAAATTCGAAAATTTGTCAAAAAATTCTTATTCACAAAAATTGAAAACTTTATAAAAAATACAAATTTCAACAATGCTGCCACATATAGACCTAAACACTGAAATGTGTGGCAGTACAAAACGTATATAGCGAAAGATTATCAATTAGAAGCTCGTTATAAATATTATTACTAAAAGGTTTTAAAAATGTTGACAGTAATGTTATTATTGTTACTCGATTTCTTCGGAATGGATTGTGAGCAACAGAGAGAGAGAGAGAGAGTGAGAATGTGAAAGCTTTGAAATTGACCGCCTTATAATATTGAAAGAGAGAGAGAAAATAAATCAAACAAGAAGAGCAAAGACCCTAGGATAGTGGATACGGGAAAACATTTAGCCAAATGAAACAACAGATAACTACAACCTCATAGAGTGTAGTATTAGCATATAAAAATACGAGTATGTGCAAAAAGACAAAAAAAAAAGAGATAGAGGGAGAGAAAAAGAGCAAAACATAAAGGGCAAAAAAAGGATTGATGATTTTATAATAGTTTATTTTTTATTATGTTTTCTTTTTTGTTGTATTATTTATTACGAGTAGATTATGGCACGTACGTATTATTTTATTTATATTTTATCTCTTTAATATGAATAAATTTTTATATGTATGTGTGTGAATGCAATTTTCATATACACGTATGTGTAAATCAAGCCACATGTCCAATTCATGGCCAACAAGTACTCGATTTATAGTGAATAATTTTATTTGCATACATATGTACATACAAATGAACTTATTTATGTTTAATTGCATTTCGATCTGTATACATAATTAAATGGAAAGTTCCTCAATAGTTGAGAAAGAGGGAAAAAAAACTATTCACAAACTTTCGAGAGATTTTTTTTTTTGATTATAAAAATTTTATAGAAACCAAAAAAAAAAAAAAAAACGTGAATTTTTAATTTTTTAAATATTTATTGTTTTTTTTTTTTTGTAAAAAAATTGACGCATCAAATAAAAACTATTTAAATTTTTCTACTCTACTTTTCTTTTTTATAAAAAAAAAAACACCGAAAGTTATTATTTTGAGAAAAGATCACATTTTAGAATTGAATCGAAATTAATTTAATCACGTTTTTCTTACATAACTACATGGTTACAACCAAATCCACAGTTCTAGATATCAACGTAAATTTATACTCTATATTATATATTAGAATATAATCCATAATGTATCTTATTTACACATAAGATAATTAACAATTGGATTTCCTTGTTACATGAATTATTTATTCTTTTTGAAGAAAAATACAACTTGCAATTTTTATTTATTTGTATACCATAAATCGAGATTTTCTACAATATAAAAAAAGAAGAAGAAAATCATTGAAATAATTTAGTAAAAAATGAAAATCTTAAGAAATTATTTCGATTATAAGAGAATTTTAATTATATTCAATTATTGATAGAGAGAGAAGATATGGTTTTTTTTTTATAGATACTTTCGTACAGAGTAGATACTTTTATTAGAGTAAATTGTGAATGATAATAAAACTTTGCGTTTATTGTTTGTTTTTTTTTTGTGTGTGCAAATATTATTTTATAGAATATATTAAAAATACACAAAAGTGCATTAATTTATATCTAATTAAATATGAATAATTTTTACGATTTTTTTTGCACATATACATTTTTTTTCTGCCGAAATGATTGAGAAAATGATTTAAAGGTGCTGTTTTTTTTTTTAAATGATTTTTAGCAAATTTATGAAACGTTTACATTTGATTTGACACACGAGCTTCTAAAGCTTATTCATTTTATAATTCTATTGACAACACCTAATAGATAACACGTGCTCACAGGATTTAAAACGTGATCTCGGGAGTCTAGTTATTATTAGTTTTCAAAGCACATTTTATGAACATAATAATGCAAATAATAATAATTATAATTCGTAAATTTTTTTCTCTCTCCATTCTATCACCAGAATAGTTATTATATTTTTTTCTAGCAAAAATTTTTTTCGCAACAATTTTTTTTCTAAATTTATGGAATTTTTAGTAATTAAAAAAAAAATTTCGTAAAAAACATTGACAAAATTATGCACTTTCACTTATGAGTAAGTTAACAATATAGTGCAATAATGAAAATATAATACACATATTGGAAAATAAATCAAAAAGCAAGAACAAAACAAAAAAAACCAATAAACTATAAGAAGAAAAAATGCACACGTTTATCGATAATAATTACTGTCGACATTTAAAATAAATAACAATTTGTAATCACAATTCAATGAGATAAATAATTCAACAATGCAATATATTATAGACGATATAATCATTCAGATTTAATATAATTAATTAAAGATAACGTTTTTCTTCGTAGCTTTCTAAGGTAATTTTGATTATAATTAGCTAAATCAAAAAAAAAAAAAACAAAAAAAAAATATTGTATTGTAAACGTTTTTTTCTATCATACGTGTACTATCTATATTTTGTCAATAAATGGTGACAAAACTCTTTTTTCGTTTCTTACTTATAAAAACTTTAAATAAATGCTCTCACATTGAAATTAGTTAATAATCAACCAGGTTTGTATATTATACCCAAAAAAATTATTTCAAATAGACAAAATTTCAAAAATTTCTATTTAAACATTTTTAAGAAATTAAAAATTTTTAACTAAAAAGACACTTAAGGATGTATTTAAAATATATACATATATATAATATAGTATAATATAATTGGAATATTAATTCTGAATCACAATTTAAGGATAAAAGAAAAATACATTTTTTTTCCTTTTTAAATTAAATAAATTAGAATAAAAGAAAAATTATAAAATCAGTAATATTTCTCACCTAGTGTATAAACCAAAATGAATTGGTTTTTTTTTGTGTTCTATTCGAAAATTTATAGTCCTTCAAATTCCACGTGAATAACCAAATTTTTGAAGTATAGAATTAGACTCTTTTTTTTCCTTTACCCCACCGAAAATTGGGTTTTTTCTTCTTCTTATATATTTTTTTTTTTTAAAAATCTTAACAACTTTTAACTAATAATTTTCTAATAATCAAGGGTTGTTGGTCTTATTTAATATAATGTTGTTTTTTTCGTCTTAAAAATTAACAATCCTTTTTTGTTTTTTGTTTATTCTTAATGAACACAGAAGTGTATATTATTATTAATTTCAAATTAATATTTAATTATTATAGATAGTTTTTTTTTTTGTTAAATTTTTCTATACATATTATTTCAAATAATCTATCACTATCACAATATTGGTTGAATGTTTTTTTTTTTTTTTTTGCCAAATATAGTAAATTTATTAAAAAATTCTTTATGTATTTTTTTTATATCTTATAAGTGAACGTATTTTGTTTGTATATAAAAACTTAATTATTTGAGATCAAAAATTTCAAGATGATAATTTTTAAATAATATTAATATAGTTTATGAATAAAATACCTCAACTTAATACGTTGTAATATAGTTAGTTTAATTTAAAAAATAAAAAAAAACTAGACAATTATATATGGTGGAATATGTTATCCGTTTGCTATTATTAAATATTAATATTAATTAGTATTATTTTAATTCTTAAAATTATTATTATTATTATTATTATTATTATAGATAAATAAATATTTTATTTTTTTTACTATTATTATTATTGTAAATGAAATTCTTAAGAATATACATAATAATATTATGATTTAGTAGAAGAATAATAAACATTATTATTCATAGTCAATGTCACGAATGAAAGTGGAAATATATCATATCGCGCGTACCGTCGTATCGTATCGTCGTTACCTCGAACCGTATTGACTGTTTCACTATTCAATACTGAATGGTAAATATTTAAAGTTGTCAACAAACGAAAACGTAAGGTAAGCTATCATAAATAGAAAATTGAGAGAGAAAAAAAAAACAAATTTTACCTATACATCTATACTGTATAGTATATAATAATATATCAAAGTCCTATGTACTATCAGAGCTTTTATTATACAATATAAAATCAAAATCCATAGAAATTTATTTTGTTTAATAAAAAAAAATTGTTACAGCAATAATAATAATAATAATACTTATACTAATAGTAATAGTAATAATAATAATATTATCACCTCTCTTTTTTACTCACTTTCTATTCCGTATTAAAAAAAAAAAAAAAAAAAAAAAAAAATTTCCTACCCTTATTCGCACACAACATTTCGCAAAGCTTTTGCAAACAAACAAAAAACAAAAAAACCAAAACATTTGTAAAAGTAAATTCATATACACTAACAAAATCATTCATATAAATAGGAAAACTTTTTACCCCATTTCACCTCTTTTAACTCATAAATTCTCAACAACTTTTTTTGCTATAGAAAATATAAGCCTTCCGATGAGATCTAATAGCGCGTAATGAACAGCTGACTACTGCAATATAATTGTGACAATATATTCTATGTATAAAAGCATTATAAAGAAAGTGTGTGTAGGTGTGGGGGGGGGGGGGGGTACGGAGGAGCGAATAAGATGAGTGTGCAATAAGTGAACAAGGAAAAAAATTGTTGAAAAAAATTCTGAATAAACAAATGTAAGGCAGGAAGGGAGGAATGATGCAATGTAGGTGAGATCACGTTGCCAGTGCTGATAAAATCCTTATTTTGAACTTGTGAACTTGCTCCAGCCACCAACCGTTATCTTACGAAACACCTCTGTATGAGATTTGCTTGTTCAATTTCACGAGGCTTTTCCCCATCCCTTAACCTAGCTAGCTAGCATTTTGCTCCATCCATACATCCGTCCGTCCGTCATTCATTCACTATAATTTCAAAGAGTATCTCTCTCTGACAGTGAGTGGATATACTCGTAGTTTTCAAGCTTCTATGAATTAAGTACTATGCAATTTGATGAATTAATTATTTCGATTTGATTTGAACTATTGCGGATTTTTTTTTTTAAATTATTTTCTTTTTTAATTTCATATTCTATAAATTCTTTTTGTAGTTGATTATAATTGCAAATTATTTTATTGCGAAATAAATTTTATACAATAGAAAATTTTTAAGGGTAAAGATTATAAAAGGAAGAATTTTCCTCTTTTTTTTAGGACAAATTTTTTGGTTTTTTTTAATTGGATAATCATCTTTTAATGTCCAAACATTTTTTTTTTTTTTACTTAAATATTTTTTTTTTTATTAATAAAACTTCCATAAAAAAATCAAAAGTTTTTATACCACAAGAAAAAAAAATTAAAGCTTTGTAAAATATAAAAAAAAATTTTAGAAAAAAAATAAAAAATTATCACAATTTTATGAAAATACAATATATTGTGGGTGCAATCAACCCTTATTTAATACACGTGTTATATCTGGTTGTCCGAGCAATTTTATAAAACAAAAAAATATCGCAATTTCCTACCCTCACAAAGTATATTGTACATTATACATTTATTTTTTAATACTTGTAAGCAACATAACTCAGAACCCCCCCCCCCCCTCTTCACCTACCCTTATAAGTAATGATTTTCAAATATATGCTCGTTACGTATTTTTCTATAAATTTTTTTTTTATTAGTTACAATAATAAAATAATATTGCACAAGTTTTAAGAAATCCGAATGCAATTAGGTAGTATTTGTGATTATTTAATAGGAAAAAAAATACTCTCTAAAATAATATATTCCAATAGTCATATTGATCCAAAAATTTATTGCAATTTTACCATTTAGTAAGCATATATACACCTATACCAGCTTTAATAAATTTAATGTTTTTTTTTTTTTTGTATAATTGCTGACATAATTTAATATACAATAAATAAAAATCAGATATTAAAATATTGGAACTATTATCATGTATATTGTCATATTGAATATTATAGTGGGACTGGGGGTTTGGAGGTGCATCCGATTGAAAACCATGAATTTTTGTTTATTGTAACTTGACTGGCTGACTGACTGGCTAGCTGGGCTAGCTAGATGACTGCCAGAACAGGTAAATAAGAATCGACAGCGTACGTATTGAATACGTGGGAAAATAATACAAAACTCAATGAAATCAGTTAGTGGTGGTGTATTGTATAAGACACGGCAAACAAATATTGTTGACAGCCCTAAAATATTGGTCTACCACATGAATTAGATAACGTACAAAAATATAGTCACATTTCATGAAGGAACTAATGTTACGATAGCACGTGGTTAAAACTAGTGACTCTGCTGTAATAAAACAACAGCACAGCACAGCACAGCATGACAGCTAAAGTAACAGTAACCCCCACATAACCCAACAACAACAACATTAATACAAACAACATTTAAGCAAATCAAGTTACTCGTAGTTACATATTTAGATAAGTTAGTTAGAGAGCTTATCGGGGAAAGCTTTTTTTTCTTCTTTCTATTCAATTTCGATTACATTGATTTTGTAATAGTATAAAAGCTCAATCCGACTATCATCATCATCAACGTCACCATAAGCCTTCTTCCACCTCAACCCTACTTCCCTCCTTACAACCCTTATCTATCATATTCGATACATTCACATAAGTGGGAGGAATATGAAATTGCTTGACCGTACCAGATAGTAATTCTAGAACGTAGGTCATCGTACAAAATGACGCAGTCTCTTAAAGGTGTAAGCATTTTTTCATAATTTTTCTATATTATATGGTAGATGAGTTAGTATATATGTGTGTGTATTTATGCAAGTTAATTTGTGAAATTTTTATATATATTTGTATATACACGTACATATATGATTATTATCCGATATAATTTGTATATAGGCTAATTGTGGGTATGTATAGTAAATCAATAAATATTGAATAAAGGGTAAAGAAATTATTATCAATTATCGTCTAAAGATACTTATGCAGATAGTTTTTTTTTTTTTTACAAATAAAAATGTAAAATTGTCCTTTTTAATGTGAAGTACTTAATGGAAATTTTTATTTTTTTTTTGCAAATAAAAATTATTATTTTAAAAATAATTTTTAATTAAAAGCTAATTAATAATTGGTAGAAATTAGAATTTTTATTTTTAAATAATTAAAATTAGTTCATTTAAATTTAAGGACAAATATGAAAAGAAGATAAGGGAAAATTGTCCTTTTTCATAATGTTTGTTTATATTACTTAGAGAATTATATTCCTTAGAGTTTTTTTTTGTTGAATAAAAATTAAATAATTACCAGGACAAGATATAATTTTTTTTTAATAATTAGAATGAGTTTTTTAATAATTATTAATTGATAATATATTTTGTAATGTTAGGTAGTTAAGGGAAATATTTTGTTTTTTTACCAAAAGAAAACTATAATTTTGAAGTAATTGAGAGAAGAAAAAAATTGAGGCAACAAATTAATCATAAATTATCCTTTTTTTGTAATGTTAGTGGTTGGTTTTTTTTCTAATTGACAAAAAAATACAAATTTTATTTATAATAAAAATCAGTTCAGCAAGGGAGAAATATGTACGAACAACCACCCACCGCAAAATTGTATTTTTTTTTTGTATGGTGTTAATAGTTAAGGGAGATATTATTTCTTTTTAGCAGCAGATAGAAATTATATTTTCTAGAGTTTTTTTTTAAAAAAAAAAGCATTTAATAATTACTGTGAGAAAATTTATTTTTTTGTAAGTATAAATATGGAAAAAAGCTAACGAAAATATTAGTTTTTTTTAATCTTAGAGGTGGTTGAGGAATGTTTTTCTCTTTATCAAAAAAAAAAAATAATATTTTTCTACTTGTACTGTTTTGTTAAGTAGAAACAAAGTTAAAAGTGGAAGAAATCATTAACGAAAAATGTTGGAAAAATCCATGTAAAATTAAGCTTTTTCTGGAATGTTTTTAAGGATATTTTTTTTTCTTTTTCCCAAATGAAAATTATTTTTAATTAATTAATTTTTAACTAAAATTAATTAATAATAACAATAAGAAAATATAGTTTTCTTTTAATATTTTAAAATAGATGAATTTTAATTTAAGGAGAAATGTAATGGAAAAAAATTTTACTTTTGGCACTGATCGCTATTTTTGCTGTAGTTTTTGTGAATTTTCTTAATATAAATAAAAAATAAGCTTATTTTGTATTATTATACTCGTATATATACAGCATTATAGTAAATGTATGTATATATATCTCTCAAAAATATTATATTCTCGAAAATTTATAATTGGACAACAGTAGAATTACATAAAAACACTATCGTTCACATTTCCATCTTGTTCATTTGATCAAAAAACACGAGTATTACAATAGTGGACACGTGAATAGACTATCTCACCTGCATTTGATTTATGAACATACACGTACGACACAAAAAGAAAATCAAATAAAAACAAAACAACAAAAAAACAAAAAACAAAACGATTTACCTTATTTCACTTATAAATTCTAAACGATGTAATTATGAAATTCTTGTCAATTTCTATAGTCCTTATTAAAAAGATTGAAAATTAAAAAAAAAACTTTTAAAAAAAACCATTCTTACTTGTATAATTCTTAAATGTAGAATTTTCATGGAGGTGGTATATGATGAAATCAAATTGATTAAATATTAAGAATTAAGCTTTTTTATATGTACAATAAAACGTGATAAATAATTGTTTTTTTTTTTTTGATTTTTACGTTGGATTATGTAAACTTATTTATAAGTTGTTTGTTTTTTTGTATTTATATAAATCTGAGAATATTTTCTTTAAGCTATAGTACTTAAACGTTTTGCATAGAGGAATCAACTTAATTTAATAATCAATCTTTCTGTTAAAAAATGATCGAATTTAAATAACTCACGTGGCTATACTCTAGAGCTTTTACTGAATTATTTTAATTGTTTTGTTGTTGTTTTTTTTTTTTTTTTGAATTTTGAGAAAGTAAAATAAATTTGTAAGGCAATTTAAATTTTTTTTTTGCCTTAAGATATTTTTTTTTATCAAGTATTTATTCAAAAATAAATCCTATAAAAGGTTTGCTGGCTCTGACAGAAAAATTCTTTACACTTAGTAAGGCATTAGTCAGACAATAAAAAGAAAGCTTTTCTGAGTCTGAAATTGATTTGGTCGTATGCATACTTTAATAATTTATTTTTGCTGAAAATAACAAAATGAAATTGAATTTTATTTTTTTTCCATAAACTAGTATGTCTATCTATAAATAAAATTAACTATTTTGCAAATGATAAATTTAGGAATTTTTTATAAAAAAAATTCTTTTTTTTTTGTCACCCTGTTTATATAGAAAAATAGAACTTCCTCCCTTTTTATATAAGGGTCTCGTTTTTATGAATGTGTATCACACATAGCAAATGATTTAGATTTTTATTTTAAAGTTTTATTATTATTGGGTTTATTAAGCTTTATTGATATTACGATTATCATATATGTATATGGTAATAATAATAAAAAAACGAAAAGGAAACTTTCCAGACAAATGAAAATTTCTGAAATCATAATTTTCATATTTATGTAGGTCGATAGTATGAGTATACTCAAAGGTCTGTTGATGACAATAATATAATTTTTTATTACCATATAGAAAAATTTCAAAGGAAGAACAAAAAAAACTTCTATTTAGACAGGAATCAGATCGAAACCTTGGAGATTCATAAAGTTTTTTTTTTCCTAATGTACAATATACAATATTTACTGTCTCTTATTTAATAAAGGCGGAAGGACAAAGTTTCATCAATAAAATATTTTTTTTTAACTCCCCCACAAGTGCACGTGCCTCACAGTTTTGACTAATCAATAAAAACAAAATAAAAAAAAATCTTAATAACTACAGAAAATTATTTAAAAAAAAAAAAAATTTAAATTATAATTCGGAAAAATTGATTTTTTGTCTTCCGTCAAGCGCATATTATTTATTAAATTTTAATTATAATTAGTAAAAAATAAAAAAAAATTTCATTTCCTTTACTATTTTTTTTTTTGTAAATTATTATTTTGTTATAAAGAAATTTGTTTATAAGCACTTATTAATAATCTTATAAAAATCGAAATAAATACAATATATTTAAGTGCATTTTGCGAAATCCAAGAACAAATCTTAAGAAAACAAAATGAATATTTTTTCAATGAAATTTCTTATCATCGTAGAAGGTTTTTTTTGGGTTTTTTTAAAAAAAAAATACATTTTATAGTAGAAATTATGAAAGTTCATGTAGATTTTTGTTTCTCGTACACAGTACCATATTTAAAACAAGAATGTACGAGATAGTAAATGTTGTAGTATGTTGTCTTTTTTTTGGAAAATGAAAATTTAGTAATAGTTAAACAAAAATAACAAATGGACCATAAACGATTATGCAAAAAGTTCTTTATAATAATCAATAGCGAAACATGTGCGTACTAGGAATTTTTAGGCATCACAACAACTTTTCTTATCATTATTTAACTGAAAATGAAATCAAATATTTATGTATGTATGTAATTGCTGCTGATAGGCTTTTCTTATCAATACAATATATATATTGTTTATGTCTATGGTTAAATAAATATTTAAACCTAATTTTATATCTACTCACATCGTGATGTTTTTCAATATAAACAGAATAATATACTATTGTGTGGTTATCATTATCATAAATAAAATTTGATGGATTTTAGTTATGTTTCTGGGTACATAAATACATATACCAATATACAAATACTTACTTTAAATATTTGCATAAATATTTAAAATAGAATAGCTCCAATGCAATATGACATTAAAAATTATATATTCAGTCTTTCATAATAAAAATAATTAACACAAGATTGTCTATTTAATTTAAACACGCGCAACAATTTTGTTATTGAAAATTTTATTGCTATTATTATTTTTATTTTTATTTTTATTATTACTATGATTATGCGTAAATTGCGTAATACTATTCATCTATTAAATATTAGGTTAACAAGATTAAATATATATTAAAAATGAAACAGTATAAAAAAATAAAAAAAAAATCTTGGCAAAAAATAAACAGGAAAATTTGAAATAGATAAGAGATTGAGAGTGTTTAGGGTAGTGCCAACTGGAGGAGGGAGGAAGGGGGAAAAGGGAAGCAATAAGCCATAGTGCTAAATGTGTGGGGAGTATTATTTGGAGCAAAAATAGAATTATGTATGTTCATTTTCTTATCGGTCATAAAGTTAAATACGAAATGCGGAAAATAGATTAAGACCTAGAAATGGGGGGTGAAGAAAAGAGCTTTTTTTAATTTTTTGTTCAATTTTAATTAATTTGTTTCTTTTTTATGACAGTTTTTTGTTTTGCTTTTTTTTTTCTTCTCTTTAATATGTAAGTAAATATTTAAGAAAAATTGTAAATAACAGAAAAATAAAAGTTAAAAAAGCTAAAATTAAAAATCAAATATCAAAAAAAAATTTAAAAAAAAAGGATATTTTTTTAAAAAATGCTAAGAAATTAAAAAAAAAACAGTTTATCCTAATGTTTGTAGTTTTGATTTTTTTTTTATAATTATTCTGCAAAAACCATAAAAAAGTGGAAAGTTTAAAAAAAAAAAAAAAAACTAAAAAATTTAAAATCAAAAATTAAAAATCAAAAATCATAAACGAAAAACTGGGAAAAATTTAAAAAAGCTCAGACAATAAAAAAGAATATATTTAAAAAATTGTTTTTTTTCTTTTTATAATATGTAAGAAAATTGTAAATAATTTGCCAGAAAAATTTATTAATTAAATATAATAAAAAAAAGATCTTAAATCAAAAAAAAACTAGAAAAAATAAAAAGTTCAAAATAAAAAAAAAAACAATTTTTTTATTTTAAAAATAAAAAATTTTAAAAACAAAAAAGGGATATTTTTTTTAAAAAAAAACAAACAAGGGGAAATTTTTTAAAAGCTCAGAAATCAAAAAAACAAACATTTTATCCTAATGTTTGTTTGTTTTAGTTAGATAAATATGTTAACGTCAAACTGATTTAAAAGCATTAATTATTTTTTTTTATAATTATTCTTCAGAAATCCCAAAAAAGAAGAAGAAAAAAAAAATTAAAAATCAAAAATCATAAACCAAAAACCGGGAAAAATTTAAAAAAAACTCAGACAATAAAAAAGAAAATATATTTAAAAAGCTCAGAAATCAGGAAAAATTTTCAAAAATCTCAAAAATCAGATAACAAAAGACGGAAAAATTGCAAAAAAAAGCTCAAAAAAAAACTGGAATAACGAGACAATATAATTGTAATAAGCTCGTATATAGGGCATTAAAAAATCATATAAAAAAAAGAACTACTTAAAAAAAAGTAAGTATTGTACAATAATCAGAGAAAAATTTCAAAAAAAAACCACTCAAAAAAAATTGTTTCTCTTTTACTAAAAAAAAACAGTTTTTGGTCGTGTGCCTTTGTCGGCCCAAATTTGAAAGCCAGAGAAAAAAAACCAATTTTTTTCTCCCAAATTTTCCCATTCCCAGTTCCCAATTATAGTGAAATAAAATATTAAAAGAAAAGAGTAAAAAATCCTAATTCCTTTTAAACTAACTATATACATACATACATATGTACAAATATACATATAAAGGTAAATGGGGTTAAATAAAAAAAAAATAAAAGAAAAGAAGTGCCATCGATAAAAATTCTTCATTCATTTTTGGTGTGATATCTCTCTCATTTTTTTTTTAAATAATTTCTTTTAAATTGAGTACAATTTTTGTATTTCTCTTTAATTTTTTTGGATTGTTTTTTTTTTATTTTGCTTTTTTTAATTATTTTTTTACCATCAAAAAATTAACCTACTTTGGGAATAATTTATAAAGTAAAAATTATGCCGATTAAAGAAAAATCATGAATTTGTTCAAATTGTATTTATTTTTTATTAAAAATTATTTAAAATTTTCTTCAACTTTTGCTAAGTACTGTACTAGTAATACTTGAACGTAAGAGCAGATCAATTACCTTGAAATGTAATGAATTTGCCATGCGGATGTCCGCATATTGATTATCTCATAAGGAATTAAAAATACAAATATTTAATGTAACAAAACATATGAATATGTATCTATTGTCATGTTTTATATATATATATATTTTTTTATATGTATTTATAAATTTAAACAGTATTTATGAGTAAGAAATATTTTGGTTTTTATAAGAGGATAAAAATTTGTTTGATATTTTAAAAGCTTTTTTATATATAAAAACTATGTGATAAAAAATTTTTACCAATTAAAAACAATTTTATTAACAAGAAAATTATAAAAAAAAATAATTGTGTTAAAATTTAATGTTCTAGTACATCTATAATATTAATATTTAGTCGTTTATTAAATAATAAAATTAGACGATAATTTTTTGGATACACTATAAATATATTGTAGTATGGGAAATTTTTTTCAAATATTTCAATATAATTTCATTATTTCAATAATAAATTCATAAAGAAAGACATATTATGAAAATAATAAAAACTATATTAAGAAATAATTTCATTTAAATAGACGGCATTGAGTAGAAGTAAAGAAAGTCAGTCAGTCAGTCTTATAAAGAAATGCCAAAAATAAATGAAAATTGTAATAAATATTATCTGGTGACCTAGTTAAATACTTCTGTATTTAGCACAACAAAATGCCCATCATAAAATTGTAATATTATTTCATTTAAGGTTATTTCTTATACATAATAAGATGTACTTTTGTATGCACCAATGTTAGTATTCATTCATGAAAATATATCAAATAAAAATAATTTATCGAGAATTTCCTGTAAATAAATTATTATTGTTCACTTTAAAAAAAAAAACAATCTTTTATTATTATTATAAAATCTATACTATATAAGTATATAAGTTAATATATTTAAAAATAGTCATAAAATTTAATTTAGACAAAACTAATCAACAATTATTTATGTATGTATACTCGTATAAGAAACAAATTTGAAAAACGTGTACTAATATTTTCACAAATATTTAATAGAAATAATGATAAGAATAAATTTTTTTTTCATCAATCTAAATGAATATAGATGCGGCGAATTATTTAATAAAAAAGCAAAAATTCTTTCGTTACCATCTAATTAAGCGCACATAAATACGAACAATAACTGACTTGCTATTTTTATTTATTTATTTATAGTACAAATCAGTATAAATTGTGTAAAGCTATAAGCTATAAAAATCAAAACAGAAAGAAAATTATTAATATACACGTATTTATATTTTCATATATATAAATTGGAGCATATAAATGAAAATCAAAATAACAAAAAATAAAAAACTGCTAGCGTTTTGAGGTCACTCGTGGCACTTATAAGTTCATTGAAAGTTTTCACACGTTTTTTCTTCTATTCTCTTTTATATTTTTTCTTTTTAAAGTTTGGCAAAGAGATAAATGAAACTTTTTTTTCTATATTTAAGATTAGTTTTTAAGTGAAATAAAAATTACCAAAAAGAAATCACCAAAAAAAGATTACAAAAAAAAAAAAATATATTGATATATAAAAATTACCAAAAATAAACTCAATTAGTCTAAACACAACACAGAAAAAAAGCTTAAAAATATGTTTTCGACTAAGAGGGTGGAAAGAGTAAAAAAAAAAAGAGTAAAATCAACAGAGAAAAACGAAGATGAAGAGTAAAATTTCATTCATATCTAAATAAGACAAAAAAATATATATACTAACTGAAAAAATTAGAACTGTTGATGGAAGGGGGGGGGGGGGGTAGAAGGGGTGTTAAACGACATAAAAAGAACAAACAAAATTTCACACGCACGAATATTAGCATTTCTGAAAAAGTTATTAGAAGCTTTTTTTTGTTGCCGTCAACAATTGAAATTAAAGCTTTTTTGATTGGAGCTTTTATAGTTATGGTATTTGCGCTTCATTTTAACGCGTACGACGAATAAGATCATTAACCCCACACACATTGAATATGCCAAAAAAAAAAAATAATAAACAAAAACGAAGAAAAAAAAACAAAACAAAAACAACAGCAAAACAACAAAAAGCTTCAATAACGATACATAAATGTCAATAGAGTATAAAATCTATTTATTTTTTTTTCAGCTTTTGTTGATATTTTTTTGTTTAAGTATTTTCAGGTGAAGAAATATGAATATTATGAATTTTTCGGGGTGTAATATAGAAGATATTTTCGTACTATAATATTTTGGAGGGAGGTTAACAATTTATTTATTTTTTTTGTATAAAAATAAAATAAATTTATTTAAAAAAAAAAACAAGAGTAAAAAAAATTACGAAATAATTAAAATATCTTATGGAAAAATTAGAGAAAAATCTATAACAAAAAAAAGATCAAAAATAAGACCTGAGGATGATGTAATACATAATATTTTATGAATAAGCTAATAGACTCTATGGCATACAATCAACATGCGATTTTGTAGATAAAACTTGTACAATAAAAAAAATAACAATGATAAAAAAGAGAGAAAAAACAGAGAAAATTTCTTACAGACAAAAAAGGAGAAAATACCAAATACAAATTACAAACTTTATTGAAAAGGGGCACAATAAATTTCCTTTTAATTTTTACTATAAAATAACGTTAATTATTGGGGAACAGGGAAAAATTACAAATTTTTCTACGCATTTACATAAATAAGTATATTTGGGTTAATTTCTTCTTTTTTTTTTAAATATATATTTATATTTATTTATACATGCTAATATGATCGATGTGATGATATGGCATGGCAAACGTCCGAGGAACAAGTACGCAAGCAAACAAAAAGCAAACAATGTCATCGAACTTTTGGTGAGCTTTTTTTCGTTTTTGGGTGAAAACAGAGAGAGTCGGTCACTCATCATTAAGAGTGAATGAAGTCAGCCATCCACCAGCCACCAACCAACCAACCCGTCAGTAAGCTACATATAGTATTCGTCAGCGCTAGTCAAAGTCAACCAAAGCCAATGCCACCTAACCCAAATCAAGGCCCCACACCACTTCCCTATTGTATTAATATTAATATTAGCTGTAAGTAATGGTATCAATGGTAGGTAGTTATTCAAATCATAATAATAATAATAATATCTTAGAAATATGGAAGCAAAACATATTAACTAATCTTATAAAATATCATATTATAAACGATAATCAAAATACGTGTTTATTTATTTAAATATAATAAATAACAAAATATTTAAATGTTTCTATATACATACATATGTAGGGTACAAAATAGGTGTACATGAATCAGCATATACCATATAACATATACGTGTAATGTATATGAAAGTCATTTAATATTTGTTCAAATAACTAACAAGGACAAAAATAATATATTGTACGTACGAGTACGAATTACTCGTACGTAAATTCCAATTTTAAGCAACAATGAACTGATAACTCAATGGCAGAAAGAGCTTTAGTGAAAAATAACAAAGGCTATTCCTTACCTCCTTCAACAACATTATTACCCTCGGCGTCATCAACCCCCTTTTGCGATATAATATAAAATTATTTACGCAATACTATAATTATTTGTTATTTGTTTGGTTTTGTTGTGTGTGTGTGTGTGTGTGTGTATGTTTTAGTTTTTTAATATTTTTGATTTTGTATTTTCATTTTTTTATTTTTATTTTTTTTTTTTTTTATTTAATATTTAACTTAACTTAAGCATTTGTTTTTTAGAGAAAAAAAAATATTGTTTTCTTTTAAAAACGCAAATCTTTAAAAAAAAAACCCTCTTTCACCCCCACACCCCTCTCATCATAACCATATAAAAAACTGTAAACAAATTTGTTTTTGTTCACTTTCCCTCCAAGCGCCGTACTTCTTTTGTGACTATTTTTCTACGACAAATTAATTGTTTTCTTGCTATTTTAGCCAAAAATAAAATTTGTAAATTTTAATAATAATAATAATAATAATAACAACAATTAAAATTTCTTTGTAAAAAAGAATAAATAAATAAATTTGTTTTCGCTCATCTTTTAACTAATAAATACGAATTGCGCATCGAAACATTTTACAAAGAAAAATCAAGTCTTCGAAATAAAAAAAAATAAAAAAAACAAATCTCCGAAATTCATTGACCTAAACATGACCGAAAATATCCATACACGAGCGCACATACTTTATTATAATAAGTTTTACATACCATCAGCATTTATATGTTCATATATACATATAAATTTGTAAGCTTATTTTATTATTATTATATTAATATTGTACTCAATATATGTATGTATGTATGGATTTGTATAGATTTGTACATTTGTATTTATACAAAAAAAAAAAAACAAAAAAAAACATTAGACAGATGACTTTCGAGAACATATTGTAAAAGAACGAAACTTTTGCAAGGAAAGACGTTGAACCTAAAGACTTAATCATTTTAGGTTTTTCTCTTTTTTTCTTTTCTCTTTCCGTCTCTTTATTATGAAAATACTACCCCCACAATTGTATAGTAATTGTGGTAGGAAATTAATATGCATAAAAGTTCATACCTAAAACTATATATTGTAATATAGTGTATAGAGTATAATAAAATGTCAATGAACAAGAGAAAAAGTAAGGTTCAATGTTTCAACTTTGTTCATTTTTTTTTTTTGCTTCTGTATAATACGAACATATATTAATAATCATGTCCATAAACATACAATAAAGTCCAAAAAAAAAAAATCTTATAATAATTTTATGTAAGTTGTATTAAACAAAAAAAAAAAAACAATAACAATTATACAATTTGTATATCAATTAAAATGATTAAAAATTTTGTAAAAGAAAAAACCTGAACATAAATTATTTTTAAATACAAACAGACCACCCCACCTTCAAGAATTATTGTGAATCATTTTTGATCAGTTGCTTCAAAACATCGTCGTTTAAATTTAGACCGATTTTAATTCAATTCTTAAAATTATTAAAAATATGAAAAAGAAAAAGAAAAACAAAACTTATACTAAATAAGTTATTTGGAACTTTTTATGAAATTCAACTTAATCATGGTTTTTTTTTTCTCTCTAGAATTTTAAATTCTAAAAATTATAAAAAAAATCATCAAACTTGGTATTAATATTGCCAAAAAATTAACTCTTACATCAGCATTATTATTATTATCTAGATAAAAATTATGCTTATGCACGCACTGATTAATCATTTATGCGTTATTAGTTAAGGTCGTATCCGGGGAATGGTTCTGAATTCAAATCCACTCTAGTTCAAATCCAGTACATATACGTTTTAGCTAACATTTTGGAAAAGCTCTATTTAATTAAGCTTTATTTAATTATTTCCAAACTGTACTAGAAATTTTGAGGAGAAAACAAATTAAATTGATTTTTATTACAAAAATATTGGCATTTATTTTTTTTTTTTGGAATTGTCAAATATGGTATTAATTGTAGATGAGACATATTTTCTTTTATTTTTAAAATTAACCAAAAAAAAAAAAATTAACTACACCAAACAAACAAATAAAAAAAATAAGTAATTTTGAAGCTTTTTCAGGAAATCCCTCTTATTATTTATAATAAGAAATTTTGAAGCTTTTTCAGGAAATCGCTCTAGAATTGAAAATAAAAATCATCAACTTATCAATATCGCTAAAAATTAACTTTGCCCATCAACACTAATATTATATGAGCCAGATAAAAATTAGGCTCATTCACAGAATGGTGTTGAGTTCAATTCCAGCTACTAGTCAGTCCCAAATATTATTCATTTAAATCTCATTAATTTTATATCAAAAAAAATTTTCTTTACTTTTAAGTGACTTTTTGAAAAAAGCTCCATTTAATTAAGCTCAAATTAATTTTGTCCAGAATTTTACTAAAGAAAAAAATAACAATAACTTTAAGTGGAAAAAAATTGGGGATTTTTTTTTTTTTTTTAGAATTGTCACATTTTTGATGGTAGATCTCGAAATTTCCAACAAAAAAAAACTATTATTATTAAAATCGGTATTTTCCAAATATATTTTGAAAAAAAATTCAAATTAAATTAATTTTTTTGTTAATTTGGTTGTTTTTTTTTCTAAATTTGCTTTGAGTCAATGAATCACCCACAAGAGCTTTATAGAATGGGAAAATCCAGAATTGATTGATAGAAAATCTCCTTTCTTATTTCAAAAAAAATAAAAAAATTCAGACATTATGTAATAAGAAATATTCGTGGTTTTTTGTTGTTTTTTTTTTTGGATAAGGATAGTAAAGGAATTAATTAGTATTAAAGTGTTTATGAGACATCAAAATTTTTAATGGTACAAAATTTCTAATTGAAAAATTTTTTCCTTAATTATGACAAAAAAAAACCCCTTAATTATGCAATTCTAATACACTATACACTATACATATTTTGCCGATATTTATGTATAATATATATGTATATGTATACCAATTTTCTAATTATGTTTACTGGCACAAGTGCATATACATCAATATTGTTATCAGAAATATTTTATGTATATTTACGAGAAACAGAAAAATAATTATAAAATAATTATTTGTAATTTAAAAAAAAATTAATGTCAAGTTTGTTACTTTCTTTTGTTTACTATCGGACAATTTCAAGTTGAATAACCTTTTCATATCTACTATCGTTGTTCAATTAAAAATAATCAGCGGAAAAACAGCGAAACCAACACACACGCTAATCTAAAATTTATCTTTTCTTGTATAATTTTTGTTTCTTTCTTTTTTTTTAATTATATTTTTTCTTTGTAATAAAAAAGAAGGTTTTCTCCTTCTTATATGTAAAATATCAAAAACAACTTTTTTTTTCTTGATATATACATATATAAAAATATAAATACGTCATAGACACATATGATATGTAATATTAGGTAATGGTAGTAGTGGTACGATAATGGAGTTTTTTTAATTTTTTTATCTAAGAAGAACAATAATTAAAAACATGTAAATATGTGCGTATGAGTGTAATTTATATTATACCAAGCAAAGCAAGTACAAACAAATTGTTTAATTTTCCAATCAAATATAATATTTTCTATTTTTAATTTTTTTTTTTTTTTAGTTCACAGTATAAGAAAAATCTTAAAGAAAATTAAAATAAATGTCTTGCAGATAATATACGAGGTCTGTTCAAAAAGTATCGCGAATTATTTATTTATTCATGAGTATCTATTTTGTCCCCTTCAAAGTGCCAACGTTTTTTCCAATCCTCGAAGCACTTAAAAAAATCAGTTTTTGTGATCTTGTTCAGCTCCTCCTTCGATGCCGTCTTTATCTCCTCAATCGTAGCGTAGCGTCGTTTGGGGCTCTTCAGTTTCGGGAACAAGAAAAATTCACAGGGGAACAGATGTGGGGAAAGAAGGTTGTTTTTGGCCAAGAATTCGCGCACAAGCAACGATACGTGAGCAGGGGCGTTATCATGGTGCAAAAGTCAATTTTTTGTTCATCCACAAATCCGGGCGTTTCTGGTGGATTGCTTCCCGCAACTTGCGCATAACTTGCAGGTAATATTCCTTAATGACGGTTCTACCCTGTGACAAGAACTCATGATGCACCACGCCCCTGCAATCGAAGAAAACTGTAAGCAAAACCATCACATTCGACCGTTCGGCACGCTTTTCGTCGTTCACATCTTCTCGGCCCACTGAGAACATTTTGTACCACCGATAAACGTTGCTTCAGTCCAAGGTAGCTTCACCATATGCCACAGTCAACATTCGGAATGCGTTCGCGCTATTATTTTTATTTTTCACACAAAATTTGATACAGATCCTTTGATCAATTTTTTGGAATGGGCGAAAATCGAAGACGAGCCAAAACACGTGCAAGCAAAGCAGCTGTCAAAAATTAACTGAACATTCAAAATGGCAAAACTTGTCGGCTTAAGTAAGAGACATGAGTACCAACATAACGTCACAATTATCGAATATTCGTTACCCGAAGAAATTCAAAATTCGCGATACTTTTTGAACAGACCTCGTATAAGCAAACCGTCATCATAAAAATGAACTTGATGAAAAATTGATGATCTAAACTAAGAATATTTTTTAGTTTTTTTTCTATAAATTTACAATTTTTAAGACAAACAATAGTGTTATTAAAAATATTTTTCTTAATTAAAAAAACATTGTCTTTTTTTTAAATTGCAAATTTATAGAAATTTTCAAATTTTCAAAATGAAATAATAGAAAAAAAAGTTTAAATATTTATAGGAAAAAAATAATTATATTAAAATCTTTCCAAAAACAATACAATATATTATATAAAGAAAATTCATTTTAAATATATTAATTTATGTTTGCAAAAAAAATAAAATTTATATTGTGTCCAAATATGAATACTTCTTCTTCAAAAAAAAATATATTCATTACGTATTATCACAAAATAAATTTTATTCTTGAATTATATTTATATATAAAAAAAAAAACTATATTAAATTAAAGGTGTTTTAATTCAAAATATATAAAAAAAAAATTAAAAATCTCACTCCACACTGTTACAGATTTTTTTTTAAAATTTTTCTATAAATGTTTTTAATAAAATATTGCTAATAAATATGTTTAAAAAATATTAAATTGATTAAATTGCTCTATCTATTAATAAACCAATTGAAAATAGAACCGATATCATCATGCCTTTTAATTATTTATATAAAATTAACACGAAAAAAAAAAATTTATTTCCATTTAAATGAATTTTGGGGGTTTATGTTTTTTTTTATTATTTATAGTTATAAATAAAATGTGTACACCTATGGAAAATATAACAGTAAAAAATCGATTTAATAACAATAAAGCTATAATTACAAGAAACTAATTTTAAAAAAAAAAACAGAAAATGATCATGAGAAAAGATTACCTCTTATAAATAATTAATTATTAAAAGCATATTAAGGTAAAAAACACCAACACATATTTTACACATTTATATCTATTATTAGATAAGAGATTAATCGATTACCGTTTATTAAATATAAATAAAAAATCACTTTTAAATTCTAATACAATAGAAATAAAGCTTTTTTTAAGCTTAATTCGTTCTTGTATTAAATCCTTGTGACAGTTTCTATATTTAAAGAAAGTCGTTAAATTAAATAAATTTGTTAAGTAATTTTCTAGAAATTCATATGTTCAAAAAACAAAAACAACCAACTTAAAATACCTACTATTACTCATTAATTTTTTTTTTTGCATATAATAAATGACGTCACGAACATTTAATTTTATGAATCATAGGAAAATAATTGTGCACGGAAAGAAAAAAAAATGAAAAAAAAAATTTCAGTTTAGTATAAAATTATAGTTAATTTTATAGTAAGCTTTTTTTGCGTATGATATAATATATACTTTTTCCCAGAAATATGACATTCAAGGGGTGCAAGAGGGGAGAGAGATTAGGTAAATATGATTTGCCCAAAACATATAGTGCTCAAGGAGTGTATGAGGTGGGGGCGAGGGAGATTTAACTTAAAAAAAATACAATTTCTCCACAGGGGGATGAACTGAGGTTAAAATGTTCTTATGGTGACAAAATTATGATGACTCAAAGAACTTTCCTCAAAAATTCGCCCATTCGATAGAAGTTTTTGTTTTCCGGAATTTTCTTTTCATTCTCTGCATTTTTATTTGACTATATTCCTTTTAAAAATATCCACTCTTTAAACTTTTTCTTAACATTATATTATAATATAATTAATTTTATAATAAATGGTCCACGTGAATTTGGATTATTTTTCTGATGCAAAAAGAATAAAATTTCTTTATCCATTCACCGACATATTTTTGTAGTTTTTCCAGAAAGCTTTCGTCAATTACAATGTAAACTTTTATGCTACAAGAAGGACAACGATGGCCTTAAATAATATATTTTTTTCATAATACACATCCATCTCTGTCTCTCTTTCTATTTGGAAAATTGACAAACAAACACGTTTATACGCACACACATACATACTACGAGTATTAAAAGTAATTCATGCATTCGATAATAAGTTGTTGGTTTGGTAAATTGGAAAATAACGCTGCGTAATAATGTGTTTATCACATTAAAAAGCTTTAACTTTTCAAATTGAGAAAAATATATTCTTATTACGGACTATGACTATACACGTACATATAATCATAAAATTCTAGATTTTTCTTCTTAATCAAAAAAAAATCCAATATTTTCAATAGCAAAAAAAAAAAAAAACTATTTCCATATAATTCTATAAAAATTGACAAAAATTTTCATATAAAATTTCTCTCTTTACTAGCTTTTACTAATTATTTATTAAACTTTCAAGGTTATAGAAGAAAAAAAACTTATTTTTCTTTAAACCATTTTTTTTTTTTTGGGTTTACCCCCTTAAAATTTTAAACTATACTTTTTTTTTGTTGTGGAAAAAAAACCCCAAACATTGGAGGAGAAAAAAACATACCGTTTACATTTATTGTTTTTTATTGAATAAATTTTTTTTTTCACTAAATATGAACTAAGTAAGTATGCATATTTAACTAAAAATCATAGAAAAACTGAAAACAGATATTTTTCTTCTTCTTTTTTTATTTTGACTTAGCAATATTTTGAAAACACGTATTAATCCAAAGAGGGATGATTAAATGTTTTACCTTTTACCTTGCAATAAAAAAAACAACAAATTCCGTTTTCTTTCTGTGAATTGGGAATGGGGGGAAGGAGGTGTGTGTGTAAATGGAAACAGCAATAAATATTGTTTTTGACAATTTTGCATACACTGTCATCCAAACTGTTCATTGTAGAAAAATCGAAAAATCTACACTTGCTCTTACGTATTGTACTTATTATGATGTGAACCCAAAAAATAAAAAAATTATTATTTACACGATGAACCGATGATAGGAAAAATTTTAATTTCTTCCGATACTCTGTCTCTTTACACTCTCTCTCTCTCTCTGTCTCTCTCTCTACTCTATCTATTTTTATATAAATGGAGACATTCCTAGATACTGTGTGTGTGTTTGTATATAAAATATGTATGAATGCAAAAAATATCTCTGTGACCAGAATTCGATTGTATTTTGAAACGCAATTAGTAATATTAATAATAATAATTATTATTATTTAATACAAGAATGTTGTATACGCATGTATGTGTATGTATGTGCCATAGATAGGATAGAAATTTACGTTTTAGAAATTTTTCGTTAAAAGCACAATTTCGAAGAATTATTACATAATATTGTTGTTTATTGATACATTATACAAAATCTATTAAGTCATTTCGAGAATAAATTTAGCTCAAATAGTCGTCGATTTCAGCAAATATTCAAACAAAGTATAACAGACATTATCTTTTGAATTGCTGCAATTATTATCAGCTATTTGCATTATGAGTAGTTATTTGTAAACAAATTTTATGAAAGAGTATAATACATCATATATATTTAACAAGTAATTCTTATTAAATTCGAAATTTTCTCAAATTTTTATCAGATCAAAAATTATCATCTTATAATGATTAAATTAAAAAACTTTAATTGACATTTTTCGAAATCAAATTTCTATAATTTTTTACGGCAAAAAAAAAAAACACTGGTATTTAAAGTTTATAAAAATTGTGAGGAATAGAATTTTGTGGAAATTACCATAGAAAGAGGAGAGGCGAAGAAGGGATGGTGTTTTTTTTTAAAAAAAATGTAAGTTTTTTTTTACTTTGCAAAGAAATTTTCTCTTTCTCTCAATAAAATTACATAAAAGTTCTTCGATTAAAAGCAGCCACCATTAATATTTTTATGTTTTGAAAAATGTTTTTTTTTTCATAAATAGAATTAAGATAGAATTTTTTTTTTTAAACTTTTTTATAGAATGGCCAACTTTTATTTTCTTATTTTAAAATGGAATTTTTAAAAGAAAAACAAATAAGATAATTTTAACAACATCAACTGCAACCAACAACCCCCCCCCCCCCCCCCCTCCCACCAAACCTTCCCAGACCACACTTGATAAAATTACATAAAAATTATATTATAAAATGTCATCCTAATATTTTTGTTGTTATCTTAAATTTGAGCTAAAAGAAACCCCGAAAAATTTCCTTAGAAAAGATAAATTGTCAGAATACTATAAAAATAGTTAAATTAAAACTTTATCTCTTGAAAAAAAAAAAAAAAAAATTCATTAAATCTAATTCTTAATACGTTTATCTGTTTTTGGAATCAATGTCCGGTCGGTAATATGCACGGGGACAGTAAATATTCAGCCTTGTCAGCTAGTCTATTTTGCATTTAAAATGCACCAATTCACAATTGAATCAAAATATCATATACACTGTCTCTTTCTGTGTACCCCTAGCCCTACCTCACCCCCACCCCCCTTCCCGGCACAAAATAAATATGATTCTTCTGAATCCTTATATTTATCATCAATAATGTTTTTTCTTTTCTTGAAATAGCACAACCCCACCACGAGTATTATATAATTTGCATCATTTTCATAGGAAAAGTATCAACAAAAAAAAACAAAAACAGACAACAACAAAATTAAACCAAAATAAACAAAAAAGCCAAAAGAGAAAAAACTAGAATGATTGTTCATGTTTACTAAACAAAAATTTATCATGAATCAGCTCGGAAAGTTTAGTAGAAATACGAGATATCCTCTCTTTTGTAGCTTTATTTTTACCTAGGATTGCGAGAGGGATAAAAGCTCTTCTCATTGGCTTGTTGTCGTTATTGTTTGTTGTTGGATGATCGAAGTATTTTGATTAGGTTTTTTTTTTTTTTTTGTTGATTTTGCGTCGTCTTAATTTTGTTATCATTTACGATTGTGGACCAAAACCATCTTGAAAAAACACACACAATTTAAATAGAATTATCGAGAAAAAAAAATTATTTAAAAAATATTAATGCAATAAATACCATTCAGCAATTCTCTCTCAAAAAATGTTTAAAAAAATAAAAATTGATATTTCAACTAATAGTCGTCAACTATTTATTTATTTATTATCAATAAAAGCTTGCCATATGTACATATGTATAAATACGTGTACGTACGTACGTAGGTTGGTATGCACGTGTGTGAGCTAGTTAATATGCAAACGAGATGTTGTCTAAATCTAAAATTAAGTTCTATTTTAATAGGTAGACACACATAATACTTAATGGCACGTTGAATAATAAACACGTGTTTTTGGATATTCACTCAATCTCCTCGACATATCTGATCAAATTCATACTGAATTAATTTTCAGTTCAAACAAAATAATGGAAAGAAAAAAAAACTTCCCACCCGGTTAGAATGATGAGCAAAATGAATAGAAAAAAAATGGAATAATAGAAACAAGAAGAAGACAATAAAAATAATAAAAGCTCTCTCTATATATCGACACATTTCTAAATTAATTATTGTGAAATGATTGATTCGCCCCCTCTTTGCCAATTTGCATCTAACAAACTATAGCAGTTTTATACAATAAATAAGCTTTAAAACTTTCTCGGACACACAAAAAAACTTTTATACTTTCATACGTGTTATCATTTTAAACTAAACTATTATTATTATTATTATTATTGTTTGCATATTAAATAATTATCTTTTCTTTTTTTTTAGTTTGTTTTTAGTGCAAAATAATCTATTTAAATATTATTGTCATAAAAACAAACACATACAAAATAATATGAACAATTTTAAAAAGCTTTCCGTTTTCATCTTATATGTACATTCATTATAATTAATAATAATTTTTATCACCATTTTTTTGATAAAATTCTTTTTTTTTTCAAATATTTTAATTTTGACCATTCTATAAAAAATATATTAAATAAAAATTAATTAATATTTTTTCACAAACAATTATATTTTTAGATTATGTTGTTAATTTTTTTTTTTTTTTTTGGATTTTTTTTGCATTTATTTGAAAGAATATTTAATGAATTGCTGTGATAAGAGTAAAAAGCTTTCACCGAATATCTCTTTTTGGTTGCATTATTATTTATTTTTTTTTGCTGCTTTTTGTTTTGATTTCTTTTGTAAGATGATAAATGTTTTGTCCATTTGCCAAACTGTTTGTACTTGTTCACTTTCTTCTATAATCATTCTATCCCCTCATAACCTCGTTCCTCAAACAAACTTTTTCTTATAAAAGCCATTGATAGATACGATAGTACATGCATATGTGTACATACTTTAATTGATGAGAATATTTTTTGGCTTCAACAACATACAATAGTAAAAATTTTCAATACGAAATTTTGTAAAATCCTATCTGCAACCTTCACCTCACCTGGCTATTCATGTACATAAATATTTTTATATAAAAAATAATCATCTATTTATCTATGTATTTGCATACGGATGAATTTAAATATATTTTAACCAATATTCAAATAAGTTGTACACATGAGTGCAAGAGAAACTTTCTTCTAATACTAATTTTTTTTTTATTGTTATTATTGTTCTTATTTCTTTCTTCTTTGTTGTGTTTTTCATTTTTTTTTTTTGCTATATTTCTTGTTAATTTTTTTGTTGAAACTTTAAAGTCGCAAATTGAATTTTCGAAGACGCAAAATCTTTTTTTTTCTTCTACAGTAACATAATCAACAATATACCATATAAACGCACAGCGTATATTATTAATTGTTTTTGCTGTTATTATTTTCAGAATTGTTTTTTCCTTTTATTTAATTGCAATTATTTTTATAATTTACAATATATTTTGAAAATATTTTCATTCCCATAAAATTAAGGGATGAGTCGAAAAGATATGTATTTGTGGTGGTGGGGGTTGAAATTATCTCAAATGTACCTAAATTTAACATGAAAATCAGTGTTTTCAACATTTATAGATTAATGAGTTTATGAAATTCTATGAAAATTTATTTATTATCAAAAAACTTTTATGTCTTTATTATTTATTTATTTAATATTTTTTTTGCTAGAAAAATCCTTTCTATATTTAAATAATGAAAAATCATTTCGAATTCAATATTTCTAGAAATTAAGTTCTGTTGCTATTATTATTATTATTATTATTATTATTATTATTAGTATTATTACTATTGTTACAAAAAAAAAAAAATATATTATAAGATGAAACATAAGAAATTTCGGGAAATTTATTTCCATTTTTGCACTTGCTTGGATTATTTTCAATGTATTTTTAATTAATAATAAAAATGACTAACTAAGAGTACAAAAACCATTAAAAAAAATCGTATCTTTCTCAAAATAAGCGATTTATTCTGATTCTTGTGAAATTGTTGCAGCAAAAAATTCATATTATGTTTCAATATGATTTTAATATTTTTATCAAATTTGCGTTCCACAAACTTTTTTCTAACTTTAATTAATACGTAAGTTTTTTTATATTTTATTCATAATTATTTATTTAATACATAATGAAAAATTTACTTTTTCTTCTTCTTTTTTTTGTAAAATATGAATTTTTATTTAGCTTTAGCATCTATTTTACTATTTTTTAAATGGATTTTCTCATAAATAAATTTAAAAAAAATTCAAAAAAAAAATTTTTTTTTTTTTAATTAGAAAATTACATTTTAAAGCTTTATTTAGGAATGTCTTGTACTCATAAACACGTCTTTAATATGAAATGGATACACTTTGACAGTTTAGCAGCAAATGATAATAGTCTCACGTGTAAATGCCACATGATTGGAATAGAACAGAATTTGAAAAGATATTCGAAGGATTAACTTGATAAAAATTTTCAAGTCACATGATTATTTTATCTTTGTTTGAATTCATTTATGTTTTGTAAGCATACGAGAAAATCAATAGTTTTAATGAGTAAGTGGGCTTAAGGGTTGAAAATGAGAATAATGTTTTTATCATTTTAAAAAAAAAAAAAATTTTATTTTCAATACTCTCCTAGACTTAAAAACAATCACGATAATTTTTAAAGACTAGAAAAAGAAAAACTACTAGACTTAAAAACTAATCACGATAATTTTTAAAGACAACAATTTTTAGAGACTTTACAAAATTTTGCAAAGAGAGAAAAAAGCTTCTCTAGCAAATTTTTACAAAACTTTAAAAATTTCCAAAACAAAACAAAAAAATATTTATTTTACAGATAAATTTTTTTTAGCTTCTAATTCGTTATTTTTGTTTCCGTTTTTGTTTTTTTTTTTGTTTGGTATAAATTTGTATTTTCTAATGTAAATATTTAAAATATCTAAAATGAAAATTCTTAAATCGCAATAATTTATTATAACGTCGTAAAATTGTAATTGTATAAAAAAAAGCTCTTATTCACTTGAATAGGCAGAATAAGACATTAAATTCAATTTAAAATTTAAAACTACTAGACTTAAAGCTTCTTCCTTTACAAAAACTACTAGAAATTGTTGTCTTTAAAAATTATCGTAATTTTTTTTTTAAATATTAAATTATTATTTACTATAAAATAATAATTTAATATTTCGAAAAAAAAATCACGATAATTTTTAAAGACAACCATTTTTAGAGACTTTACAAAATTTTTAAAAGAGAGAAAAGAAAAAGCTTTAAAATTTTCCAAAAAAAAAATTATTTTAATAAAATTTTTATAAATCATGAAAAATTTATTTGCAATTTTTTTTATGTTAATAAACTTAAAAATTAACAGTTAAATTTTTTTTACCTTCTAATTTGTTTGTTGTTTTTTTTTTTGGTATAAATTTGAATTTTCTGAAAGAAATTATTTAAAATATCTTAAATGAAAATTCTTAAATCGCAATAATTTATTGTAACGTCGTAAAATTGTAATTGTATAAAAAAAAATCAAAAAGCTCTTATTCACTTGAATAGGGAAAATAAGAAATTAAATTGAATTTTTAACACGTGTTGTTTACATCGAGAATTTACATTTATATACTTTTGTAAATGTGTAGATAGATGTACACAAAAGTGGGTGTAGTAAAAATATACTGGTTAGTGAAAAATATGTAATAGAAATGATCTAAAAATCAACAATAAACCACATTATGCATGTGTGTGTGTGTGTGTATACAAATAATTTTTAACTAACCACTAAAGAGAAATAAATATTGAATGAATCAAAATATAAACAAGAAAAAATTTCAAAATTAAACAAAACAAAATTTAATAATATTAACCAAACTAGAATTCATATCTATCGTCATCCTTGTCTATAATTGTGTTTGTCTAAATTCAGTCTTTGCTCGTTTCTGTACAGTATCTTTTTTAATGTCGTCTCTCCTCCGTTTATACGAATCTCTCCCTTAAGTGTGAATATTTTCTCAACCCCCTCAATTACTCTGAAATTAAACTTAAAAAGCTTAAGTATTGTTTATGTGTGTGTGTGTGTGTGTGTATTTTTGTTGTTTTTAAAAATTTTGTTTTTAATGTTGTTTTTACATCACACTATCTCGACTATATTCTATTTAGTGTTTTTCTTCTTTTTTGTTTTGGCTAATGCATATTTATTTATAGATTTATTTCCCAATTTTTGCAAGTACTCGGTACTTTCATATTATGATTATCACCATATACAAACATATACCGTTAATGTACTTAATTATTGCATAAGTATATACGAATGGCCTTCCTTTTAACCATAATACACCACCAGCAGATTGATATTGTATGTAGTATAAGTTTAATAAGAGACAACAACAACAACAACAACAACAGAAAAAGTGGAAATAAATAAAAATTAGAATCTAAAAATGGACTGATCACATGGAAGCTTCTGTACAACGTGAGGTAAGAATTAATGGAAAAAGCGTTTTCAGAAATACGTAGAATAAACAGCAGCATACACATACCATATATTCTGAGAAATATTGCTTTCGTATATACCTCAATTGGACAAGTAGAGTCTCTGGCAATCAACCACCACTCCTACCACCCTTCCAAATTACTCAAAATTAATAATACTAATTCGTCAGTATTACTGTTATTGTTTCTTATTTGAATTTTCTACTTATTTATATGTTGTTGTTATTGTTGTTCCTGTTAGCTTTAAGTTTATTCATTTAGTTTTGGGGAAATTTCTAGCTATTAGTAAGAGTGTATATCGTCCACGTGTTCCGCAAAGGTCATGCAACATCATGTTTTCAAATAAAGTAACTGCGTCACGCAGCCATATATGTTGGCGACAAAAATGGTACATACGAAAGCTTAATGAAGCAAATACATACGAATAGTGAACTGATGTGATACGTTACCATTAAAAAAGAAAGCTTTTTAATTAAATTAATTACTATAAATTTAAATTCACATGTTCTGAAAGCAAATTATCCAGTTTTATAGGAAAATTTTCAATCAGCTCACAATTGCATCATATCGTAAAATTAATTCAATGTTCTGAAAATTTTAAATACCTTTTCGAAGGTGTTTAAATATTTTGTAAATTATCCAAGAAAGATTTTTCTACATTTTCTAATACATCTTCCAGAATCTGTTAAATTTTCTGCAAGAAATTTATTATTCAAAAAAAAAAAAACAATCAAATAAATCTAAAAATAATAACATTGACCAATTCTGTCATAGATGATAATTATTCATGTTTAATTGGGGATATTTTCTATGACACCAACCAACTCAGACAAATAACACATATGTCAGTATATTTATTTTTAAGGATATTTTTCTTTCCCAAATATTCTTTTTTTTTTGTGTGTAAATTTCTATAATTTCTAGATTTTATGATTTCATATTAGATAAATCTTAAAAATAAAAGTTTTATGTGATTGACATACTAAATAGTAAATTTTAAACAAGAAATTTTCTTTGTTTAAAATAATTATCATTTTACATACTCGTATAGTGGAATTTTCTTTGTTTCCTCAATTAACTATTAACTTTTGGTATTAGGCAATTTACCTTTCCATTTACATTTTATGATAATTTTTTAAATAGTAATAATATTAATAACTATTTAATAATAGTTTATTTTGGTTTTTCCCAAAAATTTTTTTTTTTTTTAAAATCAATGGAAAATTTTAATATACACGTAACATATTTCATACTTTAAAAAAGAAAAATTAATAAGATTTTTTTCTTTTCTTAATAAAAACAAAACAAATCACAATATAATAAAATAATATGAAATTAAAAAGGAAAAAATTAAACGTTTACGGAAAATATATTTTCAAGATCAACAACTTTATTCAACTTTAATCTATAGACTATAAGCTGAGCGAGACTCTTTTACACTTGAGGCTGACGCTGAGACTCTTTTACACCTGAGACTCCATACGTACTCGTACAGCTTTCATGTTCATGACATTGAATTATTCCATATTTCCATTTATATACTCAATTATTTATGATATATTTCATTTTTATATGCAATTAAATTAATTGCATATAAATTTTTTTTATATTATAAATTAATTAAATTAATGTCATAGAGTAAATTATTTGTCAGAATAAATGGAAAGGTCCTTTCTGACCGTATAAGGAATTGTATGCAATTAAAGGATTCTGACCATTTTAGTTATAAAAAAAGAAAATACTACAAAAAAAAAATTCCACGTAAAATATGCACACACACTTAAAATTAAAAATTAAAGCAAAAAATGCGTGATATTTTCTTTTTTTTTTTAATTTTTATATCTAAAAATTACATTAAAAAAAAGTTTTTTTCCATGAAAGAAAAAATAAGATTTTTTTTTAAATTTTCAAAAAGAAAACTTTTTTTTTTAGGAATTGCACGTTATTTATTCACTTTAGAAAAAAAAAAACCCTCCAAATACACGTAAAATATATTTTGCGTATATTAATCATCTACACATAATTATAAATAATTTTTTATACGATTATTTAAATAATTAACATAAACAAAATAATATGTTAAAAATGCGTTTTTTTTTTTTAAAAATTTTTAAACTGAATAAATTTGTCAAAGAAATCTTTTTCTTGCAAGTTTTTTTTGTTGTAAAAAGCTTTCTTATTAAAGAAATAAGAAAGCTTTTTACAAAAAATTCTTACTATTTTTTTTTTGTTATTTTTTTCTTATTTTTCTTATCATCCAAAAAAAAAACTAATGAATATTAACAAATTTATTCTAATACACTGCCTCATTGCTAGTTAATAGGAAAATTATTTCGTTAAAGAAAATGTAAAATTCATGCAAAAACCGACACTAACAACAATCTAGATATACTTTTTAAATGGTTGAACATAGGAGGCTAAAATAGATAGAAAGAAAATCATATAGATTTTATTGAATAGAAAATAGAACACAACTCATGCATAGAATGCAGGTTAGTTAAGTGAAATACTATATAATGAACAGTAAAGATTGCGTAAGTTGAGCTATAAGTAAGGTAAGATAAAAGAAATGAAAATGGACATAGCCGTATCTAGGCAGACCTAATAGGTAATAGGTAAGACCTAGAAGCTGGATTAAGAAAACTGCAAACTTGCTAGACCAGAGAGAAGTGGTGCTACTACCCGTACTACTCTACTTTTACTACTACTTCTACTATTCATGATGTTAAAAATAAAACTCAGTCAGTCAGTCAGTCAGTTAGCTAGTCGGTCGTTGGGTCGACTAACGTACTTAAATACTAACAAACACACTACTACAACACTTGTTGGTGGTTTTTCTTTTAGACTACTTTTCCCCTATAGCCTCCTCCCATTGTGGATTAGATTTTCTGTTAGAACTTGTAACATCTAAGAAAATGGCTAACCAACCTTCTCTATTCATTCCGTTTTTAATCTTTAAGTCCTATATCAATGTTCGTTAGTTCTTCTGGTCTGCTCTCTAGACCATATTACCATGATCATCATCATCATCATCATCACCATCATTGGTATTGTAAACATTATCTTCAGGTCATATTCTCTCGCAAGATTCCATAAATAGTGAAGGGCTCTGTATCCCATATTACCACGTACACACAACAATATCAAACCGTATCTATCACGACTAAATAATCTTCTTCGCTTCTTCTTCTTTAAATATATTGATTTCGTGATTAGTTCATATAACCTTTTCTAAATTTTTTTTTTTTTTTAAAATGTTTAACATAAATTCTAATAAAAAAAAAGTTTTTTTTTTAAACTATTCAAAAAGTAATAGTTTTTTTTTTTAAATTAAAAAAAAATAAAAAACATTATTAATAAAAATTAAAAATTAATCAAAAAAACTATGAAATGTTCAAAGTAAAAAATAAAAAAAGTTAAAACTAAATAAAAAAGCAAAGATAAAGGCATTTTTAACCTTCAATTTTTGTTTATGTTTTTACAGGTATTCAAATTATTATGCACGTGTTCATTTCCTATTCTGCTACATTAATGAACATACAAAAATACTTTTACAATGTTATGGATTAACCAACTTAATAAACAACATATGTGTATGCACATACATATACACTCATAAATAAATAAGACCTTGTAATAATGTTTGCAACATATTTATGATAAAAGTAAGTAAACAATTAGAAGAAAAGAAACCCACCTAAACTTAATAAAGCTTCTTATAATTTTTATAGTAATTTATCTTTTTTTTTTTAAATTTAACGAAAAGCTCTTTAGCCCCAGATCACTCAATTAACTTTAATTGAATATCGCTTACTCTAAATATGCTTCATTTTTTTTATCAGATTCCCTAATTTTTTACACCAGATTTATTTCCCATCTTCCAAAAAAAACCACCTCTTCCCGCCCCCATAAACTAATTCAAATCATTTTTTTTATAATTTCCTAATTTTTTATAGCAACATTTTTTCTTTCTTCCTACCCCTACCCTAAACCAGCCTTTTTTAATTTTTTACTATAATTTCTCATTTCTTTCTACAAGTTCTTTTCTAGCTTCCATAAAATAAATCACCACCCTCTTCTCTTCCCGCCCCCATAAACTACTTTAAATCAGTTTTTTTTATAATTTCCTAATTTTTTATAGCAACATTTTTTCTTTCTTCCTACCCCTACCCTAAAAAGCAGCCTTTTTTAATTTTTTACTATAATTTCTCATTTCTTTCTACAAGTTCTTTTCTAGCTTCCATAAAATAAACCACCACCCTCTTCTCTTCCTGCCCCCATAAACTACTTCAAATCATTTTTTTTTATAATTTCGTAATTTTTTATAGCAAAATTTTTTCTTTTCTCCTATTCCTACCCTAAACCAGCCCTTTCTAATTTTTTTAGTAAAATATCTCATTTTTTTCTAGCTTCCAAAAAAAAATACCTCCCCAACTCGCCATATTGCATCATATTTACTATACACGTATTTCCAAAGTTCTTACATAAGATTCTCTTCTATGATGCAATTTCTATTATCATAATTTTCTTTTCTTATATTTTATAAACATACATAAAACAAACATTTGATGTAGTATCTAAATAAATCTAAGCATACTCGCATAGAATAAATGGATCTCTTTCAGTCATTGGATCTTATTTAGACGACACGAAGATACTGTTAGACGAATGGCATAGCAAAACACAAAACGTAAAGAAGCAAATCTACAAAACTAGGCAACAGATTCTTCAATAGAAGGCAAAAAAAAAAAAAAAAAAAATAAGCCCCACTTTGATGAGTTGGTCAATAGAGAGGAGAGGGACAAAAAGGTATTTGATTAGATATGCTGCTCTACAGACCCATACATCGACTGATAGATACATGCCACAAACAGTAGAAAATAGTAGAGATAGTGACGAATAGCAAGTAAGTAGACTTCCAATGTGGAGGCTTGACGTGAGCGTATATCTGCACCTTTTAGTATCCACTTCATATCTCCCATCCACACCTCTCTATGAGATAGCACTAATAGTACGGTAACGATAATGGTCATGCAAGATATAATGAAAACCATGTGCTTTGACGGTAAAAATGCGCTACTTTAAAGTCGACGAAACGTTGCGATAGAAAAAAGCACGTTTGAGTAGCCAATAGAATAGAATTAGAGGCAAATAGAGAAAAGACCATTGAAGAACCGTTGTTTGGACGCATTGCACGCTTGGCTCCGCTATAGAGACACACACACACACACACACACACACGTTCTGATTGTTTACGAATCAACGGACAATACGAACAACACAAGATTAGTCAACAGATTCTAGTTGGGACGTCCTAAGTTTAGATACTCTGAATGTACTCGAATAAAGCTAAACTAGAGAACGTGATATGTGTATGTAGTCCCCAACGTGAGAATGTCACCCCAGATTGGAGTACAGAAGGAGACTGAAATAGAGTCGAAAGTTTTTTTTTTTTTCAATGACGATCGAGGGGTGGTGTGGAGGAGGCATCAAGATCTATTGTAGTTGAATGATCTGCTCTGAATTAGTTAACATAATATAGTCGACGACTAGCGGTATGCTAATTTCACGAGTAATATGATGTCACTCAACATGTTTTTGTTAGGGGTGCGTGGGGGAGGGGAGGGGGTGGTAGTGGTTTGTACCGATGATGTTTCGTTTCATTTTTCCAATGGATCTACCCAATATAAATAATTGTACGGATAAATGTGGGGGGAGGATGAGGATCATTCCACTATATTGTCTGGTCAGAGAAATTTCCCGTAATCATGCGTGTATGAATCAGTCAAAATTAATAAGCTTGAACGGAATTTTTTTTCGAATGTTTTTTTTTTTTTATATATATTTAAATAATGTACATTTGTACATACAGGCGTACACAGGTTTATAGATTTTTCTCTTCCGCGTCTGAATGGATAGATACTCGTACAAAGATAGTGTGAGCGATGTTTTTGGAAAGGAACGGTTTGTATTTTAGCGGATATCTGGGTAATAGATAGATGGATGGATGGATGGCTGGATGGGTGGATGGATGATTGGGCAAATGGATGACTGGTTTTCTGAATGGATGAAATAATGGGTCGATGATTGAATCAACGAATTTGATAGGCCCTTGTTGATAGTTACATGGGCAAAACGCCAAATGACCAACTAAACGCAATACGTATGACTAACCACAGCAGGCTGAGTCTGATTGTCAACGTGAATTAATATCGTAGAAAGAAGAGTGAATGAGTAAGTGGGGGACAATTTAATGAATGAATGAATCCAAGCGCATCAATATTATGTATATTCTTTCTCAAATAGATTTTTGGAGATATTTTATGTTACATACATTAAATGTTATAGAATCAACAACGAAAAAAAAAAAACCTAAATTCTAGTCTGCCACCTTTTGAATTGAGTTAATGGATATGATTGCTTCCGTTCAAAAATTGACGAGTCCAAAAACTGATTTCCAATAGCTAATGACAATTTTAAAGATCATCTCAAAGGCTGCGTTTCTGTATATAGGAAATATCCCCAAAGTATTAGCCACGTAGTACTATTAGAATTAATTACAATCATTCGTTTTTTTCGGGTTGATTTGAGACCCTGTAGAAATGGTTTTTTTTTATAATTATGAAAAAAAGAAAATTTTACGAAACAAATTTTTTTTGTTTTTGGAAAGATAGGAACACTTTTTTTTAACTTAAGCCCAAAAATATTTATACTTGACCAAAAACAAAAAAAAAAACAAAAAAAATAAACAACCACATGGTACTATTTTAAATAGTAACAATCATCTATTTTGGGCCTTAGAAAAGAGGATTGGAGACTCTGCAAAAAAAGGTTAAAGGTTTTTTTATAATAAAAATAAAATAAAATTTTTTTTACAAGGAACTCTGTTTTTGTTCTGTTTGGAAAGAAATATTTTAATTAGCTTTAACAAAATATTTAGAGAGCTTTACTAAAACTCTTCATAATAATTCTAATATACCTTCCCCTCTATCCCGCGCTATAAAAAAAAATATAATAAAATTAAAAGCTTGTACTACCGTTGAACTATATAGAAACAAGGTCAATGCTTTCTTTTATTTACAAAGCTTATTTGTAAAAGAATCGAAACAATGCCAATAAACTTCCGTTTACCATAGTATTAGTGTACATCAAGTAATGATAATATAGACGATCGTATGCTCCCCAAATAAATTTTGTGTATATTCGGATTCTTTGTTGGAAAGCTAAAAACTTCTCAATTCCGCCACATTTAACAAATTTTGTGTACTTACATGGATGAACGTATGCATAGACATTCCATTCGCACCGTACGCACGCACGTTGATAATATACGAGTATTGGCTGCTTTTTTTTTGGAAAAAATATTTTCACCAATGTAATGGTAACAAAAACAAAAATAATTTCAGTATAAGCATCAGTGTAACTAGCACATACATATATATAAATATACAAATGCAAAAGATAAGATTTCTACTAAAATAAAACGTAGGAGTATTTGCTACAGAATATAGAAACAACCCAAACCCCACCCCCACCCCACCAAGAAGAGTGTATTGGCTGGCTGACTGAATCGGTTATATTTATTGTGTTGGGGGGGCTAGGTACAGTATTAAAAAGAAGGCTACTTTAACAGCATCTACTATAAATGAAATTGCTCAAAATTAAATAGGTTAAATATGTAATAATGCAATAATAATATTGTAGTTACAATCAAAACGAATAATAAACAAATATAAATATTTCAGCTTATTTCGATTACACAATTTTTAGATTAGATAAAAAAAAAAAAAATGTTCACTTCTACTATAATATAAATACATGTAACGTATAAATATGATAAGAATACTATTTTTTTTGTTTTTTTGTTTATTTATTTATTATTATTATTATTTTAATTATCATAAATTCTTCTATTCCAATTATAGTTTTTCATATTACATTATTAAGTTCCATTTTGTTTTTAATTTTTTTTAATTAACAAACCTAATTTTCTTAATACATAATTAAGAAATTCTCCCAAATTATTCTCCACTTTGTATATAAATGTCCAAAAAAAAAATATTCTTTCTTGTTTAAATAGAAATTTTTGTGTTTTTTTCATTATTTTTTTATTTTTTGTTTTATTTTTGGTAATTCTCCATTAAAAAGAAAATCCAAAGTATTGGGCCAGGTTTTTTTTTTATTCTATGTACAATATATGGTTTTTTTTAACTACATTCTTCGAAAAAATATTCTAAAATCGTAAAAAAATTAGAAGTTTTCTTAAAAATTTTACGTTAAAAATATATTCTTTATTAAAATTTTATTAAAAGTCTAAAAATGTATGAGTTTTTTTTTTTTTGTAGATTTTGAGTCTCAAATGCAAAATTGTACATAAACTTAAAAGGTATTTTATTTTAATTGATAAAAGTACATAAAAAAATCGAAATAAATGACAAAAATATATTTTTCATCTCGATTTTATATGAAAAATAAAAAAATATTAACACAATATCATATATCACATTTATCATCTAATATATTATAAAAGAAATTTCTAATTTCATATTAGAAAGGGGAGATTGAATATGGTTACGAAAAAAGCTAAGAAATCTATCGTTAAAAACCGATAGTGCAAGTGTAAAAAAATATATCTTTGTATATATTATATGCACATATTATAATTAATGCTTAAGTAGAGAGAAGAAAAAAAGTAACAAAATCAATGAAAATAAAATAAAATAGAAAAGAGAAAATTCAACAATATCTATAAAATAACCAACCACAAAAGAGAGTCACAATGTAAAAATTATTATAGAAAGCGGAGCAATGTAATAATATTTTTTTTTTTATTTTTTATTATAAAATGGGTATAACATAAGCAATAACAAATTATAATAATATTAATAATATATTTGGTAAATATGATTAAAAAAAAAAAAAGTATTTATTATCAACAAGCAAAGTATAATAATTGAGATCAACGCCAACATCATTTCCAATTTTGTAAATCTTCATAATATAATATAATATAATCAACAATAACCAACAACATTTTGTTGTTCATTACAGTCACCATCGTCATCACCATCATCATCATCATCATTATTGGGCATTATAACACAATACATGCATAATCGAAAGAAAACGCGAGAAACCGGAACAAAAATCACTTTAACCCAATTTTGCCGTTTGACCTAGTTTTGAAGAAAAAAAATTATTTTTTTTATACTAAAATAGCCCCAAAAAGCTTACAGAAAGAGAAAAATGCTTGATTTCTTCATTTAAACACATACACAAAAATACTCGACAGAACAAAATAATAACAACATGCTCTATGTGATATTGTGGCGTTTTATAGGTAACATTTAATTGTGTTTATGATTTTGTTTCCTGTTCTCCGCAGTTTAGTCTATTTATTATTATCGAAATATTTTCCTGTTCTATAACAATAACCAAAACCACCCAACCCACCTCCCACCCTCCCAACGAATGTACCCACTTTTCCTTACAAAAAAACACAACATATTTAATAAATACTCGTAGACTGATATGTACTTTTACATGATATAAACACAAATATGCATATGCACAGAGCTTTTTTACTAAACCATACACACATATGCAATTATGCATAAAATTACAATGTAAAAAAATTAATTGATTAAAATTTTCATTTTCTGGATCAAGATTATGGTTGAATTAATTTCTTTACATTTTTTCTTCATCGAAAATGATAAATTTTCATTTAAATAAATTAATTTAGTTACTTTCAAAGATATATTTGTTATATTTTCAAAAAAATAAAATTACTATGTATTATTAGGTCATTAAAAGACACAAATCCCTCTCTATTATTTTTCTAACGAAAAAGAAAAACAGTTTTTAAATACCTGCCAACAACAAAAATAACTGACCAATTAATACTACGACAAAAAGAAAGTTATCGCATTTCTTCTTGTTTACAGTAAATTGAATCAAAGTAGCACATCACGCACACAGTATACAAAGTGTGTGTTTACTTAAAAAATAATAGCTATAAACTTCAATTTCGTGTAAATATAAAAAAATCGAGCTTTTGAATAATGCATTTTTACTATATTTTTTTTCTCTTATTTTTCAGTATATGAAAAACAATTTAAAATGCAAAAGTATTTTCAAAAAAAGCCTTGAGTAAATTTAAATCAATATAAAAATTAAATATTTTTTTGTAAACAAGCTTAATAAATTTCACCAATATTGATACGAGAATATAAATAAATTTCAATCGATTTATTTGAAAACCTTTTAAAGGTGCCAGAATAATGTAAGAGTATCAGAAGCTTTTAAATTGGGGTCATTCCCAAAAAAAAAAAAAAAAAATTACTCATAATATAAAAATATCGATGAACAACAAACACTCTTAATAAACCGAACATGTCCTTACGCATGAAATGCTTCAAACGAAAAACCAAAAAACCATAAAATCTGACAGTGGGGTGGGATGGGGTGGCTTTGTATCATAATCATTTCAAAAAGTTTCTTCTCCATTTTCTTTTTGTTTTGTTTTGATTGGCAGAAATTCTTCGATATACAATTAAAATTACTAATTAAAGACTAACGCAATAAGGTAGAGAATATTTGGCAGTTTAGTAGCAAAAAAGTATGAATGAAATGTGAAAAACAATACAGAGACGATAGAAAAAAAGAGATCCCCACAGTGCTGGAAATACATAATTGTGAGAGAGAAAAGAATCTTTTTTTTTTAAAGTTATAACCACACAATGAACTGACAACGGTCATTCACAACTGGGAATTTCGATGGAGCCACCAAATTCGGCAGATGCGCACATACCCCATTGACACGCACACACACGTGACAATGTTATCATAGGACGGACCAGACCATAGATGCCATTTCGGCAATGTTACGCCAAAGTTCGCCGCGCCATATTGCAATTGAATATCAATGCATGTTACCTCATGTCTGCATATGCATCCACTTTCGGAATCATTTTTCTATATTCCATTCCATAAAGTAACTGGCTAGACCAGCCAGCCATCACAATTTCCTTGGGCGGGCTTGAGAGCTTTTTTGCATATTTGCGCCTTTGCGCGCCAATTCACCGCTCACTTTGGCGGTTATTCGGGCCACGCTCGGGTTCATTTCATATGAAAAGCTTAGCACACCAGCTGTTATTGCGGGGGGTTTGGCATCGACTAGCCGACCATTCCAAGCATGCCACAACAAGTGGAGTGTTCAGACTAGACAGGCATGCTCCCCCGTTGGTGAATGGGTAGTAGCGGTAAGATGGATCGATGGTGGAGTTTTTCAAGTAAACAAGCGACAAACGGTGGGTGGCAGGCAAACAAACAAACAAACAAAGAGCGAATGGGCCAACTGTTCTCGGAATTAAGAGATCCAAATCCAACCGAAATGCGACTAAAACAAATATGAAAGCCGCCAAGAACAAAGGCAACCAGAAAGAAAAAGAACGACTGATAAATACACATGACAACATTGAGAGAGACAGAGAGTAGAGAAAATAATTGCGATCAACTTAGAAATAAGAGAAAATTCATCGGCACTTATCGACGAAGAGAATATTGCCGTCTGAACACATACAACTTATACGAGGCCGGCTCGAAACATGTGAGAGCGAGAGAAGTTTGTTGCTACAGAACCTTGAACTTAAAAAAAGTCCATTAACTTTTCGAGATACGTTTTTTGACCGCAAAATTTCCGAACGTTGCACAGTCACAATACGCGACGACGTGGGGATGCCCACACACAAAAATCCAGAAGCCCAAACAAATTGAAGAAAATTGTCCTATAACATGCGTTCTGTTGAGCCCTTCTATACAATTGTGCGTTTTTTGCTTTAGCACGTTTGTTGCTAATTCGTTTTCTTCTAATTAAATTGTACAGCATAACCAACATTAGATATGTTATTTGTGCATTTCTAATCAATATTTTTTGGTGTGAAAGGGGGAAGGGGATTAGATTTAATCTAATAAAATACGAATGTGTATTTTCGGAAAATAAAAAAAAAAAATAAAAAAGGAAAATGACCAATAGTAGTGATGATTGAGCAGAAGAGATGTACTCAATTTCTTGGAATTGTCTATCCAAATCATAGGCAATGAGAGTTGAGGCAAAAAAAATATTATTCAAACTTAAAAATAACAACGAGAAATTATATTAAAAATGACAAAAATTTTGTGTAGAATTTTTTTTTTTTTAATATTTTTAAGCCAAAACCAAAACCGATTTACCTAATTTTAATAGAGGATGTAGAATATTTTGTTTTTAAAATCGCACATGGAACATAGAAAATAAAACGAAAAAAAAATAAAATTACCAATATTGAAACAACAAAAAATATTTATGTATTTTATAGAAAAAGAAAAAAAAATTCCAATCCTTTTTCTTGTTAAGTCTTGTGACAAGGAACAAATGAAAAAATATCCTTAAATACGTCAAGACATATCATTTAATCAATTTAATATTTTTTTTTTACAAATTTCTGTTTTCTAATTGAAAACATTTTATTTTAATTTAATTTTTTTGTTTTTTTTTTTTAAATAAAAAAATAAACTTTTAAGCTTTCTAGGAAAAACTAAAAGAAATTATATGAAAAATTATGAAAATATAAACTTTATTCGATAACTTGAGAGATACTGACTGTAACAGTGCCAACGACAGGAAACAAATTTGTTTAAAAATAATATTTTTTTATAGTTACAAAAAAAATAAAACAGGACCAACTAATAAACTCACCAATTTCGGATGAAACTTTTATAATATTAATCTCAGCTTTTGTACAGGATATGATATGAAAAAAGTTTAAGCACGCAAAATATTTTATTTGTCTTAAATTTCTTTTTTTCCTTGCAAGAGACAAAAAACACTTAAAAATTTTTTTCTTTAAGTTTAAAAAAATTTTACGAAAAACTTGCACTTATTGGTTAAGGGAAATTTTTATCTTTCTACTTTTTCACAAAAACCAAAAATAATTTTGTAATTTGTGTTTTTGTTACTATAAAAATTATTATATAATTTTTTTTTCTTTTTACATTTAAGAAATAAATAAATCACATTTACAAAAGGACGAAATTTTTTTTGCTGAATTATATTTTCTCTGCACTTTACGTATATATTGAAAAAGGACAATTTTTATTGCGAAATCACCCTGAAACTGATTCAAAATACAAAAATTTAAAAACTCGAATTTTGATTGCACTTTTTTTTTTAAATTTTCATTTGTTTTAAGAAACTTTGTTCTGTTGTCAGTTAAATTTTTTCTTTAACTTCCTTTTTTCTAATTAAAAAAAAATTTTGTTTTTTTTTTTAATTATATTCAAATATTTTGTCAAATTAATATTTTGCAATTTTTTGAATTAATTCGTTCACATTTCGATAGTAACTTTTTTAATTTTTTCTTTTCTTTTTGTTTCTTTAATTGAATAATTATTAAAAAAATTTCAAAATTATTTAAATTGATTTTCTTCTCAACTAGCACTTTTTTTTATTATTATTATTATTATTATTAAATGTATCCTTTTCTATATATTTGAAATTTTCAAATTTAATCCTTATTTGTAGTAAAAAATAATGTTGTTTTTTTTTTACACATAAATTATTATTAATAATAATTCACTTTATAAATTTTAAAGAAAAAATATTATGGAATTTTATTATTTGAATAAGCATTGAATAAAATTCACATTTAAGTATGTTGTACAAAATTTTTGATAGGTAAATATCTATTAAAATGTATCACATTCACTTTCACTTTGGAACGATACGAGCTAACATCCACTACAATTCGCGTCAGATTGTATACTAAATTCTTGATGTTGGAAAATGTTCGCTTCTATCAATACCAAACCATGGCGTGGACAACGCTTTGTTAAGACTGTGAGTAATTTCCGATTCGACATTGTCGATGTAGGCTGATTTTTTCGCTCTCGAACTCTGCCATCAAATGCGGTTATGAGCTTATGAACCAAATCCATGCATGCAACTACTACAATCGCACAAGAAATGTGTTCATGAGAATTACTGGCGGCTTTTCAAGTTTCTCTGACAACTGAGTTGAGTAACGAACGCTATAGATTGGCGCGCGGTTGATTTTACCCCCAATTAACGTGCGGTGCGCTTTTTACTGCAGACACTTTATAGAGAGCGTTGAATGTACGATAGCGTTTTAACCGCTTCAAAATACCTAATGAATATCACTTACTGAGAGCCAAAGATTGAGAGCGAAAGATGACAAAACAAAACAACAACAAAAAATGAAGAAAAAAAGTAAAACAATTTTTATTATCCCGACATAGAATTGGAAAAGGCCCCAATTATTCAAAGCTAAATAACAAATTGCACTTTCTCTTTATTACTCTCTTGATAAATAATATACAATATTTTTTGGTAAAATTTTTCACTCTCCGCAAAGTTTAATTTTCATATCACCGTAGTCGGTTCTCTTGTATTTTTATTTCACAATCATTCTGTGCTGGGGTATCATCACAAAACAACCGATCTTACTCTCTGTTGTTTCCAAACCAATACACTCACATACCACCACCTTCGATTAAGCTTCTAAACATACATGGCTTTTGTTTTGGTTTTTTTTTTTGGTTTTTTTTTTTTTTTTGAACAAACTTTTATTTTTATTTACATTAAAATGAGACGAAATAGAAAAATGCTTTTTTTGTTTTCGAATATTTCTTATCCAAAAATAAAAATAGATACTTTAAGGGTGGTTAGGGTTTTCTTTGGTCTTTTTTTTAGGGGTGTTTTCTTTTTTATAAATAACCAGACGATTTGTTTAAGTTAAATAATTAATTTGGAATAGCTCAAAAATCTTATCAAATAAGTATGCGTTATTTTACCGGTAATCGAAAGTACATAACAGCATACATGTGCACATCTGTAAATGCATGTACATATATATGTGTACGTGATGAATATAAAACGGTATTATTGTATTTGTTTTTTATGTTTTTCTTTTCAATATTCCTTTTTTTCAAAAATAGGTAACTTAATTTTGCAATGCCCAAAATTTTTTACATTATGAGAGGGTAGTGGGAGGGAGGGAGTTGTTGTTCATAATAATAATAAATGAAAACTTATCGTGGCGCTTAAAATATAGACTTAAGTAATATTGTTACTTGCAATGATGACAAAAAAAAAACAAACAAACACACACATAAAAATCACTGAAGATAGGTTACAGATCCTAAAACGTGCAGTTTTCATAGGTTGTGACAATATTTTTCTCTCTGGCTCTGTAGTGTGCATGCCAGAATACCTAGTGCGTAAAATCTTTTTTTTTTTTTTTTTTTGCTATAGAAGCGTAGAAAATTTCCCCACATGTTTTTTGTTTTTTTTTTTTTTTTTAATATGGAAAGAAAAAACAAAAATTTTAATAATAATTTTCGATAATAAAAACTTTCAGAATAAAAATAAGAGAATGGAGAATTTATACGTTTGTTTTTTGGTTTTTTTGTTTTTTTTGTTTTTTATGGCAAGAAAAAAATAAAATTTTAGAAAATTTCAATACCAATCGAGAAAAAAAATTAATAAAAAAAAAACCAGGAAATTTTTAACAGATTTTCATAAAATCGGTAGTTTGAGAATGAACAAAGAAATTTCATGAGTTCACAATTCAAATACATTATTGGGGGATGATGATGGATGCAATCTCCACCACATTTTCACTACTCTCGAAATTCGTCGTGTGTATACACATTCAAATAATATGGATAGCACAATTTTTCTATACACGAACATTAAATAAGCCAGAGTTCATTAAAAATGGTGAGTACCAACAATTGTTAAGAGATTCATTTAATACGAAGAGAGAGTGGCGAAAAAACTAAACTTTTAACATTCCTTATTGGCTGAGTGTGTATACACAAACAGATGACAGTAGCCATAGTCACCGAATGAGAGGAGAATTCATAAGAGAAAATAATTTTCCCTATGGGTGACATGTGATATAATTCATTGTTAATAAATATTGATAATTAAAGAGAATGTAATCTTTTTAAATATGAGAGCTTAAAACACACGAACGGGTAATGGGTTAACATAACGTATTGTAATAACAAGCCGACGTTTTTTATTATTATTATTTCATCAAAACTTACAAATTAAGCTCTGGGAAGGTACGATATTATGTATGCACATATGTATATGATTTATGATTGTGTGACCGTTAAATATAATAAATTGGAATTACATTATATTGAAATCATTTCTCATTGTTTAACTGTGTTTGTTTTAATTTTTTTTTTGTATTTTTTTCTAATTGGTTGATGGTTTTCTAATTGATATATAATATTGTTCTTTAGGTTAACTGATATTAATTAGGACTCTAAAAAATATTTTTTAATAATCAATATTCAAAAATATAATTCATTAAATTTTTTTTTTTAATTTCCAAAAATTATGTTAATTATGATAAAGTAACAAACAATTTTTTTTATTGTAAAATTATTAACATTTTAATTTAAATTAAGATATTGATTTTGAAAAATTTATATTAAAAATTCATTTCTACTTAAATGAAAGTTTCTTAAATATTTTAATATTATCTGTGCTTTCGGAAAGTAAAGATTAAAAAAAAAATAATTTTAAGTCAGATTTTGATAACATTTTTATATTATTATAATGATTCAGGACTTTGTCATTATTTACGTCGTTGGCCACCAGAAGGCTTTTTGCACAACTCAATTTATCCTTTTGAGGTAATTTCTGATGATTTTTAGATGGATGCTGGTTTTTAAACACATCAAAGTTTAAGGATTATAAGAAAAAGTCAAACGGCATCAAATATCATAATTATGGAGACAAATAGACATTAGAAAATCTGTTAATAAAGCGTCCTGGAAACTTTTAGCACAACAGAGCCGAAATATGTTCTGTTTTGTGGATTGTGGCGCTATTTTATTGAAATAACCTATGATTCAGATAAAAATCTTAAAGTTTATTTGGTAATATACCTCAGAATTTACGGTAACCGTCTCCCCTTCGTCATTTTCAATGAAATATCTTCAGACAAAAATACATACCATACAGTCGCTTTCTGCAGATACAAAGGCTCATCGAGGATCTTTAATCATTGAAGTATCTAATGAGTGAGAAATGTACCTCATTGATAAAGGAAATCTTGTTTTTGGATACGTTTATATATTTTTTTTTTAGTTATTGTAACACATTGTTAAATAGTTTGAACATCTATAATGGCAAACTTTTATCTAAACAAATGTTAGCTTAAATAACATTTTTTTTATTGAACAACTTACAAATGACAGCATTTTAATTTCAAAACCACAAAATTGATAACTCCTTATTTAAAAAAAAAAATCAATATTACTCTTTATTTCAAGAAAAAAAAAATATTATTTCAATACCCAATAAGATAAAATATTTTATATTTATAAAAAAAAAATCAAATTTGCCAATTTATTCATTTTTGAGTATATTAAGAAAAAATTAATTAAATGTGTATAAATACTTTTGTTCAATCTAAAATGAATTGCACTAAAATAAATAACATTTTATTAAATTAGACATTTTTTTTTTAGTCAATTAAATAATAAATCCTTTTTCTTTATAACAAAAAGAAAAATATCAATTTGATTCTATGAAAATTATGAATTTATTCAAACACAACTATTTTTGTTAATAGTTCCGAAAAGGACAAAATGTCTATCAGCCGATTATTATTATCTACCCGTTTTGTCCTTTAAAAATAATTTGCATTTAAAAATACATAAAACCTAATTTAGCCTTTTAAAAAAAAATTAAGCGCTTTTTTAAACCTTTATTAAAATTTTTTTTGTATAAAAAAAAAAATACCAGCACAAATTTTAAGAAGTTTAAAAATAGTGAACAAATCTTAATCAGCTGATCGAATTTATAAGACTCACTTTTTTTTGTATCAAAAAATTGTATTCTGAAAAACTTGGACCTAACAATCCGTGTGCTCTATTGAATTATGACACACGCTCTTTGTTATCGCCAAAAAATTTATTGTGACCTCAAAACTTAATACGAATACGCAATCTATTACTGATATTCGATGTTTTAATTTATGTTTCTTTTTTTCTGTTGGTTTTTGGGATTATTTATTATGAAGTTTTTTTTTTATGTAGAATTTTCCCATAATTTGTGTCATACTCTTTTTTTTTCTTCACTCTGTTAACTTTTATGTTTTGTGCTTATATTATAAATATCAACGAACGGACACTTATCATCACAGCATAAATATGCAATTAATGAAAAGTTTACTAAATGATTAACGATAAAATAGAAAGTTATGTAAAATCAGATAAACTTTATATATAGTATATATATAATTCTTATATTATAAATATGTATCTATATTTGAGAGTTTTTTTTCACGATTTTTTTATTGATAACTAATTGGCGGAATTTATTATTATTTATTTTCTAATAACGATTATATTCGTGGAATTATTTCTACAAAAGAAAATACAACAAAAAAGTTTTATTAATAATACGATTATTTAAATAAAAATCTCTATTAATAATACAGTTATAAAAATATCATAAATCATTGCATTAGATATTACTTAGAAAAAAGTAATAAGAGAGAGCTTTATATTAATCAATAGTATAGAAAGAAAATTTCCATTGTATTTATATAGGTTACGATTTATTTATAAAATTAATAATAGTCAATTATTTGTTATCGTTTATAAAACAAAGGAAAAATTTCAACAGAAGTCAAAAATTATATGGAATTGTTCCTAATTGGTCAGTTGAAAAAAAAATGTTAGCCCTAATTTTTGGTCGGGAATTATTTTTTTTTCCCATAAAATTTTTATTTATTTTAAATTTTAAAAAGTTTTTTTTTTCTTTTTTTTTCTGGAAAACAATACAGATAACATAGTTTTAGTAATAATTAATACTGGAAATACTTTGCAGAAAATTTATAAATTCTTTTATTTCTATTTTGAAGGGAGAAGGACCTCATAAAAAAGCATAAATATTTTTATTTTATTTAAAAAAAAAAAACACAAATAATTTTTTATTTGTGTTTCTTTAAATGAAATGAAAATATTTTTGCTTTTTTATGAGGTCCTTCTCCCTTCACAAATAATTTTACAAGAAACACAAATAATTTTAAAGCTTTTTTAAATTAATTATTCTAAAAAACAATTTTAATATTACATGGAAAAAATTCGATTTGGACACCATCGGATCTAATTATTGAAAAAAAAAAAACTTTTCTTTTCTCAATTAGATCAGAAATATAAATTTAAAAACAATTTTTTTTTCATTAGAATATGGAAAAATAATCAAAAAAAAAAAAAAGAGAAGCCATGCGGACATAGTTTTGAAAAATTAATAGGGTATCAAAAAAATGATTACGTGGCCTATTACAGCAAGGCTTTTTCCATTGAATCGAAGTCCGTTTGTATCAAAACGTACACTTTATTCTGAATATGCTATAATTAATTTAATTAAAATTTAAAGAATTCATTGTAAGATTTTAAATATTTTAATTATATCATTTGCTAGATACTATATATATACGTATTGATGACGTGTAACAAAGTTAAGATCTAATTTATTTCGTAAAAATTTTATTAGGTCATGTTTCAAGATATTTCTTAAATAGTATTTTGATATTATATTAAAAATTTTCAACTTATATTTTAATATCACAATAATACTGATCTAAATTCTTTTTTTTTTTTTAAAGAAAATAATGATTTTTCTATAAGTAGATCTATTTAACTTGTGACAATTTTCGATTCGTTCTTATAATGTACAAAAATATAATTGCAAATATCATTAATATTTTCTATAATTAATTGGATAAATTTTATATGAAAATCATTGAAGTAGAATTGAATTTATATAAAAATATTAATTTATAGATAATTAGAAATTTTCTTTCTTCAATTTTATATAAATAGAAATTGTAATGCCACCTAAAATTTACTAACAAATTCCTCTACAAATAATAGTGTACATAATACAAAAATACTCTCCTATCTACCGTCGACGAAACTACTAAACATGGTCAAAGTGTATTAAATGTTTCGGTCCAATTAACATGAATCGAGTTATTTCTTGTAGTTTTCTTTAAGTAACCTATTTTCTTACAACTTCAATATATAAGATTTTGTGAGAATTTTTGTTATATTTTAATTGCATTTGTTCATCTGGAGTCTATTGCATCTAAACAAAAAAAATTATTGAAAAAAAAATTATTTGTCTATGAAAGTAACTAACATTTTATGTTGAAAATATATATTTTTTTTAGATATTATTTCTCTTAAATTTATTATAAAAATTTCGTTATTCTCTTGGAATACAAAAAAAGATTGAATTAAAAATTATTATCAAATAAAATATTAATAAAAAAAAACTCAATTTAACAGAAAAAAATATGTGGGTGGTAATTGTCAAGTTTTCTTATTTATTTTTAAATCAGAAAATTTAATTATCCAACGTTAGTTGATAGTAGATTAGGTCAGTTAAAATATTGTATATCGAAAAGGTGAGATTTTCTGCTCTTCTGAAAAGTAGAACGTTAAATTTCTAATATTTTTATTATTATTATTTTTTTTTTTTTTTTACAATATTTCTAATTAAATTTTATTTAATTGTTTTAGTTTTAAATTTGTAGCACATAAATGATTGGGCATTTCTTTATTTTTTGAGTATAAAAAAAATTTCCTCATAAAAAGTTAATTGACTATAAACCTTTAATTTGGATTTAATCCTTTTGTTTTGAAAAAGAAATAAAAAAAAAATCTTCTTTTTCACCTTTTGACGACGAATTCATTAAAGAAAAGCTTCATCAAACGAAAGATCTACCAAGTTAGGTGACCGTGATTTTTCTTAGGCACACACACACACACATACTTGTCAAAGATCATAATTTTCAAAACATTAATTTATACTTAAAGTTTTGTTTAAAGAAAAAAAAAGGAAAAAAAAAATTCCAAGTTTAAATATAAAAGAAAAATCTAGAAAATTTTAGAAATTATTTGGTACAAAAAAAAAAGAAGACAAAAACTATCTTACAAATAGGAATTTATGAATAGAAGTATTTTTTCCATCAAGAAATGTTAACCGAGAAATGGTAAGACAGCATTTATAATTTTTTTTTTTTTAGATCATCAAGAGAAAGTTTTAACATTTCTCTTATCGTTGTTGTTTATTTGGTTGTTTTTCTTTTCTTATTATCATTATTTTTATTTATGATTATTATTAGATATTGTTTGTGTTGTTGGTTTTGTGGCTGCTTTCTTTCCTTTCCATCATTATCCAAATAGTATTTTCCATCTGTCTCATCGTTTAATTTATGTTTTCATGGATTTTCTTATGTCAAATATTGGCGGTTTCTGTTTTCTATCTTCTACTTCAAATTATCTATTTTACCTTTCGATAAATTTTATATTTGTACATTTTCTTTTCTATATACATAAACACATCTGCGTACTATGTAGAGACCATGCACAAACAAGACAACAACAAAAAATGCATTTAGGCTACTTTGAAACAATTCACTAATAGAAAATTCATTCAAATTGAAATTATATCTTAAGAAAGTTCCAATAAGAAGCTTAAATCTTTTCCTTCCGTTTCTTCTCTTTCCATTTCTCCAATTTACCTGAGTTCATATTCAAGTTAAGTTTTTTTCTTCTTCTCTCTCTCTCTCTCTTTCTCCTCTGGTTAAAAGAATAAAATATGACATGAAAAACGGTGAAGTATTGTGCAATATTCTTACATATATTGACCTACTTTCCCCATTTTCATGAGCACGATTATGATCGACCTGCAGACAAAACCGTATTTACCAACCAGACAACCAATCCAGAGCCCCAGCCAGCCACCTACACATTCTTTTATGCTCTATAAACTTAAAGATTATTCGTTAATAACATATTTTTGAGAAAATCTTTCTACTTTTGCATACTAGAAAGTGTGATGACGGATTTGCTGATGAAAATAGTACATTTCATCATGTCCTATTTAAAGGTAGTAGGTAAGTTGAAATTTTTTTTTGTATTAAATGTTCTGTTATTTTTTGTATTTTTTCTATTATAATGTTTTTTTCTTAAGAACAATCTATTGAATTTATTTTATATAAAATATTAAAATAATACACTTAAAGATTATCCGTTAATAATATATTTTTGAGAAAATCTTTTTTTTCATTTATTAAAATACTGAAAGCTCAAAAGGGTGACAAAACAGATCCAATATAATCGAGAAGTCTTTAATTACCAAGAAATAGTTCCAACTACTAGTTGCTAACTTAGTAGATATTAATAAAAAAGCTTTTGATATAGAAAATTTCCAAAAAAAAAAATTTTCAAAAAAAAAAAACAAGTTTTGCCTGTTTTTTTGTGAAAAAGTGCTCTCAACACATTTACTAATTAAGTAAAACCAATTTTGTTGGTTTATGTTTCGACATTTTCGTTTTTCAATTTTTTTTATTTTGCAATTGAACTTTTTTTTTTAAAAGTCAGAATAGAAAATAAAGCAAAAAAATTAATAGAAATTAATTCGAAATTTTTTGTTGATTATTTTTTTTTTTGACTAATAACTTTATTTTTAGTTAAAGTTGATTTTTTTTTTGGCCTCCATTTGTAATTTAAATTTTTTTTTTATTGTTATGATCCTTTCTTAAGAACGATTATTTGAATTTATTTTACAAGACATTTATTAAGATACTGAAAGCTCAAAAGGATGACAAATCAGGTCAAATAATGGGTTATCCATTTTATAATTTGTAAAGTACAAGTCTGTCATTTAATAATTGTAAAATATACATAGTATTTACATTTATATATTTATTTAGATAAAGTGTGCCATTTCATATTATTTTATTTACGAAAATAATGAGTAATATTTATAGAAAACTTCCTACAAAATATTCGATAATTAAATTTTGATCATCGAAGAGGCTCATTTCTTAGTCGGTGAATTTGTCGATAGAGGCTCTAAAATCCACATGTGATTGTAGAAATATTATTGTATCTACAAAAATTAACTATCTGATGTGCAGTTCAGTCTGAAGGTAGAATACTACTGGGTCAATAGTTCTTTGCAAATGATGAAGAAGATAATTCTGATTGCTATGATGAAATAATATCCAATTTTTGAAGCTTAAATTTAAAAATTTTAATTTGATCTATAATTTATTTTAACAAAATGACCATACAATATGACAAATTTCTGTTTTATTGCGCAAAAAATTCAACGGACGCATAATTTTCAGATTTGAAGATGTCAATTACCCTGCAAGATCGTACAATTTGATCCCCCGTTCGACTTTTTCTTTTGTCAATTACCCTCCAAGGTCATACGAATCAATCCCGTTTGACTTTTATATAATTTCGGAAATTATATAAAAGTCATATTCAAATACATATTTTTATTTTAAATTTTAAAGCATTTCAAAATCAACATCCGTCAACTAGTCGACGAATTACTTCCCGAAATATGCCGAAAAATCATCAAAAACTATCTCAACAAGTTCAAGTATTGCCAGTTATTTAAATAAAATTATATACAAGACAACGTATAAATTGGATAATACTTTATAACCAAGAAGCCTCTAGTTACCAATAAATTCGACTATTTATTATAAATTAACAATAATTAAAATACGAAATATTAAGAAAAAAATGCACACACAAAAAATGTTTAAAGTAAAAATATGGTAAATGTATTGAGAATACTTTTTTTAATAGTATAATTTTGCTACAAAAAAACAAAAAAAAAACTGAATTTAATAATTGTTTTATTATTTTATGATTAAATTTATTTGTATTAACATTAGTAAAAAAAAAACTTTTTAAAATTTTGGTTTTCTTATATTTTTTGGACTAATAATTCTGAACTGAAAATTTTCCAAGAAGTCAAAAAAATCCTTGAAATAAATATTCAAATTCAAATCTTTTTAGGTACAGTAGAATTTTTATTTCCATTTTTTGGTACAATCAGTTTTATAAGATGAAATGACATATTGGTTGAAGTGGTTTTTCTAATCAATTTCGTTATAGAAACTTTCTCAGAAATCGAAGTTACCATCTTAAAAATATTTATGCTCGTACATCAAAACACTTATTAAGAAAACAATCATCGAAAATGTTTATTGAAAAATGACGATTGAAACAATTTTGAAATAATTTTTTTTTTCGCTGCTTCTTCTAACAAATCTCAAAGAAGTTATTTGTCAGCGTACCCGCCTACTCTACTCATAACTACTTGAAGAGGAAAGAAGATTTTTCTTATAAGAACATCATTTATTAAAAAATATTATTTTCTTAATAATTTCAAATTGAAGCTAGCCACGATGGTTTTTTTTAATATTTTTATTTTGTGGTAGTAAATTGTAGAAGAGGGTAGGTCACATAGAAGCATATGGTTGTTGGTTGTTATTATTTTAATAAAAAAAAAAGAGCTGGTGGAGAAGAATCAGAGGAGAAATGAGTTGAAGAAAAGAAAAAAAGAAGAAAAATTAAACCTAAACCGACACGGCTGATTCGATAGTGCAGAGAGCAGAAATGTTTGAAAGTTAACATACTTTTCCTCGATGCCGTTCAGGCCCCACGGAATCCCCCATGCCCCATGCCCGATACTCTATGCCTCATGCAGATTAACGATGTTGTCTCGTACATTCATAATTCCGGAGAATGTAAGACGTGCAACTGAGGCCAATGCGCAAGTGAAAGACAAATTCATTCAGAAAAGTAGTACACCGCGTCGTCAACGTCTCGTACTGTGCCCCAATCCTTACCTGTCTATGGTGCACACTAAATGGTAATCTGAATATTAGAAATGCTTTCTCCAACCTAACATGTTCGCTTTTGTAGTTTTCTTATGTTTTTGACTCTATTACATTTTTTTTTCCTATCATTTTTCAAATTGTCTTTAGTACCTTTATTTTCTTTTAACATGTTCAATAGTTTGAGAATATCTTTCTTTCTAAATTCCCTACTATGGCTTCGAAAATCTGATCCATTTCTAAGACCCCAATTTTATCACAATAACAATAATTTTCTACATTTTTTTCATACATTTTTTTTATTATTTTGACTACTTTTTTTTGGCAGCAAAAGAATTAATCCAATCTTCTCTTTAAAGTCTAAAAATTATTTCCGAGCATAAAAAATTGATTAAATAATATTTTTTCTTCTTTGAAAATTAATGTGTTCTTAGAGAGAACATTAAATCACAAATTTTTGTCATTGATTTGAATGTTCAAAATGTTTACAGAAAAATGAAATTGTGTCAAGTGAATTTAGAGCATTTTTGGAGTAAGAAATTTTTTACTCTTTCCAAATGCTCATTTTTAATTGCAAATACTTTTGAGGTCTTATTTTAAATATGATGCAATATAATCAATTTATTTATTCATATTTATGTTAAGAAAAAATAAAAATTTTGATTGAAACATTTTCGGAAAATTTTTTTTTTCATATTTTTGTTTTTATTTTTAAAAAAAAACTACAAAGAAAAAAATACAAATATAAAAATTTTAAATATATAATATATTGTTGATATTACAAAAAAAAAACATTTATTTTTCTAATTAAATATAATAACGTGCTTTCATGACATTTACAATATGAACGTTTTTTTACGATATCATTTTTGATTTAATATTTAATGGTTAGAATGACATGAAAACATGTTGAAAAAATTTCTAAACTTTTATTTTTTAATAATAATTTTTTAAAAAAATATCATAATTAAATGCAAATGTTATTTATTAGTTGTTTTTTTTTTCTTTTATTAAAATGTACTAGAAAATTAATATTTGTTTATATTTAAGGTCAACGTAAACGTTTTATGGTATCCGATTACGTTTAGTTAATAATTTTTCGTCTTGCAAACAAATTTCATGTTCTCAAAATTTTTTATTTAAGAATAATAATAGAATTTGATAAATTGCTATTGAATGGATATATGTGTATACACTTTTTTAAATTTGTATAATTTTTGTCAATTAAATTAGTTTTCATAATTATTCGGACAGACTCAAAAAGGTAAAAATATTATTGTATTTTTCTCAAATCTTAAATTGCCTACTAAACCTTTTTATTTATACTAAATGGAAAAAGTGTTTATTTTATAAGTGCAAAATGGTTTAGAAAATATTCTGTGGGGCAAAATTTAATTAGTATTAGCCCAAAATGGTTCAAAAGTTATACCGGTTATCCAAAAAAAATTTTAAAAAAAATTACAAAAATGCAAAAAAATTTTTGCTATTTTAAAAAAATCTTTAAAATTTTTAAATAATTAAAGACTTTTTAAAATAGCAAAAAAACTTTTCAATAAAATTGGCTTCCTTAAAGATATTCTGACAGACTCAAAAAGCCCAAATTATATTATTTTTTTCAAATCTTAAATTGCCTACTAAACCTTTTTATTTATACTAAATGGAAAAACTGTTTATTTTATAAGTGCAAAATGGTTTAGAAAATATTCTGTAGGGCAAAATTTAATTAGTATTAGCCCAAAATGGTTCAAAAGTTATACCGGTTATCCAAAAAAAATTTTTAAGAAAATTACAAAAATGCAAAAATTTTTTTGCTATTTTAAAATTTTTTTTAAATAATTAAAGACTTTTTAAAATAGCACAAAAACTTTTCAATAAAATTGGCTTCCTTAAAGATATTCTGACAGACTCAAAAAGCCCAAATTATATTATTTTTTTCAAATCTTAAATTGCCTACTAAACCTTTTTATTTATACCAAATGGAAAAACTGTTTATTTTATAAGTGCAAAATGGCTTAGAAAATATTCTGTAGGGCAAAATTTAATTAGTATTAGCCCAAAATGGTTCAAAAGTTATACCGGTTATCCAAAAAAATTTTTTAAAAACATTACAAAAATGCAAAAAATTTTTTGCTATTTGAAAAAAATCTTTAAAATTTTTAAATAATTAAAGATTTTTATAATAACAAAAAAACTTTTCAATAAAATTGGCTTCCTTAAAGATATTCTGACAGACTCAAAAAGCCCAAATTATATTATTTTTTTCAAATCTTAAATTGCCTACTAAACCTTTTTATTTATACCAAATGGAAAAACTGTTTATTTTATAAGTGCAAAATGGCTTAGAAAATATTCTGTAGGGCAAAATTTAATTAGTATTAGCCCAAAATGGTTCAAAAGTTATACCGGTTATCCAAAAAAATTTTTTAAAAACATTACAAAAATGCAAAAAATTTTTTGCTATTTGAAAAAAATCTTTAAAATTTTTAAATAATTAAAGACTTTTTAAAATAGCAAAAAAACTTTTCAATAAAATTGGCTTCCTTAAAGATATTCTGACAGACTCAAAAAGCCCAAATTATATTATTTTTTTCAAATCTTAAATTGCCTACTAAACCTTTTTATTTATACCAAATGGAAAAACTGTTTATTTTATAAGTGCAAAATGGCTTAGAAAATATTCTGTAGGGCAAAATTTAATTAGTATTAGCCCAAAATGGTTCAAAAGTTATACCGGTTATCCAAAAAAATTTTTTAAAAACATTATAAAAATGCAAAAAATTTTTTGCTATTTGAAAAAAATCTTTAAAATTTTTAAATAATTAAAGATTTTTATAATAACAAAAAAACTTTTCAATAAAATTGGCTTCCTTAAAGATATTCTGACAGACTCAAAAAGCCCAAATTATATTATTTTTTTCAAATCTTAAATTGCCTACTAAACCTTTTTATTTATACCAAATGGAAAAACTGTTTATTTTATAAGTGCAAAATGGCTTAGAAAATATTCTGTAGGGCAAAATTTAATTAGTATTAGCCCAAAATGGTTCAAAAGTTATACCGGTTATCCAAAAAAAATTTTTAAAAACATTACAAAAATGCAAAAAATTTTTTGCTATTTGAAAAAAATCTTTAAAATTTTTAAATAATTAAAGACTTTTTAAAATAGCAAAAAAACTTTTCAATAAAATTGGCTTCCTTAAAGATATTCTGACAGACTCAAAAAGCCCAAATTATATCATTTTTTTCAAATCTTAAATTGCCTACTAAACCTTTTTATTTATACTAAATGGAAAAAGTGTTTATTTTATAAGTGCAAAATGGTTTAGAAAATATTCTGTGGAGCAAAATTTAATTAGTATTAGCCCAAAATGGTTCAAAAGTTATACCGGTTATCCAAAAAAAATTTTTAAAAACATTACAAAAATGCAAAAAAATTGTTGCTATTTGAAAAAAATCTTTAAAATTTTTAAATAATTAAAGACTTTTTAAAATAGCAAAAAAACTTTTCAATAAAATGGGCTTCCTTAAAAATATTTTGACATACTCAAAAAGCCTAAAATATTATTATTTTTTCAAATTTTAAATTGCCTACAAATAATTTTTATTTGTACTAAATGGTTTAGAAAATATTCTGTGGGGCAAAATTTAATTAGTATTAGCCCAAAATGGTTCACAAGTTATGCCGGTTGTCTAAAAGAATTTTTAAAAAAATTACAAAATTATTTTTAATGTATTCTATAAGCTCAAAATGACTTGAAAAGTACAAAATTACCTCCGAATTATCCTGTTAGTCTAAAATAGCCGAAAATATATATTTGTTTTTTTTTTTACCTCCGAATTGCCAAAAAGGAATTTATTCTATTAATATTAAAAACATTTTGAATAATCAAATAATAGCAAGAAAAAAATCATACAAATCAAAAATTGAATTATTTAATCAAAATTTCATAATATACAATATTATTTTTGCATTAACATTTTATGAATTCATATTTACCGACAAATGCATTTTATCTTTTTCTGATTATTAATTGCCCATTCATTATTCAGATAGAATATTATTTAAATGATAAAAAGGGAAAATATTGTAAATATTAACATGATCATTGAACGCATGTGCCAGTCGATAAGAAAGTGCCAAAACTGAGAAGAAATCATTCTTGTTCGTCCAATAATACAATCCGAATTCGGCCATTGACTGTTAATGGGATGCTGAGTCGATAATGTTTTGGGTGGGTAAAGGGGGAAGGGGGGAATCAGGCAGAGGATGGGGAGAATTCCGTGTAACATGACTGTATATCAGAATGGATGTACTTTGCGATGACTGGATGGCTGGACTATATTGCAGTCAGCCGTGCAATAAAGAGGACACTGTACTCTGTTTTGCAAGAAATCGTATCACCATCTTGCAGACGGGGCTTTTTCAAGTCTCGATTCGACAAAGGCTAATGGTTCCTTTACGACGACGACGACGACGACGACGATGATGATGATGATGATGACAAAGGGGTACACACTTGCAGCTGAACACGCAATACACTCCGTTTTGGAGCATTTGACCGCCACCGATATACAGATGGACTAGACGTGTTGCATTAGTATTTGTACTTACAATAAACAAACGCAACAAAGTCCACGAACATACCAATACTAAATAGAGAGAAGATAAAATCTTTTGAATGCGCCCAAATATATACGTTCAGGATACCAACGCTAGTGGGGGACGTCTTTGATATCAAACATTTTATATTGGCTAAGATAATATATTTCCGGAGGTGAACACATTATAATAATAAGGATGAAAACTACCACACAAACTGTCCGAATACGAAAGGAAATTAATCGAGCACAGAACCACTATTAGAACGCATTAGGATGAAGTGGATCCGTTCATTGTTAAATTAAATTTCTACTATCGACTCCGCGTGATTGGTTGTAGACGGAGATGAGGAGGGGAGGATGTTAAGAAAAAGAGAATCGTCTAAGAAGAACTATTGAACTTCGAAGAGGATTCAAACAAAATATAATACAATCGAAAATCGTCTCTTGCGAGTAAATACACAAAATCTCAAATATTTCTTTATACACTGAAACTTTGAGATTCAATTCGCTGATAGATGCCGGCCGGTACAGCTCTGCAGTCTACAAATACAGAATTGGGGAGTGAAGTACAAAAAAAAAAAAACAAAATATATTCCAAAATGTATAAAAATAAAAGAAACAAATAAGTTGAAGTAAAAAAAAAAAAGGAAAACAAAAATTATTCTGTGAATCTTAAAAACCGAGAAAAAACACAGACTATAAACTAGAGGCCAACGAACGGCAGTCGGCTTAGAGATTTTTGCGTCTCCCGTTAAGGACACAGACTTTATACTTATACTATAAAAATTAACTCTACTCCCTTGCGCATACATAAAGTTTATACACAAACACAAACACACACGCACACATAAATGAAAATATACCGGCATAAGAGATGGGTACATATTTATTTTTTATATGTATTTAAAATCGACGATTACATTGAGAAAAGGAGCAAATTGTACATTCCAAAAAAAGGACATACACCAGTTTATAAGAGAATATGTTATTTTGCAGACTTTTCTATATTCATACATACCACTAAAATGATAGATTTGTTGAAGGGATGAATTTTTATAAATTAGATTTTTTTCTCTTGTTGCTTTTTTCGATTATTTTTATTGCATAGAAAATGTTAAAGATCTGCGAGGTGTTAGTTATCCTTCTTACAAAAAGGATACGCAATGAATACTTGCAAAATTACTTTTATATCTTTTATAAGGTAGATTTTTTGGAGGTTTTCTTTTGATTTTGCATTAAAAAAAAAAATTCTATAAAAAAAAAAAAAAAACAACACCAACAAAGGGTAATCAACCCGTGTTTAAATTTTTGCAATTTGCGTTTTTTCTTCTTCTTATTATTTTATCAAATTCGTATTTAATTCAAATTTATAATTATAGGAATTTTTGTTACTTTTAAAAATAATTTTGATTTGAAGTAATTTTTTTTATAAGATAAATTTTAATTTTTTAAAAAAGAATTTTTAAAAAAAAAGTTTATAAAAATAAAAAAAAAATTCTATTTCAAAGCAAAAGAAATTAAAAAAGAAGATTATCTTAAAAAAGCTCTTGTCTATTTAGCATCACAAACAAGTCTACTGGGAATTCCCCTTAATTGGTTGGTTGTAATATCTTCGAATAAAAATTCTGTCTTACTTTTTACAGAAATTTTTTATTATTGTTTTTTTTTTTCATATTAAACTTGATGTTATAATAATAAAAAAATGTTTAAAAAAATGACATTGTTCAATACTTTATTTTTAATTGACATAAAATGAAAAAATAATTATTTTTTATGACAAGAATTCAATATTAAATCTTTACGTACTATATATATATAACCAAGGCACTATAAAAATCATATTTAAATAAATGAGAAATATTCGAATTTTTTTACTAGTGAATTTTTTGATAATATTAATATTTAGATTACATAGAATTAATATGTACATTTATGGCAAAATAATTTATTTCTATATGACCCAAATAGATTAAATATGATAAAAATCAAGAGCGGATATGCTACAAAAAATCGAAAGAAAACAACACAACACATTCTCACTTTATTGGGAATTTTTTTTTAATTAAAATTTTGGAATAAAATATGCAAAAAAAAAAAAAAACTACCTTTACATAAATTTTTTGTAAGTAAACATTTTGTTTTTGTTGTAATTTTCTTAATTTTCTTGAAAAGTTTAAAAGGATTCATTTTTGAATTTTCAAAAAAAAAGCTTAAAAAATTTAAATTTTTTAACAAATTTCTAAAAACGCAAAGAGATTATGCAATTTCGAAGGAGTTGAAAATGTGCAAAAAAGAAAATTATCTGCATAAGAAATGCATAAATTGCATTTATTTTTAGACTAAATGAAAAAGTGAATAAATCAACATAAATACAATATAATATGTTCTTTGTCTGTATTGGTTATGTTGTTTATTGACATATTATTGGTGTAAATGTTCCCTTTTGTTAAGCTTCCTTTTTTTCTTCTTTCATTTTATTTATTGTTATGTATTGCGATTTGGGTGACTGGCATTTCATGTCCATGACCATGCCCATTGCCAATATACGAAACAAAATATAGACGTCTGTCTGAGCTGCTCGTAAAAGGTAATTTTACTCTACAAACAATTTTATGCACTAAACAAAAGGGTGTACCAATAAAAACATACTATTTTCCATAAAAGCATAAGTACAGGTATGAATAGAAGTTATATGAGGGCAAATACAGGGGAAAATCGTATAAACAAACGTGGTTATTGATTCTTTTGTAAAATAATTGAAAATTGTTTGTTAAAATAATTTCTGGAAAAAAACTATTTGCAAAAAAAAAAAATATTACTTAAAAAAAATAAACTGCCAATAGTTAATATTTTTATGGTTTTTTTTAAATAATAGTTCGAAAATAACATTAAAAGAATAGGCTTTTCGGAAATTGAGAAGTTGTAAATATTTTAAAATGAAAAGAAAATTAAAATAAAATAAATTATTACCCCTCTCCCCATTCCTCCCCTACCGATGATCTCTACAACATATAAAAATATGTTTAAAAAAATTGTTACTTTAAGAACTGGGGGGTCATATGAGATATGAGCATTTTTTTATGTCATCATAAAATGAATTTTGAATAAATTTTCTTTTTGATTTTTTCTTTGATTTTTTTTGTGTGTGTTTTTGAAAAAATATTTTTTTTATTGGTCACAACAATTGAGTTTTCATTATAGAAGAAACTTCCACCTCATGAAGTATGTAAACATATTTTTATAGATGAGGTGCTACTAGACGTTTAGTACAAGGTCACGAGACCTTATAGTATATTACGAAAAATGGAATAGCGATATTTGGACCAACTATGAGCCATCAAATCTACGAGTTTGTGACTTACGAAAACTTGCTTTTAAAAGCACAAGTCTTTCGGTAGCATAAAGGATTTCTGTTGAGCCGAGAAGCAGTGGAAGGAGATTCTTACAAAGGAAGACGTTCAACGACAAAAACTGATGAAAATGTTGAGGAACTCTTCAAGGACTTTTTAATAAAAATGATTTCTTAACATAAAAAATTCCTAGTAAATTGTCATAAAATGGATTAATGTGGTTTCTCCTCAGTCGCCACATTTACCTGCTCCAAAAAATAAAAAAATAAAAAACATCTGAAAGGATCTCAACTAAAATAAATTATTTTCTTCATAAACATTTTGATATAAATTTGTAAATTTTTCATAATTTTACGAATATATTCTAGATAGAAAAAATGTTTATTTGAAAGTTTCAGAAATGAGAATTGCAATTAATATTCTTGTTCTGAGAAAAATTGCTGAACTTCTATATAGGCAATAAAAATAATATTAGAAGACAAGAGAAACATTTCTTGAAATTCACTCTACTCTATATGATACGAGTATTGTAAGCATTTCTTTCTTTTGTATATACAATATTAAATATACACTGAGAATTTCAATTGAAAAAAAAAACAAGAGAGGAATTTATACAAGTGTTATTTTTTCACTGTACACAAATTGTTTTCAAGAAATTTAATGATTTAATCAATTTCTTTTTAAATAGACAAAATTTGCAAACTTAATAATTCCAGGGAAAAAAAAAGAAAACATAATTCTTAATTTTAAACAAAAACAAATGTATCTTATTTTTGTTTTTTTTTTATTTATGGGGGAGGGTTGAGGGGGTGAGAGGGAGGTACCTTTTTATATTTTTTTTAAACTGATCATCAGCCTAAATTAATTTAACTAAAATTACGAAATAAACTTTATCATAAAATACTATGAACATTTTTATTTATGTATGTGCGAATATAAAAACATATTTGATTATTTGTAAAATTAAATGGCGTTCATACAACAATTTTACGCCATTTGTAATTGAAAACAATTAGAAAAATTAAATGGCGTCCATGGAGACGCCATGTTGTATTCGAAAACATTTAAAAAGAAAATGGCGCCTTAGTCAAAGTTTTAAAGGTTTTTTTCCAGTAAATTTTTCTAATTTTTCTAATTTTTCTAATTTTTTATTTTTACTAATATTTATTTTGATTTGTTTTTTTTTCTTCATATTTTATTTTAATTATATATAATACGATGCATTTAATATTTGTTAAATTTCCAGAAGAAAAAATTATTTCTAATAAAAAATTTTCAGAGAATTTTGGTTTTCAATTTTTTTTTTATTTGTTTTTTTTTTTTTTTTTTGTAGGGAATTATTTAAAAAAAAAAAAGCTTACAATTGGAGAAGAAGAAAAAACAACAAAACTTAACAAGAAAAATAGTTTTTCGTGTAATTATGAATCACAAAGTGTCGGTAGAGTGCGATGGTCTATAAACACGGTCACCTTGAAAAATTACGCAACAAAAATTCGCAATATATTTATTTTCATTAAAACACCAAATCTCCACACACCCCCTACCTCCAACCACCACCCCACCAACCCTGGCGAAATAAAAGAAAAAATTACTAAGAAAAAATAAAATGTTCCGAAAAAGCTTCCAAAAAAAGCCCAAACAACGAAAAGGAGAACGACATGAAGAGAACAAATAATATGAACCGAAATATATTGACAGTATTAAAAATAAATATTGTCAAATTCCTGCTTTATATTGTATAATAATATGTTTGTGGTTAATTTAATAGATTCATTGATTAACTCCTAACAAGTTTGATAGCATTTGTAATTGTTTTTTTTTACACTTATACATTAATAAAAAAAAAATGTACGTAAAATTTTGCATACACGTATATATACGCTCAATGTTTATACATATGTACATACTTATATAAAAATATTAATATGTAATTGTACATCAATTCCAATTCCAATACGACTTAAGGCTGAGGTCTTTAAACTTTTCTTTATTCGGAATTTTCAAGAAGCACAAAAATATAATAAAAACAAACAGAAAACCAATAAAAAACAATAAATGAAGAAAAAAGACAAAAAAAAAATTTCATAAAATATACTAGAAATAAAAATAAGACAAAAATGGTATAGAACGAAAGTCTGACAAAAAAAAAAAAACTATAACACGTAATACTGAAGCTTTATAATAAAATTCGTGGGATTCTATTAAAAGCTTTAATTGCTTGATTACGATTTTAATTCAGTATTTCGTGATTATTTGATAAATTATGAAAATAGCATTATTTTTTTTTTTGCTTGCTTAATTTTTTTTTTACGTTAACCAAACTATGATTAAATTTTATTACTTATCATTGCAATAATTTATTAAAGGAAGCTTTAAAATTTAGATAATATTAATTTTGTTATTATTATTTAAATTGTAATCGATTTTTTTTGTTGTTCGAATAATACATATGATAATTAAAAACGAATTCTTCGAAAAGAGATTATACAATAAAAAATTTTTTTCCTGCTCATAATAATTAATATTTTCATAATTTTTCAAGAAAAAAAAACAGTTTTTAATTTGAACTTTGGGGGAAAATTTATTTTAAGAATAACAGTTTTTTTTATGTCGTTTGTAATATTTTCTTTAGTATAATTTTTGCATATATCAATTATTAAGTTATAAATATTTTTTAATTAAAAGAAACTCTTTTTCATCGAGTCTTAAAAATTGCCTCTTCAAAGATAAAACTTAGAAATTCCTTCTAAATATCAATTTTTTAACTTGGAAAGTACAGCATTTTCATTTAATAATTATTTATATTTTTAAAAATAATAATAATTTTTTATTTAGCAAATTATATGCCATTTTTTAAATAGCATTAAAAATATGGTGAAGATACAAGGGAACAAAAGAATTGGGATGCTAATTTTTCAAACAAAATTTTCTCCAATGATCAGGCAAATACGTCAATAAGAAAAACTGTGTAATATATGACTCTAAAAATCTAAAAGCGACTGTTGAAAAGTCATTGTATCTACAAAAAGTGACCCTATCTGGTATGCATGAACATGGAGAGACTGTTACGTCAATTCTGATCCCTATGTTTGTAGGAAATCCGATTTTAATCTAAACTTCATGTGGTTTTAATAAAATGGCGCCACAAACTAAATAACATGATAAATTTTGGTTTCATTTGGCAAGGAGTTTTCATAATTTTGGTGCAAAGTAATGCAAAACATTGTCTTAACGCAGAAAAATTACAGTATTTAAAGCTTTCGTTAAGAAAAATAAGATCAAAAATTTTGTTAAAAAAATTTCTAATAAAATCAAGTCAAAATTTTGCTTTTTCAAGATGATTAATAAAATTTTAGGATGAATATCTTATATAAACAAACAAAATTGCTCTTTTGACAAAAATATTTATAAAAAAAAAAAACGGAATTTTATCATAAAAGCAATTTGGCAACACTGCAGATTAAATCCTCCACAAAGCTTGTATGTTAGTCCCTCACTTGGACGTGCAGTAATGCGTTACAAAAATTGGCATAGTGGAATTAGGAGTAACGATATAAATTATGTGATAAGTTTGATGGATCTGCGAAGTTGACATACTAAGAATTTCAACGAGGCAATGGGGGGAACATTCACCGTCAATAGTACAAGTTTTTCGATGGAAAAAAGGATATTTGGAGGGCCAAAATGTGGATTGATTGAAGGCGCGATAAAAATGTGGAATGATTAAAGGCTCATATTATCGATTAACATTGAAACTGATGAGTTTTTTATTTTTATAAAGAAGTCCTTGAAAGGCTCAAAAGAAAAGTTTTATACACATCAGATCGGACATTGAAAACTACACCATCACAATCCGTCAGTATTTAAAAAAAAAGGATTGCTGGGGCTCACTTGATAATAGTTCTTCTCACAGATCAAAAACTACTTGAAAGGTCGTTATTTGGTCCTGTCTGATGAATTGAAGGCGATTCTCGTTCAAGCCTTCCAAAACTGCCACCGCCGATTTATAACTGCCCACAGGGAACTTCCTTGAAACGTAATTTTTCCGTAAGTTTTTATGAATAATACTTCTACAAAAAATTTTATGGCAAAAAAAATATCTTACAAAGAAAACAATGTTTTTAAGTTAAAAAAAAAAAATACTAAGGAAAAAAAGTGGTTTCCGACGAAAAATTCTTTTGAGGCAAAAAAAAATGTTCAGAAAATAATTTTTTTTATATTTCAATGAAATTTATTAATTTTATATAAAAAGCTCCATATTTCAATGAATATCATCTAAAATTGGTCATTGCTAATAAAAAAAAAAACATAAAAGGATGAACAATCTAGATTTTCCAATGATTCATTTTTCAAAAAATAATATAAATAAGGATCATTACAAATTGAATAAAAATTCTACGACTAATGAGCACATTCAGTTTTGATGGTAATTGTTTTCTCTTTTCTTGAAAATGCTCTCGAATTTATTATAAAATTTGCATAATTAAAGGAGTTAATAAATGAAGATGCATTTTTTTTTCATTAACGATAGTTGAAATTATCAATTGTCACGTTTCACAAATACAAATACAAATTCACTTTCGTTCCTTTTTTGTCTCTATTTGATTTCGATTAAATAGGAAAAAAGGCGACCGATTCAAAGAAGAAATCAAATGACAAATGAAATTTTACAAAGAAATAAAGCTTTTTAAGCTCAATTACCCTATAACTGTTTGTTTAGCAAAAATTGAAGGAATTGTTTTTTAAACGAAAAATGTGAGTAGGTCGCTGAGAACCTGACAATTATTTATAAACTTTTACATCGCAAATATCGTCGGTAATTTTTTCCAATACCATATATTATGTAAATATTCTCGTACTATATTAGGTATATCCATGCATATTGCCTCTAAATATTCACGTACATACCATACATACATGCATACATTCATAGCAATTCAGATCCAGATATACAGATATTAACTTATGTATGGGATATATTTGGACAAATGACAGAGCATCTGTTTAAAAAGTGTTATTGGGTTCGAGGTGCTCGTTTGCGTATAAAATTTCGTTAGTGTTTTTTTTTTCGTACGTGCATACGTATGGACCAATGTACGTACCATATGCATATCGATAATGTGTGTTTGTACGTTGATGAATGATTGGTAAAAAAATTTCCCAGAGTGCAAGCACCCCTATCTGGCGATAAAGCTTTTGATAGAATCGAGGAAGAATGGAAGGATGAAAGGATGACATGAAAAAAGGGCAAAATTATGGAACCAACGATGGATGTACTCGTACACACTTGTATTATTATGGTTGGTTGGACGGCTGGATTGGTGATTTGGTTAGGCTTATGAACCGGCTGACGATAGAACTGTCTTCACCACCCTGCGGTCGATTCCATCCACTTTGTGCACTCGTATTTCGACATCTCTTACGACAAATGACGCAATTCTCAATTTCGATGACGGCGAAGCCATTGATCCCCAAAATAAGCACATGTACGTACTCCAAAAAGCGCGTCTGTCTTGTTTCTGACAACGACCGAATACATTTCGGTCAGAGTCCTCTCTCTATCTCTCTCATTCTCACTAGCTATCAAAACCCATTATATTATTATGCTCGCATAGAAACTCTGTACGAGTTATGTACATTCAACTATGTCTACTCGTATATGTATATACGTACGTACGTATGTACTCCATCGTATTATCATCATTATCAGTGTCGGTTTTTTTATTCAGAAATCTTACTTGTTATCTAATACACTTCGTAATAGATGCTTTCAATTTTCAATTTCCTTAAATTCCAAACAGTATTTTTTTTTTCTCTATTTGGTAATCTTTTTTGTCCGTTTTTATGTACGTGTACGTACTAGTATTTTCATTATTTTGTTTGTTTTTTTTTGTATTTTGCCCAAACCATACAAAAAAAAACAGAAATTTTATTAATTTTGGAATCTTTCAAAGTTTTGTTTTTAATTTTGATGAAAAATTAAAAAGGAAAAAACAAAATTCCCTCTTCCTACCTCACTTTTTCTCCCTCCTTTTAGCAATGTATCTCTTCCCAGAATCATATTTATAGATAAGCAAACTATTCCATTTACCCCACAATAATATCTACGAGTACCTGTTCATAGAGTTTGTAAAATGTAAAAGTAAATTATTTTTGGTTCTTATTTTGAAATTTTTTCCTATTTATACAATAAAATTAATTTTTTTAATATTTAAAAATTAACCTCAAATAAAAAAAACAAATTTTATTTCTCATTATTATTGATTGTTATTAATACAATTATTATTTTATTCAATCCCCCTAACCACCCCTCCTGACGATTACGCTTTTCGATTCTCTTATTCACAATCATTTTGTCAATGGGTTTTTGTGAAATTTTTTCAACGTGTAATCATTTTCGATGAATTCTTTTGTGATTTCGATAATGATTCATATATTCATATCCCCCCAAAACCCCCCTCCCCCACCAACAATTTTTTCGTACTATTACCAACACAATATCTCTTTCACCAATTATAAGAACGTATCATCACACATCCAGTGGTGAAATGTGGTTCTTTCTTTAGTTACTTAGAATAAATTATTATGCGACTCATATATATGTATACATGCATATACACCTCCACACATACATGTATGCTAAATTGAACGTTGGTTATTATACACTAACAAAATATAAAAAATTATCATGTGTACCATGTAAATTTAAAAGTTGTAATTTTTAAAGGATATTTTGAATTTGGAAAAGTAAAATATAAAAAACGGGTAGTGTTACTATATTTTTTAATTTAATAAATGGTTAAGTGCAAGGAAAAAAATAATTAATTTTATAGAAAAAAATTAATTATGATAAAAATTTAAGAAATACTGAAAAAAAATAATGGGGTTTTTTCTTTAAGAATATCTTTTTCAGAATATCTGCAATAGCACATTAGTAAAGAAATTTCGTTCTACCATATGAAAATAGAAATTATATTTTTCTAATAGACGTACTTTATTTTTGTAATTTTTTTTTTTTTTTTTGGTTATGTAAGGTTCATTTGAAGTGATTTTTTTAAACATTTATGATTTGACAAACTAAGTTTTTCAATAAAATCATATTTAATTTTTAACTATTATATTTTTTTTTGAAAAATTGAACACTAAATATATTGAAAATTTATTGTTTCATAAAAAAACTTATTCTTAAAGCTCTCTATTAATTAAAGTTTTTTTTTTTTTTGAAACTTTCATATTAAATTCACCGAAAACAATCCTAAATTAAGTGTTTCCGAGTTTCTGCAATTCTCGTACAGAAAAATCGTTTATGAAAAAACGCAAATTATTGCTTAATATTTTTTTTTAATGATAAACACTGTTTTTGTTGTTGTTGTATGGGAAGCGGGCTTTATTTGAATTTTTTTTTAAAAAATTAAAAAATTTACAAAATAAGTATTTTCAAAAATTCATATTTATTAATTTACTGCAATGTTTTTTATTTTGAAAATATAAATTGCAGACTATGCAGAAACTCTATTATTTCTTAAAAATGTAATTTTCAAATGTTTTTCTATTTTTGTAAATATGTTTTTTTTTATTTTAATTAGCAATTTATAAAGAATTTAATCTTTGTATAAAAAAAAACTGATGATAAAAATGTTTCCTTTAATGGAAAATTGTCTATGAGTGTTTACAAAAAACTTTCTAATCTATTTTGGAAAGTTTATTTTTATTGTAATAAGGGTATGAATATTTATCCATTTCAATAATGAAAATAATACCATTTGAAAAAATTTTACTTTCATAGAAATAAAAGCACTAATTTTACAGAAATATTCAAAACGGATTAAATAATATTTTTATTTATGTGAAAATAAATTAAATAATTGAAAAAATCCAATGTCATATTTAGGATTGTTCTTGTAACAATATTTTTACAAAAATGATTCACTCTTCAACAAAAAAAAAATAGAAGAAAGAACTATTTCGACTTACATAAAGAATATTTTAGTTATTTTCGATAAAAAGAGCTTTCCAATAAGAGTGATATGATTTTTAAGTGACGTTTCGGCCATTTGTAATATGTCATGATCTGTCATTTTTTTCCATTGTATTTAGTAATGTTTCCAATTTTATCATGAAGAGATATACGTAAGAACAATGTTTACAGATTATTCAATTTTATTATTAAAATAATCGTTCTCCAATTGCAACTTTTCGTGCGCTTTTCCATTTTATGATCGTAATAATCGTCCAACTGTGCTCGCTATTCGTCGAATTGTTAAAAATTTCCAGCGTACATTTTCTTTACATACATGTAATGTTAAAGTGCCAATAAGATAAAGAACCGCTCGAAGTAATGAAAATATTGCTGCCGTTCAGGCAAGTGTTGCTGAAGACCGCAATTTGTCGATTACAAGACGTTCTCAAGAATTGGGACTGTCTCAAATCATAACCTGGCGGATTTTGAGAAAGGATTTGGGCTTGCATCCATATAAAATTGTTATCACTCAAGAACTAAAGCCATTGGACCACCGTAAAGGTCGTGAATTTGCTAACTTTGTCTTGGAACAACTTGAAAACGATAACGATTTTTTTAAGAAAATCATATTCTCCGATAAAGCTCACTTTCATCTGACTGGTGCGGTAAATAAACAAAACTGTCGATTCTGTCAATAGAGAGTGGTATAGATCGATGATAACCATTTTTTTATGACCGAAATTGGAAGAAGTTGATCTTGACAACATCTGGTTCTAACAAGACGGGGCTATGTGCCACACAGCACGTGCAACAACCGAATTACGAGTATTGCGAGAAAAGTTTGGAGATTTGATTATTTCAAGAAATTGTGACATTGAATGGCCTCCAAGAAGTTGTGATTTAACACCATTAGACTATTTCTTGTGGGGTTATTTAAAGTCATTGGTCTTTAGCAATAAACCAGACTCTCTACAAGCTTTAGAAGTCAATATTGAACGTGTTATTCATGACATACGACTTGATTTAGTGGAAAAAGTGCTCGAAAATTGAATTCATCGAATTCGTTCCTGCAAAATAAGTTGTGGAGGCCATTTATCGATTGTACTTGACATTAAATAAAAAGCATTTGAATTTTCTTAACAATTAGTGTGTTTTTTAAAAAAAAGAAATCATATCACTCTTATTCGAAAACCCTATAATATCAATAATATGATAAACATTTTCAACGTAAAAAAATTGTTCAACAATAATCATTTAATATGAATCTGTTGTTCAGAATTATAATAAAATATCTGTCAAAGAACTTTTCATACAAGAATATTGAATTTTGTTCTATGAGAACATTTTGTATTCGTTTGTACAAGTTTAGGTGTACTTAATACCTAACTCTAGAAATTGTTTTAATTTTGTAAACTTTCATTTTCATCCCCAATCGCCATTTTACCGTCTCCCATTCATAGTTTATTAGAAGCTCGGCTTGCATATTAAATACTAGCGCCACCAACACCACAAAATGTATTAGAAATTTTGTTCGTGCGACGGTTTCGGCGACAGTGACTTTTTTGTAACGCAGCTGCATTCGAATCGAGGGAACTTTTAACGTCATCGCACTGCCATTACCGCCCATAGTCATTGTTGACGCAGCGCCAAACACACTCCGTCGCGACTGCTGCTTCACGCGTCGTCTCTTTGTGTGTTTGTTTGCCAAGCGAAATTATTTCCAGACAGACCTTGAGACAGTCGTCATATGATGACTAGGAGTTATCGGTCGACATCAAATGGGGTCTTTGCTACCACCTTCATCCCTTCGTTATGCATACCAAAGACAAAAATTATTGTACAATATATCCTAACAGATGTACGAATAGTACTCGTAAATGAATCGTAAAAGAAGCTTTTTATTACGTGTTTTAAAGCTACTACTCACATTTTATTGCCATTTATTTTCATACGCTTTCATATTGTATATTTTCGAAGTAAAAATTTCATTTTGATTGTGCATATTTTATTTAATGTAGTTTTTTTTCCAAATTTAATTTATTAATTCATATATATTTTGGTACTTTTTTTCGAATTTATAATAATTAAAGCAAAAATTATAGAGAAATATTTTGAAAAGCTTTTACATGTTTTCTTCTCATGATCCAAACAAAAAAAAATCAATTTTTATATTTACTAGAAATGTATTTTAATAGCAAAACAATTAAAAAGAAATTGTATATATATTTTTTTGTTTTCGTTTATTTTTAGATAAACAAATTCTTCATAGTCGATAGTCGAATTTCTATTAGCTTGCGATAATACAAAGGCAGAACTTATGGTGCCAGTGACGTGTGAGCGATAACACAGGCGATAGTATTGTAGGTATTTAGTATTGACCAAAATATACTCAAAAAAAAAAAAACTAAAACAACAACTAATCGATTGTACAATAATCAAATTTATTGAGTAGATATTATTTGTCTATCAATTCGGCGGTAATCGCATTTGGTTTTTTTCCTCCCTAAATTTTTTTTATTATCAGATTATTAGCAATTAGCGATTTGAAAATTGATTAAAATTTCTACTTTCCTAAATAAACAAATATTTATGATTAAAAAAAAAATTTCATATTTGTTCAGAGGCTAAATTTATGCCGTTACGAAAAAAGAGCCCACTTCATTTTACGTATGGCCAGCTAAAATAGTCAGAATTTTCTAAATTTTGTGGAACAGATTAGAATATTGTAAAAAATAAAGAGGGACTTGCGAAGGATTCCTTGTCTTAACCTTTCTTTTCGACTGGTTTTATAATCGATAAAAGAAAAATTTGGTGACTATAGTGGTTATATAATCCCCTTTAAGGATCATTGATGCTCCTGCTCTTGGAAAAATGAAAAATATTTTTCTCAAAATTCTTGGTCCCAAAGCAAACGCGTTCTTATAATTCAAACAAGGTTTCCCTTTAAAAGCCCTTCGAAGTATCCCCAAATTACCACTTCCAACTCTGGCAGAATAAATGACGCAGCTTTTCAGCATTCTCTCGCCAACATGCCAACAAACGGAAGTGCTCTTGATTTAAAATAGGACTCATCAGTCTAAAGGACCTGTTTCCACTATTTTAGTGACCAATGTTGACCACAATCTTTTCAGCTTATTTTGTCCACGAATTAAAAGTTAAATTGATTTCAGTAGCCGCTAAACTTCTATTTCTTCTAATCATATTGTAGCCATGTTGCAGTTCGAGGACCATGAAGCCTTTTGGCGACCTATAAGTACGTGAGAGAAGGGATCTCATTAGAAATGAAATTTTGGATAACGTTTGATACTCGTAATATTCCATTAGAAGATTAGGGATAGTGAATTAAACATTGCAGGATAAAAAGAATTAAGAAACTGCTGTTTTAAAGCGGTTTATATCGACCATTGTTAAAAATAGGATCGCTCGGTGGGCCACGAATGGCTTCCAGTACCGCATGGCTGTTAAAAAGTTAACATGATTAGTCTAAATACACTTTTTGCCTAAGGCCCCTTTTGTCAATAAAAATATCCTTGAAATTTTGCCTAAAAGTATTTTTGCCCAAAATATTTTTCCTTTCTAAATTTTTTCCTAAAAACAATTTTATTTAAAAATACTTTATTTTGCTTTAAAAACTTTTTTTGCCCAAAATTGTTATTCTACAAATTCTCTTGCCTTAAAATAATTTTGCCTAAACATAAATTTTGTCTAAAAATAATTTTGTCAAACAATTTCTTTTTGCCTTAACAATTTTTACCATTAAAACTTTTTTGGCTAACAATAATTTTGATAAAATTTAAGTCTTTTTGTTTTTTGCCCAAATAATTTTTTCTTAATTAATTTTTTATCTAACAATTTTTTTTTTTAACTAAGAATAACTTTTCTTTAAAATATTCTTCCCTTAAAATATAAATAGAAATCGAAAAAGTTTTGTCGAAAAATAGTATTATTAACCGAATAAACTAGTTTGCTTAAAAATATTGTACATAAAAATAATTTACCCGAATAAATTTTCCCCCAAATACGAAAATATTTGCACTTAAATAAATTTTGCCCAAATAAAATTTTTTTTAAAAATATTTTTCAATTTATTTTCTATTAATTGTAGTTCTTTTACTCAAATATTTCGATTAATAAAATTTACTTAAAAGATTTCAGATTTTATTATAATGATAATTTTTTTAAGTAATCGATAACTTTTTAGTTATTTCATTTTATTAAAATGAAAAATCTTCAAATTATATTCGAATTTTAATAAAAGTAAAATCTGCCCGGTAGCACACTGATCCAAGGGGTCGCAGGTTCGAGTCCCACTGAGACATGATTCTACGCTATTTTCCAGGAATAACTTTTCTTTGCATTTCTACTTTAATATCCTTTGTTGCCAAATGTCCTTTAGTGTCGTAGCGCTTAGAATATACATTTCATTACTAATGTAACTTGAAATGATAAAAAACTGACAAATAAAAATGTTTAAACTTTTTTTTGATTGAACATAGAAAGGACTTGCTTTTTAGTTGGTTTTTTTTTAGGAAGACAATTAGAAGTAAAGTTATTGGCCTAGAAAAGTTCATAGATATTTTTTCAATGAGGGACTCACTGTATTGATGGCCATTTTCAATTTGGTTTTATGGTGATTAAAGTGTATGCAACCCCAAATAACATTTTAAATTGACCACTCACAGATTATTACATTTGCATCGTTTCTATTTATGAATAGTTTTCGTCGAAAAGTTTTTCGAAAACATTCGAATTGAAATTTGTTTTTTTTTTTATTATTTAGAATACTTTCGGAATGAATTTTTTTTTTTGCAAAAGAAGTAGCAAAAAAAACAAACAAGGATAACCTTATAATAATAATAAGCCATTAGACTTAGGGTGGTTTTGATTGTGAATTTCAAGTAGCAAAGGAAGCAAACAAATCGTAATGCGTAAATGTCTGCATATATTCGAACAAAGATTATTTCCCTTTTAAATCATTCGAGAAGGGAGTATAGTAAGATCACTAAATCCAGAATTTAGTTAGTGATTTAAAGAGTGAAAGAGAACTGATCTACGTGTATACTGTGTAATATGTAGTTTTATAATGAGAGCATGCCAGACAATAGAGAATTGAGACCCGATTAAACTTTAAGGGCAAACGATAACCCTACTAACTGCATAGACATGTCTGCGTCTGCATATAACCTGACTGGTTGGAATGTTCATGCATACCCTATGACAACAACCCCAAAAGTAATGTTATACTATGCAGATGGCCATCGAGATACGAGTATCAACATAATATCAATACAAAACCAGTACAACAATGGCAATGTATTTGCGAATTTTATCAAGTGGCGGAATGAGACGACGAGGCCAGTGAGCAAAGGTGAGACAGAACGAACGTATGAGCATCCTGCCAGAGGTGCGGTGACGGTGACGGTGATGGTGTCTGTGACTGTTCCTTAACCTGAAATTATTACCTAAGCGCTACTGTTCAGTATCTGAACGAAGTGTAAAAATGGTGGATGTAAATTCAAAATAAAGAGGGTTCATTGAGTGCTGTGACGCAAGACCAGAGGTTTTCGACATCGAGCTTTTAAGCACAGATCCTTAAGGAGCGGCTTGCTAGTCTGGAAGTCTGCTCTTACTACCCTTGCACAATTTCGTTGGTGTCCCCAGCCGTATCTACTGTTGTACATGTATGCGTGCAGACGAGTGAACGCTTGAGCTGTTGCCTCAGGCCTTACCAGACAAAACCAGACAACGAGGGGTGAAATTCACATTACAACCGTCTCGGCATGCACAAAACTCTGACAGGGTTCAGTAACCCTTTCGGTTCTAACACTGCCTTTATTGGGGTATACACAGAGAGCTGTTGCGTCCTTGCCAGCCAGCCAGCCAGGATTATTTGTGTTCGAATTCACATTCGCTCATTGCTTTGCGTTCGTTGCCTTGTCCTCATTTATACTCCTTGTACATTTAACAAATCCCCATTCCCCTCCTCACACTCCCCAACAGCAAACAGTTTTCCACTTTTACCATTATTGCCGTACAGATCTTCATCGTCGCAGTCGTTCTTATTATATCGTATTTGCTGTCGCCCTAATCTTTGTCAAATTTATGCTTCTTGCCTTCGCACTTCTCCTCGTCCTTGTCCGGATTCATGCTCACAATTATAGCTGTTTTTGGTCGCCATATATTCATATTCACATTTCTTGTGTTTACTTTTACGTACCTTTACCTTTGCTGTGGCTCTGATCGTGGACTAGTTTTAGTGTTTGCTTTTTGTTATGCATTCAGACATATAAGAACACTCCTTTTTTATGTATCCTCTTTTCTCCTCTGCTTCGCTAGTTCTAGGTTTTCGTAAACTTTTTATTAGTTTTGTTATTTTTTGAGGAGGTTTTTTTGGTGCTGTGTTTTCCAATTTTTTTGATGTTTGTTTTTGTCGTTCAAAATGTAGTCTTCCATGTCTGGCTGGATGTGTAAATTTGCTCGCTTTTTCGATGGTGTTGTTGTTGCGCATTTGATTTTTATTAATTTCACATTCGATGCAATAATATTTTTATTTTTATACAGAGTATTTTCGCTTGCACAATTTGAATTTTGAAGACGGCCACGACGAAGACGTCGACGGATTTCTTTGTCTTGAAACTGTTTTGTCTAGAAATTGTTTTGTCTACACATTGGCTGTCGTTGGGTGGTTAATATTCTGGTTAACTGGATGGATGGATGACTGGACCGCGTTTTATTATATAAAAACTAAAAGTGTAGACATTGGAACTAATGTGAAGGATTTCCAATTTTGGCAATAAGTATTCAGCGTATTTAAATACTCTATATGCAAGCCTGTTTCGTCACGTTCTATATATCATCAAATAAAATTTTCTTTTTCTAATTTTTGTTCGTCTAATTTTTACATATATTGGACAAAGTTTAGGGTTATTTTTTTTTTAAATCTAAAATTAGATTTAAGACAAACAGCTTTAATAAAAAAATATTTTCTGCCAAATACAAAAAAATTATTTTATTCTAAATCAAAAAAAAAAAAACTACTGTTAAATATAAAAGACAAAAAATACATCCGAACAAAGAGATATTATGTAACAAATTATAGAGGTTAAATTTGATTCAGGCAAAATATTTTAAATCAAAGGATTTAAATTTATTGGGGCAAATTATTTTTATTTCCATATAAATTTATTTTTAAGTAAAAAAGTTTATTCGGTTATTAATACTTTTTTTAGGAAAAAATATTTTTAGACAAAAATACTGCAAAAGCAAAAACTATTTAGATTTTTTAAGGGAAGAGTATTTCAAAGAAAAGTTATTTTGATATTAATAAAATTGTTAGATAAAAAACTATTTAGGAAAAAATCATTTTGGCAAAAAAAAATGACTCAAATTTTAATAAAATTATTATTAGACAAAAAAGTTTTAAGGGGAAAAAATTGTTAGGACCAAAAAAAAAAAATTGTTTGACAAAATTATTTTTAGACAAAATTTATGTTTAGGCAAAATACTTTTAAGGTAGAAGGATGTCTAGGGAAAAGTATTTATAGGAAAAAATATGTTTAGGTAAAAATGGATTTCGAGAAAAATTTATTAAGGGAAAATGACTTCTACATAAAAATATTTTTGTACAAAAAAGGTTCTATACAAAACTTAATTATTTAGGTAAATTTATTTTTGGGCAAAATCGTTTCCCAGACAAAAAGTGAAAATTGATGTAAGCAAAAATATTTATCGCTGAAAGTGTTTTAAGGTAAAATGATTTTTAGGTTAAATTATTTGTAAGGTAAAAATACTGTAAATTATAGAAAAAAAACCTATTAAGATGAAAATTTATTTAGATAAAAAAGATTTTACGCCAAAGTTTTTGTATACAATTTTGAGGCAATATATTTTAAGGCAAAAAAGTATTTAGTAATTTTAGGTACTAAATTTATGGTAACTTTTAGGCAAAATTTTTATATTTTTTCTAAAATTTTTTTCAGATAAAAGGAGATATCTGGATGAAGATATTTGGAAGCAAAATTATTTTAAGGCAAGAGAATTTTTATATAGAAGAAAATTTTTTGGACAAAAAAGTTTTTAAAGCAAAATTTTTTATGGGTAAAAAATTTTTCATTTAATAATTATTGTTAAATAAAAATGTTACTAAGTAAAAATTTAGAAAGGAAAATTATTTTTGAGAAAAAAATTAATAATGAAAAAATTTTAGATCTTTAGGCAAAAAAGGTATTTGGATTAATCATATTAACTTTTTGAACACAAAGAAAAAATATTTGGGAAAGAAATTTTTCTAGACAATAATATTTTTAAGCTTAAGAATAAGATTTAAAAAAAAAAAATATCGTTACTTAATCAATTTCTATTGTTTTTTTTTTCGTTAAATATTGAAACTTAATGCAAATAATTTCTATTAAAAACAATTTGACAAAAAAAAACCTAATAAAAATTAATATGTTATAACATTTAAGAAGAAAAAAAAATTAATAAAAATTCAAAAACGGTGCTCGAAAAAAATTTATCTCCAAGTATCAATACATCCAATAACCATCGAAGAGGAAATATCAAAACGACAGAAGAAAATATTTGCTGCTTGAAGGGGGAGACGGGTTAAGACTTATTTAGTAGAAAAGCTCAATATCCGCAGAATAGCAAAAGTTATTTAATTTTCAACATTTTTGTATCCACGATAATTTATTATTACTACCACCAGCACAACGTACTCTTGATAATGAACTTTTCCATCTTTGAAGTTCAACCAGAAAATTTTTCGTAATTTTTTTTTTACCTAATTAGGTGAATTTGATCTTATTTCCTCTACTCTCACCGCGTATTGTGTATGCTTTTTATAATATTTTTGTTGGTTGTAATTTATAAGATTTTTTTTCCGCTCTTACAGTAGTTATTATTACTTTATTAACTTTTATTGATAATATTAAATCACGTATTAGATTATAGACAAAAAAAACAACAAAAACATATTAAAAAAAATCAAATCAAATCAAATCAAATTACAAGTAGAAGTTGTAGTAGATAATCTGAGGAAGAAGAAAAAACAAAACACAACCAACAGCAGATAAAATTGAAGAGAGTTTGATAAATAATCAAAAATTAGATGTGAGATGGACTTTGAAAAAGAGCAACAAATATGCACACTCGCACACATGTATGTACATACACGTATGTGTACACTTAACAAGAAAAAAAATTGTTTTTCCTTAAGTAACTTTCGTTTCATGGTCAAAAACCTGTTAAACATGCAATTTCTAGTGCAAACGAAATCGACAACTTTCTTTTTATAATTTTGTATAAAATCAACCCAAGCTAGTTGCTTTTGTATAAGGGGTGTACGGCGGGGAGGGGGGGTGTGGTAGATGGAGTAACCTGGGGAGAGTAGTTGATAGTTAAAATAATTTCACAAATATTAACCTCATTTTTTACAAACACACACACATCCACACAACAAACATAAATGCATAGAAAATACGAGTACAACAATTTCCCCTTTTCCAAATTATTCGCACACTTCATATTCGCGAATTGAACAGTTTTTTTCCCCAAAAAAAATTTTTCAACTTATTTTTATGGTAAAATTTGCTATAATTATGGCATACAACTACCATATTTTTTTCCACTGTTTTCTTTTGAATTATATATAATATACTTTATTTAATATATTTTTAAAAAATTATGACAAAAAAATGGAAGAGACAGAAAAAAAATACTTTTCTACTCCTTATAGTTAATGATATTATTGAATTTATTTTCTATTTACTGACACAAAAAAAAATCCTTATTGATTTAAGAAATCTTTTCATTTAAAATATAATGTTTTAGAAAAAAAAATCCCCTTTTAAATTTATAAAAATTGAAATGTTCTCTACTTTTTTTTTTTTGATTAATAAAAAATATTAAATTTATACAGCACAGTACAAATAAGTCAAAATTTATGGGATTCCACAAGGAAATGTTTTTTGACCATAACTTTTCCTTTTTAGATTTTTCATGAAATTTAGTTATTTATTTCCTAGTTTTCGTTATCGCTAAGGCATAACAATTTGGAATCAGATCCTGGTATCTATGTACGTGTATGATGTGTGAAAAAATTTATTTGAAAAAAAAACTGCACTAAAAAAAAAGTCTAAAAAATATTTAATCATTAAAACTAAGAATTAGAACAAAAATTTGTAGATAATAACAGCTTTTGTTATGATTTGTTTTTTTTTGTAACAAAGAACTTTATAATTAAGAATAGTTCAAATTTTGTGAAAATAAAAAAAATGTAAGTTTTTAAAAAAAAAAAAGTTATTTCCTTTATTTTGCACAATAAAATTTTTGTATTAATTTTTTCAATAATATTAATTTTTTAACTACCTTAAAATAAGGTTTTTTTTTTTGAAGTGACCTTTTTGTAAATAATAAAAAAAAAATCATAATAAAAAATGGTTTTAATGGATGGGAGTGCTTCGAAGACCAAATAAATAGAAGTTGTTGAGACTTCCTTCTGTCTGTGTAAATTATAAAAGGAAGGATTAAAATTTGAGATTTAAGTGGATGTCCTTCCATATTAAGTACGAATAGTATAAGCCATCAAGCAAATATGTTAGAAATTTACAAAAAAAAAAAAAAAAAATTTCTTTGATGCAGTAAAAGAAATGTAATAAAAGAAAAACCAACACAAAAAAAAAAATACTTAATATTAGTGAGACTGAAAATTTGTGAAATTTTCATAATGACTTTTGGGGAAATGTGCATGAAATAAATAATAAAAAAAATTTGTGAATGTGATTTGTTTGGTAAAATGTGTGGTATTTAAAATTTTTTTTTTTTTTAAGATGGTATGAGTTTTTTATATTTGCGGATGGCGGGCAGCAAATAATGGAAATCGGAACAGAAACCAGGTGAGACACCGGATGAACCGACATTGAGGCCACTCACCTTTCAGTTGTGTTTTCGGAATCGATATGACGTGTTTGTTCGTCCGAGTTCATTAAATGCATAATCGAACACATTGAAGTTTAAGGCTTTCTCTGACTTTAACCAACCAATCATCATCAAAACCACCTCCCCCTTCAAACTGGCCATCCAATAATTTCTTCTTCTTCTTCTTCTTCTTTTAACCCATAATACAAAGGACAATGGCATCGAATCGTATTACTCATATTTATTATGGTGAATTTTGTTTTTCTTCGTAAACTTTTCCCCCATTGATACATATTTTTCTCACTCGCCCCACTACCCCTTGTGTACTATACCAACTATATTATATCGTATAATAAATATGCTTTAAGAAAAAACAAATTTCTTTTCTTTCGAGCATATGTTAATGATTAAAGAAAATTAGTGTAAATTTCTGTGCAAAAATGCGTACGAATTGCGTTTATTAAGTAAGAAAATTTATTATGAAAAAAAAACACACACAAAAATATTTGATTACATACGCCTACATGCGTACATAAGTGAGTATGTATTTATGTATGTAATTTTTATAAGAAGAAAAGAAATTTTATTTTAACTGACAAAACTGAACGAGTTGGAATATCCGCTTCGTGTTACATCAATGGAATTTCTGGATTATTACCAACCCGATTCGAATATCGCGAAACAATTCCCGTTGGAATTTCGGGAATTTTTGGGAATTTTGTAATTTTTCTGATTGCTTGAAGTGTTTTTTTTTGTTCTTCTTAGTATTGTCCTGTAAGTGTTTGTAGACAATTAAAATTACTTAACAGTATAACAGTTATATTTGTTGGTGTCACAAAAATTAGGGCATATTTAAGGACTTTTTTTTCAACTTTATTTTTATAAAAAAAAAACTTAAAAATCAGTCGTCATGTTAAAAAAAATAAGATTTGAGATAATTAATTTTAATGAAGGAAAATAAAATCTTTTATCTGTTATCTTTGATAATATAAATAATTATCCATTTTTCGGTTTGAAAAATATAGCTTCATAATTTTACAAAAAATTTCTATTATATAAAATTAAATATAAATATTATTTAATATAAAAAATGCCATTTTATTTTATAAATTAAAAACATAACTGTAAAATACTCAAAAATTAAATTTACTGATTTTTTGGACAAAAATTTAAGCAGTGATGAGGCTCATTTCTGATTTGTTGTTAGAAGAAAAAATTGTCCTATAAGCCATTTTACGAGCTCGTAATTATAAAAAAGTCTAAAATCAAAGCTTTTATTCTGGATCATAAGTGGCTTTTTAAAAAAAACGTACCACAATCCACACACAACATCAAATTATGGTTTCCAGGAAGCGTAAAATATTTAGATTAGGCAAAAGTCAATTGGATTTCAAGATTCATACGATTTAATGTTGTTAAATTTTTTCTTATATTATTATAGAAAAAATAATGTAACCGCAGAGAATTTTCAAATTTAAGAGCAAATTAAAACTAGAAATATGAAAAAAGTCATAAAAAATTATCTCCAAGGAATCGAATCTTTTGGCGGTTATGTAAATATTTTTTATAATTCGTATATAATAGCAAAGTTATTATTATACGAGTAGAACCAAATAATAGTTTTATAAAATTTCTAAATTTAAAATATATTTTATTATATATTACTTTTCAAAATAAAAATTGAATAATTCTTAAATTGTCTTTAGTCACTTTAGAAAAAAGTAAAAGCTATTAAATTTGAAAAATTCTTTTACCCACTATTTTTTTTCTAATATTTCAATAAATAAAAAAAATTTCAATAATTTAAAAAAGAAAAAATTAATAAATTTTATTGAAAAATTTTCAAACCATGAATCATTTTTATTCCATCTCATTCTATAAGTTCTGCATTATATTTAGTAAATATTGTATAATAAATATAAGAAAAAGAACAGAAATAAAATATAACGATAATTCGAATACTGAGAAAACTTATATTTTAATTAGTAAGAAAATATGGAAAGAATGCAATTTTGCATACAAGTGCTCTGAAAACGAACGTTTTCAGTTTAAAAGGAAATTGCTCAATCATAAACAAGTTTATTAATTAAAAATATTTTATTTCCGTGAATAAATTAATTATAAAAAATTTTTCGCACAAAGAATTTTTTTTAAAAACTAAATATTTTAAAGTGTGAATATTATTAGACAAATATATATTCATGGACATTCAGAAATTTTCAATCAAAACATAACGAACGGACAGCAATGGTCTCAATATCCTTGAGTAAATTATTGCTGACAATTTAAATTAACTTTTTTGCCAAGTTTAAAAATTATCTTCAAAAAAAATATCTCATACAAAATTAAAGAAGCCCTTTTTATCATCACTTTCACTAACAAGTCACATTCACTAAGCTCTGTTAAATCGGTATTACAGTTATCGATCGTTCTGGAGGAGTGCAAACTTTAGGCCTGTCTCTAACAGCGCTTTCGAAAGTCAAAATAAATAAAATATAATTTATACTCAAAACTTGTCATAATATAATGTTATTCAAATTAATTTCAAAAAATGTCTTACAGGACTCGATCCTTTTAAGGTTTTTTTTTTTTTAATTAGGCCATTATTTAATGATAGTTGGTTTTAAATGCTCTAAATTGTCTGCATACATATATTTTTTTTTTTAAGCCAACAACGTCAAATCGCACAATCTTAGACGCTATTTGACATCACCAAATCTCGATAATATGAGTCGTGGGAATTTTTCGTGCTAAAAAGCTAAAATTTGTCATATCGTGTCATTAGCGCTTTTAATTGGCGACAGCCGTCTCTCTTTCATAATTGCCAAAAAAAATTATGCCTTTAGACTAAAATTTATACCGAACGGTCATTTTTTGCGGATACAATGGCTCATTCTCTATTAAGTGTGGGTTTTTAGAGTCTCACATATAGAAATTTTGCTTATTGACCTGAAAAAAAACTTTGCGCAAAACGTGACAACAACAGAATTAGAAATTTTACAAATTATAGTCATTATTTGGTTTTAAAAAATTGGAAATATTTTTTTAATAGTTTTAAATTTATATATTTATAAAATTATTATTGGAAATAATTTTTAAATAATAAAAAAATAAGAAGTTAAATTTTTCCTTATGACTATTGCTCGACTTATGTAATACCACATCAAAAATGAATCTTAATTTCAATATCAATCGGCACTTAAAATTATTTTTGATGAATGCTTCTTCTAAAAAGTGTTTTAATATCTTAACGACTTTATTTCGAAACTTTCTGATATTTTTATTTTTGTATATTTAAAAAGAAATTATTATCAAGAACAATTTTTTTTATTGTGGTAGCTTTTAATAAGTGCAGTTCTTTTTTACAAAAAAAAATATTATATTGAAAAATTTCTAATTAACAAAAAAATTACCTTGAAAAATTTCTTTTAGCAAAATGAAACACTTAATTTATGGTAGAAAAAAAAAGAACTTTTTTTTCAGTAAATTTTTCCAACCTAAAAACCATTTTTTTATTACAGGAATATATTTTTAATAAAAAATAAAAAATATTTCTATTTTTCTCTAGCTTTTAATTAGTGCAGTTTGTTTTTACGTTTTTCTATTTTTTTATAAAATATTTTTTAAAAGAATATCGCTTAAAATTTTTTGTTTTTGTATTTCAACAATAAACAAGGAATTAAAATTAAATCAAAACTATTTAATCTGAATTACCTAAGAATTACTCAACTGATAAAATATTCAATCAATGACATTTAGAATGAGCAGAGAATTTTTCAATTATGCCCACCAACAAGTACAAATTCCATCTAAGTAAATACACTTTAGTATCTAGAGAATAATTTATAGGATTTAGCATAAACTTATTGCAATAAATTAGTTTAGTGAACCGTAAAATATCGTGTCGACTTGGAGTCTTTGAATATGTTGTGCAACAGGGCCTTTGGTTGGTATGTTGGCGCGTACCTTTATAAATTTCGATCGAGTAATTTTCACTAACAATGTTGGATTTATTCACATTACAATAGTTAACTTGCATCATAAACTATTCATTTACAATGAAATTTAATTGTTAACCAATTTCATAACACTTACAGACCTCATACATATACGCTATTTACCATATTTTATGATGATTATAATTATTATTATTTAAAATATTTTTGTTTTTTTGTAAACACACTTTATAAATGTTATTTATGCATATAAAAAATATGGCAAAAAAAAAAAAATATTATGAGCCAGTCTAAACTTATTTGTAAAATATATCTGGACATCTCTTAAAAAAAGTGTATATTTAAAAAGAAACAAAACAAAAAATGAGCTTATTTACAATAAAATAGTACGAGTATCAAATCATTGAAGAAATAGAAATTATTTAGTTTTAAATATTACAAAGTTCAACGGCTCTTGATCGAAATAATTTTCTTATAAAAATTAAAAATTTACCATTCCTAATTCTATGTAAATTTTCAATTTTTAATATATTTAATTTCCTTTTATGGTAGAGAAATATTTTCCGTAGTAGCTTTTATTCTTGAAGATATCAGAAAATTTTCTTATCAAGATTGTTTATTAAAAACTAATTATTCTAAATTAGCACCTTTATCAGAAGCCATATTATACAGGATGTTATCTTTTTTATTGTTAAAACGAGGGTCGTTCAATTAGTCCTTAGAAAATCCAAGAAATTGCGCTCGTAGTGTCGGTAAAGATTTTTTTTTGTAAGTAGAATTATCGACAAGAAAGCTGTCAAAATTTCAGCTCATGGCACATCTGCACCTGTGTTTGCAACGGTTTACAATTAGGTGAATGAATTTAAACGTGGCCGTTCATCCACAAAAGATGAACATCGTTCAGGAAGCCCAGTTGAGGTGTCTACTCCTGAAATCATCGACAAAATCCACGGGGAATTAAAGTGCGCGAATTAGTTGAGGCCACGGGCATATCACAAGGTGCAGTCGCTTCAATTTTGCATGAAAAATTGTCTGTGAAAAAATTTTCGGCAAGATGGGTGCCGCGTTTGCTCTCAGAGGAGAATAAGCGCAATCGTGTAGTGGACTCTGAGGCTATGTTGGCACTCCTTCATCGCAATCTTGCCGAATTCCTTCGTCGATATGTCACTGTGGATGAAACCTGGATACACTACTACACTCCAGAAACGAAGAGACAGTCGTCACAGTGGATTTTCAAGGGTGAACGGGCTCCAAAGAAGGCAAAAACTGTGCCATCGGCCGGCAAGGTGATGGCCACGGTCTTTTGGGATTCGCAGGGCATCATTTTTATCGACTACTTGGAAAAAGGAAAAACAATAACAGAGCGTATTACGCGTCGTTATTGCAACGGTTGAGCGAGGAAATCAAAGAGAAATGGCCCCATCTGAAGAAGAAAAAATCCTCTTGCATCAGGACAATGCGCGTGTGTACACCTGTGCTGTTTCCATGGCCAAAATTGTGGAATTGAGAATGGAATTGTTGCAGCATCCCGCTTATTCAACAGATTTGGCCACGAGTGACTATTTTCTTTTCCCCAATCTGAAGAAATGGCTTGGCGGACGACGGTTCACTTCCAACGAGGACGTCATTGCTCAAACGGATGAGAATTTGGCAGAACTTCCGAAATCCTATTTTTTGGACGGGATAAAAATGTTGGAAAAACGGTTGGAAAAGTGTATAGAGCTAAAAGGAGATTATGTTGAAAAATAATTTTTTTTTATTTTTAAAAACAGTTTTTTTCCATCTTTTTCTAAGGACTTATTGAACGACCCTCGTATTACTAAGGATAATTTGTGCATTCATTCTGAGATAAAAATCATATTTTCTATCATGCGGTTAAGGAAATACAGTCCATTTTCGTAATCCAAAATCTTCGTTTTTATCTCCAAAAATATTTATTGTAAAAATATAAATTTCAATGATGCCATTTGGTTGTGAATTATATTATATAATTAATAAAAATATGCTTTTTAGCGTTAGGAAAAATTTGAATTTTTTATTTTAAATTTTTCTTTAGATAATATTTGTTTAATATCCTAGAATTCTACATCATTTTTGTTATTATTTTGTATAACTTATTAACTACTTGCTTTTTTTATATCAATAGAGCCTATTAAATACTATATTATAATATATTTTTAAAAAATCTTTAAAATAATACAAGTTTATAAGAAGCAAGAAGTGGAAAGAAGAATTGAATAAATTATCAAGGACATTCGATCATTTTATATTTAATATTTTAAAACCAATTGGATAAAATAAATCCCATTGATTAGAAAATTTAATAAGAAATTTTTACTTTTTTATTGGAACAAATTTATTTACAATTTTTTGTATTGTAAATAAATTTGGTTCAATAAAAAAAAGTAAAAATTTCTTAAAAACTTTTTTCTTTAAAATTGATTTCAAATTATTTTTTTTGAATTTCTATCTATAAAATATCGAAAATAGCAAAAGCACATTTTTAGAACTCTTTTTTATGAAACAGACCCTTTTTCAGTACGAAAACATATGTTTTCAAGGAGCAAAAAAATTGATTTTAATTAGAAAAAAAAATCCAAAAGCAGGATTTTCACATTTTTTTGTTAGTTTAACGCACAAAAATTTGTTCACCTTAGAAAATAGAAAATAATTACAGTCAGGACGTAAATAATAAAATTAACAAAAAAAAATTACTTTCAGCAAAAAGATACGGTTAACTTAAAAAAAAGCATTTTTTTCCAGTCTAAAAATCTTGTTTTATTACAGGAATATATTTTTAGTAAAAAAAAACAATACAATTTTTTCTTACTTAATAAATAAATAAACATTTATTTTTAGGATAATTTTCAATACTAAATAAAAGCACTCAGGACTTTTCTAATTTTTAATATTTGTTAACAAAGAAATAAACAAAAAAAATTAACGCTCAAAACAACAATAAAGTATCCTCTTTTATGTTACAAAAAAGAAAATAATTTTTCCGGACATTTTTTCACCCTAAATGGTTTTTTTGCAAAAAATATTTTTACAAAACCTAACTTAATATTAAGACGTTTATTCAACGCGAAAATATTTTTTCTTATAGATACAAACAAATTGATTTTTATTAGGAAAAAAACCAAAATTTACACTAAAAAGTCTTTGTTCACACAAAAACTATTTGAGCTTAGAAACTATTAAAAAAGATGACACCGTCAAGACTTTTCCAATTTGAAATTATTTTTCTGAAAAATATTAATAAAAATAATAATATTCAAAAAATTCTTTTTACCAAAAAAAAAAAGAAAATAAAATAATAAAATTTTCTTTTTTATGTTAGAAAACTGAAAATATTTATTTTCAGGACATTTTATCAGCTTTAAATCATATTTTATTCGAGAAAATATGTTTTTTGGCAAATAAAAACCCAATAAAATGAATTTTCAGGACATTTCACCAAACCTAAATGAAAACAGTTAGGACTTTTCTAATTTTCAATAATAAAATGAAAGTAAAAACAATATTCCCAATTTTCTTTTTAGCAAAAAAAAAAACAGTCAAGACTTTTCTTTTACATTTTTATTTCGTTAAAAATTTTTTAAAAAATTAAATAAAAATAAGCTTTTCAAAAAATTTTCCTAAATTACGCTTACTTAGTTTTTAAGAAAATAATATTTCTTTATATAAGTAAATTTGAAAAAAAATAAAATTTTTTTTCTAAGAAGCTATTACCTAACAAAATTTCAATGCAACAATAACTTTGATTAAAAGCCAAATAATTTCATTAGTCATAAAATAATGGAGGAAAAATTTTGATTAATTTTTATAAAATGAATAATAATTATTCAATTGACCCTTTTTCTTTTAGTAAATTATAAAATTCTCTTCACGATTTTGTTCTTCTAGAACAGAATGTAATTGTGTAATTAGCAATTTAATGCAATAAAGCTTATGGATTTGCATATATATTCAAGGTGTATAGACTTTTAGAAAAATAATAAATATAATCTCTTTGCTGTATTACTATGTGCATTGGGGTATGTATATTTTTGTACTCATACTTTTGGTATAGTAACAATTGTACAAAACGAATGACATTTGCTATACTCTCAAGTTTAAATATTCTACAACGTGTTTGTAAATTACTTACTTACCGGTAACTGAATACGACTTACGAGTATGTTAAGTTAAGTTCATTGTTCCGACAAAACTTGACATGCTTTGTCAATTACAAGGTTAACAAGAAAAAGCACAATAATTATGGTAGCGATCGTAAGTAGGAAAACCAATGGAATTATTTGTGTAATGAAACGTTTTGAAATCGGTACGTAGGCTACTATATATATTTCTGGCCTAGGCAACACTAAGTGTTGCCAGGTGCGATCTGACATTTCCATTGGAAAGTTTGACATTTTTTAGCATAAACGTACTCAGAACGTTTTGACGTACGACTATCATTTGTGTTGTTTACAGTGACTTGAAAAAATCAATTTGGCAAAAAAATGGAATTAACTCGTGAACATTTTCGTGCGATCATTTTTCACAACTTTCGACGTGGATTATCACGACAAGAGTGCATCGATGAACTTAAATCTTTGTATGGCTATGAAGCACCATCCTATAGCACTGTGAAAAACTGGTACAACGAATTCAATCGTGGCCGACGCTCGCTCAAAGACGAATTCCGTGAAGGTCGTCCAAAAACAGCCGTTGTTCCAGAAAACATCGATGCCGTACGTGAACTGATAATGCAAGACCGTCATGTGACATACCGTGAGATAGAGGCATGCCTAGGCATTTCTCCCACCAGCATACATTCGATATTGCATGAACACCTGGCCGTAAAAAAGGTTTGTTCTCGTTGGATCCCGCACAATTTGACAATCGCTCAAAAAAAGGCTCGTGTGGATTGGTGTAAAGAAATGCTGAAAAAATACGATCGCGGTGCTTCAAAAGACGTTTATAAGATCGTCACAGGTGACGAATCATGGATCTATGCGTATGAGCCCGAAACAAAACAGCAATCGACCGTGTGGGTCTTCCAAGACGAGTCAAATCCAACGAAAGTTGTTCGTGGAAGAAGCACTTCGAAGCAAATGGTCGCTTGTTTCTTTGGCAAAACTGGTCATGTGGCGACTGTTCCGCTTGTGCAACGTAGGACGGTCAATTCTGAGTGGTACACCACCATTTGTTTGCCTGAAGTCTTCGGAGAAATTCGAAAAACGAACAAGAGAAGTCGAATCATTGTGCACCATGACAATGCGAGCTCTCACACATCGGCTCAAACCAGCGCCTTTTTGACCGGACAAAACGTCGAATTGATGGGTCATCCTCCGTACAGCCCTGACTTGGCACCCAATGATTTTCAACGATTTTCGTCGCCAGAAGATGCTGTTGAAGCATTCAAAAACCATGTTTTGGAGGTGTCTCAATCGGAGTGGAAAAAGTGCTTCGAAAATTGGTTTGAGCGCATGCAAAAGTGTATAAATCTTGATGGAGAATATTTTGAAAAACAATAAAACCTTTTTCGTTGATAAATATTCGCATTTTCATTATTAGGCCAGAAATATATATAGTAGCCCACGTAGTAAACAGTGAACGTAATCAATTTTCAGACAAACTACAAACATTTAGGGGGGGGAGGGGGGTGGGGGGGGTTTTGGTTGGTGTTGTAGGACGATAACCGCTACAATTTTTCCTTCTTAACTTTAAATAAAAATATTTTATTAAAAAAAAAAAATTATTTAATAATTTTTACCAATTTTAAATAATATGATTTTTTTTTACCTCAAAAATTTTTTTATTCATACAAAAATATCCCTTGTTTATCGTATGAAAGCTCAAAAAGTGACTAAAAGTTTTCTTTTTGGAATTTGAGCAAGCACTCCTATTTTAGGCCAGCACACTCACAGCTTTCTGAGTTAAAGCTCACCAAATTAGGAGAAATATCAAAATTTTCTTAATAATAAAAATTCTGAGAAAATTTTGTAGTTTTTTTTATTTGTATTCTTTTTAAGTAAAACCTTTTTTTTGTTTATTTCATGTATATTTTCTTATAGATTTTATAACCAAGAAAATCCTTACAATGATTTTTCAAACAAATTTTAATAGCATCCTTTTTTTTTAAATATTGTAATTTCTTCTATTTTGTTTCTTTTTTTGGTTTTTGCTTTCGAAATTTTAACAGGTTTAAGGATAAATATCCAAATTGCTTTTGATTTTTTACCGAATTTTTTAAAATGTAATTTCTCCTTTTTTTATTTTTATTTACCACCCTTAATTAAGGGTGGTAAATTTCTCTTGTTTATTTCTTTTAGAATAATTTCTCGTCTTTTATTAATTTTTCCGTATTAAGAGTCGTAAACTTTAAATCAATTTTTCTGATTTTTCGCCGACATTTTTTATTGAATAATGTTTTCTAATTTGTTTTTGTTTTTTTAATTTTTTTTTAATCTTTGTACATAAGCTATTTTTTAGTTAAGGTGAACATTGATTTAAAGGATAATATCCTTTAATTATATTGAATTTTATTTAAATATTTTTTTCACGTAATTTTTCCTATTTTGTGTTTAATTTTTTTTTTGAATTAGAATCTATTTTTTTTTAATATGTTAACAGTAGTTTTAGCATAAATTTCTCAAATTTTTCTTGATATTTTCTCATTTTTTTAATCAAATAATTTTTTAAAATAATTTCGCCATTTTTTTTTTGATTTTTTGCTGAATTTTTTAAGACATAATTTCTTTTTTTAAAGTTTTTTTTTCGGATTAAGGGTGGTAAATTTGTCCTCCTTCTTTTTTTTAGAATAATTTCTCGATTTTTATTAATTTTTCCGTATTAAGGGTCATAAACCTTAAACCAATTTTTCTGATTTTATGCCGACATTTTTTGTTGAATAATTTTTTTTTTTTTTTTTTTTTTTAATTTTTTCTATCTTTGAGCATAGGCTATTTTTTAGTCAAGGTGAATAACAACTTTTAATTTTATCGAATTGTACTTAAATATAATTTTATCAGTAATTTTTCCTATTTTGTGTTCAATTTTTTTTTGTTAAATTAGAATCTATTTTTTTTAAATGTTCACATTGGTTTTAGCATAAAGTCCCCAAATTTTTCTTGATATTTTCTCATTTTTTTTAGCAACTATTCCTAATAATAGGGGTGAATATGATTAGTAGATGTTAACTCTATATTTTATATTTTTTTTAAAAAATTATTTAATATTAAATTACCTTAACAGAAATTAAACTTTAAAAATAAATTGATTTTATTTAAATTAATTTATTTTCATAAAAGAAAATCGACATTTTATAATGATTACCATATTTTTTTTTTTAATAAAATAAAATTAAAAGCATATTTCTTAAAAGTTCAACTTGAAAATATATAAATTTTTGGGTTTTTATTCCAAAAAAAAAAAAAAAAATATAAATATTAATTCTTGTAGCAATTTTAAATAATAGTCAATATTGAGAATGTATTTTGTGCAATAAAAAATTAAATATTTTACGATATCAAATTGCTAATTACACTCATTAATTTTTTTATATGTTACAACGAAAACTGTTTCTTTTAAATTTAAGAAAAAGTGTTTTCACAAAAAAAAAACCGTTTTCAGGTGTTTTTTTCTTATTAATTTATTATTATTAATTTTATTATAAAAATTTTTTTTTAACGTAGTAATATATAACAATTAATATATTACCGTTATTTTTATGTTAAAAGTATTTATTTTGTAAAATTGATTAATTATGTAGAAGCAGCAAATACTAATAATCAAGTTTACCTTGAATTGTTTTGTGTACCGCAATACGAGTTCCTTGCCCATTTTTGTGACTGGAAAATGTCAGCAAAAATATCATATATAATAACAAAGGGGAGCTAAGAAGAGATAGAGTTGTATGGTTTAACTTATAAGGTATATAAAAGAGATTAAATATAAATACACGAGTACTTATAATGAATGTAATGGAAAAATTCTAGTATTTGTTTTGGTTGGAAAGGACGGTAAAGGGTGTTAAATTGTTATAAAAATAATTGCATTTCCTGCTTTTACATCATCAACTTATAATATAAAAATAAAAATAAAAGGCAAAACAACAATTTATAAAATATATAACAACTGGCCGGAGAGGGAGGGAGGAGGGATATTATTACCTGTATTCATATATAAATGTTTATTATCAAATGAAGTTTGGCGCAAAATTCATATTGTACATTTAGTAAAATTGCATTCTCGTAGTTGCCTAAATAAAATCAGAATTTTTCTTTATTAATTTTTTTTTATTAAACAAAAGGCAAAATAATTTATTAAAAGAAAACCGTTTTATTTTATTTAAGCGAAAAACCATCCCTTAAGAATATTTTGATAGATTTAGAAGAGAAAAAAAAAACACCATTTAAACTAACTTTAATGCCTGTTTGCTTGTGAAAAAAGGGAAGACTTTGTGAAATTTTAAGAATTAATAGAAATTGTAAAATTTATACGTTTTCAAGGATAAGTAATTAATTTATTTATTCTAAGGATGAGAAACCGCATGGAATTTTTTTGTAAACATGGCAATTTTTTTTAAGGGATCTTCCTTTTCATTGCTGGAAATTTTTATTATGAAAACTATCTGAAATTAAATGGCAAATAGATGTTAATGAAAAGAAATTTTACCCTGTCTTGAATTTAAGGATTTAGTTATTATTATAATGCAAAACGATCCAATCGTCCCTTTTGGACTTACGAGATATATATCAATGTTGTTTCGTCTCATTATACTCGTAGTTGTGCTGGTTGGCTTGAACTGGAATCATCTTCAACTACTCGGTTATACTCATTTACATACTATCGATAGTATGGAAAATAAGTCCTTTCAAGTGCATTTTACTGACGGTAAACAAAAAAAAATCACAAGGAATAGATCAAGTGCCCTATTTTAATAATGTAAAGTCCTTCAAAGGAGTTCTCTCGGGCTGAATGCGTTATTGCGACTTTTCCTAGCAGTGCTAAAGGATTTGAACTGGAATCGCCTTCAGCTCTTCAGTTTTAATCTTGGGAAACAAAAAAAAGGGGATTCCTTTCTTCTGACAAAAACTCGTTAATGGAGATGGACCCTGTGGCAGAGGGCCTTATCATGGTGAGGAATCCAGTTGCCTTCAATGTCCTGTCTGACTTCAATGTCCTTCAATATCAATAATAATCGACGGTCTAACCTCACTTATTTCACAATTTGATCTGTGGACTTAGATCAGGTGAGTCGAGGAGATGGGGGGGGGGCATTATTATGGTGGAACATCCAAGTACCTGAAACGTGAGAAACCCTTTTACTAAGCCTTTGATGGGCTCTTAAATAAAAAGAAGTCCTTTTAAAAAAAATTACTTAAAAGGTTTTACATTTTCATCAGTTTTCATTAATGAAACTGACGATAATGTGAAACCTTTCAAGTAATTTTTTTTAAAAGGACTTCTTACTACCTGGGCAAAGTTCACCTCCTTAAAGCCACCGAAAAACTTTTCTTCTTGATAGGGAATGTTACCCAAAGGCTTGTTGCAATTTTTCGAAGGTCAAACTCTTAAATTTCACCAACCCTAACATAAAATTTGATGGCCCCGAATTTTGTTGTACAATTTTTCGTAAAGGTTTGCTAAAATACAATTCTACTTATCACGGCTCTATAGGGTCCTGTAGACACTTGTACCGAATGTGTAGGACGAAATAACGTACAATCTATGTGAAGGAAAAATTTACAGTGTTGCCAAATTCATAGTTGAATCCGCCCGCGAATTTGACTTACGAAACCAATGCCAATGTTTGCAGATATACGTAATCATAAATAGATTTATTACAGGACCATATAAAGGTGGATAAATTGCAGGTATATGAAAAGATATTTATCTGTTTACGTATGCATAAGTATTATTATAATTATTATATGCATTCGTAAGTGAGGCATGTATTTCCGTGTTCAAAATACGAGCGTATATGGGGATTATTTGCATTTACGAATGTGTGTATATGAGTGCATTTTAATATTACGCTGGTCCCAATATAACGTCATAATTTATACTGAGGCTGCGGCAAGCGATGGATGGCAGTTGGCTGGTAGAATTTTTTTTTTTTTTTTTTTTTTTTTTAATTTTATTTGTGTTATTATTATTGTTGGCTGTTGGGCTTTATCAAAACGGCCTTGTACTGTGTCACTGACTGCATTCATTGCACTTTAGTACTGTTGTCTACACCCACTCCCCTTCGTTCCATCGTACCTACACTATGCAACTTTTCTTTGAGATCAAACACAAACACAAACACATTTATTATATATTAATACATACGAAATTATTATTTGCGATTAAATGATTCCTTGAGTATCATTTCCATGAGTTCAGTATGTTATTGTTGTCATTTACATTTTTCCCTTTGTCATTATTGTTATTATTTTTATTATTATAATATAATTAATATTTTTCTTATATATTTTTTTTTTTGGTAAGAACTCTGTCTCTTTTATACTTATGAATGGGGGAGTATATTCATATGCATGCATGAAAGCTCATTTGTAGGTGTATATGGACTCATATTTTTTCTGACACTTTAGTACGGGATGGGAGCTTTTTTTCGTAATTTTCATCTGTATTTTTTTTTTAAGAAAATAAAACATTTCCTATTTTTTTTAAAAATAATTGTTTTTTCTATTTTGCATTTTTTTTTATAATAACTATTTTGCAGTTTTCATGAAAAAAAAATTTTGCTCTATCACTTCAATTAGAAATAAAAAATGATTAAATTTTTTGCTGAACTTAACCCCCTCCCCCCTTAGATCTACCGCCTAGAGTCTCATAATAACAATGAAGATTAATTTATTTGAAGTCAATGGAATGAAGAAAAAAAATATTATTATGCATTCATTCTTATGCATATTCTGTGTAATAATCTAAATACCGATTTAATATGAAATTAATAAATATGAGCGAGCTTTTACCGAGTATATAATTATTTATTTATTATAAACGCAAGTCAAGAATGACTTAATTTTGATTGCTTACATTTTCCTGATTGCAACTTTATTGTCTTGATTATAACGAATGGAATTTTTGTTAATTGTTAATTATTCTTTTCTTTTCAGTTTTCTTTTATTTTTTTATTGTAAAATTTATTAATATTATTTGTTTTTGTTTTTGTTTTTGTTTTATGTGTGTGTGTAAGAGAGAGAAAATCTTCTTTTTTTCTTCATATTTTAATTTTATAAATATTTCTTTGACTTTTCTTTCAATATAATTATAATTGGTAGAATATTTGGGTTTTTACTTTAAAAATATTAATTTTTTTCAAATATTATATATAAAAATTATAACAATTACAAATAATTCAAGAATATTTAAATTAATTTAATATGAATGTCCAAATAAAAATGTCTATTTCATTTTATTAGATTCTGTTAAAATATTTTGATTGAAGTTTTTATTTTAGAAAAAGGAAATTTTTTTAACGAATTTAATTTTTTTTTAATAAAAATGCATCAATTTTATTAATTTCTATTAATATTATCTGATTAACGTACTGAAACGTTTTAGAAAATTTATAAATTTTTAACGAATTTAATTTTTACTACAATAAAAATGCATCCATATTTTTTTTCTTCAGTTAGTAATTTTTGTTTGTTTTTAAATGCATTTTTTTTTAAATATAATTATTTATCTATGAAAAAAAAACTGTATTGAGTATTTATCGTTGAAATTTTTTTTTAATGAAATCCATTTCAATTTTTGCGAACAGAATTAATAAATTTTTTCTAATAATTTCATTTTTATTTTATTTTTTATTTCTCTTTATTTTCTAGACCATAAATTCTTCCTTATTATTTATAAAAAAAATTCCTTTTTAAAAAAAAATACCTGAGAATTACAAAATAATATTAAAATTTTTTAAACTTTATTAAATTTTTTTTTTTGTTGATAATTTTTTCTTCTTTTAAAAGTCTTATTAAAACTAAATTAAGTGGGACTTTTTTTTAAGATCTTAAATTCGTTATTTTTATTAAGCTTTATAATTTTTATCGAGCATTAGAAATGTTCCAATTCAAACTATCCTCAAGAAAAATATACAAAATTTTTGCCATATAAATTTTTTTATCTGCAGTTATACAATCTTTTAATGTGATCTAACAAAAAAAACAAGATCTAAACTGTCCTTTTAGGAAATATCGCTTTTGCCTTTTAAATACACCGTATAGTGTCTGGTGGTATTTGTGACAATGTCCGAACGGATACAAAATAAATAAAAAATTCTTTTTAAAAAAATGTTCGAAGCAACAATTATTCATGATAAAAATGGTTTTTATTTGTAAATATAGCATTGATAATGCTGACCAAAAAGTAAACGAACTAATCTTGGGCATAAAGTCAGATGATATTAATTTGCTGAATTTCTTTATAGTCAGTCACATTTTGTCTTTGATCGATCAGATTACAAAGCTAATATTAGCCAAAGAAGTGCATATGGTATCATATTTTTATGCATCGATTAAATATAGTTTTGCAATTGATCAAGTTTTTTTTTTAATAAAAACCTGGTAGTAACGAATTCATATAGAAAATTGCATAGTAAGTACATCCATCAAACGAGCAGTACTTATTCGGAAAGTTTCAAATTTGTTGATACCGAAAAAAAACTAATATTTTCAGTAATAATAAAAAATAGTCAAAGAAAAAATAAATATCTTCGTTTTTTTTTTAAATTATTTTTTGTTCATTATACAATCTGTTGGTAGTTAAGTCAATATTTTACATAAAATTATTCATAATTTATATAATTAATATTACAATAATTATGCGCTTCGTTATTTAGAATTTTTGGTGAAAATGCAATTTTGTTATCTGGTCATTGAACTTGGAACATTTTCATTTGGATAACAGAACCATTTCGATTGGGTATGCTGATTGCTTCAAAAACAATCAACACATTACAGAACAGCGAGTGAATAGTCACCGCGAATTATGCAATATTCCATTCAATTTAGAACAGAGTTTTCATATTACAACAAAACAAATATGTATACTATTCGTACATTTGAGACAAAATACTCATATTAAAATGCTAACTAATCGTATTTATTTGATTCGTTCCAAAGTTGAGTTTAACAAAAAGAAAATTTTAGTGCAGGTGGCATAATAAGTGCATGAAAAGCTCCTATAACAGATTATATACTTTTAAATGATATTAAATATATTGTTGTGTATGTGTTGTTTTTCTGTATATATATTTTTTTTGCATTGAAGCAATCAATTTGTCAACTCCAATAACAACAACAACAACAAAAAAATTTCAAAATATTAATAATAAAAAAAAAATTTTTTATTATAAAATTAAATTCTTAACAGTACAAAAGACCAAAGCTTGCATGATATTAAAATTTTTGCGCAAAATTATTGCAAAATTCGGTTCAATAACCGAAGAAAATTATTTCGTAATCTCGTTTAAAAATAATAATAATAAAAAAAAAATAATGACTTTGTTTTCAGTTGTTATTTCTAGTATTATTAACCCCCGGCAAAAGTTTTCTGATGATATATGCAATAAATTCTCCCATCTCCTTCGTTTCAATGACAGTAGCTCCCATTTCACAATTGATAAAATTTATAATTTTCCTTACAATTTTTTTACTATTATTATTTATTTATTTATTTTTCATCATATTTTTTTAAAATTAATTTTTAACAAACTATTATTCAATTAAGTTTTCTCTTTAATGGAAAATTATTAAATGACAAAGTTCAAATAATAATTGGTTTTTTTTTTTTAATACATTTTATTTAAAAATATTATAAACATTTTATAAAAAATAAAAAATAATAAAAATGAATTTTGAATGTTTTGTTTTTAAACGTTTGTGGTGAATTTTTGTCGGTTTTCTTACAGTTGTAAGCAACATGCCATCAGATGTCGTTACCCTCTTGTAATGTCATCTGTTGACAAAACAACTGAAAACTGTAATTTTTTGTGGAATTTTTTTTCATACAATAATTTTTTAATTAATTTGTTTTTCATTTCAAAATTAAATTGTATCTTTTAAAATTATTTGTTTTTTTTATGTATTTTATTTAAAATTTATTAAAAAAATTTAATGAAAAACACAAAAATTTGTAGTTTTTCTTTATCTTATTTTTTTTACAGTTAAAAGCAGTATGAAATGAGTTGTAAGAAACGTTTTAAAGAGATTTTTTTTAATGATTTATTTTGAAAATTTTTTATTTGTTTCTTTTTTCAAGTTATATCTTTGACAAATATTGTTTTTTTGACATTTTTTTTATTTCGTTTACTTAAAAATAATATCAACAGCATACAATTAAAGGTCAGTATCCTCTAGTAATGCCATCTATTGACAAACTTCTGACAACTGTATTTTTTTTAAGACTTTCTCTAATCAAATTTTTTTCCAGTTTTTGTTTTTTTAATTGCTTTTTTTTTAGATAATTTTCTATAAAATTGAAAAAATTAATATAATATGTCAATTAACATGTCATATTAAAATTTAGAATTTTCTTGAAATTTTCTATTTTATTATGACTTTAATTGACGAAAATTAGGTTTTAATAACCATAAAAATGTGTATCTTTAACTTAAAATTTTTTTCTAAAATCTACTCATAATATTAAATTTTTACAAAAAAAAATACAAAATAAGGGCTGAAAAAAATTGTCGCATTTATTTTTTTTTTTTTGAAAAAAAAACCCCAAAAAAAAATTCTTAGTTTGAAAATTAAAATTTAAGCTTAAAAATCACGTGGCAATAGAATAAATTTGACCATTAGTATTTTATATAATTTTTCTAACAAAAAAAAAAAAAAACCTTTTTGTTTTCTATTTAAAACATGTGATTTTGTTTAATTGAATTATTTTTGAAATGTGATTTAGTATCGAATGAATGAAAATTAAATTTCTGAAAAAATAAAAATAAAATACTTTTAAAAAACATAATAAAGGGAGTGAAATGAAAAAAAAAATATGTAGAGGAATCTCTAAAATAAAAATAAAATACTTTTAAAAAACATAATAAAGGGAGTGAAATGAAAAAAAAAATATGTAGAGTAAAAAATATACGAGGGATATTTTTAATTTGCCAAAATTGATAAATATACTAAAGATTTAATTGGCCAGTTTTTAGATACAATTTCGATACACGGACATATTTCATTGTAAACGATAAATGCACAATTATAAAGTCCAGTGTGCACAAGTGCCAAAAAATTCCCGTAAATTGCAGATATCTGTAAAGTAAAGGCAAAGTGCAATATTTTCTGTATGCAAATAACGAGTGTAAAGTAAAGTCAAAATATAGAAAAGTATGAGTATTTTTTATATGAGTATAGTACGTATAAATAAGATGCCCTTGCATGCTTGCATTCAGATGCAGATAGTCTAAGTGGGCAGACTGGAATGCTACTACATAGCACTAGCCTCGAAATGACGATATGTCGACTCAGGAACAAAACCAGATTTTCTACAAACTTGATAGAGTCAGTCGCCAATGAACTGTATTTCTTGATTTCATCATCGGATAATATTTGCTCCATAAAAAAGTATACTTTTCAACAAAGTATGTACAAGTACTAAAACTCACAAGAAACACTGCCCATTCCATACCAATTTTTTACTCCAAGTACAATTATTACCTCATAAAATTGCAATACACTATATACTCGTATATAAAAAAAAAATATTAATAAAATTGAATTTATCTTTAACAAAATATTTTTTGCACTTTTTTTCCATTAGAAAAGTTTTTAAGACCCCATTACACAAGAATAGAATTTTTCAATAAAATTTTACTCATACTCAGAATAGCGGGTGACTGAGAATATCTTCGGATAATTTGTGATATTTGTTTGCACTTACGACTGCACGTATGTCATTTGTGCTTTAAGCTTTTCACAGTTAATAAAGAAACAATACGTTACACCCACTCATACACAAAGCATATATGTGTATATAAGTCGCACTATAATCGGCTAGTCTATAAAATTTATGAAAATTGTTGCAAATTTTAACATTTCAAGAGAAGGAAATACTATAAATCGATAAATAGAAGGTTTCATCTATTCTCGAAAAGGTAATATTATTAACAAAGAATGAAAAGGAAATTTTTTTAAAAACTGACAAGTGTTGATTGTACAATATGAATTAATATGTACCTTGTATGGGGGAATCGGGCATACGTGTACGTGTAAACTCCTTAAGTAGATTACTGACCTTGCACGATTTTCAATTCACTTAATAAATAATGCTTTTAAACACCTTGCATAATTTTTTTTTTTTTTAAATTTTTTTTTTTATTGAATTAATTAACATTATAAGAATTTTTATTAAATATAAAATTTCAATAGTTATTATTAATTTTATTTAAATTGAAAATGATAATAAATTTTCTTATCTGTATTTAATCCTTTATCAAGGATTTAATAAATTTATCATTAAACTGATTAAGAACATTTTTAGAACTATTAATAATTCCTACAAATTTTTTTTGTTTAATCCCATTACAATTTCGAATTATATTGTAATTACACTTCAGAAAGAATTTAAAACTTCTTTAAGCCCAAATGGACATAATTTAAGAACACAAATTTTTATTTTCTTTAATTTTATTTAAAAAAATTTTTTTTTGGATTATGTCGAAATATATTTTTACAAGTACAAGCCATTTAACGTTAATGATTATCATTTATAATTTATGGTTGAATGGGCTATTTTAATACCATTTATAGTATATTGTATATATTTTAGCTGTTCGATTAGCTGCTAATATAATTGCTACTAATTTACTATTAACTTATTACCTTCACTTTTTTTATTACTTAGCTATATTTTTTTACTAACTGATCAAATTGCATTATTAATTTTAGAATCAGCATTAGCAATTGTTCAATCTTATATATTTGATGTTTTAAGAATATTATATTCTAGAAAAAAAAAAAAAAATGTCAACCTTTACAAATCCACCATTCTATTTAGTTGATTATAAACCTTGATCATTAACAAGATACTATACAGGAGTATCAGGATTAGTGAAATGATTCCATCAATATAATATTTCATTAGGTATATTAATTACGTCACTTACTATAATATCAATGATGATGTGATATTTCAAGAGAAGGAACCTTTCAAGGATTACATACATTTCCTGTAACAATTGGTCTTTGATAAGGAATAATTTTATTATTTCATTTTTTGAGCATTTTTTCACAGAAGATAATTCCCAACAATTGAACTATTTTAGAAGCAATTTGACCCCCAATAGGAATTAATCCATTTAATACTTTCCCAAATTCCTTTACTAATTTTTATTTTACAGTTTTGCAAGGATTAAAGCTCCATTTACTATCGCAGATGCACTTTATGGATCTACATTTTTTTTTTATAGCAACAGGATTCCATGGTATTTATGTAATTATATTTTGTTGTGGTTGTTAATTTTTTTATATAGTATAATAAGTATATATGACTTGTAATTATAAGGACTTAATAATTTTAGTATAAATAATTTTTATAATATTTTATAATTATATTTATCAATTTATCATTCTTTAATTTTAATACTACTAGAGTACCAATATTTTGGCAATTGTTTTAATGGGTCAATTTGCAAAAATTAGAAATATGACAGAAAAGTAATAAGATTAATAACACTGACAACTTTTACTCTACATAACATGAATATTAGTCCTTTCCAGGATTTCACCTCAACCAGGTATGTTATACGATCATTGTGAAATTTTTTTTAACAAATATAAGAAAATTTTTATAGTTTTAATTATTTTGTAAAGCATTTTCTTATTATTTTTAAAGTATTCATCTTTTCTCATTACAGCAAAAATATTCTTTCACGAAAAAGACTTCATATAAAATCGTAATTCAAACACGTTGCTATCGACTGAGCAAAATTCTCTTAACTTAATTGTTTGAAGCATTTTGTCATTTCTTATTCGATTAGTTGTATCAGAAAGATGGAAAAAAGGAAAAAAATATTTGACAAATCTGCTAGTTTGACTTAAAAAAATGTGCAGTGATCCTATAAAAATTGTTCCTTATCAAGAGCACAAGTTTTTCGGTGGCATAAAAGAATTTAAGGTGGCCGAGAAGCAGTAGAAAACGAACCTCGAAAACTGATAAAATTGGACAAATTTTCAAGGACATTTTTTCAACAGAAAAAATGACTTCTTTTGATAAAAATGTACTTTACCATAAATGCTCAAAAGAAGAATTCTTTACGTGACAAATTGAAGATTGGATTTTGATAATATCCAAAAAAAAATTGTAGCCAAGGTGCTTAAGGTGATTTCAGTTGAAGATCACTACGGAGAGTGAAAAAATCCCTACGCCGATGTTCCCAAGGGAACTAAATTGAATTGTATAACATATATTATTACGTCTCTGCTACACCTTGTAAGCCTAAAAGGGTTCAATCTAACTCTTTATTTTTCCTATTCGTAAACAAGGTTTTTGCGAACGACCTCATTTTCAAACCGACCAAAACTAATTTAATCACTTCTCCATGTTTATAGCTATGCAATAATATAGGAAGTGTTAGGATCTCATAAATTTGTATCAAAACATTTTTTTTTAATCTAAATAAACCTCTATTAGTGAGCATTATCTTTCGGTTCCATAATATTTACACTGCTTTTATTATTTTTTAAGAATCTTTTAAAAACTCTAAATAAACAAACTCCTTAAAAATGTATCGCGAATTTTGAATTTCCGCGGGTTACGTATATTCGATTTTCGATTTTTTTGTGGCGTTATTTTAGTACTCATGTTCGGCCATTTTAAATGTTCAGTTAATTTTTGACAGCTGCTTTGCTTGCACGTATTTTGGCTCGTCTTCGATTTTTGCCCATTCCAAAAAATTGATCAAAGGATCTGTATCTAATTTTGTGTGTGAAAAACAAAATTAATTGCGCGGATGCATTCAGAATGTTGACTGTGGTATATGGTGAAGCTACCTTGGACCGAAGCAACGTTTATCGGTGGTACGAAATGTTCTCAGAGGGCCGAAAAGATGTGAAAGACGAAAAGCGTGCCGGACGCCAGAGCACGTCAACAACAGATGGAAACTTTGATAAGCTGAAGAAAATAGTATTGGCCAATCGTCAATCACCGTTAGAGAAGTTGCTGAGGACTTAAACATATCGATTGGCTCGTGCCATTCGATTTTTACCAATGATTTGTTTGTGAGATGGGGCACTGCGAAATTCGTACAAAAATTGCACAATTTCGACCAAAAACAGCATCGCATTAACATTGCTACTCTATCCATGACGGCCTCAATTTCCTATAGAGTGTCATAACTGGTGACGAATCATGGGTTTATCGTCATGACGTGTAAACCAAAGCTCAATCATCCCAATGGAAGCTGCCGTAGGAGCCAAGACCGAAAAAAGCGCGCCTAGTTCGGTCGAATATGAGTGTTTTGTAGAAGGGTCAATAAGGAATATTACCTGCAAGTTATGGGCAAGTTGCGCAAAGCAACCCGCCAGAAACGCCCGAATTTGTGGAAGATAAAAAATTGGCTTTTGACATTTTTGGCCAAAAACAACACAGCCACCGTATTCCCCAGATCTGGCTCCCTGTGACTTTTTCTTGTTCCCAAAATTGAAGAGCCCAATGGAAGGACGACGCTACGTTACGATTGAGGAGATAAAGACGGCATCGAAGGAGGAGCTTAACAAGATGACAAAAAATTATTTTTTGAAGTGCTTCGAGGATTGCAAAAACCGCTGGCACAAGTGTTTAATATCTGGTGGGAATTACTTTGAAGGAGCCAAAATAGATATTCATGAATAAATAAATAATTTTTGAAAAAACACAAAATTCGCGATACATTTTGAACAGACCTCGTTTTTATCTTTTATTAAAACACATTTTAATTAGACCTATTTGAAAATTTAAATTTTTTTTAAATTATTAGAAGCTTTATCAGGGTTTTTATGGGTAGTAAGTATGATTGTAACATCTGAAAAAGTAACAAGCATAATTTTATAATCAGATGGGTATAAATATTTTATAAAATGGGACTAATGATACTACCTTGTAGGACTCCAGTTAGAATAGAATATTTTTCTGATTACCTGCTACTTGGAAATGACGCTGGGAAAACTCCTTATTCAAGATAAGATATAATGTTAAAGGAAAGTATCTCTAGAGTTTTTTTTAGTCTTTTCCTTATGCATGAAAAAAAACTTGTCAAAAATAGTTAAATCCAGCCATGACACATATTTTTGAGATATTTAGAGAAATTCTAGTTGTCAATTTGTCATAATCAAAATTAAATAATTAAAAGAGAGAAAAAACTAATATATTTTAGGGGTAAATATTTTCTTCCGAAAGACTCTTCATCCACTTCCAGTTGAAAAAAAACAACAAATTACATAAAAATACAATCTATAAAAGTGCATTACAGAAATTATGCTTACACAACACTATGGATATGCTTATTATATTTATTTATTTTTATTCAATTGAATAAATTTGATTGTATGTTTTTTTCTGGTCTTAAAGTAGTAATCACGATAAAAAGCTTTTTAAATATGCCACCTTATATGAAAGCTGCAACTTACGAGTATGGATCTTATTCATTGGATAAGAATTTATTACTTAATAGCCAGGGACTGTGTATATGTAAACGTTCATATGCTTAATAATAAGATGTAGATAACCTCTGTTTGATTATTAGAAAATAGCAAAAAACAACAATATTACAATAGATAAATAGCATTTCCAAGAGTATGCACATGTGCACATAGTCTAGGGTACGAGCCTAACCACCACCATTCACGTTCTTGAAACGTTTCAAGAACGTGAAAATAGTTCCGCAATAATTGCTGAAAATTACGCAATAATCAAGAGTCATCGAAATGTTAATGCTCGTACGTTTAACGCATTTTCTATTAAATAATTCGATAATTTGTTATTGTAAAAATGTAGTTTTTTTTTTTTAATTATTCTCATATTATTGGCAGTTTCTTTTTTAAAAATTTTAATTTTTTTTTATTTTATTACTAGACTTTAGAGATTGTTTTTAATTGATAATAAAAAATTTTCTTATATGTTTTCAAATTGATTTAGAAATTGGTAAAAAATACTAGCGAGAAAATTTTTTTTAGTTTTATAACAAAATTAATGGAAAAATCCAAAATTTATTCTAGAAGTAAGGAAATTTTCTTTATTTATTTTCATCGGAGGACATTTAAGTAAAATTTTATTCGTTTCTATTAACATTATCTGATTAACGTACTGAAACGTTTTGAATGGAAAATTTATACATTTTTAATGAATTTATTTTTTTACTACAATAAAAATACATTCATTTTTTTTTCAAATAATTTTTTGTAAGTTGTTAATTTTTGTTTATTTTATATTGCATTTTTTTTTTAAATATAATTATTTATCTATTTAAAAAAAACTGTATTGAGTATTTATCGTTGAAATTTTTTTTATGAAATTTATTTCACACTTGTCTTTAGGAAAACAGAATTTTCGAGTACAGAATTACTAAATTTTTTCTAATAAGATGCCATCAGGAATTTTCAGAAAATTTTTAATGTCTTTTTCGAACATATTTCGGGCTGTAATTCGGCCATTTTTTGATGTAGATTTGTTTTTAAATTCTCTAAAGTTAAAAGGTTATCTGCATAAATACGATATTTGAAGGACAATAAATATCTTGGGAATAATTCAAGTAATAAATATAAAAATTTGTTGTGTTGTGTGGTTTGTGGTATCGTCTTTTTAATAGTATAAACGGTACAGGTTAAAATTTTTATGTTTTGACCAAAAATAATCAATTATCGTACAGCCATAGCGTTCAGAATTTACAAAGCCACCTGTCTTTTTTTGACAGAAACAGGGGGACGTCATTTTTCACGGATACAATGGCTTCTCAACAGTCATTTGGAGATTTTTTGAACCGATACCGTAAATGAGCCTAATTACAGAAGAACAGTTTTCGTCTTAGACTGCTAAATGTGTTTTTACAATTTAACGTGATCTTTTATAATCAAATTATTTTTAAAAAATTTCCTTAAAAACAATTTTTATAATATTATTTAAAAATTAATATCAATCAAATGACAGAGATGCACTTTCCAAACTATAAAATGCATAACTCATCATGTTGATATGCAAAATAAAAGGCAATTTTAGTTTTTATTTGTTTCCTTTTCTAAAGTTTAATATTAAAAAATTTCTCAAAAATAGAAAAATAACTTTTTTTATTAGAAATTTTGAAATATTCATACTATCAACAAAAAAAAAATAGATATTTTGCCTCAATAAGTTTTGAAAAGAAAAAAGGATAATTATTTAAATTAGTAGGAAATTATCTTTATTTTAATTTTTTAAAGTAGAATAAGAAGAGGAAACTTCCTTTTTATTGAAATGCAGTTTTAGCAAATTTCCTAAAAATATTAAATTCTATTTTAATTTATAATATTTTTAATTATAAGTTTAACTAAAGATTATTATGATCATATTGTCTAACTTTAATTTTTATTAAAAACGATTTTTTATAAAAACGAAAAAAAAGATCGAATTCTGAAAATTTGTATTCATAAAATGTATCCAAAATATTCAAATTTACACCAAAAAAAATTTTTTTTTAACTATATCCTTTTATTAAAAAAAAAATATAAAAAAAATTAGTAAAATATAAATATAGCCAAAAATCCATAATCAATAATTTAAAAAAATTTAATGATGAATGAAAGTCAATATTGTAAATTTCTTGCTTGCTATGAAAGTAAATCAAAATAAATTTCTAACTTAACCTATTTACGATGCAAATATATTCAAAAAAATATATAAAAAAAAAACAAACAAAAAAACTATAAATAAAGTGCACTAGAAAGAAATTTTGCTGCAATAAAAAGCAAATACTTTGACCGAAAATCGACAGGCGAGAGTGAAAGAAATTTTGAAGAAATTGAAGAAAAAACAAACATTACGACCAGCACTAAGAATTAATAATATATTATGCTCCTCACACCGGTTTATGTTAATGAGTTGGTGTTTAGCATAAAATTTGTTAAAAGACCAAAAGATATAAATGGCTTTCGTACCTTTATATTTATAAATACTAACATGGATTTAGTAGCTATAATAAATATTTTCGTATAACATAATCTTTGATGGTATCATAATTATGCATGATTGGAATATGTTGACCGACATAACAACTATTCGAGCATAGAAATTTCACCGTGTAATACTTTTGATATTTCTTTTGCAATCATTTTCGTAGATTTTCAGATAGATTTTCAGATACCTGTCGTTATAACAAATATACTAACTAGTATGTGTTAAATGTTTTCTAGAAATTATTTTCATTTGGGGATATCTTCTCTTTGAAATGATTCTGCAAGATTTTGGATTTCTTCTTTGGCTAAAAACTTATAGCAAATTTTTTTCAATGAATTTATTTAAAAAAAAAGATCCATTTTCAGCTGTTTTTTTTCTCTTTCAATTATTCCCACTAACCACACCCATAGTAAAATGTTAGATAGTCTCTTCTGCACTTGTCTTCTTCTTTACTAAGTAATCGTATGTAAGTGCATACATATCCTAACACTCATAAGAAGTCTTTCGCTAAATTTTCTCTCTTCTATTATTCATTGCATTAACTTGACTTTTCTTGAAGACTTTCTATTATTTCTACAAAATATTTTTAAACAAAACGAAAGAAAACAAATCAGTTTAGTTGTATTTATTAGTAAAAGTTTGAAGAAAAAAATTCCAAATTAACAAATCTCAAAAGGAAACTGCTAGAAGATTTCACTAGGGATACACAAGTGCAACAATAAAGCCTCCTTACTACAAGATACTTATTTTTAAAAAAAAATTAAAAAAATAATCATAATTATAAAATGGCCTAACGATAGAAACGGAAGTATGCTTGCTGTTGGGTTTTTTCTTCTTCTAAATTTCATTCAAATTATCTCTAATCAATTTAACATACTTTAGAGAAAGAGAAAAAAATTTCTAACATAACATAATATAGAAATTCATAATGTAATCATTCATTTTCCGAATTATGTATGTACATTGACAAGAAATATTACTATTATATTATAATATGAATTCAGTTAATTGTGTCAGTCCTATTAGTTGGAAAGCTTTAATGAAAATTTCTTACCTCAACTTTTTCTTACCTCAATCACAAATTATTATCGATTATTTTTTTTGTTTTGTTTTTTTTTATGCTAAATTTTCCAGCTATAGTTTTTCTTATGCTTAATTTAATCTAATGAATTTTTCTTAAATTAAATTATTTTGTACTTTTATTAATAAGATGAAAGAAAAAAAATACAAAAAATGACAAGTTAAAAGTGAGGTTATGTTGGTAAAGTTTTCTTTATGCCCTCACAAATGGTTCACTTAATAAAAACCCGTTGAGATTATATTTAATATTAAATGCTTGAAATAAAATATATAAAAAAATAACTTTAAGATATGAAAATAAAGTCAAAAATATATTTAAAAAATTGAATTTAATTAAAAATTGAATGTTTAACATCAAATTAGAGAAAGACACTTTCTTTCCAATGAAATTTTATATTTTTTTTTATATAATTAAATCTTTTAAATATAGGACATATTTAAAATTATGAAAAATAGAATTGAGATAATGTCGACAATTTAAAAATAAGTCGATTTATATGTAAAAAAAAAATGTAGTATACTTAAGGCAACGCTGACCAACGACTGCTAACCTCAAATTTGAAATAATTTTCTACGTTCATTTTTAAAGGAATATAAAATTTCCAAAATAATCAAATCAAATCATTTAAAAATTTTATACATTTAATTTTGAGGCAAATAAAAAATAAAGTTAAAATATCAGAACTAACCTCAAAATGAAGACCTAACGTGATCAAAAAAATTGAGGTATATTTTAAATTATTTTTAACATTTTATTTTTATGTTATTAAAAGGCAAAAAACCTAATATGTTATTTTGACAAAAAAAAGTGAGGTTATATAGTTCAGTTTGACAAATTTACATAAAAACTAATTGCAGTTTTTTTATAAATCATTTTTTAAACGAATTTTTCAACAATTTTCTTTCTTTTTATTTTAAGCATTTAAAGTCAATTGAAAAAACAAAAAAAACATATCTTAAAAAACATTTTTTTTTAAACCATTTTTTAGATATTTTTTTGTTTCAATTCTCTTTATAAAAAAAAATCTGTTTTTTTTTATGTATTTATTTTTAAAATGCCTAAAAACCCATTTTTTTATTCGTTTTTTTTTGTTTAAAATTTTTAAAAGTTTTTTTTTAAAGAATTTCTTTTAAATTTCCATTAAAAAATAATCGAAAAGCCAATATTTTTAATTGTTTTTTTTTTTTAGAAATCATTCTAAAAGGAAAATATATCTTAAAAACAGTTTAAAAATTTTTTTTTAACATTTTAAAAAAGGAATTTTTATACAAAAAAAAACAACCTAAAAATAGTAAAGGTTCTCAATTGATTTAAAAAAAAGAATGTTTTTTTCACAATTTTATTGTGACCAGTTGTTGATATTAAAAATCCAGTTATTATGGGGGAGGAAAAGGAAATTTACTCTCCGATTATTATGAAATTGTGAACTGAATCTTTTAAAGGAAATACGTAACATTTGTGTATCTTTCTATAAAATTTGATCTAAACTTTATTTTTAATCGGTAAAAATAAAAATCCGAAAACATTCTCTTTTGTATGTATTCTGCTGTATATTTAATTATCTGCGTGCGTCTTTGTATTCAATTGCATTTAAATTTTACAAATATGTTAAATAGTATGTGTAGGTGTAAGTAATTTCACCTGGAAATCTCTACAAAAAAAACAAACAAATAATATCTTACGTGTACACTCAGTTTAGTAGAAATAAGTTGAAAATGTGAACCGGTAATCATAATGCGGGTAACGAACAAATTGTTTTTGGTTTGTTTTGTGCAACTTTGATTTTGGTTTACTTAAAGAGCACTTACAAGTTCAAGAAGTAGGTTAGAAAATATTTATTTCTCACTTCTTCATTTACTATCCCTTTCTCTATGTATCAGATAATATCTTTTAATAGAAATCTCTCTTTGGAATTCTCTTAATTGCCCTTCAAAAATATATTGCATCAAAGAGAAATCCGATTGAAATCACGGGAAAATTTTACGAGTGCAAATAGTCCATAATTTTTACAGCAGTTTATCATAAAATATTTTGTTAAAAATAAAATTTTTAATAGAATTTTAAGAATTTGAAAAATATTATTCCTAAAACCTGGCAAAAAAAAATTCTCAAATTAATAACATTTCGATCAAGAGTGTGTGAACTTTAGCAGCAACATTTCATGCTCAACTTTGACAATGTTTAAATTTTTTATCATCCTTAAAGTAGTTTTTTTTTTTTTTTAAACAATTTATAATAAAATTAAATACTAAAGATGAACAGAAAAAAACAAACAAATAATTATATTTTAATAAAACAACTTACCCGGTGCTGTAGTGAATACTAATCCAGGATCAGGATGCATTTTCATTGTTTTATTTTGTATATCGATTTTGAAGTTGATAAATAAAAATCGTTTTTTTTTTTATTAAAACTGAGTTTTTGTTTTTTTTTAATTATTTGTTTTTAACTTTTCACAAATTTTGTTATTTCTTTTTTTTTAAGTTTTTCTTTTATTTGACAAGAAGAGCCAATATTTGCATATATCCTGTGAGAAGTAGTCTTAAAGTTTTTTTTTACTTTATAATAAATATCCTTTTTTTTTTTGAGGGCTAATTCTAATAGCAATAATTATTCGTTAATTTCCAAAAAAAAATCTGTTATAAAATAATTGTAAGAAACAAAATCAATTTTTTTCAATGGTTTATTAAAAAATATGAGAAAATAAGCACTTTTTATTGTATTTATATTGTAAATAAAATATTTCTTTTCACTTTGTGTCACTTTTTTTTTTAGAAATAACTGCAATTTTTAATCATTTTATTTGTATTTGTTGAGGAAATATAATTTATTTTAATTAAAAAATGCACTCCAAATATTCAAAATAAATTCCAATTTATTTCCTCTTGTTGAAGGATCACAATAATAAGTAATATTTATAAATGTAATACACACAGAAGTATATTATACACAAATACACTTGAGCGTTTTTGTTTTTTTTTTTTTTAGTAATAAAAATCTTTTTGCTGATCAATTATTTTTCTATTTGAGTTCGATACGAAAAATGTAATATGAAATTTTATTTATTTAGGATAAAAAGGCAATTGGACTACCACTACTACCTTTTTGAATGAATCCTTTTAGAATAAGTGAATAATCTTTAGTGTAAATTGAATAAAAATACAAAAAACTTTATTTATGAAACTATGAATGAACGAATATCGGCTTGAACATGAACTCGACTTGGCGGAACTTGAACTTGATCAACAGTTTTCTGAAAAACTTCTGTCAAAATGGTATGGTGCGGATTCGCCTGCTGTCTTGGCGATAGCTTTTTGCTGACACTAGTAGCTGCCGTTTGGATCTGTGAATTGAGCTTACGCATGAGGTCTGAAGTCGGCCTGGATTCCACTTCAATGTTAACTTTGCTGCTGAGCAGCAAAGTCACAATATTTGGAAGCCGGCTCCCCTTCTGGGAGTCGATTTAGCCGGGCGCACAAGTCAAACACAAACATTAACGATACCGGCATGCTGTACGATCCATTCTTTGGCAACAACTTTTTTCCTATAATTTTACTACTGTTGCTGCAGTTATTGTTGCTTTTTCAGCAAGCATTTGGACCCAGAGTCACCATATTCAGTGCTAGACGTCATAATGGGCTCTTGTAACCACCCGTAATCAAGTGTTTCTTATTCTTATTCGCTACTCATGCGCTGCATCAGTTTTTTGTTTTGTTTTTTTTTCTTCTATTTATTTTATTTCGATTTTATTGTACTCGTATTTACCAATTCGTTGCCATTTCTATATTTATTCCATTTCATTTAAATTTTATTTTGTACATAAAAACTTGCCAGCAATCTGAATTTAAAAAAAAAAAACTATTAGGAGTGCACTTGAATATGTCGATTATAAATGTTTTGCATTGCATTTGCATAGCTGCATTAATAAATTTCTCGTAAGCTGCCTTTTTATTTAATAATGACAGCATTTTTAGTTTACTCAAAAATATTATTAAGCAATTGTGTATTCATACTATTTGTAGCAGCTTATGAAATTTTTTTTCTTTTTTTGTATAAATTTGTTAACTTTTATTCGATTGAAAAAGAGTAATTTCAAAATATTCGTTGAGGTAATGCTTCTAGGATTTTTTTATCCTTTTTATAATGATTTAAAATCATTTTGGGACAGTTTAAAATTTTTATGGACTTTTGTTACAATTTTCGATATAATTTGAAAGTTTGCCCTAGGCGAGTCTCAAAAAAAAAACATGTTATGTAATTGAAAAGCATGTTACAACAAATATTGGGACAATAATCGCACTATTAAGGACAGTCGGAAATTAAAACAGACTTTTGCGATTTTTCATAGAAAAATTATATCTTTTGAAAATGATTAACTAATAAAAAAAAAACTGTGTTAAATGTGTCCCAAAAATTGTGACAAATTATATAACAAAAATTATAAAGTTTACGGACTTTTATTATAAAGTTTTCTTCGAAAAATAATTGGACAGTTTTAAAAAATTTATTCAATGTGTCCCAAAAATTGTGACAAATATTTGAACAAATAACACATTTACTGGGACAAGCAGAAAAGTTATAGGATTTTCTGATATTTCACTGAATAGTAAATAGGTCAGTCTAAAAAAATGCGTTAAATGTGTTCAAATATTTTTTGACAACTGTAAGACCTTATTGGGACAATGATATATTTTTGGTGTTTGAAATAAAATTAAACCAATTTCTTCCCCTAGAAGGTAATGATGTAAAATCATTTTGGGACAGTTTAAAATTTTTATGGACTTTTGTTACAATTTTCGATATAATTTGAAAGTTTGCTCTAGGCCAGTCTCAGAAAAAAACATGTTATGTAATTGAAAAGCATGTTACAACAAATATTGGAAAAATAATCGCACTATTTGGGATAGTCGGAAATTAAAACAGACTTATGCGATGTTTCATTGAAAAATAATATCTTTTAAAAATGATTAACTAATAAAAAAAAACTGTGTTAAATGTGTCCCAAAAATTGTAACAAATTATATAACAAAAATTATAAAGTTTACGGACTTTTATTATAAAGTTTTCTTCGAAAAATAATTGGACAGTTTTAAAAAATTTATTCAATGTGTCCCAAAAATTGTGACAAATATTTGAACAAATAACACATTTACTGGGACAAGCAGAAAAGTTATAGGATTTTCTGATATTTCACTGAATAGTAAATAGGTCAGTCTAAAAAAATGCGTTAAATGTGTTCAAATATTTTTTGACAACTGTAAGACCTTATTGGGACAATGATATATTTTTGGTGTTTGGAATTAAATTAAACCAATTTCTTCCCCTAGAAGACAAGGTAATGATGTAAAATAATTTTGGGACAGTTTAAAATTTTTCTGGACTTTTGTTACAATTTTCGATATAATTTGAAAGTTTGCTGTAGGCCAGTCTCAACAAAAAAACATGTTATGTAATTGAAAAGCACGTTACAACAAATATTGGGACAATAATCGCACAGACTTTTGTGATATTTCCGACTAAGGACAGCCAGAAATTAAAACAGACTTTTGCGATTTTTCATTGAAAAATAATATCTTTTAAAAATGATTCACTAATAAAAAAAAAATGTGTTAAATGTATCCCAAAAATTGTGACAAATTATATAACAAAAATTATATAGTTTACGGACTTTTATTTTAAAGCTTTCTTCGAAAAATAATTGGACAGTTTTAAAAAATTTATTCAATGTGTCCCAAAAATTGTGACAAATACCACATTTACTGGGACAAGCAGAAAAGTTATAGGATTTTCTGATATTTCACTGAATAGTAAATATGTCAGTTTATTAAAAACGCGTTACATGTGTTCAAATATTTTTTGACAACTATAAGACCTTATTGGGACAATAATATATTTTTGCTTTTTGGAATTAAATTAAACTTAAAAAAAGTGTAAAAAAAATTGGTAGTACAAAAAAATATTATAAAAATAAAAAATTAATTGGCATTTAGACTTGGGAAAAATTATGAAGTCAAAATATTTGTTTGAAGAAATAGTACTTGGTTTAAGATATTGACAATTTATATAATAAATCACTTACTCTGGATAAGAAATACTAAGATAACAAAGTGACATATTTTATAATCTTGAAATTTAAATAATTTCTGACATTTGTAACTGTTTTGTTTTTAACTTATAAATTGCGAGGATACTTGTTAGTTTTTATAGAATATTTTCAATATTAAATTTAATAGAAAAACAATCAATTTTTACAAAAAATCATAATTTTTCTATTTGTCCCTTTAGCCTTTTCCATTTGTTTTTATCTTTCATTTTCTCTTATTATTTATACCAAAACTTTTTAATTTTTCTTCATTTTTATTATTTTCGAAAATTAAAGATTATTTCATGATACATTTAATTATAATGTCTTAATATTATTAACAGTTACTCGTATTTATTTACTGTCATAACCGTAACAAAAGCTTTTTGTATACAATATCAAAAATTGAAAATCTCTTTACGAAAACACTTCAAAAAAAAAAACAACAAATTTTTTTTATTACATCAACTATGCACATAATATGATTAGCATTAAAGTGAAAGAAGAAATTATGAAGATGAAGGCACAATAAAAAAAAGAATGTAAAAGCTTCACAAATATTCGACACAATAGTAAAGTATGAAAGAAAAAGCTTTAGTTTTTTTTTTTTTTTAAACATTTTTATTTAATTTTAATTTTTTTTTTTTTTTCATTACATATTTTGATTATCATAAATTTCTAATAACGCACAGGAATGAGGTCGACTTACAATTAAACAATTTCTCTTGGAATATCATAAATCATTGCGCCCACACCATCGTACAGTTACCGTTCGGTAATAATAACAATAATAATAATAATCTAGGTGACATTAACAATCAACAATAGTAGATATAGAAACAAATTTTTGAACAATGAAAATAAATATATAACATAAGAAATCAGAAGAAGCACAAAAACTAGAGAGGTCTTACGGGGAAAAAAACATATTCTATATTAAAAAATTACGTATAACAATAAGACTAGCCATAATCGAATTTATCATATTTTTGAGGTAAAGCAAGCGAAAAATGCTCTTTTAATTGAAGTCTGGATTACCAAAACTTAATTCAAATTCATCAGAAAATTTATTCAAAAATATTAAACAGTTCTTCAAATTGGATTTCAACAAGACCTAACATATTCTCGTACATAAATTTGAATGCCTTCTTAGGAATCTGAGTAGAGTGGCAATAGAATCGTCTATCTCTTTCTCAAAATGTTTCGCTTCTGCAACAAAGTGCTAATCTTCATAGTCTACAATTACGATAATTTACTAATAAATATTTACGATCTTTTCTAAGGTAACATAGTTGAAAATTTTCAATGTACAAAAACGGAAGATAGTCAATTTTTGCGGTATTCTATTAATTATATTATTAGTTAGAATTTTCGAAAAATAACTTAACTGAAATCAAATTAAATTAAACTAGTTATAAAAAGTACAGTTAAATAACAATCTTTTTCATTATCTTGTATATTATTTTAATTTGTTAATTTTCTTTAAAAAAAAAAAATACACAAATTTTTTTTTTTTTTTTTGGATCAGAACAAAACCAAATTGATTGCTGAAAATATTATAAGAAAAAATTATTTTCGAAGTTTATGGAAATGTACAGAAATTACGAAGTTTAATAAAAAATAATAGATAATATATTTTTTTATTTAATAACAACTTCTGATTTTATTGTTATTTACGGGTGGGATTTCTTATACAATAATAAGATAAGCGGAAATAAAATTTATGGTTACAGTAATACACAGATTCTAAAACATTATTAGGTACATTATTTCGAACATTTTTTTATAAAGACCAGACCAGAGTGGCATAAATCATTGTTGAAAAGTTGAGCAGCAGCGGAAAATGAATCTCACACAGGGAGGACCTTTAGTATCGAAAACTAATAAAATGTGGAATATTTCAAGGACTTCTTTTGAAAGAGGACTTTCCTTTTATAAATAAGTTCTTAAAAAACTCAGAAAAATCGTTTTTCATATCAGTGAGGATATTACAGACACTTGAATGTTAATGCCTCCTGGCATCATGATAACACCCCCTGTCACATGGTCATCTCCATTAACTGATTCCTGTGGTCCAAATCTACGTAATTTTTATCCTGATCTAAGTCCAGGTGATTTTTTATTCTATTCTCCAGTATCAAATAACATTTGAAAGGATATTGTCGATAACGGCACTGCCGTTGCATAACATCACAAGGGGCACTACTTTATAGTGGATAAAATGGTTGTATGAAAATAAAATAAAATTGTTGTACAAAAATTCAGCGTCATTTCTTATTTGCAACTGCTCTTAAAAGGGAACATCAACTATTTCGCGAAAAATTTTTGATTCTCAATAATTAGTAAGGACTGGATTGAAATCCTACAGTTCAATTCCATAAGTCCAAATAGGTTTTAAAATTGCCTTGTTCGTTAAAAATTAATTATTTCTTACTAATTTTGAACAGTTCTCCAGTAATTTAAGTATTTGTTTATAAAGTCTGTTAGTTTCTATGTGAGGAGATTTGCATCTCATAAATTAAGACTGTAGATTTTAGATATACGATTATAAATATTTAAAAGCAATGTCAGGATTTGTATGGGTAGTAATTATAGCCGTTCTTTTTCAAATGAGTGGCAATAAGATGGATATAAATATTATATAAAATGGGATCAAGAATATTGACTTGCAGAACTCCAGATGATATAGAATATTTTTCTGCGAATTTTTTGTGATTAACTGCTGTTTGAAAAGACGTTGAAAGAGATAAAAATTCAGTACTCTTTAATGTCCGTTGGAGCACAGGATACAATACAAAATATTTGAATTATATAAATTTAATTCTTATTTAATGATTTGAGAGAAAAAAAAGCACGAAAAAAGATATTCGCAATTGGATATTTCAATTACTAAATGCTTTCGTAACATACGAGGATCGTTCAATAAGTCCTTAGAAAAAGATGGAAAAAAACTGTTTTTAAAAAAAAAAAATTTTATTTTTCAACATTATCTCCTTTTAGCTCTCTACACTTTTCCAACCGTTTTTCCAAAATTTTTATCCCGTCCAAAAAATAGGATTTCGGAAGTTCCGCAAAATACTCATCCGTTTGAGCAATGACGTCCTCGTTGGAAGTGAACCGTCGTCCGCCAAGCCATTTCTTCAGATTGGGGAAAAGAAAATAGTCACTCGGGGCCAAACCTGGTGAATAAGCGGGATGCTGCAACAATTCCATTCTCAATTCCACAATGTTGGCCATGGAAACAGCGCAGGTGTACACACGCGCATTGTCCTGATGCAAGAGGATTTTTTCTTCTTCAGATGGGGCCATTTCTCTTTGATTTCCTCGCGCAACCGTTGCAATAACGACGCGTAATACGCTCTGTTATTGTTTTTCCTTTTTCCAAGTAGTCGATAAAAATGATGCCCTGCGAATCCCAAAAGACCGTGGCCATCACCTTGCCGGCCGATGGCACAGTTTTTGCCTTCTTCGGAGCCCGTTAACCATTGAAAATCCACTGTGATGACTGTCTCTTCGTTTCTGGAGTGTAGTAGTGTATCCAGGTTTCGTCCACAGTGACATATCGATGAAGGAATTTGGCAGGATTGCGATGAAAGAGTGCCAACATAGCCTCAGAGTCCACTACACGATTGCGCTTATTCTCCTCTGAGAGCAAACGCGGCACCCATCTTGGCGAAATTTTTTTCACAGACAATTTTTCATGCAAAATTGAAGCGACTATACCTTGTGATATGCCCGTGGCCTCAACTAATTCGCGCACTTTAATTCGCCGATCGTTTAAAATCAGATCGTGGATTTTGTCGATGATTTCAGGAGTAGACACCTCAACTGGGCGTCCTGAACGATGTTCATCTTTTGTGGATGAACGGCCACGCTTAAATTCATTCACCCAATTGAAAACCGTCGCAAACACAGGTGCAGATGTGCCATGAACTGCATCCAACTCGGCTTTGATTTCTTTCGGGCTTAAGCCTTTCAAATGCAGATGTTTGATGACAGCCCTAAACTCGCTTTTTTCCATTGTTATGCACAAATAAATGTCGTTAACTTTAATCGACGATAGAAATTGACCTACGCTATGGATCGAGCTGAAATTTTCCTGTCTAGAAAAAAAAAATCTTTACCGACACTACGAGCGCAATTTCTCGGATTTTCTAAGGACTTATTGAACAACCTTCGTATTAAATTTAGTATTTTAAAGAAAAACCCAGTCAAATAACAATTAATCGACTATTTTAGTGTAAATGAAAATTGCGTAATATTGACTTTATATTTTTACTTATTGTTATTTTGAGCTGTGTTCCTAGCTGGATTCAAACTCAACATCAATACATATTACACGCACACGTACCATTGCTGCAAAATGCATTTTTAATTAGTAATTTGTTAAATAATTGAATTAATTAATGAGGTAAGAAAATTATAAAATCGATTTTTTTTTTAAAGAAAAATTCCATACGTAAATCTTTTGAAAATTTTGAAACAGTTTTAAAAGAAATGGTTTCCCAAACATCCATATTTGATTTGATCAATGGAATTATAAGTCTACAGTTAACTACAATATTTGGCTGTATATATTTGCATTTATAATCTCAATTCATATTTATGTAAATAAATCCTTCGATAGTGTCTATATGGAGGTTAAGGTGAAGGCGAAGGCAAAATTGAATAAAATGAACAATAAAAATATCTACAATTTGTTCCATCTTGCTAACTATTACATAGTTCCTCTGCAATGATCACGGCCATTACTACCTTCCTTTCAAAGTGGGCAGAAAATTCGATGATTTCATATTGTAAGTATTACATTCCTCTGAGCCAGCGTGCGAGGAAGGAAAGAGGTAACGGCATGAATAACCGACTTGCAGTTATGATTATGAAGAGGTAGTACTGTTTTGCTTGTTACCGCAAAAATTACTCCCTTACTCCTCTGGTCGAGAAGAGTACAGCAATTTACCGATTACTGGTTGTTCTTCTAGCACCTTCAAATGTTTCTCCCCCAATTGCCTAGTCACCATACCTCCCTTCTGCCCATAATTATGGGGGCTATTACCAGTTGTTGTTTTGCTGTTGTTTGAAGAGAAATCGCGGTCAACGATACTGCTGGAGAAAGGAATCATGTAACAAATATTACTGCAACAACTCTTTCTCAACGACTTTCTTCTTGTTTGTTACTACTAACTATTAGACACAGCATACCGTTCAACCTGCGCTCCACTTCTGCCTCATCCAATGTTAAACCAGCAACTTCGTTCACCAAAGACAGGTCGTCTCTTTCTCTATCGAAACTCTAATGCTCTTAATCGTTGTATATCAGTTTTAGTTGCTTTCTACTGTTTTCATCCATCTCACCTTTCTCGAAAAATTTCTTTTCTCAATAATTTTAATGCACTTCATATTACTAACATTGATATTACTAAATTTCATATTTTAAAAAATTTTCCACTCTTTTTAATAATTTTTTTTCTCTCAATATTATACAAACAAAGTGAATCTTTTAAATATTGTAAATTTTTGCATTATTCTAGCAATAATGCATTGGTAATTTTCAATGCTAACTTTTTATATAAACTATAGAAAATTTGTATATAAATATTTTTATAGAAACATTTTTAAAAGAAAATTTTTAAAGAAAAATTTTTGACGGGAAATTTTGAAGGGAAAATATTTAAAGGAAAAGTTTTACAGGAAAATTTCGAACGGAAAATTTTTAAAGGAAAATATTTAAGGGAAAATTTTTAAAGGAACATTTTTAAAGGATACTTCTTGAGGGAAAATTTATAAAGGAAAATTTTTAAAGGAATATTTTTAATGAAGAACTTTTAAAGGAAAATTGGTATAGCAAAATTTTTAAAAAAAATGTTGAAACGAAAATATTTAAAAGAAATTTTTAAAGAAAAATTTTTAAATAAAAATTTTTAATAAAAATTTTCAAAGGAAAATTTTTACAGGAAAATTTTCATAACAAAATTTTTAAAAGAAAATGTTTAAAAAAAATTTTTAAAGGAAAATTTTTAACAGAACATTTCTAAAGCTTTTAAAAAAAATATGTTCATTAAAAAATGTTCAAAGGAAAATGTTTAAAGTAAAATGTTTAGACGAAAATTTTTAAAAGAAAAAGTTCAAAGAAAAATTTATAAAAGAAATTTTGAAAGGAAAATTTTTAACAGAACATTTCTAAAGAAAAATTTGTACAGGAAAACTTTTAAGAAAAATGTTCAAAGGAAAATGTTTAAAGTAAAATGTTTAGACGAAAATTTTTAAAAGAAAAAAATTAAAGAAAAATTTATAAAAGAAATTTTGAAAGGAAAATTTTTAAAGGGAAATTTTTAAAGGAAAATTTTTAAAGAAAAAGTTTAAAGAAAAATTTATAAAAGAAATTTTTAAAGGAAAGTTTTTAAAGGGAAATTTTTAAAGGAAAATTTTTAAAGAAAAATATAGCAAAATATTTAAGGAAAATGTTTAAAGAAAAAATTTTAAAGGAACATTTTTAAAGAAAATTTTTTTAAAGAAATTCAAAGGAAAATGTTTAGAAGAAAACTTTTAAAAAAAAAATTTCTTTAAAAAAATGTTTAAAGGAAAACTTTACCAGGAAAATTTTTAATGGAAAATTTTAAAAGGGAATTTTTTACAGTTGAATGTTTAAAGGAAAATGTTGAAAGGAAAATTAAAAAAAAAGTGTTTTAAAAGAACATTTTACTGGAAAATTTTAAAAGAAAATTTTTAATAAAAAATGTTCAAAGTAAAATGTTTAAAGTAAAATATGTAAAGAAAAATTTTTTCCGGAAATTTTTATAGGAAAATTTTGAATAGAAATTTTTAAAGGAAAATGTTTAAAAAAAAATATTTGAAAGAAATTTTTTCAGGAAAATTTGCAAAGAAAATTTTCATTAAAAAATTTTTAAAGTAAAATTTATTAACGACAATTTTTAAAGAAAATTTTCTTAAAAAAATGTTTAAAGGAAAATTTTAACAGGAAAATTTTAATAGGGAAATTTTTTAAGGAAAATTCTTTCTGTAAAACAAAAATTTTTGTAAAACAAAAATTTTTACAAAAACTCTTTTAAAGGAAAATTTTTATTGAATTTATAAATTAGAATTAGTTATTAAAAATTAATAAAAGAAAATTTTTTGAATTATTATATGAATTAGAAGGAATATTACCCAATATCACTTGTCACTATTATTATAATTATTTTCTAAATAATACTTTATGAATAACTAGTGTAAATAAGTTTTGTAATGATTTTCATTTTATTTTCAGTTAATAATTTAAAAAAAAATTGAATATGAAAATTACAGAGAAACAAAATTTTCTATAACAAAAAGGAGAAGCTAAAAATTTTCCAATCAATTTTGTGACTTAAAAAAAATCTGACCATATGTTTTTTGTTGAACAGAAAGTCAGTCAAAAGTTTTTTTAAGAAAGAAAGCTGCACTTTTTAATATAACATAAAGTAAAGAAAATTTCTAAAGTACATTAAATTTTTTCATTAATATATAATTAATTAACTTTAAATTGCAGTTTTTTGTACAATAAAGAACTTTAGGAAGATATGTTTTTCTATTTTCACGCTATTAATATATTTTTGCATAATTTTATTATAATAGTACAAAAATTTTACTTTAAAAAACAAAAAATTACTTTAATTTAAAAAAACAAAAAATATATTAAAATGTTTGAAAGGTTTCACCTAAAAAATATATTTCAAAATCTGAAATATTTTATTTAACTGTTCAAGTTTGTTCAAGTTTTAGATTTTAAAATTTCTTAAATTTAGTATATTTTTAAATATTGTTTTCTAATATTAATTAAATATTAAAATATTATATATATTGATCATAAATATAAAATTAAATTTGATTTTTAGTTTCACCATTCGTGGTGAATTTTAAAAAAAAAGGAAACAATATTTATTAAAAAAAAAAAAGGAAATTTTTTTTAAGAATTCTTTTTGACCTGAATTTGAAAATTATATAGAAACTAAAATGTTAACCAAACTAAAAACAAAAAAAATTGAGTAAATTGTAATTAATTAAAAGAAAAATTTCACCACATTTTTCGATCAGTCCGTTTGTTTGCTGGTTCGTGTTTTTTTTATTATGGTTCTTTTTTTGTTTGTTATGCTTTTGAAATTATTTAATTCGTTTATTCCTAATTACCTCAGCCAAAATTAATACCATACAAATCAGTTAAGGTGAAATTTCTCTTTGCATTCATTTTGCCAGGTAACAACATCAGGTAATCTTGCATCTCTTCTTCTTCATTCACTTCTCTTTTGTCATTATTATTATTATCATTATTACGAGTTTTTTTTTCTATAGCTTTTTATCTTTTCGATTTCTTCACCTTTTCCGAAATGGATGAAAAGAAAATCAAAGAAAATGGAGGAAATCGATTGCGCTCACGGTGTTAATTAATGTTGGGCATGTAAACGGTGCAAAGTCATGGAGGTGCGCGCTCGTGGAAAGGTAAACCGAAATTGGGTCAAACTGTATGAACTTAGCTTTGGGCTTTTCTTTCAATGGCACAGTTTTCAAGTTGAATGTCTTGCTTTCAATTCAAAGGTCTTTTTATATCCCCTGCCTCCTTTACCGACTTCTACCGAAATTTATTCTACATAATGTCTTTCTTTTTCTCTCTCTTTATCTCCGTTTAATGTTTTCTTTTGAATTTATCCAATTTCATTCACAAACACTAATAGAATGCATTTATCGCGCTACTAAATTACAGTTTTTTTTTTACCTTCAATAATTGACTCTATGGCAAAGAGGATCTTCAAACTGTCACCATCTTTATTTTGGTGAATCGTATTTCACCAAACCTTTCTCTTCGCATTTTCTGTGTTTCTCTTTTGCTCAAATAATCATCAATCGAATTAATAAATATTGAAATTAGATTTTCTCTTTAGATCCAGCTTATAATTACTAATATACTTATAAATTTATAATTAAGAGCATACATTATTTGAATGAGATACATTTCTTTTCGTTTTGGGATTAACAAAACTTTAGGTCAATACGTCATCATATGTTCACATGCTCATATTATGTCAGAGCTTTAAATATTCAAAATGAGATAAAGTGAAACTATTACAGACACCCCAGTTTTTTTTTTTTGATTTTATTTATTTAGTATTACATAGTGTAGCTTTTGACCAACCATGAGACTATATAGCGCTTTTATTTACTCTATTTTTATTTGTTTTATAATATTTTTTTTATTTTAGTTTTTTTCTTGATAGGATAGTGTACTGACAGTAGTTTTCATATTAATTTGTTCATACACAAATTATTCTTATCAAAAATAAAAACAAATCCCTTATCAAAATTTTTTTTTTTAAATATTGGCTAATAAACAATATATGTTATTTTCTAGGTACTAAGAAAAAAATTAATTTTTTGCTTTTATCAATAAAATTATGTCATACTTTTATGATACTAAGTATTCATTCAACAAAAAAATTCGTAAGTTCATAGAAGTTAACTTTATTTTCATTTAAAAAAGAAAAATAAATAAATAAATTAGATTAGTTATATAGATGATTATTTTGAATAGTTTAATTAAGGGGCATTTTTTTATTGCAGTGATTCTAATTTTTTAAAAATATATTTTAAAGACTTTCGTGAATTTCTATGAACTTTTTTTCTATAAAAAATTTTCAGCTTCTTTTTCATAAAATATAAATGGGGAAATATTATTTAAAATAAATTTCAAACAATAATATAACCTAAAAAACAAGAAGATAGCAATTAAAAGTAAAAATATTTTTGCTCAATCGGGAGCAAATTTTTATTATTTTCATGAAAATTTCGTAATAATAAAATTTTTATGAAAATAAGAAGAATTTGTAAAGTTCGTCTAGTAAAATAAGAGCTAATTTAGTTTAGGGCATATTTGGATCAAATATATATAATAATTGAAGGGAGAACATTTAAATTAGAAAGTATTTATTAATATAATATAAAAACTAAAATGTCCGTTCGCATATATTTAAATACTTCTGTACTCGGCAAAACACAGTCTGCCATATGCAAATGAAAAATATTTCCAATCCACAGATAAATATGAATTAATAATTTTATGTGTTGAAAATTTTTACCATACATATAAATCCAACCATACAAATGATCATAAACATATTATTCTAAATAAAAAATAAACAAATTAGCTGGAATCATTTTTTTGTGTGGATTTTTTGTAATTTTTCAGAATTTTTTGAGAAAATTTCAACTTTAAAAAATATTTTTAATATAATAGACATTGAAATTTGATCAAGCAGGAAATGATCCTCAGGATACACGATTATTTTTCATAAGAGAAAATCAAGAAGTATATATCAAAATGAAAGCAAATTTATGTCCTTAAAAGGTAATTTTTTTTTTTTTTTTTTTTGGAATAAATCTTTAAATTTTGGCATATCATTGTACTAATTATTAAACAGTAATTTTATAATTAAAGTTCACTTAAAAATATAAGCACATTTACTGAAGAATTATGACCGCACGGAGCTTATAGCCATTAAAATTTATATAAAAGTGGATACTAACTGTGATGGAGCATACCTTATTTTGGAAGATTCAGTTTTCAGCACTACTTGGCAGATTTATGATTTTAAAAAACGAATTCAAGGTATTCTGTTAGGTAGTTATACATTGACGATGGTATTTTTTTCCACTATTCATAGCAGTTATGAAAGGCTTCAACTGGAATCGCCTCAGATCCTTGATAATACTTTGATGGATAAAGTTATGCGCTCTAGGATCTTTTTGCATAACAATAACCATGCGGTCATAGCACTCAGAATTGATGGTAACAGTTATTCCTTCTTCATTTCCAAAGAAGTATGGGCCAAAGGCACCTTCAGACCAAAATCCATACTACACAGTCATTTGTAGGAATCTCATATATGTCAATTTTGCTTATTGACGCTTCCACCGAGCAAAAAATAATTTTCATCGTGTTCGAAAAATCATAATTCAAAGCCTGTTGTCCCAGCACTCAATCTACATACTTTTACGCATCGTTAAGTAACTAAACAATTTATATAATATAAAATGGTTAATATTAAAATAAAATAAAAATTTTTGAGTAGCATATGCATTTTTAATCTATCAAATAATAGGGCTGTACTTTCCAAACCTTTAAATGGATAACTCGGTACAGTGTTTCTGGAAGGAAATTTTTAATGTAAGATCATATAAAAGTATCTTGGTAATAGGCTTCAATTTAGGAAGATGATGTACTTTTAAGAGTTCTTTGATCTTTGATCCTTTTTTCCAACAATAATTCGTTGATTTGATCGTGTGACACATGGTGGCGCATCCAAATTATGGTAGATGAACCTAACAGAAGCCCTCACTAGTTTCACCTTTTTAATTAGTTTTCGATGTTGCCCACGGTTCATTATCCACTGCTTGTTGGCCGTCCAAAATTCTTTAACGGTAATCAAAAGGGATGTTCCCTATAGGTTCGTTGAAACATTTAGTAAGTCAAACTCGTTGATTCACGAATCTCAGCACAAAATTTGATGACACATCGGAACGCACAACAAATACAAAACGTAGGTCCTGGGCGTGTTGGAATCTTGACATCTAGATGGGACTAACAAACAAGCTTTATTGAGAAGAATTCCGCATTAATTTCAGTACCGTAACTTTTCTTCCCAAATACAAATCATTATAAGCAATTCTAGAAGAGCAAAATTTTTAAGTTGTGTCTGTAAGCAAACATATTTTTGGTTTTGTCCACAGCAAAAAATCCTGCATTTGTACATCAATCAAATAAGAAAAGACAAATATCTTAAACCGAATTAGCTAACTTAATTATGCTTTATCGACAGCAACTAAGCAAAATGAATTTTTTGGTTACTTTAAAATTAAAGACTTTAAATAGAATAAAAAATTGTGTTAGAATATTGTTAACATAAGAAAAAATATACTCTTTCTTAATCAAAAGCAAATAATTTAATATTTTTTTAAAAAATTAATTTAATTTTGAGATAATTAAATGTTTAAATAAAATGTATAAGTAAATAAAATTAAATTAAAAAGCAATTTAATAAAAAAAAGTTATTTCGACAATAAAATTATCTTGGATTTCTGATTTCTCGGCCGGAAGAATCTGTTTGAGGATGCGCTGGAAACGGTAGTCGTTGTTGGCATAGCATATATAGGCTTCCCACCAAACAATTGACCTAGGAGTGTACCATAAAAGATTTTGGGTAAATGGCCTAGAAAGACATCAACAACTGTCATCGGTACCCTCCAACAAAATTTTTCTTTCTCTTTCGTTGGTACCTTATTTTGGGTCCTTGGAGGTTTGTCTTTTTTTTTAACTGTATCAAATCAATTTTAACTTTTTTTTATTAACCAAATTTTATCTTGTATACTATTCAAAAACATTACCAATTCCCACAAATTTTAATTTTATTTGCTGATTAATTTGGTTTTTTTATAAAGGGTTTTTTAATAAGAGCAGTATGTTTTTTATCTCAAATATAACAAAAAGGAAATGTGGTAGAGTAATATGTATTTTTTTTTTGTTTTTATTTTGAAGTATAATCGATGCAATTATGCTGTGAAAATAATATCACTTAAATGGTTGCCTCTGTCTCATTTACAGCACCGAATACGGTGGTTCCAATTTTCAACCACCTTTTTACAATTAATCCGGACTTACTTCACCCTACAAGAAGAAGTCCAAAGGTGTTAAAGCACAACTTCTCGGAAGCCATTTTACATCTTCATAGACTCGTCAAATTGATTGTGGTATAGGATGTGTGGCATGTAGCGCTGTTTTGTTGAATCCCCATATTCGTTTAATAAATAGCTTCCAATTCAGATAGTAAGGGCAACTCATTCCTCATTGTGAAAAAAAAATAGTAACCGATGATACCACCATGCTATAAGCCACATCAAACTGTACGTTTTTCGGAATATAAAGGTTCCTCGTGAATAATTTGTGGATTATAGCTCCGTAATGACCATTTTTTTTTATTCACCGATCCAGAGAGATGCAAATACGCCTAATTTGAGAAGATGAATTTCTAGCCATTTTTGAAAAAAAAACTTTTATTTTGTTAAAAAAATCGGATAATTTCCGGTCGTTGTTAAGGCTAACATTGGCAGAAGATTTACCCTTTCTTCATTGAAGAACTTAACCCTCCCCCCCCCCCTTTCTTCATTGAAGAACTTAACACCTTCAAATGTCTTCAAATAAAAATGTGTGCATTCTGGAATGACTTTTTTTTAAATTATATTTGTGTGATGTCACTATTGATGTGAATTTGGAACACCGCTCCACCCCACACAATTTTTGGCTACCACAATTTTTAGTGTCCCAGCTCCTCTCTTTTTTCTACTTGACTATTCATCAACACCTAGAAATATATTTCTACTTGGCTATTTAATACAATACATAACAGCTAACAGAGCCAATTTCAGTCAGTCTAAATTATTTCGTTCAAAAATTCTGACCAAAACATCAAAAACTGTCCTCATAAACTTAGGTTCTGAGCAAAAACCATTTCAAACTCTTATCTACATTTGATAGGGGCATCCTTCGAAAAAATGTTGTCTTCCTAAATGAGGATGGACATTTCCGGATACTATTTAATGACGAAATCCTGGAGCATTACTGTGACCGCCCAATTGTGGACAAAATTAAAATCAATAAGCTTTGGTGGGCTGGACATATAATCCGTATAGATAAGAAAAATCTTGCTAGGAATGCCTGCAGTGACTCCATTTATGGTCCCTACTTGTAAACCAGTATGTCAAACAGGAAGATGCCAGGTCGTTCGGACATTTTTGATTAAGTCGTTAATGATCACGATGATAATAAATATAAGGAATTACTATTTTATGGCATATCAAATACTCTTTTAGAAATTGCCATACCTATTTATGTATGTATTTCCAAAAGAGTAATAGAATACTTCCCATCATTTCCTATATGACCAATTAAACAAAAAAATATTCAAACAATAAAAAATCAACCGAAGAAGAAAGAAAAACCAAAATTCCAATAAATTTAATTAATTATCATTAATATAATTAATTAGTACAAAATTAAAAAAAATCTTTTTTGATATTAAATATTGAACAAATATTTGTTTTTATTTTTCAGGACCATCTATTAAACATAATACATACACACTTTATATCAAATAATTATATTTTTATAGAGCAAATCTGTCTCTCCATTCGATATTACGAGTATATATGTGGATGGATATAAATAAATGCATTCTTAATTGGAATCTCAATTGGAAAATAAACAGAACTGGACAAGTTTTTGATAACAACCGGTTTGATTAAGTTAACTAAAGAGATGCAGGAAGGAGATGATCAACTTTAAGATAATTAAAATAAATATACGGGAATGTATGCATTTATTATTATTATTATTATTATAACTTCATCTGAACATTAAATAGTACAATATTATTATTACGAGTTGTATTATATCGTAAAGAAGAGAGACCTTGAAAATATGCATCAGCATCGTACAGTTCATGTACATTTTCACAAGCCTATATGTCCAGATATCTGGTTGTAGGCCTACACTCTTATCTGCACTTGTAAGTGCATATGTACGTAATTGTACATTTGTACGTACTTGTACATACGAGAAGAGTATACTACTTATGAAGATCTTAAAAATATTGTATGTTTTAAAAAGAGAGAGAAAAAAAAATAATAAGAACAGACCCATTTGTACAATATGATACCATGAATCAATTCAATTATATAAAAAGCATTGGCACAGTATGTTAAATGCACCACTGTTAAATACATAACAAGTACTTAAAAATGGAAATTATAAAATTCCACTTATATTATACGAGTTGTAATGCAAGTGAAAGTTATCTTATCTGACCTGTCTGAATAAATGGACTTCTCGCTTATCAGTTACTGAGAAAAAAGACCAACAATTCGAACGGTCATCCTTTTTCCCACATCACTATTATTGTTGACTAAAAAAACAACAACAACAATTCGACAGTTTTCGTCATTTTTTTCCACCAGTATTGTTGAGAGAGAAAAAAAAACAACAACAATTCGTGTGATCTTCTATACAATCTACTCCCCTTCCGAATCCCCTTCCTCGGCATTTGTGTTGTTCGTTGTGCAGAGTAATTTATGTGAGCGTACATCTCAACTACTCGTATTTTATTAGGGAATAGTGAGTGCATTTATTTATACTATGAAACTTTGATGCATCTCTTTTTAATTATAATAGATTTTTTTGTTGTTGAAAAAATAAAGAAAAAAAATGGAATTTTTTGCTTTGAAATAATTAGAGTTTCATGCAATTCTATCAAAATTGTGATAATTTTATAGGCACAAAAAAGAGAAGAAGAAGAAGAAAAAAACTCAAGAGGTCGATGAGTGTTTTTTTTCCCTTTTTTTCAAAAAAGAATGCATTTCTTAAAAAAATAATGCATTGCTACAAACAAATAAAAAACAGAGCAGTTTGTGTTTTTTCTTATTTGTTTCGTATTTTTCATGATAATATTCTATTAATATAGAGAGAAGAAAAAGGAAAAAAATACACCTCATAATGGAAATTAAATCGAATGGAATCGAAACTGTTATAAAGAACAAAGAAACATTACCCAGTGCACAGCCCACCCCATCCATCAGATAATGTGTAAACGATGAATTTTTTTTATTTACAAACCAGTGGCGTCGGTGGATTAAGTAAGTAATAATAGGTCAGGAATCCGCCTTTTTCCGATGGAGTTAAAAAAAAATTACCAAATTTTCCTCATTTTCAACAAAATTATAATATAATTTTTAAATATATTTTTTGAATTTTTGTTTTGTTATTTTTTTTTCTTGTTATTTGGACTTTGAAATAATCTTTACCAATATTTGATGGTAAATATGCGAGCAAATATCGTCTCGTATATATATATTGGGTTGGTGCAAAAGTAATGACCATTTTTTGCATATACAATTAAACAATTTTTTTAAAGATTTGTATTATTTATTTAATCAATTATATAATTTCCATCCGTTCTTATAACCGCCTCCCATCTTTCTATCAACTTATTAATACCATTAGTGTAAAATTCCTTGGATTTTGATGCGAAATATGTAGAAAGGGATGTTTTTACCTGCTCTATTGTATCAAATTTTTTATCATTTAAAAAATTTTGCAGTGATTGGAATAAATGGAAATCGGAAGGAGCAAGATCTGGAGAATACGGTGGTTGCTTGATAACGTCCCAATTCAGCTTGTATTGGGTCATTACAGCCACGTGTGGTCGCGCGTTGTCGTGATGAAACACTACCCCTTTTCTGTTTACCAATTCTGGTCTATCCTTTTGAAAGGCGATGTTCAATTTGGATAATTGCTGAAAATATCGTTCTGCTGTAATTGTCTGATTGCGTTTCAAGAGTTCAAAACACACAATACCCTTGCAATCCCACCAAACACAAACCATAACTTTTTTTGATGGATTTCGGCTTTCGAAGTTGTTAATGGGGCTTGTCCAGGTATGGCCCAATGTCTATTTCTTGTCACGTTGTTGTACACGACCCATTTCTCATCTCCCGTTACCAGACGATGCAAAAAAGGTTCATGTTTTTGTCTCGCACTCAAAGCAACGCACGTTGAAACACGATCCAATAAATTGGCAGCCGACAATTGGTGAGGTATCCAAACGTCGTACCGCGAAACCATCCCCATACGCTTCAAATGCCTTAATACGGTTGTATGGTTGACTCCCATCATCGACGCGATCTCCCTGGTGGTTAGACGTGGATTGGTGTCAATTATGACTTTTAACTTGTCCTCATCAGACTTCAATGGCCGCCCGGTACGTGGTTTATCAATTAGTGAAAAATCCCCAGATCGGAATTTTGTAAACCATCTTTGTGCCTGCCGAACTTTGATGACATCTGCTCCATACACTTCGCAAATGTTTTTGGTTGCCACACTCGCGGTATTGTCTTTACGGAATTCATAAAGTAAATAATGACGTAAATGCACTTTATCGACCGACATTTTGAAAAAATACAAGGGCTCTTCACTGTACTCTGGCCAGGCCAAAACTGAATAGAAAGTTGAGGGAAAGCATCCTTTATACAATGGAATCATTTAAAAGAAGGTACTATTCATCATTTCTGAAGAAAAAATTTTTTTACCTAGAATTATAAAAAAACGGTCATAACTTTTGCACCAACCCAATATATATATATAACTAAATAAATAAGAAGAAGAAAAAACTTCTTCCTATATAAAAAAAAAAAATTATAAACACGAATGATACTAATGTATTCATCAGAATTTAATATATACCAGTGGGTGGTGGTATACCATTATTTTAATATCCAATGCAACAATATTCAAGTGCACATTTCAACCCTTCTTTAAATATCAAAACATCCATCCTTCCATTAGTGCATTCATTGATTTGAGCATACCAAAAAATCCATATAAACAAGAGCACATCCTTACATACATTTGTAGATTGATGATAATTTTCTAGAATATCGTTCTGGCCCACAGTTACACAGGCATCGAAGAGAAAAAATATCAGGAAAAAAAAATTTCAAAGAGAATAAAATTTGAACACGCTAAACTATGCAAGTGGAAATAATATTTTACTTTAAACAGAGAGAGCCAATGGGTCGAAAATAAATGAATAAAAAAAATATTATTAAAAAAAAAACCACAAAAAAGAACTTACCGACGAAAGAAAAAAAAATGGTGCAAAACATATTAAAAATGAGACGAAAACGTCTGCAGAGATGGCGCTGCTACACAAGTGACAAAGGAAGTTGTAAGCCACTGCTGTGAGGCGGCTGCTGCTGCTGCAGAATTTATAAGAAGAATGCAGGAAGCTGCAGTAAAAATGAATGAGAACAAATGAGAATAACAACTATGGGTGTTATAGGACCAATTTTATTTGCGGTGGAGTAGAGAAGGAGAAGGGTCAATAGTGTAAGCAATCAGAGGAGAAATTGCTGCAAGTTAAAAGGAACTGCGACAACAACGCCGCCGCCACATTGATAGTGTGGTTGGCAATAGTGTAAAATTGATAAAAAATCAAATCTGAGAAAATTAAGAGGCTGTTGTCTGATGATGAACAACAACAACAACAACAACAACAACAACAACAAAAACAACAACAACAACAAAAACCCTAAGATATGGACACAAAAATAAAAACGGGAATAAATTTGTTTTTTTGCTTTTGATAAAATCTTATATCAAACGAAAAGGGGGTATAAGAAAAGAAAAAAATCAACTCTCACGAAATGAAGCATATGAGAATGAGTTAATGCAGTCTGAAGAGACGCAAAATACATATATTCGCCATGATGATCAGTGCGTCGTCGCTGTCGCATGTGTGCGCAGTTGAATGATCTGGTATAAGGTCACGGTGTATTGTTGTTACTTAAACTAAACGCCCGTCAACCGATGGATGGCAGGATGATACCAGGAGGAGGCTTTCGATGTTTTCTTTTTATAGCACAATCTGCTGCTAATCGCACTAGCACGAACAAATACTAACAATAAACACGGGCACTCGAATCCAGTGTTACTATTTGCAGGAGACACCCCATCGTTGTGTTTTTCTTGTACAAGTATTAGTAGTCTGTGCATAGTGCTGTCTGCAGAAAACCATTGCAGATAAGACAATGCAATCGATCGCGCTGCGTTAACAAGGCCTATCATCAACAACACACCGGCTGTTCCAGGCTCTCTCACTAAACTTTGGCTTAAGTTGACCGGAGCTAATTATAGACAGAAAAAATACCAAAAAAAAACAACCCAAGAGCGTCATAAATGCCGAACGCTGTCGGTATTTGCTGTAGGAAAAAGGTGGGGGGTGGGAGTCTATAGTGAGTAAATATTCACACCGATAATTTCTGATTCGCACACATCAACAGTATATCCACCACAACCCTATACAGAGCTGTTGCCATCGAAAAATAAGTCATCCAAAAAAAAAAAAAAAAGAAAAAAAAATGCATACTAGACAGTTTTTTGATAATCAATATTATTGTTTTTTTTTTTTACGATTTTCGATTCCTTTTATCATTTAATAAATATACACATGCATATAAAATACGTGATCAATATATTTTCTATAATCAATATAAAAAAAAAGAAAAAAAAACAAAAAAAAAAGTTTTAAGTAAAATGTTAAAAATAAAAATTTATTAACAATAACTCCAATCGATTATTGAATATTTTCAATGATCTTTCCAATCAAAAAAAATATAATTGTTTAATAATTCCTTTTTTTTTCTCCCCATTCATGGGGTGTATGTGTTTTTTTATTTTATTATTTAAATATATTTTGCAATAAATTTATTTTTATTCGTACATACATAAAATATGCAAATAAGGAGTTTAAAAATTTGCAACAAATTTTCTCACCATATAATTAAATTGAAAAACAAAATAATAATCGAAATAATATAATATGTTCCAAGTTTGGTTTGTTCTTTTACAATATAAATACTCGTAAACAGGATGCAAAAATATTTTTTTATATATAATTTTATATATGAATTAATCGGATTTATTATTGATTGATTTAATTCAACGTTTTTGGTTTCTTTCCAATTTGGTAAAGAAATTTCTACACTTTTCAATGCATTCTCGTAAAAATTCTTTTATTCTGTTTGATTTATTACTTTTTTATTACAATTCTAAATGTTAAATTTTGGCAAATATCTAAAACTGTCATATAGTAATAAACATATTTGGATAAAGGTATTAATTTAGGTGAATTTCAAAAAAAAAAAAACCAAAAAATTATAAAAGTTTATTTTTTTTTTCAAAAATTTTTACTTATTAAAAACTTTCTGTTAAAAAATAACAGAAAAATAATTTAATTTTTTTATAAATAAAATGAATAGCTAGTTCCTTATCATTAAGTTATAAAGAATATTATTGCAATTTAGCATAAAATACAATTCAGTGTAAAGTTTTTCGCAATGTAACGACCGGAAATTAAAGCTAAGTCAGGACTTGACCTCGACAATACGCCTACGTCATATGATGGATGATGGATGGATGGTCGGCAGCCAGTAATGGCATTTTTGTACATTTTCTAGATTTTTATTTTTAAAATTTTTCTTTCTCAATATGAGTTTTTTTTATGAATTTTAGATTTGGGGGAAGGGTGAAGGGGTGTGTGTGGTCTTTAGTTGGATTTTTCTTTTGAATCTTTCGTGAACGTTTGCACATGTGTATGGAGTAATTTTTGTGTAAAACTTAACAAAGTTTAGCATATTTTCATCATTCTCAAGTTCCCCTCGCATGCTGCCACCTTCCTTAATCACCACCACTTTTGAGTTTTACATTGCTACCAACTAGCTGTTTGCCACCACCACCGCCAACCCCCTTTTCAAAACTTCGGACAATTTATTTTTGTTGTGCAGTGCATACGAAGAGAGAGAGAAAGAGAGAATGCGATTATAATGCAACTCAGTATTCGACATCTGCATACACGTATGAATAGTATGCGTAGTAATATTCTCGAATCCGTCACTATGGCTTGTGAGGGCGATGTGCCTCTGGGCGCGTTCAAATACGTTCTATATACTATAACGGCTCCAATTGCATACACAAATGCAATTGTACGCATCATCGGAATATTGACCAAGGTTAGGTCCGTTTCTGGCCTTTTAGTATATTACACAAATGGACATTAAGTATGTGCGAATAATATGCAATATATTTTCCAACAGACTGTAGAGAGCTTCATTTACGATCTCATATTATAAACTCGATAACTGATTCGATTAATGTTCAGTTGACGATTATTGTATTTCATATGCAAATAAAGAAATTATTTTCAACTTAAACTGGTTTTGTTTTTTTTACTGATTATCATAATTTACCCTTTTTTTCTTACCTTTCGATATAACTTAATATGAAATTTGACAAAAGAAAATTGCATAAAATTGGAACAAATTAAATTTGTTTTTTATTAAATATTGAAATAATTAAAATGTTTATTAATTTATAAAGAAAAATCTAATTTATATGTATCAAAATGGAGTAACATGAAAAAATAGTATTCACACGAAATTTACTAATCAATCAAATTTGACGATATTTCCCTCAATATGAGTATATTAACCGGAAAAAAGGAAAATCAATTCAATCCTTATATTGAGTAATTTGTGCAAAAGTAAAAATGTATTGTTGCCGTTAACTTTAACAAAAGTTTACTAAATTGATTAAAATATCTATAATTTTTTTTATATTTTGCTCAAAGAGCAATTAGAAAAAATCCAATTTGGACTTACAAACTAAAAATTTTATAGAAAAAATTCAATTTGAACTTATAACCTAGCAAATCCTGATGTTCTATTATTTAAATTTTCTGTAGTATCCGGAATATCTTTAACATTTAAAATGTTATTAAAAAAAACGTTTAATTATTCAAAAATTATATATGAAAATGAATTTTGTTTATTTATTTGCTCTTTAGGTCTTTATAATGACCATGAGACCATTTGGCGATATCATATTCTCTGTGATTTGGAAGAAGTCAATATCCAAAAAGAAAGTCTCGAATAATGGCATTCGTTTAGGATTTGAGATATTTGTAGAAAAGTTAAAAGCAAATAACTCAGTAATCACTAGTTGCATTATAATTGTGCAATAACTAGAATGTGAATTTATCGGTATAGTATATGAAAAGTTGATCAATTTTAAAAATATATAATATATTTTATATACAAAACTACTTCGACAAAAGTGATCACATATTACAAGGTGCTGTATCAAAATCAGCAGCACGTAACTGATTCGTTTGCTTTCGTTCTGCTCGGTCAATTACCGAAAAAAGTGATGAAATTCTCGAAAAACTTATATCAGCAGTCATGAAATAGCTTATGAATTAAATATTCATCATCAAACCGTTTTAAGCCATTTTCGAAAGGCTGGGTTTAAAGAGAAACTCGATGTTTAACATCTGCGATACGCTGCTGAAGCGCAATGAAATCGAGCCATTTTTGAAGCGAATCATGACTGGCGAGACGATGAGTTAAATATTGGAATATCTTCGAAAGAGATGAAAAATTGGCAAAACACGAGATCGAAAGAGATTATGACAAAAGAAAAGTGATCGATCCCAAACAATTTCGATGCCAGGATTAATGGCCATTTTAAAAGGTGACACTCAAAACTTTGTTTAGAATTTAGTGTATCAAAAGTTATTCAAGTTAAAAAAAGAGCCTCAAAGCAACGCAGGCTTATACATTTTTTTTTGTTTTTTGTGGTGAAGGTTTGCTCGGTTTTGTTTTAGAAATTTTTAAGTCAAAGGTAAAGCCCGTTCTGGTCGACCAACTACCGATAAAAGTGATGAAATATTCGAAAAACTTCAGAGCCAGGCTGGTATGTCAGCAGACATGAAATAGCCTATGAATTAAACATTCATCATCAAATCATTTTAGGGTCAAAACGAACTTCGCCTCATGAATTGAGTATGAGAAACAAAATGGATCAATTAAATGTCTGCGATGCGCTGCTGAAGCGTAATAAAATCGAGCCACTTTTGAAAGGAATCATAACTGGCGATGGAAAATTAGTAAAATACGAGAATATCGTTCGAAAGAAATCATGGAAAAAGACAAATGGACAATCATAAACTATTTCAAAGCCAGGATTAAAAGCCAATAAGATTATACTGTGTATATGGTGGGACTGGAAAGGAATCGTAGATTATAAACTGCAATTACACACATATTATTGATGACTCGCCAAAAATTAAGAGAGCTTGTCTGGGAAGTTTTGATTCATTCATAGAGTAGCCCAGACTACCACTACTTTCGACATCTGCACAACTCTCTTAATGGATTCAAGCTGATTTTAATAGAGACCTGTGAAATACCACTTGATTTGTTTTTCAACCAGAAACCATATAAGTTCAATACTGATGAAATTTTGGCTCTACCCAAAAAAAAAACGAACTATTGTCGATAATAAAAGATTTTAATACTTGATTTTAGCGTCTCTTTTTTATTTAGAAATGCCACGAACTTTTTCGACTAACCAAAAATTAACCATAACTTTTTAAAAAGCTTTTTAGCCAAAAAGTTTAATTTTCCATTAATGTAGGAGAGATATTGTTAAATAAAAATCGGTACATTACCAATTTAAAAAAATTGTATTGAATTGAATAATATGTTTGAAAAAGAGAAAGAAAAAACACTAAATAAGTTTGAGAAAGGAATTCCCCCAATAACAATTATAATTATTATCAAATAAAAGTTTAGCAATATTCTATCAAATCTATTTCAAATGTAAGAGATTTTTCTAAAATAATTTATTATGCAATATAAAATCGTTTTTTCTTCTATTAAATTGATAAACGTAATATATAATAAAATTACCACAATTATTCTTATCATATTTGTATAAATATGAAGGCGACCAAAAAAACAAAAAACATCAAATAAAATAGTATCCTACTAATTTCTTTGAGGGCATAAATAAGTCAATGAATCATAATCTTAATTTTGATATTTTTATAGCAAACAAATATTGTACTAAAGGAAAAATAAAAAAAAAAAACATTTAGTGATAACAAATATCTTCTATATTTTGTTAATATACAATAGTTTAATAGAAAATTAAAATTTCTTATAAAGTATATACGTCTGTACTTTAAGTTTGTTATTGTGTATTGTTGTTTATAAATTTCTTTTATCAACTTAGTGATAGAGAAATTACAAAGAAAAGTTAATTTTTTTTTGTTTTTATATGATTTCATTTATTGTTTAGCTTCTTATATTATTATTATTGTTTTTATGTTTTTATTTGCTTTCCTTTTTTTTAAATATAATTTTCAACAATTTCCGGAAGAGCTTATTAGTATTGTAGGAGTCGAAAATACCATAAATACAGGGTTATCCAATATGTGCTTTACTAAAATATAATTAAATAAAATGTAATTTAAATTCTTAATTTGATAAAATTCCAAATTTTTGAATATAGCATAAATTTTTCCATAACGTATATTATATATGAAAATAATCGCCGTAACATAAAACTTCTTGCAGGACTCGATCCTTTTGAGATAACTTTTACGCCTATTTCATTAGGGCTGCAATTTAGCTATTATTGTAATTGGCGGATTTTAATTTTTAGAGGTCCTAAATTTAAAGATTGTCAGCATATATATATAGTTCTGTAAAGAAGACTAATTAAGGATTTTGTGAACATTTTGTGCAATAAAGCTCAAAATTTATCGTGGTATGTAGCTTGTGGCATCGTTTTAGTTAAAACTATATATGATCTGGATTTAAATCTTTAACTTTAGATTTTAAAAAAGTCTCATTTTCATGCTTTCGAAAATAATGCGCACCAGTCAGTCAATATTCATAGATACAATGGCTTCATCATAGCCGCTTGAGGTTTTTTAGATCCTCATATTTGACAGTTTTGCTTCTCGGCATATCGAACAAGCAAAAAATTTTGTTCGAAAAAAATTAGTGTATAGGTACTCTTATGAATTCATCGAAATAATGCCAACTTACATATTAATTTGATATTTATAAAATAACAGAGTTATACTTTCCAAATCGTACAATTGATAATTATTTATAATAATTCTTAGATATGAGAAACTCGCCTATAAGTCTAGTATCAGTTGTACTCAAGAACAAGCAAATTATTGTCTAAAAATTTACAATCTTTAATACACTTTCGATAGATTTGAGTTATTTTTCTTTAAATGAATGACATTTGCAAACAAATTATTATTATTAATATAAATTATGTGAAAATTTTTTCAAGTACTTTTTTTAAATAAATGTTTACAAAAAAAAAATTGTTTGAATTTATCCGTAACCCCCCTCTCCCCTCCCACCGACAAAAATATATAATTATAGATAAAATTCTGATTGTGTATCTTGTTTTGAAAAAAAAAGAAAAAAATTATCATAAATTATAATCAAAGAAAAATAATATTAAAAAATAAAAGAAAAAGATTAAAATTTAAAAAAAAAACAAAAAAAAGTAACTAAATCGTAATCAAAATAATAAAAATTGCATCATGAAAATACAGTATAAATCCGTATATGCATTATGGATCGTCTGCAGTCAAAATAGCAAAATAACCTTGTAAGGCCGATGCGCTTTTTTAATCTTATCTAAGGTTACATTCAAATAAACTTTTTTAAATGAGCTTCTATTAATTGGTATTTTTTTTTATTATGAATGTTATGGAAAGTAACTTATTTTTGGTTGTGTTAATTAAAAAAAATATAGAAATGATTACCGATAATTTACAGAAGGGAATAATCAAAGCGCAGTTACGTTTAAATGAAATTCATTTTTCGGTTTGTAAAGTACAGCTCTGTTATTTGATTGCTATTTCATAAATATATTATTAAAAATTAAAAGTATTTTTTAGCCAAATAATGTCATTTTATAATAAAATATTTTGAAATCACCAAACGATCCGAAAAAATGGTAAAAAGAGTTTTCATAATTTTCTTCATCGATGAGGCTTATTTATAGTACATGAGGCTCCGGAGCCGTCATTTGCCCGTATGTCTTTGAAAATGAAGAAGAAAAGACAGTTACTATCAAATCTGACTACTACGAAGTCTGCTCAAAAAGTATCGCGAATTTTGTGTTTTTTCAAAAAATATTTATTTATTCATGAATATCTATTTTGTCCCCTTCAAAGTAATCCACACCAGATATTATACATTTGTGCCAACGTTTTTTCCAATCCTCGAAGCACTTCAAAAAATCATTTTTTGATCTTGTTCAGCTCCTCTTTTGATGACGTCTTTATCTCTTCAATCGTAGCGTAGCGTCGTCCTTTCATGGGGCTCTTCAGTTAGGGAACAAGAAAAAGTCGCAGGGGGGGGGGGGGGCAGATCTGGGGAATATGGTGGCTGTGGCATTATTAGTGTGTTGTTTATGGCCAAAAATGGCAAAAACCAATTTTTGTTCTTCCACAAATCCTGAAGTTTCTGGCGGATTGCTTCACGTAACTTGCGCATAACTTGCAGGCAATATTCCATATTGACCGTTTACCCTGTTGCAATCGAAGTAAACTGTAAGCAAATCCTTCACATTCGACAGACCTTGGCGCGCTTTTTTCGGTCTTGGCTCGTGCGGCAACTTCCATTGTGATGATTGAGGTTTGGTTTCCACGTCATAACCATAAATCCATAATTCGTTACCAGTTATGACCCTCTGAAGCAAATTTGTGTCGTCGTGGATAGAGTCCAACTGCTCCTTAGCAATGTTAATGCGATGCTGTTTTTGGTCGAAAATGAGTAAAAATCGAAGACGAGTCAAAACACGTGCAAGCAAAGCAGCTGTCAAAAATTAACTGAACATTCAAAATGGCCGAACTTGTCGGCATAAGTAAGAGACATGAGTACCAATATAACGCCACAAAAAATCGAAAATCGAATATACGTAACCCGCGGAAATTCAAAATTCGTGATACTTTTTGAACAGACCTCGTTTAACCGTATAACAATCGACTTTTTTTTGTCTGAACTTAAATATTTTAATCCGAATGATATATGCGTTCAAGAGAATGGCGTCACAAGCCACACAACACGACAAATTTTGGCTTTATAGCATAACATGTCACTAGGATCCATACACTTGAAATTTTTTGATATTAATGAACCTTGAAGATGATGGTCCGATATGACGCCGTTTGATTTTATTTCTTATAAAACTACGCAAAAGCTTGTGGTTACGCAAATAATTCTCAAATTTTAGAACATTTAAAAACCAATAACTCCTTAGTAGTTACAGTCCGAAATGTACGGAAAAATCATCAAAAATTATTTGAATAAAGGATCGAGTCCTGCAAAACGTTCTCATAGTAGCCAAATTTAATGATGTAAATTTCTTTGCATAATAGCAACGTTCAAAACTATATTATGAAATCTAAATTTTAAATTTGTTCTATTTAATTTTTTTTCTACAAAACACAGATTGAATAATCCTTTATTTCCTTAAAAAAAAAATATTCTGCAGTTGTATCTTAGAAAAGAAACAAAACAGAAGCAAAAATTTCATAACAACAATAATACTAGAAAAATATCAAAATGAACGAGCAATTTCCATTTATTATGTAATTTTTATATTAGAACGATGCTGGTTAAAAAAAAAAGTTGCGAAATAAAATTTTGTTTTTAAAAAAATTCCATCAAAACAAACTGATTACATAAAATTTGACCCTCTCCACCTTAGACAATATTTCTAACAAAAACCAAAAACATAATAAAAATAATCATAATAATGAACAATTATATAAAGAAAATTTTTTTTGTTGACAATTTATGCACGTGTTTTAAATAATTTCTCTTATCATATTTTTATAATACAAAAAAAAAATTGTTTTTTTTTTAATTTTTTTTAGAAAGGATATCTGTACATAAGAGTTTTTTGCAATTATTTTAAGACATCTATTATTAGGAGAGTATTTTTGAATTTATAAAGCTAAAATAATATATTTATTTTTAATTCGCATATTTTATATAATATATTGATTTTTATATATAAAATATAATATTTTTTTAAAATTAATTTATAATAACTTTTACAAATAAGTGAGTTTTCTTTTAGAAGAATAAATAATTTTTATATTAAGCCCCGGCCATGTAAAACACTTTTGCCGGCCCGGTAGCATAGTCGCCGGCCTCGGTAGCTCAGTCGATAGCGTACTGAGACTATCTGGCAAAGGGGTCATGGGTTCGAATCCCACTATAGCAGCATGGTCCTACGCTAATTTTCTCACCACTTTCCTTCCATTCCCTTATCCTCTCCCCCTCCCTACCCGGACCCTCGTGCTACTAATATAGGCGGGCGGACCATCAGACCGCTTGAGCAGATGGATGCGAAAGCGTCTGGCGAGGTCTGGTGGCCCGTTAACAAAAAATAGGTAAATACGTAGCATAGCCGATAGCGTGCTGGACTACCATCCAAGGGGTTATGGGTTCGAATCCTGCATGGCTAATTACCTCACCGCTTTTACTTTCTAGTCTTCTTTCATTTCCTTATCCCTTATCCTTCCCTTTCGGACCATCAGACCGCCTGAGCAGATGGATGCAATAGCGTCTGGCGAGGTCTGGTGGCCCATTAACAAAACAAACACACAAACATGTAGAACACTCGTTAGCGAACTGGACTACCATCAAAGGTGTCGTGGGTTCAAATCCCACTGAGGCATGGTCCTATGCTAATTCGCGAAAAACCAATTGTCCTTTCTATTTCGATTTTAATTTTCTTATCCCGATATCCTTTGTCGCCAAAATGGCCTTTAGTGTCGTAACGCTTAGAATATACAATTCAGTACTAATGTTACTTGAAAGAATATAAACAAAAAAAAACAATTTTTTATTATTGAACTTTATTATGTTATTATAAAAACATTTCTTTTTTAAATACTAATGGCATGCTTCTCGCTCAAAAGCTGGAAATTTAGTGTCTTTACACCCACCGTAACCAAAAAAAAAGAAAAACAATTACGTGAACTTAAAACGGAAGGGATATAAAAATATATAAACAGGAATGTGGTATATACTTTTTGAAGAAGGGAAGGGGGTTGGAGGGGTTGGTACATATATAGAATCAAATACAAGAATAAAGATAAAGAAAAATGAAGTTATTAACCAAAAAGGATGGAACAATGACCGACGACAGAAGTGGGAGAGAACTATTGTAGGTGTAGACTCTTCTTACTATGCCCAAACCACCTAAGGCACTACTTTGCCATTTGTTTGAAGTGCCATTTTAGATATTACAACGACAACAATCCTCTTCTCAACATCGCAAATTTCCAATAGCTAAAAAATAGCCACACGGGAAACTCAAATAACTTTGGAACTTTAAATAAAAATCTATTCATAAAAAAATATGTCGTGAAGGAAAATCAACTTGTCATATCTTTGTTAATAATCCGTCCTTTTTTCACACAGAGCACGGTGCAATTTGATCAGTTGTTGGTGGTAGCGGTGAGCATTGACAGTTTCACCAGGTTTCAAAACGCACAGCATCGTCTTCCGTCCGAAGCGATTTGGTCTTGGGGAACATGTTAATGGTTGGCCGGGATCAACCCAAGATTTATTGCGTTTAGGATTCTCGAAATATATCCACTTTTCATCGCCTGTCACAATCCGATGCATGAACGACTTTCTTTTTTGTCTGGCGAGCAAGATTTCGCATGTGTTTTAGCGTCGGTCCATCAGCCTATCGTTCAATTCATGCCGGACCCATTTTCCGATCTGTTCAGTCTTCCCCATGGCACGCAGACGTATGGAAATGCCTGGTTGAGTAACACCCAATTACTCCGCGAGCATTTTTTGCGATTGGGTATCGTCTTCGTCCAAAAGCCCCTGCAATTGATAGTCCTCAACCTTCCTATGCCGATTTTCACGCTTCTTGTCCCACAAGTATAAATTACCATATTTGAACCGACAAAACCAATCTCAGCACGTTGTCTCCGATAAAGCACTGTCACCATAAGCCCCCATAAGCATTCCATTCGATTCGGCAGCCTATTTCTTCAAATTGAAGCAGAAAAGCAGAGCTTCCCGAAAATGCTCTTTTTCTGGCACAAAACTAGACATGATTACCAAAGGAATAATGTATGTTGTTGTACGAAATTGCTGACAATGTGCACTGATTAATGTTGACAGATGTCAAACTCATAAAAAAATACGCTCACTCACGCCATCTATGACCAAACAACGGATTTAAGCTTATACCCCTAGTAAATACATACCATATCCTTAAAAAAAATTTCGCCTAATTACAAAAATAATCGGTGATAGATATATCTGTATATTAATTGCTAATAATTAAAATTACATCGACGATAAGATACGCATAAATTCTAAGTAAAAAAAAAAATCATATTATCTCTATTACTGTTTGTTAGGAATAAAAAAATACGCATTAAAAAAACTGATACGTTTTTGATTTAAAAATTAATAGTTTATAAAAAAAATCCTTGCTTTTTAGTAAAAATTTCTTAAAATATATACAATAAATCGTTAAAAGAAATTCTAAGGCGCATACACATTATTGCACATTAAATCAACGCTTTTTTTTGATAATAATTAAATTTCTATTAATAATAATAAACAAAAAATCTTTAATTTTAATTAATAGTCATTTTAATCTTTTGTATTAATAAATCAATAAGAAAGCTTTATTTGTACAGAATTACATATACGAGTATGTGTAATGAAAAGTAAAAACTATTAGGCAAAAAAACTTTTTTGGAATATTACAATTCTATAAGACAAAAAAAAAATAATATAAACAAGAAAAAAGATTTTTTTTTTTTTTTGTTAAGAATGTTTGTGTAGATTTTTTTTTGCAAACAAGAAATACCATCTTGTTAATAGAGGGAAATATAAATGAACAGTGAAAAAAATTAAAAATAGATATAAAAATGAAAGCTGAGCTCCATAAAGGCTATTGGCATTCCGAAAATAATTTTCAAAATATTTAATAAAACATAACATTTTTGTAGTAAGGCCATTTTGTAGGTGGGAGGGATGGAATTGGTCGGATGGGTGTTCAAATAAAAATGATGAAATAGAGGGTAAAACCAAAGAGAGAAATAGAGAGAGATAAAGAGAAGGAGTAAATGAGATTGTTAGAGACAGGGAGGGAGACGCACACTGTTCTTTTGTACACGAATGACTTTGTACTCACCATCAGAAGCGGTGTCAATGGACGTTGTCTAAATACGACGTAATAGAGCGCGTTCGATTAAGAAGACGACGAATTCAACGCGCAATCCGACGACGACCTCCACATTTCAGGTCATCAACCGAAATTGGGACAATCCTTGGCATTGGTCAATCACACATAATATTGCCAACCAACACAACTACTGGCTCCCAACAAATACACACATAATATTCACGGGATTATTTCATTTATTCACGACAGCAAATTGGTAGTGTTGCTCTGTTTACCCCTTGCCTTGATACCAGGCGTTGTGACGCCAATAATTAGGCAATAATCACCAAAAAAAAAAAAAAAACACACACACACACAAAAAAATTAAAAAAAAGTTATATATCCAATATGTATGCGTGTATATTTTTTTCTTCTATTGTTCACAATCGAAAATGATAACAAAACACAATGAAATGGGGAAAAATAACAATCTAATAATAATAATAATAATAATAATAATAAAAATACACCATTAATAAAATTATATAAATAACAATAAATTGGGCCCAAGTAGGTATGTGTTTATGTATTTATATACATAATATTGTGTAGGCGATAGCGATAAGGAACAAATAAAGATAGAGAGAGAGAGAGAGAGAGAGAGCAAAAATAAAAAATAAAAAATAGACAATAGAAAATAAAAAACAATATCCATCGGGCAATACTAATAATGCCTTATCGTTATCAAAGTTATTCGTTGTGTGCCTATGAAAATTTGCATATAGATATATATGTGTCTATTGTATAAATAGATGCGTGCGTATATACGAGCACAATAAAAGCGAATTAAGCACAAAAGCTTTGTTTGCGAGGCGAATGCCGGGTGCATGACATCTCACGCAATATCGTACATTACCAATATTCCCAATAAAAATAGTGCTTAATTGTTCCTAGAGAGAGTTAGACAAAAACGAATATATGTGTATGAAGAGGAAAAGTCGAATGAAATTTCTTCTAGGAATTTTTTCCTCTTTTCTTTTTTTCTGTTTTGTCATTATTTTCGTAACAAAAGTTCACCCACAATTTTTCTGTTAGCTCAATTCTAGTCCAAATAAAAATATTTGCTTAGATCTATACTCTCCCATTAGAGTTGTGAGTTTTTGTTTGCGTGCTTGTGGCGTTTGTTGACATGCATGTATATAGGTGTGAGAATTTTTTTTTTTTGTAAATAATTGCTCTAGAAACTATCGGGAAAAAAAAACGTAATTTACCAACAAAAAAAATCATCGATTGTTTAATTTATTATTTAACATTTTTTCGAGCTTTTCGGTTTTGCGTTTTCTTCTTTTCTTTTTTTTAAATATTGTATTTAAAATATATTTTTAAATATTTTACATAAATGCATATATGTGTAGGATACACACTCAAAACCATATAAGTTTTATAGTTTATAAGCTTTTGCATTGAAGGGGTGAGGGGGGGCGGGTGGTGAAGTTTTATACATATTTTCGAATCTATGTTAAAATTAATATATATAAATTCAATTACACGTGTAAATAGACATTATAAATCTAGTTCGACGACCCCATGCCAAGCCCTACCTACCCCTTCCTCCTTCAAAGAACCAGAATTTAGAATGTTTTTTTTTTTTAAATTTTTTTATAGGAAAATCTATGAAATTTAACAATAATGTGCATTAATTAAATTGTAAAGTTCCGAGAAAAAAAAACGGAAATAAAAGCAACGATTTGTTTAATTTTTGTATTAGACTATTGTTTTTTCTTTTCTTATAAATATTACTAATTATATTTTTTTATATAAAAATATATGCTAAACTTAACTTTTTCTTAACTAAAATTCGTGTACATTAACCGAAAAATAACTATTAAAAATGTACAATAAATTCTTTTTCATATTGTATATACACACCCACACATAAATGTAAATGCACCTACCTACCATACATTTATTCATAACTATTAAATATAAATACTCATATATTGTAATTATCTACCAACAAATACTATGAATATTTTTTATTAAGGAGTGTTTGATACACTGTCTGGACGTGCTCTTTTGCAATACGTTTGTCGTCCAATTACGAGTATTTATGGTATTTCTTTTCAATTTCATCCCTTCAAAAAAAAAAAAAAGAAAAAAAAATATCTGCACAAGAACAGTTACAAACATAAGAGACACTTGTATTTATTCTTTTGGTTTTTATTGTGTAGTGGTTTAGGTGAGAAGCGGGGGGGTAATTTTCGTTTGAGGAAACTTTGCAATTGGATAAAGGATATCGACATAAAAATGGTAGGTAGTAAATTTAATTCAGAAGGGATAAAAATATATTTTTTTTTTTTTTCTATTTTTCTATAGAAATGTTGAAGGGCATTGACACATAAGGTTTGGTTTCGAAAAGGGATAATCAATTTTTATGAAATTATTCTTTCATTGACATAAGATTGGTTTCAAAAAAGAAACGAATAATAATTAAATAATAAATAGTTTCTTATAAAAATTATTATTGAATATATTTTAATTTTTTTAATTTGGTTTTTCTTCCATAAAGCTTATGATTTTTCTTACAAAAAAAAATCTAAACATTTATCAAAAGAAAATCCAAAAAAAAAAAAAAAAAAATTCCCAAAATAATATTTATTCAATTATGTTAAAATGGAATTTTTTTAATTACTCGTAAAAATAGATTTTTTTTTCTTTAAAAAAAACTGTAAAAAAAGTTCATTTTTTGTAAAAAAAATTAAAATTTCCTGTTTTCATTGAAAATGTGTTTGATGATTTCGTAAGAAATAAAAGCAAAATTTATAATTTCGTATTCGAAAGATTGAGTTGCATTTATTTTGAAATAAAAGCTTATCCATTTGGTTGTTTAAAAAGTCATTTTGACAGATGTCAAACAAAAATTCTAGTTAAAATAATATTTATTTTGTATAATATTTGCCATTATGATAAATTTAAAATTTTCTATAAAAATATGGATTGTTTGAATGCAAAAATAAAAGAACTCTGCTGGAACAACCGTCTTAGTTTTGAGGATTTGGAAAAAATCCCATTTTTAAATAATCGAATAAAATTGAAAAAAAAAATTTATTGTCATTCAATTTTAAAATTAATATATTTGATTGGTATGAAATAAGAAATAAACCGTAATGGTTTGTCTATAGGTGTAACGGTTTTTACCAAATTCCTCCTCCTCCACCCCTCTCCCCTGGCTGTATGTTAATTATTTTTTTACTCTTTACAAATACAAATTATAAAAGGATTAAGTAAATATTTTTTGTTGCTATTTTAAGGTCTCTGAGACAAGAGCTAGATGCCATTATGTAGCGCCACGACCATAAGGTCATTTAGCGACATCATATTTATAGGATTTAAAAAATTTGAAATATGTTAAAACACGTTGTATATTAATAATAAAAAAAGGTGAACAATTCAATCCTTTTGCTAATGGAAATTTTATATAAATTGTTTTTTTTTAAATTTTTTTTTTGCGATGGTAGATGTCTCCATTTGACTGTAGATGTGTTTCTTTGCACAACGCCCCTTAGCATACGACAGTGTGCGCACTTCAATTTCCTTTTTGTTTCATCCTCGAAGAATTACAAGTGCAAATGACATCATCAACATGGATTACTTCATAAAAATGTTGGTGTACCCAAGGAATATGTACACGGCATATTACTCAACGTGTTGTGTTTCGTGTTCAATGTCGCTTTGTGTCTAATGAGGTGCAATCTGGGGAAAAACGCAACAGGACAACGGATTCTGTCTGATATTTTATAACAGAAAATCGAGAGACGTTCACAAAGAGCGAATCACCGACTTGGCAATGAGAGATGATCATTCAAAACGTTGACTGAGTCACACCACCCACCAATGCAGAGAACCCCCCCCCCCAACCGCACCCAACACCCCTAAAAAAAACAACCGAAAATTTCGCTTATACAAAACTGAACCTCTCGAAATGTTGGAGAAGAGTTGGCACTTCTTCGTTCGTTTGCTTTTCGCTGCTCTTCTATACACGCCTCATGTTTGTGCCTTATCAACGTGTGAGTTGGTTGCCAATGAAATAGTTACAATCGTCGGGTGCGGCTGCGGTGCGGTAGGGCGGTGGTATATGTTTGCATTTGCGAAATTTCTGAGACGTAATTTCTGCCATAATATCAACTCACATTCCACAATGGCCGTGCACAGACGACCCTCGCGACTGCCAATGCCATTCAGCCGGCCGTGTTCCCGACCAACCTTAACGTGAGGTTCCCGTTCGACGTCCGGCGATGTGCTCTGCCCCATTCCAATTCCGTTTTCTATCCATTCAAATCGAACGCAAACAAATGAATGTTCGTGGATGTATTCGTTTTCTTTGTGATATTTTGTCTCGACGGTAGTCCGTCCCACCTCTGTGTCCGTCTGTAGTCTATATTGGATAAGAATCGCCGGCTAAATACACATTAACCCTATCCTCGCTACCTTACCCCCTTTGTAAAAAGAACCAACAATTTCACTCTCAAAATTCTCTTTTCATTTCCAACAACCCCTAAAACCTAAAACACATACATTTAAACCAAATGAAATGAAATGCCACAATGGCACACAAACATACCCAAAAAGGTGATAATAGTTGGTTTATGAAGGGGGTGAGGTGGTGATGGTGCTAAAGTGCTTAGAACTTTCGCGACTCCATGTGGCCAATGACTGGGACCGACGCCATATTACAAAATAAGAATAATAAAAAAAGTTACAAAACAGAACCGAATCAAGTGAAACGACCGAAAGCTTTCGCACCATTCGGACTCGTCTTCACTTTTATTTCTTTGCAGCTTGTCTCATTGTTGCTGTTAACTATTTATTTTTTCGTCAACTTTTTCAAAAATACTTTTTTTTTCGCTGCATTTTACATAAAATTTTATTCATTTTTTAATTATATATTAATTACTATACATGTGTGTGTGTATGGATTTTTTCTTATATTATCATACAAATACAAATAAATATGCGCTGTGATCCTCTCTCAATTGCTCACAACTCACAACAATTCGTTGTGACTGTAACATCTGCAGATGAAATTGATTCATTGAAACACACAAGTTTTGATAATTTTTTTTGTTTGGTTTTTTTTTTAAAATTCATATGCATTTAATTATTTGTGTAGTGGTAAGCTAAATGCATATCCACATAGAGAGAGGATGGAGGAAGAAATAATCAAAAGGCAACAAACAAAAAAATGAAAAGAAAATAATATAAATCAAAAGTTCATATTGGTTGGCAGAAGTGGGAGGGTTGGCGGTGAAATTTTTGGTTTTATTTATGAGTTCTGGAGGGGTTGGAATTTAAAGAATTTTCGAATTAATTATGACCACATAAACAGGGCGATGTCTTTTCTGATATCTACAGAATAAATGATATTAATTTTTTTTTTCAAGGAATTTATTGTGTTTTATTTTATGGTCACTTATTTTTAAAAAAAAAAACTTATTTAAATATTATTTGTAAATTGAGTTTACTTACTTAAAAAAAAAACAAATAAAAGCCCAAAAGCTTTTTTTGTTCTTATAAATGGCGGGAGAGAAAAACAGAATAATTTTCCGCGAACAATAAAAAAAACACCAAATAAATGTTATTTAATTTTTTTATTTTGTCTCAATAAAAAATAAAATTGCTGATAATATTTTTGTTTTAAAAAAACGGATGAACAAATTAACAAAAGGTCAAACGAATTAATTCTAAAAATTAAATAAATTTTTTTTAAATATTTGGAAGTTAATGCAAGTTTGAAAATTTTGGAATAAAAAAAAATTAATAAATAAAGTCGAAAAGAAACTTAAAAAATCAGAAATAAATTTTATTTTAACCAAAAGAAACTTTTGCCGTATAATTAGTGGAGAAGACATACATTTTGGTAACCTGTTTTAGGTCCTGCCTTTGAATCCAGTTAGTAACAAAGTGCAAGTACCCTGAAGTTGCCGCCATATAAAAAGTAAACAAAAATGTATTTAAAATTAAGATTTTATTAACATTTTATTTTTTATATTATTAGAAACCTTGCCATTACAAATAAATTCTAATATATATTCAAAAAGCTGTCACAGAACTTTTTCCCGATCTTTTGAGGTAACTTTTCGATGAGTTTTTTACATATTTTTGGGGGTTGTAATTCGTACCAATACTCTACGGATGTTGATTTTTAGAAAGCTCTATAATTTAAGTATTGTCTGCATAGATAAGATTTTTTTGCATTATTTTAACGAATCTTTGAGACCAATTTAAAAATTTAAAAATTATCTGCATTAACAGACATATTTTTCGACGATTTTGGTAACTAATTGCTATCATCAAATCTCCAAATTATGCGTCCTGTGAGCATTTTAAGCAATAAAACACAAATTTGTCATGTTGTGTGGCTTGTGGTTGATGCTCGTTGATTTAAAACTAATATCTTTCAGATTAAAATCTATAAAAATTTATTTATAATATTGTCCAAAAAATTGGTTATAATATTTCCATAGTACTCAGAATTGTGCTTTTTAATTTTGAAAAAAAAATACTAGCAAATGACACCTTGATATCAAAATGCACAATAAACACTCATACTTTTCGTAGATACAATGGCTTCTTATTAGTTATTCGTAAGGTGTAAGGGTTTTTAAAGCCTCATATATGGCATTTTCCCTCAGCGATGAGGCCCATTTCTCTTATCGATCAAGAACTGAGCTTCAATTATAGCTATAATTGATAATATAACTCTATTTTTTGTTTATGTATATTTAATTTTTCGATAATATATTTTTATGAAAAATATAAAATGACAAGATTGTACTTTTCAAACTAAAAAATGAATAAAGACATCCCCATTTATGGTGTTGACAATATGGTCAGTAATAAAAATAATCACCCAATCAATAAATTTAATCTCAAAACTAAAGAAAAAAAAATAGTTTTACAAAAGCGGAAACAAAAAATAAACTCTCATATTCCTCCAACTCCAAGTAAAAAGACATAAATTGAGGATTTCAGAAAAATTTCATATGCTATATTGCACTTTAGATTTGTTATTCCTGTTTTTTTTTTTTTTTTTACTTTTTTTTTAATTAACAAAGGATTTCCTTGCATAAAATGCCTGCATCAAGAAATCTGTAGTCTGTAGCGGAAATTCTTAATATTTTCGTCATTCAAAATCTGCCTATATGAGCTGTTGGTATGCACGTATCTCTTTGTCTGCAAAATATTGCCCGGTATATGTAGATTCGTTGCAAAACTGGCACATTGGAGCAAATAGTACATGGACATACACACAAGTTGCAATCACATGATTGCCATTGACTATGGCAAGGCAAATAAATTGATCCAGATATGTGCTAATATATACGTAGAAGGCACCAGTCAATACACATTGTCATAGTATGGACATATTTATGCATCCTCGAATAGAACTTTACGTGTTCAGTTCATATCTCGGCGGAGATACTTTACCGAACGAACTCTTATAAAAAAATATTGCATAAAAAAATCGAATACGTTTTAAAGAAAGAGTGCCAAGACAAGTGCCGCTAACCCACACAATTGAATACGTGTTGGCTGCATAGAGTAAACAACCTACAAACAAATGCCTAACATTTATTCAACGACGTCTCTATACGGATATGGCAGTGCAGAAAATTCTGCAAAAATTCTTCCAAATTACGTCATTTACGATGACAGCATGTTATTGCACTTGCACACACACAAACAAACATATTATTTTGGCTGTACGCAAATATTTGTGGTCTAGTGGAAATTTATCGGGGCGAATTTATATCATTTACAATCTGCCCCAACAATACCAACACGCTCTCTCATCGAAAAATACCATTTGTATCCTCATCCAACCTACCCTACCACCATCACTCGGCCGCTCTCCTCCCTTACCACTTGTCATCCCAACCCGACACGCCATAAACTTCAAACAAAAGTTACACAAAACCTTAGCTAGCATATCCCATAATTCCCTTGTCACTTATCCACAAACCGTTATTTTATAATATTTTATAGGCTTGCTATATATAATTTGGTATATTTTCATTGATTAAACGAAATGTTATCCATCCCTTTGTCAATTACAGCTTATGAATACACAGCCATTAGGTGCCAATACAATACATTCAAGGTTTGAAAAAATAAATAAAGCAAATGTTTTTAAGATTACCTAGGAGATTTTTTTTTTTTTTAAATTTAGTTCAAATTAATTTTAATTTTAAAAGTTGTCAATTTTAAATTTATGCAAAATTCTAATGGAATATTCTAGATCCTAAGAGGGGTAGTTTTATAATAAAAGAATTGCTGACATTTTTTTCAAAAAAAATTCTTAATTACAATAATAAAAATAAAGAACATTTTTCTGTAAAATTAATTGCCTGGAATTGATGTAATTTTAATAAAACTTGAAAAGCTTAAATTTTTTCGATTTAAAAAAAAGCTTTTGCCAACAATAAATTTCCTTTTTGATTTTAATAAATACAAGTTTACAATTTTTTTTTCCAAATAATTTTGAATTGAAATCATAAAAAGTAATTAAGTTTAGCAAAAAAACATTTATATAGACTACGAAATTATGTATTAAATATAGTATAGACAAAATGGCCGCCTTTGACCTTGTAGAAACTGTCCGTAATTTTTTAAATCATTTCAAGTCATATTAGTACTGATTTGTATATTCTAAGCGCCACGTCACTAAAGGCCATTTTGGCGACAAAGGATTTTTGGGAAATTGCGTAGGGTCATGCCTCAGTGGGATTCGAACCCATGACCCCTTGGCTAGTAGTCCAGTGGACTATATGCTGTCTCTGGTTAATTTCATTGATTTCGTTGGGTATGTTTTCTTAAAGTGGTTCAATTGTTGGGAAACGGCTAATTCAGACCTCCTTTTTGAAATATTCTTATAGAAAGAAATCGGAAGCTGTAAAATCTGGCGAATGAGAAAGTGCCAATCGATATTCAATTTTTTAACCTTAATCGGTCAGGAAACAGTCACTTCTTGAGAATGTAAGGGTTGATCGTGACTTTTTTTCTAGATTGTCACGTCCTCAGATTATCGATTTCATGTAAAACTCAGGATCTTGTCTAGGAAGCTTTAAAACGTTTTCGCACCATTGCCGATGGCACATTTAATTTCTAGGCTGAAATTCCTATATCATCTGAATTTTGTACTAATATAAATACTAATTTTTATATAATAAGAACCTGACCATTCAATTCTTGTGCCTTCCGTACTTTCAGCTACACTTCAAAGCACCACAGCAATATTCTCGTCAAGGCATCAAATGGCCGGGCCAGGTTTCGGTAAGATTATTAAGCCATGTGCCAAGAGCCATTTTATAGTGTCACAACGATGGGACCCTTTGGTGACACTATTTGATGTGCGCGAAGCTACCTTAACGGGACTGGTCTTGGTTAGTAAGGTATTTTGGTAGATTTTGTGGAGCAGCATAGTTTATTGTAAAATATTAAAAATAGCCCTTGGGTATAATATTGTTGGGTCCAGGAGAATCTTGCTCGCGTTACTGTATCATGTCCTTTAATGGCCTGTTATTGTATATATATTTTCATAGCAATTGTGAGCAATAATCCCGTATTGTCTAATTAATGGTTTTTTTTTTTTTTAATTTTAGTTTTTAGTTAATTAATTGAAAAAATATTTCAGTAAAATTAAATGGTAATTTTTTTTTTGTTTTGCGAAAGAACAATGGGGTTTTTAATTTTGGGGCGATTTGGCGGAAGTTATTCGAGAGGTTCATTTTTGTATGACTCTTTCACACACCATAAATGGGGCTGAATCACATTGGTGGCTTGAATAATTTTCTTCTCCAGCTCGGAAATTGTTGGAAGTTTATTGGGAACTGATTTAACGCATACCCAAAGAAAATAGTACAAGGGCGTTTAGTCGGACGATCTTAAGTTGAACGGTTAAAACCAGATATTTTATACAAATCAAATTATTAAATCTGTTACCATCGCTCGATACCTCTCACCATTAAAAATTACCATCCCGCAAGCCTCATTTCGAAATCAGGACGTTCCAACCAATATCCACAACAGGTAGTAAGTTTTTCTAGATACAAAAGAATCTTCTACAATTTAGATCCGACAATTTTGCTCACTTACGCATGATTTTTTTTTCTCCATCAAATCTTAGACACAATAACTTTTCATAATATTAACAAATTTTTTTTATAAATAAATGGTGGATATAGCAAATTACAAACCCTAAAAGAAAAAATGTATTGTCATTAGAAAAGTCAAAGAAATGTGCTATCAAAAATCAATCGTACCAACTGAAGGAAAGTTTCTTATTAAAAAAAAAAACAAAACAAAAAAAAACTCCCTCAATTTTATTTTTCAACTAATAAATAAATTATAAAAAATGACAGAAATATTCAAATTAATTTAATACAAATACTCGTAAATTTTATATTCTGGATGAAGAAAAATTATCCTTTCTTCCTTATGCAATAAGATTAAATATTAATATTAAAAATCTGATTACATATACATATAAACGAGTATATATGTACTCTGGTTTTTTTTTTGGAATAATTTTATTTAAAGATTCCTTGCTTACGTGTACATTCATTCGGGCGCACATTTACTAGACTAGTACGAGTATAATCATATCACAATGACCTTGTGCGAAAAACAAAATTATCACACTAATGAACTTCTTTTTTTCTTTTTTTTTTTTTTTTTTTTTAAATACAAGAAATAATCAAAAAACATTTATTTATTCCCGAAAAAATAATAACAAGCAAATACGAATATTCAATAGATCAGAGGACATTAACATTAGCCTGAAAAGAGAATAGTCCAAAAATAAAAATAAAAACTCTTCGTCCAATATTATCAAATAATGCCAGTAATAATAATAATAATAATAGTTATGATGACACATATTAAATAGAATCACTTAATAAAAAGCTTCGGCTTGTATTTGTGTGTTCTCAGTTGGAGGGGTAGGAGGGGCGGTTTGGTTAGGTTTTTTTGGCGGTGGGGGTAAGTTGAAGGTAATGGGAGTCGAGGATTTTAGTTTAATCAACAAAACTAAGTATGTAATAAAAATCTATGCAATAAAAATAAAAACTCCTAAATAAATGGATGGCATTTTTAATATAAATTTTTAAAAGAGATATTTGTATTTTTTATTGTTGTTGTTGTTGTTGTTTAACTATTCTCTTTTTTTTGTAAATTTTTTTTTTTTTTTTTATTAACATCGCATATGGTCCGATTCTAAATAAAGTTTAAGCTAAAGTTAAGCGGCGACGGACCACCAACCACATCGCGCTGTTTTGCTGATGAAATAAAAAAAAAAAATTTTTTTTTTTTTACCGAACACATCGAAAAACGTGAAAAAGTGAATGGCCTACGGCAAAAGTTCAAAGTCATTTGGTAATCAAGCATAGCTGAAAATATAAATTCGCATATTAACTCATTGGGTTTGTTTGTTGTCACTAACAGCTAGAGGCTGGTATTGGGGTGAAGAGATGCTTACCACTTCGTAACAGACGAACCTGCATACAAACAGACGCACATTGATGGGGTTGGGCGAACGGTAGGGGGTAGTTGGGCAAGCATTTGGAACTGATGATAGAACTAGAAATGATGATAAATATAACCAAACCGACTGACATTGAAATGACTGATGATGATAATTTTGGATGGCAAAAAAGCCTATAGTATCAAGTAAGAGCGGGCGGAGGCGGGTAAGGGCGGATGGGGTGGTTGTGGTGGGTTGCGAGTTGTGTGTGTCAGTTAGAAAGGTGAATGTTTTCCAGAATATCTGACATTGCCCCGTTTTATACTCAACTTAAATAGGGGTAAAACTTTCAGATAAACGTAGGGTAAAAGTATTCAAATCGAAAGGAGCTCAACAACAAACAAGTGCAAAAAAAAAAAAAAAACCACCACCACCAAAGTAAACAGGCGGCTTTGGGACAGACATAATAAATCGACAAAATTCCTTTTATACCATCAACATTTTATAATACAGTGCACAGATTGTGTACTCAATTGAGCTTTAAAAGCTTTGCAAGAAAACTTTTGTTGTGTATACAAAGAATAGAAGAAAATCAATTCTCTTTCTTAAAAAACTATTTCTCTTGAAAAATTCTAGTAGCAATTCATTCGCTCTTGTTTTCGATTTTAGATTCTTTGTTTATTCGTTATTTCGGAAGATATTGAGTAACTTCAACAACAAAAAATTAATATTTATGCACATCCGGATTATTAATTAAGATAGTACGTATTTTTATAGGCACAAATACTAACGAATGGCTTATTGTACTTAAAGTGTATATGCACTTGGATAAACTTTCTACTTATAGACATTATTATTATCAATGCAGAATAATAAAAAAAAAAACAACTTAAATAGAAACACTAAATAAAATTTATATAAAAATATTTTTAAAAATGTTCACTTTCGACAAATTTTCAAGATTACAAATTAACAAAAAAAAAAAAAAAAAAAACAGAATATTAACAAGAAAATTATAATAAAACGTGTTTGCGATTATATAAGAAAATTTGTTGTTTTTGTCGATATTTTGTAGAAAGGAATTTTTATACCAATTCTTAGAAATTTATCTTTGTCTTAATATTATTATTAGTATTTCTTATTATTTTTTTCAGAATTCATAGAATATAAAAAAAATATATTTATTCCCAAATTAAATCATGAAATTTCTTTGTTATAAAAATATTAAAATGTTCCTTAATCAATTTACAAAAAAAAAAAAAAAATTGCCAAAAAAAAAATAGAAAAATGATTTTTTCTATCAAATAAAAATTTATTATATTAAAAACTCTTTAGAACCTTTTTGGATGACTAAATAAAAAAAAATCCTTTCGGATGTAAAAGCGCATGTGTCTTTAGTTGAGTCAGCATCCAACCCAGTACTGAAAGAGCAGTTTTTTCTTATATCCAAATATGTCCTGCAAAAACTTCAAAATAATAATTTTTTTTTTGTACAATTTGTACTTTGGAACAAATAGTTTCATTAGATTTTATTTAAATTTTACCATTTTGTAAAATAAAAAAATACTTTAACTCAAATAATTACAAAAAAAAACTACGTAAAGAAATCGAACCTTTCGAGGTAAATTTTCGATGAGTTTTTCGCATATTTTGAGCTAAAAATCTGTCATTACTTCAAGGATGTATATTTTTAAATGGTAAAAAATTTCTAAAATATTTCTCGATGAATTTGGTGGAGACCAATTGCTATCACTAAATCTTACAATAACGCGTCCTGGGAGCATTTCAAGCAATAAAATACAAATTTGTCATGTTGTTTAGCTTGTGCTGCTCGTTGATTTAAACTTAATATCTTTTATATTAAAATTTTTAAGTTGAAGTCCAAAAAATTGGTTATAAAGTTGTCATACTGGTCAGAATTGGCGGTAACGATCGCATGTTCTTAATTTTCAAAAAAATACACCCTCAGAACAAAATGCAGACAAAATAGTCACTTATCCCTATAACAATAAATTTAAAAAAAAAAAAATAAAGTGTAGATTTAAAGAGCCTTAAAAATAAAAATTTTGCTCATTGACGTATCTATCGAGCGAAAAATCAGTGTAGAATATTTTGTTCAAAAAATCGCCATCCAACAATCACAAATCTAATTATTTGGTAATAAATTAATCTACAATATAAAATGGCAAGTAAAAATCTTCAAAGTTTTAGTCTGCAATTAATAAAATATATGAATTTAAAAATTGTGCTCTACTTTTTTTTTTGTTTTTTTATTTTATTTTAAATGATATCTACAACTACTTATGCTAGTCAAGTAGACGTCGATGGGTGTATACTGGAAGGGTGGGAGTGAAAAATTCTCTTCCTGAAGGATAAGGGTGGAAGGATAGATGCGAATGGAATTTTTTATATCGGGAGATGCATAGTTCACGAACAAATGGAACATTTAGGTCACGGTGGATAACAGTGTTTCGCACATAAAAGGGGGCATTGACAATTTTACGAAGGATTCGGGATTGTAGGGATTGGATTGGAAGGGAGTTGGAATGCTTAGTCGAACCCCAAAGTTCTAGACCATATGTCCATATTGGTTTCAGAACCGTATTGTATAGTAATAGTTTACTTGTTGTTGTAAGTTTTGATTTGCTGTCTAGGAGACGTAAGAATTGTTTGTATCGTCCGTTAAGTTCACGTCTTTTAGTTTTCGTATGAAGGTTCCAGGTTAACCATTTGTCGAATATAAGTCCAAGGTAACGTACGCTATTTTTTGTGGAATAATACTGCCGTTTAGGGTTATGTCGGAAATTTGTTCTCGGCAGAGTGTGAAAGTTACATGAGCAGATTTTTGCTCATTTACCTTCACTCTCCACCTTTTGAACCAAGTTTCTAAGGAGTGGATATGGTTCTGTAGGATACTAATGGCTGTGGAAGGATCTTTGTGATGTGTCAGGATGGCTGTATCATCAGCATATGTTGCGGTTAGGATGTTGTTGTGGCAAGAAAGGTCATGGGTATAAATGTTATATAGGATAGGACCTAGGATACTTCCTTGAGGGACACCGGCGGAAATTGGATAAATGTCAGAGTACTCAATATTTTCAGCTACCTGAAAATATCGGTCTGAGAGATAAGATTTAAGGATGTGGAAATAACTCGAGGGTAGGACTCGCTGCAACTTCCAAAGCAATCCAGGGTGCCATACATGGTCGCTTTACTTTTAGAAGAATAATCTTCTATTTTGACAAAGATTTAAATATCATCTAATCGATTATTAATAATCAATAATTTAAAAAAAATTTACGACAGGAATCGAACCTTTCGAGGTAAATTTTTGATGAGTTTTTCGCATATTTTGAGCTAAAAATCGCTCATTACTTAAATAACAAATAATAAAATGGATCATCCGATATTTGCTGATTTTTTTTTGACAATATCCTGACTTTTTTCAGATTATAATTTTCAATATGCTTTACCATCAAGTAAGAGTTAAGGTAACAGTTCTTTGTTAAAAGATCTATAAAACGCAAAAAAAAAATAATTTTGAGAATAAATTATTTTTGTTTTCTTAAGTTTTTTTTACCATATTTCTTTGGTTGTTTGGAGTTTCACGTTGGAATTCTGTTTTTTATCGTCCTTTCTTAAGAAAATGAAAGGATATTTTTACTTAGAAATCATATTACTCTTATTGGAGAACCCATTATAACTTTATATTCTATAATCTAAGATTGCTCGGGTAATATTGAGTGGCGATAGTTATAAATCGGTTGCCTATTCAATAACGTTGAAAATATTTAATAGTTATATGGAGCGGAATTAGCATCTACTTTTTGTAAAAGTGAATAAATTAATTATTATTTATAAAGTAAATACTTAAAGAGTTAATTAATATTAATTAATCGTTATTTGAGAAAAAAATCAACATATTATCAAAAATTCTGATTTCCTTAAATTTCTACTTAATTTTTTCCACTCAGTTTCAATAGTTCTTAACAGAGCAGGCGATATTTATTTTTAAGTTTTTCTTAAAAGAGTAGGCTTTGTTTTGGTATATAATATCAAGTGCAGGGGATATTTTGCTCGTATAGTATCAATTGTCAAATTCGGTTTTCTGGTAATTAAATAATCTAATTTTGGTGAAATTTCTACTAAATCAAAGTAAACATATTAAGTACCTAGTGTAAATAAATTATATCTTTTAAGTGTCCAGATTGTGCAAAAGTAAGCGATAAATAAATTAAATAGTTTTACAATTAATTATTATTATTATTATTAGAAAAAATTTAAAAAAAAAAATAAAAAATTTGAAAAAATATATCTGCCAAATTTACAGAATGGATTAATTTAAAAATTTTAGATAATAAAGAGTTGAATAAATTCTGTAATATATTTTTAAGATCATTTTTGTTTTATTTATTAACTCTATTCGATATTTTGTGTTTTATTTAAGTTTTTCTCATGAGATTTTTCAAAAATATGAACAAATTCATCAAAGATAATCGACTGCTTTTTCAAAGTTTTTGTTTATGATGAATGACAGATTCGAACTATTTTCGGAAAGACGTTTAGGAAAGAAATATTTAAAATTATTAAAAATGTTTATGTAGTTTAATTAAAATCTTATTATTTATTTGTAGTTATTTACAATAATTTGTGAAAATTTTCAAGTGTATACAATTGCTCGTATAGTACGTATATCGCATATCAATACACATACACGTAGTTATGTTTTGTTCATATCCGATTGTCAAAATCGGTTGTGTACGTGTATTTATTGAAGAAAACATTTCAAATATTTTTTGGTTATGCGGAGCGGAATTATCATCTAATTTTTGTAAAAGTGATTAAATTAATTTTTCTATATAAAGTAAATACTTATAGAGTATAGAGTTAATTATTATTAATATTTAAAAAAAATTCGAAAAATTAAAGAAAAGAAAAAATATTCTGTCAAATAAAATTAGCCAACGTGTAATACTCGTATAACGAATGTAAGGAGAATATGTTATTAATTTGAAAATACCAGAAAATGAATATTTGGATGATTTTTGTGTTAAAACAATATATTTTTAAGATTATTTTCTCTATTGGATATTTTGTTTTTGATTTTTAAATAAAATATTATAAAAAAATCTCTTTTCTACATTACAGTAATCCGTTTGAATAAAAAAGGAAAATATGGCAGACGCAGGAAGTTTAACCCGTCGCCGAATTGCAACAGATATGGAGAAACTGTATGCCGTTTTATTCAATTATTATGACGAATATTAATTTTGCAATATTTCAAATTTCTATAACTTAAATAAATTTATTTTAGAATTGAGCTTGATTATGAAATCACACGGCTAGATGTATATAAGTTCTTAATAAGATTTTATGGACCTTTAGACAGTAAGTTGAATTTCGTAGTAATTATTATTTGCTTAAGTTCGGTAGATTTATTATAATATTATTAAAATATAATAAAAATCTGTTCAGTAACGTATTTTTTGGTCCTTATTGTCGAAGTAACATTATGTGTGTAGTGAGAAGTTAGTAACTTATCGTTCTAATCAGTGACTTGTTGACTGTTATAATTTCGTTGCTTTTAATAATATGAAAATTTTCTATTTTAGCCCCATACTAAGACGGTGTGTGGAGCATTAACGTAAGCTTGCCTGAATCATATCCGCTTGTACCCCCAAACCTGCGATTTTCGAATCTGATATGGCATCCGAACATTCATGAAAAAAATGGTGCAATATGCTTAGACGTATTAGAAGAAAAATGGAAGCCCGATTTTAGTAAGGATATTGTTTTCTCTCTATCACTTTGTTTTGGATCATCATTTATTTATAAAATATTTAATTGCAAAATCGTTTAGTTGTGGGTCAGTGCTTTTTATATAAAAACAAATTGAATGATGATCCTGTTTTAAGTGTTGTTAAGAATTGAGAAGCATTTCATTACTAAGCATTTTAAATTTCCGAATTAATAATTATTTTTTTTACATTCATAGCATTAGCTCTTATTTTCAATTACTTTCTGCCATTGCTACTGATGAATCCAAATCCTGACGATTTTGTGAACTACAGTGCAGCTACTCTGTACCAAAGGAGCCCGCAGAAATACAAGACAAAAGTTGAGGGTATGGTTTAAAAATAATAATATTACAAAAACTATTTATTGATAAAATGCTAAAATAAATGTATTTAATTTTCTTAATTTTTCGTTACAAAAGATTATGTTCGGCTCTATGCTACCGAAGCAATTGTAGCACGCTTTGAAGCCATATTTGACACAGAAGCAGATGGGCAAAAATCTTAAATACAGAATCGATTTTAAATTTTTTGTGCGAATGATGACTATTTTCGTTAATAAATTCTATTTTGTAAAAATTATTGTATTATGATGACTATTGTCGTTAATAAATTTTATTTTGTAAAAATTATTAAAAATAATTATTTCATTTATTAATTTATGTGCTTATATTTATTGATATATTGAAGATGATCTTGATGGAAACATGTTTGTGAGAGGATGGAAAGATAAAATATTAACTACCATAACTTTTGCTAAATTTTAGCAATAGCATTATACAATAAAAATATAAAAAATAATATTAAATAACTCTAAAAATTGGTTACATATTCTTAACAACATTGTTATCATTTGAAAATGTAGAAAAGGACTCTACAAATTTCTTTTTTCACCACAAACTCTTCTATAACCAAAAAATATCTGTTATTTTATCTAAAACTATTTTAATCAATTCATACACATAATATAGTAAAAACCAAATATTTTAAAGTATTATCATTTATAAGAGTACGTATATAAGGTAAATTTTCATTTGGTAGACTTTCAATTCGTTATCATTACTAGAAATTTATTACAAAGTAAAATTTTATTTTATATAATATTTACATAAAGAAAAGAGATAGACATTAATTTGAAGAATACATAAAAATAGTCAGAGTAAAAATTGAAATATCCCAAAGGACATGGATTTCGTGATTACAATAATTCTTCAAATTGTAGTAACAATAATTCAATTTTGATCAAAAAATTATATATATATTTTTTTAACAATCTGTTCTTGATAAATGAATTTAAAAATAAATGAAAACTGAGTTGAATTCTTGCAAAATCTCTTATTTTCAGGAATTTTCAACAAAAAATATGTTATATTCAGAAATAAATGGAAAAATCAAATATATTTTATTACTTTGACAATTTGTTTAAAAGTAAATTTTGCAAATATTTTCATATTTAAAAAAATTATATTAAATATTCTAATTTATATTTAATATAAATATTTAATTGCAAAATCGTTTAGTTGTGGGTCGGTGCTTCTTCTATACAAAAAAAAATTGAATGATGATCTTGAGAAGCATTTGATTACTAAACATTTTAAATTTCCTAATTAATTTTTTTTTTTTTTTTTTTTATTTATTTAGATATTTACAACTACAACATAGTAATAAGCAAATTTTTGCAATAGTGTGGAGTAAACATCCAATGAAGTTCCTCCTGCTAGCGTGTGTTTCCGTCAGGCCTCAGTATTTAAGTAAATCACGCGACCAGTGACGCTTAAGTCTTCGTTGGGTATTAATAGGAAAGGAAGTGGAGGATAGTTCTTGAACAAGAGGATTATTATGATTGAGGACACGGGAACGGAACTTTTTATAACGAGATACAGCCACATCAAAAACAAATAGGACTTTAAGATCAAGATGAATAACAGTATTGCGAACATAAAAGGGGGCATCGACAATTGTACGGAGTATTTTTGATTGAAGGGATTGGATTCGACGGGAATTAGAAGGCTTAGTAGATCCCCAGAGTTCTAGTCCGTATGTCCATATGGGTTTCAGTAAGGTATTGTATAACAGAACTTTGCTGTCTATAGTAAGTTTGGAACGTTTGTCTAGAAGTCGAAGTAGTTTTAGGTATCGTCTTTTAAGTTCTTGTCTTTTAAGTCTTGTATGTGGGTTCCATGTCAAGCGTTTGTCTAAGTACAGTCCTAGATACCGAGCTTCGGTGTGTTGAGGTATGGCACTGCCATTAAGGTATATGGGAGGGCATGTCTCACGACGGAGAATAAAAGTTACCTGGATAGATTAACGTTCATTGACTTTCATTCTCCACTTAGTAAACCAGTTCTGGAGGGTTTGGATTTGGATTTGGAGAGTTTCGGAAGCATGTTGGGGATTTTCGCTAGATGCAAGGCAGGCCGTATCATCGGCGTATGTAGCAAAGAAGGTATTAGGGTAGGTTGGGATATCGGATGTGTAAATGTTGTAGAGGATGGGTTCAAGTATGCTACCCTGAGGAACCCCAGCCACTATCGGAGAGATATTGGACAGTTCGTTGGACTCATTTACTTGGAAGAGTCGGTTGGACAGGAATGATCTTAGGATTAGGAAATAGGTGGAAGGAAGGAACCTCTTGAGTTTCCAGAGTAGACCCGGGTGCCAAACTCTATCAAAAGCTTGACTTATATCAAGAAACACACCGGGACAGTACTCTTTTCTTTCTAAAGAGGATGCAATGAAATCGACAGCAAGATGACACTGCTGGGTAGTGGAGTGTTCGGCGCGGAAACCAAATTGGTGATTAGGAATTAAATTTGAAGATTCAAGTAGAGGATATAAGCGGCGAAGGAGGATTTTTTCAAAGATTTTTGAGAGAAGTGGAAGGAGACTTATTGGCCTGTAGGAAGTGGGCCGGTTTATTGGTTTATTGGGCTTAGGGATCATTTTAATGATTGCAAATTTCCAGAGGATTGGGAAATGTGTTGTTCTAAGGATGGAATTATATATTGTCGTAAGGAAAACTATTGCTCTTTTAGGGAGTTGTTGGAGTATATTGGAGGTAATCAGATCATAGCCAGGAGCTTTATTTTTGGGAAGGAGCTTGATTATATTGGCAACTTCGGAAGGAGTGATTGCCTTAGGGGGAAGATTAATGGGTAAAGGAATGGATAGTTCCGTCTCGATTGTAGTGCAATGAGTCCTGTCTAAAATGTCCTCATGTGGAGTAAATGTTTGTGCAAGGTGTTCAGCAAAAGCGTCTGCTTTATGTTTGTCCGTTTTGGCCCAGGTTCCGTCAGTTTTTCGTAAAGGGTGCTTTGTTTTTCTATAAGATAGTATTTGTCTTGTAGCAGTCCACAAAGTTCTGTTTTTCGTTAGGGTTGAAGTATAGTTTCTAAAACGTTCTGTATTGTATTTAGTGATTTCGTCATGTAGTTCTTTTTGCAGTTTGTTCAGTTTGGTTTTGTCGCTGGGCATTCTTGTGTGTTGCCAATGAGATCTTGCTTTTCGTTTTTCTGCAATAAGACGCCTAATTGTTAATGGTTGAATTGTTAGGTTTTGTGTAGGTTTCGAGTTTTTACTTTTTTGCGAAAAGTCTGTAGCATTTTGTAGTAAACATGTAAACTTGTGTACCGTGTCATCTAGTTCTTGTACTGTTTTTTCCTAATTAATAACTATTTTTTTCTACATTCACAGCATTAGCCATAATTTTCAATTATTTTCTGCCACAGCTACTGGCTGATCCAAATCCTCATGATTATTATAATGCCAGAGCATCTCAAATGTACCTTGAGGACCCCCATTTATACAAGAAAGAAGTTGCGGGTACGGTTAAAAAATAATAATATCACAAAAACTATTTATTGATAAAATGCTAAAATAAATTTATTAAATTTTCTTAATTTTTCTTTGCAAAAGATTATGTTTCGCGGTTTGCTACCTATGAAATTGTAGAAGCGTTTGAAATAATATTTCAAGAGGAACCTACACAATAGGGGCAATAGGTCGTTATACCATCCCGCAATTAGGCATATAATAAATTCAAAATTCTTGTTAATTTTTTTTTCCTATTTCCGTACATAAAATTTCATAAAATTTATTTTGTAAAATTTACATTCAGTTATTTTGTAAAATTTTTCTAATTTGTTATCAATTTTATTGAATTAAATTTATAAATATGTAAAAATTAGAAATAAATTCTTATTCTAATAAATTGATAAGTAAAAATTGTTTGTTTTTGTTTTTTTTTATGTTTTATTGGAAATTTTTTATTTAATAATTTATTTGCTTATATTTATTTATATATTTTTATGCTGACTCAAAGGACTCTTTTATTTTGCCAGCGTATTTTCGGTAACGCCATTATTCCAAAACCTATTTAAAGACGAGATCATATTAAAGTCAAAAGTCTATGGTAGGCTAGGTACTTAATCCGTTTAGATAAGGAACATCTTTACCAGAATGTCTACAGCGGATCCATCTATGTTCCCAGAAGAAGAGGTAGGCCTTTCCTTTGGTAGAGCATTGACATTAGCCAGGACACAAGAAAAATATACGGTGCAAAGCCGGGACATCTATAGTTCTTTCATTCAGCAGTCTAAGACCATTCTCCTGGTTGATGTAATAACTTACTCCCAGATTCGATTCAACAAAATTATTTTGTAATTACTATGAACTAAATAACATTAGTTTAATTAAACTATAAATAATACTAAAAAATAATAATAAATAAATAAAGTAAAAAGAAATGCATTATTTTTGCATTAAATTGAAGGTTTTATTTAGCATAAATAGAATGATACGATTTAGGTCAAATATGCACCGTTTTGTTCGATAACTTGTTGCCATTTTGGAGGTAATTTCATAATGCCTCTCTCAAAGAAACCTTGGTCCCTATTGGCAAAAAACTGGGACAATCGATTTTCACAATCTTCTCTTGAAGCGAATTTTTCACCTGCAAAATCATTCGTCATAGACAGGAAGAGGTGGTAATCACTTGGTGCCAGGTCCGGACTATAAGGTGGATGCATAAGAACATCCCAACCAAGGTCCCGGAACTTCTGGCGAGTCACTATCGATGTATGCGGCTTGGCGTTGTCCTGATGGAACACAATTCCTCTCCTATTGGCCAAAGCTGGCCGCTTCTGGGCGATTGCTTCTTTCAGACCGTCCAATTGTTGACAATATAGGTCCGAATTAAGAGTTCGGCCGTAGGGGAGCAGCTCATAGTAGATGATTCCCTGCCAGTCCCACCAAACACACAGCAAAACCTTCCTGGCTGTCAATCCTGGCTTGACCACCGTTTGCGCCGGGTGACCGCGATTTGACCACGCCCGTTGTCGCTTGACGTTGTCGTAAGTGACCCACTTTTCATCACCAGTAACCATCCGCTTCAGAAATGGATCGATATTGTTGCGATTCAGCAGCGATTCGCAGATGGAAATTCGGTCCATGAGGTTTTTTTGCGATAACTCGTGTGGCACCCATACATCGAGCTTCTTTTTGTATCCAGCCTTATTTAAGTGGTTCCAAACGGTTTTTTGTACAATGTTTAGCTTCTGAGCAATCGACATTTTCGACAATTGGCCTTCCAGAGCGTGGTGCATCTTTGACATCAAAATTACCGGAACGGAATCGACGAAACCAAAATTGCGCGTGATTGGCTGTTACAGTATCAGGACCATAAACACTATTCATATTTTCAGCTGCGTGGATTGCGTTTTTCGGCTTTATCGAAGAAAAACTGTAAAATATGGCGTATTTTTTCTTTGTTGGTGTCCATCTTTGACGCGTGCTAAAAAAATACTGACTCAAGTAATCACAAAACTGTATGAGAAGCTTTTTTAGTACGAAATCTTATCTTTCTAACGCCGATCGCACTTTTAAAACGGTAGATATAGATTCCTAAAGCCATCTATTGGCAAAATAATGAATTACTTTTTATTACACCTTATATAAATAGTAGATGTCAAATATCATCTCTAAGATTTTGTGTTTGAATTTTATTTATTTTTATAATACTCAACAAAAAAAAAATTAAGTGACAAATAATTTGTTGGTCCTTAAATCGTTTTTGTTTGTTGATTATTTTGATTTTTCCATTTTCAAATTTTTCATGAACTACGAGTATTTGGAATTATATTTTGCAACTCTTTTGTGATCTGCCATGACGGAGTAAAATATTTTGAAAAACTTTTCTTTACGAGTATATAAAAAATTATTTTTCTCAATAATTTATTTATTCCTAAAAATAGCAAAGAAAATTTTCATACCATTTCAGAAATCACTTTTTGCAAATCTAAATAATTTTTTTTGTGTTTAAATTAATCTTAAGAGTATACTAAATTTTTTTCCAAAAATACAATATTTACCAAAAAAAATAAAAAAAGTAATTACACATACGTTAATTTATATAGAATAATTTTGAAGAAACAAAATTCTTTCAATTTCTTTGTTGAATTCTATAAGAAGTGTACACATACACAATGGTGAATATTATATGTAATTGTAATATTTGTGCAAAAGTCAATCGACCTTCAGAAGCTGGAACATCATATGCTTGAACAGAACTTCCACCAACACTAACCCAACATCCAGACAAACATTCGTACAGACATTTCTAGGTACTAAAAGTCTCAATATACTATATAGTAAACAAAAAGTACAGTACAGTTTCACAGTGCAGTCTTTATTATCCATAGCCACAAGTATGGCAGCACTGTCATACGTAATATTGGCTAAGGTCTGTTAAGAATGTATCAGTTACAGTGTAAGTTGTTTTTCTAGCCTTATTTTTGGTGTCTGCCTTTTTTTAATGAATAATCCAAACGTGAACATACATAATGTTAGGTGCTGTTTTACTTTTATTCTCGTTTCAATTTTTTTCTTGTACCCTTAACTTACTTAATAATTTTATACCAAACAGAAGGAAGGGTTGATTCCTTCTATTTGGTATAAAATTATTAAGGCCATGTGCATAGGTACCGTATGTGTTCATATGTGCGAATTTATTAAATTCTACATGCAAGGGGGTTTTGTGGTAAAGGAAATACGAGTACAATTTTCGATATACATGGTTACGAAAATGTTCTGGCGATATTCTGAGTATTTCTCTTCGAATGGAAAAATTTCTCTTTAACGTAGAGAATACGACGAGGGTACCATGTTTTGCTCCTTCTTTTTTGATTATTTTTTTTTATCTGCGGTGCTACTTACTATTCGTATATAGTAGTCGACTGTATTGGGGAATGGATTCTTGAACGAAAAGTTTTTCGATAAAACGAATGGGGGACGACGACAAGTCGCAAATACTTGCCATGCACGCCACACATACCCTAGACATTTTGCGGCAATTTGTGAAGGTCAGTTTTGTACGGAGCCGTGCAACTTTTGAGAATGGAGACAAAATAAATCGAGGAAATAAAAATGATGATGAGACCACACCATTTAGTAATTCCAGGGCCAAACATTTACAGTCAGTTGTTCCATGTATAAATGGATACTGATACTTGAATAATACACTCTGCATTATGTACTATATACGGTATAGACTGAATACTGAATACTGAATACGGAATATTTACTGTACATACTGCATAATCTAGTTGTCTAGAGTATAGGGAATCATTCTAAGTTTATATTTCTGATTCACACTATGGTGAATTTTGCTTAATCCTTTTGTGTTGTGGCTGTCTTTGTTCTTTTGTATGTTCGATCTTACCAGTTTATAGTTTAGTTACTTCATATTTTTGTAGCCATTTTTAATCGATATTTAAATATGAATAAATTCTTTCATATTTGTTTGTATTATTATTCATTCATTCAATAACTTTCTTAATTATTTCTTGTTTGGTTAATAATAACCAAAATTAGTTTTAAAATAAATTTATAGTATAATTGAGTTCTGATATATTATGAATCGTAAATTTGTTTAGACTTTAGTAGAAAAATTTACCATTTTTTTTCAATTTAATTTAATTTAAGTATTTTCGGCAATAAAAACGAAAAATTGGAATGCAAAATAAAATCACATTTAGAGTTTTTTATAAAATGAATCCTAAAAATGTAAATTTAAAATACGAATTTTTGAAATAAAAGAAGAAAAAAAACTATAACTCATCGAAGAAAATGCAAAAATAAATTCTGATATTTCTAACAAAATTGTATACCAAATTTGAGACGAATAATTATATCACATTTTATACAAAATTTTATACCAAATTTTATATAATACCAAATTCTTAATCGAATTTTATACTGAATTTTTTACCAAATTTTATACCATATTTTAAATCAAAACGTAAATTAAATTTTATACTGAATTTTGCACCAAATTTTTACCAAATTTAATGTTCATTTTTATGCAATGGCAAATTTTTAACCGAATTTTATTTTTCATTTTTATACCGAATTTTTCACTATATTAAATAATAAAGTTTATGCCCAATTGCACATAAACTTTTTTTGTTGTTAAATACCAAATTTTATACAAAATTATTTTACCATATTTTATACCAAATTTTAAACCAAATCGTAAATTATATTTTATGTTTTATAAAATTTTATGCTCATTTTTATGCAATGCCAAATTTTATACAGAAATTTTTTATCCAATTTTATAACATATTTTATACCGAATTTTTCAGAACATTTTTGAAATAAAAAAAAACTATAACACATCGAAGAAAATGGAAAAACCAATTCTGATATTTCTAAAAAAATTGTATACCAAATTTGAGACGAATAATTATATCACATTTTATACAAAATTTTATACCAAATTTTATATAATACCAAATTCTTAATCGAATTTTATACTGAATTTTTTACCAAATTTTATACCATATTTTAAATCAAAACGTAAATTAAATTTTATACTGAATTTTGCACCAAATTTTTACCAAATTTAATGTTCATTTTTATGCAATGGCAAATTTTTAACCGAATTTTATTTTTCATTTTTATACCGAATTTTTCACTAAATTATATAATAAAATTTATGCCTAATTGCACATAAACTTTTTTTGTTGTTTAAGACCAAATTTTATACAAAATTTTTTTACCATATTTTATACCAAATTTTATACCAAAATTTGCACCAAATTTTAAAGCAAATCGTAAATTACATTTTATATTTTACAAAATGTTATTTTCATTTTTATGCAATACCAAATTTTATACAGAATTTTTTATCCAATTTTATAACATATTTTATACCGAATTTTTCAGAACATTTTTGAAATAAAAAAAAACTATAACACATCGAAGAAAATGGAAAAACCAATTCTGATATATAATACTAAATTTTATACCAAAATTTATATAATGCCAAATTTTTAACCGGTTTTTTGTATAGAAAGTTTTACAAAATTTTATACTATATTTTATACCAAATTTTAAACTAAATCGTCAATTAAATTTTACACTGAATTTTCTCACCACATTGTTACCAAATTTAATGGTCATTTTTATGCAATGCCAAATTTTTTATACAATTTTATACCAAACTTTATACCAAATTTTAAACCAAATCGCAAATTAAATTTTATACTGAATTTTGTACCAAATTTTTACAAAATGTTATACTAATTTTTATGCAATGTCAAATTTAAAACCAAATTTTATACAGAATTGTATACTGAATTTTATATAAAATTTTGTACCAAATTTTATGTCAAATTTTATACAAAACTTTTTTATTATATGTTATGGCGTATTTTTTTTATCAACATGTTTTTTCAACAAATTTAATAATTTATTGTATATGAAATTTTATACTTAAAATTATATAAATTTTTTTTATAAAATATTATGCCCAAATTTTTATACCAGCAATTATACCATATTTTTCTGATATAAAACTTCATTCAAAATTATGCTTTAAATTTTGTAATGCTAAATTTCAATGCTCAAAATTCCATAAAACCTTTCTCGTTTAATATTAATGACAAATTTTTGTTAAATTATTAAATTGTATATCAAAATAAATCAATAAAAAAATTGAGTGAGTTTAATGCTAATTTTTGCACCAAAATCAAAATTTTAAATTAAATTTCATATTCCTAATTTTTAAAACAAATTTCGTGCCAAATATTATACCATATTTTAAGTTAATTTAAATATTCGCAGATTTTATTTACGAAATTTTTAATTAAAAAATGACTTCTTTAATATTTTAAGAAGTGATTTTTTAATTGAAAAATTCTTTAATAATATCTGCTGCTATTTAAATTTATTATTTATTTTACTTAAATAAATTGAAAAATCTCTTTATTACTCGTATAATTTTGTTAATATAACAATTTTCGAAAAGCTTTGAATTTCCCTATTGCCACCCATAATTCTATAATCGATTTTTTGTTTATTTCTTACCAATTAAATATAATTGAAAATTTTATTTATATTGCTGCTATACGCAATGTTTTATAAAATCGATTTTGTTCTTATTCATTTTTTTCCCCAGCCAAAATTCATTAACTAAATTTAATAAACAGTGAATCATGTTGAACGAATTTGCAAAATCAAAACTGGATAAGGTTAGCAATAAAACCGAACAATATTATTAAAAAAGCTTCTTTGTTTTTATTTTAATTTTTAATTGAATAACTCAGTCACAACTACTATGGGGTAGAAAGAAATTAATGTGAGAGTAGTTTTTCTGATGATCACAGAGTATTAAATTTAAAAATAAAAACTAAAATTTAAAATTTAAAAATGAAAACAGAACCGAGAACAAACAACAAATACGAGTATTCCCGATCATACTCATATACATAATATATAGTAAGTAGTAGGGTTGGTGGTAATAAAATATAAAAATCGACAAAACAAAGATTATGAAAAATTTGTCTGGAGGTCAAATTTAGTTTGATGGCATTTCTAAGAATATCATGGACATTTTATTTAGTCGGCCATCATGTCACGTCGGTGGAGCTTTGAAATGAATTATTGGTATGGTCGGCCATCAATATACATATTCATGGATATTATTTGATGGCTATTCCACAATCGGATGACTTAATTTTTCACTTACCTATAATTAGTTTTGCTGAGAATGTCGGATTTTTTTTTCCATCGATATGGTTGATGATTTGGCATGTTTTTACGTTTGTTGACCGTCAACAGGTATTTGAACAATTTAAATGGATTTCCAAAAGATTATGAACAAAAAAATTCACACACTCAATTAATAATTGTTTAGTTGTAAAAAGTTATTATTATGAACGCTGATAAATTTTTACCAATAATTTTCTTAAATTTTTTTTTCTTCTCTAAAATATTTAATAAAAATATTCAAATTGAATTTTAATAAATTATCTGCAACGAATTAGCTCCGAAATTTAATGGAATTATTTATAGTAGAGGGAGTTTAGAAATATTTGTGTTTAAAGCACTTTTTTTTTGTATTCATAAATATTTGCTCAAAAGTACTAAAGGAGTTTAGTTTAATTTGAAAGACTAACGAAACCTTTTTATAAAAAGACATAGTAACAGGATGAATATACAATAAGAGGGACCATCCATAAGTTTGCGAAATATTTTTGATTGGTGGTATTCGATTTGATGGAGAACGCGTAGCATATGAGGATATAAGGTATATGAACTTAATATAAAGTGTACGTTACGACCTAGAGAAAAAATGTGCCATTAAATTTTGTAGTAATCCTCGGGAATCTACGAGTTGGGCTTCATCAGGAGAGTATAAGATTTTGGTGGCATGAAGCATTTTTAGAGGGCCAAGAAGTAGTGGAAGACGAACCACTTTTAGGAAAGCCTTTATTAAAAAATCGAAAACTAATAAAAAGGTAGAACGAGTAGGGGATATTGCAAAGTCCTTGAAATATAGAGTTTCCCTCATCAGAAAGTATATTGCCGATACTTGGATGCTCCGTCATGACAACACCCCTGCAAAACGGTCACCGTTATCAACGAATTTTAATCAGAAAAAGGGATTACTGTGGTTCCCCACCTCACTATTCAACTAATCTTAGTTCCTAATTTATGTCCCATCCCACCCATAGATCAAGAATAATTTGAAAACACATACGAGGTCTGTTCAAAAAGTATTGAGAATTTGAAATTTCCGCGGGTTACGTATATTCGATTTTCGATTTTTTGTGCCTTTATGTTGGTACTTATAACTCTCACTTATGCCGACAAATTCGGCCATTTTGAATGTTTAGTTAATTTTTGACAGCTGCTTTGCTTGCACGTGTTTTGGCTCTTCTTCGATTTTTCCCCATTCCAAAAAAATAGATCAAAGAATCTGTTTCGGGAACAAGAAAAAGTCACAGGGAGCCAGATCTGGGGAATACGGTGGCTGCGGCATTATTACTGTGTTGTTTTTGGCCAAAATATCATGGTGCGAAAGCCAATTTTGGTTCTTCCACAAAGCCGGGCGTTTCTGATGGATTGCTTCGCGCGTAATATTCCTTATTGACCGTTCTACCCTGTGGCAAGAACTCATTTTGCACCACGACCCTACAATTGAAGAAAACTGTAAGCAAAACCTTCACATTCGACCGAACTTGGCTTTTTTCGGTCTTGGCTCGTACGGCAGCTTCCATTGGGATGATTGAGCTTTGTTTTCCACGTCATAACCACAAATCCATGATTCGTCACCAGTTATGACCCTCTGGAGCAAATTTGGGTCATCGCGGCCCGAGTCCAACTGCTCCTTAGCAATGTTAATGCGATGCTCTTTTTGGTTGAAAATGGGCAAAAATCGAAGACGAGCCAAAACACGTGCAAGCAAAGCAGCTGTCAAAAATTAACCAAACATTCAAAATGGCCGAACTTGTCGGCATAAGTAAGAGACATGAGTACCAATATAACGCCACAAAAAATCGAAAATCGAATATGCGTAACCAGCGGAAATTTAAAAGTACTGTAACCGAGGAGCTGAAGCCGATGCCAGTGCACTATTATCAAGCTGAAACCGATTATCACAAAGGATTGTTCCCAAAAAAAAATTTTCCTTCTCCACAACGTATTTTTATCAAGAAAAAGAAAATTTCTTTGATTTTACAGCCCCCTTATTTATCTGTGTAACATTTTATGTATTCCCAAGGATCAAAAATACTTGAAAGGACATCATCAATAATATTGATGTTTTGTAGAATATAAAATTAAAAAATTTTTATATAGAAATTAAAGTCAGTCTAATTGTATTTTTACCATACCTTATGTGTGTGTAAAAACATAGTTTCCGGCGGTGAGTAAAAGTTATGTGGATACATTTCCGTTCGTTAAATTTTATTCTTTACTTGGTAAATCTATTCTGGAGGATGTGAATTTGAGTTAGAAGAATTTATAAAGTAACACTTTATTTTCTTATTAATCAAATAAGAATTATTTAATTAAAAACAAATTCAATTAACATTTGAATAAAAAAGAATAAGTTCATATTTTCTTTTAAAAAAATTAACTATACACTTTACAAAACAAAAATCCAAAGGATAATAAACAAAATACTATTTAAGCTACAAATCTTTAAAATACTACAATTTTTTGTATATTATAAAATTTACAAATCTAAAATTGGAAAAGCCAATAAGTAACCATATTTTTTTTTATTTAAAATTATATATGATTATCTGTTTTTATTTTTTTTTTATTTAAATTGAGTCACGTGGGCTCAGTTGAAACTCGATAAAATTCCATACCAATTTATGTAATAATACTGTATGTTAAGATCTAAAATTACATAAATTATAAAATATAAAATCAATAAAGATATTAGAGTTGAAAAGAGGATATTTTCATAATACTCGTAATAATAATAATAAGAAAAAAATTGACAATTTTAGTAGCTTGGAATTTTTTTTTTAAACAAGTAATAGTATTATTGAATAATAATGTGAAACTCTTTTAAATAAGGGTTGGTACCATTATAGCATAACAGTTTTAAATCACCAAAAAAAAAAAATTATATAAGAAAATAATTTCCAACTTAATACAAGCTGGAGATAAGATTGTCGTTAATAACTTCCGGCCTTCAAATATTCTCTTTTAAGTTCACAAAGAAATCTTTTCGATTCGGAATAGTTTACTTTTATGATTTCAATTTTTTTTATTAACTTTATGATCAAAACAACGTGTGTCCAACAATAACAAAAAAAAAATCCATTTTCGTTGTGTAAAAATTTTTTATATTTGCTTGTTGTCTTTTACAAATTTTTCTAATAACACACACACACACACAAAATAGAGTCTCAAATGGAATTAAAACATTTGCAAAAACAAAAAAATATTATTAAAAAAAATAAAAACAATAATAAACATTTTGTAATAGAATGAATTGTATTAAAAATGAGATGTGTGAGAAATTGTCCGTATTGAGAAAGGCGAAGAGTCTTAACGACATACCTTAGAGTCTGTCTTCTGCCGGATGAGTCATATTTCCAGCAATTTCCGATTTAGAATGATTAAGCCTCCACCAAGTTGCCGGTTGCCAATTACCGCAGACGCAACATCCCCAAAGAGTATCGTTCTGCCAATTTTGGGGGCAATAGCATCGAGAATTCATTGCCAATGATTCGGATTATTTACGAACGTTTAAATTTTGTGGTCGATATATTCGGTCAACGTAGTCTAAACTCATTAAAAATACAGTATTTGGACAAGGCGACTAATGCTTTTGTTATTTAACTAGTTTTCGTTTTCTTCTTTCAATATTCATTTTTATTACTATTTTATCAATAATATTATTAATAATAATAATATTTTCTTTATTCTTTTTGTTGGTCTATTATATAAGTTGTAATATTTGTCAACAGAATGTTCTCTGTAAAATTGTACGTTAAACTAATGGAAAAGGCTTTTTCTTTATAAATTTTTAGTTTTAAAAAAAATTTCATTTTTATCATAAAAACAAGTTTGCAAATCAAGTAAATTAAGATTTTTTTTCTAGTCTCAATAAGCAATTTTTAAAGATTTTCAAATATTTGCTCAAATAAAGGATTATACATTTTCTATTTTTGGAAAGTAGAACTATATTAATTAATAGTTATAAAATATTTATATTAAAAAAAAAAATAAAGCTTATTAAGAGTAAAGCTTGCCATTTTAATATCATAAAATAATAAAAATATTGACATTTTTTTTAAGCAAAATTTTCTTCAAGCGAAAATTAGTTTCATTTCTTGTTCGGTGTTTATGTTAATAAGCAAAATTGTCATATATAAGGTTCTGAAAAGCCACAAGTAACTTTGGAAAAGCCTTTGTATCAACAAAAATAGTGTACATTTTGATCTAAATGTGTTATTGGAATAATTAACATAAAAATAAAACTATTTTGGTCCCAAAAAAAAAAATAATTATAAGTCAATACAATTTTATTTTGAGTTTTATTGAATAACAACAATTTTTTTCTGTATTAAAAAATATTTTACCTCAAAATTTAAAACATGACTTTTGACCTCAAGTTCTAATATTTAATATTTAAAATGCTATTAAGGTAAATCTAAATAATAAAAAAAAAACTTTGAATATAGAAAGGGAAAAAGTTAAAAACTTATGAATTTAAACAAAAAAAAAATCCAAAAATCACAAAAATGCATTTCTCACAGTTTTTTTGTTTGTTTTGCTTATCTTTTAATCCGAAAAAGGTATTCTCATACTTATTTGATGATTTATTATAAATAAATCTGAAAAGAATATAAAAAAAAATTCACCAAATACTGGATTATCAGTTTTATAGTTTGGAATCTGATTTGATGCTATAAAATTAATATTCCGATAATCGAAAACCATTTTTAAAAATACAGCTCATTTTAAAAATAAAAAAATTTATTATATATTAAAATTTATCATTTAAATAAAAAAAAAACATCGAAAAAATAAATACCTAATATTGTAAATATTTACCAAAATCAAGGGTTATTCATTTTATAATTCTAAAGGTAGAAGGAGCTTCAGTATTTCATAAATTATTAAAAATAAAATTTGCGATTTTATATTAAAAAAAATCAAATAATTACCAAAAAATATGATAAAATTGTAATTTTCTTTCAATAATGATTTTTTGGGGAAAAAAATTTCTTAACTCCGTGGATACTTCAATAGGCAATGTTGCCATATATAAGGTTCTGAAAACCCTTTAGTGACTTTGAAGAAGCCATTGTATCCGATGAAATTGACAGTTTCATGGGCATTTTGTTCTGAACGTGTCATTTTTGAAATAAAGAAGAAGAAACGGTTACTATCAATTCTGATCGCTATGGCCTTGACCTTGAAAATTTTAATCAGGACCATATGTTATTTTAGCAAAAAAGTTTAAAATACAACAAATTTGGGCTTTATGGTTTAAAAAAGTACCAAGCACTCATTATTTCGTAATTTAGTTTATATTGAATATTAAAAAAATTATATCAACGCAGATAATTCTTAAACTTTAAAATCTTTTGTAACCAAAATCCGTTAAATAATGTCCCGAAATGTTCGAAAAAGTCCTTAAAAAACTTCCTCAAAAGGATCGAATCCTGCAAGAAGAATATCTAATAGAAAAGTTAAAATAATATTATTAATTATAAATTTAAAAAAAAAAAAAATTTAATAAAGTTTATTTACGGGGAAAAAAATATATAAGAAAGATGAAAATTTCTGAGATTTTCTTAACCAAAAATTATTTTTATAAACATTTCTGGCATTCAGCTTGTTAACACTGAGATTAAGTGTTGAATCCACTTTTTTATGGCCAATTAGTAACTATGACCAATTAGGATTACGGCCAATTAATATCTTCAAACATTACGGCATAAATATTTTTACAGACAGTCTCCGCAGCCTTGGAACCCATTCCTATTCCTGGCTCATTAAATAATCCGGTTGTTAAACAATAGAAACGTTGGGTTGAATTGGGTTCCCGGTCATTTTGGTATTGTGGGTAATGAATGGGCTGTTCAGCTGGCGGGGAAGTTTTGTTTCCACTTAAATACTAAGAACAAATAGACTGTTTTCCATTCCTCAACAAACCAGTCTACTTAACAATCATTCCAAAGATTTGGGCAAGGGAACTTTTCAGAATTCGGATTGGGCATATCCGCACTTACCTATGAATTCCTGTTCGAATGGCGTTTAACTCAACATTCCCCATATTTTGAGTGAGTGCCACTTAACCTTAAATTTCTTTTTCAATACGATTCCTTCCATTGTGGAGCTCCTGGATCCAACGATTCCCTTCCCAAGTCCTCTTATAAACACTCTTATAAATTAACTTATACTCCACAAAATGTAACAATTTATGAATTTTTCGTCCAATTAACTATCGACCATTTTTTTTTAAAAGAGCGGGTAACGAAAACCTACACGAGACATAGAGTCGCCATATGGAGTCATGGCCGTGACGGTATAAAATGACCTCTGGTGCTTGCCAAATTGACATGATATACAAACAAACAAACTTTTATATTCGACTAGACCTAATTGTTGATTTTAAGCTAAAAGACGTATTGCCGAAAGATCCATAAATGATCAGTAAAGGGATTCATGAATGTGAATTTGATTCGCTCTAGTTTCGACGATTGTTATTATTTTTTTTAACTATTTAAAAATATTTATTATTTTTGATGAATTTCAGCACTTTTATACTGAAATCTTATCAAAAGGCAAAAACCAACCCGATGATATAAAAATTGCTTTTAGCTTATTTTTAATCTATTTGCTGTATGGAAATGGCAAGTGAAATTAGTTGGAAAAATATTAAAAATGGAAAAGCTCAAACAATTAACCGAAAGAGAAAAATGCTTGCTTTAAGTTGCAGAAGAGGTAATAAAGATATTTTTCTTCAATAAATACTTTACAACTTTAAACAAGCAAATAGTCCTTTCAGTTTCCCATTTGAAAATTCTTCCCCATTTTCCAAACCATTCGGTTTTTGGTGAATATATTCCACTTAATGACGTATATAGTCGTGATATGCTGCTCAACTCCCTCGATTAAAATATTTGCTCGCAAACAAGTTCTTTAAATAACAAAAAGTACGGATCGCACAGTAGAAAAACTATCATTTTTATTGTGAATTGTAAATGAACAATTTTATTTTAAAAATTTTTACTAACAAATTTTAACTGAAAAATTTGATTAAAAATTTTTACTGACAAGTTTTTACTGAAATTAATAAAAACTTGTCAATAAAAAATTAATAGTTACTGCAAAAGTATTCAAAATTGTTACTGAACATTTTTATTGAAAATTTGGAAATGTTTACTAAAAATTTTAACTGAACATTTTTACTGAGAAATTTTTAATGAAAATTTGAAAATTTTGACTGAAAAGTTTTTACTGAAATTTTTTTACTGAAATTGGTAAAAACTTGTCAATAAAAAATTAATATTTACAACAAAAGTATTAAAAATACTTACCGAAAATTTTTATTGAAAATTTGAAAATATTTACTAAAAATTTTAACTAAACATTTTTCCTGAGAAATTTTTATTGAAAATTTGAAAATTTTGATTGAAAAGTTTTTACTGAAATTTTTTTACTGAAATTAGTAAAAACTTGTCAATAAAAAATTAATATTTACTACAAAAGTATTAAAAATACTTTCTGAACATTTTTATTGAAAATTTGAAAATATTTACTAAAAATTTTAACAAAACATTTTTACTGAGAAATTTTTATTGAAAATATGAAAAGTTTTTACTGAAATTAGTAAAAACTTGTCTATAAAAAATTTAATATTTACTGCAAAACTATTAAAAATACTTACCGAACATTTTTATTGAAAATTTTAACTAAACATTTTTACTGAGAAATTTTTATTGAAAATATGAAAAGTTTTTACTGAAATTAGTAAAAACTTGTCTATAAAAAATTTAATATTTACTGCAAAAGTATTAAAAATACTAACCGAACATTTTTATTGAAAATTTTAACTAAACATTTTTACTGAGAAATTTTTAATGAAAATTTGAAAATTTTGACTGAAAAGTTTTAACTGAAATTAGTAAAAACTTGTCCATAAAAAATTTAATATTTACTGCAAAACTATTAAAAATACTTACCGAACATTTTTATTGAAAATTTGAAAATATTTACTAAAAATTTTAACAAAACATTTTTACTGAGAAATTTTTATTGAAAATATGAAAAGTTTTTACTGAAATTTTTTTACTGAAATTAGTAAAAACTTGTCTATAAAAAATTTAATATTTACTGCAAAACTATTAAAAATACTTACCGAACATTTTTATTGAAAATTTTAACTAAACATTTTTACTGAGAAATTTTTATTGAAAATATGAAAAGTTTTTACTGAAATTAGTAAAAACTTGTCTATAAAAAATTTAATATTTACTGCAAAAGTATTAAAAATACTAACCGAACATTTTTATTGAAAATTTTAACTAAACATTTTTACTGAGAAATTTTTAATGAAAATTTGAAAATTTTGACTGAAAAGTTTTAACTGAAATTAGTAAAAACTTGTCCATAAAAAATTTAATATTTACTGCAAAACTATTAAAAATACTTACCGAACATTTTTATTGAAAATTTGAAAATATTTACTAAAAATTTTAACAAAACATTTTTACTGAGAAATTTTTATTGAAAATATGAAAAGTTTTTACTGAAATTTTTTTACTGAAATTAGTAAAAACTTGTCTATAAAAAATTTAATATTTACTGCAAAAGTATTAAAAATACTTACCGAACATTTTTATTGAAAATTTGTAAATGTTTACTAAAAATTTTAACTAAACATTTTTACTGAGAAAATCTTGTTGAAAATATGAATATTTTGACGGAAAAGTTTTTACTGAAATTAGTAAAAACTTGTCTATAAAAAATTTAATATTTACTGCAAAAGTATTAAAAATACTAACCGAACATTTTTATTGAAAATTTGGAAATGTTTACTAAAAATTTTAACTAAACATTTTTACTGAGAAATTTTTAATGAAAATTTGAAAATTTTGACTGAAAAGTTTTTACTGAAATAAGTAAAAGCTTGTCAATAAAAACTTATTATTTTCTGTAGAAGTATTATAACTATTTACTGAACATTTTTATTGAAAATTTGAAAATATGTTCTAAAAATTTTGACTGAAAAGTGTTTGCTGAAATTAGTAAAAACTTGTCAATAAAGAATTAATATTTACTGCAAAAGTATTAAAAATACTTACTGAATATTTTTATTGAACACTATTTATTAAAAATTTGAAAATGTTTACTAAAAATTTTAACTAAACATTTTTACTGAGAAATTTTTATTGAAAATTTGAAAATTTTGATTGAAAAGTTTTTACTGAAATTTTTTTACTGAAATTAGTAAAAACTTGTCAATAAAAAATTAATATTTACTACAAAAGTATTAAAAATACTTTCTGAACATTTTTATTGAAAATTTGAAAATATTTACTAAAAATTTTAACTAAACATTTTTACTGAGAAATTTTTATTGAAAATTTGAAAATTTTGACTGAAAAGTTTTTACTGAAATTAGTAAAAACTTGTCAATAAAAAAATTAATATTTACTATAAAAGTATTAAAAATAGCAGAAGCTTTTAAATATTTATTATTATTATTATTATAAAGACTTTTTTTTTGGTGCATTAAAGAATTTGAATAGCGTTTTTTTGTGAGTCTAAAATTTTACTAAGAAATTTTATTATTTTGAAATTTTTACCATTCTTTTAAAATATTGTAAATTTTAGCTTTCTTTCAATTATTTGTAAAAAATCGTTTCTTTTTATGGAAACTTATTTTAAATTTTAAAAGGGTTATCCAATTTGCACTTTAAAAAGTAAAGTTAGTTTAAATATATTTCCTGATTAAAATATTGTATATTAAACATTTTTTTCTCCATAATTCGGTGGAGAAGTATAATTTTTTCTCCGAAAGCTATCACGAGATTTATTGCAGGACTCGATCCTTTTCAGGTTATTTTATATGACTTTCGTGCACTTTTCAGACTGTTATTTGGCCATTACTAGATGAATATTTGCTTTTAAATTTCTAAAATATGAAAATATTCTATCTAATTATAAGTCCAATGGCACCAAATCTAGAAAAAAAACCCTCCCTGAAAACTTTTTTTGCAATAAAGCTAAAATTTATTATTTTCAAAGACCAAATACTTTCGTGAATACAATGGTTTATTCATAGTTATTTGTAGATTTTTAGAGCCTTATAATTGGTAATTTTGCTTATTGACGAAATAATCCTCACCCGCTGAAGAAAATTTTGTTTGAAAAATCAGCATCCAAAGCCTGGTGTTCGAGCAACCAATTGGCGCAGCGCATCTTTTATATTTTTTTATGGTCAATTAACCTTAATGGCAAATAATAAACTAAATAATGACAGGACTGTATAAGGTCTGTTCAAAAAGTATGGCGAATTTTGAATTTCCTAGGGTTGCGTATATTCGATTTTAAATTTTTTATGGCGTTATGGTGGTACTCATGTCTCTCACTTATGTCGACAAGTTCGGCCATTTTCAATGTTCAGTTAATTTTTGACTGCTGCTTTGCTTGCACGTATTTTGGCTCGTATTCGATTATTGCCCATTCCAAAATATTCGGTTATTGCCCATTCCAGTATTCGATTATTGATCCCGTGAATTACGAATCCACTCCATTAGAATTGGAACAATGTATCTTTTGATTTTAAATTTAAATTAGTTAGCATTTAGAATATTTGATATTTGATAGTAAATTTATTAATTATTGAAGCTCTGAAGAAAAAAAAGGAAAGTTCTTAGGTTTAAAAGAATATTTCGTTAAAAATAAATAAGTTTTTTTTTTCATTTTTGCCTTATAGCAGGTGGTAGTGTAAATATGGACTATAGATCTGCATAAAATAGGGAGTCTACAGGCACTACTGACTGACTGGGAACGATTGCACCTAGCAAGTAATCGTTCTGTACCAGTAAACAAGAACGAACGCATTCCGATTCCGAACGATCGCAATATCCAATAATTGGCATGAAAATGCATCGACCGGTCCCAGTCACATTGGAGGTTGGACTCGCCTTGAACTGTCATCGAACATTGGCCCTAAACAGCTATTTTTGCATTCCGTCCACCCTTTTCAACAATATCGGAGAGGTTCCCATTTCTGAAAGTTAAACTAAAGTCCACACATGACCATATCTAGGGACATGACGTCTTCTTACCACTTTTGCAGAACAATCGTTTCAAGCATGCACACATAAATTTGGATAAAGCTTATTGTGAATCAAAAATATTTCTTATTATTTTTAGAAAATATTCTATTATTTTTGGAAAATATTTTAAACGATTAATTTTTAAAAGCGATTGTCCTTAATCTTTAAAAAAAACATTTTTTCTAAGTTATTAAAAAAAAGTTTTTAAAAAAAAAATTGTCAAAAATTTCAAATTTATTGTTCAAATATTTATTGTCCTACATTTTATATATAAAAATTTATTAATTGTATAAAAGAACTGAATTAATTACTGAATTTTCAAAATATATTTTTGGGAAATAAGTCCAATTTGTTAAAAAAATATATAATATTACTTTTAAAAAAATATCTCACAAAAAATTATATTACTTTTATTAATGATAATCGTTATTTATATTTTTTTTTCAAAAGAAATAATATTTAAAATTTTAATAATTCTGAAAAAAAAATGTTCAAGATAGAAAGTCTTTTAAAAATTTGTACACTTAATTTATATGCATTGTTAACCGAAATTATAATTAAAAATATGTGTAAAAAAACAAAAAACACAAAAACTTAACAATCCCACATACTGTATAAGAAATTTTATTTGTTAATTATGAAAGTTTGTCTTTTTTTTAATAAAAAGTCCTTAAAAAGTTTTTAACATTATTTCTATAAAAAAAAAAATTTTTTGTTTAAAAATTTCATAAGAAATGTCCTTTTTTTTAATATTCATTTATTATTTGAAAATATTTCATTATTAATTTGTTTAAATATTCTTATAAAAGAAAGTTCACATTTTTTAAAGGATTCTTAATTATAGTATTCAACAAAAAAAAAATACACACACAAAAAGAAGTTTTTTTTTTACTGACATTTTTTGGTTAATTTTTTGTAAACTTCTTAACAAAATAATAAACAAAAATTATTTTGAGCAAAAAATAAAAAAAATATTAAAGATAATCAATTATGAATATTTTTTTTTTGTTTTAAAAAAAAAAGTCCCTTAAAAATTTTTCCTTTAAAAGAAGTGTTTTTGGGGTCACCAAAAATTTTTGTAATAAAATTTAAAAAATTATTAAACTTTTTTTTATTATTTATAAGAAATTTAGTACTGATTTTTTTTTTTAAATAATTTTCGGAAAGTATTCCCATTTTTGAATTAGATTATAATTTTGCAAATGAAAATAATCACATATTTAGTATAACCTTAAAAAGGTTGTGTATTATTATTTAAGAAACTTTTTGTTTGAAAGTTTCTTAAATAATAATATACAACCTTTTTAAGGTTATACTAAATCCTCGATTATCCCTTATTTTATTGTAACAAATTTTTTTTAATCATGAACTGGTTTTTTTTAAAAAAATATATTCACATTTTTAAGAAATTAAACACACAAAAAAAAACACAGAAAAATATTCGGCGTTTTAGCAACCATTTTTTTTGTTAACGTTTACAAAATTTTTAACTAAAATATCAATTAAAAAGCATATAATCAATCAATTAATATTAGAAAGAATATAAAATTTTTTTTAATTATAAAATTGTTTTCTTTTAAAAAATCTGAAATAGTTTTTTTTTTAGTTTCTTGTACTTAAATTTAAATTTTTTTTGTAGATTTATTTATGATATGTCAGCAATTTATTACTGATATTTTTTAGTAATTCCTAATTTTACTAGTCAAAACGAAGCTTAAAGACCTTGTTTTTTAATAAAATATAAAATCCTTGATTATCTCTAATGTTATTGGAAAAATTTTTTTATTTTTAACAAATTTTTGTTAAAAGTCTTTTAACAATGTTTACACTTAATTCCTGAAAAAATTCAATTTAACTAATTATACTTTGTATTTTTTTTCAATTATCTGAACGCAATTATTAACTGTTTTGTTTTTAAAAAATATTTTCAGAAAAATCACATTTTTAAGAAATTAAAAACAAAAAAAATCACAGAAAAATATTAGGCTTTTTAACAACTATTTTCTTGTAAATTTTTACAAAGTTTTTAACTAAAACAATAAGTAAAAAAAATTTTTTTCGGTTGTTAAAAAATAATTTAAACAATTTTAGTGAATCATTGATTATCCTAAATTTTATAAAGAATATTTAATTTTTTAATTACCATATTAAATTAAAAAGTTTGAAATCGTCAAAAGTTTGAAATAGTTTTTTTTTTAGTTTTTTGTACTTAAATTTAAAAAAAAAATATTTTTTTTGTTCATTTATTTATAATTTGTCAGCAATTTGTTAATTATTCCTAATTTTACTTATCAAAAAGAAGCTTAAAGACCCTTTTTTTTTTTAAGTAATTAAAAAATTCTTGATTATCCTTAACAAAAAATATAAAATAAAATTTAATATTTGAGTTAATAAAACATATTCAAATAAAAAAAAAACTTTATTCAAAATAATTTAAAAAAAAATCTTTAATTATAATATTCCTTTTTTTTTTACAACAAGAATAGTGATTATATTAAGCATTTTCAGTAAAAAGTCCAAAAAATATTTACGCTAGATTTCTTAAAAAAAATTGTTTTTACTAAAATTTAAATAAAAATAATTTCTTTTTATAATTATTTATTATTTAAAAACCAATTTATTCTAGATTTTCTTAGTATTTTTTAAAAAATTACCTTATTTTACTAAAAAAAAACAATTATTTTGCAAAATTTTTAACCGAACAAATAATTTAATTTGACTAAACAATTAATTGTTAAGAATTTTAAGAATAATTAATATCGTTCATTTTTTAAATAAGAATAATAAGTACCCTAAATATAATTTTAAAAAAAATTGAATTAAAAAAAATTAAGTTTTTAACTGACAAAAATAAAATCACCGGTTTTCGTAAATATTTTCTTGAAAAAGTCCATTTTTTTTAAAAAAAAAAAAACCCAAATTTTACTAATCAAATTTGGAATTTATAAAAATGTTATTTATTTTGACTTGAAAAGAGAACTTGTGGAAGGAAATATTTTAATATAAATAAAAATAAAGGGCGACATTTGTAATTTAATTTAGAAAAAAAAGCTTTAATTCAAAGTTTGCTTAAAATTTTTCATCCTTTGTAAAAACAAATGAATTGTTTTAAAATATTTTTTAATAAATCTATTTTCAGTTATGAGGATATTTCTATAGAAAAATATGTATTGGCAAAAATTCTTTTTATTATCGACTTTTGAACAAATTTCAATAAATTTACTTAATTTGAACAAGGAAAATACCAACAGAATAAATTATTCTTTTTTTCTTCAAATCAATAACAGTTTTTGTATAAAAATAAATTATTTTCCTTCAATGAAAATATTAAGAGTAGAAAAAAAAATTAATAATTTTTTATTTTAAATAAAAGCTATTATTGGCGATTCAGAATCAGATCAATACCCGCACGTACGAGTGAGCGTATTCTTACTCTGGTATAAACTTTCGTTTTTCTTCTTGCATTCGTTTACCTCGAGGGAGAATGACGCAACAGCTATTTTTATAATCCCCATGTGCGAATTGCCCAGAGTGGAGATAGTCATGGTGGTTATTTTTTTTTAAATCTAAAAGAATTGCATCGTATCTGAATAGTGCTTAGACATTTTGGATAAGTACATAAGTGTATAAAGTGTGGCAAGGAGATTCTGCACCAATGGTCAATGACCAACACCATCAGCAACACCGAAGACTCATCGTAATTTTAATAGCAAATTTCGACACAAAGAATAAGAAGGCCGATGGTACAAGAGGAATAAAAATGAAACAAAGTAAAGATAAAATTATAATCAACAAAAAAAAAATTAAAGAAAAATTCAAGACATCACAGCCCTTTTTTCCTCTGTACATGCGCTCGCTTACATACACATATGTACATAAATACATATTAAGTAAGCATAAAAATCCCTTTGCTCTTCTTATTCCTGCAAATGAAAATATACTCTCCAACCTTTTTGTATTTCCTTTTTCATATGAAAAGTGATAATAAAAATACTACCAAATGCATGGTAAAGCATCGGAAGATAATTTTATGCATTTATGTGTGTTCGTCCTAAACGTACACTGGATGACAAAATTGATTTCAATAAATATATTTTGAAATTTTTTTTTTTGCTTTTAAAATTTAAAAAAAAACTTTTCTTTTAATTTCAAAAATGTTTTTACTATAAAATTTGACCTAACAATACGAACGAGGATAGATTAATAGGATAGATTTTTTTATCGTTTGTATGTTATCAACAGTACCAAGGTGAAAAGGGGGCCCCTAAAAAAACACAGGAATAGCTTTTTCCGGTTAAAACTCTTTGAAGGAGATGGCCGTGCAACAGGAGGTGTCTGCAATGTCTTCTCTGACGCAAGAAACTCTTTTAATGAGCCCTTCAAATGACTTTCTGTAAAGAAGTCCTTGAAGGGTACCACCACATTGTCATTAGTTTTCAATGTAAAAGGTCTCCCTCCCTGAGTGAGGGTCATTTTCCAATGCTCCTTCGGGTGTAGTTAAAACTTGTACTGCTTGCCTAGGAGAACTAACGTATAAGCCCTAAGGACGGAAAGTCCGCACTGTTGCCAGATCACGCTCAGTTTTTTCCGTCTCGTTACTTTTTCGTCACACCTCTTATATGAAAGATAGAAAAACCGACAAAAATTTGATATAGTAAAAAAAATTTCTCTCTTATACATATACCATGTGACTATGAATTTTTGTTTACTAAATATAAAAACATATTTTTTAACTTATTGCTTAAAAAAGCACAATTTTTAACTCCTTATTTTGTTAAAATAATTTTTTGCCAATAATACGTATATTTTGTTAATAAATATAGCTAATTAATACTTCTAAGAGAAATATTATAAATTCTTTAATTTAAAAAATTTATTTTTAAATTATTTTAGTTTTAGATTTAATGGAAAAATCTGAAAATGGGCAATTATTTTTAATGCTAAAAGGTTTTTTTGTTGAGTAATGAAGAAGAAAAAAAATCTTTCTTTTTTTATGATGCATTAAAAGTAATTGTAAGATTTTCTTTAAAATCATTAACTTAATTAATAGTCATCAAATGATATCCTTTTAATTATTAACAATTTGAAAAGGAGCAATTGAAAATAATTTTGAAATAAAGGAATTTTTTTATGAATTTTTAGTAAAATTCATACTAATTTTAAAATGAAAAGTGTTTAAATAGAAAATTAGTGAAATTTTTAATATAATATTTAAAAAAAAAATTATTTATCAGCTTAATCAAGATTTTTTGCAAAAAAAAAAAAATTTCCCTAGATATGCTCTCATAATTTACCGTTAAGTAGACAGCAGTTCTGAGTTTAAATCCTTTTGGTGATGTAGCCGGGGTATCCTTTAGCTGTTTCCAAATGGCCTGAGCTTTTCGAGGTAAAAACTGCGCTTAAAAATGAATAATAAAAATTTATAGCCAGTTCGAAAATTTTGTTTCAAAAATTAGTACTAAATTTCTTATGAATAATAAAAAAAGTTCGTTATTTTGTAAAATTTTATTGAAAAAAAATATGTTTAGAAATAACCTGCAAAACTTTTTCGAAATAACCTGGAAAAATTTAAATTGTCCAGCTTATAGATGATTTTTTGCAAAAAAATTATCCTTAGAAGTGCTCTCATAATTTACCGTTAAGTAAACAGCGGTTCTGAGTTCAAATCTATCTGGTGACGTAGCCGGGGTATCCTTAAGCTGTCGCCAAATGGCCTGAGCTTTTCGAGGTAAAAAAAATTGAATAATAAAAATTTAAAGCCGTTTCGTGGATTTTTTTTTATAAATATTTTTTATGCATTATCTACCAAAGAGAAATTTTCAAATATCCAAAATTATTGTGAAAATTAAATTGGAAACAAATTAATTTAAAAAAAGCTTTTTTAAAAAATGTCGAATATTTACTAAAAGTTTCATCATAATTCACAGGGAACAGACTATCTTAAAGTTTAATATACTATCGAGGCTTCAAGTTAGCCTTTTGTTATTCTTTCCTCATGAGCGATCTTCTTCAATATGCCTAAATTGATATAATTTTTACAAAGATGGCCTATTGGGATATCAACGATTTTCTGCAGATTTTCTCTCTCACATCCTTAAAGGAAACCAATTGTTGAATACCATGTTGAGCATACCGTATTATCGTCCAGCTTCAAGCAACAAAGGGATGCAATGAAGCAGCAATGTCCTGTCAGAAATCGGGAAAAATTTTTAGCGTCCATCTTCCATTCGTCATTATCATCAACGGGACGACAACCGGGAGTCCACTATAAAAAAAACTCAATACGTCCTTAGTTCGCGACGTGATCTTCCAACTCGTCAATCTTCCAGCACGAAATTAGAAAAAGCTTGTCAATAAAAAATTAATATTTACTGCAAAAGTATTAAAAATACTAACTGAACATTTTTATTGTACATTTTTTATTGAAAATTTCATAATGTTTACTAAAAATTTTAACTGAACATTTTTACTGACAAGTTTTTATTGAAAATTTGATAATGTTTACTAAAAATTTCTACTGACAAGTTTTTACTGAAATTAGTCAAAAAACTTGTCAAATAAAAAATTAATATTTACTGTAAAAGTATTAAAAATAGCAAAAGCTTTTATGGTAAATATTAATTATTATTGTATTATTATTAAAGCTCCAAAACTTTTTTTTTTTTTTTTTGGTTCAGTAAAGAATTTAAACAGCGTTTTTTTGTGTCGTTAAAATTTTACTAAGAAATTTTATTATTTTTATCATGCTTTTAAAATAAATTTTAGGTTTCTTTCAATTATTTGTAAAAAATATTTTTTCTAGCTCGCCAATGGCAGTATTTTTTTTAGCATCCTGGCTAACGCCGTTGCTCCACCGAAGGAAGGGCCTACCTCTTCTTTTGAAACCATAAATGACGCTACTACAGGCATTCTGGGCAGCCTATTGAGTAAAAATACGGACTAAGTGTCGGACAGGATCTCGTCGTTAAATATATTTCGGAATACACAGAGTCCATCCTCAAGTAGGGGACCCAAAATTCTTTCAAGGATAATCTTTTAGAACACGGACAAAAGTTATCAATCGTTTTTTATGGGAATCCAAGCTTCCGAAGAATACATGATCTTCTGTATAGCAGAAGCTTTGATACTATCTATGATCAGAGTTTTTGAGCGAAATAATTCAGAATAACTGAAATAGGCTTTGTTGGCTATCAGTGGCGGATTGGGGGATTTCTTTCTCCATGTTGTTATCTTGACACCAAATAATAAAAGTAATTCAACTCTTTCAAATCTTTGTTTAGTCCTTATTCACATGCATTCCAAGAAAATATTAAAAAACTGTAAGATTATATAATTACCCTGAAGAAAAGGTGATATCTTCAGAAACTAAATGTTGAAAACTTTTTGAAAACGTACGAAATAATTTTTGTCTCTTTCTTATTGCATCACAAATAAATCTTGAGACGGGCGGAATTGAATGATGAAGTATACTCGTACACTGTAATTGATATCAAAACTTAAAAATATCAAAAATAAAAAAATAAAACGGTAGAATTTCAAGAAAAAATTGAAGACATGAATGTGTGACGCAAAAGGAAACGTTTATGGTTTGTCCAGCCGTGTATGTCTGCGCAGAAATATGAGGACAAGTGGAGAAGTACGTAAAAATCCATACGTTGATTGTTTGGTATAATCGGTATAGAAGTAGGAGTGCTTGAAGGACATACGGTTAAGTTGACTGACCCTTTCGATGTGTCCAAAGCCCAACAATACAGGCAGGCGTATCCAAAATTGTATTGGCCATGCATCAGGACCAACACCAGAGAGGGGATAGCTTCTTGTTCGTGAACGAGTATGATATAAGGTTACGTTCTATTAGCGATTGAGTCTCTTCGCCAACGTTGGTCAATGTGCACATCATCATTAGTGAGCCAGACACACCTTGTTGCATTCACAAAAGCATCCAAAGGGCACCACCAGTCAACCTCAATCTTTGTGCAACTGACTGTCGGCAGGCAGAATACCTCATAACTTGGGATTTTGTAATGTTTGACCTGGGCTGATCCGTTCATCTTCTGAATACCTGAACTGTGTTTAGTCCTGATCTGATCCATAGTCTGTAGACCACCATCCACTATGCACTGTCTGTAGCCAACGACGTAACCGGTCATTCTATCTATTTGCCCATTACTGTCCAACGAGTGGCTCAATGTCTCGATGTTGGCTGAGCCATCACTTGCCTGGACTACTTCGTCGGCTACCTGGATTACCTGTCCCCACTCATCGAACGACTATCATTGTACCCTTGGCTGTGTTTCAACAATTTTTTCCCCGTCTGGAATTATGGTACCTGATCACGTCTTGCACGACGCATGTCGATCCGGTTACTTGGGCTGCTGCTGTTACTGCTGCTGTACAGACAAAACTGTGGGACGAATTCACAGATTATACAACTTGATTTTGTAATTCTGCACGGGCCAGAGCATAAGTGTTTATAGTGTTTATTGTTTGTGCATTGATATTATGAGTTGCATGGAGGAAGGAAATGTTGTGCGTCATTCGGCGGGCATTCGGCCGGCATTCGATGTGGCTACACGCAAGGGTACAATGTCCATTTCAAGGCCATTATGCTATATAATGGCAAATCAGTTTAAATTGTGCGCATATTATAATTCTTCACCACTTTTTCCATAACAAATGTCATCACCACAACTATGAGTATAGTCGAACTTGGTTTGTTTCCCTTTTACGTATGTGCATACTTTTTACAAAAATAATTAAATGTACGTAACTATCATAATTTAAGTCATCCATCCATCCATCCATCCATCCTTCCATCCATCCATCCATCCATCCATCCATCCTTCCATCCATCCATCCATCTATCCATCCATCCATGTTATTGCAATTTTCTTTGTTGGCTTCTTAGCATTTTCTTGAAATAAAAAAATGACCCAATTATGAACAATTTGTTCAAATCGAAATTGCAACACATTGCAATGACTTTGTAGACCTAACAGAAAAGGATTGGAATAGGAAATGATTTCTTCCTTCTATTTTTCACTTCAACTATTTTAAAAATAGATACAATAAAATATTTAAGAACAACTTCTCTTATTACAATACATTATCTTTGAGGATTTAACGTTTTTTAAGTGAATTCTGTTTTTTTTTTTAATTTCAAATTTATTTCAATTAATAGAATATAAATAGTTTTTTTATTTTATTGTCATAAGGTTAAAAGTAAAAAAAAAAAAAAATTTTTTTTCGGTAAAATATGAAATTTTAAACTTTTCTAATTATTGAAAAAATAAAACTTAAAAAGATTTTTTCCATATTATCATGATTATTAAAAATAAGAAGAAGAAAAAATTTCTTATACAAAAGAAAACTTAACGAAAAGTTTGGAACGAATTCCTTGAAAAAGTTCTTCCTTTTTAAATATTACATAATAAATTTTTGATCAAATTTCATCAATAAATTTAAACTAAAAATAAAAAATTTTACAAATAAAAAATGTTAATAAAAAATCTAAGAAAAAAAAATAATTAAAATCTAATCTTAAAGCAACAATAAAGTAGAGCTTAAGGACCTCAGTATGTACGCATAAAGTAAGGAAAATACAATATAACAAAGACATTGGCAGATGTCTGAAAATAATAAGAACACAAAAACGGAAAAACGATGTATTTGGAAAAAATTCTCAAAAGTCCGTAAACCTTTATGCAAAAAAAAAAAAAAAAAAAACAAAATACAATTTGCATTCTTACCCCCTTTTTCGGTTTTTTTTTGGGGTTATTTTTTTTCTGTAATTTTTTATGGGCTTTATAAAAACAACCGAATGAATGACTGATTTTTGTTATAGTATTGGAAATGTTAAATCATCGTTTAGTGTAAATTTGTTATAGTATTGGTGGCGACATAAATTTTGTTGTGTAGAAATAAAATTTTGTAAATTCTCCAAAAACAAAAACAAAAAACAAAAACAGAAGAAAAAAAATCTTTCTGTTCTTATTTTGTTATCCAGAGAATGTACAGACTTCTTAACACACGTTGCAGACGTTGAACAAACAACGAGTGGAGAATATCATATGCAGCTGTACCATTCCATATATTATACCTATTATATTATATACCCGGTCTATCATAATATATACTAGCAAATCTATATGCTATAAATTCAACGTTGAGTTCAATAAACAAAAGATGTGATTAGTGTTCTGTTGTCGGTCGAAATCTCATTTGTTCGGTATCGGGGTGGATTTCTTTGAAGATGCCAATATTATTTAAGGTCCAAAATCTGAGGTCTGTGGCCGAAATACTGGTATAATATTTCGAGTATGAATGCCGTCAATTATAGCTTCCTAAGAAGTCTGGATGAGTTTATGCTTTGTGAACGTGACTTTTTATAAATTTCTAACAGAGCCCCCACACTATACGAAGCCATTTTAGAACGCATTTTATGGAAAAGCTTTTTTATTTTGTCTGTATTTTTGTAAATTTACCAAGGAGGTGTAAAATTATTTTTTTAAAAAGGTTTTTAGTATTGGCATTACTAATTGAATAACAATATTATAGCTTTTTTTCGTTATTAAAAAATTTTTAGTATTTGGCGAGACTAATTGAAATATTATAGCTTTATTATATTTGATTTAATGACTCCTTTTTTAGTGTAGCTGGAAAAAGGGTTGAGTAGATTATTTGGTTTAATTGGATAACAATATTTCGGTGCCGTATTCGAAATTGGAAATATTTTATTTTTCGTTTGGTTTATTCATGACTATATATATATCTAAGGATAATCTATATATATTTTATCAATTTTACTAAAAAGAAAATTTCAAAATGGTATTAAGACTTTAAGAAAAAAATTAAGAAAATTTAATAAAAAACTATTTTCAATTAAAAAGTGTCAAAACATACTTTTACAAACAAAATAAAAATGTATTGATACATTTTCAAAAAAAATTAAATATATTTTATTTAAAAAAATACAAAAATTACTTAAGAAGACAAAAAATATAATAAAAACTTATGGGAAAAAAATAATTTTTTTTAGCAAAAAAAAAAATATATTAAAAAAAAGCCAAAAAAAATTCCAAAATTTAAAAAAAAACAACAGATTATCTATAATTACAAAAATTTATTTTAATTCTAAAACTAAAAAAAAAAACGCAAAATTCATTATTTTGATTAGTTTTTAAAAAGAATTACAAAAATCAAAATTTTATTATCTACAATATTTAATAAATAGGAAAAATCTATTAATTAAAAGAAAAATTTTTGATAAAAAATTTTATTTGGAAAAAAATATTGATATTATTCGAAAGAAGATTTTTGTTAAAAATAATCCGGATAATATTTGTCAATCTCTTGGATGAAAAGGGAAACATTAAGAAAATTTCCAAATTCATTTAGAATTAAATTAAAAAATAAAAAGAAATAAAAATTTATTATTTTTGACTAAAAAATCAACAACAAAAAAAAAATTAAAAACAAAACCAGGAAATATATAGAAAAATTTCGAAAAGAAAACCACTCAAAATTAATTATTTTAATTTAGTAAAAATATTTTTTTAAAAATAATTGACTTTGTACGTAATCAAATAGTTAAAAAAAAATTCTTAAAAGTTTTAAAAAAACGCATTTAAGTTAAATTTGACAAAAAATTATATTTTTTTTAATTTTTTGCAAAAATAATTAATTCTCTTAAAAAATTATAAAAAGTTAAAATGCTTTTGAAAAATTTCTGTTAATTTTTTAGATGAAAATTGTTGTAGAAATATTCTGAAAAATTGTTTCTATCAAAAGCGTAGGTCTTTGGAAATAGGCAAAATTTATTTAGAATTTTCACAAAAAAATTTAAGAACTTTTATCATTTTCTACATTAAATAAAAAATGAACAGAAATGAAAATATATTGTTTTCGACTAAAACACATAAAAAAATGGTAAAAATAAATAAAAATTAACAATTTTTATTTGAAAAGTATTCATTGTTCTGTATATGTTCAAGGAAAATATTGTTTTCTTAAAATATTACGAAAAATTATTGTCTTAACATTTTTAAATAATATTTAATATTTAAAAAAATCTATATATGAAAGGAATTTTAATATTTAAAAAACATTTCAGAAATTTCCCGAAAAGCTTTAGAAATAAACATTTAAACTCATTAATTCTCCTTCCTCCTATAGATTTATCAGCCTCTTACCAATTCTTTTAAAGATTTTTGAAAAACTCCTATGAAAACGGCTCTACCCAATCCTAGTTAATGAAAAAAAATTTCCTGATCACCAATTTGGTTTCTGATCTGAACATTCCACAATCCAGTAATGTCATCGCAACATTGATCACATTGCATCCTCTCTTGAGAGGAAAGAGTATTGTTCAGGAGTATTTCTAGATATATCCCAAGCTTTTGATCATGTGTGGCATCCTTAAGAGCCTAAACTTCCTTCAACATACTATCTTATCATAAATTCATATCGCTCCCAACGTCATTTCTAAGTTTCAATTAACTCAGAATTCTTGGCAATACATCCTATTCTACTCGGAGTCCCACATGGCAGTATCGTTGGTCCCATTTTATATAATATTTATACCCATGACATCCCATCTGATCCTTATACTATCATTGCTACTTATGCAGACGATACGAGAGTCATTCAACAAGTACTAAGCCTCACCGCCCGATGGAACTGCAGTCATAAAAGAAATTTACCATCGTGCAGTACATTCTTTTAGTAGCCTACTGTCAAAGTTTCAGTCGATTTCCTTAATTAGTTTTGTTTTGAGAGCCTGGAAAAAGAACAATATTTGAAAAATGGAAAAAGAACAATATCGTTCGGTGATAAGATTCTTGTTTTTGGAAGGGAAAACGCGCAGCAAAATCAAAGATCGCTTGGTACTGTGTATGGTGACTCTTCTCCTTCGATGGCGACCGTCAAGAATTGGTTCAACGAGTTTGTTCGTGGCCGCACGTCGGTTTTTGATGAGCCACGCCCAGGTGCCCCAAAAACGGCTGCTACGGAGGAAAATGTTAAAAAAGTCCACGATCTCGTGTTGGTAGACCGTCGATTGAAGGTTCACGAGATAGCTGAGACTGTGGGCATCGCATTAGGAACGGTGCATCATATTCTACACGAAGAACTGGGCATGAGAAAGCTGTCGGCGCGATGGGTGCCGCGTTTGCTCACACCGGAAAACAAGCGCAACCGTGAGACCACATCGGCAACGTGTTTGGCGCTGTTTCAACGCAATCCAGCGGAGTTCTTGCGTCGTTTCGTGACCGTCGACAAAATATGGATTCACTGGTACACGCCAGAGACCAAGGAACAGTCGAAACAGTGGACTTCACCCGGCGAACGTGCTCCGAAGAAGGCGAAGACTGTTCGATCGGCCGGAAAGGTGATGGCCACCGTTTTCTGGGATTCACAAGGTGTGGTCCACATCGATTACCTCGAGAAGGGTAAAACAATCACGGGGCGCTACTATGCTGACTTATTGAGCCGATTTGACGTCGAGTTGAAGAAAAAGCGGCTCCGCTTTGCGAAGAAAAAAGTGCTGTTCCACCACGACAACGCGCCGGCTCACACTTCCGCCGTCGCCATGGCCAAATTGGTCGAATTACGCTACGAATTGCTGCCCCATCCACCGTACTCTCCAGATTTGGCCCCCTGTGACTACTTTTTGTTTCCAAACCTGAAAAAATCACTCGCCGGGAATAGATTTGGGTCGAATGAGGAGGTCATCGTCGCCACGAAGGCCTATTTTGCTTCCCTCGAGAAAATGTATTTTTTGGACGGGTTAAAAAAGTTAGAGCATCGCTGGGCCAAGTGTATCGAGCTTGAAGGAGATTATGTGGAAAAATAAATTGCCACCTTTCCAAAATTTTCGTTTTTCTTGTTGAATGACCCTCGTACAACCACACTTACTACCCACACAAATCCTGACATAGTTTCCAACAATTTATAATCTCACATCCAAAACCTTCAATCCTGGTTTAAGAAATGGAGAGAAAGGGTAAAAAAACAGAAGAGTGCTCACATTACTTTCACACTTTGTCAAGGAAAACGTACCCCTTTATAACTTAATAATCTACAATAAAATTATAAGACCTATTTGGACTTATGGAATTGAACTTTAAGGTTCAACGAAACGTTCCAATTCCTGTCGCGTTCAGGCCTTACAATCCAAGATCCTCCGTAAAACTGATACCCCCTTCTATGTTCGTAACAACGTAATACATCCTGATCTAAATATTCCCTTTGTTCAGGACCTGTGTATTTCCAACTATCTAAAATTTCACTCCCGTTTATCCTATCATCATAATCCACTTGTGAGAGGATTGTCTTGTACTGCCCTACCCGGAATCACTCATCGGAGACTTAAGAGACAATGGCCTAGAAATTTTCTAAGGGAATCTTACTTCCATTAGTTGGTGAAACGCCGATGCGTGTTTACTCCCACTTCATGATGTACAAGATTGTATATTAAAATTTTATGTAAATCTACTTTTTACAATACAATTGTAGAGTTGCAAATAAAAAAAAAACATTTCAGAAAACAAAAAAAATATTTTAAAGCTATTTTCATAAAAAAAATTAAAAATTTTACTATTAAAATTAATTAATTTATAAAAATTTGGAAAAGTTAAATTTATAAGAAAATTCTTGTAATAAAATTTAAAAAAAAAAACTCTTTAGCCAAAAATAAAATCCTTAAAACTGTTTTAGAATTTTTACAAATAAATTTAAATACTTGTTTTAATTTCTCAATAAATTTAGAAATGAATAGAAATAAAATTTGAATTTTTTTAAACGAAAAAAATCTATAAAAATGTCCATTAAAAAAATTATGGTCTCAAAAATCTTACCAAAAAAATTTATTCTTAAAAGAATTAATTTTTTGAAACATTTTTAGGAAAATTTGCATATAAAACTTATTAAAATCAATTATTTTTATTAATAAATAACAAAATGTAAATAATTCAAAAATTTCAAAATTTATTTTCATATATAATTAAAGAGTTTTGATGAAATTTTGAAAAACGCATAATTTTTAAAGAAATGCATAGTTTTAATTATTTTGAAATTTTCCAATTTTTTTCAAAAAATTTCCAAGAAAATATTCAAATTCTATTTTAATAACAAAAAAAAATAAAAATAATTTCCTCAAAAAATTTCGAAAAGTTTTTAAAAATAATTCCCTTGAAATATTTCAAAAAGTTACAATAAAATTATTTTGGAAAATTTCTGTTCTGAAGAAGAGCTTGTCAATCAAAAAGAAAAGCTTTAAAAAGCTCGTATTTTCACCAAAAAATTTATCTTCTAAATAAATTTCAAATAAATTAAAATACATAAAAAATTAAATCCTTTTTAAAAAGAAATGATTAAAATTGTTTTATTTTATTTAATCGATTATAGGAAATATAATAAATTATTTCGAATTACAAAACGGAAATTAAATTGAAATTTTTCTCTCTCTCTCTCTCTGTTATCACTTTAAAATATTTCAATTACTCAACAATTTAGAAATAATAGTTAATCTTTTTCCAAGCTTTACGTAATATTTATAAGGAAATATTACAGACACTACATAATTCAAAAAAAAAAAACTCTTTTCAAAATTATTACCTATATTCTAAGCTAATAACCAAAACAAAGAAGCAATTAAGCATCGATTAAAATGAGAATTGTGGAAATTTTTGTAAAATTTTACACACTCGTTAGTTCATAGTAGTCCATAAACAATTATTACATGATTATTTTAGTTACATTAACAATATTTGGAGAAAATTATAATTAGTATTATTAATAATAAATTGTAATTTTCAGTTGATTAAATTGAAATGACCTTTATTTTTGAGTAGTTGTTGTTATCAGAGTGTCCACACTACGATAACGTGAATATGTGGGAATTTTCTATAAAAAATAAATAAATTGCAAGTAATTGCTGACCGTAGTTACTGATTAATAAAACGATAATTACTAGTCATAATTACTTAAATTATACAACCAGAATTTGCGAATAAATTTAAATGAAATTTTATTATTTAATGTCAGTAATCAAATGAACTTAAAATTTTTTTTTTTTTAAATTTTTTATATAAATTTATTTTTAGTAAATTTTATATAATATTAACAATAAGAAGATTCCATAATGTATACACTTTCATTTAGAATTTTTTGTTTTTTTGATTTATTTAAACAAAATCGTAAGATAACAAACAGTAGTTAGTTAATATTATTTACTTTTGATAAGTAGTGTCCATAGGATAAAAGTGTCAGAGGAGAAATTATTTCTATATGAAAAGATGAAATTCACTTATTTCATTTCAGTAGATAATATTGATATTTGATATAGGAGTATTATTTAAGAGATAATGTGAAATAATTGTTTACAAAATACTCAACTTGATTAACTTTCAGACAGGTCAGTGATGACCGCAAATGAAGTGTTTTATGTAATTCTACTCTTATAATAAATGATAAACATTATACTAGAAATGAATTGTATAAGTTAATTTTTATATTATTATTCAATAAAAATTTAAATTATAATAGAATGTTAGATTTTTAATAATAGCTCATAGTCCGATTTCCTTGATTTCATATTCGGAATTGTCTATCAAGAGAAGAAAATTGCAATTTTTCCAATAATTCGTTGCAGAAATAATAAATTTTCTTTGTTCATGATTTTCATTTTAATCTGAAAGTAAAAGAATCACTCAACCTTACCTACTTAGTTATGGGTTTTTGAAAAAGTCAAGGAAAAACAAATTACATTTCATCTTATTATATATTATGATTGAATTGATTTTATAATTTAATTATTTAATGCAATTGTATGAAATAAAATTCTAAATAATATTCCTTTTTCTTTAAGCTTTTAATGAAATAATTTATGTAATATTTGAAAAAAAAGTAAATTATATAAAATTTTAAAAAAAAATAATTTTTAATAAAAAATAAAATGAGAAATTTGGCTAAAATAAAATTAATTAATTGTTTAATCAAAGAATTGATTAAAATTCTACAAAACATAAATGCAAAACATTTCCGAATATATTTAAAAATAATCAATTTTATAAATTATTGTTAAAAAATGAATAGAAATAAAATTTTATTGTTTTTGACTAAAAATAAAAAAAAAAATTCAAAACAAAACCAGTAAATAAATAGAAAAATTTCGAATTTTTAATTATGTACAAATATTTTAATCATTTTAATTATGTACAAATATTTTTGAACAAATAATTGACTTTGTACGTAATCAAAAAGTTTTGCAAAAATTGAAAAAAAAAAATACTTACAAATTGAAAGAAAAAAAATTTATTTTATAAAAAAGAATACCTTTTAAATAAATTGATTAAAACTACTTTTAAAAATATTCATTTTAAAATAAATACTGAGGAATAGAGATAAATATTTTTATAAATGCAAAATTATGGCTAAAATTAGTAATAAATAGTTAAAGAAATGTTCAAAAATTTTAACAAATTTTTTTTATGAAAAATTTCCAAAAAAGAAAATTTTTCATAAAAATATGTTAAAATTTTTTAACAAAATTGATAATTTTTAAATATTCAACAGAAAAAATAACTCAAATCATGGGAATCATTTCCAAAAAGCCTGTTTAAAAAAAATTAATTAAAATAAAACTCGAAAAATAATCAAAAAAATTCAAAAATTTAAAAATTTAAAAAATCTTTTAAAATATATTAAAAGTTTTTTTTTTTTAAATTGAAAATACAAAATATTCAGTAAAAAGTCCTTTAAAAAAAGAATTAAAAATTATGAAAAATTAAACAATCAAAGAAATCTACAAAAAATTCAATAAACTCTTCAAAAAATTTAAAATATTTATTATATAAAGAAAAATTCACAAAAAAATGAGATTAAAAATTAAAAATATTCAGCAAAAATTCATTTTCTAGAAGAACTAATTTCTAATGAAAAACAGAAAAAAGGAATCAATTGAAACAAATTACAAAAAATTCTCAAACAATAAATATAAGGAATTTTTACCAAAAAGTCCTACCCTAAACGAACTAAAATAATGGAAGAATTTCCAAATGATTGCATAAAAAATCTTTTCAACCAAAAAAATCTGCTACAAGAAAACTAAAAAAAAACAATATTTATTTCATAAAAAAATTGAAATATTTAAGAAAAGTTCCAAAAAAAAATAGAGGACCCTGTTTAAAATTGAAATCTAAAAATATTCAAGAAAAAGAACTAAAATTTTTTGGATATTCCAAAAACCTTCATAAACAAAAATGGAAAAGTCTTCAGAGAAGATGAAAAATATTTTTAAAAAATTCAAACAAAAAACCAAAAAAAAATTAAAAAAATATTTTTTTTTTAATTTAAAATTTAAAAATTAAAGAAAAATTCTCAAAAGCAGATCCTTTAGCAGAAATTCTTTCAGGGCAAAAAAGGAAGAAAAAAAAATATTGGATTAAAATCTTTGTTAAAAATCAAAAAAAATTCACAAATGAAATAAGAACTCAAAAAAAAAACAATTGTTTAGGATTTTTGCTCAATTGAAATTAAGCAAATTTGAAACAAAATGTCCTTCATTTTATTTACGGAAAATTTCAAAAAGTTTTGTAAAAAAATTATTTTAAATATAAAAATTTCTCAAAATCAATTTAGAAAATTTTTCAGTCCGTTACAAAAAATAAAAAAATTTTAAAAATTCGAAATAAATTATTGAAAAAGGACGCTATGAATACAAAGGATGCTATGAATTCTTGGTAAATATTTTTAAGTTTTAATATTCAAATTTTGAAGAAAAAAAATTAATAAACTACCGAAAAATTTATTTAAGAAAAATTGAAACCTAAAAAAATTCATTAAAAAGATTTGTAAAAAAAATAAATTTTTTTTGGAAATTTCAAAAAAGATTTGTAAACAAAAATTAAGAAATCGTCAAAGAGTTTAATAAAAATAATTTCAATAAAAACAAAAAACAAAAAAAAATTATTTTTTTTAAATTTTAAATTTAAAAATTAAAGAAAAATTCTCAAAAGCAGATCCTTTTAGCAGAAATTCTTTGAGGGCAAAAAATTAAAATTATGGGAATAATTTTCAAAAAAGGAAGAAAAAGAATATTAGATTAAAATCTTTGTAAATAATCAAAAAAAATTCACAAATAAAATAAGAACTCAAAAAAAAACAATTTGTTAGGATTTTTGCTCAATTGAAATTAAGCAAATTTGAAACAAAACGTCCTTCATTTTATTTACGGAAAATTTCAAAAAGTTTTGTAAAAAAATTATTTTTAATATAAAAATTTCTCAAAATCAATTTAGAAAATTTTTCAGTCCGTTGCAAAAATTAAAAATATTTAAAAAATTCGAAATGGTAAATATTTTTAAATTTTAATATTCAAATTTTGAAGAAAAAAAATTAATAAACTACCGAACAATTAATTTAAAAAATTAAAAATAAAATACGAATTTGCTTAAAATTGAAAAATGAAAACATTTTAGGAAAAATAAATAAAACATCTTTTCAAACAAAAAAATTTGCTACAAGGAATCTTCAAAAAAGTGTTAGTAATTCGAATTAAACAATTTAAAAAAAGTTTCAAAAAAATAGGACGCTCTTTAAATTTAAACCTAAAAAAATTCATTAGAAGGATTTGTAAAAAAAATAATTTTTTTTGGAATTTTCAAAAAAATTTGTAAACAAAAATTAAGAAATCTTCAGAGTTTCATAAAAATAATTTCAATAAAAATAAAAAACAAAAAAAAAATTATTTTTTTTAAATTTAAAATTTAAAAATTAAAGAAAAATTCTCAAAAGAAATAAGATAATCCTTTTTAAAAATATTGAAAATTAATTCTTCAATATTTTTAAAAAAGATTATCTTATTCTTTCAGGGGGAAAAAGGAATTCTTTCAAAAGAAAAATTAAAATTATGGAAAAATTTCCATATAGTCTCCATAACAATTGTTTAAAATTTTTCTCAATTGAAATTAAGGAAATATTAAGCAAAACGTCCTTCACTTAAAGAATCTTAATTATGGAAAATTATCTAAAAGTTTTGTAAAATTGAAAAGTATTTTAAAAAATCTATTTTAAAAATTCAATTAAAATATCAAAAAAGGACGGTATTAAAATTAAAAGTTGAAACTATTTACGAAAAATATATTTAAATTTTAATCAAATTTAAAAAAAAAAAATTTTAAACTTTTTGAAAAATGAAAAATTGCAAAATATTCCGAAAAATTAATTTAAGAAATTTAAAAAAAAAAATACTGATTGAAAATATTTTAGTAAAAATAAATTATAAAAACAATTGGAAAATTCTAACAAAAATTAGTTAATCCTTTTAAAAATTGCAAAATATTCCGAAAAATTAAAAAGCCACTCCCTAAAAGAACTTAAATTATGAGGAATATTTACAAAAATTTAATTAACTTTCATAAAAAAAATTAACACAAATTTCGAAAATAAAAAAAAATAATTTCAGATTTCTTAAAAATCGATTATAAAAAACGTTGAGCAAGAATTCCTTCTTTAAAAAGCAATGCTTGCAAATTAGTCAAAAATCTCAAATAAAAAATTCTTTAAAAAAAAAAACCTGTAAAAATATTTTTAAAACTTATTTCCAGTTCAAATTGTTTTGCAATAAACAATTTTTCTTTATACAAGAATCGTTAACAAACAATTTTGCTATGATACGAAATAATTAAGTTTCTTTAAATATTAAAAGTTTTATAAAAATTGATATAGTTTCTTGGCATTAAAATTATTTTCATTTTATATTAGAAAGAAAAATTCGCAAAATTACTGATAGAAAAGAAAAAATGAGAACAGTACCAAATTCGGAATTATTCATATCTAAATTAAGAGTTTTTAGTAAAATTTTTGTTATGCAAGGAAAATAAATCAGCGTTCATCCGTTTTGCTTCTTCTTATTTTTCTTATGCTGCTGTTTAGTACTCTCCTGATTTGTTTCCTTTTGCCCCATGCTTGTTTTTTTTTTTCGTTTGTTGTTGAACGAATCTGTTTTAATTTTTTATCAAGTTAATTTTTTTGTTATTTAACTTTTTTCGATATATAGATATTTTTATGTTAGGAATTTTTTGTGCGTCTATTTTTACGAAATTGAAAATGCATTGCACAGAATGCAGAAAAGAAAAAGACGCAACCGACGCGGCGGCTGGCGGCTGGCTGCCAGTCAAGTTTGTTCACAACCCAAACAACAAACTTGTACAGGGTCAGTGACAGACCAAGGCTAAATAATAGCTAACAAAGCATACTCTACAAAATATACTTTTCAACATATACTCTTACAAAAAAAAATATATAAAAATAAACGCACATACATGCATCCATGCAATTCACATCTTCATGCATAAGATATATGTGCCGAAGTGTGTTATTTTACGAGTATTTGTTTTTATTTTTATTTTGATTTTCGTTGTTGTTGTTTTTTTGTTGTTTTTGCAAATTGTATAAGGCATAATATGCGCCCCAATCGTCGTCGCCTTCTTTAAAATTAATACGGCTGGTGAAATTAGTTGTTTTTTAAAATGTTTTTTGTTGTTGCAATTTTTCTATAGTGTAGGTAGGCATCTATTTGTATATTCGCATTGGCATCAATAGGACCCCCGCTTGGACCTCATCGGCCGTACTGAGTTTGGTTGTGTCCAGCGTCGTCGTACGATAAATTCCAGTGTCCACTACTAATACTCATCTGCACCGATGATTACTGCCCATTCAGTTGGAAATCATCAGCAATTCTATAGTACATAAAGATGCGTTCACATGCCGTACACATACGGTTTTATATCGTTGGAATAATCGGACACAAGTTACGTCTTATAATGTGCTTTAGTGTCCCCAATCTATGAAAATTTGCGTAAGCTGGACACAACGTTTAGGGGCAAGAATTACGTACAGATACCGCGAGGAATCATAACATGTACATTTTGTCTCCCCCACCATGTCCTCCACACCATCTGACCAGATCTCGGTTACTGTGTACCTCAATATTATCACTTTCTTTATCCAAATGATTATCAAGACAAATTAATAAACAAGAATATTCAAAAGAATGCCCCATCGTCGTCGTCGTCGTCGTCGTCATCGTCATCATTAAAATTTCTTGTTGCGTACAATTCCGATTACGTCCGATCAGTTTCAACTTATCCAATTGTGACTCTCTAGAATAATTTTAACTTATAAATAAAAACAGAAAAAAAAACAAAAACATTATTAATTTTTACATATTAATGAGCAAATTACGAATAATCATAATTTTATAACGCAGCTGCTATAATATTGAGGAATTTGTAAAAAAAATTTTAAAGCTTTTTCTCAACGCCATTTGTAAGATGATACTTTTAATATTATATAAAATGAAGAAGAAGGAAAAAATCAATTTTTAATTTCACATCAACTATTTGATATTAAAGAAGAATTCAAATTTAACGAAATAGTTTAAAAGAATATTTTTTTTGGAAAGTATTTTCTACGTACGTGTACTTTCAAAAGTTAACAGTCATCTCTGCGTCTGCGCACAAAGCTTTAACGTCGTAGGCTTAACTAAGTCTGAAAGTACACATCATACTCCTCTCAACTATAACTAAAAACAAAATTACTACAATAACTTTAGAAAAAGAAAATTAAAAAAGGAAATTGCATGTTATCATATCAGAGTTATTGAAGAGATTGTGTTCAAAATCCATCGAACGGAAGTGGAACATTTTAATTGGAGTTAGATTTAGCATATACTCGCTCCAATGCAACTTTCACAAAAATCATATTTTTTAGTATCGATTGTTTTAGTCAGAAAATTCATTTACTTTAGTCTAATTTTTTTTTATAATTTTAGTATTCATTTTTATTTAGTACAAATTTCGTATTTTTCTAATGCAAAAATTCATACTTTAAGTAGTTTTTTTTGTGGACAAAATTCAAATCCAAATTATTAGCAAATTTATATTTTTAATGATGATTTTTTATTGTTGATATTTTTAGTACAAAATTGATATTTTTAGACTGATTTTTCTTTACTATTAATTGTTTTAGCATAAAATTTTATATTTCTTGTATCAATTTTTTTAGCATAAAATTCATATTTTTAAAAAAAGTTTTTTTTAGTACAAATCCCTTTTTTTTAGTACAAATCAATTTTTTTAGTACAAATTAGTATCGACTTTTTTTACAATAGTACACATTTCACATTTTTACTATCAATTATTTACTAAAAAATTCACATTCTGAGTGTAGAATTTTTTAGTACAAATGAGATATTTTTAGTACAAAAATTCGTATTTTAAGTGTCGATTCATTTACTCCAAAATCAATTAAACATATTATTGATTTTTTTTAGTATCGATTGTTTTAGTCAGAAAATTCATATCTTTAGTCTCATTTTTTTTCTAAAAAGTTCGTATTTTTCTAATGCAAAAATTTATACTTTAAGTAGTTTTTTTTTGTGGACAAAATTCAAATCCAAATTATTAGCAAATTTATATTTTTAATGATGATTTGTTATTGTTGATATTTTTAGTACAAAATTGATATTTTTAGAGTAATTTTTTTTACTATTAATTGTTTTAGCATAAATTTTTATATTTCTTGTATCAATTTTTTTAGCATAAAATTCATATTTTTAAAAAAAGTTTTTTTTAAGTACAAATCACTTTTTTTTAGTACAAATCAATTTTTTTAGTACAAATTAGTATCGACTTTTTTACAATAGTACACATTCCACATTTTTACTATAAATTATTTACTAAAAATTTCACAGTCTGAGTGTAGAATTTTTTAGTACAAATGAGATATTTTTAGTATAAGAATTCGTATTTTAAGTGTCGATTCATTTACTCCAAAATCAATTAAACATATATTATTGATTTTTTTTTAGTATCGATTGTTTTAGTCAGAAAATTCATATCTTTAGTCTCATTTTTTTGTGATAAAATGCATAATTTTAGTATTCATTTTTTTTTTTAGTATAAAGTTCGTATTTTTCTAATGCAAAAATTTATTCTTTAAGTAGTTTTTTGTTGGACAAAATTCAAGTCCAAATTGTTACCAAATTTATATTTTGAGTGATGATTTTTTAGTGTTGATAGTTTTAGTACAAAATTGATATTTTTAGAGTGATTTTTCTTTACTATTAATTGTTTTAGCATAAATTTTTATATTTCTTGTATCAATTTCTTTAGCATAAAATTCATATTTTTAAAAAAAGTTTTTTTTTAAGTACAAATCACTTTTTTTTAGTACAAATCAATTTTTTTAGTACAAATTAGTATCGACTTTTTTACAATAGTACACATTTCACATTTTTAGTATCAATTATTTACTAAAAAATTCACAGTCCGGGTGTAGAATTTTTTAGTACAAATGAGATATTTTTAGTATAAAAATTCGTATTTTAAGTGTCGATTCATTTACTCCAAAATCAATTAAACATATATTATTGATTTTTTTTTAGTATCGACTGTTTTAGTCAGAAAATTCATATCTTTAGTCTCAATTTTTTTCTAAAAAGTTCGTATTTTTCTAATGCAAAAATTTATTCTTTAAGTAGTTTTTTGCTGGACAAAATTCAAGTCCAAATTGTTACCAAATTTATATTTTTAGTGATGATTTTTTAGTGTTGATATTTCTAGTACAGAATTGATATTTTTAGAGTGATTTTTCTTTACTATTAATTGCTTTAGCACAAGTTTTTATTTTTTTATATAAATTTTTTTTGTATAAACTCCATATTTTTAAGAACCGTTTTTTTTAGTACAAACCACTTTTTTAGTGCAATAATTGATAATAAAAATGTAAAAAACCCTTTCACATTTTTATTATCAATTATTTACAACTTAATTCACATTCTGAGTGTAGAATTTTTTAGTACAAATGAGATATTTTTAGTACAAAATTGATATTTTTAGATTGATTTTTTTTACTATTAATTGTTGTAGTACAAATTTTTATATTTCTTGTATCAATTTTTTTAGCATAAAATTCATATTTTTACAAAAAGTTTGTTTTAGTGCAAATTACTTTTTTTTAGTACAAATCAATTTTTTTGGTACAAATCACTTTTCTTTAGAACAAATGCATACATTTAGTATCGACTTTTTTACAATAATACCCATTTCACATTTTTATTATCAATTATTTACAACTAAATTCACATTCTGAGTGTAGAATTTTTTAGTACAAATGAGATATTTTTAGTACAAAATTGATATTTTTAGTAATTTTTTTTACTTTTAATTGTTTTAGCACAAATTTTTATATTTCTTGTATGAATTTTTTTAGCATAAAATTTATATTTTTAAAAAAAGTTTTTTTAGTACAAATTACTTTTTTTAGTACAAATCAATTTTTTTTAGTACAAATCACTTTTTTTTAGTACAAATGCATACATTTAGTATCGACTTTTTTACAAGAATACGCATTATTATTGTAAAAAAGTCGATACTAAATGTATGCATTTGTACTAAAAAATATCGACTTTTTTACAATAAAAATGTGAATTATTATCAATTATTTATAACTAAATTCACATTCTGAGTGTAGAATTTTTTAGTACAAATGAGATATTTTTAGTACAAAATTGATATTTTTAGATTGATTTTTTTTTTACTATTTATTGTTTTAGCACAAATTTTTATATTTCTTATATCAATTTTTGTAGCATAAAATTCATATTTTTACAAAAAGTTTTTTTTAGTACAAATCACTTTTTATTTAATACAAATCACTTTTTTTTAGTACAAATTTAGTATCGACTTTTTTACAATATTACACATTTTACATATTTTACTATCAATTATTTACAACTAAATTCACATTCTGAGTGTACAATTTTTTAGTACAATACAATTGAGATATTTTTAGTACAAAAATTAATATTTTCATTTACTACAAGATCAATAAAATATATTTTCAGTATCAAACTGAATTGTTTTCAGTCTCAATTCTTTTTTTAGAAAGATTTTTAGTAATGATTCTTTTAGTATAAAAGACTTATGTTTAGTCACAATTTTTTGCATTTTAAATTTTTTTACTTTAGCAGGACTCTCGAAATGCGTTGAGTTCCAGGTCTTGTAGTAATTCCAGTCAATGGGTTTGGGCAAATAACAGTTAATCCGTATTAGGATTCGCAGAAATATAGACTGAAGACGATACTTTCTAAACACTGGCACAACATTTGGTTCAGAAGAATATTCTGCTCTCATACAATAAGTGTATTTCCTATTCGGAAACCACCCTGTAACGCTCAACTCACTTTCGCTCAATTTCAAACGAAATATCCTTTCAAAATCTTATTTTTGGTTACATATTCTACAAATTCTAATCACGTCTACCTGGTTCATGCAACTGACGAAAGACTGAAGTCATCTAAACCACATACTTACAGTCCCTTTTGGTTGTAGGGGTTAATCATTCCACCTTCCTAATAATCCCAAAACTCTTACATCAACATTGTTTTACACAGAATATCTTTTATTATTAGAATGCCTTAGTCAGGATGGAAATTATAATTTATTAATTTTTTTATTAACATATTTTCTATTTAATGACATCGTATAAGTAATAACAAAAAAACAAACAAACAAAAACTATCAATAATCGAAATTTTTAAGACATTACAAATAAAGCTTATCTGAAAAATATTTTCAAAGTCATATAAGAAAAAATAAGTAAAACGAAAATTGCTAAATCAGATTCGGAGAATTTTCTCTCATAATCGGTGAAATTATTCAATTGCGTCTTAGTACTCGTATTTAAGTAAATATCATACAAGACGGAATTGAATAAAAAAAAACTCATAATTTATTTTGATAAGAATACTAATAAAAATTCTATGAGAAAAAAGCGTTTTATTTTAATTAAATTAATTGTAAATTTTTATTTTTCAATTTAATTACCATCTTGCATTTAACTAATATCGTGAACGCCCGATAGTAGAACTACGAGTAGTGTACCAATAATTTTCAGAAATGCTGCATTCCCTAACATCAATCTAGATATAAAAAATACTAATTACATATTAATCGAACACTTTAACAATATTTAGCTGTAAAACGGTGGTGGGTTAATATCTGATATGAATATGGGTTAGGCATTAAAATTTTAGAATTAGTAAAAGTAAATCTTTTCATTTTCCAATTATTTCAACTTCGAAAACATCACAAGTTAGACCATAAAATAAAATGTGAAAAAACCGAAAAAAAGAGAGTGTCTTTAAGTACGAGTGCATGTATGTACGTATGTATGACTTTCTCTTCCCATTATCTATTATTCTGTTTGTCTTTCTTCATATTTTATTTTCAAATATAATAAAAATGTGACGATGAGTAAAATAAAAATTGCAAAATATATTTCTTTTCTTTTTTTAAGTACAATATATTTTGTACTTGGTATGAACTTCAAGTTACTCGATTTCATTCGGTATTGAAACATGGAAAATAATTGTTTTGTGAACGAACAATTGCGGTAACCTTATTTTCATAACGATTTGCAACCAGGTGAAAATCGCCATAGGTTAAAATAGAAAGAGTAAAACCCATAGATCCGGAATAATTTTTATCGCATTGAATAATTTCACCAATGGTAATAGGTAGAAAGCAAATTGCAAACTGCATAAAACTATTTTGTCCGCAATGCCTGTACGGCTTTGTCCATATTCCCATAATTGTACTGATTTATGCTCATAGTATTCAAGTAGAAAATATAGTAAAATATTGTATCAAGACGTATCGTAATAGTGCCTACCAACTATTATCTGAGATAATATAATCTGTAGTTGTATCTTCTTACACTTCGCTGTGTTGCATTTCTGTTTCACCTTCCTTGGTGCACTAATCACTAAAGAAGAAAGGAGAAATTTCCATATTACATTGATTGAGCGAATAACATAATTTTTTTTTTAATGCATGAATGATCTTTTTTACTCACCGAACATAAATAAAATAGGTTAGTTAGATTTTCTTTGAATTTCTAATTTTTTTATTTTATTAATTTCATAATTTTTTCTACACATTTTATTAGCTAATATCAAGAAAAACTATTGCAAGCCCATTGAAATAAATAATAATACTTAGACATGTATCATTTGTTTCAAGAAATACAAAAACTACTATTTCGTAAAAATCTACGCATGCAGTAAGATCCTTTGAGTATGATTTGTATTATAAAAATACTGAGGATTTTTGGAATAGTAAAATTAATACGAATACTTTGTTTTAAGTTTTCATTTAGTCACATTTTTTCAAATATTGTTTTGGAGAAAATTAATATTAAAAATTTTTTTTTACTGACAAATTTTTTGCTGACAATTTTTTGCTGGCAAATTTTTGCTGACAAACTTAACTGGTAAATTTTTACTGACAAATTTTTTCAGACAAATTTGTTACTGTAATTTTTTTTTTAATGTACTAAAATTTTAATGGACATTTTTTTCTGACAAATATTATTTACTGAGAAAATTTTTACTGAAAACTATTTTTACTAACAAATTTTTGCTGACAAATTTTTACTGCGAAATTTTTTCAGACAAATTTTTACTAGCAAATTTTTAATTTCCACATTTTATTGGAAAGTTTTTAATGACAAATATTATATTTAGTAACAAATTTATACTGAAAAATTTTTCATGACAATTTTTTGCTGACAAATATTTACTCCCAAAATTTTTACTGACAAAATTTTTACTGACAAATTTTGACTAACAAATTTTTACGAACAAATTTGTTACTGCCAATTTTTTTAACTGACAAATTTTTTACTGACAATTTTTTTACCTAAAAATTTTAACTGGTAAATTTTTACTGACAAATTATTACTAACAAATTTTTAATGACAAAATTGTATTGGAAAGTTTTTACGGACAAATACTTACTGACAAAATTATTACTGACAAATTTTGACTAACAAATTTTTATGAACAAATTTGTAACTGCCAATTTTTTTTAATGAAATATTTTTTACTGACAATTTTTTTACCTGAAAATTTTTACTGACAAATTTTTTCGAACAAATTTGTTACTGGCAATTTTTTTACTGACAAATTTTTTACTGACAATTTTTTTACCTGAAAATTTGAACTGGCAAATTTTTACTGACAAATTTTTACTAACAAATTTTTAATAACAAAATTGTATTGGAAAGTTTTTACGGACAAATACTAACTGACAAAATTTTTACTGCCAAATTTTTCCTAACAATTTTCCGCTTACAAATTTTTGCTAACAAACTTTTACTGACAAAATTTTTACTGACAAAATTTTAACTGACAAATTTTTACTGACAACTTTTTCCGAACATATTTGTTACTAGCAATTTTTTTACTGACAAATTTTTTACTGACAATTAAAAAACCTGAAAATTTTAACTGGCAAATCTTTACTGACAATTTTTTCAGAAAAATTTTTACTAACAAATGAAATATTTTTTACTGACAATTTTTTTACCTAAAAATTTTTAGACGCAAATTTGTACTGACAAATTTTCTCAGACAAACTTTTACTTAAAAATTTTTAATGTCAAAATTGCAATGGAAAGTTTTTACTGACAAATATTTACTGACAAATTATTTCTGACATATTTTTAGTGACAAATTTTTAACCGATCAATTTATACTGAAGAAATATTACTGAAGATTTTTACAGAACATTCTCACTAAAAATGTTCAGTGAACTTTTTTTCTGAACAATTTTGGCGAAAATTTTAATTGCATATAATTTTTACTAGAAAAAAGTTTAAAACTATTATCAGCATGATTTTTTTTCTCAATTATAAAATATTTTTAAACGTATTATTTAATTATTATTTCATAGTAAATAAAATGGTTAAAAAATATATTAATGTAATATTTATTATTAACAATAATATATGTTACGTACGTAACGGAGAGGGATATTATTCAAAATTATGTACATATAAATTTGAACTCAATCATATTAGTTACCATTTATTAACATAATAAAAGCAAGCAAAAATATTCGAAAAAATAATAATCAAAAAAAAATTTGAATAAGAAAAAAAGCATTGAACGCTTTCTAAATTATTACTACGAAGGTTAAGTTCATTGAACGTTTTGCTGTAATTTCTGTTATAACATAATTTTTGTGAGCTTTTCTTTAACAACGAACTCATGTGTGTTCAGGTGCAAATCGATGGTATTGTCCCCGAGAAAGGTCAATGTTGAGGCATACCCAATCGATGGAGCCATTTATATATAAAAGGTAGAGTGAAAAAAAAAACAAAATTACTAAGAAAAATAATGAAACCGAATTAATAAATGACAGCAACTTAATAATAAAAACTATAATAAGAAAAACTATTTTGAACATTGACTAGTTTTTTTTGTTTTCGTTGTAAGCTTTTGAAACTTTTACTTATACACATACACGCACACGAACGTCGTAGCACATTATCATATACGCGTAATAACTATTATGATGATTATATGACATTTGTAACATTTAAGCTTATGTGTACTCTTATGTGTGTGTGTTTACAAAAATATTTAAAAATTTTACTAACTTTTATACAATTTTCATAATTTTAACTTTTATTTTTTACACATACGTATAACTAGAGACTCAGATATAGAGAGTGATAAATTTCTCCAACATGACTTCCTTCGCGTGCTCTATCCCCATCCTCCACTCTCCAAAGAACAAATCACTTTTTCTTGTTTGTTTTCGGTCTTTCCTTTCCACATTTAATCAAAAAATGAATTTTATTTAATGCAGATTGTGGTAAGAGTTGTGATGTCAATTTTTATTGTGGAGCATAATGGAGAGGTTGGATCATGTTAGAGACGCTTGTGAGTTTAAATGGCGAAAGTTGACCCCGTTTCAGTTACGCTGTCAATAAATTATTACTATTATTATTGCTGGCTTTTCATTTGCTAGTTTATATTGCATTTCTTCTTATACATATCTCTAAAAATAAGCTTTTGATTAAGTTTTTTTATTTTTCACTTGTTATTTATGCTTTTATTTTTGTAGCCCGAAAATAAAAGTTAATATTGTATAATTTTAGGCTATTTTATAAAGGAATTTATAAGCTATTAATTTTTCAAAATGTACATTTTATAATCAATATTTTTTCTATGCACAAACAATTTTTCTTTTCCAGTGTGCGTAACAACAATTTTCATAACAATTCCTTAAGCTTTTTTGTTTGTAGTTGTAAGGATTTTATTTTTTTAAATATCGTTCAAAATTGCAAGAATTTATTCATTAAAAGTAATGTACAAAAAGTCAAAGATTAAAGGGTTCTATAAAATATGAACAATCTCTAAAAAATTATTCTAAAAACAGTAAGTTTAACTGAGTAAAAAAATTTAAGTTATTTTAGTAAAGTTTGTAAATTTTCATTAGTATAGTAGATTTTTTCTCCAAAGCTTTAAACGTTATTATATCCATTTTTTTTAAGAACATTTTTTTTTAAATTTCTACTGAAAAGTTCAACTGCAGATTTTTACTAAAAAAAATTTTCCAAAAAATTTTTATAGACAATTTCAACAGAAAATTTTTACTGAAAATTATTACTAAACATTTTAACTGAATATTTTTACTGAAAATTTTTACTGAATATTTTTAATGAAATTCTTTACTGAAAATTTTTACCTAAAATTTTTACTGAAAATTTTCACAGAAAATTCTTACTGAAAGTTTTTACTGAAAGTTTTTACTGAAAATTTTTACTGAAAATTTTTACTGAAAATTTTTACTGAAAATTTTTACTGAAAATTTTTACTGAAAATTTTTACTGAAAATTTTTACTGAAAATTTTTACTGAAAATTTTTACTGAAAATTTTTACTGAAAATTTTTACTGAAAATTTTTACTGAAAATTTTTACTGAAAATTTTTACTGAAAATTTTTACTGAAAATTTTTACTGAAAATTTTTACTGAAAATTTTTACTGAAAATTTTTACTGAAAATTTTTACTGAAAATTTTTACTGAAAATTTTTACTGAAAATTTTTACTGAAAATTTTTACTGAAAATGTTTACTGAAAATGTTTACTGAAAATGTTTACTGAAAATGTTTACTGAAAATTTTTACTGAAAATTTTTACTGAAAATTTTTACTGAAAATTTTTACTGAAAATTTTTACTGAAAATTTTTACTGAAAATTTTTACTGAAAATTTTTACTGAAAATTTTTACTGAAAATTTTTACTGAAAATTTTTACTGAAAATTTTTACTGAAAATTTTTACTGAAAATTTTTACTGAAAATTTTTACTGAAAATTTTTACTGAAAATTTTTACTGAAAATTTTTACTGAAAATTTTTACTGAAAATTTTTACTGAAAATTTTTACTGAAAATTTTTACTGAAAATTTTTACTGAAAATTTTTACTGAAAATTTTTACTGAAAATTTTTACTGAAAATTTTTACTGAAAATTTTTACTGAAAATTTTTACTGAAAATTTTTACTGAAAATTTTTACTGAAAATTTTTACTGAAAATTTTTACTGAAAATTTTTACTGAAAATTTTTACTGAAAATTTTTACTGAAAATTTTTACTGAAAATTTTTACTGAAAGTTTTTACTGAAAATTTTTACTGAAAATTTTTACTGAAAATTTTTACTGAAAATTTTTACTGAAAATTTTTACTGAAAATTTTTACTGAAAATTTTTACTGAAAATTTTTACTGAAAATTTTTACTGAAAATTTTTACTGAAAATTTTTACTGAAAATTTTTACTGAAAATTTTTACTGAAAATTTTTACTGAAAATTTTTACTGAAAATTTTTACTGAAAATTTCTACTGAAAATTTTTACTGAAAATTTTTACTGAAAATTTTTACTGAAAATTTTTACTGAAAATTTTTACTGAAAATTTTTACTGAAAATTTTTACTGAAAATTTTTACTGAAAATTTTTACTGAAAATTTTTACTGAAAATTTTTACTGAAAATTTTTACTGAAAATTTTTACTGAAAATTTTTACTGAAAATTTTTACTGAAAATTTTTACTGAAAATTTTTACTGAAAATTTTTACTGAAAATTTTTACTGAAAATTTTTACTGAAAATTTTTACTGAAAATTTTTACTGAAAATTTTTACTGAAAATTTTTACTGAAAATTTTTACTGAAAATTTTTACTGAAAATTTTTACTGAAAATTTTTACTGAAAATTTTGACTGAAAATTTTTACTGAAAATTTTTACTGAAAATTTTTACTGAAAATTTTTACTGAAAATTTTTACTGAAAATTTTTACTGAAAATTTTTACTGAAAATTTTTACTGAAAATTTTTACTGAAAATTTTTACTGAAAATTTTTTTTGAAAATTTTTACTGAAAATTTTTACTGAAAATTTTTACTGAAAATTTTTACTGAAAATTTTTACTGAAAATTTTTACTGAAAATTTTTACTGAAAATTTTTACTGAAAATTTTCACAGAAAATTCTTACTGAAAGTTTTTACTCAAAATTGTTTCTAAAAATTTTTACTAAATGTTTTTACTAAACATTTTTACTGAACATTTTTACTGCAAATTTTTACTGAAAGTTTTTACTGAATATTTTTAGCGAAATTTTTACAGACAATTTTAACAGAAAATTTTTACTGAAAATTTTTGCTGAAAGTTTTTACTGAATATTTTTAGTGAAATTTTTACAGACAATTTTAACAGAAAATTTTTGCTGCAAATTTTTACTGAAAATGTTTACTGAAAATGTTTACTGAAACTTTTTACTGAAGTTTTTTACTGAAAATTTTTATTGACAATTTTTACTAAAAATTGTTATAGAAACTTTGTTCTGAAAATTTGAACAGAAAATTATTACTGAAAATTTTTACTGAACGTTTTTACTGATAATTTTTACTGGAAATTCATACTAAAAATTTGTACTAAATATTTTCACTGAACATTTTTACTGAAAATTTCTGTAGACGAAGTTTTTGTAATATTAAAATTTGGTTATCATCGTCTACTTTTATAGATTTATCTCGTAAACATTATTACAGTATTGTCTAAAGTTTTTTTTTGTAATTTATAGTCCTTAGAATGGGCCATAGAATTGCTTATCACTTAATTTAAAAAAACAAACTACTTTTTCTAATTTACTTTCTCAAAATACAAAAAATATTTACAAGGGGCTGCTCGAAAACAAACTCCGTTTTTTCTTCTTTATCAAAATTTACATCATAATTTTTGGTTGAAATTAATTGCATTCAAAAGAAAACCATGCTGTATAGAAGAAAATACGAAATACTGAAATGTGTGTCAGCTATTCATGGTCATGGTAAAAAGACTTTTCTTTCGGCTTATAACTGGATCATCGGCAATAAGACAAAACTGAAAAACCTGTAGTAGGTCACCACAAGACCTGAATACATGGTTGGGTATTTGAAAAGAAATTGAAATCTAGACCAAAACTGAGTCAAGAGAAAGTTGTTTTACGTACTTTTCCGGCTATCAGACGACCGTTTTACATTTCTTTCGTTATGCCCACCTGTGGCTTCTCATCGATACGACCAATAGGAAAGTTTATTCTAAAAAACACTTGATTGTACAATATGCTCACATGTACAAAATCATCGAATATTAGCAAAAGTTAAAGAAAGTTGAAATAAATAGAAATTTTCGAATTTTAAATAATTTTTTTGTTTACGTAACTGTTTACATTTTATCTTCAAGTAAAAAGAAATCAAAAATATTCTTACAAAAGAAATTTATTGGAAATAAAAATTGATCTTACATGAAAATGATTATCTTTAAATTTTCTAAATTAATAATTATTAGATCCCTTCGGCATATGTCAATATTTCTAGTTTAATTTTTATTTATATGGCAAGCGATATTTATTATAAAATTTAAAATAAATGGTAAAAATATAAGCCAAAATGTTTTCAAAAAATAATCAAATTTAAGAAATTTTCTATCAATTTTAAAACAATTTATGCCCAAATTTTTGTTTTGATCCAAACTGAAATGAAAATTTGGGACAATACGGATTTTGGGCTATGTCACTTTGGTAAACCATTTTTTTTATTGGAAAGTGTTCTTAGGGACAATTTGGATTATTCCTAAGATGATTTGGATTTAAGGAAATTACATCGTTTTTGGGAAAATTTCTGAAGTTTTTAGAGTTCTTAATAAATTTCTGATTTAATCCAAACTGTCACAAAAATTGAGACAATTTGTATTGAAGAAAAATTTCAATTTTTTCTGGACAATTTTTTAAATAAAAAGTGTTCTTAGTAAACTTCTTATTTGATCCAAACTGTTACCAAAATTGGGACATTTTGGATTTAAAAAAAAATCCATTCAGTCTAAAATTACAGAAGAAAATTTTTTTTGAATTTTTTGCGAAAAATCTCGAAGTAAAAATTTCTTATTAAAATTGACATAATTTAGTTTTTATGAAATTTCACTTTTTTTCTGAAGAAATTTTAAATAAAAAATAGTTTTTAAGTAAATTAATAATTTGATATCAACAAAATACTGAAAATAACATAATTTGTAGGCTTAAAAAATTCCATTCTCAACTATAAACACTGTTCGTAGTCTAAGCAAAAAAAAAAAAAAAATTATGAATAGTATCCGTTTGCGTGGTATTGACCTGAGCACGACTATAGGTACTTACGTACAGGTTCACTTATTTTCCGAAAGCTTATTTGCTAAATAAATTACTGAGATCTTAACTAAACATTTAGATACGTGTATATATTTTCAAATAATTCCAAAGATATCGTCTTCATTTTTCATTAATGAAAATTTTAACAAAATTGATGTGGAGAATTGCAGAAATGTCCCAGTTTTGGATAAATTGAGTTTTTGTTTTCTTCATTCTCTATAAGAAAACATTATGTTTATTTTTCCTTTTTACAATAAGAATACTATCTACGATCATGTTTATTTTTAAGTAAATTTTTTTCTCTTAAATTCTATCAATACACCAGCTTATGAATACTAGTCGGAATAGTAATCGAATAAATTTCATTCGGAATATGATGAAATCAGTAAAGTAAGTGCTTATACGATTATTCTGTAATGCATTGTAGACTTATGGATGAACTGAGGGAAAAAAAAGTTCCTAATCACGATTTAAATTTCAATTTGTAGGTTCTTGAATATTTGGTTTTTTTTTTGCTTTTACCGTTTTTTTCTCTTTAAGATAAATTGGCCATTATTGAATTTTTAGTTCAAGGAAACTTTTTTTTTAAATTGGATAACATTTAATTACAGATTTTGATTTAATTCAATTTTTTAGATTAGTTTCTGCACATAAAGTTTTTAGCAACTACATTATATCAAATAAATTAATTAATAATTTTATATATTGTAATTACAACTAAAAAAAAAAACACGTAATTATCCAAATTGCAATACGTAATTTTCCAATTAAACAGTTTGGGTACTGGGGAAAAATTCTATTCAATTTTTTATATTTTATTTAAGTTAATAATTTTTTTATTTCAAATTTAATTGTAAAATAGTATTTAATAAAATAGTATTCGCTTTACTAGATCTATTTTAGGATGCCCTAAAAAGAAGACACAAACTGAATAAGAATACAAGAATTTCTTAAAATTATTCTTGTGTCGACTTTTCTAGAAAATTTTACAAAATCTGGAAGTAGACTTTTAAAACTAAAATAATTAATTTCTTAATTGTAATAAGAAAAATTTTTTGTGGTCATTTTTCATATTTTTATACAACAATGTTTTTGCCTTTAAAGTTTTTCCTTTGGGCAGAAGATATATAGGTTTTATCAATAAGAGTAATATGATTTCAAAGTGACGTTACGGCCATTTGTAATATGTCATGATCTGTCATTTTTTTTCATTGTATTCAGTAATGTTTACATTTTTATCATGGAGAGATATACGCAAGAACAACTTATTCAATTTTATTATCAAAATAATCGTTCTCCAATTGCAACTTTTCGTGCGCTTTTGCCATTTTATGGTCGTGCTCGCTATTCGTCAAATTGTTAAAAATTTCGAGCGTACATTATTTTTACATAATGTTCAAGTGCCAATAAGACAAAGAACCGCTTGAAGTAATGAAAATATTGCTGCCGTTCAGGCAAGTGTTGCTGAAGACCGCAATTTGTCGATTCCAAGAAGTTCTCAAGAATTGGGACTGTCTCAAACCACAACCTGGCGGATTTTGAGAAAGGATTTAGGCTTGCATCCGTATAAAATTGTTATCACTCAAGAACTGAAGCCATTGGACCACCGTAAACGTCGTAAATTTGCTAATTTTATCTTGGAACAACTTGAAAACGATAACGATTTTTTTAAGAAAATCATCTTCTCCGATGAGGCTCACTTTAATCTGAGTGGTGAGGTAAATAAATAAAACTGTCGATTCTGGTGCGAAGAAAATCCACTCTTATTCGAAAACCCTTTACAACATCGGCGAAGACGTCTTTGTCCACTCTTCATCTGGAATCAACCTTAATCTTCTTAGGGAATAAATAAATATCACAAGGACTTAGATCATGTGAAAAGGAGGACTGGTAATACATAGAAATTATTTTTCCGATAATAACTCGTTTAAATGTATTGTCGTGTAACAGCAACTAAGTGTTTACAATATGTAATCTGATGTGCAGAGCCATGCTGGAAGCATCAGCTTCTCCATTATCCTTTGTCATATATTATCGACAGGTCAAGAAAACTACCTTAAAAGAACTTTTTTTTAACTTGGCAAGGAATAGACTGAGATCAGGTGAATAGGGGAAACTGGAAAACCACAGGAATCCCTTTTTCTAATAAAAACTCGTTGTTAGCGAAAAAGTCTGAAGCGAAAAATCATTTTCTGATTCTTCGAAGGATTCACTGAACAGATTCAATTTATCACAAAAAGTAACTGAAAGGACTGATAGTCTTTTTAATAATTTTTATTTGATTTTTATCCATTAATATTGTATATCCTCTTCAAAACGGTTTCCTTGGGCAGAGGAGGCATTTTTTTCGCTCTCTCAGAAGTGGACTTGTTTTTATTTCCTCGGATTATGATCCTTTTGGATATTGTATTGTAGATAGTACTTTAAGGGTTTTTCTGAACTTAGGGGATAATCTCAGAAATCTATTTTTTTTCAATTTTAATCAACCCGTCGATTAAAATTGAAGCTGAAATCGTCACCAACGATCCTTACACATTTTTATTAGTTTTTATCGAAAAACTCCAAAGACACAACTTCACTTATCATGCTCTGAAGAGTCGCAAAAATACGTCAGACTGCACGTGAACAAGGAACTTACGTATAATCTATGTAAAGCAGCAGAAAGGACTGAGAGCGATCTAGTCTGCTATGCCCCCACACCTTATATGTCCTTACAACGTCTACAAAAAATAAGTTGTAACTAAATCAAAAATAACTCCTTCAAATTAATTATTAGTAGACTATTTTTAAGAATTTCATTAGATCTATCAACAAAAAAAAATCCAATTCGGTAAATTTTAATAATGTTTTCCATAAGTTTACTTTTTAATTCTTCTTAATTAAAGACACAAAACATTAAACGGACATAAACCCTTCTCATTAAATAAATTTCCATGTACTCTGATTGAAAAAGGCAAATCAAACAAAAAAAAAATTATCAAATCTAAATAATACAATTTCACATGAATTTATTATGCTATGATTCAGAGTAGATGAAGTAATAACAGTTCAGATATGCCGAAATTAAAATCTGACAGCTGATCGATTTAGCTGGCTAAGGTTGGTTAGCCCTGACATTCACCTAGCAAACGATCGCACGGTCATTACCAACCGACTCTAGGTGTGTATATTAACGAGCAACACCAAAACAGAATTCAGTGATGTAATATTTAGGCCACCACCTCTAACTACGAATAACTGTAACTTTCATTTCTCTCGTGGTTTCTTTTCGAAGCACATTTTTCTCTTGTATTTTTTTTTTTTATAATATTCACAGCTAAGCCCTCAAATCTACACTTTTCGTTTATAGAAAACGTACATAGTAGATATACTGGTGTTAGTGAATATTCGGTTTTTGCGTGAGCATTTTTCAACGATTGAAACTGAAGATACTCGTAGCTTTGGAACTGTGCCAACTACAGACATAATCCCCCCAATCGACAACAACAGTTCGAGGCAACCAATCTGTATATTGTGTATGGATGTGAGTGCTTTTGAGCATTTAATTGAATGGAAATGTTGGTGGTACCTTTGATATACACAATATACTTCAGTTCTTCCATTTCCTCAACAATGCTTCACCTCTTCAGCAACAGTGCCATCGTAACCACATTACCGCAGCAATAGTAGTATTTACCTTACCTGCTTTCTTTTCAATTCGAATTTCCGAAAGAAAATTTTTTCATATCAAATTAGAGAAAGAAAATCCATCTCTACCTGTGTACACTACCGTTCATAAGTATTTGGCCAACTAAAAAACAAAAAAAATACTTTTGATAAAAATTGTTAAATATTTTGTAATTTATTTTTTATGTCCATCCTTTTTTTTTAAATAAGTACTGAAAATGTTTAGTATTATGTATTTTGGGGAAATTGTTTCAGAATTCTGTCAAATTTATCTCAAAGTATCCCAGTATGATTTAGGTCAGGAGACTGTCGACGTCAATGCAATACTTTCCAATTTTCCTACGCCAATGCAATACTTTCTATTTTCCGTCAGCTATCATTAAAGGATGAGAAATATTGGGCCAAAAACTGGTCAGCTATTTTCTGTTCCGTAATGATCTGCGAACGAAGATTCTACTCCTTATGACAGAAATCTCACACTAAGATACTTGTCACAAAGAGTCAGGCGGGGCTTTTAGGCATTCAACACATGTTCTATTTTTAATACTCTCCTCGTCCTTGAATTCTTTTTTGCAATATACCAGGTGTATAAGCTTAAATCCGCTGTTTTTTGTCCAAAAAAAACACATATTTTTTTCATAGAAAGCAAAAACAAATTTATTCAAAGTACTTGTCCTCGTTAGCTACACATTTTTCCCATCTCCCGGGCAATTTGTGGATACCACGCCAAAAAAAATTCTTCTCTTTCGAGGCAAACCCCTCGTCAAGCCATTTTCGGACGTCTTCGTAAGAGTGGAAGTGCTGCTCAGCGAGCGCGTGGCCCTTCGACGAAAACAGGTGGCAGTCGGAGGGGCCAAGTCTGGTGAATAAGCAGAGTGGGGTAGTACGTCCCAGTTGAGTATCTCCAAGCAGTTTGGACAATTTTTGACATGTGCGATAGTGTGTTGTCGTGGAGGAAAATCAGCTTGTCTTGTCTTTGTTGATAATTCGTCCTTTTTTCACGCAGAGCACGGTGCAATTTGATCAGTTGTTGGTGGTAGCGGGGGGCATTGACAGTTTCATCAGGTTTCAACATCTCATAGTAGACGATACCATGCACATCCCACCAAACGCACAGGATCGTCTTCCGTCTGAAGCGATTTGGTGTTGAGGAAGGTGGCAATGGTTGACCGGGATCAACCCACGATTTCTTACGTTTAGGATTCTCAAAATATATCCACTTTTCATCGCCTGTCACAATCCGATGCAGGAACGACTTTCTTTTTTGTCTGGCAAGCAAGATTTCCCATGTGTTTTGGCATCGCTCCATCTACCTATCGTTCAATTCATGAGGCACCCATTTTCCGATCTTTTCAATCTTCCCCATGGCACGCAGACGAATGGAAATGACTGGTTGAGTAACTCCCAATTGCTCCGCGAGAATTTTTTGCGATTGGGTATCGTCTTCATCCAAAAGAGCTTGCAGTTGATGCTCCTCAACCTTCCTAGGCCGATTTTCACGCTTCTTGTCGGATATCGGCACGGTCTAAATTGCCGTGCCGATAACCGACAACGTGCCGATAGCCGACGAAACCAATATCGGCACGTTGTTTCCAATTAAGCACTGTCACCATTGGCCTCCATAAGCATTCTATGCGATTCGGCAGCCGAATTCTTCCAATTGAAGCAGAAAAGCAGAGCTTCCCGCATAAGCTCTTTTCTGGCACAAAACTAGACATGATTATCAAAAGAAAAATGTATGTTGTTGTACGAAATTGCTGACAATGTGCACTGATTAATGTTGACAGATGTCAAACTCATAAAAAAAAAGTATGGCGTGCCCATGGAAGCTAAATACGCTCACTCACGCCATCTATGACCAAACAGCGGATTTAAGCTTATACCACTGGTACTCAACATTTTCTCGTTGTATATTTAATATAGTTGGAGATTACTTTTTCAGTTTTTGTGCCTAAAAAATGGCCAAGTCAAAACTCAACACATCCATAAGGGAGTTTAGCAACCCAGACAAATTGATTAGAATTACTAGACTGATCATGACTGGGGTAGCAGGAAGAGTAAAAGCAACCGAATCACTTTCAGAGCCAATTAACATTCAAAATGATATTCCGATGACATCAACATTATGTGTTGATCAAAAAGAGCTGTACGAGAGGCCCTAATCAAGATTGAGTTTTGAAAAAGTTCAAATATTTTTCTATTTGAGGCTAACAGAACCTATTTCAGTCAGTCTAAAAATTATTTCGCTTAAAAATTCTGCCAAAAACATCGAAAACAGTTCACATATATTCTTCGAAAACTTGGTTTCTCAGCAAAAACCATTGCGAACTTTTGTTCACGTTTGAGAGGAGGATTTTTTGACAAATTTTTGATCCTCTACCGTAGCGCATTTAATAACAAGATCCTGGATCGTTATGACGGCTACACCTGATCGTGTATATAGTAAAATTAAACTCAATAGGCTCCGGTAAGCTGGACACTTAATCAGTATTGATTTAACATACTAGACGGGACGCTCTATGTTGCGGCTTTGATTATGATGACACTCAATCATAGAAAGGATAATATTTAAAGGACGTTTTCTAATCGGAACCTAAACATAAACGCACGTGCTTATCATTATCTGGATTCAATAAAAAAAAACTCAATTAAGGATTTATGAAATTTCTTTAATTTAAACCAAAAGCGCAAGGATTTTTGCAATAGTAATTTTTATTTAAGAAATATTTTTAATTTAATTATGGCAACATTTAATTATTATTATTTACCTTCAATGCTTAAAAATACATAATTTTTATTATAGGAAAATGTTTTGGTGCAGAAAAAACAAAACTTATGAGCGGTATTGTATCTCCAAAACGAGTTCAAGTCGAGGTGTGTGCATGTTTACAGCAGTTGTTTATGATTACATGTTACCGAGACTATATGCTATAGTCTCGGTAAGGCATAGAAGTTCTTAAGATGGTATTGTGAAATTTCTCTTTCTCCAGCATTATTTCCAATTTCACCGATCGCATGATAAATGACCTCGTTTATGATTTTGTAATATTAACTCTTATTAACAAAACTCTCTCAACTCTCTACCGGAATTTAAACAGGTCACTATTTCACATAACAGAACAGTCAGTTTAAAAATAAATCGAAATAATTATGTAATTTTTTTTCGGAACTTTTTAAGGTCAACAAATAAGCTTATTTCTGTTTCGGTTTATTTTAATTTATTAAATTTATTTGTTTTTTGTTTTTTATTTCATTATTATTATAGGTTTTTTTTTGGTTTTTTGGTCTTTTCTTTTTGGAGCATGAAATTATTCATTGAAGAAAAATGGAAATACTTAGATTCAGTAGCAGTAGTACTTTTTTAATGTTGAATATTTTAATTTAAATAATTGGGACTGAAAATTCTATTTTGGAAATTTGGTACCTTTTTAATAGTCCACGTGAGTTTTTTTTAACTTTTATGACAATTTACCTTTTTTTGGTAATATCAAAATGAATATTGTTTTTTTTTTCAAATATATTTTTGTTATGAATTTTTTCTAATTTATTGGTCTCCTTTTTACTTTTGATACTATTTTACAATATTATTGTAGTTAGCCAACTATTTTAATACTAATTTCAGGCTTATTTTACCAAACCAAATAGTATGTCAGTCACTCAAGTTATAAAAGTTATGTTAAAACAAATTAAGTCAGATTCATCAGATTTTATTTTTTCAAGATTATTCTCTATTTGAAATAATTGTTATTTTATTAAATCATAAAAAGTAATAAAAATGTAACTTTAAAAAGGTGTGAAAAGGTTTTTTAATATTTTGAAATTTTTCAGAAAAGCTTTTACTAATATACGTAATTGGTATGATAAAAAAAATAAAAAATCATTATTCTTTTTCTTTAAAAAATTTTGGTTTTTTTTTAAAAAAAAAAAATTATTTAAAAAGAATAAATCATAAAGTAGCCAGCAAATATATTTAAATGTATCTACCCAAAATTGATTGCATATTTTTTCAATTTAATTAATAAAATTCAATGTAAAATTTAAAACTTTTCGACACAAAAAATTCAAGTAAGTAAAAAGTGGTAAAAAGGAAAATTTTAAAATTCTTATATCAAAAAATACAAAAACAAAATAATAAAAAATAACAAAATTTTATAATTATTAAAAATATCGATTGGAAATTTTTTATAAAAATTAACATAAATTCTTAAATCAAATACAAAAATTCTGAATCCAAAGTGCATAAAACTGTAAAAATAATAAATAAAAGCTTTTCAAAAATATAAGAAAATTTTAATTGAAAAAAAAATATAATTTCGATTAAAAAAAATACAATTAAAGTTTCAAATTGAAAAAAAAATGAAAAAATGGTAATTTAGAAAGAGAAAAAAAATTTAAATTAAATTATGGTAAATTAATTTAAGCAAAAAATCTCAAATTTAAAATTCGACAAAAAACATACTCGTAGTTTACAGTTGAAGTTTTAAATAAAAAATGTCTAAACGCCTAAGAAAATATTTGAAAAAATTTTTTAATAAGAAATAACGAAATTTTTTTTGAAGAAAAAATTATAAAAACGTTACAAAATATAATTGGAAATTAATAAAAACTCTTAAAAATAATAATAATAAAAATATCAAAAATGATCAATATAAAATTTAAAACTCATTTAATTAGAAAATTATAAAAATCCTTAAATAAAAAATGACAAAACCTTAAGTAAAATATTATGAAAACTTTTTAAAATAAATGACAACCTCTTTTAAAGAAAGATAAAAATCTATAAAAAATGACAAAAATTTAAGAAAAAGATAAATAAAAAATTCCACGAACATTTTGATAGAAAAAGTTAAAAACATTTTTAAATCTTATGAAAACAACAAAAATTTAAGTAAAAATGGAAATTTTAATGAAAAATATAAAACAATTTCAACAACAGAATGACAAACACTTTCGATTAGAAAATTATAAAAATCTTTAAGCAAAAGATTATAAAAACTTCTTATTTCAAAATTATTAAAACTTTTTCCGAAAAAATTACAAAAAGTTACAATTTTTTTTACAAAAAATGTGAAAATTTTTCAATAAAAATTATAAAATTCCTAAAAAGGAAAAATTAACAAAAAAATCTTTAAATTTAAAGCTTTTTAATTAATAAATAACAAAAAAATTATTACTTAAAAAAATGTCAACAATTTTTAAGAAAAAATGGCAAAAAATGTCTAATAAAACTTTTAAGTTAAAAACGCAAGTAATATTTAAATAACAAATTTTTAAAAACTACAAAAAAAATGCCAACCTTTTAAATAATAGATTTTATTATAAATTGTCAAAAAAATTTTCATAAAAATTGTCAAACTTTTGAATAAAAACTTTCAAATATTTTTTTATTAAAATATGTCAAAAAATGCTTAATAGATATTAATAAAAATATGGAAAAATTTCTGAATAATGTACAAAAAAATTTATAAAAATTATTGATAAAAAAAATTAAAAATTCCAAATCAAAATGACAAAAACTTTCAATCAAAAATGAATAAAATAATGCTAAAAGCTTTAAAATCAAATATTGCAAAAATTGTTTCAAAAAATTTGTTGTAAAAAAATTTAAAAATTTTTAAAAAATGCCAAAAATTACCTTATAAAATTATACAAAAACTTTTAAGTTAAAAACGCAAGAATTCTTTAAACAAAAATTAAAAAAAAAATTCTATTATTTTAAATAATATATTTTATAAAAAATTGTCAAAAACTTTTTCATAAAAATTTACCAAAACTACAATAAAATATTACAAAAATTTTCCAATAAAAAAATTACAACAAAAACTTGTCATTGGTAATTTTTATACCAAAAAATTCCCAATGAAACTTTTCAAAAACTTTTGCATAAAAATTGACAAACTTTTGCATAAAAACTTAAAATTTTTTTTTTATTAAAATATGTCCAAAAATGCTTAATAAAAATTAATAAAAATATAGCAAAATTTCTACAAAAAAATTAGCAAAATTTCTGACAACAAAAATTTAAGAAAAATTATTGCTAAAATAAATATTTTAAATTTAAAAAACTTTATTTACGTAAAATTTAAGAAATATTTTATTAAAAAAATGTTCTAAAGATAATTTTTGAAAAAAATTACAAAAAAAGCTTTTAAATTAAATATCTCAAAAATTTTTACATAAAATATGTTAAAAATAATTAAATATTTAAAAAAAAAAATTGTTTATAAAAATCTAAAAAATGGTTTAAAAAATTGTACAAAATCTTTTAAGTAAAAAAGCTAGAAATCTTTGAACCAGTAACGATTAAATATTGAGAAACAAATAAATTAAAAACTAGTAAAAATATTAAAGAAAATTGTATAAAAACTTTCCAATAAAATATTTAAAAAAATATTTAAATCAAACAATGAAAAAAGCCTTGCAATAAAAAAATAACAACAAAAAATTGTCATTTGTAATTTTTATACCAAAAAAATTCCCAATAAAACTTTTCAAAAATTTTTTTTAAAAATATGTTAAAAAATACTTAATAAAAATTGATAAAAATATCGAAAAATTTCTGCTAAAAGAGCAACAAAAATTTAAGAAAAACTATTGTTAAAATATTTTTAAACAAAACAAAAACTCATTTACGCAGAATTAAAGAAATATTTTTAAAAAAATATGCTTTAAAGAAAATTGAACAAAAAAAAAAACAAAAATTCAAGATTTTTTTCATTTTTTATTGAAAGTTTTTTTCATTTCCGAAAATTGTTTAATAAAATTTGTTAAAAAAATTTATATATTTAAAAAAAATGCCACAAATTGCATATAAAATTATACAAAATCATTTAAATAAAAAACGATAGAAATCTTTGAATCAGTAATGATTAAATATTGAGAAAAAGCATTCAACAAATAAATTAAAAACTACGAGTAGTAAAAATCTTTTTAAAAAAATGTATGAAATCTTCTTAATAAAAATCTACAAAAATCTTTAAATAAAAAATATAAAAGTTTAAAGGTGGAATTTTTTAAAAACTTAACAAAAACGAAAAACCTCGAATCAAATATGATCTTAATTTTGAAATCAATAAATTTGTGTCAATTTGTCAAATAAGAATTTCGAATAAAAAATGAAAGTCCTTTTCTCGTATCAAGAAATTCTTTACAATTTGTACAAACTACCCTGAAAGTTATTATTCTTAATAATTACTATAACCTTAAAATCCGCTAATAATTTAACATTTAACAAAATTAAAACATCAAATATTTAACAATGCATTTATTGGAAAAATTCCTTTAAAACCATATTATACATAAGATGATAAAATTATTATTTAAGAAAAGAAGAGAAAAAAATACAAGAAAATAATGCTATTCAAAAAGTTATGTAGGGCGAAAATTACTCTTTCGTATTAACAAAATTACGAGTATTTTCGTATTCAATTCAAAGTGACATAATTTCTGTAAGGTAATATGACGAAAGAGAAGGGGGCAGAGAAGAGAAATAAGCACTTTTTGATTGTGCTGAATTTTCTCTTGTATTTTTGGTTTTCAGAATGGAATTGTCGTAATTTTATATTGAAAAAAGAAAAGAAAAAATTATAAGTAAATAAAAGAGAAAACGGTACATACGAGAACAGAAATGTGTAAATTAAACAACAAAATGGAGAAATGGGAAGCCGGACTTATGGCGGCGGTGGCGTACTGAGACGACGCCCAGTAATCAAAAGTTAGCTTAACACCAATATCCAGCCAAACAAATTCTATACATGTATACATATTTGTGGGTACATTAACGGGGGGAAACCATTGAATGAAAGGTGAATTTTGTGTATTTAAAAGAGTTTTCATTAACCAAAACATTTTTGGTTTCTCTTGTTTTTTTTTCTTCTTCGTAACTACTGAACAACTGTACACACTATTCCCTTAGCCCCTTGACCCCTTTTTAACAGCAAAATGTAATTTTTTGGTGATTTTTTTCACATTCATATTAAAAAAAAAATCATTATTGCTCTCATTCATATACGTATTATGCCATTTACAATACAATTAGTACGAATACGTACGCATTTTGTTCATGATGAGTACGAGCGAGTATGTAAATTGATTCTGGGTGTATATTTGCGGTTCTATTTAATCTGACATAAGATTGGATTTGTTACGTGTACCATGGAGGCAGGTGTTGTGGGGAGAGATCATAAACGAAAGGAAGAAAAACAAAACGAGCACATTTCGTGTACGATTTGTGCTCCGTGTAACATGACCCACTGACCAACTTCCATAGTTTTCGGCCAGAAAGAACAGAAAATATGTCAACCTAATATGCCCACAAATGATGAAAGGAAATTAAAGAATAAAATTAAGAAAGAAATTATTCGTAATCTTAAGATTTTTACTTTTTCCTTCGATGCACGAACATTTTGTCTATTAGTTTTTTCTCTTTCTTCTTTTTCTTTTCTTTCTTTGTTATTCTGGTAATATTATTATTAGTACAAAAATCCATTCATTCGTTCCTATTAGCCTCATTTCGTTTCAAAATTTGCTCTTTTTTTGTTGTTGTTGTTGTTGTTGTTGTTGTTGTATTCTTTTAATAAATTCGATTTTCTTTCTCTTTCAATAGAAATAAACAAAAAAGAAATTGTTCATATTTTATCTTTCTAGGACAGAATGGAATAAGAAGAAAAAAACGAAATTTACAGAAATTCTTTCACTTATATAATTTTACACCATAAATATTCAAATAAAAACTTTCTTTTCTATCATCGCATTTAGATAAGAAAACAGATTTTTTTTTTTTTTTTGAATATTCGTATAAATTTATAAGAAAAAAAGTATGCCATCTTTTTGAAATAAATACTTCCATTTCATAGATTTTTCTTTGATAATTTATAATCTTTTCTATGTTTTTCTTCCATCTTCTCACATTAGATATTCTTTCTTCACTTTTTAATATTATTTACAAAATCAAAAAAAAAAAAAAAAACTACTGTATTTTCTTTATATATGATTTTTTTCATTTTTAACTTTTTCAATTTCATTCGATTAAATTGATAATATCATAAATAAATTAATTACGCCATCTAAACTTTCACTCCTGACTAAATGTTTTTTTAGATTAAATAAAAATAAAAATAATACTATTAAAACATAGAAGAATAGGATATAATACTATTAAGGGAAAATTTTAATTACTGTCATATAAGAATAATAATTAAAAATAATTTCATTTAATAATGACATGTTATTAAAGGATTATCCAATTTATACTATAGAAAGTAGAATTAAATAAAATACTATTTGAAGAAAGATTTTAATAAATATTTTAATTAAGTATATTTTCTAGATTTTGCCATTTTATAATTAAGTTATCAAAATAAAATTTAAACTTTAAAACACAATTTTTGATAAATTTTTCACACATTTCGCGCAATAATTCACCATTACTTGACAGATATTGGTTTATAAAATATTCTAAAGTTTAAAAATTAGCATTTATTTTACTATGAAACTTTAGAAGAAAAAAAACCTTTTTTTAATTATTGTAGTTTTAAAAGAAATACTCCAATGGCTTTAAATCTTGGAGACAAATTGACATTACTAAATCTTGTAATTATAGGTCCAAGGAACTTTTTGCGCATTAATGATTAAATTTTTCAGATTATATGGTCATTTACTTAAAGTGTTATAAGGTTCAGATAAAATGAGCCTCGTCGCTGACGGTGCAAAACATAATTACGGTAGGATAACCACTTCTGTAAAAAATTCTTAGCAATTTTAAAATATTTAATCGTATTTTATAATAGACAATTTTAAGCTAAATAATTATTATTATATTTTCTTTAGTAAATATTGCTCTACAATTGTAAAATAACAGAGCAGCTGTTCTTATCAAACCATTAAACGAATAACATTTTATCGTATTATTAAAGAAAATTTTGTCTTAAACTTTATTAATTGTTATTTTTATTATAATATATTGTATTTTTAAATTTATAAATAGATTAATATTTTTTTAATAAATGATCTAAAAAATCTATTATATTTCCTAAAATCTAATTTTGGGATTTTATGACGAACAGTAATTAACTCATTTTTCATGTGACTCTTTTCAAAATAGATATTATTGATTTTTCTTTTGGGTGTCATGTGCTCTCTTTCCAAGTAATATTTTTAAATAAAAGTGCTATTATTAAGTACTTGATATTTAAAGTTATTGCATAAATTGTTATAAATTGAAAAGTTCGTAACTCCTTTTCGAGAATATCCAATAGAGTCACTGAATTCAAAACGCTTTTATAATAGAAGTACAATAACAATAATTTTAATTAGGAACTTTATAAAAATTAATATTATACTTTAAATAAATAATAATGAAATAATAATAAAAAAATTTTTTGTAGTTTTCGTGTAATTAAATGTAAAAATCTGGTTTTAAAGATATTATTTTTATAAATTTTAGATCTTAATATGCATTTAACAATATTGGTAATCACAAAAATGGATATACCAATATAATTTGCAATAAAAAATATCTGAAAAAATATTGACGTAAGGATTTTTACAGGACTTGATCCTTTTGTATTAATTTTTCATGAAATTTTCGTACATTTTCGCCTGTTATTCGACCGTTTCTTAACGGATTTTGATTATTAACTGCTCTAAAGTTTGAAGAGTGGGCTTTGTTAAATTGGTTTTTTTTTTGCATAGCTCTACCAAAAAGGTTAACAGTATCAAATCGAATGAGCTTCGAGGCAAATAAAGATTTATTTTGATAAATAATTGAATAATTTCCATAAATAAATTGCTAACCTTACTCTTTAAATAAATAATAATGAAATAATAAAAAAATTTTTTTGTAGTTTTCGTGTAATAAAATGTAAAAATCTGGTTTTAAAGAAATTATTTTTATAAATTTTAGATCTTAATATGCATTTAAAAATATTGGTAATCATAAAAATGGACATACTAATATAATTCGCAATAAAAGATATAAATTTAATTTTTCTACTACTTTGCAAAAATACATTTATAAAAATAGTTAAGGATAGATCAATTTCTCTGATTTCTAAAATAGGTTGTAACTTCTTTGGGGTTAAGATTTCTCAACACCAACAACCCCCCATCCCTAACCCGGCCTTACCCCTACGACATATATCTGACTTTTGGACAGAATGAACCATTGACTTTTACATCAAAGAAAAAACATGTTTAAGTTTAAGTTTTTAAATAATGACCAATCAAATCAACCGATTAATAGTGTAATTAATTGTTCGACAACCATAATATCACTTAAAAAGTAAGTCATTCAGTATTTCAGCTTCACATGCCTTCTGAATTACTCAATACAACCATTAAAAACAATAAAAACACCACAGCTATGACTACATTTGAGTGCTACATTAAATCGCTTTTTTAACCGTATACTGATGTTACATCAATTTTTTTTTATATTTCTTGATAACAAAATTCGGTAAAAATTAATAATTAAAAATAATTGTAACACAAAATAAAGGATTTAACATAAAAAAAAGAAAATACAGTTCCTGTAAATCTTTAATAATTTTCTTATTGAAAGCACAAGTAAAATATTTCATCAAAATTATAATGAAAAACTAAATCTTTTGAGAAAAATAAAGAAAATTATTCAGTTTAAAGAATAATTTAAGAAAAATTTTTAGTAAAACTTTCAAAATAAAAAAAAAACCTTTTTATGTTAAATTAAAGAAATGCTAAAAAGAATATTTTTGAAAAAAATTACAAAAATTCAAGAAGAAAATGACAAAAACTTTCAATTAAAAAAAGAAAAAAAAATTGTAAAAGCTTTTAAATTAAATACCATAAAAATTTTATATAAAATTTGTTTAAAAAAAATTTAAATATATTTAAGAAACGACAGAAATTGCTTTATAATATAGTACAAACAAATTTAAATTAAAAACGCAAGAACTTTTTAAACAAAAAATATTACAAAACTTCAAATAAAATTGTGTAATTTTAAATAATATATTTTATTAAAAATTGTCAAAAACTTTCCATAAAAATTTACCAAAACTCTCCTATAAAATATTATAAAAATCTTTCAATAAAAAACTGACAACAAAAACTTATCATTGGTAATTTTTATTTCCTAATAAACCTTATCAAAACTTTTTCATAAAAAATGTCAAACTTTTTAAAAAAAATATTAAAAAAACTTTTTATAAATTATATCAAAAACTGCTTAACAGAAATTAATAAAAATATCACAAAATGTCTGAATATAAGACGACAAAAATTTAAGAACAATTATTGATAAAAGTTTTTAAATAAAAAAAAAACTTATTTATGCAAAATAAAAAAAATATTATAGTAAAAATAGATTAAAAACTTCTTTTATAAAAATTGACCAAAATGCAATAAAATACTAAAAAAAACTTCCAATAAAAAAATAACAACAAAAACTTGTTATTGGTAATTTTTATACCAAAAAATTAAATAAAAACAAAATTTCCAAAAAATTAAATAAAAGCAAAATTTAAGAAATATTTTAATAAAAATATGCTTTAAAGAAAATTTTTAAAAAATTACAAAAATTCAAGATATTTTCAGTTATACCAAAATTTGTTATATAAAATTTGTTGAAAAAATTTAAATGGCAAACTATTCAACAAATAAATTAAAAACTAGTAAAAATGTTGAATAAAAATATATAAAAACTTTTTAATAAAAAAAGTCAAAAATCTTTAAATAAGAAATGTAAAAGCTTCAAGTTGGAATTATTTTTTTAAAACTTAACAAAAAACATGAAAATTATTTAGTTTATAGCTAAAAAAAACGTTTAAAGAATAATTAAAAATCATAAAATCTGAATTTACAAACTGCAATAAAAATGGATCAAAAACATAAGTATCAAAAAGCTATAAGAGAAGAAACAGATTTTCTTGCAGAGCCACTGAACTTAGAAGCTTTCAAAAGTCAATATAAACACCATCAGTTCCTATAAAACTAAACATTTTTAATTCTGCTTATTTATTTTCATAAAATTTTCTAAAAAATAAAAAATTTAAATAATTATATAATTATACACTTCTTTCTATAATTATATAGAATCTAACAAAAATAATACCATAACTTTATGGCAAAACAAAATAAAACTGCCATAAAAATAATGAACAATAAATCAAATCTGATTTAGGACCGCTTCTCAGTATTTATGGATTATTAAATATAAACTAGAAAATATAGAAATTTAATTAAGTAATTTTTCCTGTACTGCAAAATGTTGGAAAAGCTTTCAACAATAAAAGCTTCTGTAATTCTTCGAAATTATGGCAATTTTGTCAATTTATGGTTTGTTTCCACAATTGTAAGCTCTGCTCTTTATTTTATTAACAATTTTGTAAGCCCATATTGAGCTTTCTATAAAAATAAAAGCTTTTTTGATTTATTTAATCCTACAGTAAAATAATATTCGAGAATTAAGATTAATTTATTGTATTTAATTTAGGTTTTTTTTTTTTTTAAATTTAACAATAAAATTTTTAATGAACAAAATTTCGATTTATTATTTTAAAAAAATTTCAATTTACATTTAAGCCCAATTATTGGGGATATTTTAGTAACTATGAGATTAAATTGCACTGAAGTATGGAAGAAGAACGCCTTTTGCCATTTGAAGTGTCGATCCAAATGGTAAGAAGCTGTTTCTAAATAATTCAAATTGGAGTTTTTTCCTAACGTTTAATTCAGAAAATTAATTATTTTTTTAATTCTTAATTAAAAATGTTACTCACTAATTTTCAGTTACGAGTATCATACATAGTTTATGAGATTTGTTTTAAAATTCAGTTTTCAGTTAATTAAAAAAAATGAAATAATTCTATTTTCCAAAATCAAAAATAAATAAAAAATGTTTTTAATATTTTTTTGTGTAATTTTTATTGAAAAAATTTGTATTATCTTTAAATATTTTAAGCATTTGATGTACAATAATTTAAAAAAAAAATCGCTTATTTTCTGTAATATAGGAAAATATTTATTTCTGAAAAACTTATTACCTATTTTTGTATAATACTTCCTTGTTCTGTGACAAAGGCTTTCTTCTCCTTGAACAAAGAAATAATATAAAACTTTCCTTTGTATTGTTAAAAAGAATACCTTGTAAATTTTAAATAATTGAAAATACCATAAATTTCTGAAAAAAATAAATTTTAAAATGTAAAAACTTATCCAAGAGTACTTGTTTAATTTTAGATACTGAACAAAAGTTAATATTAAGCCAATAAATTAAATAATTCTGTTAAATGCTACAAAAGGACAATAAAGGCTAATGAGAATATTTGTTCAACAATAACAATATTTTTATAATAAATAATTTCATGTATACATATTTATAAAAAAGACATCGTGGATAATTTATAGAAGCATTTAATGGAAAATTTATGTACCATTTATTATACACGTAGTCTCTCAGTCATTTTTATTTATCCTTTTTAATATATCAATTCGATTTTATTTATATTTGATAATTCGTTTTTTTATTTTTTATTTCAAGATTTAATAAAGAAATTGCTTTCATTAATTTATTCAATCATGGATTGGTGGATTTTCTATTTAAATAAAACTAATATTCGTTAAGTAAAAATATAATTTAAGACATGGATACAAACAGTCATAAATCTACATATAAAAATTTTGGCAAAAATAATATTTTGATGAAAAACATTTGTTGTTTATATTTACATAAACTTTAAAATATTCGATGAATTTAAACGAAACATTTCCAATTTGAACTGAATTCTTCGATATTTTGAAAATGAATTGCCTGATTTTCATGGCAAAGCTCACGTTTTTAACATTTCGAAAATTAAATATTTCAATATCAATTGAAATGAAATTGAAAATTATTATTTTGAATCATATTTAAATGCATATCGTTTGAATGCATTTCATCTAAATTTATCCTTAACATACTCACTAGGTAAAGAATCACAAAAAGTTAAATAGTTCAACTTCCTTTTAATAGAGTTTGAAATGTTGGCATTCAAATTCTTTCACGATGCAAATTGTACTGAACCAAAAATAGCTAACATTTCTCTTAAATTTTATGCTACATTTTCGCTTTTATTGTTTTATTTTTATTTAACATTTTACATCGTTTTGATTTTATTTTGATCTTTACTGCAATCAAATCACTACAGTACATGGAATATTTTCCGATTGAATGCATTTCTGTATACAACAATAAAATGCATTCAATCAGTAAATATTATTCGTATTTTATAAATTATGTGTAGTCATTATTCAATCATAAAACAGTCATAAATAATTATTGACTAATATTTGCATAAATATCATAATATACAACCAATTTCAATATAACCCATAGTTACTCACGAATCATATGGTGAATATATATTGAGTGACTTTAAAATTGGTATTACAGCTACCGAATTATTATCGTTCGACTGAATTTGATATTGTCACATTTGTATTTATGCTGTCACGTGAAAAAAAAACTTTTATAAATTAACGCATCAATGTTCTAAGAATTTTAAAAGTTTTCAAAATAGAAATATACTCAAAAGTTTAAAAATTATCTACTTAAATATAATTTTAAATACAGTTTTTAAAAGAAATAATTATAACACCGTCAAATCTCACGATCTTGGGGGCCAATTGATATTACCAAATTTAAAAATTAAACATTCTGGGAACTTTTTCCACAATAATGGCAAAATTTGTCCTGTTTTGTAGTAGCATCTTGTTAAAACTACTTGTAATCCATATTTAAGTTGAGGCCGAAAACACTAACCCTTCATATGGCCATAGCGCCTAAATTTGATGGTAACTGTCTCTCCTTCTTCATTTTCAACAGTGAATCGCTTTTAGTGGACACAATGGCTTTTATTAAATTTTTTGTGGATTTTTAGAGCCTTGCATAGAAATTTTTTGAGTTATTTGTAGATATTTATCTACCGTGCAAAAAATGACGACCATAACACACTCATAAAGCGCGAACATTTGATTTCAGCATAATCACAACGTTTATAGAAAGTTTTTATATTTTAAATACAATTTTCTTATATAACATATTTCTTTGATATCTATTAAATAACAGGACTACACTTTCCAAACTGGCAAAATGGATAATCTTGTTTATCGTATAATTTTAAATAATATTTTGAAAAAGATCGACATTTTTTTTCAAAGCATTACAAATTTTCCCAATTTGGTTTTTGTTTTTTTGGATGCAGTTTTGAAAATTTAGAGATACTTTTTCTTAAATACAATATTAAATTCCACAAAATTTTCATTAATTTTGTTATATTTAATTGCGAAAAAGCAGCAGCAGAAAAAAAACATTTGCTTAAATAATACCAATTTATAAAGTTTAAATTTTTATATACTGAAAATTCCTATTGAAAAATCCTACTGAAAAGTTCTACTAAAAATTTCTAAGGAAAATTTGTACTAAAAATTTCTAAAGAAAATTTCTACTGAAAATTCCTACTAAAAATTTCTACTGAAAATTTCTACTGAAAAGTTCTACTGAAAATTTCCACTGAAAATTTCTACTGAAAATTTCTACTGAAAATTTCTACTGAAAATTTCTACTGAAAATTTCTACTGAAAAGTTCTACTGAAAATTTCCACTGAAAATTTCTACTGAAAATTTCTACTGAAAATTTCTACTGAAAATTTCTACTGAAAATTTCTACTGAAAATTTCTACTGAAAATTTCTACTGAAAATTTCTACTGAAAATTTTTACTGAAAATTTCTACTGAAAATTTTAACTGAAAATTTCCACTAAAAATTTCTAAGGAAAATATCCACTAAAAATTTCTACTGAAAATTTCTACTGAAAATTTCTACTGAAAATTTCTAAGGAAAATTTCTACTGAAAATTCATACTAAAAATTTCTAAGGAAAATTTCTACTAAAATTTCTAAGGAAAATTTCTACTAAAAATTTCTGAGGAAAATTTCTACTGAAAATTTCTACTGAAAATTTCTACTGAAAATTTCTACTGAAAATTTCTACTGAAAATTTCTACTGAAAATTTCTACTGAAAATTTCTACTGAAAATTTCTACTGAAAATTTCTACTGAAAATTTCTACTGAAAATTTCTACTAAAAATTTTTACTGAAAATTTCTACTGAAAATTTCAACTGAAAATGTCTACTAAAAATTTCTACTGAAAATTTCTACTGAACATTTCCACTGAAAATTTCTACTGAACATTTCCACTGAAAATTTCTACTGACAATTCCTACTGAAAATTTCTACTAAAAATGTCTAAGGAAAATTTCTACTGAAAATGTCTACTAAAAATTTATAATGAAAATTTCTACTGAAAATGTCTACTGAAAATGTTTACTAAAAATTTCTAATGAAAATTTCTACCGAAAATTTCTACTAAAATTTTCTACTGAAAGTTTCTACTGAAAATTTCTACTAAAAATTTCTAATGAAAATTCCTACTGAAAATTTCTACTAAAAATTTCTACTAAAAATTTCTAAGGAAAATTTATACTGAAAATTTCTACTGAAAATGTCTACTAAAAATTTCTAATGAAAACATTTAATAAAAATTTCTACTCAAAATTTCTACTCAAAATTTCTACTGGAAGTTTCTACTGAAAATTTCTACTAAAAATCCTACTAAAAAATCTTAATTTCTAAGGAAAATTTCTCCTGAAAGTTTCTACTTTATTTTTAATTATTTTTTTTTAGTAAATTCAAAAAATTTAGAATGAAGAAAATCCATTCATAAAAAGTTCCGGAAATGTATGCAAATTAATTTACTTTAATTATTTTAATAATAGATTTAGAATAATTTCTATTAAATAGTTTTATTACACACTGTCAATCCTTCACGTCCAATAAGAAAAAACGACTCTTAAAACTACAATACAAAAAAAATAAAGTCAAAATAAAAATATTAAATACGAATATAAACAAGAGAAATTCTTAAGTAGTTTTTTTTTGAAAATTTATGTTATTTAGAAGAAAACCACGTGTTCTAATATTGTACATTCTTTACGTGCACGATAAAATGATATCAAATCAAAGGAAAATTGATGAAAAGCCATTTCTAATATAAAAGAAAAGCGTAAGCTATAGATACTCGTATGTATGTATAGTTGTAATAGTGTAAATTTGAATGGAAATTAGAATTTTTTTCTCATAAAACTCTGGCATATTCTTTCTTGGAGCTGTAAAATTTTACTCTCAATTAACAGAATGTGGGGGGGGGAGGAATTCTATTGAAAATTGTGTAAATTTTCTAATGTATTCACTCATTTTCTCATTAACCAAAAGATGTTTAAATAAGAGAAGAATAAAATATTTGAAAAAATACTAATAATAAAATGTGTTAGTACAAATCGTTGTGTTTGTATGCTTGGGAAAAGCTTAATTTCTCATTTTTCTTAGGATACTTAATATTACAAGCATAATTGAATGAGCATCACACATGTACACTATAGGCCAAAAGTTTGCTAACACCTTAATAACAACATATTCTCTAGAAATTCTTAGTTACTCGTAAAATCTAAATAAATCGTGAAATTATAATTCATTTCTTTCGATGTATAATATATTATCAACTATATTAGAAAGAATATATTAGCATTTAAGTATATAATTAATATTTGAAATACCAAAAAAAAAGTTGTCAGCACTTATTTATTGCAGGTAAAAATAAATGTTAAATTTTTATGATGCTATTTCGGGAAGTTCAAGTAATTTTATTAGTTAACAAATTGTCCAGTATAGACATATAAAGGATAAATTGCATAGAAAAAAATCATGAAATACTAAAAAAAAAGTTATAATCAGATGGGAATTCACCACGGTTCAAAATTACTAGTTTATGCAAGGTTCGATTAATTTACACAACAAGTAGAAGTAACCGGAGACTTACTGCATCTCAAATCCATCTCAAATGAAATAGTTTAATAATCGCTGAAAAGAAAATTCAGAGAAAATTAATAGTAATGGTAAGAAAACCATTACTACAGTCTTAAAAAATTTTTAAAAAAAAGTTGGGTTGAGCTTTATCTCATCAAAACTGGACCACAGATGACTATAGAAATGCACAATGGACGGATGAGTCAAAGTTCCAGATCTTTGGGTTCAAATGAAGAATGTGCATGCATCGCAGGGCTGTTGTTGCTTCCCTATGGATAGAATATGAAACTTGGTTCAAATTGAAAGAATTTTTTAAAAACACCAACGAAAATGCTCTTCCACAAGAATTTTGGTTAATTAGTGAAGTATTCGTTATACAGCAGGATAACGATCCTAATCATAGCTTGAAATTATTCGCAGACTATCTACAAAATAAAAAAGTTTCGCTTTGGAAATTAAAGTTAAAAAAAAAGAACAATTCAAATTGAAATTAGATAAAGTTTCTATTATATTATATTAATAGCTCTACCAAAAAATGCTAACAGCATCAAATTGCATGAGCTTGGAGGTAAATAACGATTTATTTTGATAAATAATTGAATAATTTCCATAAATAAATTGTAAACTTTACTGAATACAAACTGACAGTGACCGGAGATTTTTGACATTTCAAAAATGGCCACACGGTTTATTTGAGAACATCTCGCCCATATATTATAATCAAATTATAATAATTATTATAATTTAATTAAAATTAATGTATAAATAAAAGTTTTTTCATATATAAATTTCTGTCCAAAAACCAAAGTGGTTAACAGACTTTTAGTTTGCAGTGTACATAAATAGAAGCAGCCATCGTTCACATATGCTTAGATAAACGCCTACAAAAAGCCGAGTACTTAACGCCCCCAACATAAAAATTAAAAAAAAAAAAAACAAATACAAAATGAGAAGAAAAACAAAACTTTTAATAGCAAAAAAAAAAAAAATGAAAGATGAAAATTAGAGCGACAGAGAAAAGGAATACCAAACCGAAGATAAATGACATGAAATTTTTACTGTCGAAATGTTTAAAACCTTCACAATTCTATACGAATTCACAAAATAACGAGTCCGACGTTAACGCCACAAACAACATTATCGTCGAATTATATCTAATTTCTAATTTTATAGTCGGCGTTGTGGTATTGCCACACATTTCCGTGTTTTCTTATGTAGCAGCATCGTTGAAATTAAAATTAAAGTCAAGATAAATGGATAGATGAGATTATTTAAACTACAATAATAAAAAAAAATTGAATAAAGCTTGAAAAATAAATAAGAAACTGATCAGATGACATTTGTTTACTCGTTGCAATTGGGTTTAGTTCTTTTTTGTCTGGCGATTCGTCAATTTTTGACAACAAGTATAGTCACGTCGTAATTCTGTTCCTAACAAGAATAAGATATTCAAAAAAAAAAGAAGAGAGAAAAAAAGAGAGAGAAAGAAAATGAAATATGTAATAATGAATGGAGTGGAAAATGTTTGGAAAATCTGAAGCGCATTTCCCGCCGACCGAAAATCTCTTCCGTGTCTCTCATCAATCCAGCCACCAGCGATTTATTCCTCAATACTCACGGATATTTTGAGTGTTGAATTTGCCTTCCACCTCGTCCATTCGTTCCTTTTTTCTCTCATCGGGTGTTGTTCTCTCTTTTTTTCTCCATTACATTTCTCCGAAGGAACATTCCTAGTGAGTTAGTTAGTTAGTACTTCTTTGCACATTTTAGATTTGCTTTGTTTTGTTTAAGCTTTTCCCTCCTTTTCTAATACAGAAAAAATAATAACATGGAAAATATTCAATTCTATTCATTTATCCCACATATGTACATATGTATATATACGTACAAATGCACGCGTAGATATAATCGTGTTTTGTTTTTCTTTTCTTTTTTGTAATCCATCGACTCTTGTGGACTTTTCATTTCCGTCTCTTATTTTTTCACAAGTTTTTCCAAGTCCAGCAAAGCAATTTTCCTGCCCTCAGGCAATCACGCATATCTCGAAGTTTTCCCGTTTCTCGTCGTGAATTTTTACTCATTTCAACACGTGTCGTTGTACAGATAGTTTAGTTCAAATAAATTTTTCACATTTTCATCAAGTCAAGTAATTGAAAAAGAAAACAACAAATTATTTTTGTTTCTTTTTTAGTTATTTTAAATATATATATATATAAACAAACAATAAATATATTTATAAATAAACAATAAGAAATATTTATAATAGAGAGAGAGACTCTTTATCAGAGAAAAAGATAAATAACAATGACGCATCAATTAAAACAAAAACAATACAAAAAAAAAACAAAATATTTATAAACAAAAAACTCGTAGGTGCTTCGGATAGGTAAATAAATAAATATTGTACATATATAAAAAAAATAAAGCCGGCTTCAAATTTTTGATTTTTAATTATCAAAAATGGAAAAGTTTTTTTAATAGAATTTTAAGAAATTAGTATATTGTTTTCTTTTAATTTTTACTATTGCTAACGGTGAAAATATATTTTTTATTGAATTAAAAATATTAAAAATAATAGTTTTAAAAAAAAAAATTCATAATTTATAGATAATTGGAATAAAAAACTATTTTTTTTATTAGTAAATGTTAAAATTATGATAATTGAAAAAAAAGGTTCAATTAAAGAAAAAAATTATTTAGGTTTTTCTTTAAAAAAAAGGTTTTTTTTGATAGTTAAATTTTTTTTAAGAGTATTACGAGTAAACTAAAGCCATTATAATAATAAATAAATTGTTTATAATTAAAAATATTAAAATATTAATAAAATAAAATATAATCTTCAATTAGTATGAACATTTTTTAACAAAAAGTCCGCTTAAAAATTATAAATAACCGGAAGAAAAAAACATTTCAAAAATATACAAAAAATATTTAATACATTACTTAAACATTAATAAAATTTATTCTAAATTAAAAAGTTTATATAAAAATATTTTTCGGGTTAGTTTATTTTTTTTCTAATCAATTGTTAAAAAAAAGTGTTAAAAAAATTATCAAAAATTAATATATGAAAATAAATTAATTTATTAAAATATTTAAAGAAAAAAAATCAAAAATACAATTAAAAATAATCAAAAAAAAAAATTACTTATAATTTAATAAATTTTCGTTAAAAAAAAATTCTTTAAAAAACTTTAAAAAAAAAAAATTCCTGTATCAAATTGATAAAAATAATAAAAATCTTTACCAAAAAAAAAAACAAAAAAAGAACTGGTTTTTTTAAAAGTTAATTAATTAATTAATTGAAAAATAATAAATTTCCAATCGAAAATATAGAAATTAATAAAAAGTCGGATGTTGTTAATTTAAAAGCATAAAAGAATTAAAAAAATTTAAATCATATCTAAAGAGACAAAATTTAACTTTCTTTTAATTAAATTAGAAATTTTTAAACAAGAAAATATAAATAAATGTATTAAACATTTTTTTCTTGAAAATATTAAATAATTTTTAAACTATCAGTTAGTGTTAAAAAATATTTTGAAATTCTTTATTTTTTGGTAGAAATTAATTTTGTGACAAAATATATACAATTTATAAAAAATAATTGTTCACATCAATATATTGTAGTTAGTGTATTTTAAAAAAGAATCTAATAAAGAGAATAATATTTTAAAAGGATTCGAAATTTTAAAAAAAGTTAAAGGGAAAAATGAAAACGTTTCACCTTATTTTTTTTTCTTTTCAAATATTTTAAATGTTCTTTAAAAATTTTTTTTTTATAAAATTAAAATTTCAAAAAGAAAATAGTTGCTAAAATATAAAATAATATTATTGTGTTAATTTTATTTTACAGAAACCAAAAGTTTTAGTGGAAAAAAAACCTGTTAAAAATGTATAAAAAGCATAAAGAGTTTAAATTAATTAAAAACAAATACAAATAAAATGTTAACAAAGAATAAATAGTCCTTGAAACATAAAATTTCCAGCCAAAAAAGTAATTACCAAAAAAAAATTGTTTTTTTTTCTATTTCAATTAAAATAGAAGTTTATTGTGAATAGAAAAAAAATTAATTAAAGTGAAGAAAACAAATTTAACTGATCGCCGAAGAAGAAAAAGGAAAATGTTTTGGCTCCGTGACGTTTCCGGTATTGATAATTTATTGAGCTACAGAAGTGATAAAAAGTATCTACCAAAATTTTTTTCAATCTTAAATAAATATTTTTTATTGTAGATTAAAATTTAATTAATTTTCTCTAATTATTAATAATGTTTTCTATTTTTTTTTGGTTTGAATAAATTATTTTATTATCAGTTTAGTTATTGTCCTTTTAAATATTATTTTAATTTGGAAAGACAAACCAGCTCTAGAAAAAGTGTTTTTTTCTTTTAAAAAATTGAAGCAAATATTTTTTTTTAAATTTTAATTTTTTTTTTTAAATTTATAACAAACAATATTTTTTAAGAATATTAACATACGAAACACTTATTTTTAAAATTTCTTTTTGTTTTGTTTAAAAGCTCAAAGCTAATGGTTACACCTTTCCACCTAATTTGCAACAAATTTCCATCGGAAAAGACCCAACGAGAAAATTCTTGTTTATTTTCATTTACATTAAATTGGCTATCGTAATATTTTTTATTTATTTACCTTAATTTTGTAGAATTTTTTTTTTTTGCCCTGTTAAGGTTTTTTGTTTTGGTAAATTTTTATTTTTGTAAATGTTGTAATTTATTTTATTCTATTTATTTTTATTGGTCTATTGCGGGAACAAAACTTTTTGCAAGACTTTGCTCCTTTTGAGGTAATTTTTGATAATTTGTTTGCATATTTCTGGTAATAATTCGTCGAATACGTGAGGAATGTTGGTTTCTAAATTCTCTTTAGTTTGAAGATTATTTGTGTAAACAAGATTTTATACATAGTCTTATAAGAAAAATTCCAGTGGTATCAAATCACATGATCTTGGTGACCAATTTTCGTGCAATAAAACCAAAATTTATCGTGTTATCTTCTTACAGTAAAAATATAAAACTGAAAAATATCGAGTAGCTCAAGAATTATTGGCGAGTAGCTCATCACATGAAAAATATATTTTTAATGTAGGCATTAAAGTCCTTAAAAATTTTCAGAATTTAAAAAAAACAATTTTCGAATTTTTTTTTAATGTATTGTATTTTAACTATTATTTTTAGTAGAAATTTCTCGAAAAAAAATCATTTTAAATAATTATCCAATTTTTACTATAGAAAGTATAGTTAAATAAAATATATAATAAAATTGGTATTTTATTAAATTTTTTAACAATTGTAATACTTTAATTTTACCATTATACATAGTATATAATAATATTTATATTAATATAATATTCTTTTTGGACAACTTTTGATAAGTTTTTACATATATCAGGTTGTAATTGGACCATTAGGTGAGCGGTGTTGGTTTTTAAATATTCCAAAATTTAATATTTATCCAAAAACAAAAGTTTCGGCTAAAAATTTAAACTTTTAAGTTTAGGTTTAAAAAAATCGCTAATCATATGGAAATAGTGATTAGAATTGATGGAAGCGGTCTTTTCCCTTCATTTTAAAAGAAAAACTGGTCCTTGACACCTTCACAACAATATGCATACCAGATTAATTTTTTTTAAATACAATAGTTTTTTTTACAGTTATTTGTGGATTTTCTGAGTCCCGTATATGCATATTTAATTATTGATATATCCACTGATCCTAAAATAAGCCTCATTTTTATAACCATAGTCTCCTCTTAAAGCGCTAAATGCGCCTGGTGTAGAATTACTACTTTTATAATAAGTTTTTTAAAATTGTTCATACATTTTCTGGTAATTATCTGATTTTTTTAATTTAAAGCTTAATAAATACTATGTTTTAGTATCTTTTATCATGAAAAATCAATCAAATAACCTGACTGTACTCAGTTCTGTTAATAGTAACGCCACTAAAAAATCTCAAATGAAAATCAGTTCATAAAAGCTAAGAAACTTATAGATTTAGAATTATTTCGACATAATCCCTTCCAGGGCGGTAAATAAAGCAAATTTAATTTTAAAAAATCACCATCCAAAGCCCGATCGGCGTATCTTTTCTCAAAATTAATGCAGATTTTTATAGCTTAACAATTTAAAAAAGTTAAATGGTAAATTCAAAGCTAACGAAAAATTTAATTTTAAATAATATATTTTGTTAACAATTGTTAAATAACAGTTTTTAAATGACATTCTATCTTATATAAATTGTATGATATTACTTAAGTTAAAAAGTAACGATATTCAGTAATAATTTCATTTCTTTTTAAATTGTTTATTTTCTTAGAAAAGAAAATTTAAAAATTAACCAAATATATTCCAAGTATTAAGTGGAAATTTTTCCGGGAAAAAACACAGGATTTTTATTAAGGAATGCAGAGATTTTCTGAATATCCATTCTTTCTAATTTGTTTTTTTTTTACTTAATTAATTCCTTCCAATTTCAATTTATCATACACATCAACTCTCATAGAAACTTTTACAAGAAGCATACTCACTTCTTGGTCAATTTTTATTTCTTAACAATTTCTTATTTAATCCTTTTGTTTGTTTTTTTTTTGGTTTTTTTTATTATTTTTAACATTTACTCATCATCAGCTAAAATGAGGAACAAAAACCGTTCAAAAAAAAAAAAGGATATTTAAAAACAACACGAAATGAAAAATAAAAAGGAAAAAACCGAACAGAAGTACAAGAATTATTTCAATTTTCCCCAAAAATACATGTAGTTACAAGAATGAGCGCAATATGGGGGGATACTCTCTTTGTTTGATTTTCATAATTTCCCACTGCCCCAACTTTTCTTTCTATACGTATTCATTCTTATGCAAATATATCCACACATTGGGTAGCAGTTGTTTTTCGCCAACCCAAATCGTCCGATAATTTTCCAGTCAAATTGTTTAAATACGTTCGAAAAGTTGATCTTTTGACTGACTCTCTCTCGCGTGCCTGTTTTGAAAATCTGTCAAAATTTCTTTTGTTCGAAACTTTTCTATTTTCTATTTTCTAAATTATTTCGAATATGTATTAAAATTGTTTCAAAATAAAATTTAAACTTAGTTTTTATTAAAAAAAATAATAATAATAATAATTAAAAAAAAGTTTTCTTTGCCAATTTTCATCAAAAAATAAATAGTTTGTTTTCTTTTCGATATCATCTCGTCTATTTAATAATATAAAAAACGTATTCGAATATTTTGTGAAAAAAATTTTGTTTTTTTTTTTTTTGCTATTATATATTATAATTTATTAGTGTTGATTAGTGCAAAAAAAAAATTAATAAAATATTCTCATCGAGTTATTAAAATTTTGTGATTTGTGTTGTTTTTTTTGTAGATTTGATTTCCATTAAAAATTTTTAAATATTTTTTTTTAATACTGAATATTTTATTAAGATTATTTATTTGTGCTTGTGATAGTTATTAAATTATAAAAAAAAAATTAATTTTAAAATTTAGTTTGGAAAATATTACAAACAAGAAAATATATCGAAAATAAATAACTTGAAAGCTTTCAAAATTATTTGATTATCCGAAGCAGTTATGATTATAGTAGCAGATGGCTTTCCATATGATTAGTTCATAGTATTCAAGCCAAAAAAAAAAAAAAAAACTCTCCTGGACCAATCAACCCCATTTAGTACATATTATTCATAGTGAGTTTATTTATGGTTTGTTTTTTTTTCCTTCGTCTTCTTATTCTTCTTTTTCTTGTTAATTTTCAATATTTATTTATTAATAAATTTTTACTTCAATAATTTTGCCAAAAAAAAAATGATTTGGGAAAAATTTATTTTCCAATATAATTTATTGACAGCAATATTTTCTTTAAACATGGGGGAAATTTTGATTTATTAAAATTGTTCAAATGTCAAGATGATAATTTACACAAGTTCTAGTCTAGAGTATGGATATCTACAGAAAAATTTATAAAATTCCTATTTTTACTATTAAAATTTAAATTTTGATTTCTCAATTAAAGATTTGTTTTTAGCTATTTCATAAATATGCATTCGATTTATTTTGATTATAAGCATTATAGTCTAATATCCATTAAATATGAGATGTACTTACTTTTTTTAAAAATAAGATTTAATTTAAAAAAAAAAAAGTTTCAAAAATTCAAACATTTACATTAAATTGCGTTCATTTCGATTTAATTTAATTTAATTGAAAAAAGACAAATAAAATCGATTTAACAATATTCTTAATTTTACAATTAAATTAGGAATTTTTTTTCAATCGATTTGATATATTTTTTAAAAATTAAAATGATATAAATAAAATTTGAGGGAACCAAATTTTATATTAATTTTCCGTTTGGTATTTCAAAAAAAAACATAAAACTTTTTTCAATTACAAGAAGAAAAAAAATTGATATGAAAAGTTACAAAGGATTTTATGCTTACAAAAAAAACATAACCACGTATTTAGAGAAAGCGCCATTTTGTAAAATTCAAAATTTTCAATACATACTTAAGAATTTTTTTTCAATCGGTTTTCTATATTTTTTTTTTTCAATTACAAGAAGAAAAACTAATATAATTCTCAGGTGAAAAAAAAAAGTTAGAAAGGATTTTATGCTTACAAAAAAGCATAACTACTTATTTAGAGAAAGCGCCATTTTGTAATATTGAAAATTTTCAATAGATGCTAAACTAAAAAAAAAAATTAAACTTTTTATAATAATTTTTTATAAAATCTTTTGAAAAAAAAAATTTATTTTTTACATTTTTCTTGTGTAAAAAATAAAATAAAAATGCCTTTCTTACAATAAATTGTAATTTTTTTTCAATTCATCTTCATTTTTTTTACTATAAAAATTCTTTGAAAAAATATCTTTTGAAAATTTGGTATAATTTTTTTATAATATATTCTTTATATTTAGAATCAATATTATCTACTCGTATTTTACGATTAGATAAGTATAGTCTCGTTTTTTGATAAATCTTTTAAAATAAAATCTCATTTGGAGTAATATTTATTTAGTAAAAAATTTGATATTTAATAATAAAAATAGTTTATTCATTAAAATAAGCACTGAATTTGCGAAAAGATATGCCAATTGGATGGCTGGAACAGGAGATTTTACTAACAAATTTTCTGCAGGAATGGGGTTCATTTCTCCCTTAGTGGATATGTAAATAAGCTAAACTATTTTATATGGAGTTCTGAGCATCTACAAGATAAGTCATTAACAGTCTAGTGTGCATTTTGGTCTGAAGGTATTTTGAAAATGAAAAATTTTAGACGTTATGACCGTAAGATAACCAAATATATTTCGTTTAAACTTAAAGAATTTTATTTAGACTATATAATACATTAAATGTCAAATTTTATCTTTATTGCACTAAAAAAAAGCTCCCAGGACGCATAATATCGAGATTTGGTGATTTCATTTGACCTCCAAGATCATGCGATTTGACGCTATTAGATATTTTCTTCTAAGCTTTTCTAAAAAAAATTTGTTTTGGCAAAACTTTTTTAAGTTTTGAACATTTAAAAAAATCTATCAAAAAATGCCCAAAAATATGTAAAAAAAAAATCATCACCAAGGACCTCAAAAGGATCGAGTTTTGCAAAAAAGTTTATAGTAGTTATTTGAATAAATTTATATATTTTACTAAATGGCAAAATATTAAAAATATAATTGAATTGATTTTTAATTCATATCTAAATTTAAACATAGCTTATAGAACTTTACTTTCCATCAAAGCAAATTGGATGTTCCTTTATATGTTATTTAGGTAGCAGTTTACATCTCCAAGTAGAATATGTTAGATACAAACGTGGTTCTTATTTTTTTATACTTCTAAAAAAAAATTTAATAGTATATTTTCGTCTTGAATAAATAGCAAATTTCCTTATAATCAAATTGAAAATCTTTACAATTCATCCCTTGCAATTTTTATTTAGTTAAGAAAATTTTATTATTTGCTACGCAAAAGTTTTAATGAGATCACATCTCACTATGAGGGAAATAGAAAAAAAAATGAACAGCAAAAAAAAAGCATAAATAAACCCAAAAATGTTTATAAACCTATTATATTTTCTAGGTCAATTTAGAATATGTATACGTTCATAGTTTTACTATTTATTTATTTTCGAGCAAAAAGCACTAACCAAAAACACTTTTAACTATTGAAAAATCCCCCCTTCCCACCACCAAAAAAAAAAATCTCAAAAAAATTCAGATGAAAAAAAAATATTGTTTTAAAACAGTGCATGCTGAGTTTGTAATTTAATAATTTAGTACTGAGATAAATTCTTACAAAAGTATGCACAGTTTCAGTTAAACAAATAAACAATCTCGAAAACGGAAAAACTAACCATCCATGTTGGAGGCCTAACCAGCAAAAAAAAATAAAAAAAATAAAAAACAAAATAAAAACAAATTCACACATAAAAACATATACAAAAAATGTTTTCTAGATCTTCATTTAGAAAAAAAAAACTGTTAAAAAAGCTTACATAAAACATTTTGAAAGGGTTGAGTTTTCTCCATTTTCCGTAAGGTACATAGATCCTTAACAATTTTTGCTACGTCATGACCTTGAATGAAATTCACCTTCGTTTCTAGAGATTTTTATGTTAATTTTAGATAAGATATTATACAATATAACATAACTAACTATTAAAAATAAATACTAAATTTTAATTTTCACAAAAAGTTTTTAGAATAATTTTTTGGAAAAATAAGCTTTCATAGTAAAAGTATAGTAAACGCTTAAAAAGGAGACTGTTTACATTAAAATGGAATTTTTTGCCATAATTTTGTCTTATACTGAACAATTTGGTTTTTATAAAACTATTTTATATATTTTTTCTCTATTTTTTATTATTTTATACTTTGTTAGGCTTTATTCCAATAATTAAAATATGAATAAATTTATTTGTTTCAAAACTAATTCCTGGTATTAGTTTTAAAATTTTCTATAAAAGATAATTGGATATGTTCTTGTAAAAAGCTCTAACATAAAAAATATGGACTCTATGTTTAAATTACATATTTTTATTTTATAATTTTATATGATATTCTATCCTTATTTAACATTTTGGGTTGCTTATCAAATTCAAATGACTCCCATATGACTTTTTGCAGGACTTGATAATTTTGATTACTTTTTAGCACTTTTTGAGCTGTAATTTGGCCATTACTTAACGAATGACTTTTAAGCTTCAAATGCTTTCCAGCTTAAAAATCATCTACATTAACATCATTTTTTTGCAAAGTTTTACAAAAAAAAGTTAAAAAGGTTCAAATTGCATGACTCGACATCATTAAACCTCGAAATTATGCGTTATGGAAATTTTTTAGTGCGAAATTTCTTTTTTGGTGTGTGGCTTAGATGGCCATTTTGTAAAAACCTCACACAGACCAAATAAAATGTTTCGAATTGACGGTGACGTTCTCTCCTTTTTTATATTCAAAGAAGTATCTGCAAATCTCCTATAGACCAAATAAAATTTTCTGCACACAGACAGTTTCTTTTCAAACATACAATAGCATTTCCATAATAACTTGTGGGTTTTTAAAGCCTTACATGCGGTTATTTTGCATGGAAGGCTCTTAAAAAGTAGTCAAAAGGAATCGATCTGGAATTTTTCGATTAAATCTCGAAATAATACATTATGAGAATTTTTTAGCACGATAAATCCAAAATTTCTTTTTTTTATGTGGCTTCAATTGCCATTTTGTCAAAATCTCATACAGACCAAATAAAATGTTCCGAATTGACGGTAACGTTCTCTCCTTCTTTATTTTTTAAAAAAAATATCTGCAAACCTCATATAGATCAAATAAAAATGTCTGCTCGTAGACAGTCTTTTTTCGAAGATACAATGGCATTTCCATAGTTACTTGTGGGTTTTTAGAGCCTTACGTGCGTTTATTCTACTTATTGACGTATTCACCAAATGAAAAATTGACCTAATCACTGATGAGAATTTTTTTTTTTTTAAATTTATTGCCTTTTTAAAGAATGCCTATTCTTTCAGCACTCAATCGGCATATATATTCGCAAATTTAGTGGATTATGTGGTAGCTCATCACTTAATATCTAAAAATGGCAAACTTAATGCTAAATGAATTTTACTGTACTTTCCGAACAGCACAGTTAACCGTTATTTTTTTTATACCTAAATACCTAAAAAGTCTTTAGGAAATAAAAAAATTATGGTATAACAGACAAGCGGACCATTCAACCCCAAACCACCCCCCCCCCCCACCTCAACCATAGACAGTCCTCATTTTTTTTCTGAATTAAAATTTAAAATTTACGGTTCCCTACAGAATTTCTAATTCAAAATCACAGCAGTTTAATTTTCAAGAAATTACAATGAAAAATTGAAAATAAAGGTTATAAATAAATTTTTCAAAAAAAATAATTTAAAAAATTATTATTTTTTAGCATCATCATTATCAGCTATTAATTTTGTCTTCTTTAAAAAAATTTATTTAAAATGGACCTTCCAGTTTCAAATATTTTTATTATTTTAATAGAGATCATTTTTGAATAGCATCCTGCCTTGGTATAATTATGGCTTTTGAAATTTTTTTGTGACTCTATTGATAAAATTAAAAAAAAATTTTTTACTAACATGGCAAACTACAGACTTTAAATTTATTAACAATTAAATTTGAAAAAAAAGACATTAGAAAAATTATTTTTAAAGCTGGAAGGACTAACTGAAAAACGACCTAAGTATTCTAACGAAAAAATAAATAAGAGGCTTAAGTAATAATTAGGGTTAGATTAGGTTAGAATGGCTGACCGCTGTTTAAGTCAGACATACTAAGACCAAAGTTAGGTACGTCGCGATAGCACGTGATCATCAAAGCGTATGTCATCCTGAGAATTAATTGAAATCAAGAGCAGTGATTGATTTTTATGATATCACAATATCACTCAAAAAAAATTCATCCAGAGCTCTTAAAGTCTGATCATAAACAGAAAAGGTAAGAGACCTCCTTCTCCGCATCCTTACAGCTATGACAGAACTCTCTTGTGGGGATACCTAGTCATTTGGCGTATTACCCTAATATGAAATGACTTATATGGGTACTACCCGGTCCACAGGATTTTTGTTTAAAATCATTTCTACTAACATTTGTACTAAACGGACAACCAAAGGACATCCAGGCTATGTTACTAGTTGGATTCGAACTCAGAACCACTGAGTTCTTTTTATAAAAATTTTTCATTTTCAGTATCGAAATAAATTTTTTACCCTTTTTTTTAGAGGGAAAAGTAGTGGAAGTTTTCTTCTTCTTTTTTTTTTTAAAAAAAGAAAACTCTTTTTCGACCCATATTAAGCTTGGTATTTATAGTAGATAATCATGAATTCCAAGTTTATTATCCTATTAGTATTATAGATTTTTTTTAAAATATTTATAAATTAGAAGAAAAAATATGAAAATAAATTTTTATAGAATAGTCAAGCTGTTTTTTTTCCGTTTCTTTTCTAACTAAAAACTATTTTAAACAAAAGAAAAAAAAATACGAGTATAAGTAGAATATTTATAGATCGATGTTTTTAGATTAGATTTAGATTCTCCACCAATACGGTTAACGTCACCAATAATAAATATATTTTTTCATTCACCATTTCTTTCTGATAAAATGCGTTTTTTTTCTATTTTAAAAATTTGATTCCAATTAAAAGTTTTCGTAATTTACTTTTTAGTCTCGACATCTACGAACAAAATACAAGAACAGGAGAACAGACGATTTTTTTGTTGAAAATGTCTTAATTGAAAAATAAAATATCTACAATAGAGTTAGAGTAAAGGAAAAAAAGAAGACCCTTTTAGACCTATGAGATTAAAAGTTGTTTCATTTTTAGTATGAATCATTGTATAATGAGATGGCCACACAATTTGGTGGCCACGCGTAAAATCTCTTCGAATATATTTTACTTCCGACATATTTGACAGAAAATAATTACGTGTGGAAAATTTCGACATGTTCTGTATTTCTTCAACATTCAATTTTAACGAAAAAAATATTTTTTTTTTCTCCACCATTTCTCTTATTTATTTTGATTTTATTTTCTGTGATTTATATTAATACGCTGTTATAATAGTTTCAATATATTCTAATAGACTTTATTTAATTATCCAAAGACTACCTAGTCAGGTCTCGAAAATAAACAAAATTTTCTAATATATTTAAATGTGTACCTTTATTTCCAAAGTTTTTTTTTCAGATTGAGTAAAAATAAACAAGATTATCACTTTTCTTTTCTTAAATAGAAACTATATTCATCTATAATTCATATTAAATTGGCTAATTTTGTATATTTCACGGCTCCTTAAGTTCTAATGAAGATGTTCCCAATTGGATTTGGTAACGTTTGTGCTTAAAGGTTGCCTTAGACAATCAGAAACATTTTAATAATCTAACAGACAAGATATTTAATAATCTGAAATATATGTTAACAAATGATTAAAATTTGTTTTTAAAATGAAATTTTTCTTTGATTTTTTTTCTTATTCGGAATATGTTCTTTTTTGCCTGAAAATATTTTTGATTTCAAATTTTCGTATTTAGGTTAATTTGCAGTATATAAGAGTGTTTTGTTGTCCCTGTTAATAATACTTTTTTTTATTAATTTTTACGATAAATAATAATAATTTCTTTTAACTCTCGAAATTATGCGTTTTGGGAATTTTTTTAGCGCGATAAAGCCAAAATTTCTTTTTTTTTGTGTGTGGCTTAGCTTCCCATTTTGTCAAAACCTCATATAGACCAAATAAAAATGTTCCAAATTACCGGTAATGTTCTCTCCTTCTTTATTTTTAAAGGTATATCGGCAGACAAAAATGCATACAGACAGTCCCTTTTTAAAGATACAATAGCATTTCCACAGTTACTTGTGGGTTTTTAGAGCCTTACATGCGGTTATTTTGCATGTAAGGCTCTTAAAAAAAGTCAAAACGTGTCGATCTGGACATTTCCATTAGATCTCGAAATTATGCATTCTGAGAATTTTTTAGCGCGACAAATCCAAAATTTCTTTTTTTTGTGTGGCTTAGATTGCCATTTTGTCAAAACCTCATAAAGCCCAAATAAAAATGTTCCAAATTACCGGTCATGTTCTCTCCTTCTTTATTTTCAAAGGTATATCTACAAACCTCATATAGACCAAATAAATATGTCTACACACAGACATTCCCTTTTCGAAGATACAATAGCATTTCCACAGTTACTTGTGGGTTTTTAGAGCCCTACATGCGGTTATTTTGCGTGTAAGGCTCTTAAAAAAACCAAAACGTGTCGATCTGGACATTTCCATTAGATCTCGAAATTATGCATTATGAGAATTTTTTAGCGCGATAAATCCAAATTTCTTTTTTTTGTGTGGCTTGGATTGCCATTTTGTCAAAACCTCATAAAGACCAAATAAAAATGTTCCAAATTACCGGTAATGTTCTCTCCTTCTTTATTTTCAAAGGTATATCTATAAACCTCATATAGATCAAATAAAAATGTCTACAAACAGACATTCCCTTTTCGAAGATACAATAGCATTTCCATACTTACTTGTGGGTTGTTAGAGCCTTACGTGCGTTTATTTTGCTTATTGACGTATTCACCAAGTGAAAAATTGGCCTCATCGCTGAAGAGAATTTTTTTTAAAAATTGATTGTTATATTAATGCCTATTCTTGTAGCACTCAATCCGTTTATATATATACAAATTTAGTGCATTATTTAGTAGCTAATCATTTAATATCTAAAAATGGCAAACTTTATACTAAATGAATTTACACCGAACTTTCCGAACCGTACAGTTATCCGTTATATTTTTTTTTAACTTAAATACCTGAAAAGTTTTTAGGAAATAAAAAAATTATGGTATGACAGACAACAGGACAAGTTGTAACGAGCCCATGGGAAATATTTCTTATTTAGCAAACAAGTTTTCCAGTGGGATAAAGGAGTTTAAGCAGTCCTTTAGCATTAAAAACTGATGAAAATATAGAGCCTTTCAAGGAATTTTTTGTAAAAAAGACTTTTTTGAAAGGTTCAGAAAAACGTTTTTTTCCGTCAGATCAGATATTACAGACACTTAGATGATAATGCCCAAGTCCCCTGTTCACCTAATATAAGTCCATGTAATTTTTGTCTGTTCAAAAAAACACTTGAATAAATCTTCATTCTGTCGACAACATCTAGAAGATTGTAACCGAAGATCTTAAAGCGATTCCAGTTGAGACCTTCCTGCCCTATTGCCTAAGGCAACTGCTTTGAAGGAACGAGGGGATTGTTCACAAAGAATATAAAGTTTTTTTCTGACACTTTCAAGAATATCTTTAAAAAAAAACAAAAGTTTTATGTTAAAGAAAAAAAAAATATTAACAAAAAGGGTTCAATGCGTTTTTTAAGAACAGAAAAAAATCATAACTATTCTTCCAAATGAAAATAATATAATTACTATACGTGATCTGTTCAAAAAGTATCGCGAATTTTGTGTTTTTTCAAAAATTATTTATTTATTTATGAATATCTATTTTGTCCCCTTCAAAGTAATCCCAACCAGATATTATACACTTGTGCCAACGTTTTTTCTAATCCTCGAAGCACTTCAAAAAATCATTTTTTGTGATCTTGTTCAGCTCCTCGTTCGATGCCGTCTTTATCTCCTCAATCATAGCGTAGCGTCGTCCTTTCATGGGGCTCTGCAGTTTCGGGAACAAGAAAAAGTCACAGGGGGCCAGATCTGGGGAATACTGTGGCTGCGGTATTATTAGTGTATTATTTTTGGCCAAAAACGCGCACACAAGCAACGATGCGTGAGCAGGGGCGTTATCATGGTGCAAAAGCCAATTTTTGTTCTTCCACAAATCTAGTCGTTTCTGGCGGATTGCTTCGCGCAATTTCCGCATAACTTGTAGGTAATATTTCTTATTGACTGTTCTACCCTGTGGCAAGACCACATGATGCACCACGCCCCTGCAATCGAAGCAAACTGTAAGCAAAACCTTCACATTCGACCGAACTTGGCGCGCTTTTTTCGGTCTTGGCTCGTGCGGCAGCTTCCATTGGGATGATTGAGCTTTGGTTCCCATGTCATAACCATAAACCCATGATTCGTCACCAGTTATGATACTCTGGAGCAAATTTGGGTCATCGCGGACAGAGTCCAACAGCTCCTTAGCAATGTTAATGCGATGCAGTTTTAGGTCAAAATTGAGCAATTTTGATACAAATTTCGCGGCGACCCGTCTCACGTGCAAATCATTGGTAAAAATCGATATGTTTAAGCTCTCAGCAACTTCTCTAACGGTGATTCGACGATTGGCCAATATTATTTTCTTCACTCCATCAATGTTTTCGTCTGTTGTTAACGTGCTCGGGCGTCCGGCACGCTTTTCGTCGTTCACATCTTTTCGGCCCTCTGAGAACATTTTGTACCACCGATAAACGTTGCTTCGGTCCAAGGTAGCTTCACCATATGCCACAGTCAACATTCTGAATGCGTCCGCACAATTAATATTGTTTTTCACACAAAATTTGATTCAGATTCTTTGATGCATTTTTTGGAATGGGCAAAAATCGAAGTCGAGCCAAAACAAGTGCAAGCAAAGCAGCTGTCAAAAATTAACTAAACATTCAAAATGGCCAAACTTATCGGCATAAGTGAGAGACATGAGTACCAATATAACGCCATAAAAAATCGAAAATCGAATATACGTAACCCGCGGAAATTAAAAATTCGCGATAATTTTTGAACAGACCTCGTATATCTTTTCGAGCCAATATCTTTAATATTTTCATTCAACTAGGATACTTTTAACTTTAATATACTATATTCTATAAATTGGTCATTTCTAAAGGTAATAAATTTTCAAATTTATATATTGTTTTTTTTTCAAAATCAAATTTACACACTCTTTCAAATAAATTAAGTTAATTTAATTAAAAAAACAGTTAATATTATTTAAGAGTTTTTATAGTGAAACGAATTTTTTTTTAGTTTAATTCGAAACATTTTCTCAATTTAGCTTAAAATATATTACATGGCATATTCTCCGCTAAATCCGAAATTAATCAAGGATTATTTTAACATTTAAGTTAATAGTAGAATTAGAGAAGCTGTAATTTTGTAAAAACACATCCGAATTTATTTTCTGAAAAAAAATTATAATACTAATAATATTAACTAGTATAACCCAAAACTGATGTTTTAGTTAATTGCACAGAAAAAAAGGTCATTCCGAATGCTTTTAAGAACCTTAAATGTAAAATTTTGGGTTCTTCCGGTTCTGGATATATAATTACAGATAATCAAATTTTGACATTTTGGCTAATGGTGCATTTTATCATTATTTCGGGATTATATTCGCATATACATAGAAACATACGACAATATTGGAGCTTATGGCAGAATAGTTAAGGGTAGCTTTTTCCATTGGAAAATTCTCTTCAACTTGTGTGCTTTAAAAAAATTACTTTTAATAACAAAATTGCTTATTTCTTTTTAGTAATTTTATTTAATTATTTATAATTTAAATATTTGAATTAATAAAATTTGTACAAAAAAATTTTTAATTAATTTCTTATATTTTTTTAAAGAAATTTCTATTAATTTTTAAAATTTTCATACAATTTTTAAGATACGAAAAATTTTTTAAAAGAAAAAATATTATTTCTTCATAAAAAGCGTTACCTACAATAAAATATCAACTTAGTTTACGTTTACAATAAGAAAAAGTAGACGATCTCATATTCGATAAACGAAACCGCAGTCATTTTTTTTAAGACGAAAACATTTCAATTTGAATTTCTTTTGGGTGGTGGCGAGGATGTTGGGGCTTGGCGGACTAATTTAAAATTGTCAGCTGTCGGTAATATAAACTCAAATTTATTATCATGATTGGTTGTTAGCAGTTCATAACAAACCATTTATTTGGAAATTCCGTCAAGTAGAAAACATATAATCTCTTTGGTTGGAATATTGGTCATTGGGGTTTATAGTGGAAGTTTCATCAAATTGACCCTAGAGCACTACTATTATTATATATAATATTAACAAAGAAATTATACAGATATATCTGGGTCAATTATTTTATTTTCTTTTAAAAATAATTTAAATCCGTTTTGTTCGGTATTTTATGTTGGCTCCAAAATCGTATTTTATGTTGGCTCCAAAATTATTTTTATAAACAGAATTTTCAGTTTTTAAAATACAGGACAATAAATAAAATAAAGGATAAATTATTTTAGGTAACAAAAGATTTGTACATTTATTATTTAATGAGGAAAATTTATAAGTAAATTAAAAAAATTTTCTAATTAAAATATTAAAATTTAAGATTAGACATTAAAATATGAAATTATGAATTATTGATTATTAAAGGAAGTAAAAATAATTAATAATAACACATTCAGGGTAATTGAAAAAATAGTTTGCCCTTCTTTTTAGTGTAATTTCTATTTTTTTTTAAATTTTAATGGTCAAATGATAATTCTAGAAATTACTAACAATTCAGAAGTTCAGAAGCTTAGGAATCGCATGGCTCTCAAATAATGCGTGACTCTTTAATTTGTATTACGGTTATCGAATAGACTAATAGTCCATTGAATTTCAATAATGACCCGTTTCGATTTTTTCTGAACTACAATTGTTTGCAACAAGCAGATTTACATAATATTTTAATTTATAATCTTGTGCATCATGAAGTGAGAGTAAACACCCATTGGCGTTTCTCCAACTAATGCAAGTTAGATTACTCTAGAAAATCTCTAGGCCATTGTCTCTTAAGTCTCCGATGAGTGTCTTCACAAGTGGATTATGATGATAGGATAAACGGAAGTGAAATTTTTGTTAACCGGAAATGCATAGGTACTGAACAAAGGCAACATTTAGATCACGATGTATTACGAACATAAAAGGAGGCATCAACAATTTGACGGAGGATCTTAGATTGTAAGGCCTAGACGCGATAGGAATTGGAACGTTTCGTTGAACCTTAAAGTTTAATTCCGTAAGTCCAAATATGTTTTATAATTGTTAGTATCGAGCGTTTGTCCAGTAGTCTAAGAATTTATAGGTACGAGAGTCGTTCAATAAGTCCTTAGAAAAAGATGGAAAAAAAATGTTTTTTAAAAAAAAAAAAAAATTATTTTTCAACGTAATCTTCTTTTCGCTCTATACACTTTTCCAACCGTTTTTCCACAATTTTTATCCCGTCCAAAAAATAGGATTTCGGAAGTTCTGCAAAATACTCATCCGTTTGAGCAATGACGTCCTCGTTGGAAGTGAACCGTCGTCCGCCAAGCCATTTCTTCAGATTGGGGAAAAGAAAATAGTCACTCGGGGCCAAATCTGGTGAATAAGCGGGATGCTGCAACAATTCCATTCTCAATTCCACAATTTTGGCCATGGAAATAGCGCAGGTGTGCACACGCGCATTGTCCTGATGCAAGAGGATTTTTTTCTTCTTCAGATGGGGGCGATTCTCTTTGATTTCCTCGCTCAACCGTTGCAATAACGACGCGTAATACGCTCCTGTTATTGTTTTTCCTTTTTCCAAGTAGTCGATAAAAATGATGCCCTGCGAATCCCAAAAGACCGTGGTCATCACCTTGCCGGCCGATGGCACAGTTTTTGCCTTCTTCGGAGCCCGTTTGCCCTTGAAAATCCACTGTGATGACTGTCTCTTCGTTTCTGGAGTGTAGTAGTGTATCCAGGTTTCGTCCACAGTGACATATCGACGAAGGAATTCGGCAGGATTGCGATGAAAGAGTGCCAACATAGCCTCAGAGTCCACTACACGGTTGCGCTTATTCTCCTCTGAGAGCAAACGCGGCACCCACCATGCCGAAATTTTTTTCACAGACAATTTTTCATGCAAAATTGAAGCGACTGTACCTTGTGATATGCCCGTGGCCTCAACTAATTCGCGCACTTTAATTCGCCGATCGTTCAAAATCAGATCGTGGATTTTGTCGATGATTTCAGGACACCTCAACTGTGCGTCCTGAACGATGTTCATCTTTTGTGGATGAACGGTCACGTTTAAATTCATTCACCCAATTGTAAACCGTCGCAAACACAGGTGCAGATGTGCAATGAACTGCATCCAACTCGGCTTTAATTTCTTTCGGGCTTAAGCCTTTCAAATGTAGATGTTTGATGACAGCCCTAAACTCGCTTTTTTCCATTGTTATGCACAAATAAATGTCGTTAACTTTAATCGACGATAGAAATTGACCTACGCTATTGATCGAGCTGAAATTTTGACAGCTTTCCTGTCGATAATTCTACTTACAAAAAAAATCTTTACCGACACTACGAGCGCAATTTCTTGGATTTTCTAAGGACTTATTTAACGACCCTCGTAGTATGTTGAAGGGAAAAAGTTTTTGATTTTCCAGGGGAATCCAGCATGCCACACACGATCAAAAGCTTGGGAGATATCTAAAAACACTCCTGGGCAATACTCTTTCATCTGAAGAGAGGATATCATATGATCACCAACGCAATGTCATTGCTAGATAGTGGAGTGTTCAGATCGGAAGCCAAATTGGTGATCAGGAATAAGTTTTTCATTAACTAGGACTGGGTGGATTCGTTTAAATAGATTATACAGATTTAAAAAAGAAAAAACTTTCTTTATCAAAATATTAAAATTTTCGGACTTTTTGAAAGCTTTCAGAAATTTATTTTCATATCCAATTTGAAGTTCTAAATAATACAGCTATTATTAATTTTTTTTTTTAAATAAAATTTTCCATTGAAGAAAATGCGAAGAAATTGAAAAAACAACATCTACGAAAGTGGCAATTTTGCCGTAGCCAAGTTCTTTAAAATTTTCTTCAACGATGAGGCTCATTTCATTAATTAGTAAAATGTTCATACATAAGGTTCTAAAAGCTTAAAATTACCTAAAAAAAGTTATTATACCTGCAAAAAGTGGCTGTCTGGTGTGTATTGTGATCTGAATACCGATTTTTTTAAGGCCTGAACTAGAAAATTTTTGAGCTGAATTTGAAAAAATAAGCCACACCGCATGGCATAATTGGGCTTTATTGTGTGAGAAGTTTCAAGGATGCGCAACCTTCACATTTAGTGATGACAATTGGTCCACAAGATCGTAAGATTTGATGCCGTTATAATTACTACGAGTATTATCAAATTTGATATAAAATTATATTTGCGCAGATGCTTTAATAATTTAGGAGCATTTAAAAACTACCATTTACCAAGTAATACTTTCCAAAGCGTAAATTGAATACATTTTCATTTAAACGTTTTAACCATTTTTATTATTGTTTAACTTAAATGGTCACTCGACAATCGTAGATCATATAATAAATTGTTACTCTAAAAATCACTTATAATATCCTTTGTCAAAAATGTCGAAATACTCGGAGATCGTATGGTCTAGGAAAGTTGAGTGATTCTTAAATTGGTATTACAGTTATCGAGTGACTATCATTTCACTCGACTGAATTTTGATAATGTCACATTAGGAAATTTGTTTTGTAAATGCTTATCATTTGAGATATAATAAATAACTTAACCCTTACAGGCATAAAAATAAATAAAAAAATTGCACGTGCTTTATAAGCCAACTTAACTATTTTTGACACCTTAATATAGTAAATATCTTTTATTATGCTGGTCAGGAGCGGAGTTAGGCAAATGCTTTAAACCCATTAGTTAATTTTTATCTATAAAAGATTAAATTAATTGAAGTATACTTCATAAGCTTTCCAGTTTCTTGCTGCTTTCGAGTAGCATATAAGTTTGCTGGGAAACTTTTCAAATATCGACCCCATATAGGAACCTTTCGTTCTTCTATAATATTACTGCTCCTGGTACGCTCTCAGTATGGATTTCCGAAAGGTAAATCGACTGAGGACGCTTTGATGTATGTAAGACGGTATGTTGCAGAAAGTGAGTATGTGGTGTGTTTGTGTATTTCCGGAGTGGCTTCAATTGCCTGCGATGGGATCGCATTATTGAGCGGCTTGTAGAGGTTTCATGTGAAGAAACTTCTTTATGGCGAAGTTACTTCCATGAAAGGTATGCGGCCGTGTGCGGAAACAATGGTAGGGTTGTTCACCAGATGGTGCGTGGCTGCCTACAGGGATCTGTGGCCAGCCCTGGCATTTGTAATATGATGATGAGCAGTCTTTTGGTGCAGTTGGAGGAGACCGGTTGAGGTGTAATCGCATATGCTGATGATCTTCTGCTTCTGATTAAGAGAGGGGGGAAGGGGGACGGCGATGAGTAGGTCTACGATAGAGGTAGCAGAAAGGCGCTATATGCAGATGGTGTCTGAATGGGAGGATTGATTGGGAGTGAATGGTTCAGAAAGGAGAACTGTGTATATGTTGTAAGAGGGTTTCTTGGTCGGGGTCCGATATGCGCGGGAAGTATGTTACCTTGGAGTAAAGGTTTGAGAGAGGTGGAACTTTCGGCCTCACTTGCAATATATAAGGTGGCGCGTGGCCGGTTTGGTTGGCATGCTGGTGCGAGTATTTCGCAAAGAATGGGGACTTCGATCCAGAACGGTGAAAGTCCTGTACAAGGGTGTGTTTGTTCCGTGTGCAATGTATGCGTCGTGTGTATAGGGTGAAATTATGCTCCACCAGTATGCAAGGGTGGGCATGAATTCATTTCAGCGTCTGGCTTTGTACGCATGTTTGAATATGTGTCAAACATGCATACAAAGCCAGACGCTGAACTGATTAATCGAGGCAATGCAGTTTCTCATGGAAGAAATTTCAAGGGACCTGGAGGTGCTGTGTGGAAGCATTCACTACAGTCTACGGTGGGGCATCCCCGCTTGATTGTTGACTTAGGTGCATGTAGAATCGTAGTGAATGAAGATAGTGTGGATGTCAATGGAGCGTTAGGTATGAGAGAACAGTGTGAATGCCTTAATGGATTTGCGTGAATGAGTGTTTGAATGGTACCCAAGGTGAAAGGCCAAGGTCGATTCCGGTTGGCCTTGTGGGTCTTGGCAGACACGCGTACCTGAGCGGTGCATAGGGATTTACAAGATTCCTTACCGTAGCTCAATGAGCGGAGTACAAACCGAAGTACTACGGGAATCGGGGTACCCCATGATGTTAAAACACACTGCCCCCGACAATGGTGAGGCGCTTTAGGCAGCAACGTAGTGGCTGTGTTTAATACCCATATCGCGGGTATGGTCTCCGGATCGCTGGTGAGAAATACTGGTAATTATGTCGGGTGCTGTAACTGCTTATGACAGTAGAGGTTTAGATAGGCCTCGCCACTAACAGTTGGAGTAATCAGCTTATAACTGGTTACTGGTTGTAAACTGCCAGTAATTGTGGTGCGTTGATTGAGTGTAACTTAATCTCTATGGTCGTAGACTAACAATATCATTTGTAAAAAATATCGAAGAACTCAGAAATTTTATGTTCTATACTTTCAGATATTTTTTTATACTTTTAAAACTATTATTTTTATTGAAAAATTGTTAGAGAAAAAAGTCTATTTATTATGAAGAGTTATCCAATTGATGTTTTAAAAAAGTAATGTAAATTTAGCTATTATGATCAAAATATAATATTATTTAAAATATATTATGAAACTTCTTGCAGGATTCGATCCTTTTAAGGTAATTTTTGATAACTGTTTCGTATAGTTCAGACTGTAATTTGGCCATTACTTGGGGGCGTTAGTTTTCAAATGCTTAAAACTTATTTAACATCGTTATAAGGATAAGTCCAACGAAATCAAATCTTACAATGTTGAAGGCCAACTGACATCACCAAATATCAAAATTAAGCGTCCTGACATTCGAGCTCAAATTTAACATATTATGTAGGGCAAATAGCATTTATGCTGCAACATCAAATCTTTAATTTCAGGTACTTAGAATTGATGGTAACTGAATCTTCTACTCTTTTACGATATTTTTGAAGAAATACTTTCAGATACGATAAATTTATTTTATATTCACTTGTGCGTTTTCAGAACCTTACATTTGGTTATTTTGTTTATTGACTCATTGGTGTAGAAAATTTTCAGCAATACTTTTATGACAGAACCATAACTTTTGTAGACATTTTTTTTTTAATTTAAAGGTATTTTTTTGATGGGAAAAATATTTATATTATCAAATGGCAAATATTTGTTCTAAATCTAATAAGAACTTTTTACATATTTACAAAAAAAAAGGTATTTTTATCTTATTTCTAAAAAAGATATAACATCTTCCCAATAGTCACTTTTATATATTATATTTATGAAGGATTTTTGTATATATACTATATAAAAAGGATTCTAATCGCTTAAGAAAATTTGCGCGAATCAGAGATACGGCATAATCTCTTCTTTTTGGGAATTTTTTTTACAATTTTAATGCATTATTTAATTATTTAAAAATCTAAAATAAAAAAAGGCAAATTTTAAACTAAACAAAATATTATCTTAAAAGAATTATTTATATATTAGATGTCAAATGGCAAGTCTTTACATTCCAAACTATAAAATGGATAACCCGTACGCATAGATTCAAATTACGAGTACTAAATTAATTTTTCTATGCTGATTCCAGCGACTAAGGAAAATCAACATAACATTTGCTATTTAAATCATCAAGTCACATCTAGAGACTATTAAATAATTAAAGGAAAACCAGCTTATATTATAATACAAACTATTATTTACATAATAATACAAAAAAAAACATACTATCCACACCAAATTTGTAGTCCAATACTCTCTAGAAAATTTCACTTCACGATCATAAATTCACATCAAATTTTTCATTTTTTTTGTCTCTGTGCCCCTTTTTTTTACTAAACGGAAAAAATAATTCACTATTGTAGCAAAAATATAATAGCAAACATGTAAAGATATTTACAAAAATATTTACATTTACAAAAGTTAGTATTTTTAAGCGTACAATAAATGGAATAGGAGAAAAAAAAAACTTTCAACTTCCAAAATAATTAGTTTACGTTGAAATTGAACACCGGCAAAAGGCATGTTTACATTTTAATGGAAAATTTTTTACTGCATGTATGCGTACAAAAATAAATCCTAAAAATAGATATTAATTATCTGAAGGAAAACCAGAGTAATTTTCAGTTGATTTTTTATTTGGTTTTTTTTTTTTAATTTTTCAGAAAATAGAATTGGGACTGAAAGTAATTTTCTGTATTCAAAAAAAAAGAAGAAGAAAAAAATTAATACTAAAATTCTGATGTTATATTGGTAAACATTCGTACTGACTTCTTTTTTTTGGAAAATGGTTTTCTTTGGAAGCTTTTTTTTAATTAAAAAATTATAATTTTCTCCAGAAAAATTTCTCATTTAAATCGTAGATAAATTTTTTTTTTTTAAAAAAAAAAGCCTTATTCAACTACTTCGCAAAATAAAACCAACAATATATTTACTTGGAAATTGGTTTAGATACACTGATTTTAAGAGAACTATTGTCGGATGCAAATTAACTATGAACAAGTTTCATGAAAATTGGAAAAGGATCAATAATTTTCCCTTAATAGATTTTGTTTTAGATTTTCAAAAAAAAAAAAAATTAACTATAACTATTCTGTTATAGCAAAACATTTTTTTCTTCTTTAATATAATTAGACCATTAAATTGAGCAAAATTATAAAGTTAATCATATCCTTTTCAAATATTTCAATAGTAAATATCAACAATTTTTTTAAAAATAAAAAGACCATGAGTATTTTTCATTTGGCAATACAACGTTCTCTTTGTTGTATGATTAATGTCTGGCCTCGATAAGAAAAAACAAAATTTTTTGTGTAAAGTTTTTTTTATTGGGTAATATAGTCTTGTTTTAGATCGACGGTATCTCATCTAGAAAAATATGTTCTCTCTAACCCTCCAAAATAGGCGTTTGTTTCAGCAATCACCTCATCGTTTGAACCTAACCTATTTCCGCGGTAGCCATATTTTCTATTCGGATATAGGAAATAGTCGCGGGACTAAATCTGGTGAATATGATGGATCCGGAAGTAATTTTTATCCTAATTAATGGAATTTTATTTTGGCATTGATGAAAGATAAATTTTCCTTCGCCAAATCCAACAATTCTGTATGGATTTCATTATTCAACTGGTCTAATAATGTTCTGTTATTAAGTTAACTTTTTCAAGTTAGTCAGTAAAGATTATACCATGTGTGTCCCAAAAAACAGTAGGCATTACTTTTCCTGCCGGTAGAGAACCATTTTTAACTTTTTTGGTTAACGGTCGCTAGTAGGCCTCCACTGTTTTGACTGAACTTTGATTTCTGATGAGCAATGGTGAATATCTATTTGATCAACAATTTTTTATCGACACAAAAAATACATATGGACTACGCCTCAAAAATGTCGAAACACTCCATTTAAGTCATTACATGAACACGTTTTTGGTCAGATATTGCCTGCACATTTTTTTGAGATGGTTACCATGATGGCTGTCCTTTACATTTTCATTCGATGGTCTTTTAAAGCAATATCATGAATATTAGTAAGCATTTCTTTGATGGTAACCTAAATTGGGCATCCTAGACAGTCTTTATCAAATTAAAAATGCTTCGACGATATTCGATTTTCTCCATCATTGTTAAATCACGAAAGTTATTTATTATAAAAGGCAATCACTCGGTACCTTAATAACGCAGCTACTAAAAAATTTGGTAGAATTCTTGGAAAAAACTATTTTTACTAAAAATAAAGTGTTTTTAATAGTAGCTGCACCATCTCTTAATGGGGTCACGCAATTATCATACAGCCCTTGTATTTTCCGTTTAATCTAAAAAAAATGAAAAAAATTATTTTTTTTTCATTTTTTTTTAGATTTTAAAAAATTGTATCTAAAATGTAATTTATCTTTAAGCAAATTTTTTTTTTATTTAAAAAATCCAATAAAATAATAGATAAATTATAAAATAATCAAAGACAATTCTTTTGAACTTTTGTTAATTTTTTCTTTTAAAAAAAAAATTAAAATCAATTTTTTTTTGTGTTATTATCAACTATTTTTATGTGCCACAATCCTTTAAGGAGTCTACAACAATCTTGATCTTATATCTGAGAACGATATTGCCATCGATATCTATTGACAAATGTAAGATAATTAAAAAAAAAATTTTAAATAGAAAATGATTTTTAATCTCTATACTATATATAACTAAACTGTTATTAATATAATTAAAATATGTACTCATACCATTATATTTAGTATCAAAGAAAAATTAATAAAAAAGAAAAGAGGAAAAACTTTTAGAGCATCCATAAATGGTTTTAGAACATTATGCGAACACATAAAATATGAAAAAAAAACAGTACTTTTAGAAGAATATATTCTTAATAAAAAAAAAATAATAATAATAAAAACTACGCTCTATGGTAAAGTGTAACACAAAAGAAAATTAACAATATCGAAAGAGATCCTCTTTCGTTAGTAGAAGAAAAATCCATAAGGACTTAGTCGCCTTGCCGACTAAGCACTAGTCCTGATTTTAACCCATTCACATGAATAATTGAATTGATATCTTAATGATACTTCAATCAAATTGTCACGTAAGGAGCAATTAAGTTTTCATTGTACCAATTTTCTTAGATTTTTCCTTATATATAAGAAATTGCTCGTTTATGTTATATGTTACATATAAAAATGCAAATTTTCATTCATTCGAAAAATTTAAATCAATAAAGTTGATGATCCCTTTTCAATTTTTATTGATTGGCTAAATCCTGTTAGGAGATTTTCTAAATTCAGCAAATACAATAAATAAACGTATCATTATTATTAAGAGGCAAAATCCGAGATATGCCAATATCACAAAAACATGTTAGATGAAATTCACACTTACCTACATAACGAATGAAGTTTCTTCTCATCTTTTTTTTAACTAGGACATTATTGTCGACTTTTATTCATCTGTTGATATTTTTTTTTTCTTTTTTTTTAAATAATTGCCGAATAATTTATATATTTTTTAACAATTAATATATGACGGTTGTATGATAAATCAGTGATAAATGAAATAAACAATTGATTTAATTAAAAAAAAAATTGATTTTTTATTTAACATATTCCTTTCTTAAGCTTGATAAACTTTTTCGAATTATATTCCAACTTTCTTTTACCATTCAATTAGTATGATTTGTCAAACACTATAAAAAAAAAAGCCTCGGTTTCGGCTATAACTTAATTAGACATGAATTTCTTTCTAATCCATTTTTTCATATTTGAAAGCAGAAAATGATATCGAGAGTCCAAAAAATACTGTTCTGTAAAAGTTTTAACTTTTTCGAAATAGTCAATGAATAAAACAGTAACCATAACCTTTCCTGCCGATAGAACCGTTTCTTAGGTTCACGTTTGCTAATAGAAGTCCATTATTTTAACTGAATGTTGATTATGTTACTTATATATAATGGTGAATCCCTGTTCAATCAACAGTAATGAATAAATGCAAAAATTTTGGTCATTTAAAAATGTCCAAATACTCCATTGAAATTGTTACACGATCACAATTTTGGTCACGTGTTAGTAAACGCGACATCCAGCCCATTGACAATTTTGGCATATATAAAAATTTCATTTGAGATGTATACGGTCTCTCCGTTTTTGAGATATCATGAATTATATTCATCATTTCTTCGGTGATGATCTGAATTGGACGATCACAGCGAAATTCAGTAAATCATTCCATACGATGGTTAGAAGCTGCCATACGGCTTCTGAAGCTTGCTTTTCCTTTCATATATTTTGGTTATTTTTCTTCAAAAAATAGTGTTCTATTAAAACACGAAATTCACAATAATAAAAAAAATATCCTTTTGCGAATATCAGTTAAATTTCTTAAATTTATCACCAATTTATCAGATTACCATAGCTATTCGAACAAAATGGAATATCGTTAGTATATATTATTGTATAAAAATTTATTTTTACTTTAATTTAAATGAATTATTTTTCTTTAAGAAAAGAAAACAATGAAATTGTCTAGAAAAATTTAATTAAAATACAAACAAAAATAATGCATCTCAAACCAAATTCTATAAAAAAATTACTAACTAAAAATATGAAATATTAAAAGTGCAATAATATAAAACATTTGCTGTTCTGAATTTTTATAGAATATAACAAAAAAAAAAAAATTTTTTTACAATAAATCATTTCAATAATTGTGATAAATTTTAGAAAAATAAAATTTTGTTCATAAAATATATCAAATTTGTTAATGTATCCATAAATTTACAATAAATTTTATTTATTATATTTTCTAGCAAAAATGATTTATTTTAATAAAAGTAAAAGCACAGTAGAGCTTCGGAAAAGCTTTTCGGTTTGTTATTAATCAGTTTAATGCGAAAACAACTCTTGCAAGCTAAGCAGAGACAATAAACTTAACTTTTTATTACTCGTATTTCATTTTAATTATATTTTATAGAAAATTATTAATTAATCTTATAAAAAATTGTTTGAAATCTTATATTCTGTAAATAAAATAAGAGAAAATTCGTCCGAAAAAAGCAAACAAATTGAAAACAATATTTTTAGTTTGCTATAAAATATTGCATATATTTTGGCGAAGATATTAAAATATAATTTTCCATATAAAAATAGCTTGAATTATATTCGGTCAACTTTTCATACAATAATAAAATTCGAATTTAAAATGTTCTTCTACATGTTGGCATGAACATTTGGTATATCTGGAATAATTTTTCGAGCGTTGGGGGCGTAAAGGAGATGGTTTTTAGTTAATATCTTATGAAATATGCGAATTGCAATAAATCTATTTTTGAATATAACACTGTATTTTGCAAATATTTTGAAGAATTTTAACAGGAATATTATTCCGTTCTGGATCATAAAACTCAGTACCAAAACTAATCCATAAGTTATTTTATACCACTGTTACTATGACTGGTTATTTGTAAATTATATTTAATTATCATAAGACTAATAAATATTATTTGATATACTAAAAAGTTAATAAATCAAACATTTCGAAATTCGATGAATTTTCATTATTTCATTGTTTTTAAATTAATAAATCTGTTTTCTTATAAATAAATCTTTAAAGAACGTAGGATAATATTTTCAAATGCAGAATTATAGAATTTATAGATATTTAATTATTCTTTTTTCTTGTGGGAATTTTTCGCATAAAATTTTAATTACACCATTTTAAATGGAAAAAAAACTTTTTTGTTTAAGTTAAAATTTATTTAAAAAATTTAGAAATTTATAATAGGAAAATTTAATTACACCCTATTAGAATTTTGGGGATTTCACAGCTGCATTTTTTATGCAATTATTGCACTTGGATCTGAGATTATACATATTATTAATGAAAATAATAAAATAATAATATTGAAATGGATAATTATTTAAAAAGCACTTCTGTTTTCTTATTACAATAAAAGTTTGCTTCATTATTTTTTCATTAGAAATTTGTAGCATTAAAATTAAAAATCAGAAATTTTTGACACAAAAATCAGAAATTTCCAAAGCATCAAAATAAATTATTAACATATATTTGTAATTATTCATTTGGAAATTATGAAATTCATTTAACTAAATTACATGAAAAGATTTAAAAATTGATGCTATTTTTATAAGTAAAAATTTTTGAAAATTTTTATCCTAATTGAGCAGAAATTTTTCTCTTAGTATTTGGTATTTTTCTATTGTATCATTAAAATTATATAAATAGTTACAGTAAAATTTATAATTACTCTTAAAAAAAATATACGTTCTTCATAAATAAAAAAAATTAAAAAAATACTATTAGCACTCTATGAGAATATATAATAATAAAAAAAGTTTATAAAAGAATCCAAAATTTATGAAAAATAAATATTTAAAAAAAATGTTTTCTTTAAAACTTTTCAAAAAATTTCGTAATAATTTAGAAAAAAAAACTTTTTTATAAAAAAAAAAAAAAACATCTAATATTAAAATTAAAAGAAAGTTTATATTGAAAATTTTCAATTTTTAATCTCCTCAAAGAATTTTCAATGTAACGTTATTCTTGAAATTTAATTAAAAAAACGGTCAACGATTTTTTAGAAATAATTGTTAACATTTTTCAAGGACAATCTTTATTTAAAAGCGTTTTCCTATTATATTTATTATAAAGAAAACTAGTAAAATTATCAATATTTTCCACGTCTAAAAATATATTAAATTTTCACTTAATTTATTAAAAAAAAAAAAAAAAGTTTACTTAAATTATTTTAAAAAAATTATTAAAAAATATGTTAAGTTTAGAAAAAAAATTGTTTTTTAATAAAAATAGGAAATAAATTAGGTAATTTTAAGAAATACTCGAAGTTTATAATTTTTAATCTTTTCAAAATATGTTTATTTAGACAAAAAGATTTATGCTATTCTAAAAAAATTATAATTATTAAAAAATTTACAAAAAAAGAAAAGTTAAAATTAAAATTATTAAAAATAATAGTTTTATTAGTGTTTTTTTTATCAATTTTTTTTTTTTTAAAAATAAGTAATGAAAATGTTTCTTTAATTAAATATTTCAAGCAAAATATTGCATAAAAATTTCTAAAATTTCTGAGAAAAAATTTTTTATAAAGAATATTCAAAAAAAAAAAATTTTGAACAAATTTACCTAAAAAAGATTAGTCAAAATTATAATACAAAAAGATTTTTAACAAATATTTTAAGGAAAAGTTATAAAAAAAAATATTCAGTAGTAATATTGAAAATTTTTTTTAATTAATAATTGGAAATAAATTATGTTATTGTATTTTAAATTTATTACTCCAAAGTTTTAATTTTTAATCTGCCCAAAAAAAATTACTTAAAAAAAATATTTAAAATTTAAATTTTGTGCTAATTTCAAATAAAAATTTATGTTATTCTAAAAAAAATAATAATAAAATAATTGTACATGATTTCGACTAATTTATAACTTCTTAAAAAGAAAGTTATAAAGATTTTCTTAATTATAATCTTTATTTTAAAAGTGTTTGCTTATTATTGCAATTATCAAAAATGTTATTTTATTCCATATTTCAAAAACAATATTGTATATTTAAAATTATCATAAAAATACCTTAAGTTTTCTTAAATTTCCAGTAACAAAATGTTTTCTAGAAAAATTAACAAAAAAATGGTAAATAAAAATTAACAAAAAAAATATGAGAAAAAATTATAACATTTAAAAAATATTTTTGTTAAAGCATAATATAAATTATTATTTCGTATAAATTTACCATAATTAAAATTAAGACATTTACAATTTTACTTTACATAATTACATAAATAGAATAATAAACTCCATTTCTTTTTTTTGAAATTTAAGTTACAATAATTTTATACAACAACAAAAAATAAATTGATTTGATCTATTTTGATAGAATATTTAAAGTAATTTTCAGTTTCATCAAAGATTTTCTTATTAATATTATTTAAAAAATTATTAAATAAAAATGTTACAATATGAACAAAAAAAATTCTTCCACTTCTTTATAAGCCACTGTAATATTTTTTTTTAATCGTTATTACAAAGAAAAAATACAAAATATACAAAAAAAAAACACAAATAAATAAAAGAAATTCTCTTTAAATTTTTTAGATGACATTGAGGCTATAATTTATTTTTTCCAAATCTATTTTAAGGATTACAACAATTACGTGGTTTCCTGTTTAAAAATAAATTTGGAAAAAAGTTAAATTTAAATATCAATTCCAAAAAAAAAAAAAAAAAAAACATAAAACACCCAATTCTATGATGATAATAATGATAGTATTTCGTTACTAAAAATATTCATTGATTATGTTTGCACGTGTGCTTGATTACTATATGATAATAAATTAATAAATTATGGAGTTGACCGAAATATCATTTTTTTTTTTAAGGGAGGTAAGTGGGTTTAGAGATGTAGCAAAAATAGGAAAACGAATTAGAAGAAGAACAAATTTGCCTGGAATAATGTGGAAGAAAATAACCAAACAAATTTAGATTATCTGAAAAGTACACTCTCAGTTTAGTTTCTGATTATTTATTTAAATGATGGCAAAAAGAATTTTCAGAAATAAATGCCTACATTTTTAAGAGTTGTTAATTTAGAAACCCTATCAAATAAAAAATTTATATACCATATATATATATTTTTTTTTTTTCTTATGCATTTGAAAAGATGCAGCTAAATACAGGACTATTGTAGATATTTATAGTGCATCTTTTCCAATGCATAAAATCTATTCTCTTTCAAGTGCATTCAGTCGTTGGTCCTTCTCTCTCTCTCTCTCTCTCTCTCTCTCTCCAAAAATGAGTAACTAAAAATAATATTGTTGAAAATTGGGGGCGATAAAATGTCGCCGAAAATCTTATCTTATAAATATACGAGTACACTGCTGGCCAAAAGTCTGCGATCAATTTGGTTTTTAGTAAAAAAGTTAAATTGAATTCGGAAATGAAATTGAATAAGTGAAAAATAAATTGAATTTTTTTTAAATTAATTTATTAATAATAATCTTAGATAAAATAATAGAAAAAAAAATATATTATCAAACAGAAAATACAATATTTAAAAAAAAATACTAAAATTGAGTTTTCGTCGAAAGAACCTCTCCTCTGCGTGTGACAATAGTTTGTACGATCCTAAGCAGTAGTCGTTTTTGAAACTAGGCGCTTTATTTTGCAAATACTTTAAAGAATTTTAACAGGAATATTATTCAATTCTGGATCATAAAATAAGACTAATAAATATTATTTAATGTACTAAAAAGTTAATAAATCAAACAATTCAAAATTAGATGAATTTTCATTATTTCATTATTTTTAAATTAATAAATCTGTCTTCTTATAAATAATTCTTTAAAGAACGTTTAGAGGATAATATTTTAAAATGCAGAATTACAGAATTTATAGATATTTAATTATTCTCTTTTCTTGTGGGAATTTTTCGCATAAAATTTTAATTAGACCATTTTAAATGGAAAAAAAACTTTGCGTTCAAATTAAAATTTACTTAAAATATTTAGAAATTTAAAATAGGAAAATTTAATCACATCATATTAGAAACTTGGGAATTTCCAAGCTGCATTTTTTGTGCAATTATTGTACTCAGTTATAGGAAAATAATAATATTTAAAATGATAATTGTTTAGAAAATTATTACCTAATTACTTTCAAAAAGCACTTTCAAAGTTTGAAAATTAATAGATTTTCTTATTACAATAAAAGTTTTCTTACGAGAGGAGAAATTGTTGTTTAATGAGTTTTTTTAAAATGGAAGTATTTTCTATGGAGAAGGGATAGTGCTTCCGCATTCTTCTGTTTAGCTCATCTCATAAAACGTCTACGTGGGTCATTCAACAAGTACTTAGCCTACAAAAGAAAAACGAAAATTTTGGAAAGGTGGCAATTTATTTTTCCACATAATCTCCTTCCTACTGCGATGCCCATAGTCTTAGCTATCTCGTGAACCTTCAATCGACGGTCTGCCAACACGAGATCGTGAACTTTTTTAACGTTTTCCTCCGTAGCAGCCGTTTTCGGGGCACCTGGGCGTGGCTCATCAAAAACCGACGTGCGGCCACGAACAAACTCGTTGAACCAATTCTTGACGGTCGCCATCGAAGGGGAATAGTCACCATACACAGCATTCAAGCGATCTTTGATTTCGCTGCGCGTTTTCCCTTCCAAAAACAAGAATCTAATCACCGAACGATATTGTTCTTTTCCATTTTTGTGCAACCGACCGACACGCTCGCTTTCAAAGGCTCTCAAACAAAACTAATGAAGGTAATCAACTGAAACTTTGACAGTAGGCTACTAAAAGAATGTACTGCACGATGGTAAATTTCTTTTGTGACAGCAGTTCCATCGGGCGGTGAGGCTAAGTACTTGTTGAATGACCCACGTATGGTATTGATAGCGGGTGATTGTGGTGGACATGTCATGTTTTTCAAAATGTCTTCCCATTTTATATTTTGTAGAGAGCCTCCGAATAATTTCAAGCTATGGTTAGGACCGTTATCGTTCTGCATAACGAATGCTGCGCCAATTAGCAAACTCATCATAGAAGTGGATTTTTGTTGGTTTTTTTTAAAAAAATTTTTCAATTTGAACCAAGTTTCGTATCGTATCCATAGAGAAGCAACCCAATTCACAGACCTGTGACGCACGCCCATTGTTCGTTTGGACCCAAAGATCTGGAACATTGACTCATCCTTCCAAAATACATTTCTAAAATCCTCTGCAGTCCAGTTTTAATGGGCTAAAGCGTTTAGATTATAGAAGAACTGGATAGGCCTCTACACAAATATTGTGGCCGAATTTTGGTTCGCATTAAATTCGCAGAAACGGCGTAAATCATTGGGGGCCAATTTTAAACTTCACTATACGATTGAAGCGATTCGTTTAAAATCATTTTGATATGTGACATGTCATTTATGCGTAAAAAATAGATTTTTTAATATTGCGGATTTTGTTGTTTGATGGAATTAGTTTTGGAAATTTGCAGTAAAACACAGTATTTTATTTATTTATTATATTTTCATTTCATTTATTTCACTATATATTATTCATAAAAATAAAATTATTAAATGGAAGAGCATAGGAAAATATAAATTGCAAGTTATTTTGATTATATCAAACTGTTTGATGTGAATTAATCTTCTAAATCTGTAAGGCAGACTTGACTAGCTTAAAAACAATAAAGCCTTTTTCACCATATTCATTAAGTGCAAATTAATTAAATTAATAATCATGACCACTTAAAATATTTATATAACCCATCTGCATTTAGTTTCCCTTCAATTTATTTTACACACAATTTATGTACGCCGGCACTGAACTATTTCCTGGTCAACATCACATTTGTTTACATTTATTGAATGACGAACTTTTCATATTTTAACCACTATTTGGACAAAATAAATCATTAAAAAATATATAGGCATATTACAAACTAAATTTTTTTTATTTTCTGTAGTAAAAATGAAAATGTCAACTTACCAAAAGAAGGAAACAGACTAACGACATCCTTATTTCGTTGAATGGTCATTTCTTTATAAAACACTTCATTTTCTGTAAATAAAAACTTCCTATCAAATGTTATCAACAGCATACCTATTTATACCAGGTGTATAAGCTTAAATCATAGATGGCGTGAGTGAGCGTATTAAGTTATCATGGGCACACCACACAAATTTTTTTTTATGAGTTTGACATCTGTCAACATTAATCAGCGCACATTGTCAGCAATTTCGTACAACAACATACATTTTCGCTTTGGTAAAAATGTCTAGTTTTGTGCCAGAAAAAGAGCATATTCGGGAAGCTCGGCTTTTCTGCTTCAATTGGAAGAAATCGGCTGTCGAATCGCATCGAATGCTTATGGAGGCCTATGGTGACAGTGCTTTATCGGAAACAATATGCTGAGATTGGTTTCGTCGGTTCAAAGGTGGAAATTTTGACTTGTGGGACAAGAAGCGGTAAAATCAGCCTAGGAAGGTTGAGGACCATCAATTGCAGGCTCTTTTGAGCAAAGACGATATCCAATCGCAAAAAATGCTCACGGAGCAATTGGGTGTTACTCAACCAGCCATTTCCATTCGTCTGCGTGCCATGGGGAAGATTGAAAAGATCGGAAAATGGGTGCCGCATGAATGGAACGATAGGCAGATGGAGCGACGCCAAAACACATGCTCGCCAGACAAAAAAGAAAGTCGTTCCTGCATAGGATTGAGACAGGCGATGAAAAGTGGATATATTTCGAGAATCCTAAACGCAAGAAATTATGGGTTGATCCCAGCCAATCATTAGCATCTTCCCCAAGACCAAATCGCTTCGGACGGAAGACGATCCTGTGCGTTTGGTGGGATCAGCAGGGTATCGTCTACTATGAGACGTTGAAACCCGTGCTCTGCGTGAAAAAAGGACGGATTATCAACAAAGACATGACAAGCTGATTTTCCTCCACGACAATGCACCATCGCACACGTCAAAAATGGTCCGAAACTACTTGGAGACACTCAACTGGAAGGTGCTACCGCACCCCGCTTATTCACCAGACCTGGCCCCTTCCGACTACCATCTGTTTTCGTCGATGGGCCACGCGCTCGCTGAGCAGCACTTCGATTCTTACGAAAACGTCCGAAAGTGGCTTGACGAGTGGTTTGTCTCGAAAGAGAAGGAATTTTTTGGCGTAGTATCTACAAATTGCCCGAGAGATGGGAAAAATGTGTAGCTAGTGAGGGCAAGTACTTTGAATAAATTTGTTTTTGCTTTCAATGAAAAAAAAACATGTGTTTTTTTTGACTAAAACAGCGAATTTAAGCTTATACATCTTGTATAAATACTAACTTTTTCTTAAATACTTTAAAGAAGATAAAAACTACACTTTTTCATAAGTTCCAAAATAACAACTTTAAAAACAACAAAAGTATACAATTATTTCTGTATGCTACCACCTTCATTGAGAATGGCGTTTTTTAAAACTCTCCGAAACTCTACAAAATTGAGGCGCTTAATATTTACTAAATAAATAATAAATCTAAAATACAATTCAATTTCATATCAAAAGATTGTATAAAAAACAAAAGATTGCTTATCGTTGTGTCATGTCTGCATAAAAAAATCTACACAAAAGTATGCAAGCGTTACTATTTCTTCCCGCTTCTGCAATAATTATGCCAGACTATTGTGTATACATATTACAGAAATCTGATATACAGGCCTCTACAGGTATTCTTTAATCTAAGAAAAAGCTCCATCCAACATTTTTATTTTATTTTGAGGCTGTAGTAATGGTTTTCTAACCATCACAAAAAATTTAATCTTTATTTTTACCTGCAACAAATAAGGGCTGAGTTAGTAAGTGTACTTGACCTGTTATTGCTGAAAAAAAGCGACATTATGAATCATCATTTTTTTTTTTTTGATATTTCAAGAAATAATAAACTATTGACACTATAATATATTCTAATATAGTTTTAAAATATATTATACAATACATCAAATGAAAAGTTCTTTATTTATTAAGATTTTAACGACGGATTTCTAGAGAATATGAGTATGTTGTTACGAGTATTAAGGTGGTAGCAGACTTTTGTCGTGCAATGTACATACATGCTCGCCTGTATGTTTGTTTAAAAGACACAGACCTCCATATATATATATATCGATATTTTTAGTTTTATTTATTTTATTTTAATTAAAAATATAATATCTCTTCTAAAAATATTTCTTATCAAATAAATTTGGTTTGTATTTTTTTGTTGCATGTTTTTTTGTTGGTTGTAAAATGATTTTAATTTACAATTACAACAAGAACAACAAAAAACTTAATTAAACTATTTTTTGAATGAATGAATAAATATATATATGTATGTGTATTTTTATTTCATATGGAATAACAAAACTATGTTACGAGAACGGAGACGGCATGCTAATTATAAACCAAACAGAAGGTAAGTGCCAAGAATTATAACGATGTGTACAAATGTGTGGATTTGTAATATTTCCATTGCATTTTTCGCTGTGTATGTGTGTGTGATAGATATATATATGGATAAATATGTACACATAAATGTGCATATATGATTGTGTGTATACTAGATTAAAAAAAAAAAATAATCATTTTATTCGTGTATGTTGCTTATGATAATCCGATTTTCTTAGTGTTGCTGTTAAGGATAGGGTGGGGGAGTTGCGGTGTTGTGGAGCTGTTGTAAGAGGGTTGGTAGGTGTATGCCTACTAAAAAGTTATTTGCATGTGTTTTTTTTTAAAATCTTTTATCTTCTTATAGTAATCACCCACCCACCCATTCAACCCTAACGCCGTCCATATATAAATTTATAAATTCATTTGGTTTTTAAGTTTGTGCATCATTAAAAATTATTACCATTATTAAGTTTTATGATTATTATTAAATTTATTTTATTAAAATAATAAATTTGTTAAATAATAAAAAAGAAGAAAGAGAAAAAAAACATCATACGACCGACTGTGTAAAAATAAACTTCAAATTAAACCCCGGGGACACAATTTCGACGACAATTGTAAATGGCATGTAGTTGGCGTTGTCATCAATTTTAAAACCTTCATAATCATATAGAAAAGGACAAAATTCCGACGATGGACTCGAATTAGATCTTTATTGTAATTTTATTGTTGTCATCACATTTCAATGTTTTTTAATATGGCAGGATCGTTGACATTGAAATAAAATTGATACGAAGTCTGTTCAAAAAGTATCGCGAATTTTGAATTTCCGCGGGTTACATATATTTGATTTTCCATTTTTTGTGGCGTTATATTGGTACTCATGTTCTGCCATTTTGAAAGTTCAATTAATTTTTGACAGCTGCTTTGCTTGCACGTGTTTTGGCTCGTCTTCGATTTTTGCACATTCCAAAAAATGGATCAAAGAATCTGTTTCAGAAACAAGGAAAAGTCACAGGGGGCCAGATCTGGGGAATATGGAGCAAATTTTGAGTCGTCGCAATGTTAATGCTATGCTGTTTTTGGTCGAAAATGGGCACAAATCGAAGCCGAGCCAAAACACGTGTAAGCTAAGCAGCAGTCAAAAATTAACTGAACATTCAAAATGGCCGAGCTTGTCGGCATAAGTGACAGACATGAGTACCAGCATAAAGCCACAACAAATCAAAAGTCGAATATACTTAACCCGCGGAAATTCAAAATTCGCGATACTTTTTGAACACACCTCATATATACATGAGATAAAGTGAGCTTAAAAATTGAATTAAGCTTAAAAAATAAAAACAATAGACGGATGCGCGTTAGCGGTTGTTTACTCGTTGCAATTGCATTTGAGTTGTTGTTGATTCGGTTGACATTCGTCAAAAATTGTAGTTGTCGTTAGCATTTGTCATCGGAATTGTGTTCCGGGGGCTTTAAGCTCATTTGTGGCTTTTCCTTCTTGTCAGTTTCGTATTTTGTATTGTTTTTTTATTTATTTATTTAATTTTTTTATGTTTTTTTTTTGTTTTTTTTTCGAGCACATTACAACAATTTAATAATGATATTATTATTATTTTTTTTATATTCTATTTTCTTTTGATTTTTATTTCCCATGATATACTCGTACATGTCATTTTTCCCCATCATGAGAATTTCTCAAAGATTTTCTTGTTCTCTCTGTCTAATTCAGCGATGCCAAACCTTTATCAGTGTGTGAACTACCATATTTTTGAAGTTAAAAATCCAAAAAAATAAACTAGTAAAAAAGAATTCTTTAAAAAAAAACATTCTGCCTATTTCAGAATAACTAAAAAAAAAAAAAATTTTTTAAATTATAGTATATATTTTATAAGAAATAATAAAAATAAAACATGGGAAAAACAAGTTTATACGAATTATATCAAAAGCATAATAATTTTAACAAAATATTTTAAACAGTTTTTGAAATTAATTTCATTTACTTTGCCATATTGGCAGGCTTGTTTTTGATCAGTTGAAATTTGAAAAATTATTTTAACATAATTTTTAATTGTTTAAGTGACTTGATAGCTATGCAGACTTTAATGTTGCCACTTAAAATAACCAAATTATGTGATTATAATAATATTTTTTCTATATAAAAATATATCAGCTACACATATTAAAAATGACGCCGCCAGTTACCGGTTGCTCACGTGTAACGGGTTGTAGGCCGCTGCTCTAACTCATAAAATTTGTATGAGTTAAATTTTTCTCCTAACTAATTCGTCTTATTTTTTTTCTTCCTTTTTTAACATCAAGTCTTTCGCATGATCATGAAGAGGGAGGAAGCTCTACGACGCTTTTGTTGCTATTCTCGATAAAAGCTTTGCGAAAACTATAATCAACCCTATTTTCCGGCCAAGTTTTCTAGGTTTTTCTTTTTTTTTAGCTTTTTTTTGTTCTTTTTTGCTTTTATTTACTACTCCCACTATAATATTCCATTTTATGGAAATTATTTATATTTTTTCTTTTATTTTATTTAATTTGCTTGCGTACATATTCCTCCTTTTTCACGGTAATATTCTTGTCTTATAAATTATTCTATCCAATGTGTGCTCTACTCTCTCGTATTTTTTTTTTTTCTTTTTTCTTTTTGTTGACATGATTTACTTTCTGTTGTTGTTGTTGTTATTATTGTTGTTGCTGTTGTAAGTATAATTTATAAAGCTTATATTATTTTTTTTGTAAATATTTTGTATGTCACTGTTTTTATATGATTAGTTTTTTTTTTGATTTTTTTTTGTGTATGTCGATTGGTGTTTTTTGTTTGTTGGCATTATTTTTGTTGTGTTGTTTCTCTTGATACTATTGGCGCTGATGCTTTTGAAGCTAAATACTCAATTCCTGCTACAACTACAACGTTTGGCAACTAACAACCCTGCTTTGCTGTTGCTACAAATTCTACCACTGGCTGCGTCTATAGTACTTGTTATTATTGTTCCCTGTCAACAACATTTTAAGTTTAAGTTTTTTCAACCCACCTAACCACCGGAATAGATACATTCTCACATAAAGATTTTCACAGCGGTCACATGTGACAATCAAAACGGGACAGAGCGTGTTTTTTATTTGTTTTTAATTTAACATTTTCTACTATAATATTGTGTTTATTGTTTTTTCTTTATTGTACAGTTTTCTTATTAAATCAAATTAATCTTAATTATTTCGAATATGTGTACAAATATTTCATTCATATTCAACTATTTGTTTATAGCAAAAAAAAAATCAATTCCAATTAATTCATTCCAAAAAAAAAAAATAATATTTATAATTAAAATTTAATCAGTTTTTTTGGAAATTTAATCAGTTTTAAATTGAAATCATATCAAATTGAATATTGAAATTATTCTATTAAAAGTCAAACAATTGATTATTAATTTAAAATTTTATTAAAAACACAAATTTATATAGACAATATGTATCTAAAAAAAAATAATGGAATATTTTATATAGAAATCTCAAGTTTATATGAACAAATTATATAAAATAGTGAAAAATATATTGAATTTAGATTAATTTTAAATGGAGAAAAGAACAGACGAAAAAAAAACAATTGAATAAAAATAAAAAAAAACATATTGTGAAGTTTGTGAAAATTGAATGAAAATTCCCAAAGAAAATTACTGACAATTTAGTACAAGATTTATATTGAAGAAAGGATTTAGTTGAAGATTAAGACGATCAAAAGAATTGTGTACTCGACGAAGAAGAAAAAAACAAAAATAAAATAAGAAAATTGACAGAAAAAAAATAAAAATATTTACAAGAATAAATTGGAATTTCGTTTCAATTTAAATTGGTGGTTTTTCATTATATTTGATTAAGTTAAAAATATAATTTCTTGAATAAAAGATTTTTTTTCCCTTCTATACACACTGAAGTGAAGAATATTTGATTCTTTATCAAAAAGTTAATTTGTAATAGAATTTTCTAAATTAAAAATAGCGATTAAAATAAATAAAGTATCAACAGATTAAAAAAAAAACCAACAAAAAAAATTAAATAAAAAGAAAAAAATTCCCAGTGGTCCTAAAATAATCAAGTTAATGTGATCTGAATTTATATAATTATGGGTCGTGAAGCTAGATTTCCACCTCGTAATTACACTGGAAATAAATATGCTAGTGGAAATAAATGGAATTATCAAAAGTTAACCAAGTTAATAGAATTGTTCGATTATTAATACGAAGTTTTTTATTTTTATTTTGGGTTTGTTTTTGTTTTTTCAATATTCTTTTTACATTTTTTTTTTTTAAATTTAAGTTTTTTAAGTTTTTACGTTTTAAATTTTTAAGTTTAGTTTTTTAGTTTTTTTTTTTGGAATTCTTAAGTTTTTTCGTTTTTTAATTTTTTAGTTTTGAAATTTTTAAGATTTTAATTATTTAATTTTAAGACTTTTTGTGGTTTATTTTTTTCAGATTTTTAGTTGTTTTAGTTTTTTTAGTATTCCTTTTTTGTTTTTTTTTCGATTTTAATTTTTAGGACTTTCAGTATTTCATTTATTCTATATTTAGGCTTTGCAATTTTAGGTTTCTTTTTTTTAAATTTTTTAATGTTTTATTTTTTTTAATTTTTAGTTTTTTTCCAGTTTTTTATTTTTTGTTTTTTTTTTTGCTCAATTATTTAGCCTTTTAGTTTTTTCTGATTTTCTAATTTCCATTATTTTTAGCTTTTCTAAATTCTTATTTTCCATTTTCGTAGTTTTTGATTTTTTTTTTTTGGTTTTTTTTACTTTTCTATTAATTTAGAATTTTAATTTTTAATTTATTGTTTTTTTTATTTTCATTATTTTTAAAACTATTTTTATTTTAGGTTTTTATTTTTTTTTTGTTTTATGATTTTCAAATTTGACTTAATTTTAAATTTTTGCGGTTTTTATTATTTTTAGTTTTTTTTTTTTGGTTTATAATTTTGAGTTTTTCGAATATTTTTGTTTTTGATTTTTTTTGAATTTTTTTCCTTTTGTTTTGTTTTGAGTTTTAGTTTTTTTAATTATTTTTTTTTAGTTTTTGATGTTTGTAAGTTTTTTTTTCAGTTTTTAATAATTAAGTTTTTTTGTTTCGATTTTGTATAATAATACTGTTTATCCTAATTTGTTTTTAAGTGTTTATATATGTTTCTATATATATTAGAAGATATATTTTCTTTTGTGTATGCTGTTTATTTATTTTGTTATTTAAAATATTTAATCTTCAATTTTATATATAATTGTAAAAGTGATTTTTTTTATTGTAAATTTATTAAATAATTTTATCCATTTTATGGGGTAAATTTGAAAATGTTCAGTAAAAATGTTTAAAACACTTTAAGAAATAAACTTTAAATGATTTTAAGATATAAATTAAAGATATTTTTAAAAAATTTTAATTTCCATTTAAGTATATTAATCAGAGTATTTTTTTAAATTTTCATTTTAATATTTCAATTTTTCATTGTGATTTCCAATTAAATTATGAAAATTAAATTTTAAGGAGAAAAATATAATTTATTATTTATTTGTTTTTTTTTTGTTTTTTTAATGACTTTTGATCAGATTGGATAGAAAATCTTCACGTGGCATGATATACGAAAATGAAGAATTGAGACTTCGTACAATAAATATTAACGCTGAAGTAGAACGAGGTGAGTTTTGGTTACAAACAAAAAATTACAATAATTTATAAATATTTAATAAAATTAAAAACAATGAATATATTGACAAAAAATTTACAATAAAAATAGATTGAAAAATGTTCAGTCTATTTTTGTGTATTTAAAATGGACTATGGTATAAAGGAGAAATATTTTTTAGGACAGTCCGACATAAGAAAATTACGTCGAGAAAATGAACAATTGAGACGTGAAATATGGTCATTACGTGACGAATATGATAGATTGGATAAATTGTTGCGAACAAATCAAAATTCAGATAGCTATGAAAATGCTGGCTACAATAGTGGCAGCCAATCGGAGGTTTGTTTTTATATTATTCATTAAAATTTTCTATTTATTTCACTATGGAAAATCCGAATATTATTCTTAAAAAAAAAAAAATTTAGGAAAATAAGAAAAATATGAAAAATGTTTTCTCAGATACTTTTCCAATTAAAAAAATGTCGATACATTCAATCCATCATATACAAATTTGTTTTCCATTTGAATTCATCGAATACTATTATTTAATATTTCACACAGAAATAAATACAATATAAACTCAGATATTTAAGTATAAATAAATATCTTACGATATATCAAAAATATATAATATCTTAAATGGATGGATGTATGTATTTGCTCGTATCATAATAATTTTTTGGAAAGCTCAATACTGAAAAGTCTACAACAAAACTTTCATCTATATCGTATCTTATTGTTTTATAAATAACTTATGAAAGATGAAAAAATAAACGAATTTTTTTATACACGCTACCGAAATGTATCTAAAACTCATAGACACTAAAATGTGAATGCAAAAATTGAAAAATGAAATTTCCCGTCAATGTTCAAGTGTTGTCCATAATATTATATGCGAAAATTATGAATTATTTCATTTAAGTTTGTTATTATTTATAGTGAATTATTTTGATGAAATTTTTTTTTAAAGATTTATAAAAATTCATTAATTTTAATAAAATAATATATTTTCTATAATTTATTTTAGTTAGTTTTTAGACTAAAACAAAAATAAAAACATTCATCAAAAATTAAATTATTTAAATAAGAAAGTTTTGTTGCATATACGAAGCAAAAAAAAATTTCTTTTATTTTTGGTTCAATTTTATTATAGTTTCATATTTAATAAATCATCCAAGTGAGTGAAATTTTTATCGGTAATAAAAATATTCTTAGAATTTACAAAACTTTTATAATATTGAATTTTTTTTTTAACTATTATTAAATAAAATATAAAATATATTTGTGTGATTTAAAATGAGAGCATTTCTTATTTAAAAAGACAATGAATATTTTTGAAGCAATAATAAATTTTTGTTATAATAAAATTCAATATGTGACAAATCAAACAGAAAAATTGAATTTTTCCAATTATTATATTTTTTTTTATGGAATAATAATATTCATACATCATTTAAAATTCTTATAAAAAATTTCTGCTAAAAATTAAATGTGCTAAAATTAAATTTACAACAATCATCTTTATTTTATCGAAAAAATTGAAATAATTTCAATTTATTTTGGGAATCGTTCACAGGAAATTCATTAATTCAGAGAAATTTTGTCAAGAACACTGAAAATTAATTTTCATCTATAAAAGCTCTCAAAATAATTAAACAACTTTTGTTGCTTTTATAAAAGCCCTAAAAATTATTAAATTTTTCTATTTTTATTAATTTTAAAATTAAAAAAAAAAATTTAACACACTTAAATAAATTAATTTCACAATTATTTATAAAAAATAAATAATACATTATTTTTTCTTTAGTATTTTTTGATTTTTTTAATTATAAAATAAAAATTTAAATTTTAAATATTGTTTTGAAAATATTGAGAAATATTTAAATATCTATAGCCTAAAAAAATGTGAACAGTTTCGAAAAAATACTTTTTTTAAAAGACTTAAATAAAAACACAAATTCTTTTTTTAATTGAAAGTCGACAACTTTTAATTATATTTTTGTAATAATTTTGATAGTTTTTTTTTCAAAAAAAAAATTATAGTTTTTAATAAAATTTCGTTTATTTTATTTAAAAATTTAAAAAAAAAATAATAATAACGCAAAATATAGTGATACAATATAAAATATTGAAAAATAATTATTTTAAATATTTCTTGTTAATTAAAGCAACACAACTTAAAATTATTTAATGACAAAAAATAAAGTAACCTAAAAACTAAAAAAAAAATAATAGGGTTATTATCCAAAAATAAAGCAAATAGATTTTCAAACAATACAAAAGTACCAAAATTATTACAAAACTTAAACAAAAAAAAAAAAAACCAATATGGACTTAGAAAATGCAATTTTTTTCATTTCTCAAAACTTAATTATAAATATGGAAAAAATAAAAAGCTTAAACAATTTTCAATGTTATTTTGTAATATTAAATTTTGTTCAAAAGGAATCAGAATAAAATTTGCTTCCTTTTTAGGATACCGATTCATGTGATACATGCAAAGAGGATGAACTTGATGGTGAAATTGAGGATGAGTATATAGAGAATGATAGTCAGACAAAGACAGTTACAAAAGTCAAATGTAAAAGTCAACTAAAAGAGTTCAATAGTAATAAAGAAATAGTAGAAAATTATGAGAATTCACAAAAAACTCTAGAGGATAGTGATAAACATGAGATAATCAAAAATGGTGGCAGCACATCAGCAACTACCCAATCAGCAAGTAATAAATTAAGGGAAAATCTACACGTTAACTTTGATCATCTTTCAATTGTATCTGAAGAGAATTTAACAAATAGTGATGGTAATTCCGTACATTTAGGCGAAATGGATTCGAACGGCTTAGGGACTTCAAATTATAGTCCATTAGCCGATAATCATTTTAAACATAGAGTGAAGGATACAAATTTCTCATTCGATCATCTTGGCCATCCATTAAATGATATGCAATCGATGATTCCACCTCTATCACACTTTGAAAATATTGACTATGATGAAATTGGACCGAGTTTAGGTAATTCGAATAAAAATTATCAATTCAATGGGTAATTTTTAATCAAAGTACAATAATTAATTACATTTTTAATGAAAAGTATAAATTCAATTTTATTAATAATAATAACAATAATAATAATGATTAATAAAATATTCTTTTTAATATTATTAGAAGAAATAAATTACAGTACATCTACTACAACAACTGGTGAAACTATAGTACCAGCGAACGGTTGGGATTTTAATATCCAATCAGCATTCTCATCAAATAAATTGGGCAATCCATTATCAAAACAAATGATGCCATCAAGTTCGTCTGAAATAATTGGTAAATCTCATCCAAACAGTGGGTTAACTGAACGTAAAAGTCCAAAACATTTTTTCTCCCCGATTAAACCAAAATTACGTACGGACAAAATTCAATCACCACCGCTAACGACAAAAGCTCCAGACGTCTTTGTTGCAAATGCATTGCCTAGTCCTTTGACACAACCCCAACGTCAACTACAACCGTTACTACAATCCACCTCTTCGAATGAACCACTCTATGCTACGATACAGAAGAGCTCTTCCAGGACATGTAGTCCAAATTCGTTTCAGGTATAAAGAGCACATAATAATTTCGATTTAATATATTTTAACTTTTTATATATTCTAGACGGGTGGGAATTTGGAAGATCTTCTTTTGGACATAGAGACATTATCCAAAGACATTCTTCAAATGCAGTTGCAAAAACAAAAGTCCTATTCGCAAGAGAAATTAGCGGGCAGTGATTTGTCACTATCCAATAAGAAGCCTTATCGTTCTGAGATGAATTTAGTTTTGACATACAACGGGACTAATCCTATAATAACTCCGATTGCCAAAGCCACATCTACCTCATCGGCATCTGGATTAGGATTTAGCAATAATACGTCGGGAATAAGTAACACAGAATCACAGCCCACAAGTCTTCCGGAGCCGATGATACTATTTCCTCAAAACCTTGCCTATCTGGGATTTGAAGGTTTTAACGCACCTATAAGTACAGTCGACACGGTGACAGGACTTCAACAATTACCACAAACTTCACAATCACAAGCCAATGATCCTTACGGCATAATAAATCAGTTCACCGATGAATATTCTGTACATGTTCCGACACCGACTTTATGTGATATTCCTCCAGCATCTTTCGGTAGTCCAGAACCAATCCGTAGAAGTCCAGCCGTCCTTCGAAGGAAATTATTTACAAAACGACTGGACGAATCTCAAACCGATTCCACTGATTGCATGTCAGCTGATGCCCGTCCAATAACAAAAGATAAGGTATCTCGAACAGAGAGCAGTGCTTCGGAGAATGCTAATTGTGATGTAAGTTTTAATTAAATCTAATATTTTGTCTTTAGACAATTTAGAAGAAGAAAAAATCAACGTGTGCGGATTAATAATTTCTTATTTCGAATAGAGTTCATCCGGTTCAGAAGCAACGAAACGGAAATCCCGTCGCGTATCAATAACATTCAATCCAAAAAAGTCGGATGACAAAGACAAGGATAAAAATAAGGATAAGGATAAAGATAAGGATAGGGATAGAGATAAGGATAAGGACAGAGATAAGGACAGGGATCGGGGCATGGGCGGAGACAGAGAACGTGAAAAAGATATAGAACGGGATCGAAGAACCGAAGAAAACACACTTACAAATAAATTAGGAAATTCGGAGATCGGTAAAAATTACACAGACGCGCAGGGCCTACACGGGTCAAATCAAAATCTTAAGACATCAAATTCACAGACCAACTCACCACATTCCGGTGCCCGTCGCAACAACAGCGTGCATCACCAAAACGCCCACACTCATAGCCATCATTCTCATCATCACAATCGCAAATATAGTCAAGAATCGGTCCGCAATCAAAGAGCTAGCATGACAAGTACCACTCCGTCACAACGTAAATGCTCACGAAGACATTCCGAAGGCACTGTCCTATCTCCTGTGCCCGTTCCAAATCCCTCCAATCCTATCCGTGTGGAAACGAATAATACAAGAAGCCCCTTGGCAATAAATCGAGATAGCTTCCATGAGGCGGGCACATCGATCTCAGAACGTAATAGCAATAGTTTGGCATCTTCCCGAGAATCTTCGACCAGTCTCAGTATGAGATCTCAACGACGAAAAATATCGGTCAGCTCACATTCTGGTGGTAAAATTCCATGGTGCGGATGCTGGGGAAATGGTTGCCTCTAAATGTCCCAATCTTATCAATCTTCAAAAATCTATCAACAAAAGCTCTTCGAGCTTTTTGAACAAAAATCCAATCAATAAAAATCTATTTGCATTTAAATAAAATTAACAACAAAAACAACAACAACAAAAAAATAAAAGAGGAATAATAAATAAAGAAACCAAAAAATAAACACAAAAAAAAATCAATTAAAATAATTAACAGAATTTTAAATAGTATTAATTTTTTCTACAAAGACTTTAGTATTTTTTTTAAAAATATTTACCTAAATTTTAAAAATGCTGAACTACTCGAAAAGAAATACACTCAAAATTTTCCATAGAATAATAGTGAGTTTTATATAAAATTTAGTCATTACCAATGTTTTTTTTTCTAGGAGTTCCCGAAAGACCAACTATTAAAATATATCACAACAAAAAAAATAGGCTTAATTAAAGACAAACAAAAAAACGAAGATTCTTTCTTTAATTATAGATAATAGAATTTTTTTAAAAATGAGACGTTTCAGCCATTTTAGTTACTATTTACGACGATAGTTTTACCAAAACCTTACAACAGTAACGTCAGATTGTCAATTTTGAGGAACATTGCTGCTAAGCTTATCATCATCCGTTTTCTGACGTTAATAATTATTGTTAAAATTGTTCGGTTTTTTTCTTTTAATCATAACTGCTATATTAAAAACTATTATTATTATTATTATTATTATTATATATGTCCGTATAGATTATATTTAAATTATGTATTGTAATATAAATAATAAATATTATATTATACATAATAGAGAAGAAAAAAAAAACAATTATGAAATAATTATTGTATTAAATTGAATTTACACGAGTATTAATTAGATTTATATTTTTATTGAGTGAAATTATAGCAAAATGGTGTTGCTGTCTACTACAGGATCGATAAAAAAGGTTCGTCATTTTTATTATCATTCAATATTCAATCCAGACTTTGTGGATAGTCAGTCGTTGGCCTTCAGGTGAAATGTGTCGTTATATTTCCTTCATAAGTTAAGCCCATTCGGCCAAGCCTTTTGTATATATATTTTCTCTGGTTATGCACGTTATTTTGTTAACCGTACTGTTGTTTACAATATTTCTATTGTATCTACACATATAAGATACATTCGCGCCCGTTACTATTAAAAATATAAATATTTTTCCACCCTTATGTTCGGCTGAAAAGTTTCTAAGGTAACACAGTAAAAATATTTTTTTTTTGCAAAATTCATTTTTATTATTCAACATAGTTGCCTTCGAGAGCGATACAGCGATTATAGCGATCTTCCAACTTTTCGATACCATTTTTACAGTACTCTTTCGGTTTTGCCTCAAAATAGGCCTCAGTTTCGGCAATCACTTCATCATCGGTCTTAAATTTCTTGCCAGCGAGCATTCTCTTGAGGTCTGCAAACAGGAAAAAGTCGCTGGGAGCCAGATCTGGAGAATACGGTGGATGGGGAAGCAATTCGTAGCCCAATTCATTGAGTTTGACTATCGTTTTCATCGACTTGTGACACGATGCATTGTCTTGGTGAAACAACACTTTTTTCTTCTTCAAATGAGGCCGTTTCTTAGCGATTTCTTTCTTCAAACGATCCAATAACGCTGTATAATAGTCGCTGTCGATCGTCTGTCTCTTCTGGAGATAGTCAATGAATATTATACCATGCGCATCTCAAAATGCAGACGCCATCACCTTGCCAGCCGACTGTTGCGTCTTTCCACGCTTTGGATTCGGTTCGTCGCTCGCTCTCCACCCTGCCGACTGCCGATTGGACTCTGGAGTGTAGTGACGGAGCCATGTTTCATCCATTGTCACATATCGACGCAAAAATTCGGGTTTATTGCGCTTGAACAGCTCCAAACACTGCTCAGAATCATCAACACGTTGTTGTTTTTGGTCCACAGTGAGCTCACGCGGCACCCACTTTGCACACAGCTTTCGCATGCCCAAATATTCATGCACGATATGTCCAACACGCTCTTTCGATATCTTCAGAGTCTCAGCTATCTCGCTCATTTTCACTTTAGGGTCATTTAATATTATTTTGTGGATTTTTTTGATGTTTTCTGCCGTAACCACCTCTTTTGGGCGTCCACTGCGTTCTGCATCAACTGTGCTCGTACGACCAGTTCGAAATTGACGAAACCAATATTCCACAGTTGAAATAGCTGGAGCAGAGTCCGGCTAACGTTTGTCAAACCATGCTTGGGTTTCCACTGTATTTTTTTTCATCAAAAAGCAATGCTTTATCAATACACGAAATTCGTCTTTATCCATTTTTTTTTTTCAATAACAAAAGTTGCTTCACTCAAAATGCTATATCTCACGAACCAATCGACCGATTGCTGTCAAATTTTGACAGGAATCATTTGTGATAATTAAGTAGATTTTTGCAAGAGGCGCCATCTAGATGTCAACCTTATAAACTTTTCAGCCGAGGTTGTTTTGTTCTTTTTTGATCGGAGCTCCTGTTCTTATTTTAAATTACATTGTTAATTATTGCGATTATTATTATAATTATTATTTTTACAATATAATTTACATTATATATTCTATTTCCATTATTAGTATTACGATTGGAATTGTTACCATTATAATTACCTCTTCTATTCATGTAATTATTGTTACAATAATTTTTATTAGAATTTCTTCTATTTATATTATAATATTATAGTTATTTATTCTTTCATAAGGTATAAATTCTTTATTAATTTATCTATAAAAGAAGATTATCGCAAAGTAAATCTGGGCAGTCTGGTATAAAGTGCGCGTGTAGCTTCTAGGGTCATAAAGCGCTTACAACATTTTGAATAAGAGTTTTCTGCTTTTTTTTATTTGGATAACAAAAATTGTCCAAATTTACTTAGTTCTTTAATTTAACGGGGGTATAAGGTTAAATCCGCTGTTTGGGCATAGATGGCGTGAGTGAGTGTATTAAGCTACCATGCGCACGCCATACTTTTTTTATGAGTTTGACATCTGTCAACATTAATAAGTGCACATTAATCAGCGGGAAGCTCTGCTTTTCTGCTTCAATTTGAAGAAATCGGCTGCCGAATCAAATCGAATGCTTATGGAGGCCTATGGCGACAGTGCTTTATCGGAAACAATATGCTGAGATTGGTAATGTCTGTTCAAAGATGGAAATTTTGACTTGTGGTACAAGAAGCTGTAAAATAAGCCTAGGAAGGTTGAGTACCATCAATTGCAGGCTCTTTTGGACGAAGACGATACCCTATCGTGCCATGGGGAAGATTGAAAAGATTGGAAAATGGGTGCCGCATGAATTGAACTATAGGCAGATGAATCGACGCCAAAACACATGCGAAATCTTGCTCGCCAGACTAAAATTAAAGCCTTTCCTGCATCGGATTGTGACAGGCGATGAAAAGTGGATATATTTCGAGAATCCTAAACGCAAGAAATCGTGGGTTGATCCCGGCCAACCATCAACATCTTCCCCAAGACCATTCGCTTCGAACGGAAGACGATGCTGTGCGTTTGGTGGGATCAGCAGGGTATCGTCTACTGTGAGATGTTGAAACCTGTTGAAATTGTCAATGTCCACCGCTACCACCAACAACTGATCAAATTGCACCGTGCTCTGCGTGAAAAAGGACGGATTATCAACAAAGACATGACAAGCTGATTTTCCTTCACGACAATGCACCATCGCACACGTCAAAAATGGTCTGAAACTACTTGGAAACACTCAACTGAGAGGTGCTACCCTACACCGCTTATTCACCAGACCTGGCCCCTTCCGACTACCACCTGTTTTCGTCAATGGGCTACGCGCTCGCTGAGCAGCACTTCGATTTTTACGAAGACGTCCGAAAATGGCTTGATGAGTGGTTTGCCTCGAAAGAGGAGGAACTTTTTTGGCGTGGTATCCACAAAATGCCCGAGAGATGGGAAAAATGTGTAGCTAGCGAGGGCAAGTACTTTGAATAAATTTGTTTTTGCTTATACACCTGATAGATGACTAAAAAAAAAATAATGAGAATATTTTTCTACAGATTTTTTTATTATTTAAATTTATTTTATTAATTTGAAAATGGATTTTAAATAATTTATTGAATAAAATTTTAAAAGAAATAAATAAAATGTTCTATTTTACAATAGAAAAATGACTCGTAGTTCTCCTTCTCATTTTATCAAAAATCTTTTTGAAAAATTAACCCTAAAACGTCTTTTTCCGATTATTGAAATCAAGGGTGTGATTCGTCAGTATTAGTTTGGATTTACGAGTAGAACTGAGCATTCGACTATGCAGCAGTATCACCGCCTTAGTCTACTACATAGCGCATTCGCTGGAACGAAATTAATACTGCCCGGACAGTTTATGGCACACTGAATTGCTTTGGAACAGGTAGCTGAAAATATTGATTATTGTTATATTTATGCCATCTTAGCCAGTGTCTTTCAGGGTCGCAGCCTAGGTCCGAATCCCTTATACTTTTATACCTACGATAATCCTAAGTGCAGTATATGCCTACACACATCATAAAGGTCAATTGCCTTAGCCAGTCCTTAGAAGCTTGGTTCAAAAAGTGAAAAGTAAGTGTTAATGACCAAAAATGCACTCATGCTACTTTTACACTCTGACAAGAGTGTAACTTGATACAACCATAATGTAAACCGTTTTGACTGACTTATAATCGACAAACGGTTTACCTGAAACCGTCCTAGGAAAATAAAAAGAAGTGAACTTCACGGAAACAATTACACCGACTACTAGGATATGAGCACATTCAAAGGAAAACAATCATCAATGTTTCTTTGTTTGCTTGCTATAAATTTTTTATAGTTGTAATTTTAAAAACAAAAAATAATTTTTATCATAAAAATACTTGAAGAACGAAAAACCCAGAATATAATGAAAAGCTCTTTTTAGTACCAGAAAGCTCTCATTTGGAATATACTCTAATATTTTATAAAGTTTAATCAAATGAAAATGCTTGAATTCTGAGAACTTTTTCCCAAAAGCTCCCCAAAAAGCAGCTTTTAGTTATAAATTTATGTTCAAAAGGTGGAAAACGAATCACAAAAATCCTTAATGCTCAGAAGTTGTTCTAACTTTATTTTTTTTTTTTCAAATTAAAATTCTTTTACGGTTTTTAAAATTATCAATTATTAATAGGAAAAAAAAAACATTTTCTAAATGTGTTCACTAATAAATTCACTTCTATAGAATTAATTTGCAGTCATTTAGGCTTATTTTATAATCTGCATCGAAGCTCTTTCATATTCATTGGGTATGGAATTATTGTAAATTTATTACGTTCATATTCAGGTTTGTTAGTTTTTCTACCTCTTCTATTCAGTTTGTTTAATAATGGATAATCAGAATAACTTATTGAGACCTTGACATTTTTCTACCACAATATTACCTTGCTTCATTCGAGTAAAAAAAAAAATATTTAAAAACATTAATTTTTGATAAGCAACAAAGAATCCGAATCGTTCATATGGCGTATTTATTTAATAATACTCGTAATTTGAAAAGTTCATAATTCTTTTTCACAATATTTTTACAAAAATAATTTTGTTTTATATTTTAATTTGAACGAAAAAAATATTTAATTTTTTATTGTATTTTAGTTAAAAACCTTTCTAAACGAAATCTTATAAATTTTATATAAATCAAATCGTAATAAACTTTGTAATTACCGCATTATTTTATTGTTAAGTATAAATATTTTTTTAAAGAAAAGAAAATTCCCAATTAATTTAAAAATATATAGAAGAAAAAAAAAAATATTTTTAAATTGAAATGTAGTAGTGGATTGCTTATCAACTATGATAATTGAATCGAAATAGTTTTCAAACAGAATTTAAATAATTAAATATTTTTTAATTCTCAATAGATATTGTAGAAAAAATAGTATATTATTTATAGATTCATTTATGAATAATTATATTTATTTAAACAAAATGTTTTTGTATTAAATTTTTTTTTGTACAATAATATACACGTAAGTTTTTATGAAAAATAATTATTAATAAATAAAATTTTAAGATCAATAAGAATTCCCAGAAATTAATTTAAATAAATACAAATTTAAACATAATCAAATGAAATATCTGTTTACCAACCCTTACCCTTCCCTTCTACCCTGTCTCTAGTTATAATATTACTTTGAATAGTAAAGATATATTTTCTACTATAGAATTTTTGAGAAAAATTATTTAACATAAATTGTAATCTTGTATTTGATATAATTTTTGTTAAAGGACATATAAGGGACAATTGTATATTAAATGGATATGTTTATATATATATATGTATGTGTGTGTGTGTGTAAGTACACAATTTACTTATATATGTAAGTTCTTTAATTTGAAGGTGCAATTTAATAGTACCCTCAGACATTACAAACTAGGGGAAAATAACAAATTTTCATCAAATGATCTTAAGTACTTCTTTCTATTTTAGAAGTTGAATCCTGCTTGTATTTTTATTTATCTACCAAAAATATAATTTATTTCCCATTTTAAAATGTTTTTTTTTTCTTCCAGGCAATATGGATTATTTGCAAATTTGGCTGTTTTATCTTAAAAATTTTTTAGTCTAATTTATTTCGTTTGTTAAATTTACACAAAAAGAAAAAATTATTACATTTAATGTTTTAATTTCAAAAATTTTATAATTTCTTATACTTTTTTTTTTTATAGAAATTAGTTTGTAATTGTTTGGAAAACTAAATAATTTTTGTTTAATAATAATTCTGTTTTTTAGTCGGAGCTGTCGAAATTTTAAAATATTCACAATCTTATGAGAATGCACAAAACCCATAATTTTAGTGTTTTTGATATTTGAAATTCAAATAGAAATAAGTTAAGTGAATAAATTATTTTTAGTTATTTTGAAATTAATGATGCGTTCAGTGTAGCATATCATCCCCGTAATTAACCAGTTTGCTGACAATCTAGTTGACACGGTCCCAAGCCCGACAGTAAAAGGAGGAGCGGAACTGTGTGGAAGCAGACTCCTAAATGGAAGACTAGCAGCCATTGAACAAGCGTTGCAACTATAGTTGCGCATCAAGTGTTCCCTAAAGCCTGAAGGACTCCACCGTTCCAAATTTCGGGAATGCTTCTGTCAGTAAATTATGCGTTCCACTGGGCATCTACTCGCAAGTACACTATGTGTATTTGCGGTTCAGTTTTCAGTTTCAGTCGGAATTGTGTTCTTCTACTTTAATTATTTGACCTTTTATTTTATTTTTTTAAATTTAATTAGATGATATTTTTTGAATTTTTTATTTAAAGGAGTAAAATAAAAAATTCAAAAAATATCTACTTATTCTCAATTGTTGGCATTACTTCTTAGGACATATAAAAAAATAATATTTATAATATATAAATAAAAAATAGCTACTCGTAAATAACGGTCAAATATAATATGGAAAATTAATTTTTTCCTAAAGAATTGTAATTATTACTGATGCGCTGGATCAGCATTTATGGCCGTCAGTGTAGATTTTCATATGACGGCTGAATCTCGGAGCTCTAACCTAAACACAGCTACACGCTCCCGAATAGTTTCTCGTGGTCAAGTATACTATCGGTTGAAATGCCAACGAGAGTCTCTGGTATGTTTTTTTTTTTTTTTTGTTGAGAACAGATGAAAAAAAATGCACACACATTAAAAAATATCGTAACTAAATAAGCGCAATTACCGAAAACTAATGAATTTTCTATCAAATTCAATAAATACATAAATTATTAGATATTTTTATTACTGTGAATAATAAATGGAATTCTTTTAAAATAAAGTTACGATTATTTCGAATAGTTTTGTATATAAAAATCTGTCGAACATGGAATGAAGGAAAACAGACGTGCGTACATCATATATTCACAATATCTGGAAAAGAAAATAAATTTTTTTTAGTTATTTTATTTCTTTTTTTTTTTTTAGTAATTTTCTCTAATTATAATTGAGATAATTGATTAGAAACTCAAAAAAAAATTATGTTTGGTTCTTTTGAAAAATTCAAATGTTTTTTTTTTTTTTTGTGAAAATTAATTAATTTTATTATTAATTATGTGCAAAAAATTGTATAAATTTATTTCGAAAAACTTTCGAAAAAAAAATGAACAAAACACGTTGCTATGTTAAATTTTTTCGATGGGGTTGATTTTTACTGAAAAACCCACAAAAAAATATATCATGTACGAGTACAATGACCATAACACGTGGTGGTGATGTGAATTATTTAATTAAATAATTTTTATTCTAAATTATATCTCGGTATCGATATTAATTACTCTAATTAACAAAATAACAGAAAAACTATATATTTAATCCTTTTTCTATTATTATTATAAAATTATACAATATCTTTTGTTAAATAAAGTCGAGAATTTAAAAGAAAAAAGCAAAAAAAACACCAAAAACTAAATTGTTAAATTTCGGCGTTTTATGTTTGAATGGAAAAAGTTATTTGAACGCCGACATCGCTCGAAAACATGCGATAGTAACAGCAGTAGCGGTTGTTTTTCTTCTTGATTACACCAAAAAAATAATAATAATAATAATAATAATAATTTCCTATTTGGTTTTTTGTTTTTGTTTTTTTTTCCTTACCAACAATAATTTTCCCGGCATTTTTTGAATATGTTTTCATTTGCTGCTCTTGTGAGCGGGAAATGTGCTATGAAAATGTATAAATTATATCCAATTTGTCTTGAGTTCAAAGATAGCTAGTGGAATATGTCCGTGTGCACACCCGCAACCACCCCCACCCCCCTACCCCTTCCCAGCATTCAATTATCACCAAATGGCCTGAGTTGTGTCGTGGCCATTAAGAATTTACATTTCACTGCAAATTTTATTAGAAATGAGCTTTTGAAACAAAACAAAAATCTTTAACCAATTTTCTATTAAAATAATTGCAAAAAAAAAATTTATTAATAAATAATTTTTTTCTCTTCTTATTATTTTCTACTCAAAACAAGTTATTTTTAAGAAATAAATTTTATAAAATTCAATTTATTAAAAAAAAAAAAAAATATAAAAAAAATGGATAATGATAGTTTTTACAATTAATTATTACAACAATAAATAAAAACAATAGTTATTATACAGAAAAAATATAAAAGAATTAAATGATAATTTAATAACTAACTCTAAGGATATATGGTTGGGATTGTGTAGAGATTGGGGATTGTGTACCCAATTGAACATGTTTTTCAGTTGTTGTTTTTTTTTTTTTTTTTTTAAAGAAAATGATAAAAACCCCAAATGAAAGTATGAGGAAAAAAAATCTAAAACTGCTAATGAGATTCTTTTTTTTTGTCGTGCCTAGCTAATTAGAAAAAAAAAATAATTCGTCTGATTGTGCATTTAAAATATTGTTACTGGAGAGAATACAAAAATAAAAATATCTCTCTCATTCTAGAGTACAAATGTTAATAGAGCTGGTTTTTTATTGTTTTTTTTAATTATTATTATTATATATAAAATATTCCATTAATTTAATGATACTTTCTTTTATATCTGTTTTCTTTTGGATAATTTTCAATCGAAAACTGCAAATAATTGTATAAAAGAAAGAATTTCGTTTATTAATTAAAATGGGCAAAAAATATAATATATATAATCTAATCTAATTGAAGAGACTCTATGAATTAGCATACAATAATGTATGAGGTAATAATATAGATTAGAAATAATCATTTTGGAAATAACAAAACTAAAAACGCGCAACCTAACCTAGAAAATGTTGCTTCCCTCGTGTTTTGAGAGGAAGAAGACCTAGAGTAACGGCGCAGCCATAGCACAAGTGCACGTGAGAATATTGAATTTCATCCATTCATTCATATAGAGTCCAGCCAACACACTGGCATCTATACAATAGAAAATAATAAACAAAATTTACAAGGCGTTCGTGTATATGCGTATGCATATAAACGTCGATATTTATATTCTTTTTTTGGGAACCATTGATATTTTCTATACCAGTCGAATTGATTACAGATTTATCTCACCAGTAAGAATGAGTGCCTTACCATCTGCATCAAACTATAGTTTACTTTTCCTTAGGGGTAATGCAAAATGTAAGCGATTACTTTCTGCATTACCAAACGTTACTTATATCATTGAAGAAACTCCATTGATTTCGTTCGGCTTGGATTACCCGGTAATGCTTGAGATTTTTATAAAGTGAATGTTCAAAAAAAAATGCACTATCTGATCTTCAATAAAATTTTATAGCTTAGTTTATGCATTACCATTCCTTACGTATGTAACCAGTTACAGAGTTTCATTCGCCAATAACCAATGTAGAGTCAGTCGCTTGCTGATTTTCGTACTGGGATCAATCTGTTTATAGGGGTGTGTGTGCATATTAGTTTTTTTTTTTTTTACATAGAAGAAGGTGGTGTGTGTATTTATTGTAAATACGAAAAGTCTCAACCGAAAGGATATATGAAAGTATGAACGTAGATTTACTGTCGTCCTTCTTGAACAAAAAAAAGTGTGTCCATCGATATCTATTTCTGGAATCATTAATTAAATTTGTTTTCTTCCATTTTCCCTATTAAATAACGATGGGGTGGGTGCATGCGATAGAAGAATATATTAATTAATTTATGCACCCCCAATTTCATTTGTAGTTTTTTCTTGGTTTTTTATTTTTTTTTGATTTTTTTTTGAGTAATTATTACAATGTAATTGGTAATTTATTAAATTATTATTAAATTTTTCATTTTAAATACAATTTATTTGTGTTATAAAATATTCACCCCCCCCCCCCCCCGCAAAAAAAATATTTGGTTTTTTTTTTTTTTTTGGGGAATAAAAAGTTTTTGTCCTTTTTCACAGAAATTAATAGTTTATTTTTTTTTTTTAAGGAAAAGAAAAATTCTTTAATAAAATCACTTTTTTTTTATCAAAAAAAAAACTACTTTGAAAAACTAACCCCAGAAATAAAAAATAAAAATTAAAAAAAATATTCCTCATATCAACTTGGAAGAAACTTAGAGGCCCATCCCCTTTCGCCTTAATGAAAAATCACTTACTATATTTTTAATGTTTTTGTAATAATAATTTTAAAAAAATTTGACAATTTCAAGAATTTTTTAATGAAATAAAAAAAATTTACTTCAATTTTTGGTGGAAAATTTTTATTTTTAATTTTATTATTATTTTTATGGGAAATAAGAAAAATATCAATAATATACGATGATATGTACATAATATCTAGGCAGCGGCGCAGCACCTACAGGCAATATTTACATAGCCTATATAAAAAAAAAAAATAATAATAATAACAAAAACATCCCTATTTAAAAAATAAAATAATTAATAAATTCAACAAACAAAAAAATACAACAAACAAAATTTTATAAAAAAACAATAATATTTTTTTTTTTAAATATAGATAAAACATAATTTTTTTTTTTTAATTAATGTTTACTTATATTTTTTATCTTGTAAAAGATTTAAAATTGCTTTGTAGATTGATTTAGTGAGTATGCCATACTATATACTACTACTCGTGAATAGGAATCATACTACCCTCATACATCCGATACAAAGCTATTCGTACCTATCCTTGCACTTGTTGGGTTATGATATTATTGCATATTAATGTATTGTAGTTGAAGATAACGTCACATAGTCGGACGCATTTTTGGACAGATGATAAGAGAGCACGCGTTTCAGACAGCGCTTGTGCGTTCTCAATTTAACACTCAACGCCAACAAGAATACACACTGTCAACTCGAAAGAGTGTTAAACTCACTTATTCTTAGGAAAATAATTCACGATATATGCAAAAATTACAGCAGTTTCTTTTTAAATTCACAGCTATTATTTTTTAACCAAAAAAAAAAATTCCATCTAAAATTTAACATTTTATTATATTAAAATAATAATTTCAAATTTTTATAAGCAAATTATGCTTTCTTTTTCGGAAATAACGAAAGTATCTTTTTTTATATATTGTAAAAAAAAAATTCCTGGAAAATTTAATTTTCTTTATAAAAGATACTTAAAAAAAATTCCTTTTGAAAAGAAAAATCGAACAATTTTCCAATGCTACCATTATAAAAGCTCTTATTTCGAGAGCTTTTTGCTTTACTCAGACAATTTATACATATACAAATTCAAAATAATTCTATTAAAAGCAATTTTATTAAATAAAAAAACTAATAAACTTTTTTAATATTGCAAAAAATATTTTATTTCGAATGTTACCTTTTGAATTGTTTTTAAAAGGAATGCAAATATTTTAATAATAAATTATGGAAGGCAAAAAATCAATATGGATTTTCATGTGCCTTTTTTTTTTTTATTAGTATTTATCGAACATTTCATATTAGGGGTGAAAACTGATCTGATCGTATGTGAATTTGCATGATTCGAACAATTCCTTACTATATATCATGATAAAGGTGACAAATATTTTGCGTGATTAAGTACATAAAATATAATTACTGAGTTTATTGATAGTTATCAACAGAATGGAAAAAATGCCATTAAATATATTCAATCATAGTTCATTATTTGAAAATTTCATCCATTACAGTTTTATGTTAAACGTAATGGAAAAATTGTAATAATTAAATTGAACTACTTTAAAATATCAGACAATGTCATATAAAAGGAATATTTTATTTATGTTCGTATTGACATTTAGTGAAACTGATTTAATTAATTCAATACGGACTTGTCATACGATTAGTTTGAGTGACTCGACATCCATAATACGTGCTCAGTAAATATATTTTTTAAGGGAACAAATTTATTGTTGACCAAAAAAAAATTGATATCATATTTTTTTAATTATACTAACATTCATTTTGAAAATAAAATTGATTTTTTCCATTTAAAAATAAAAAAAACAAATTCCTTTTTAAGAAACAGCGAAAATGAATCGTTGAACAAAAATAATCCAATTCTAATTTATTAATTTTTTAAAATAATTTTTTAGTTAATATTTTTAAATTAGAAAAAAAAACTAACAAAAATTATAAATTTTATTTTAGTTTTAAAAAAAAATAATAAAACAAACAATACCACCCACATATCACATATTAGAGATATTAATCGTTTTTATACTCGAACTCGATAATATAAACGTTTTAATTGTTTCTTAATTTATAATTATGCTTAAATTAAAAACTAATTTTTACTGATAAAAGTTTTGAAATATTATTTCTTATTGTGATAATAACAATATTATTACATAGCGGAAGTGTAATGAATATAATAAACAAAGAACGAATCTTATTTGCTTTTTTATTAAATCTTATTTCCTTATATTAATTGTATTGAAATTTCTAAACAATAAGATAAAAATGTCCCTTTTTAAAATAAGTTGTAATTAAATAAAGATTACAAAAAAGAAAGAAAAAACATATTATTAAAATAATTTTTTCTTTTTTCTTAATAATGATTAACAATTAATTAAAATAAAATAATATGTGTGCTTCCCTCATGGAATATTGTATTTCTTAACTATTATTAAATATTTTGAAAAAAAAAACTTTTTTATGTTTAAGGGAAAAGGTATGGAGAGGGGGGGGCAGCCAGGGGTAAATAAAAATATTATATTTTTTATGTATTAATTTGTATTGATCACTTAAGATAATTAATAGTATAAAAAGAATGTCAATAGTGCGTGTATTCGGTTGATTAAAGGAAGTGGGAAAAATAGATAATAGTTGCGTGCAAAATTGTCTATTATATTATGTGATCTAAAGTACTACTTTTCAGTTCACTATATACATCGAGCACTTTCTATATAAATGATATAAGAAAATAGTATATCTAAACTAAGAGGGTAAATAGAAAATATTATTATTGAACGTTCTTAAATTCCATTTCCATAACAGATAGTATTTCAAAGTCAACCCCCTCCCTCCCCCCCCCCCCCTGTTATAAACGGTCACAAAATGTTAAGTCATAAGAAATTATTCTATGCACAATTGCGAAACTTAAAATAAGATATTGTATGTATCGATTAAGTTTATGCATGTATAAGTGTATGTTATCTATTTATACTTATGTTTGTATTTAGATAAATACGAAATAACACCTTTTAAAAGTCTTACAGTCGAGGAAGAAAATTTTTTTTCCAAATCTAGGGATGTAGTTTTTTCCTTCCATGAATATCCCTTTACTTTTTAAGATATGCCGAAAATTTAAGTATTATTTTTAATTTGAAGGAACATTTTTTATATTGAGTTTTAGGAATTTAAAAAAAAATAAATAACATACCTTTTTCTGGTAATTATATATTTTTTTCAAAAATTCTTTATACTATAATATTTATGCCTGACTATAATTTTGCATTCATAGGTGTTCTAATCTTGGTTTTTTTCCTTCTCATTTCTTAAAGTTGTCTTGTATTTATTTTACTCAAGAATTATTATTGTACATATTTCCAACTATACATAGAGATAGTATATGCATACTGGAAACCCCCGCAAATATTGGAGAATACTAAACTATATGGACATATGGTAATATGTTATAAAAAAATTCGAAAAAAAAAATAAAAATAGAACTGAATACTGTAGATAGAATATTGTAGAATATATTAATTGAGACCAACCAGATATGCATTCTTATAAGGTTTCACTGACAACGCCAGGTATTAGCCCTAGTCAGACACAATCATATCGAGTTTTTTTTTTGTTGCCCCTCTTGTCGGTCTTATCATAAATTAGTTATTTTCTTCGAAAAAAAAAAATTATATCTCTTTGAAAATTAGTAGTTTTTATATTGACCGACACTAGAACGAATTAACAAAAAAAAAGAAAAAAAGAAATAGTTTTTATATTATACAAAAATAATTTTAGATAAATTTTAAACGGTCTTTATATGTGTAAAATAAAAACAAAAGGGCTATATACTATCAAATTATTATGGTTACTATCATTTTATGTTGTGATCCAGATCATCTTATTGTTGGTTCGATTATTATAAATTTTTCTTCCAATCACTTATAAAAAAAAATAAAATAATAACAACATACCTGATGTACATAGGTGTGAGTTCAATAAATAAAAATTATAGTAAAAAAAAACCTGCTTAATAAATAATGAAAAGTTAATATTTCGTGCACCTTTGCAATACCTTTTAGTCAGTAATACACCTTTAATAGACGAACAAGTGCTTATTTCGATTAATACGAAATTCTTTTGTAGTCATTGCTTATAATCAACTATATTAACAAATAATTAACTGAAACACTTTAGAAATTATAAATAATTTGCTATGTTATTAAAAATACAAACAAAAATTTGGATTCTAATTTTTCTTTTACTTTTATTTCAGGATACAAATTTAAAGTGATATATTAATAAAAAATTTCCTGTTTCTCGCAAGAAAAGAAAAATTTCAATTTTTAATATAATTAAAAGAAAATAGAAAAGACATTTAATTAAAAAGGGCCATATTTTTTAAAATAATAATAATAAAAAAATTTTATTCCAATTTTTTATTTTTTATTTTATATTTGTGCAATAAAATATAGAAATAGTTTTTTTTTTTGTTGTAAATAAATAAACACAATAAAAAAATAAAAATTAATCATATTAATACAAAAATAAGAATATAAAATAATTTCTTAAATATACAAAAGAAAAAAAAACAACAAACATTATGCTTAAAACAATGTCAAATCATTCGGTCGCTATTGATTTAAAGGATGGTCTATCATGTAAAGAGCTCTTTAGTTCTAGTGAAGGATTAACATACAAGTATGTAAAAAATATATATATATATATATTTCACTAAAAATTCAATTTCTTATTATTTTTCTTATAATTTTATAAGACTTTTCTTATAAATTTATATTTTCCATATTGAATTTTATTTTATAATTTTATAGCCAAAAATTTGGCTCATATTGAAAGTTTTTTTTGTAAATTTTTAAATATTTTTATTTAACAATCAAAAAATCTCTTTAAAACTAAAATGTTTGACTACAAATAAAATACAATCGATTATTTACAACCATAAAAATTTCAATTTTTTTTTAAGTTTTAGATATTGTTTTAAATTATAAAATTTTTACATATTATAAATCTAAAAAAATCTTATCTATTTGTAACTAAAATTACAATTAATTTGTTTTTTTTTTAATTATTTATAAATAAAAGAGAAAGAAAAAAATTGAATAAAAAATGTTAATTTCCGTATGTGTTTTTGTACTTTCATTTTTTCTTTTGGACAAAACATCAACAAATTATGGTATTAGTGATTTTCTAATACTGCCAGGATTTATTGATTTTGCTGCCGAAGAGGTCAGTCTATCAATACATTTAACAAAAAATATTACCCTCCGAACACCTTTAGTATCATCTCCAATGGACACAGTTACAGAAGCGGATATGGCAATAGCAATGGCGGTAAGAAATATAAACAGTTTATTTGTTCCTTTTACGACAAGAAAATCTAATTTCAAAAAGAAAATCCGCCATTTTTAGATATAAATTATAACATTTGCATTTATTTAAATAGAGAGAAAAAAATAATAATTATAATTTTTTTTTTCTTCAATTTTTGATTAATTTTAGCTTTGTGGTGGCATTGGCATTATTCATAATAATTGCACACCTGAATATCAGGGTAACGAAGTAAATAAAGTGAAAAAGTACAAACACGGTTTTATAAGGGATCCATTTGTAATGTCACCGGATAATACGGTTGCGGATGTGCTTGAGGCGAAAAAAGTGAACGGTTTTACTGGTTATCCAATAACAGAAAATGGTAAATTAGGCGGCGTATTAGTAGGAATAGTAACATCACGAGATATTGACTTTCGGGAAAATCAGCCAGACGTTAAGCTTGGCAACGTAATGACTAAAGTGAACGATATGATAACCGCCCCAAAAGGAGTAACTTTAGAACAGGCCAATAGAATTTTGGAAACGAGCAAAAAGGGCAAACTACCTATTATAAATGAAAGAGGAGAACTAGTTGCCCTTATAGCCCGTACGGATTTAAAGAAAGCCCGTAATTATCCGAACGCATCAAAGGATAGTAATAAACAATTGCTGGTTGGAGCGGCCATTGGAACACGACCAGAGGACAAGGAACGATTAAAACTGTTGGTTGCCAACGGTGTCGACGTTGTTGTACTAGATTCATCACAAGGAAATTCAATATACCAAATGGATATGATAAAGTTCATTAAGAAAACATACCCGAATCTAGAAGTCGTTGGTGGCAATGGTAAAGAAAAACATGCATTTCTAATCGCCTTCAGCTATGTACAAAAATTATTTTCTTTCTGTTTCATATTTTTTAAAACTGATAGTGGTAACAAGAGCACAGGCGAAAAATCTGATCGAAGCAGGTGTGGATGGACTCCGTGTTGGAATGGGTAGTGGATCGATCTGTATCACTCAGGAAGTAATGGCCTGTGGCTGCCCACAAGCAACTGCTGTCCATCAAGTTAGCACTTATGCCAAAGACTTTGGTGTACCAGTTATAGCAGATGGTGGTATCCAGTCAATTGGTCATATAGTTAAGGCATTGGCAATCGGAGCATCAGCCGTAATGATGGGGTCTCTGCTAGCTGGAACCTCTGAGGCACCTGGCGAATATTTCTTCTCAGATGGGGTACGCCTTAAGAAATACCGAGGCATGGGCAGTCTCGAAGCAATGGAACGAAAAGATGCCAAAGGATCAGCCATGAGTCGATACTATCATACTGATATGGATAAATTACGTGTTGCCCAAGGTGTTAGTGGGAGTATAGTTGACAAAGGATCAGTTCTTCGATTTTTACCATATTTAGAATGCGGACTGCAACACAGTTTTCAGGATATTGGCGCGAAATCTGTCGTTGAATTAAGGTAATTCATCGTTTTTGCAAATTCAATTTTTTTTTAAATATTCTTATAGTAATTTTCTTCTTAAATGAAAATTCATCTAGAAAAGTAAAAAAGAAAATTACAAGTAAAAAAAGTATACTTAATGAGAATTTGTATTTATTTTTTTAAATATAAATTCAATAATCTGAAAACAAAAACCGAATTTAATATTAAAAATTGCAAACAATATTTGGTTTTTTTTTAGTAATACCATATATTTCATTTACTTGTAGAACAATGAACTATCAGGGTGATCTTAGATTTATGAAACGGACACATTCGGCACAGGTTGAGGGCAATGTTCATGGCCTATTTTCATATGAGAAGCGGCTCTTTTAACAGATAGCTAAAAAAATTTCAACTGACGACCAACTTTATGATTTAAAATCATGAAGAACATTTAAAAAAAATAACTACAAAAAAAAGGAGACTTTTTTATATGATCATATACAAGCATATAAATAAAATTAAACATATATATATATATATATTTATCTATGTAAGTCTCTACATAATGATTCCATAGAATATAAAGAAAAATAAACTGAACGAAAAGAAAAAATACTAAATATAAATTAAATGATAAATAAAATTATAAACTTTTTATATAATTAATAAAAACTTATAGATCCGTATTTAAAAAATAAATATCTGTAATCATAAATTAAAAGAAAATTATAACAAAATTTATAAAATAGAATAAACAATTATATTTCTTTTAAAGAGCGAACCTAATTATTAGTTTACTTTTAAATAGAAAACAAATTAAAAAAAAAAAACAAAATAAGACCAATCGAAAAACTATAAGGACATAATTTGTATTATATTTTCAACACAAAAAATATAAATTATTATGTAAAAAGTATTAATAATAAAGAAAAATAAACTCGTCAAATAATTGATTAAGTTAATGGTAAAAGAATATTTTGTGCTTAAAAAAAAAATTAAATACACATTTATGTTATATAAAAAATTATTATAATTAAATATTAAATATTAAAACGGATAATTAGCGGCTTCTTAAATAAATCAATATATGTTATCAAGAAATTATGCATTTTCATTATTTTGTATAGTTATACAGATTTGATAAGAAAAGAATTTTATAATATAATTGGTATTTTTTATATACTTTTTTTCAGAGAACAATTCTTGTAAATAAAATTTTTATCTATAATACATTATATACGAGGTTTGTTCAAAAAGTATAGCGAATTTTGAATTTCCGCGGGTTACGTATATTCGATTTTCGATTTTTTTTGTGGCGTTATGTTGGTACTCATGTCTCTCACTTATGCCGACAAGTTCGGCCATTTTGAATGTCCAGTTAATTTTTTACAGCTGCTTTGCTTGCACGTGTTTTGGCTCGTCTTCGATTTTTTCCTATTCCAAAAAATGGATCAAAGAATCTGTTTCAGGAATAAGAAAAAGCCACAGCGGGCCAGATCTGGGGAATACGGTAGCTGCGGCATTATTAGTGTGTTGTTTTTGGGGGAAAATTGGCGCACAAGCAACAATGCGTGAGCAGGGACGTTATCATGGTGTAAAAGTCAATTTTTGTTCTTCCACAAATCCGGGCATTTTTGGCGGATTGCTTTGCGCAACTTGCGCATTACTTGCAGGTAATATTACTTATTAACCGTTGTACCCTGTGGCAAGAACTCATGATGCACCATGACCCTCAAATCGAAGAAAACTGTAAGCAAAACCTTGACATTCAAAGGACCGAACTTGGCGCGCTTTTCTTGGTCATGGCTCGTGCGGCAGCTTCCATTGGGATGATTGAGCTTTGTTTTCCACGTCATAACCATAACCCTCTGGAGCAAATTTGGGTCCTCGCAGACAGAGTCCAACAGCTTCTTAGCAATGTTAATGAGATGCTGTTTTTGGTCGAAAATGGGCAAAAATCGAAGACGAGCCAAAACACGTGCAAGCAAAGCAGCTGTAAAAAATTAACGAAACATTCAAAATAGCCGAACTTGTCGGCATAAGTGAGAGACATGAGTACCAACATAACGCCAAAAAAAATCGAAAATCGAATATACGTAACCCACGGAAATTCAAAATTCGCGATACTTTTTGAACAGAGCTCTTATACTATCTTACAGGTATATAACAACAGTTTAAAAAAAAAAAAAGGGTTTTGTTAAATTTACCGCCAAATTAAAAAATAATTAAAAAAGAAGCTCAATGTTTGGGTGCCACACGAACTGACGCATAAAAAAATGATGGATCGAATTTCCGTCTGTGAAGCCTTGGCCAAACGGAACGAAATCAACCTATTTCTTAAACGGATGATGATTGGGGATGAGAAATGCGTCACATACGACAATATTATGCGAAAACTATCTTGGTCAAAGTGCGGTGACGCGGCGCATACGGTGGCCAAACCATGGCTAATGGCGAGGAAGGTTTTGCTGTGCATTTGGCGGGACTGGAAAGGAATCATCTACTATGATATGCTTCCATATGGCCAAATAATAAATTCAGACCTCAACTGTCAATAATTGGATCGTTTAAGCTAACGGATTGACCAAAATCCGATAGCTTAAACGATCCAATTATCGTTGGCCGTCAGGAGATGTGTTGTGTTCCATCAGGACAACGGCAGGCTATAGTGACTCACCAGAAACTCCGGAAGCTTGGTATGGAAGTACTGATTACCATCTTTTTTTATAATTTCAAAACTTCCTTAATAATAAAAAATTGACACCAAGAGAAGATTGTGAAAATCACTTAGTCCAGTTTTCCCCCAATAGGGACCTCAGGGCTTCTATAATTATGTAGTTACCTTTAAAGTGGCTACAAATTAAAAAACTAAACGGTGCATATTCGACCCAAATCGGACAATCCGAATCATGTTAAATGAAGTCGTAAAAAAATATTTATTTTCCCCAAACCATTATTTACTTTAGATAATGTTATGTCGCTAATTTATTGTAAAATTAAGTCAAGCAACTTTTGTATCTGTTATTGTATTAGCGGATAAGCAAATAATAATAAAATTTTATAAGTAATTTTTTTTTCCCAAAAAACTGTGTATTGTTGTTGTTTGTTATCATTTCAAGTAACATTGATACTGAAATTTATTGTTCTTAGCGCCAGGACACTTAAAGGCTATTTGGCAACAAAGGATAACGGAATAAGGAAATTAAAGTAAAATTTAGAGAAATGTGGTTTTTGGGAATTAGCGTTGGACCATCGGTCAGTGGGACACGATCTCTTGAATGGAAGTCCAGCACGCTAACAACTGTGAAATTTTTAATTAGTTTCAACTATCAAGAAAAAATTTATAAATTTTTAAGAATTTCAGCACTTTTATACTGAAGTCTAATAAAAAGTCAAAAAACGTCAGATCATACAAATATGGGCTTTGAGCTTATTTCTAAGCTATTTGCTGTATGAAAATGGCAAATAAAATTAGCTGGAAAAACATTAAAAATGGAATACTTTACAATTTTAAAAGAACACTTAACACTTTGAATTTGCCTTTTTCCAAACCATTTGATTTGGATGAATATGTTCTGCCCAGAATCCCCCGATTGAGTTACGGATCGCACAGTAGAAAAACTATCATTTTTACTATTAATTATTACTTAATATTTTATTTTGAAAATTTTTACTAACAAATTTTAACTGAAAATTTTAACTAAAAATTATTACTGACAAGTTTTTACTGAGAACATATTTTAAAATAGCAAAATTCATTCAAGGGCTGTGCATGGTCTGAAAAGTGTCTGTGTGGAAATTTATTATTTTCCCTGTAGACAAGGTCTACAAAATAAAATTTTAAATTAAACACATATTAAAATTTTATTATTCTTTAATGAAATATGTTGTAATTATTAGACAATACTATTAATGAATAAAAAGCAATATTGATAAAATGGCTGCCACCAGCTCTAATTCACGATTATGCGGTTGCTATTCTTTTCAAGCTCTTGGAATGTGTGTAGACTACCATATTCTCATAAACCTGGTAATTTAAATAGATCCACAAAAAGAAGTTCAACGGCGTTAAATCATATGATTTTCGTGGCCAAATGATATCGTCTCTTCATTAAATTAAACGTCGAGTGAATTTTTGGATGACACGCAGCTACGTTCTGTTGAAACCACAAGTCCTCGATGTAAATAATAAGTGATATACAATAAAAAAATTACTAATACTTGTTTTCAATATTAACAATTTCAACTATAATAACTTTTTGCACAAAAATATTTAGAAAAATATCTGTTTTTACCTTCATTAAAATTGACTCGATGGCGAAAAATATTGGGCTGCACATAAATGAAGGCATGGTGGTAGCTTCGGCATCAAAGGAAATACCAATTATATTAGAGATTATAGATTTGAAATATTGTAGTTAAACCACCGATAATGGTTTGTGGTTAAATCATTTTCCAAGTTGGGGTCAAGTGTACCTGCCAATAACAACATGAAGGATGAAATCCCCTAAAGGCTGCTGACAGAGCTTATTTCAGTTAGTCTAAACTATTTCGATCGATAATTCTGATCATAACATCGAAGTTACTGTTGTACAGCACACTAGGCTTGCGAGTCGTCACGTACTCTTCCGAAACTTGGGTTCTCAGCAAAAACCATTTCGAACTCTTATCCGCATTCGAGAGGAGAATCCTTCGAAAAAATTTTGATCCCCTACATGAGAATGGATGATGATTTGAGGGCCTATTTAACGATGGGATCCTGGAGCATTTCCGCGACTGCGCGCTTGTGGATAAAATTAAGCTTAATTTGTTTGGATGAGTAATGTAAACGGACACGTGTGGCTGAGTAATATAAACGGACAATTAGATGGCAAGTCCATATTTATTGTTCCAGAAGATAAGTGTGGGAATAACGAACCTATATCCAAAAAAAATTTACGATTATGAAAGAGTTACTACTACGTCCATGCTTGAAATCTGAATACCTTCCTGAGGCCATTCATTCTTTATTCGCACATGGTATGAGCGCATAGGTGGTATGACAAATGAATAACAACTGAATGACTTCGGTCTTACACGTATATTACTCGCAATAAACGTGTCTGATATCAAGTGCAATTACCTTCTATTCGAATTTCTTCATACCATTTCATTTCTTGTCATTTTATAAATTCGGAATTCTCAAATTACGAATACGATTCGTGAATGAATGGTTCTTAAATCAATTATCAGCTATGATATATTTTTCTTTGCATTTCGTAAAATTTAAATTTGTCTAATTACGAATTACATGGAGTAATTTTTGCCATATGCATTTTCTTTGATAGATTAAGAATTTTATTATGTACTTTAGAAAGTAAGATTTTGTATAAATATCGATGATTTTTAAAAGAATCCCAGAATGAAAGATATTTTTATTTACTCACAAGGCCAAGTAATGCAGCCTTTTAAAACATTAACTTCATTGGCGTAAGACAAACTTGCCTTAATGATCAACCTAAATCTGTATTGAGCGGTGATTTATAACAAACAAACACTATCCTAATAATCTGCAATACAAAGGCAAATTAATTAGAAGACTATTATCAATTTTCTCACTACAGCAATACTGTGCAGCCATCCACCTTTACATTAGTTATAGGCCCTGCTTTCGGTGGACCGACGGCGTTATCAACGAATCCAACAGAATGTTGAGAGACCGGTACTCCAGTAAATCTATATAGCCAGGATGGCAAATATTTGATGGGATTATCGAACTGGAAGACATCGACACGAAATTGGGAAATCTGGAGTTCTTGCAGATTCCCGACTTCTCGTTATTTACATGATGATAAATTGTTAAATAATTTTTAAGAAAAAAATATTTCTCATATTTAATAATTATAAAAATATTTTCCTAAACTCTTTTCGATGGTTTATGGTATACACGTATATTCAGATTAAGGAAACTCTCAAAATTTTTATTTAATTATCATATATTTTGTAAAAAATCAAAATACAATATTATCATATATTATTAATAGCAATATCCTTGAATAATGTACAATTATCAATAACATAACTATTTTATCTAATGTTAGTTTCTTTATATTTAATAATAATGCCTATGTGGTAGCACCATTTTTAGCTGATTGCATAGTCTGCTGGATTCGTAAACGGCAAGTAGACGATAAATATCTGATGATAATAAAGAAGAAGAAGGAGCGTAGGCAAAAGCAAAAAACGCGCTGACATCTGGTATCGCCGGACATAGCCGCAGAGTAACAGAATATCATAGACAGTCCGTGCTTGCAAACGTGTTTGAATATCGTTTCGACTCTGTCAAATCAGCATTCGATATTGTTACGAATTATCATTTTCACAATTAATAAAAATAATACGATTACGAAAATATTCTAGTTAACCTTTTTAGTTTTTTTTGTTGTTGTTGAAAATAATCAATAAAAGTTGTTTAATTATAAATAATGCCGTATTAATAATAATTATCGTTAATAATTTTTTATTTACTATATCTTATCAACTATATAATTAGTTAAATTACGATACGAACAAAAAATATATAAATAAAAAAATCGAAGTAATCGTCAAATTGAATGTTCGGAAAAATTGGTTTTTTTTTATTTATTTTGATTTGTTGGTGTTTATGTGTATATAATTTGAAACCTTATATGTATATGTGTTCGTATGTGTCGTTCTAAAGAAGTTTTTTTTTTTTTTTTTTATAAATGTGTCGTCTATTAAGGGAGAAATAACTTGCCATGATATTGTTTCTCTCTTAATTGCTCCAGTGTCTTAATATTGGAAATGCAGAAATAAATAATCGACTCCCGGATTCAATTATTTTTATTCTATTTAATTGGTTCTACTCTCAACCAACCCCCCCCCCCCCCCACCCCAATATTTATTAATTTATACCTAATCCCATTTAACTTATTTAAAATGGTTACTTCAAACCCCCCCTTCACCATATAACAATACAAAGTGTTATAGAGTTCCAAATTTTTTATTTCCTTTTAATTCTGGATCTAAACTCTTTTCCCGTATTCAGTTTCCATAGAAAAAACGTACTGAATTTTTTTCTATGATTTCTTCTAATCTTTAAATTATTAGAAGAAATCATAGCTTTTCTAGATGATATTAATATTTTTACATTGATTTGCAAATATTTATAATTAAAACGTATTGTAAAAATTATTCAAAGAAAAAAAGCAAACAAAATCATAAGAAGGTAACCCATTTAAACTGAATGTAAATAAAAATGCAAAATTTTATCGAAAAATCATTACAATTTTGTTGTTGTTGTTGCTGATAAAAATATCGATAGAAAAGCATTATTTTCATAATGAAAGTACTTTAAAAAGAAACAAGAAAAAAAATTGTTTTTGCATTTAATTTCTTCAAGAAGAAAAGTGGAGGAATTTTTTTTGTGGTTAGTGATAATAATCCAAGGCATTATACTATCGTCACACTTTTTGTTTTGATGTTTTTGGGTATTGGTTGTGTTCTAATAAGTTCTACGTTGGCAATTTGTTAAAGAAAAAAAAAACAAAATACAATTACTTGCTTGTGTTCAAAATTACTTCATAGTTGATAATTGATAAGAAAAGCAGGGGGAAAAAAACAAAAAATAAGATTTAAAAAAAAACTCCATTAAGATACACTAAATACAAAAAGAGAAGAAACAAAACATTTCTGTCCAAAAATTATTGAATTTCGCTCGAACTAAACCAATTAAATACAATTGCAATGAGTAATAAAATATCACCTGTGCAGTTAATTATTTTTATTTTAAGCTAAATTAAATTTTTTTTTATACACTTAACTTTATATATATATAAATGCATTTATGTTGGATTTGATTTCAATTTAATTGTTGCTGTCACATTACCAAGCGAAAATATGTGACAGCAGTTCAACAGTAATTTCAAAATTAAAACAAGAACTAATTCGGCGATGAAACGATTTACAGCTGTCGTCGTCCGTCGTCGGAATTTTGTGCTTCTCGATAAGATTGTAAAGGTTTTGAAAACAACTACATTGGGTCCCTAACTACATAAAATTTTCACAATCGTTACCAATTGTTGAAGAGGAACAACAGCCTTAGTAAGCAGTATTGAGTATTATTTAACATTGGTGATGCGGCTTTTGACGGACAATTTTTCTATAAATTAATGTGAATAGCAAAAACAAACCTTATTTTTTTTTGCATGTGTATTATTTATGCATAGCCGTATACATAATTGGCGAACGTATCGTATATGCGCTATAGCCATTTATCAATACATGCAAATTCATTTATATAAGATTGGTTGTGTTAAGAAACTCCCCTCCACCAAAAAAAAATAAAAATAAAATAAACACAAAAAACACGCATTTTTCTATCAATGTTTTTTGTTGATTCTACTTGCACGTACTAAGAGTATGTAAGTAAGTAAGTAGTACTCACTCATGCACACATGAATACGAGAGTATCAATCCTGGTACTGGTACACGTACGTCATGTTTACGAGCGTACTTCCATAATCTGCTGCTTACTGGAGGTTTTTTCTGTTCAAATTTTCTAATAAATTACCTGACAAATTTCTTGTTATTATTTGTCTAAATTTATCTACATTCTTTTGTTGTTTTTATTCTCAATCTGTAGGTATGTAATGACAACAGTTCGATGATGCTGCCTAATATGATTTAGAATCAATACTTCCGGCGCATAGTTCTTATCAAAAGCCTCAGCATCCTTCCGTTACTTTAAAAATAAAAAAAACATGTTTTTTCCCTCTTTTATCCGGTCGTATCTGAGTTGGGATAAAAGTCGTTCATTTATAGAAGAGTTTCGTATGTAGAACTTGTGAACCTTGTCCTTAAAATACGAACTATCTGCCCGGTTGGTCTCCTTTCACCATAACCTTCGATTTACTAGTCCAATTCGACCATACACCAGTTTGTTATTGGTTTAAAAGGGACCATTATTCTAATTGTTTATGCATAATAATAATAGCCACCAACCAATCAACCTAGAAACATGCTTGCCTACAATACCAGTGCCAGATACTTGTATACTCGTTAGAAAATATAAGAGCAACTATTTGTTAATAAAATATTTAAATTTTATTCATGTGCATTTAATTTATTTAGAAAGTGATATAATTGGAAATAAATAATTGTCGTTTAAAGCATAAAAACTTGTTTATTATTTGGATTTGATGGGATATGATGCCGTGAAGATCTCTCTCTTCACGCGAGATATGGCGCCAGAAAAAAAAAACGTTTCAAATTTTAAAAAATTTAAAAAAAAAAAAATTTTTTTGCCTTTTTTGAGAAATCATATTTTAAAATTGCTATTAGAATTTTGTAAATTGTTGGAACAATTCAAAAATTCCCGCAAAAAAGAATGAATATTTTTACAAAAAAAAAAATGAACCAATTGTTAGCTATAATTCAGGTTAAATAAAATTGGTTTAAATTTTTTCCTTTATACAGAGTTTTTTTTAAAGTTTTTTAAGAGCAAAATTTATTATTTTAATGATTGCTGGTTTATTGACATAGACCACTGAATTCAAATAACCCCACAAGAAGAAGTCCAAAAGTGTTAAATCACAACATCTTGGAGGGCATTGTACATTTGCATATATTGAAATTATTGACTCGCCAAACTTTTCTCGCAATAGATCGAATGTGGCATGGGCTGTGTGGCGTGTAGCGCCATCTTATTAAAATCATCAATTCGTTAAAGCAGTATTTTTGATACTTTTTTTTGGAACATAAAAGTTTTGCGTGATTAATTTGGGAATTAGCTTCAGCCCAGTAATGACAATTTTGTTTATTCACCGATCCAGAGATATGTAAATGAGCCTCATCTGAGATGATTTTCTTCGAATTTTTTTTTATATTAAAGAATAACGAATATTTTGATAATAAATTTGGATAATTTCCAAACAATGAATAAATTGCAGTAATAGTAGATTAGGACATTTCCACTCTTCATGAAAAGAGTCTATATTTTTTTCAATAAAAAAAAATGTAGTCGAGGATACCCTTTTGTTGTTACTAAATAGCCTGAGGTGTATTAGTGGTGCAAAGAATTTACAAGAAATGATCGTAAAAAATATATGTAAATATCTTTAGGAAAATAATGAAAAATATTTTTTTTTATTATAGAAGTATTGAAAATTTCAATCATTCTGAAATAAACTTTCATATAAAAATTTGTTTTAAAAATTACTATTGAAAATAATTCATAATAAATAAATGTTTACATAAAAATATAGTTTTTTTAGTTACTTTTAAAAATGAAATAATATTTTTGATAGTAAATAACGAAATTACCAAAATAAATTGTAATATTTTTTAGAGAAATATAACTAATCCAAAAAAAAAAAAAAAAATTATAATTTTTGTATCAGTTATTATTTATAGACCAGATAAATTTTTAAATTAGATACAAATATCATATAAATATGCAATTTTTTTTTTGGTAGATAATTTTTCGTAAGACCTCCTCGTTTAAATACTTTTTTCTCTCTATTAAATTACGACATCGAAAGGGGCGTACTTCTGAATCTGTGGTCTGTAAAACACTGCTACACTCTTTGAAATCATTTAAATAGTTCCGCGTAAAAAATAAATGCACAATTAAAAACAATGTAAAATCATTTTTGATAGGTTTGTAATCGTCAAACGTAGATAGCAATTTACCTTGTTTGTTTTATAGTTATATCATCTAATTGCTATGAAAAAAATGATGTCATTTAGTATTTAGTTTTCTCCAACATCAAAAATATTAAAAACCAAGACCCTATGGTGTAGGGTAAGTAAAAAAACATATAACAAAAATAGCTATAAAAAAATGGTATTTGCTATATAAAAAAAATGGTATTTGCTATAAAAAAAAATCAGTTAAAATTTTGACCACATCAATTTTGAATATTCCATAAACGCCAAATTAAAAAAAAAATATAATATACTTAAAACTGGTTTAAAAGATGAATGTTTTTTTTGTTCCTTTTAGAATAATTAATAATTAATAGCCTTTAGGAAATTTTATTTTAATATTTTAAAAAAAAATCATAGGTAACTGCAACTGCTTAAAGTTTTTAAAGGTAAACTAATTTCTAATATTTACGATGCTATAATTAGAAGTCCATATTCCGGATATATTAAAGTCCAATAATAAATATCCAATAAATATAATATAATAATTATAGTTGAATAATTTAGGGTCCAATAAAATATATATTTTTAAAAAAAATTAGGGTACATTAATTAAAGAGCAATAAATATTACAGAAAATAAAAAATTAATGATAAATATTCTATAATTTGGTATCAGTAGTTAAGGTCCGATAATTAGGACCCAAAAATTAGTGCCCAGTTAATATACATTAATAATTACGATATAATAATTATAGGCCCATAAATAGGGATCAGTATTACGATAAAAAATAAGGATCAAAAAATTTAATTAGGGTAATTTGGTCGAAATAATTAGGACCCAACAATTGGAACCGTACAATTTAGAACTCAATAATTAGTAACCAATAAATAGAGTTCAGTAAAAAGGGTTTTTACATCAATTATAAGTCTAATAAATATGGTTCGCTAATTGAAATAAATATACAAAAAGTAGAATCAGTTAATAAGGTGCCGATAATCAATAATAATTTGACTTTTTTTTTTTAAATTCAATTATTAAAATTGAATAAATGGCATCCAAAAATTTAAGATCAGTGTTTTAAGATTTAATCAACTATAATACATCAATTAAATATATCAGTTACTGGACTATATTTTTTTTACTATTGACTTATTAAGAAGTCGATTTTTGTATGATTAAAATATCCTATCTTGTCTCTAAAAGGTCTTAGAGTGATGATGCACATTTAAGGTTCTTGTGTTTTGTGCTCAAGACCTACATATTGGCTTTGTAAATTACATAAGAGAATAAAATTATTTCACATAGAAGATTTCTACTGAAAGAAAAAATTAATATGAAAAGTAGAAAAAAAATACTATTTATTATGTATTGAATATAATCAGAAAAGATGTCAAACGAAATTACACTCGCAAGCAAGCACCAATATGAACATAAATATGAATATTATTTCTCAGAGCGTTTATTACTCATATTAGCAAATATTGATTTTTTTCTATTCAGTTCAAAGATATTCTAGATAAATGTCAAACAAAATACAGTTGAATATTTCAATTAATAAAGCTAACACTTGGTAGTTGACATTTAAATTACTCTGAACACTCCAACTACTTGTAAATCGTCATATATATAGCCGGGAACTTATTATAACGTTCGAAAGTTGTGGTTTATTGAGACTGTTTAGCTATGGTGGTTGGCTTGATAATTTATACAGTTTCTCGATTAAATGCTTATAAAATACGACTATTATTTTTTTCCACATTTCCTTGCAACTACAAACATATCTTTGCTTATATTATGTAATTTTTTTCAAATTACTTTTTGTTTTAATTTATGTTTGAGTATTTCTTATGAAATCATCTAGATCTTAATATGAATTGAGAACATCTTAGACATATATACATCCATATTGAGTAATTAAAAAAAATTAACCAACAGAAACGCAATTGCTTTAGTTAATGAAGAAGAAAAAAATTAATCGCTTATGTAAAAGTATTGTGAGTACTTTTTTCGCTTATGTAAAAGTAATGTGAGTACTTTTTTTTCTAAATCATGGGAAAATTATATTTAGTTGGTTGACATTTTATTATAAAGAACATTTCAAAAATATATACTTTCGGATTTTAATAAAAATGGGGACAATTTTTTTTCAGTTACAATACATTAAATTAAGTTTGTGGTTTAGTTTTTTTTTTTTTAAATTTACATATTTGTGTATGTGGAAGGGGGAGGGGTGGATGGTAGGTGAGTAATAATCTTTAATTTGATTTTTGTCCATCTTTTTGCTGTGATTTTTTTCTCACGTTGAGGTGAAAAAAATTTCTTCAAATTTTTTGTATATGAAAATATTTTATTAAAATATGCTACGAAGGCCCTTTTAGTATAATCGTATTATTTTTGTAAAAATATAATGTTCGAATTAAAGCATACTTCATAAGAAAGTTCAATAATTTCATTTTTACTATTTTTGAGGTCTATGATAAATGTTAGGTATGTAGTGATATGTGGTCAGTTTTGAGATGTGGGTAATATTTACTGATAGTCCATGAACCCTCCAAGCTATTCGTTAATCGTGAAATGATCTGGTGCTCGATTTGATCCGTCTACAATCTGTCCCATATTTTAAATGAATGTCACTTAACCCAAAAGGAATTCTTCTTAAATATTTAAATTTTCTTTATAAAATTGAAATATTTCTAAATTTTCCTTTTAATTAACAAAGGATCAGTTTATTTATAAAGATGTTGGCACCGCAAATCCACATTGCCAAATAGGCGCTTATGGTTGTGGCGCTAAAAAATTGTTTTTTTTTTTAAACGATAATTATCGTTCTTATTGGAATTTATTCTTGTTGATAGTAAAATAATAATAATAAAAATGTATTGGTTTATACTAGCAGAAATCGGCAACATATCAGAAGTTCTCTCTGCGGCAGTCTATGGGAAAACTTTTTGAATATGGTCAACGGATCCACTATCGGTTCATCGACTTCAAGGCCGCTTATCATAGCATAACCAGGTTAAAATTTTACACATCAATGATAGAGTTCGGCAGTCTAAAAAAATGCATAAGAATATATCAAATCAGCTGAATCGCTTTCAGAGCCATTTAATATGGTTCGGCAATGGGGAGCACTTTCGTACGTTCATTTCAACATGTCAGTAAAAAAATTGATTCGTTACTCAGAGTTAAGTCCGGTTTTTAGTATACGTCGACGACATCCTGATAGCCAACAGAACTTATTTCAGTTAGTCTAAACTATTTCGATCGATAATTCTGACCATTACATCGAACACTAGCCTTGGGAGTCTTCACGTACTCTTGCAAAACTTGGGAGTCTTCACGTACAGGACACTTGCCTTGAGAGTCTTCACGTACTCTTGCAAAAACAATCACTTGGCCTTGTGAGTAAATAAAAATGTCTTTCATTCTGGGATGATTTTTAAAAGAATCCCAGAATGAAAGACATTTTTATTTACTCACAAGGCCAAGTAACACAGCCTTTTTAGTGCAGTCTCTTGCAAGAGAGTCCATCTTTAAAACATTAACTTCATTGGCGTAAGACAAACTTGCCTTAATGCTCAATCTAAATCTGGTGATTAATAACACACCAAAAATATCCTAATAATCTACAAAGGACAATTAGAAGACCATTATCCATCTCCTCCGTTATAATCCCTCTCTTCGGTGGACCGACGGCGTTAGCAACGGATCCAACAACTTGCTAAGAGACCGGACTTCCAGTTATCGTGCCGCTGATGATGATAGTACCGAGTCATAATGACCTGAGTATTATTTCTCTGCTTTTTTTTTGTTTTTTTTTCCTAAACTATATTTTTGTTTCTCTTTTAAAAATAATACATAATTTCTTTAATTAAAGTAGAAACTTCGTTAATATAAGATTAAACTTGAACAAAACATTTAAAAACTTACAAAAAATTGGTAGTCCAAGTTTTTGAAAATTTCATATTGTTTCCAACCTAACTCTTCTCTTACACAGGTCCTATTTTGTTATACTCCTTTAACTATGCAATTGGAAAATAATTCAATTTTTTTAAAATTTTTTAATGAGTTCTATCAAAAAAGATATTAAAACGTACAAAATATATATAAACAACTTTGTTGTGAGTTTTTACTAAATTTGATTAGATGGTTAAAAATTTGAGGTTAGAAAATTCAATTGCAGGTGCAGACGTTTTATTAGCAATGATGAATTTCTGTCCATATAAAATCTACTTAAAATCATATTTATTTTAAATGAGGTTTCGAAAACCCCACCCATGTAAGTGGTTGCGGTCCTATTATGATAATTTTTTATTAATTTGCCAAAATCCAAATAGAAAATTCACTTATTTCCAATAATTTCGAGATAATAAAAATATCCATTCTAGAAAAGAAAGCTTATAAAAATATTTACATTTCTAAAATGTATTTTTAAAATAAATTTTATTTAGAGAATATTTCTTAGTTAAAAATAGATGTCTGTGTGTGTGTGTGTGACCTACAGTGGTGAATAATACTATTTTGTTAGCAAAAATAGCTCCATTGGTTTTGAGTTTATTTTTGGCAACTGGAAATTGCAAAATTGAATCGAATATAAATAAATGCAAAATGGAAATTTTTTGTTTTTCTAAAATATATTTAGAAACAAAAAATAAACTTTTTGATATGCATTAGTAGAAAATAATATTAACTTTAAAATAGTTTTAATAATAACAAATAAGAATTAAAAATAAATTTAAGATAATAAATATGTTAGATGTTAAATGGAAGCTGTACGGTATGGTACGGTCACACCTAAATAAACATTTTGTAATAAAAGTTTTTGATATTTTTCGGAAATTTGCCATAATTTTCTTCTTACACTCATTTATTTATTATAAATAATCGAAATATTTATAGTGCAGATTTGACATCTTTTATAAGGTTTCTATCAAAAACTTATTTTTACGAAAAATTGAAAATTTTATTAGCAAATTTAATTTTTTTTAAAGAATTTTTTATTATTTTAGTATGAAAAATGGTAATATTTAAGATAATCCAGTATTTTATTGGTTACGCGAAAAAGTTCGTAGCGTTTTTTTCTCTTAATAAAATAGAGATAATTAAATTTTTCGACCAGAGCCACTATTCCATCAGTGTAGAACTTTTGTCGTTTCTTGTTGGAAAACTGAATCAATCTGTAAAGATATCTCGGAACAAGTGATAGTGTGAGGGTAGTATGTGGGGCGATTTTTGGCTAGCCATCAAAGATGTGCATGATCGAGGATAACATCCTTCCTATTGATCAATTCTGGCCGTTTTTTTTCAAACGCTTGGCGTATCACAATCCCTTCCAGTACCATAATACAAACAGCGTTACCTTATTGACCTTCAATTCTAACTTTGAAATAGTTTGTGATCGTCCATCTCTCTTTTTCTATAATCTCTTTCGAACGATATTCTCATATTTTACTCATTTTCCATCATCAGTTATGATTAGTTTGAGAAATGTCTCGATTTCATTGCGCTTCAGCAGCGTATCGCAGACGTTCAGTTAGTTCATCTTTTTTTTTTTTATAGTAATTCATAAAGAATCCAAAAATAGTTTTTTCTTTTCGAATCCAACCTTTCGCAAAGGTCTTAAAAACGGTTTGATGATGAATGTTTAATGTTGATATGCCGGTCTTGCTCTGAAATTTGTTCGAGAAATTCATCACTTTTTTCAGTAAATGGCCGACCAGAACGCGGTTCATCTTTGACATTCCTGACCGAAAATAAGCAAACTATTTTCAATATAAACACCACAAATTTGTTTTCAATATTTTTACTGGTCCATTTTTGAATTTGCTTCACGATTTCAATAAAAACCTTAAACCTTTGAAATATGCATTTAGTGTTGTTACAATACACGTATTACTAGCGGTCACTGAGTTCTTGTCTTTTAACTCTATCTGTCTGAAAACGCCACGAATTTTTTCGACCAACTAACATGATATCGCAAATATTTGATAATATATATTCTTAAACTAGTTAATAAAATGCTATTGACTTAGTGACAGACCTTATTTGCCAGTGTCATCACTTCAAAAATATTTCATTTTATCGCAATTATTTGTAATATCGATTTAAGAATGGGTACGTGCTAAAATCTTTCGACAATATCTGAGTCTAGAAATTCGATTATTTTTGGGAAAATAAGTCACTCGGCAGTTCAGATATGAATAGTTAAAGAACATTTTTATAGAAATTAGTCACTCGCAAATAATCATAATAAGAATACTCACTAAACATCTACTCGACAATCCTTTGAGTGAAGAATTAATAGCATTCGGGTGCTCGTAATAATGTTCATGAATTCTTTAAAATCGAACTAAAGGTTTCTGTTAATTAAATCATTAATTTATCAACTAGGAAAATATCATACCATAAATATGGTAAAATAATTGAAATCATTACACAATATGCCAAAATATATCGAATTTTCTTAAAAAGCTTTTGTTAAATACGTCAATTATTCAGACAATCTAACCCCTCCTCCCCCCTTTCCCGCAAAAAAAAACCTATATTTTTCCTAATAACAAAAAACAACAACAAAACAACTGATTTCGAATTATAAAAGTTAAAAACTACAATGAAATTTTATTTATAATTTTAAAATTTTTCTTTCTTGAATTTTCGGTTGAAATTAGTTGACGGAAGCTTTTTTCCCCATTATCAAATAATTATTTAAGTTTATTATTGGCTAATTTTTTCTTCTTATAATCTTCAATATAAAAAAAAGTAATTAATTTTAAAATCATTAACGTTGGATAAAAAACGAAAAAAAGTGACATTAAATATGAGTGAACAGGTAGTTACGATTAATTTGTACGATTCACCATCGCCTGGTTCGACTTCTGGAATTTTACTTGGTACCAAATCGAATTCACAGGCTATATCGGATAGTCCAGTTACAGATCCAGGATCAGGAACTAAGGTAATATAAATAGTCCTATATGGGATTAGAGTTGGAATATTAATATGATCATTAATTAATTGTTATGCAATGCAACAAAATAAAAATCATTCATTATAAAAATAAAAAAAACCAAAATTGTTAATGTTTTTGATTCTTTTACTTGAAATTTAAATTTTTTTAAGATTTTAAAGAAGAAAAAAAATGTTTATAGTTAAAATATTTTATTTTTTATTTTAATTTTATGATGCAAAAACTGACCCAAATTTATTATAAATTGGTAACTAAATTTTTGCTCTCAGAAAAAAAGTTCAATTTTTTTTTCTTAAATTTTTTTTACTTTTTTTGGGTTACATTACTTCATATGTTAAATTTTGTTGTTGATCTTTTAAGAGAAACTTTCAATTTTTATTTGCGATCACTTCGACCTGCAAGCATATTTGGTACACCATAAATCGACAAGCATGTACAAGGGCTAACGAAATAGTAAATTGGTGGTGGTGGGTGGGTTTTTGGAATTCGAACGGCCATCTTTGCTTGTAATATAAAATGGCGGAATCATTTGTTTTCTGTTATTTTTTTTTTTATAAACACCGCTTACATTATTTTCATTTATAAATACGAAAAGGGATAAAAATAAAAACCGGAAAATCTTATCGACAATAGTTCCAGTTAACAAAGAAATTATTTCTTAAACTTTTTTTATTTTTTTTTATTTTAAAAATTTGCAAATTATCCCCATAAATAGTATGGTTACTCTTCTAGTAGCAGAATTGTAGTAAAGTAGTAGAAGAATAAAAAAAACTCAAACAAGAAGCAATTTATGACGAAATATTCAAGTTTTCCCCCATTTTTGTGGTGTAATTTTTATATGTACTTACGCCATTTTTAGTGTGGTGAAGGTTAATAATTTATAATTTTGTTATTTAATTTATTAGAAAAAAATGTTTTTTTTTAATCGCACTTAACTTTTTCAGTATAAAATTTTTTTTTTTTTACAGTACAAATGTATAGTGAACGTGTTTGAAGCAAGTTTTTTTTTAATTTTTTAGATGAACCCATGATTAGACGTCATTGTTGTGACTATTGACATTTGCCCCTGAAAAATATTATTCTTATTATTATTAAGTGTTAATTTATCTTTTTTTTTAAGTTTATTTTATTTTGAAGTCTATGATGTCAATGATTACGTGGCAATTTTTTTATATAATAATTTTATGGTCTTTTTTGAAAGTATAAAAACATAATCGGACCTCAACAAAAAAAACAGGGTGTTAAGAAAAACCGTATATAAATTGTAAATTTTTGATTTCATGGTATAAAAAATATATATAAGTTTTAAATTTTAATTATATCGTTAACTATTTGTGTTCAAGTTTGAAGTGATGATTTAATGGAGATGGGAAAATTGCTTGGTCTTACAAAATTATATGAAATAAAAAAAAAAGCTAATAAATAATAAATTGACCAAATAATAGTTAGTAATAGGCTATTTTTAAGTTCTGTCATATCAAAATTGTTCAAAAAAATAATGACTAATTTTTTGTTGTTGTTGAAATGGATTGTTGTATGTATTTAAATAGTTTTTCGAAAATTAGTAAAAACAAAACGAGTAGTCATTTGCAAATTAATCGTTTTCTATAATACTTTTAAGAATATTAGCGATTTCATCGAATGTTAATTTGTCGAGAATATTGAAAATGCAAAAAATTTAGCCTATACAATTTACAATCAGCGAAATTTTTGAAATACCGACTAATTTATTGGAATTTTTTTTTAAAAATAACGACCAATATTTTTTTTTGAATAATAGTTAAAGAGAAATTAACACTTCAAAATTTCCTCTTAGTCAACTGATGGGAAATATAAAATATTTCGAATTTTTTACAAATTCAAATATCAGTTAAATTATAACCTTTTTCAATTAAATAACGACTAATCTTACGAAAGTAATTCGATTGTCAATATCATTTTGTATTTATTAAAAGTTTATCGAAAAAAAATTTTGCTAATAAAGTGGCTAATTTTTTCTAACACAAATAATGATTAATTTTTTCCAAATTCAAGTGTAGTTATTGTATTTAAATCGTTTTATTTCTAATAAAATCACCATTTTAGTTCAGAGGAATCTAAATTTAAAAAAAAAAAACATATTACAAAACTCCCTGAATTTGTCTGAAAATCAATAAAAATTTTTTTAACGACTAATTTATCGAAGACGTTTAAATTGTGAACTTTTTTTTTATCCACTCACTTCAGATGAATTTTAAGACTTTATATTTTTTGCTGAATAGAAATAATTAATAATTTTGCTGAATTGAAACAACGAATAAAATTTTAAATAAAATGGATTTAAATCGTTCTATTTGTTTTTATGCATTTACAATATCACTTCAGAAGAATTTGAAGACTTAACATTTTTGATAAATTTCATCTACGATCCAACGAAACCGACATTGAAAAATAGCTTTTTGCTGAAAAAATAACGACTAACTTCTCCGAATGAGGGTGTCTAACATATATAATTCAAATGTCCATGTTGAGAAGGGATTAGAAAATTCATAAAAATTTTGATCAAATTCAAAAAATCACTCAAACTTGATCAAATCAATAAAACAACGACTTCTTTTTTTTTAAGAATAAATTCCCATAATAATTATGATTATTTTTTTTTTAAATATTTTTTGTTGTTAATATTTTAGTTTCATTGCAAAAATGGGCTTTTTACAACCATTTTAAAATAACAAATAAAATTATTTACATTTACGGCAACAAAATTTTATATTTAACTATGATATTAATGAACAAATTTTAAATTATATAATATAATATTGTTGTCGTTTAAAAAATTCTACTTATTTTAATTGTAAAAAAAAAAAAAAAAAAAATAATATTTAATGTTGTTTCCTATTGTATTCTTAATCAATGTTAAAATTATTGTGGTGGTTGAGGGTGGGGAATTTATTTTCTTAATGTCGATATAAGTGGTTGTATACGTCACACTATGTTAATTGTTATTTATTTGTTTGTTTATTTTAAAATACATATAACAGATAGAAAACGTAAAAATAAAACCGACAAAATATTATGTAAGTTTCGAATAATAGCATATAATTTTGCTATATCTACATACAACTATCGCATGACCAAATTCTATCTACGTACACGTATTATAATAAACTATTTATTATCTTTATATAAAAGTGAATAATTTCTTATTTAAAATAAAATTCAAATAGTAAAAATTCTTAATGTGTAAGATTTTAATTTATAATCATAATAATAAGAAGAAGTAGAAGAAGAAAACCTTAGAAAAAAAAATTATTTTTTTATTGTATTTTTATCTTTTTCAATAAACTGATTATTAAATTAATATTTATTACTTCTATTACAATTTATTACTCAATACTACTACTACTGAAATTGCTTCTACAATATAATAAAAATAATTAATAATAATTATAATTATGTTAATAATAAAAGTTACTTTATTATTATTGCCACAAAACTACGTACTCCTACTACAATTATGACTACTACTACTACTACTACTACTACTACTACTACTACTACTACTACTACTGCTCCTGGTACTGTCATTATTACTGCTACACTTGCACACCTCTTCTTCTACAACAACAACTAGGCCCTGGATACAGGAAGTTCATTTATGGGACAACGCGGTAAATTGGTAAGGGATCATAGCCTCAACCCTGTCCTTTTACTGAAAAACTTTCTTAATAAAAACAAAATTTAAATTTTTCAATTAACTATTTTTTAACAACATAAAATTTTGCATAATATTAAAAATTCTTAAAAAAAAAAAATAAACAAATGTTTGATGTTTGTGTTATTTGTCACTTTTTAATAATAATAATAATAACAACAACAACAACAAAAAAAAAAAACCTTCCTTTTTATAAAAAAAAAATTTAATTAAATTCTATGCAAAGAATCCTTTTTTTTTTCTTCCTTTATAATACAATAATATCTGTTGCTATAAATCCCATATTAATATTGTTTATTTGTATGTATCATGTTGTATGTATGTACGTATCTGGTTGTTATTGTTGTATTTTTTTTTAATTTTTTATTTTTATTAAATGTATTTCATTGTATTCCTTCCAATTCTTCAATATAAAGTTTGTGTACTTGTTGCTAAATTGCAAAACAAATACAAACACATATTCACATGCTCGTATAGTCCTCCTATTGATAACAACTCATTCTACTATTATTCCATGTACACATTTTTATGTATATTTTTTCCCCCAATTATCGCAAAACTGTCTAGCTAATATTCATTCATTTATATATAAATATATATTTAAAAAAGCTCAAAATCATCCGCCATATTGATAAAAGCACTTTTTAATACCTACTATGTTTGTGTGTATGTATGTAGGTGTATATTTGTATGTATCTTTCGATATACGTATACACATACACACAATATATGTTCCTGTATCGATGTTTTTGTATTTTTTTTTATCTAAATATTTTTTTCTTCGTCTCTAAACTTTTTATTTTCACATGTCATATCCACATTAAAGTTTCATTCATCCTCAAATCAATCGTATGTAAAAAGCTTTAATCCCATTATATCGCTTTATTATCAATATTAATTATTATAATACTTAATTTTTTTTTTTGTTAAATCATTTTTTAATTTGTCCATATTTAAATTGAATTATTGAAGAAAAAATTTTCGTTTTTTTTTTAAATTCAATAATGCACTATTATTAATTAATATTTAAAAAAAAACCGTTTTGAATTTAAACTTTTTTTTGATAGCAATATAGAAGAAATGTTGCCTTATAAGAATGTCCTGTTTTTTTTTTTTAAATGTCTGCACATTAGTTGAATTTTTGTGTGTTTTGCTTTTGTTTTCATTGAAATATTTTGTAAATTTTATATTTAAAATTTTTTTTTTTCTAAATTCTTATACAAACGTAAAATTAATATCCTTAATTTTTTCAATTACTATATAAACGTAAATTTAATATATATTGTTTTTTTTTTAATAGATGTTAGCTCTGAAAACTAAAAACAAAAAAAAAACAAAAAAACAATTTGTTTGTTTTTAGTAAGTAGAAAATTTTCAATTATATATTTTAAAGTTTGAAAGGATAATTTCTCCATTATAAAAAAGGATATATGAATTATTCTATTAATTAATGAATAAATTTTTAAAAATTTTATTTTTATAGCTACAATAATTAAAAATTATAATATTAATTTTTAACCATTAAAAAAAGAATAAAATTATAATTTTTTATCTTCTAATTACTGATTAGTTTAGAATTCTATTACGGTCGTCACGTGACAATGAAGGTGGAAAATGCTCAAGTCCGTTTATCTACAGTTATAGAATAAATTTTTTTGGTATTGCCATATTTATATTGTAAATAAAATTGGATTTAAAAAAAAAAGTTAAAATATTGGACATTTTTGATTGCAAAATATTCTGCATTTGATATTTGAAAAAAAAAGTGAAAAATTTCTATTTAATATTTCATATCGGTATTATGAAAATCACCGTAAAATGGTTCCAAATATTTGTCTCTTTTTTTTCTATATTATTTGTATAGAGAACATTTAATATTTTTGGAAAATTATAAAATAAAAAATTTTCCAATAATATAAAAATATTCATAAATTATGGTTTAATTTTAGCTATTGATCTTAGATTGGTAAACAAAAACAATATTATAATTTTATTTACTTATTTACTTTTTTTTGTTTTAAAATAAATATGCAAATTTTTATGTCAATAAAATTATCCATTGATTTTGATAATTGTTCACTTACTCGATTAATCATGCAAATATTCGAAAAATTTGTAGAAAATTTCTGCTTTAATTAAAAGAAAAACTTTTGAAGGTGTTCAAATTTTGTAATTATTTTCCTATTTTAAATACCAAAATTATTATATTATTTATTTTTGTTGCGTATAAAAATTTACAAACATAAAAAAAATGTATTATTTAAAAAATTTATAATAAAAAATGTATATTTTTTTTCTTGAATGCATTTTTAAATGGCAAAGAATTCACTAAGAAAATATTATTATTTTTCTTTATAAAAATATTAAAAGAACCAAAAATAATTAAATTTTTTTTGTGAAAAAAAAATTTTAATTTACTCAAAAAAAATATAATGTAAACTATTTGGTGCCGTATTTACTATCTTATCATAATTAGAGATATTTTGGCTAAATATTTTGTTTAATTTAATATTTTTGTATGTATTAGTATTATAAATTATATAATTTTATGATTAAAATTATATAATTTTCGATTCGACTTGTAGCCGAGGTTAGCGAAATGGATTTTTTTTTTAAATTTAAAGACGAAAATTAGTATTTTTTTAATGTGACCTCTAACTTAGGCGTATAGGATATCTTAAATTCCTGAAGATGGGCGAATAGTCTATATCAAAGATGTTATGCCTAAAACCTACATAGATGTAATATTGTAGGTTTCTTTTATAAATTATAAATATGTATTTTGTTCGACTATATGATTCGTTCATTATTTAATGTTTATTCAATCAAAAATAATTGGAAGATATAATCCGAAAAATTTGTTCCAAATTCATTTTTCGAATCCTTATAAAAAAATCAATTTAATAATTAAGGACACTTAATCTTTAAAATGTGAATTATGACAAATATCTTTATTGAAGATTAAAGGACATTTGATGCCAAATAATAGCTTCGTTTGCCGAGAGGAATAATAATCGGATTATTGTTAAAGTCTATCCAAATAACGTGACGTAGAAACTTTATCTACAATAAGTCCCTTGTTTCGACTGCTGTGTGACAAATCGCATCATTCTTTTGGAACTAGATAATGTCCAAGTTCATGTTTTCTAATTGAGACCAAAAAAATCTATTATATGATAAAAAAAAAACAAACGGTAAGTTTTTCTGAATGCAAAGGTCTAATAGGTTTTCATCTCAGATCCAACAATTTTGCTTGTTTAACATACATGGCCAATCTGTCAAAAATGTTGAGACTCAGCTGCAATATTTTCGTTCGACCGAGCATTTTTACCATAAATTCCACAGAGCCCACAGAACTCCTGGCGAAAGGTAGCTATAGCAGAACATAACCGCATACGAACGCCAGCGCCATCTTTTAAAATTTCTATTATTTGGCAGTCTATTAAAAGTAATAAACTGTCAAATATTGAGCGCATCTATTGAAAGAAAAAGCATTCACTACCATATAAAGTAATATTCTTAAATAAATATTTGATTTTTTATAAAATATAAAATAAAAATAAATTAAAAATTATATTCGTTAACAGAAAATTTGTTATTCTTATCTATCTGATATACGGTCTTTTCATAGGGGTGATATGGTTTCAAATGGACCATGTTGCCATATTTGACATGTCAAAATCTCCTGTCACCACAATTTATTCATGGAAAGATACACGCCTTATCAACGCATGGAAATTATCCAATTTTTTAATCAAAATAAACGTTATTGTTTTTTTTTAAAAAAAAAAAAAAAAATTTCGTAGAAAATCATCTTCTAAGATAAGGCTTTTTTTCATCTTTCTGGTTCAGCGATTTTAAAATAAAATTGGCATTATTGGGGTAAAATCAATCCACAAATTATTGACGAAGAACCATTAAATTCCGAAAAAGCCACCGTTTGGTGTGGTTTATGGCATCATCGGCAATCTTTTTTTGTCAAAATGATGAAGGGGTTTGCGTTACTGACAATGGTGAAAGGTACAGATCCGGAAGATATTGATTTAACGAATAGGACGGCGCTACGTGCCACACAGCTCATACAACAATCGATTAATTGTGGAAACAGGTTGGTAGGTCGATAATTTCAAGAAATTGAGATGTGTACAAATTCTTGTGGGGTTATTTGAACTCATTGGTCTTTGTCAATAAACCAACAACCACTGCTGCATTGAACTTGAATATTGGCGGGTCTTATTTATTGCATAATATGACCGAAAACTGGAACCATCGTATGCGGTTCTGTAAACGATGCAGAGACGTCCATTTGAATGATGTTTATTACTTCAAAATAAAATAATAAATTTTGTTCTGCCACATTTCTTTTTAGGCTTATTTGAAGAAAAAAAAACAATATTTAATTGAAAAATCCTATATAATAATGCATACAACTGGCAGAATTTTTATGTCATTTTGTTTTAAAATTACAGTCCAATTATTATTAAAAATATTTTTTCCCTAATAAATTGTAGACAGAAACAATTAAAAAATTTATTTAAAGAAAACCATCTGTACTTATTATATTATTATAATATCAACAGTTTTATTTACAAACATCACATTTTGTTCATATCTCAAAAGTTTCAAAATATTTACTTTTTCCAAGTTGCTCCAATTAAATAAGATTTAAAAGTTTTTATCACCCTGCCTACTCACCCACCTTAATGCAATTGTCTGATAACATTTCAAAAATACATAAAATATTTACAGCGCAAGGCAAAATATATATTCTTCAATAAAATTTTTCGACCATCTTGATAACAATATGTTATATTCTCCAGAAATCTTCTTTTAAGAAAAGCTTATAATTCCCTTCTTTGGATTTGTAATTTATTATATGGTTAATTGGGAATAAATAACAGAAAATTATAATATTGAACGCTAAATACGTAAAATAATGGCGGATATTAAAAAAAAAATCATAGTTTCCGTTCATGTCCCTTTTTTTTGCCCTAACAGGCCAAGTGCAATTAGCAAATTCCCGCTCTTGTTTATGGCAGGAAAAAATATATACCATATTAAATTTTTATGATGTTGTTTTGGAAAGTTATAGTATTTTATGGTAGTTTCTTACTATGCCTGAAATACCTCTTTATATATAAAACTGTTAATTTGATCTAACGTTATAATCAGACCGGAAATCATTCGATTTCACCACGCTGTGGTAAGCCTGACATTACTAGTTTAAGCGAGGATCGATTAATTTGTACAGCAGCAAGTAACAGGAATTGGAGACTTACAGCACCTGCAATTCGTTTCGAATTAAATAAAAGCCCTGCCAAACCACTGTATCTAACAACGGTGAAAAGACCATTAAAAATTTGTGGTCTAAATAAAAAAATATTGGATTGAGCTAAATTCTATTAAAACTGGACTGCACAGAACTTTCAAAATGTACTCTGGCCGAATGAGTCGTAGACCCGGGCCAGCCCCCCACCTCCCTTTCTCGGGTGGGCTCAAAAGAAAAATGTGCGTACGTGGCAGGGTTAGACTAAAAATGCCGACGGCAGCCAAGTACCAACCGTAAAGCAAGGCGGTGGCTCGATTATGGTTTGCAGTTGCTTATCTTCAGATCAATAAGGATACTTGGCGTAAATTAAAAGAATTAACAAAAACAAAAAAATGCTGTTACATCGAGACCTTCGACTTATTGGTGTAGGATTCGTTATGTAGCAGGACATCTTGATGCAAAGATTTTCTTTAAAATAAAAAACGAGTAGGCATTTTGGAAATTATGACATGGCCACTACAATCAACCGATCTCAATACCATACAAATTTTATATGAGGTCAGCTAAAATGAGGAGTGCGGATTTTTAGGTAAAAAAAACAACAACAAAAAAGTTTTTTTTGCCTAAAATCATAAAAGCTATTATCAAAGCTGAATAAATTTTTTTTTCGAAGGAAAAGTAATTGGAACTTTTTCCAATTTATGCTTCGGAGAGAGAAAAGTTAAAGAAAAAACAAGTTTAAATAAAATTAACTACACTTCTTGCAAGACTTGATCCTTTTGAGGACTCTTTTGATTATTTCTTCGTGCATTTCAGGCTGTAATTTAGCAATAATTTGATGGATATTGGTTTTTAAATGCTAAAATTTTCTGGATAAACACGATAAGTTGCGTAACTTTACAAAAAAAGTCTTAGAGCATCATATCTTTTTCTCTAAAAAAGATATTTTAAGTAGATCCGCACGAAAATGTCTAACTGCGTCAAATCCCACGATCTTGGAGGTCAATTGACATTATCAAATCATGAGAATTTGTTGTTGTGTGGCTTGTAGCGCCATTGTTCTTAAATGCACATATTATACTTTGATGATAATTAATTTATGAAAAATATATTTATTTTTTCATATTTAAGTGCAAAATTAATATGATTTTTCAATTCTTCATTTGAATTTTTCGAATTTCATTAAATTTTCTCCATAAAATCAAAATGGTCGCATTTCTGGATAAACACGATATTTTGCGTAACTTTACAAAAAAATTCGAAGAGCATCACATATTTTTGTCTAGAAAATATAACTTAAGTAGCTCGGCACGAAAATGTCAAATTGCGTCAAATCTCACGATCTTGAATGTCAATTGATATCATCAAATCTTGACAAAAAAAAAACGCATTCTGCGATAGTCGCATAATTTTGGCCTACAGTGTTGTACATATATTTATTGGAAATTTTATTGTGAATGTTAATATTTAAATTATGCGTTTATCATGAAAGTAGTATTAATTTTTTAAACAAAATTAAAAAAAAAAATTACTTATCGAAAAAGAAGTATTTTTTACTTTTTTTAAGAAGCTTTCAGAGAAAAGCTTTTATATTCGAATTTTCGTTATTTATTTATTCTTTTTATTTAAAATATTTTTCATAAAATTTATTTGTCATTTTTTTATTGTTGAAATTTTCATAATTTTTGAATATGTCAGAAAAATTACGTCAATTTATTCGTAAAAAAACTGTTCGAAAAAATGTTGATAAGAGGAAATAAAATTAAAAGTAAATTAACGTGTTGCTTTTAGTTTCTTGGAAATATGTATTCCTATTTCGCTTATCACAAACGATTAGAATAGTATAAATCGTGATAGCATAATTTAGCTGATGTTATTTTTTTTTTTGTGGTATTATAGTATATTTGCCATGTCCCACTTTGATGAGACAAGATGAAATTTGTTGGAAAAATTTATAAACTTTATAAGTATAGACGCCTTTGGTTTTGGTAGCTAATCTTCATCACTTATCAATAATGATAGTGTACTTAGAGTACTGTTTTCTTTTCATTTCTACATTCTAAAAATTTTATTCTCTATTCATTGTTTATTTTAGATCTTTGCTGTATTATGTTAGATTTCTTTTTCTTCACTCTATATAAAAGCAGAAGTACTTATTTGCCTGATAGTAAATATCAGTTATGATATATAATAAAATAGCTTTAAAATTAGTAGTTGCTATCACAATTTTTCCACATTCATCCATCCATGTTTTTCCGTAACAAGTGTAATAAAAGTAAAAGAAATCCTTACACTTAAATGACATAGAGTAGACTTTATTATTATTATTATTATTTTAGCCTACTCGATATTTCTGTTTTGTTAGCCTAGAGATTTGAGCTGGGATATCATCAGCTGATACCCAACTTATTAATCAGTTGCTCTCCAAGAGCTATGCCAGTAGGTTGATGTTTGAAGATTGACAGAACACATTGAACAACACAGTATACGTACTCTAAGCTCCATTCTTGATCATGTTTTAAGAGTGAAAAGTTTATTTTGTTACTTAAAGAAGTGCAAGAAATTTATCATTAATTATAATAATCTTATTTAATTGTTTAGTATTATTTAAAAAAAAAATCAAAGTAGCAAAAATTATCTTTAAAAAAAAATCTTACACTTTTATGGGAAAGATAAATTTTTAGTTTTTTTTTTTTTTTTTTTTGTTTTGGAAGAAAAAAAACGTGTCAAAGCTTTTCGTTGTTGCAAAGTCAAACAAGACGCTTAGCAAAACGTGTGTTAATTTGATAAGTGAAATGTTTTCATGATGAAAAAAGGACAATTTTCAAAGTGATATGATTAAAAATTTTTTTTTTTAAAAAAGCTAATTTATTTTAGTTTTTTTTTTTTTTGGAAATATTTTAATTTTGATTTACTTTTATTCGAAGTTTATTATATTAAAAAAAAAACCCATAATTTCTATTATCTTCTGCTTGGGAAAATAATTTAACTAATCTGAGTTAAAAAAAAGGAGAGTTAGAAATTCCATCATCCCCTATTTGAATAATTATCATTTATCATAACTAACGTACAATCGATTATATATTTTCATATGATTAGAATTTTTTTTTTTTCAAAATTAACTATTTATTATTTTTTAACTTTCATTTTTTATTAAAAGTAAGTTTTTATTTTTTATACATAGAAACTATTAAGTATTAAAATAGTAAATTTTAATATTCTACTAATAATATAAGTAACTACACGTAGACAAGAGTGCTATAAAACAAAAAGAGAGCATTGAACATATTAAGTGAATAAAATCTATTTAAAAAAAGAAGAAAATCCATAAAAAAAAATAATATTAAATTTTAAATTAAAATAAAATCATGGTGAATGTCAGTGAAGCTATCAAGGTTTGTGTTTAATTAAGTTTTTGTATGTTTTTTTTTTTGTTATTTTATATGACAGTCTCTAACAAATCTATTTATGTCCTTAGTAGTTGATATTTTTCTATCTAATATTATTTAATATAAAACCAATTATTTATTTATATTCGTAATTTATTTTAATTGTATTTTTATAATAAAATACACTGAAATTGATTCGAATAGATAGTAATAATTTGTTGTATTAGAAAATAGATACTTTTAAGTGAAGTCGCGATATATGGTACTATCTGGTTAAGGTTGAAATTTATTTTCTATAGTTTGTTACTAATATTTTAAATATTCAATTATATTTTTAAGTCTATTAAATTTGAAATTAAAGTTATATTAGGAAAAGTACTTTATTGAATATTTCTCTTCCAATATTTGGAATATTTATTGAATTCTAAAATTGTTCTCGCATTATTTCGCTAGTATTGATCGGCAGTATTTTTATGTAACTCATTTTATTGATAAGGAAAGTTATAAAAACAATTTTAAAAAAAAAATATTTTCCTTTTTTTTTTGTTATTTTAAGCAATTAGATTTGTATGAATAAATTCAAATGTGCTTGAAAATTGTTCGAATTATTTCGTTAGTATTGAAAGATAATATTTTTATGTAACACATTTTATTGATAAGAACAGTTATTTTTTTAAAAATATTTTCTGTTTGAAATTATTATAAAAAAGCTATTATTATTATTTTTTGCATATTTGCTGCAACATAATTTAAGGAAAATGAAGAAAATTATCTTGAAATTGGTTCTTATCGTATTTGTAAGAATTTACATTTATTGAAAATATAACTTTTTATTTGCAATTATTAATAATTCATTTTTATTGGTACAAATAAAATTTGTATAATTAACAATATATCTGGTAGTTAATTTGAATAAAAGGAAAAATTCTGATCTTTAGACCATTTTAATTCCAGTTTTTTTTCCTTTTGATAAAAATCCTTATAAAATTTTTTTTTTTAAATGTTATTTAATTACGTCTCATAGAATCACTTTTCAAATACGTTAATTTTTTTTCTCCAATTTATTCCTTAAATAATTTGAAAATCATGCTCTAAAATGTTCTTCAATAATTTTCGATCATGCTCAGATCATTTTTGGACCAAAAGTTAAATAAAAAGCACTTAAAATTAAATTTAAATAAAATTAACGACATTTCTTGTAGGACTTGATCCTTTTGAGGAAACTTTTGATTACTTTTTCGCGCATTTCATTTCTTTGTCTAGAAAAGATATTTTAAGTAGCTCCGCACGAAAATGTCTCACTGCGTCAAATCTGACGATCTTGGAGGTCAATTGACATCATCAAATCATGAGAATTTTTTATTATGTGGCTTGTGGCGCTTTTTTCTTAAACGCACATATTAATATTTGATGATAATTAATGTATGAAGAATATATTTTTTTTTCATACTTAAGTGCAAAATTAATATGATTTTTCACTTATTCATTTGAATTTTTCGAATTTCATTATACTTTTCCTTTTCTTGAAAATTCTTATAATTTTATTTTTCAATAAATGTCATTTAATTAGTTTAATTATAAGTAAAAAAAAAAACAATTTTTATATGTCATACTTTTAACAAACGAATCTCTTAAAAAAATGTAAAGCCTGCTTTGCTATTAAAGAGAAGGTACCATATTGAGACAAAAATGGTTTTGTAGAGTCTCATTTTTAAAATAATAATTATATTGTAGATTTTTAATTTATGAAATTTTTTAAAATTTATTTTAACTACGTACGCTTGTTAAGATTTTTTTTGGCATAGACCATATTTAGATCCCATTTCTTTTCTGCAAAATAAGTCGTGTAATTAAAAATTCGGACTTATTTTCAAATAATTCATAATTGACAAGTGGCTTATTTTATACCATATTTAGACCAATTTTTGGTCAGACTATTTGCAGAAATCTATTTTATTTGTGTATAAAAAAAACGTTATTTAATAAAAATATATAGTTTAGGCCATATTTGGACTACTGACAATTATAGAATTTTTATTATCGGTTGACCTTATAATAAATTGTGTCTACACTGACCTTGTTCAATAATTTTCATAATCTACAATTTTCAAAGCAAAATATCATGTACTATAGATATGTTACTAAGTTTATGAATGACAATTTGAACAGAGATAATCAGTATAATTTTATGTAGATCGAAATTAAATTAGATAATAATTTATTAATAATTTATAATTAACCTAGTTGATGTATGATATATTTTAACGATAGTGTTTGTATGAATTGAAATATTTTTAAAATAGTAATACGGTGATTATTTTATATGTAAATTATTGTTAAAACAAGAAAAATACGTGTATTTTACAATTTAAAAGTAGCACAATTTTTTTTTGATTTAATAGTTTTATTACTTAACTTTTTAGAAGAAAAAGTTACCCTCGAAATACAATATTTATAAATAAGGTAAAGAATCCTTTGTTTTTGTGTAAGCTTCTCTAATTATATTTATTGTATATTTTTTATATGATTTTATTTTAATTTTGTATAAATAGTAAATTTATTTTTTATATAAAAACTTTTTTGAAAAATTCCTAAATGTTTTGTGTTTTTGATCAAATGTTTAGCATATGATAAAATAACGCTTGAATGTATAAAAATAATCAAGAAGGCATGCTAGAAAATTTTAGTTATTAATTGGTTAAGTTTTTTAAATTTTAATATTAATATTTATTTAAATAATAATAGCATGTAAAAAAAAACTATTACTAATAAAGCACTCACTCCTTTTTAATACACCTATCCATACATATTCCTAGCTATGTTGAATAGTGTTGATATTTTTTTCCCTACAATAAAATTCTAAGCATATTTGTCAAAAATATTCAAATTTATATATGTTTAATGTTATTATTTTTATTTGAAAAATTTTGATCATTTTACAGGAAACTAAGCAATCTGGTGCTCTTAAGAAAACCAGTCGCTATCGTAGCCGCTCCTTATCGGCCTCGTCAACGGACTCTTATAGTTCAGGTATTTACAAGTTTTTTTCTTCTATTTTTTAAATCGAATTTCTTATCTATTGAATTTTTTTTTTAATCAACAAAAAATACAATATATATATATATATATATTTTTTTAAATATGTTTCTGGCAAAAGGATTTGCAATATAATTTTGTATAAAGAGTATTTTTTTCATAATTTTTTCAATAATTTTTCATTAAATACGATTGCAGAAAATATCACCCATAGAAATTGAAAGGTAATGGAAGAGTTGAGAAAATTTATTTCTTAAAATTATATTATGTCCTTAAAAAAAAAGGTAATAAAATCAAAAAAAAAATACTGTCGCCTAAAGTCATGTTAAATAAAATTTAAAAAAAAAATAAACAACCGAAAACATCGTCGATATCATAATAGATATGTTTTTAGATATTACTATACAATATCTCGTTACGTGGTACTATTCAATATACCGGAGGGTCTCCTGAATTTCTTCAAAGATATTTTAGGTTTTTCTTCTTCTACGTCTTCTTGATTGCATAATGTCTTTATAATGCTTTGTAGTTTATCATCACAAGAATACTTTTTACGAGCATGTATTTACAACATTTATAGAAGAATTTTCATGATTATCACTCGAATTAGTTAATAATATTCAACCCAAGGACATTGGTATAATATACTTTGGAATTTTTTCTGGAATATTAATTAACATCTCATATTACCATGTCAAACTCTTGTCATTATAAGACGTTATATGTAATCTTTGAATAAATATTTTGTTTATAACGGAACGAAATTTTTTATCAAATGAATATTGTCGCAGATAATATTTATTTGGTATAATTTTAGAAATAATTTCATTATTAGAATTTTTGGTTATATAAACCTACACGTATAATAAACGATATTTGTAAGAGGATATTTTTCATCTTAAAATCAATTGTAATATTATAAAAACTTATATTTTCTAATACTGGATCTGAAATTGATATAAGCTCTGTCCGTTACTTGTTAATAAAAATAGAAATACAAAATTCTCATTTTCAAATGTCTTTCAAATTATGTAATTTAATGTAATTTCTGTAACAGATTTTCTACTATTTACATTATATTAAAATAAGGATATTTATTAACATTTTTTTTTGCAAAATTGTTGGCTAAAATTTTCACCTTAGAAAATATTTAACCAAAATATTTGGTTCCAAAAACATTTATTTACTAGAATTTTTTTGAAATATATTTTTTGTATATTTGATACCAAAACATATTTATTGGAATAACGATCGATCCCTTAAAGATCCTTTCATAAAGATTAAATTTTCAGGAAAAATATAATTCACTATTTACTTTTAGAAAGGATATTAATTTAAAAAACGTCCTTTTGGCCGACAATTTTTCCCCTTAAATAATATTTATTGTAAATATTTTTCAGATGTCTTGACTCAAAAATTTGGTTTCAAAAACATTTTTTTCCCTCAAAATATTTATTTCAATTTTTTTTAAGGATAATTTATTTAAAAATAAAAAAAAAATTTCCGAAAATATTTTTTGTATATATTTTTTGGAATAACAATCGATCCCTTAAAGATCCTTTCATAAAGAATAAATTTGCAGTTAAAAATAATTCACTATTTACTTTTAGAAAGGATATATTTTTTAAAAAACGTTTTTTTGGACGACAATTGTTCCCTTTAAAAATATGTACCGTAAATATTTTTAAGATGGCTGACTCAAAAATTTGATTCCAGAAACATTTATTTACTAAAATTTTTTTTAAGGACAATTTATTAAAAAAAAAACAACTTTTTTCCTGAAAATATTTTTTGTATATTTTATACCAAAACATATTTATTGGAATAACGACGATCCCTTAAAGATCCTCTCATAAAGAATAAATTTGCAGTTAAAAAAATTCACTATTTACTTTTAAAAATATTTACTAACAAATTTATTGATTTTTTTCATGATGATTTAAATTTTTTATAGAAATTTTTCCTAAAAACAGTTTTGATATTGATAACATCACACGTTTTTATAATAAAATTTTTGCTGACATATTTATTTTTATAAAAATTTTATATAAAAATCTTTAAAGTGGATTTTTTTACTAAAAGAAAACACAAAATTTTTATATATTAAAAAAAAACGATGTTCATATTTAAATAGTTTTAAGATTTTTCAGAGTTCTTAAATTACTTTAAAAGAGTTGGAAAAATGTCGTAAAAATAATTTGTGTTTTTTAAATATAATTTTCATAAAAAAAATCATATTTCGTCTTTTGAAAAACCAAAATTTAAATACCATAAAATCCGTTTTTAACTACAATTTATGATTTGCCCAAGTTGCTTTTAAATATAAAAAATTATATAACAAAAACTTGTCAAGAAAAACTATTAATAATATTTAATGAAAAATATTTTAATAATTTTTTAAATATTTACTGCTGAATAAAAAACTTACCTAAAAATGGTTAAAAAACAACCAACTACAGTAGATTGATTTTTCAAGACTTCCTAGACTGGACGTACAATATAAAAAAAGAGCATATTCAACAGATTATTCGAATTTGATTTGAAATTTTTCAGGACCTTCCCGTATTTTTAGTGCTTTTGAATTATTAATAAATTATTTTTAAGACACTTGAAATATCCAAAAAAAATAATTTTTGTGGTTAATTTAAAATAAAAATAAAAACAATTCAATTGTAATTTCTGAACAGCTTCCTATACTGGTAGTAGTTCCGAAGATGATGATGTCTCTCCACGTGAAAAAGTTCAGAAAAATTCCAAAGGATCTGCAGACTTTTGTGTTCGTAACATAAATCAGCATGCATTTGGACGTCGCGAAATTGAAATCGCGGAACAAGGTATGATCAAAAATCTTTTACGTTTGTGTGGTTTTATAATTTTTTTTTTTTTACTAAATTTTAACCTAAAAATAAAATTTAAATTGAATATTAATTTTTAATCAATTTTTTAAATAAATATTTTTTCCGCAAATCTTAAATGTAGATTTTTTGTTGTTGTGAATAAATCGTAATTAAATTATGATCAATTTTGATGAATTAATTTGATTTTTTAAAAATTAGAAATGCCTGGAATAATGGCATTACGAAAAAGGGCAAGCGATGATAAGCCATTGAAAAATGCTAAAATCGTTGGATGTACACATATCACTGCACAAACAGCGGTTTTAGTTGAAACTCTCGTCGAATTGGGGGCATCAGTTCGATGGGCTGCATGTAATATTTACTCCACGCAGGTAAGTTGAATTTTATGCACTTCTTTGTTAATGTTTATTTAATGAGAAAAAAAATTAAATTGTCAATAACGAAAAACCGGCCATGAAGGGGGAGGAAGAAAGGTGTAATATGTACTTTATTGTATTGTAATATTTTGAATTATTTGGTTAAAATACATTTCTTAAAAATATAATCCAAAAGAAAATATTCTAAAGGAGTACATGCTGCGATATATAAATTTTATTTTAGATTGAAATATAGTTTATATTCTATGCTCTAAATGTGTATGGTACAACGCCTTTTTTGTAGGTTCAGGTCTTATTTAAATAGATTCGTTGGTCGTGTCTGTTGAGAATTTCTATCCTAACAGATTATAAAATTTATCACTTAAAGTTGATATCTGAAAATTTTTGATAATTGAAATTAATCAAAAAAATTAAAATAAATACCAAATAATCTAAAATGCGAGGCCAGTTCGAGAAGTAGCCGACCTGACATATAAATGGGGTTGTGGTTTGAAAAAAAATTACTTTGGTCGAAAGTTCCAAGCTTATAAAGCCGAATATTTATGAAGCTTAGTTGTTAAGTATTTGTTTGACAGCTATTAATAATGAGCGCTCTCAGTGAATTTGTAAACATGGAAAAAATTGGCCATCGTTATGTGGTACAATATTTTCATTTGAAAGATTTGAGTCGCCCCAAAATCAAAGCCGAGCTAGACAATCCACCTTATTTTATTGCAAGGTTCTGGCGTCAGTAGTTTTTTGGAATGCGCGTGGGATAAAAACAGTTCACGGAAAGTATTATACGAATTTATTGTAGCGTTTGAGTGATGAAATCAAGAAAAAACGTCCGCATTTCGCGAAAAAAAATCGTTTATCAAGCCATATCCAAAATGAATGAGTTAAAGTTCAAATTGCTTCTTTACATACCCTATTCGCGGACGTTTTTTGAATTATTTCCTCTTTCCAAACATGAAAAAATTGATAGGTGGTAAAAGATTTTCCCAAAATGATGAGGTAGAGTTTGCGGTTAATGACTATTTTGAGAAGCTTTACTGTTCTTACTACAAAGAGGATATCGAAGCTATTGAACATTGCTAGGAATATTGTTTTCAAGCTAAAAGGAGACTACATTGACAAATAAAGATAAAAATTTTGTTTTCTTTGTTAGGTCGGGTACTTCTGGAACTACCCTCGCAAATCCGTTTATACGAAATTAAATTTTTTTTTGAAATACAATAAATTTCAAAATAATAAAAGTTGTTTTAAGATTATAAATTTCATTCGAGAATCTTATCTAGAAAATGTTACATTGAGTATTTTCTTAAAGGGCTACGTAAATACTGACAATTTAAAAATATGTATAATAATATACTTTTGTATTGTTCAAATAATGAAAATAAGACACGCACTTGATTGTACAATTTTCATATGTCGGACATTTTATCAACATTATATAATAACATTGATGATATTTTAAATTTATTTAGTTCATTTACTATCTAATCAGTTGGAGCAGTCTTTCGAAAAAGTAAAAAAACAACAATTCCACCGGTATTCTTGTTAATCCATGAGGATTTATTAAACAAATCAAGTTGTTTTTATATCAATTAGACTTTGATTCCATGATTCCATATTTAGTATTTATTTAAATGTCAACATTATTATCAAAATATTGTGCTTAAAATAGATACTTCTGTTATCATTTTTAACCATTTTTATAATATTTATTCATGTATTTTAGAATATATAAAATTTTTTTCGAAGAAGTTCTATTTACTAAAGGTTTTCTTCAAATTAATTATAAATGGATTCAAGTCAAGAAAATGCGTCTATTCATTTTTTCTTTCTTTTCAGTAACTATTTTAAGGTTTTATTGCATAAGAATATCAACAAAAACGGTAGGATGTGAAAAATTTGTAGGATATAATATGTCAAAAAATTGCAAATAAAACATTTTATCTTTGTATTCTATATGTAAAAGAAAGGAAATATTTCTAAAAATATATTTTATTGTTGACTGCTTATCGATAGAATCATTTTTCTATTTATTTTTTAATTTGTACAAATTGCTAAAAAGTGCCATTATTATTGTATTGTTGCGATGGAAATATGGTTAGGCTTTTTTTCTTTTTACTGAGTATTTATGGAAATCGTCAACCTTTTGTAAGGTATTTATTAGAATTTCTAAAGTTATGAATTACGAAGAAATTTTTTTCCCTTCTATACAACATTGCAAAATATGAAAAGATTACCGAATGTACGTAAGATTCCAATTTTTGTCTATTCACTATATTTTTCGCAAATGTTTCTCTAGCCAATGCTTTTACTTTAGATTCCACATAATAATATGCATTAGATTCCAGAACCGTTTAAAGATACAATTTCAAGAAAATTAAAGTGTGTATGTAGGGTCTGAAGAAATTTTTAACAAAAATTTCTAATGTCATATAGATAACGATAAAAAAAATTTTCTCTATACAACGTGGCAAAGTACAAAAAATTCACCAAATATTATATTGGCTTCCACATGAGTACCCACTGTGAGCAAAAATATGCATTTTTACATATGCAACTCATTTTACATTAGCTTCCACATAATAACATGCATTAGATTGCAGAACCGTTTAAAGATACAATTTCAAGAAAATTAAAGTGTGTATGTAGGGTCTGAAGAAATTTTTAACAAAAATTTCTAATGTCATATAGATAACGATAAAAAATTTTTTCTCTATACAACGTGGCAAAGTACAAAAAATTCACCAAATTTTAAATTGGCTTCCACATGAGTATCCACTGTGAGCAAAAATATGTATTTTTACATATGCAACTCAATTTACATTAACTTCCACATAATAACATGTATTAGATTCCAGAACCGTTTAAAGGTACAATTTCAAGAAAATTAAAGTGTGTATGTAGGGTCTGAAGAAATTTTTAACAAAAATTTCTAATGTCATATAGATAACGATAAAAAAATTTTCTCCTATACAACGTGGTAAAGTGCAAAAAATTCACCAAATATTATATTGGCTTCCACATGAGTACCCACTGTGAGCAAAAATATGCATTTTTACATATGCAACTCATTTTACATTAGCTTCCACATAATAACATGTATTAGATTCCAGAACCGTTTAAAGGTACAATTTCAAGAAAATTAAAGTTTGTAACAACAAAAGGCTCTCAAAATATATTCACCAAAAATTTTATTAAATTAACGCCTAAGCTAGTCCTGAAATCCGTTTTGGTTCGATATTATCAGTTTTAAAAGTTATGAAAATATGGAAAATTTAGAAAAAATCATAAAATATCTTTAAAAAATATTTATTATTTTATACTTTTGAGTTTAAAAATAATAAATGGAAATTAGAAAGACCTAAAGTTCTTCATACTCCAAAAATGGCAAATGTTAATAAACTTCATTTGTGTACGTAACATAAATTTGCACTTGCCAGAATTATTGTGGGTCAAGAATTCAAATGAAATTATTTAAATTGAATTTTTATAATATGTATTTCAAACTATTACACAATTTTGTTCTAATAAATTTCAATAAATAATATAAAATTGGAGCTAACGAATCAAAATGAAAAAAATTAATTCATGTGCACTGATTAACTTTAGACTTAAGTTGTTCTTTGGAAAGAAGTTCGATTTAATCTCCACGATTGGTCTAATCTTTAAATTATCTTATATAAGAAACATTATTTTTTTTAAGTGATTTCCTAATCAAAATATGAAAATCTTGTTTTATTAGACAATAGTATTATTATCAATAAGACTACCTTGCTTGAGATGATAACGTTTCATGAGCTCTTATGTGTTTTTTTTAAAAGAATTCTTTAAAAAAACTTACGTTCCAAATCAAGGTAGGCATTTTTATTTATTTTTAAAAATGTTAACTTTACAGTCAATACCGATTGTTCCTGGATGTGTTATAGAAAAATAATTGTTATAAAGAAAATTTTAAAAATAAATAATTGGAAAATCATGAATGATTTGCAGAACCTAAACAACCAAATACAACTTTTCACATTTTAACCACTTTTTAGACAAAATAAACCATTCAAAGCCATTTAAACACATTATAAATAAAATTTTTGTTAATTTTTCTAGTAAAAATTAAGATGTCAACTTACCGAAAGAAATAACATACACATTCCGTTGAATGACCTTTATAAAACACTTTATTTTCTTTAAATAAAAACTTCCTATTAAATGTTATCAACAATATAACTATTTATATAAATACTCAATTTTTCCTAAATACTTTAAAGAAGATAAAAACCACACTATCCGATAAGTGCCAAAATAACAACTTTAAAAACAATAAAAGTATGCAAGTATTTCGGTATGCTACCACTTTCATGAAGAATGGCGTTTTTCAAAATTCTCCGAAAGTCTACAAAATTTAGGCGCTTGATATTTACGAAATAAATAATAAACCTAAAAAGACAATTCCATTTTATATCAAAAAATTGTATAAAAAACAAAGAAATTACCTGCCTTTGTGTTTAAATTGTATTTTTGTTTCCAATAAGTTATTTAAAATGATTATAAATTATGCTTCTATGACGAAAACTAGATGTCAGTAGGTGTCATATCTACATAAAAAAATCTACACAAAAGTATGCAAGCGTTGCAATTTCTCGCCGCTTCTGCAATAATTGTGCCAGAAAATTGCTTATAAATATACGAAAATCTCGAAGTACGACGAGCCTATCCAGGTATTCTTTAATCTAAGGTTTTTTACTAAAAATATACATATTTTCATCGAAATCTCATGTTTCGAAATTTAACATTACGATAAATTTGCTTCTATCGGAAAAGCTCAGCTATTATCCTTTAAAATAATAATATGAATGGCGTATGTTCAAATTTAAAATAAAAATAAAAAAAAACTTTGATTATGATTATATAATAATTTTTTCTGAATATTTAATTTTTTAATTTTGTCTTTTCAATAATAATTTACTGTATCATTTTTCCTGGTGGGATGAATTTTTCCATTTAAATAAGAACGAAAACTTATGCAATTTCGACACAAAAGAGGTAAAGAAAATTTCAAATTATTAATTAAAGACGATTATTATAATTATTTATTTTCTTCTAAATTAAAACTAATATTAAATAATAACTTATGCTTCTTATCAAATATGCAGAAAAACGGAATAATTTTAGAAATGCATACTAAAATTTTCTGATAATAATTTTTTTCCCCAAGTGATGATAATTGCATTTCACTATTACATAAATAAGTTGTCTTGATGTTGAATTACGAATAAGTTGACTCAATTTAAATTATTTACTGATTGGCGTACTTATTAGTGTCTGTTTATAAGCATATTTGAATAAAGTGTTTTCTGTTTTTGTTTGTAAAATTGCGCATGTAAACTTTACTTCCCAGATTTTTAAAAATATTGTTAAAGAAAATGTAAAAATCCTTTTTTTTGTAGGTTTTTGCACGTGGTTGATTTCAATTGTTAACTAGTTTGAGTGTGTTTGACGTTCACTATGGAATCGGTTCACATTCAGAAATTCGAAGTTTTCTTATTGCATTGACTGAGTGGGTCTCAAATGAAGATAGAAAATTATAATAATTTATATCCGAATGGTAAATAGTCGTCAGTCGTCATTAAAGTGCAGTAATTTGTTGTGTTTGACCTCGTTTGATGTGTACCCTCGTTGTAGGCGTCAGTAGCGCATGTTAATGATATCATATCAAGAAAAAATCGTCGACTAAATTTCTGAACGAAATTCTCGTATATTTGCCTTCAGTCAACTTACCGGGGACGCCTGTTATTATTTTATTCTTAATAGTCTGATTATTATGTATTATCCTTGATCCTTTTATTATGTTATCACATTCTTATACCTGGTACATATTTGGTCTGAAGGATAGTGCAATTTATAAAAATCAGTTTTCTTTTCGAAAGGAAATTACAGGATGTTTACAAAAAAAATTGACATTTTGACGTGAAATTTATCACAAAAGTGTGGCAATAGTATAATCATTTTGGGACCATTTTTAGAAGATTTAAGGTATTTGCACATTGTCAGATATAGAAATTTATAACATCTGCTAATTTCCAAATAATCTGACAATATTTTTGATATGTTGGTGGGGAATTTACTCCTTTTTTCCGTTTCTTCAGTTCCCCCTCTTTGTCATCACCGCTGCTTTTAACACAATTTTTTATTACTGCCCATTATTTTCAAAAATATTTAAATTGTATTTTGCATTAATTTCACAACAATGATCTGTCAAGCAAAAACAATATGGCGCTTCTTACTTGCAAACGTTGCCAGTCAGCTAAATTGACAATGACAACCATATGCATATGTGTAGACTTTGGCAGATGCTGACATTCCTTTAATCGTACCTTTACGAAGAACTAATAATTTTTTAGGTAATAGTACCTATTGGACTGTCAAATATGGGAAGAACTGGGATATGAATTTTACTACCTTATTCAAATATTTAGTATTTTTTTCTCAATAGAATTTGACAGGAATAATAATAAATATTAAAAAATATAGTGAATTTTTCTTCTTTATTGTTCATTTTTTAATAGTATTTTATCCTTCTTAAACAAAAATATTAGTTTATTTTATTTTGTATTTTTTTTTTTTTTTTGTAAACAGAACGAAGTGGCTGCTGCACTTGCCGAAGCTGGTTATCCAATATTTGCATGGCGTGGGGAAACCGAGGAGGATTTTTGGTGGTGCATTGATAAATGTGTAAATGCCGAAAATTGGCAACCGAATATGATATTGGATGATGGCGGTGATGCCACACATTTAATGTTAAAAAAATATCCGGCCATGTTTAAAATGGTTAAGGGTATTGTTGAAGAGAGTGTGACTGGTGTACACCGTTTGTATCAACTATCGAAATCGGGCAAATTGACAGTACCAGCAATGAATGTTAACGATTCTGTAACTAAAACGAAGTTTGATAATTTATATAGCTGCAAAGAATCAATTATTGACAGGTAAACGTTCATTTTTTATGATAATATTCTATATAGTATGTAAATAAGAAGAATTTTTTTATTTACAGTTTAAAACGTTCTACGGATGTTATGTTCGGTGGAAAACAAGTTGTTATTTGTGGATACGGTGAAGTTGGAAAAGGATGCTCACAAGCTCTTAAAGGATTGGGCTGTGTTGTTTATATCACTGAAATAGATCCAATTTGTGCTTTGCAAGCATGGTAAGCTTAAAATTATCTTTAAAACAATAAAAGCTTTTTGTTATTTCTATTAAAAAATGTGTTAGTTTTTTTATTCAATAATTTTTTTAAATTTTTAGCTTGAACCTTTCTTTTTTATAATAGCAATTTTTTTTGTATTAATTTTTTTCACAAATTTCTGTTTTACTTAGAATTTTTCTATCTGTGTATTAAGATTTTTTAAATTTAATTTTTATACATAAAGAGGATTTTGTAAGAACTTTTAATTTTTTAATTCTGGTTGCGTAAAAGTTTTTCTCTCTAAATTTTTTAAATCTTTAAGATTTTTCCAAAGCAATCTATTTTTTTTTTGGATAATTGCAAATTTACAAAAACTTAAATGTATTTATTATATTATTTTTAAAATTGAATTGTGAGTGAAATTTAAAAAAAAATTGTATTCAAAATTTTTTTCACAAATTATATTTTTTTGAGATTGTTTTCGTGCAGTATCATAAATATTTTTTATTTAATTTAATTGTTGGTGATAAAAACGATATTTTTGCCTAAAAACGTTTTTGTCTAAAAACAATTTTCAATAATCGAAAATACTCTGAAGAACAGTTTGGATGTCGGTAGTCGTGATACTTTCATTTTTAGGGTTTACAATAGTTAAACTAGTTTTCCTTCTATTATAACATTTTTTAAAAAATAATGTAACAAATTAGTTTTGTTAGTGAATTTTAAAGTATTGTAATTTTTTTCTGATTTATTACTAAATAGTATGAATGGTTTCCGTGTTGTTAAACTGAACGAGGTTATCCGAAATGTGGATATAGTTGTGACAGCAACTGGAAATAAAAACGTTGTTGGTCGGGAACATATGGACAAAATGAAAAATGGATGTATCGTTTGTAATATGGGACACTCTAATACGGAAATTGATGTGGTATGTTGATATGTTCTCTAAGAAGAATTCTCTTTTTTATTAATATTTTGTTGTTTTGGTGACATTTTTTTTCAAAATAACAGAATAGTTTAAGAACACCAGATTTAACTTGGGAGAAAGTACGCTCTCAAGTGGATCATATTGTTTGGCCAGATGGAAAAAGGATTATTTTATTGGCCGAAGGACGTCTGGTTAATTTATCCTGTTCAAGTATTCCATCATTTGTAGTATCGGTCACATCGGCTACTCAAGCATTGGCATTAATCGAATTATTTAATGCCCCAGCTGGACGGTATAAATCCGATGTGTATTTATTGCCGAAAAAAATGGGTATGTAATTTTCTTTTTTACCGTTTATTTTTATTAATTTTCTTTCCCAAACAAACAATGCTTGAGTCACTAATTTTGTATATTTAAATCTGTTTTTAAGATTTTGAGGGCTCAAAAAAATAAAAAACATAAAATTGTTAAATAAATAAAATCGCTTCTTATTTTTGTTAATATTTTTTTTACTACAATAAATAAATAAATTTTAAAATTGAAATCTCTTTTTACAGATGAATACGTTGCAAGTTTGCATTTGCCAACTTTTGATGCACATTTGACTGAATTAACTGATGAGCAGGCTAAATATTTGGCTCTAAATAAAGCTGGACCATTTAAACCAAATTATTATAGGTAAAATTTATGCAAAATTAATAGAAGTTCATTAGGTAAACATTGTTAATCGTTTCATTATCTTTTATCTGAATAGGTATTAAAACTGGTACTTTTTGTTCGCCGTCAAGAAAATAAAAAATGATATATTCTGATAGTTCAATTATTAAAGGAAACATTAAGTATAAACAATTAAGGATATAATAAAATAGCATAGGAATTGGTCTTAACTATAATATAATTGGCATGTGTTATTTTTAGGAACAATAACTAAACTATTATATTTTTTTGTGCGAAAAAGAAAAGAAAATTATACTGATAAAAATAATAATAACTAGAAAATGTAATAATTATTCAAAATCGACAGTAACCGATATATTATATATAAAAAAGGATGCAATTTATTGAAAGGAGAATTATTGTAAAAATATTCAATCCAAAAAACTAATAACTAAAAGTAATTTAATTACCTATTATGATTGTATATTATACAAATATAATGGAGGGTAAAAATAGAAATTTAAAAAATCGATTGAATTAATATAAAATTTAAAATCTAATAGTACATATTTGAAAAAAAGACAACTAAAAATATTGTTTGAACAAAAATAAAAATGTTGTTAGGCTTTTATCCTTAAGAAAAATAGAAAATATTGAAAGGATGTTAAAATGATAGAGAATTATTTATTAAAGGTGATGAAAAGTATTTAGTTTGTAATGCAAATAATAAAAATAATGATAATAATAACATATTAGAAACAATGTAAAAACAAAACGAAAATTTAAAGGAAAATGAAATAAAACTGGAAGAATTTATCTTTTAAAAAAGAAATATTTTGATGTATACAAGAACAATAATAAATACTTTTATAGAGAGAAGAGAGTTTTTTTCCCCTAAATGTAATATAAATAATACAAAAGAAAAATATTAAAATATGAATTAAACATTTACAATAAAAACTGAATGAAGAAATGCAGAATTCAAAATAAAATTGTAATAAAAAATTGTTTGTTTTAAGAGAAAAACTAAAAATAAATCGTATTTTTAGAATATAAAGAAAAGAAAATCAGTTTTAATGATGATGTGAATTAACTATTACTGAAGCATATAGCGATGTATATATGAGTAATATTTTTAAAAAGACTAAATCGTAAAATATTTAAGAACAGACGAAGTGAAAACTTTTTGTTTTGTCCGCGAATTTTTATACACTGCTTTTCCCGTGATAATAACAACACCTCTCCCGCCTATTTCTTAAAAATAAAAACTGTTCAATCACTATGAATTTAAATGATACCATAGAATTTTTATAGAATTTGTATTGCTTATTTCTATTTGTTTTCTTTTTTCAACAGAAGTCTAAAAACGTACCAAACATTTATCAATTTCTTAAGGGAAGTCCTTCTGTAAGGATGTTTGAGCGATTTCATTGCTCATTTTCTGCAACCATGTATCTAAATTATTTTGTATCAATTTGTATGTAATTTGTTATTCAAAAATAGGATTTTTTCCATAGAAAAAACTCATTTTTCGAAATTAATTAGTAAACACCTTGAAAGGATTAAGATTTTCATAGATGCATTTTTTGCGTCTTTTCAAATAATATCCATTCTTATTTTTCCATTAACGAATTGGAAAATAAAGAAAAAATAACACTTACGAAAGTTATATCTTTAAAAAAAAATCTATTGTAAGCATGTTTACAAAATTATTTTTTCTGTTCTTAATTAAAATCTAATTAAATAAAATTCAATTTTACTCAATATATATCGCAAAATTTGTTATAAATATTATGTATCGATTGTTGTTAATTATTGAAATTATTGTAAAACTGTCAAAATATATAGAAAAATTATAAAATCAAATAAAAAAACAGAACAAGTAAAATCTTTAGAAAACCGATAAAAAAAAACAAACTAATAATATTATTTTATTAGGGAAATAAGTGATTTTATATATAAATGAACAATAATAAATGATTGTAATGAAATAATAATGAAACTAATAATAATAATAATAACGCTAATACTACAAATAATAAATTCTTATAAAGCGAAACTTTTTTATTTTGGTCAATTAAGAATAATACAAAAAAAATTAATAAAAGAAAGTAAAATATTATTAGTTAAACCAAAAGAAACAGAAATAATTAACTTAATTGAGAAATTAAAATAATTTTAAATTCAAAAAATAAAAATATTTACAAAAAGAATTATTAAATATATAAAATAATTGAAAATAAAATAAAATTGAAACTTTTTAATTTTTTGTATTAAACAAATGGAAAAAGACTATTTTTGATTCTCTTACGTTGCTTCAAATAAATAAATTATATATAAGCAATGATTGCGTGCTTAAGTTCATATATTAAAATATCTTAAAAGTTTGCCATCGCCAAATGACCTATAATCATCGTTTCAGTAGTTTAAAATAATATTTTTTATTCAATTTGTTTTTAAATATTATTTAGCAGTATATAAATATATCTTTTATTTGCTTAAATAAATATAAAGAGATATTTGTGCTTATGAATATCAAATAATTTCTCCAAAATTAAAGTTTCAATTTCTTTGTTATTTAGATTTCCTTCAAAAAATTTGTTTCTTAAATACTGATTATTTTGAAGGAAATCTTATTTTCTATAGTTCGCAATTTATTTCCTATCTAAGTTATCACCTACTGAATTTACCACCAAGTGAATAAAAAAAATGACTGTCCCCAATTTCAAATACCAATAAATTATGTTAAAATATTGAACTTGTTATCAGTAAATTAGAATTTATAAAGAACATTTATGCAAACAATAAAGAGAATCTAAAAAAATTGAAATGAAAACAAAATGTAAAAAGCGACTCAGTATTTTTTTTAACTTTTAATAATATACTTACCTTGTTGTAAGTATAAATCAAGCTTAAAACTAATGTTTTAAGTAAAAATTGAAACGACTTAGCAAAATTTATTGCCAAAAAAAACCCCAAAAATTTTTTGACAAATAATTACAATAATATAAAAATAAAAAAAATATAGATAAAGAAATATTTAATTAAATAAGTATAAGAAAGGGATAAATAAAATTAACTAATATCGTAATAATTAACTATCCATATACAATATATATTAATTTAAAACTATACAAATTAATTGTCTATATATATTTAAAAGCTTAAACAAAGATTAATGATTTCATATCATGCCGAAAGGATGTCTTTTTTGATATTGAAAATTCTTTTGAAAAAGGTTGAATGAGGTAACGGTATTCGGAGAGAAGCGGCGATATTTTTTTTTTTTTAAAGAAAAGATAGTAGGCATTCAGTGTGAAAATAATAGAAAATATATTAGCAGAAAAACTCGCTAAAAGTAAATTAATATTAAATAAGACATTTTGTTCAATTATTTATAAAATTTGTCGGTATATTCAATCGATTTAAATTAATTGAATTATTACCAACCCATATTTTAGTATTATTTGTTAAAAAATAAGAATTTATTTATATTTTTATCATTATTTGTAAGATAATCATTGTTACTGATTCATGTTTTATTTTCTGTATCCACTTAACAATTTTTTTTCTTTGCAAAATACTATTCAGATTTTCACATCTTCTTTTCTTGGTATTTTAATCAATTTATTATTTTCTATACTTATTAATAAACAATGTAGAAACATTAAATTATTAAGATTATATTAGAAAGTATAGACAAACAATAACTTTTATTCCGTTAGAGCATTTAAACAGGCCAATAAAAATTTGTAAAAAATTGGTTTTTTATATAAAAAAAATTTATATAAATTTTAAGAAAAAGAGGAGTTTTTGATTTCGAAAGGTTTAATTTGGAAAAAATTGTAAACAATGGTCAAATTTTTTTGTTTGTTTAACTTTATCTATTTTAAGATATTCTTTAAAGAATATGAAAAAGAAATATTTTGAGAGCATTCTATTTTGAAAAATTTCAAATAATTTAAAATTATTATATGTCATATATTATCTTCTTGTTTGTTCTAAATAAATTTTCTATCGGTCTAAAGAAGTATTCAAAAATTATAATAACAATAATAAAATAGGAAAAAAAAAGAATTTTATATTATTCATTACGTATAAAATTTTTGTTTTATATTTGTTCAATTCATTATTAATTTTAGTTTTTTAATAATCTGTTTTACTGTTAAAAATAATATAAAATATATTATATAAACAAACACACATAAAGGAATGTATTATAAAATAAATAAAAATGTGTTCCATTAATTGTTCATTTTTTTCTCGAAAGGAAATTTTTATTATTTAATGTAAATTTTCTTGAAAACAATTTGGTCAGGTTTTTTTTATATTTATTTCACTAATTTGAAATAGTTTTTGGAGATTTTGAGTATTATTCTACATTAAAACACCATAAAACTGCTATATGTTATCAAATGGCATAATTGATTAATAATACCATATTAAAATTTCTTTCCATAACTTAGCCCATATCATTTGGTTGATAATGTTGTTTTTCTCATTTCGTTGGATTTATTCTGGAAGAATGTACATGGTGCATGCATATTACAACAGTAAGTAAACTAAGGAAACTCAATTTTACAGATCTAGTTGGAAATGAAATGATAAAACTACAATTGATACAATTTTGTCATTTTGAAAAACAATCGCACGTCTACAAAAATATCATAATCAACCAATTAATAAGTTCAGTGTCTTAACCAATTAATAACTTCAACATGGACGATGACATTCTGTATTTGGTCGCTTTGCTAGAGGAAACTTTTCAAAATGTGCATTGTTTGTTAATATGGTAAATAAATAATACGCTTTGATGAGAGATTGTACGTAGGCTACTATATATATTTCTGGCCTAGGCAACACTAAGTGTTGCCAGGTGCGATCTGACATTTCCATTGGAAAGTTTGACATTTTTTAGCATAAACGTACTCAGAACGTTTTGACGTACGACTATCATTTGTGTTGTTTACAGTGACTTGAAAAAATCAATTTGGCAAAAAAATGGAATTAACTCGTGAACATTTTCGTGCGATCATTTTTCACAACTTTCGACGTGGATTATCACGACAAGAGTGCATCGATGAACTTAAATCTTTGTATGGCTATGAAGCACCATCCTATAGCACTGTGAAAAACTGGTACAACGAATTCAATCGTGGCCGACGCTCGCTCAAAGACGAATTCCGTGAAGGTCGTCCAAAAACAGCCGTTGTTCCAGAAAACATCGATGCCGTACGTGAACTGATAATGCAAGACCGTCATGTGACATACCGTGAGATAGAGGCATGCCTAGGCATTTCTCCCACCAGCATACATTCGATATTGCATGAACACCTGGCCGTAAAAAAGGTTTGTTCTCGTTGGATCCCGCACAATTTGACAATCGCTCAAAAAAAGGCTCGTGTGGATTGGTGTAAAGAAATGCTGAAAAAATACGATCGCGGTGCTTCAAAAGACGTTTATAAGATCGTCACAGGTGACGAATCATGGATCTATGCGTATGAGCCCGAAACAAAACAGCAATCGACCGTGTGGGTCTTCCAAGACGAGTCAAATCCAACGAAAGTTGTTCGTGGAAGAAGCACTTCGAAGCAAATGGTCGCTTGTTTCTTTGGCAAAACTGGTCATGTGGCGACTGTTCCGCTTGTGCAACGTAGGACGGTCAATTCTGAGTGGTACACCACCATTTGTTTGCCTGAAGTCTTCGGAGAAATTCGAAAAACGAACAAGAGAAGTCGAATCATTGTGCACCATGACAATGCGAGCTCTCACACATCGGCTCAAACCAGCGCCTTTTTGACCGGACAAAACGTCGAATTGATGGGTCATCCTCCGTACAGCCCTGACTTGGCACCCAATGACTTCTTTTTATTCCCACAGCCAGAAGATGCTGTTGAAGCATTCAAAAACCATGTTTTGGAGGTGTCTCAATCGGAGTGGAAAAAGTGCTTCGAAAATTGGTTTGAGCGCATGCAAAAGTGTATAAATCTTGATGGAGAATATTTTGAAAAACAATAAAACCTTTTTCGTTGATAAATATTCGCATTTTCATTATTAGGCCAGAAATATATATAGTAGCCCACGTATGTCATTCATACAAATGAAGTTGTCCGAAATAAAAAGGTTGCGTTGATTAGAACATGTTAAGACAGAAATAATTCAAGAAAAATATGTTCGCTTCTATTTCAGAGGCAGTAGGAAAAATAACAAGGAATTTAGCTTCGACGGAGTCGGCGATAGAAATTGTAAAGAAAAAGCCGTTAACGAAGATATCTGACATTTTTTTTAGTTAATTTTTTATCAGCCGGAATTGTAACAAAAAAAAAAAACCTTTTCTCGTAAATTTTTTCAACAGCCGTAAAATTTTGCAACACAGGATAAATCAAAAACAATTTTTTTTTTTCATATATATGTATTTTTTTTATCTTTACTTTATTATAATATTTCTCCAGTCAAATGTATTACTTGAAATTTCCATTTAATTACTTGATTTTTATTAATTTTTTTCATCATTTACACAAAAAAAATTTTTATATATATTTATTTTTGTCTCATTCTTTAATTTTTTTAATAATAATATTTTTATTTTTATTATAATTTAAATTCATCAAATTTTTCTTGTGAATCTCTTTTGTCTTTTATATATCATTTATTAATTATTATTAATTATATTATTGTTATTTATTTTATTAATAAATATATGTGTATGTGTATATATATGTGTGTATATATATATATTCTTTTTTTTTAAAACAGTATGGATTTATTTTTAAAATTTTCTCTTTCACTGACACTTTTCCTATCCCCTTGAAAGTTCTATCTTATCGTCAGAATGGAGGAAAATAATTTTTCTTTGACTTCTTTTACTTCTTACTTTTTGATTAAGTTTTGGTTCTCTTATATACGTATATATTGATATAATATTATTTATTTTTCATTTGATTTTATTTACTTTTAATAATTTTAATAGAATATAATTTTGTTGTTCCTCTAAAATCTTATTTTAATTTCGTCAATTTTTTTTCTCCATTTTATCCTTTTTCAATTAAGAAAATGTTAAAATAATTAATTTTATAAATATTGTTGTTTTATTTTTATGGAGGAATATTTGTTTCATTTAAAACAAAAACATTTTTTTACATTGTTCTCTCTTTTTAAAATTTTATGAACAATATTTAATTATATATATTTATCTCATTAATTATTGTTATTATTATTATTATTATTATTATTATTATTATTATTAATGATATTATTAATGATTTAAAAATGTATCATTTGAATTATAACAAAATATTTTTTTTTTTAAATTATGAACAATTTTTTTCTCCAAATAACTGATTGTTGTAGTATCTACTTTATTTTTAATTTTAATCCTTATATTACAAGGACAATTATAATTATTCTTGCAATTGTTTTCAATTAATATTTTTTATTTTATTGATTTTTATTTTAAAGGAACGTTTTTGCCTTTTGAAATTTTTTTCTATGTTAAAATATTAACTAAACATTTATAAAAGAAAACTTCTTGCAGATTTTTTTCTAGAGATATATCTTGCTGCATATGTGAACATTAGAATGGAATTACCGCTTCTAACCGTGGTTTCGACCTCAGGTGCGGCATTCAGAGATTAATAGGGAATTTGTTTTAGAAGAAGGGGATATTTATGAGAAAACAGATTTTTATAAATACGGTAAATGGAGGTTGTGCAAAGATAGTGCAAAACGGGTTTCGACCAGTTTCAATAAGGATAAAGTCCGTTGGGGTGCGCTCCCCTGTCTAGTCGAATACAATGATTTATCGCTACCTCCATACGCAGTCTATTTTCCTTTTCCTTTTTTTATTATTCTCAAATTTTTTTTTGGACCATATATAGCACTTGAACGAACTTTAATAAGCTCTGGCAAGGTAGTTTACGTCCGGCACAAAATAGGTTAAATAAAACTTTCCCTATCTATTTATTATATTAATATAATCACCAAAAAAGTGATTTTATTAATAATATTATAGTTTTTGCTTAATGACAAAATTTCAGCAAACAAATAAATTCTAAATTTTATTAAATTATAAACATTAAATATATTTTTATTAACTTTTGTTTTCAAAAGTGTAAATTGGATAACAATTTAAAAGTGAAAATTAGTTGTCATGAAAAGAAAATATTGCTATCATTTGAAGTGAAGTTAAAAAAATTACTAGTTTTTAATGTTAAAGAAAGTTAAATTTGATAATATGGTAAAACAATAGTAAAAAAGTTTTAGTAAAATATCGGCCCCCCAAAAAAATTGCTAATAAAATTCTTTATAGCACCAAAAAAATAAGGTGTTCTTATAAGATGTTTTGGAGCTTTTGCTATTTTAAATATTTTTTTTATTAAAACTTGTCCGTTATAATTTTTAGTCAAAATTTTCAGTCAAATTTTAGTTAGTAAAAATTTTCAAAATAATATATTTAGTCACAATTCACAATAAAAATGATATTGTAGTTTTTCTACTCTGTGCGATCTAAGGAAAACAACATATAAAAAAAAACCAATTTTATTTTCCGGTTTTATAAAAAAAAGAAAAAGATTTTATGAAACCATATATGTATAAGCATAAAACGTGTATTTTCAAACGACAGGTGGTACGTAATTTATTTCTTGTAAAAATTAATAAATCTATGGCAAATGATAAAAAATATAAAGTGGACAAATATTTTTTATGAGAGTACATGACAGTTTAACAGATGGCGACAGAAGAGTTTAGCAGATTGTGAATGATCTGCTGCCATCTACCGTAAAGTAGTGAAGTCATATTGACGATTTTGGTGTTCTGTGTCGTATTAAGCAATACTAGGAGTATATTTAAAATAAATCTGCAAGACTCTTTTAAAAATAATAATAAATAATAATAAGAAAAAAATTTGCTAATCAATGTGTGGATGTAGGCAAATATACGACATCGAGTATTTTTCATGTCGGTATACATATCCTTAAATTGTAAATTTTATCCTTAATTGATTTAATTAATAATCTTTTATCTTATTTGTTAATATTTTTAGTACAATTATTATTATTAATAATATTATTGTTATTGAATTGTTCTTTTTTTTTGTTTGTTTTTTAAACGAATCCATACCCATATTATCTTATAAATGTGTTTTTTTTTTCGTCAATGTAAAAAATCTCATCATCCCTTATTTCACCTATTATAGTTAGTATAATCTATTTATTTTTCAAAATTTTCTTAACATATTTACATAAATAACATCCTTAATAATATTATATATGTATGTGTGTATTTATGTATATTATTGATTATTTTCTTTATTGAAATTTATTTTGTATTTCTTTTATTGTATTTGATTGAAAAGTATTTGACAAAAAATAATAAATTATAATTAATATTATTAATTATTTTTACTTTTGCTTATATTATTATTTTTTTTTTGAATAATAAAAAGATTTCTTTGAGCTAGTATTTAAACCTTTTTAAAATAATTTCTTTTTGTTTTAGTTAAAAGTTTTTTTTTTTAATTTTCCAATTTCTTTGTTTATTTTGTAATTTTTGTTTGTTCTTAGTAAACTTGTAATATTATAGTAAACTTTGTTTACTCTTACCATTACCATCACCATATTTAGTAAATAATAGGCAAAATAAAAATAAAATTTTTATATTAAATAAAAATAACTAAAGTTTTAACGAATAGTATACTGTTTTTCTCTTTGAGAAAGAAAACTATCGTAATTATTCATAATTATTTATTATAAATTTTTGAAGCTTTTGAAAAAAAACCTTTATTGCTTTTCTTATTTAGCTTTTTACCATATTTTGTTTTAATGATACTAATATAATAATATTTTGTTATATATTTGCCATTCTATTAGTATAAGAATATCTCGAATTCTTTGCTAAAAGATATTTAAAATTAGGCCAATATTATGGTTCTTTGGAATAATTTTGTTGCATTATATTAATAGTAAAAAGAGGTTTAAATAATATTTTAGATACGTTGAATTTAATTAAAATTTAACTGTTTATAAAATATTTATTTATAAAAAATAGATATTAAAATATTATAATAGCATATTTTAATTATGATATTTAATCTAAGCGGTCAGTTAATTATTTTTATAGGACCTTTTAAGTGATTTTTTTATAGAGGCCATTGATTTTTTTAAAGTGTTTATTTAGAAATAAAAATAATTTCAATTGGACAATTTTTTACGATACCTGCCTTTGATTGATTTCAAAAAGTGGTCTCAAATAGTTATGATCACTATTATAGCCTAATTTTCTTTTCAGTATAAAAATTATAAATTTTTTGGGCACTATTCTATGATGTCTTCTTTATAAAGCTGCCAACAATTTTTATAAAAATTAAAAAACATTTTCTTTCAAAGAAATAAGACCTAATAGCTTCTAAATTTATATTAAGCTAAGAAAAAATATTTTTCTCAGTGAAGTCTTTTTTAACTTTTGTGAAGAGGGAAATTTTTTATTTGATGTTAAATTGGTTTTGAGAAATTCGTAATTTTTTCTCTTAATTTTATGGCAATAAGAAAATTTTTTTAGCTTTTTTTTATAGCAAATAATAAAAAAAGTATCCTTCAAAATTGAACAGTCCTTACTTATCGTAAATAATAAAATAATTCCTCAAATTTTTTATGGTAAATAATATAAATCTTCTTAAAAAATTTTATGGTAAATAATAACCAAGCATTTTTTAATTTTTTTATGGCAAATAATAAATAAATTTTCAAAAATTTTATCTCTTTGGTAAATAATAACAAAATAAATATTTTTATAGGTACTTTTTGCTATTTGTAGAGTATTCTTTACTATTTAGCCTTAGGAAAAAAATTTGTTTGAAGTGAAACTCAAAATAAGTAGTTACTTTTAATTATGGATAATTAATTATTGAGTGAAATTTCTTTAGGAATAGAAGCTGTAACTAATAATTTTACTATGCCTTTTGAATGGTTTTTACTGCAGAATGTATTTTTTTAATTTTTCCTTTTATTTATTTATATTCAAAGAAGTTTTTTTTTTTTTGATAAATTCGAAATAATATTAATAGTATAATAGTTCATAAAAAATTAATGCAAATAGACATTTCTTAATATTTCTAAACATTTTGTACATCCATTTTTTTTATTTTTTTTGAATAATAATCGTACTTAGTACCTTTTGGAAATGGGTGGCATATTATACATAGATTAATTTCTCAATTTTGCTATAATATTTTTTCATTTTTTTTCTCGGGTGGGCGCATTTTATAAATATTTCTAGTTTTATTAATAGTAATATTATTAATACTACCATATACATATATATATAATATCAATTAAAAACTATATAGTATATGATTTTTTTTATATTATTGTTTGTAGAAAAAAAAATCGTTGTATTTATATTAATTAATTCATTTATATATTTTATGGTAAATTTGAATTTGTGTTGATAAAATAAATAATATGTTTTTTCTTCTTCTATATATATAAATTTATAGTATGTCACGCATTTGCTTATATTATTCGTTTGTATTTTATGTAAGTTTTGATTCTTTCATCAATTCTAGCAATCATTTTCATCATTTTAATAGTAGTTTTATTATATTTTGGGATGTTTTTTTTTTTGTTTTTGCTTTTTAAATGTTTCATCTATTTTACAACCAATGATGAGCTTTACATAATTTTATAGTGTATATTATACTTTTCCTTTTCATTTTCTATTTGAAATATTTTATTTTGGTAGTTTTGATGTCATACTTTTACTTCGATTTGTTCTCTATTCCTTTTTACCATGTATATATGTATGTACATATGCACTTGTATCTGTTTATATATATACTTTATTTATTGTTAAATTAATAAAAAATTTCCATAAAAATGTAAATTTAATGTTATTTTAAAAATCATTTTGTTCGTAAACTTAAGTTTGTTTTTGTTTGTTTATTTGGATATCTTCAATTATAATTAAAATAAGCGTTTTCAAATTCATATAATTCCCTCTTTTTATGGTTACTATTTTTATTATAAATTATTGAGTGAATTAACTTAAAAATAATGTTTTTTTTTCTTCAATATAATAATATATCTATAAATATTTTTCAATATAATTTTTTTTTTTTAATAAATTTTTTTAAAAGTTTCTTTTTTATACAAACATTTTCTATTAGTATATTATTAATATTCAATTAAGATAATATTATATTCATTTTTTTTTTAATAAATATTATGTGTTTATTAATTTAATATTTAAAATTTATGCTACTTTCATTTTATTTATTAAATTTAATTTAATTTATTATTTATTTATGATTTTTTTTTAATAAGTATTTATATAATAATTCACTTATTTGCAATATTAGTATTTTTCACTTACATTTATATATATATATATATAAATATATATACATATATGTGTATGTGTGTGTTTGTATATATATCCTTTTATATACCATATATTAACATTTAATGATTTGTTTGTGGTTTATAATTTTCTGTTTTAATTTATTTTAAATTTTTTACGAACAAAAAAAAATGAAACAATTTATAGTGGTATAATTATACAATACAATAATTGATTTAGTAATAGAATAAAATTATTAATGAAAATTAATGCACTTCTGTTTTTTTTTTTTTTTTTTTTTTGGTGTTATGTACGCATAATAAGTTTTTCTTTTACGATTTAAATTACTTAGACTCTATTAAATATTTATTTTGGTATAATTTTTTATTTGAAAAAATAAATTTTATGAAAAAATCAATCAAAGCTGTAAGTAAAATATGAAATTTTTTTTTGTAACAATAACGTTCAAATTAAATTTATAAATTTCATAAAAAGTTTTTTTTTTTTTTTAAAGAAATGTTATTGTTTTTGTACTTAATTAATTGAAAATTATTGATTGAAAATGTTTCGTTTTTTAATGATGTTTCTTCATCATAATTTTAAAAATAGTTTCAAATTTTATAAATTGGCGCCAGATTATAAATAACTTTTTCATAAAAAAAAAAATAAAAAAATTATTAACACAAATGATATTATTGACTTTTGGTAAGAAGAAATTTTTGACTTTTAACAAGATGAAATTTTTCATTTTAGATTAAAAAAAATATCTTGAATTCTTGTAAATAGTAAATCAATAAAAACTTGTGTCAATTTTGGTAAATTCGCAAAAAATAAAAAAATTCCATTTAAAAAATTATTTATTTATTCAATATGGTAGGTATGAGAAAAAATATTATAAAATTTATTATGCTATAAAATTTAATGATTAAGTTTTACAAACTTTATAAAATTATACATTTTGTTTAGTTTGGTATAATTTTATAACTTTAAACAAATATCAATTTTTAATTTTCATAAATAATTTTTATAAATAGAATTTTTCCAATTCTATTTCAATTATTTGATTAAATATTTAAAATGTCACTTTACTAAGAGATTTCCATATATTTTTTTTTAACTTTATATCTTTTTCTGTATTCTTACATGATTTGTCAATTTTTTTTTTCGGTGATTTTTTTTATTGTTTTCAGTTTTTAATATTCATTTCCCTATAAATATATTTTTTTTTTTGATAAACAAAATTATGCACATTTGTATGTGTATAACCATTAAATATTAATACATACTCTTTTATTAATTAATCTGAAAGTTTTAATATAGTTTTTTTCTTCTTCTTCTAATTAGTTAATTCACTCATATTGGAAATTTATGAATATTTTACAATCGTCCCATTGATAATAAAATTTCTTTTCATTTCTTCTCCAATTAATTAATTTTCACCTTGATTTAAATTAAATTATACTATAATATATATTAAATTTTATATATTTATTTATGTATGTATGTATATATTTATGTATGTATCGGTTATGTATGTATTTATCTAATTAATCCTTTATTAAATTTATTTCAATTATATTTACCATTTATTAAATATATATTATTACATATTTTTATTGTTGTTGTTTTTTTTTTTGTTCATTTTTATGAAATTTTTATTTTCAATATTTTTATTTATTAAATAGTTTTTTTTTTATAATTTTCTATAATTTTTTTCCTTCAAATTTACATTTACATTTACATTGTTTTTTTTTTCTTTCTTTCTTTCATAATATGAATTTTTTTTATTATCCATAAACAATGGCTTTTACTTATTGTAATTTTAATTATTATTATTATTATTTTTTGTTATTAATATTACTTATAGTTTCAATTATGTTTATTGTATTATTTGAAAACATTTACATTATTTTATGAAAGAATTTTTTTAAGTATATATGTATATTGTGTAGATTTTTTTTACATACGAATATGTATGTTATGTATGGATAATATGTGTGTTTAGAAGAAGTTAGATGTGACACACTTACAAGAAGTTTCCATATTTTCCCATACGAATTTCAATTATAATAATAATAGTAATAATATTTACTATAATTTTGATTACAAGTATTTTTTCTTTTACTATAATTAATTTAATTCGTATAGTTTTTTTTTTCTAAAATATTTTTTTATTAACTTAAATAATTTGATTTTGTTTGAAGAACGTTTTCCGAATGAATCCAATTGATTGTTTTCTGTAATTAATTATCGATTCTTTGATGTTGTTGTTGTATTTGGAGCTTTCATTTTAATTCATTTAAATTAAGGGTGGAAATTTATTTAGCTTTTTTTTTATAGATCTTTTTTGCCTTTTCTGTATAGTAAATTACCGATATATATTTTTATAGCATTTTAGGTTTAAATTTTTTCAACAAATACATACATATATCCTTATTTATATTGTAATTGTGGGTATTTTCTTAATATTTTACATTTTTTTGTTTTTTTTGGAGTACTTTTCTGTTTATGCATACTTCTTTTACGTTATATATGTATATTCATTCCCCTCTATAATTTTATTCGAATTTTGATTTATATATATATTTTGTTTTTGGGATTATCTATTTCTTTTCTTACAGATTTTTTTCTCCCATTTTACAATTTATAAATTATTTATTTAAAATTTATAGAAGTCATCTTTTAAGTACATATAGTAATATGGACGTAGCTTGTGATATGATCGGTTGATGACATGCTGTTATTGAAAATATGCAAAGGATAATTATAGCTAGATTTGATGGGCGCGGTACACCACTGCTTGTCTGCATTGCAGCTGGATGTTCACCTAAAAAAAAAGGAGTTTTTTTTCTCTTTATTATAAAAAATGCATTTTTGTATTCTTTAAAAAATTTTAATAAATATTTTTTATTGAAAAATAGTTTTCTATGATATTTTCAGTACAAAAACTTATTTTTTAAATATTTGTAAAACGATGCTGGTTGAATTGAGCAGGGAAAGGGGTAAGAATAAATTTTAACTTAAAAAAAAATACCAATCAAATATATTTATAAACATATTCTTTTCAGTATGTGAAATTATTCTGAATACTTTGAGCATTTTATTTAAGAAAACACTGTAAACTAATTTAGTTTAATGAAATTAGAAAAATAGAAAAAATATTAAACTAATTTTTTTGTTCGATCTTTGTTTTCATAAAAAAATTTATTACAAATGTTTCTACAGCAAGCTATTAAACAAATTTGTACTAAATTTTTAATAGTATACTATAAAGTCAATTAAATTTTAAGATTTACAAGAAAAATAGTACAACTACTCGTATTTAATGAAAGTTTTATAGTGCAGAATGCAATTGGTTTAAGATGACTCAACGTTCTACTATTATAGAATGCACTAAAATTTATTATAGAGCGTATTTAGTTGAAGAGAATACCACTATTCAGTTTGCTTGTGAACAGGAATATTTGCAATTTTGCAAAAATGTTGCTTTATTCAATTTTCTTTGGAATTTATTACTTTTAGTATTTTAAATTTAAGACTATTTTCTAAATTGCAATAAAATGTATGGATTTTATGATATTTTGTAATGTAGAGAACATTTACCTGATTATATTGATTTTCATTAGAGAAATTCTAAGATGGAAAAATATTATCTAGGGCAGGGTTCGGCAACCTTTTTTTAGCCGCGGGTCAAAATCAACCAAAATGTAAGAATTAAAAAGACGTTTGAGATATTTTCGTATTAAGAGAGTCTTTTAGTAAATAATAAGATATATTTTTATTATTTATACAAGAAACATGACTACAGTCAAACTAGCCCTTTTCAAGAAAGTTTCTATAGTTTTAACTATTTTATTTGGTAGTTAAAAAATCTAAAAATATAAAATGGTAAACTTTAAAATACTTTGACATTATCAACTAATCTTTTGTAAATAACACTAAAAAAATTTAAATATATTTTATATAAACAGAAACTTAATCGACTATAACGTGAACTGAATGTGGAAATTAGAAAGCACCTATAATAAATGTCATGAAATTTAATACTCTCGTACAAAAGAACATTATACCCAATGAAACAAAATGATGGTAACTGGGCAAAAACATACAAAGAAAAGCTAAAGTATTTTCTAAAGATTTGGTAAATACATTTGCTCCACATGATGATATAGAAGACAAATCGTATACCAACAAAATTAACGAAGAACTAATGTTCCCAGTCCCTATAAGTCCTCCTTACAAAAATTTTAGGCCTTGGAAATTAAAATTTTTGAAAAACTACTATTAAAACGACTCTTCCCAGTTCCAGTTGTTGAAAAAAATATTCCCAATTTGACTTCCGATCTGAACACTGATCACCAATTTTGCTTCCGATCTTAACACTCCACTATCTAGCAATGCCATCGCATTATTGATCACATTAAATCCTTTCTTAAGAGGAAAGAGTATTGCCGAGGAGTATTTTTAGACATCTCGCAAACTTTTGATCGGTTGTGGCATCCTGGACTCCTCTGGACACTCAAAAGCTTTCTTCTTTCAACATACTACCTTATCATAAATTCATATTACTCCCAACGTCATTTCCAAGTTGCAATTAACTCAGAATTCTCAGAAATATATCCTATTCTAGCCGGAGTCCCGCAAGGCAGTATCCTTGGTCCCATTTTATATAATATTTATACCCATGACATTCCATCTGATCCTAATATTATCATTGCTACTTATGCAGATTATTTCAGATGATACGGCCATATTTGCTATCCATACAAATCCTGACATAAGTTACAACAATTTACAATTCCATATCGACAACCTTCAATCCTGGTTTAAGAGATGGAGAGTGAGGGTATATCAGACTAAAAAGAGTTGAAGCCACTAGACGTTACCGACAACTTCTTAGACTACTTGACAAATGCTCGGAACTAAAAATTATAAAACCTGTTTGGACTTATGGAATTGAACTTTAGGGTTCAACGAAACGTTCCAATTCCTATCGCGTCCAGGCCTTACAATCTAAGATCCTCCGTAAAATTGTTGATGCCCCCCTTCATGTTCGTAACAACATAACACATTGTGATCTAAATGTTCCCTTTGTTCAGGACCTGTTCATTGCCCGCTATCAAAAATTTCACTCCTGTTTATCATAATCAACTTCTGAGAGAATTGTCCTGTACTGCCCTCCCCAGAAACACTCATCAGAGACTTAAGAGACAATGGCCGAGAGATTTTCTAGAGGAATCTAACTTCCATTAATTGGAGAAACGCCGATGGGTGTTTACTCCCACTTCATAATACACAAGATTGTAAATTAATATGTTATGTAAATCTGCTTGTTACAATACAATTGTAGTAGCAGATAAAAAAAAATATTGCGTTTCGGTTCTTTAATTAATAAATTTGTAGTCACGTTAGACGCTATCCCTAATAAGGCTCTTAATTCGATATGTTCCTTCTAAATAAGAAACGATACATATACTTTGTTACGGATAGCTACTAAAATTTTTAGCATATTTATTTTATATTTAAAACAAAGAATTTTCCCAAATAATAATTTTTTTTAAATTGGAAAGAAGGCAAAATTCATTACGATTGTCGACATTTGTAATATGCTTATAAGATTTTCATGTGTACATAAATTTATATTAATTTTATAGGAACTCATTTGTTGATAAAAAATTTCAAGAAAAATTTTTATTCGATAATTTTAAAAATGTAATTTCTGAAAAAATTAACGTAATCAAAATAAAGAAGGATAGAAACAATATGAAAATTTACTTTCAACCCAAAATTCAGTCTGCTATAATTAAAAAAAAACAACGATAACAATACTATCAAATAATAGGTTTTTTTTTTTGTAAATATTCATAAAATATAAGCAGGCAGATTTATGGATAATGGAAACTGTAATAATACCTGCTCTTTTGCATACTGGTGGTTACTGTGAGTAAAAACTTTTGTTTCAGCAAAAGCAGATTATTATTATTATGAATTTTTTATTTCGAAAATGGGAATTTTTTTTTTATATTTGAATGGAAAATTTTTTTTTTTTTATAAAAAAACACCACACCTAAAAACTAACTCCGTACTTTTCATATTTGCAGATTTATATAAACAAACTGAACAAAAAGCTCATCAGAAAACAAAATACGAAATGGTAGTAGATTTGAGATTGATTTTTTTTTTTTTTTTACTTTCGAGGGTAAAATACAAACTTTTCTATTAGGAGCAAAATATTATCATTAAAGGAATATGCTTGGCTATTATGCAAATCCGAACTAATGAGAAATCCTGCTGTTTTTTGGCTGAATCATTTGAATCGGAATGAGTTCTAAAATAAAAATATTTTAATTATTAATCTTTCGTAGTCAAGCTGGGAAAGAGCAATAGTATCTGTGTGTGTGTGTGTGTATGGTGGTAATATGATAGTTTTGTAATAATAGTTTAGAAAATTTCAAATATTTCATGTATACAAACACTTTTGCACATGTTTTACTATATACTGGATAGATAGAATCTGAGAAAAGGTAGACGAAAAGTACGATATGATAGCATTGCGGTTGATATTTGTATTCCTATTACATAAAATATCCTTCCCATTCTAAGAAGGGGGTGGGGGAATTTTGGGCCGCAGTTTTTTTTGTCCAGATCTATTTTTGAATTCCATATGAAAATTTACATATGCACACAAGGGGGCATTTATGGTACTGAATTTAGTTAGAACAAGCAGTTTACGGAAATATGGCCAGAACTATGAGCATACCTTAAATCGATATCCCAATACAACGGATTCTTACCTTAGAGCGTAAATTGTACGCAATATTTGTGTAAAAGCACGATATGAGCATATACCAGATAATGGAGAGCCTTTGTGTGAACATGGAATAATAACGACAATGATAATGATAACAGAAATGATAACAGATAACTTTGGAACGGGCGAATATTGTATCAAAGTAAATATTTTTCGTGTTTTAATACAATTGCCAAGGATATATAAGATAGGTGAGAGATACTTTCTGATAATAATTTATGAAGGATAAAACTAATTGAATTGAAACTGAGCTGCTAGGATTTTTCTCTACTATCAACGACTGAATTTTATCTAAATAACATGGCTACGTATCGGCATCGTTTCGGCATGATGACATATTTGGCATTTTCAATTTATAGTTGAACGAAAAAAACTAAACGCAAACAAAAACGCAAATGAAAAAAGAAAAAAAAACGAACTCCAATATGTTAGGAGGTAGGATTCTGAAGCGTCCTAACTAGGATTGTAGCCACTATTTTAGGATTGTGGAAACGTGTTGTGTTTTGATTTTACTCCTCATCTACCATTATAAACCCTCGCCCTTAAAATGAGTTACTCCAAGTTCAACTTGAAAATTCCCCAGATATTATATGGAATAGAAGAAGTTTATCTTAACACCTTCAGAATGAGTATAGCGTCGTAGGTGCTGCTGCATAACTTATTATATTATAAGGATACCGGTATCATCTTTGAGAAGACATGTTTTTACTTAACGGTAATACCCAATCAAAAACACAAAATTTACTATACTAACTTTCATATCTACATACACACACACATAAATACATTTATAAAAAGCTTTATACAGTGAATAGCATATTATTCGAATACATGGCAGCATTTTCTATTTTCTAGCAGATTTTATCAGAACAGAAAATTAAATTTCATTCGTTTCCGTCTACCTTGGCCAACCACCACCCACTATCAGTACCATTCCTCTCTCTCTCCTACAATTTTTATATATTAGTTTTCTTATATTGCTCTATTCTATTTATTTTTGTAATGAAAATCAAAATACGATTAGATATTTTTTGTCCTGTTAAACTTATTTCCTAGTTTTTTTTTTTTTTTTATCGATACACCATCCGGACGCGCACTTAAATATAGTTGAAAAATAAAGGAAACAAAATGTTTAAAAAAAAAAAAACTGTCTTCGTCCTGTTCAATATATATTTTATTACAGGCATCCTGATTTCATTTTAAGCATATAATTTTTTTACATTTGAATGCACAAAATTAATGGAAAATCGTCAATTTCATGATTGGTTTTCGAAATTTTTTATTTCATTTTCATTTCTAAACAGTTTATTTATTTAATCATACGTGTACGAACTTTTACTATTTCCAATAGAATTATATTTTAACAATAATAAAATTAATTAAAATTAATTATTTGTATATATAACATATCAAAAATAAAACAAAAATTGATTTATTGGAAAATAAATTGACTTTTCAATATACGAGGGTCGTTCAATAAGTCCTTAGAAAAAGATGCAAAAAAACTGTTTTTTCCATCTTTTTCTAAGGACTTAATCTTCTTTTAGCTCTATACACTTTTCCAACCATTTTTAAAAAAATTTTATCCCGTCCAAAAAATAGGATTTCGGAAGTTCTGCAAAATACTCATCCGTTTGAGCAATGACGTCCTCGTTGGAAGTGAACCGTCGTCCGCCAAGCCATTTCTTCAGATTGGGGAAAAGAAAGTAGTCAGTCGGGGCCAAATCTGGTGAATAAGCGGGATGCTGCAACAATTCCATTCTCAATTTCACAATTTTGGCCATGGAAACAGCGCAGGTGTGCACACGCGCATTGTCCTGATGCAAGAGGATTTTTTTCTTCTTCAGATGGGGGCGTTTCTCTTTGATTTCCTCGCTCAACCGTTGCAATAACGACGCGTAATACACTCCTGTTATTGTTTTTCCTTTTTCCAAGTAGTCGATAAAAATGATGCCCTGCGAATCCCAAAAGACCGTGGCCATCACCTTGAAGGCCGATGGTACAGGTATTGCCTTCTTCGGAGCCCGTTCACCCTTGAAAATCCACTGTGATGACTGTCTCTTCGTTTCTGGAGTGTAGTAGTGTATCCAGGTTTCGTCCACAGTGACATTCGACGAAGGAATTCGGCAGGATTGCGATGAAAGAGTGCCAACATAGCCTCAGAGTCCACTACACGATTGCGCTTATTCTCCTCTGAGAGCAAACGCGGCACCCATCTTGCCGAAATTTTTTTCACAGACAATTTTTCATGCTAAATTGAAGCGACTGTAGCTTGTGATATGCCCGTGGCCTCAACTAATTCGCGCACTTTAATTCGCCGATCGTTCAAAACCAGATCGTGGATTTTGTCAATGATTTCAGGAGTAGACACCTCAACTAGGCGTCCTGAACGATGTTCATCTTTTGTGGATGAACGGCCACGTTTAAATTCATTCACCCAATTGTAAACCGTCGCAAACACAGGTGCAGATGTGCCATGAACTGCATCCAACTCGGCTTTGATTTCTTTCGGGCTTAAGCCTTTCAAATGGAGATGTTTGATGACAGCCCTAAACTCGTTTTTTTCCATTGTTATGCACAAATAAATGTCGTTAACTTTACTCGACGCTATGGATTGAGCTGAAATTTTGACAGCTTTCCTGTTGACAATGCTACTTACACAAAAAAATCATTACCGACACTACGAGCTCAATTTTTCGGATTTTCTAAGGACTTATTGAACGACCTTCGTACTACACGGACGACTATTTAATAAATGGAATGTAGCAGAAAAGTTATGAGAGTGACTTATGAGATTTTTAGCTTAAATATAATTTTTGATTATCCCTTGGCTTTTAGTTTTATAAAGCGTAGAGTGAATTTTAAAAGTGAAATTATTCTTAAACAAATACTTTTGTATTTGAATGTTAATTAAATTCGTTTTATGGAATAAATTTTATCAGATTATTAAGAAAAATTATTTCCGAAATTCAAGTCCAAATTTTTCAGAACAAGCTTACTAAATAGTGAATAAAAAGTAATGCAGGAAAATGTGAAGGGAAGGGGGGGGGAGGGTGTACTGTGTTAAGAATAGGTGGCTTGGGTATCACAGACATACATTTTTTTCCCCGACTAATATTCACAGATAAAGAAACCTGTGTGGCATGGATTGGAGCATTAAAGTGTCTACAATGTATAATCTGACTCGAACAGCACTATTTCTTTCAAGGACATCTTTATAAAAAAAAACTTGGTTGACCAAATGTTCTGGTTGGTTGACCAAAACAGCACTATTTCTCCTATTAGATGGAGGCATTTTTGCTACTCTTCGTAGCAGCGCTGGAAGTCTTCAACTGGAATCGTCTTCAGCTCTTCGGTTACACTTCTTTGGACATCATTGACACTGCTAAGTCTATATCCTGTCAAGTGTTTGTTTTTATGTTAAGCAAATGTCACATGGACTGAAATCAGGTAAAAAGGGCGCTTAGGGACGACACGGGTCGTTATCATGGTGGAGTACCCAAGTTTCTGCAATGTCTGATCCAACGTGCAGATCCCCTTTTCGAAGCGCCTTTTGAGGGGCTTCAATGTTCATCGACGGTGTGACCTTACAGGAGCTCTTACTCATTCCACAATTTTGAAGGTCACACCTGAATACAAAATTTGATTAATTTTCATTTTTTTGATGTCCACACTGATGCACTACAAGACTATAGGGTCGTGCGTTTATTAACGAAAAAAAGTTTTGAGATGAGGAAGTTCGTAATGCAACTATTTGGCCATATATCGGAAACAATAGTAAAATGTTTTTTTTTCTTCTAATTTTTTTAAATTTTTATAAGGGTTAATTAGAGAAATTAAATTTCATATTGTAATTTTTGTTAAGTCTTAAAGTATTTTTTATATATATTTGGCATTTTCGTTTAATACAAAAAAAAAATACTTTTTGCGCATTTCAAATTTATAAATTTAGCTCACAGATTCAAGAAAGTATTTTGAAAATTTTTAACATACAAAATGGTATTGCGAAATCCATAAAAAAATTCTTATTAAAGATCTTTTTTTTAATGAAATTTTTACTGTTTAAAATAAAATAAAAATTGAAATATTAAAATTAAAATAACTTTTGGTTTTTTGATTTTATTTTGTTTATTCTGTATTTATTAAATCTATTTCGCTTAATAATCTGAGTTAGCTGAATTCGAACTCAGACAGACGGTATTGTTTTTATAGATTGGTTTTTTGTTTAAGCAAATAAAAATACTTTACAAATATAATTTTGGAATATTCAATTTTAATTGGATATATTTAAAAAATCTTTGAAAAAATCATAAGAATAAAGTTGCCTACCATTTAAAACATGAACTTGAACTGATGCTGGTATTGCTGCAGCCGGTACACAAGTATAATTACCAGAATCTCTAAGGGATGCTCGGGTCAACATTAGACGACTTGTTGTGCCGACATCGGTTTTTTCTGTTTCTAAACTGATACCACCACGTACTGAATCGAAATCAACTATTGATGATCCATGATACCTTTAATAATAAATTATATTGAATTAATATTGTTTTTATATTAAATTTATTATTGAATTTTTTTCATTGTAAAAATTTTATTTAATACTTTTAGATTTATATACAATATATAATAAAAAGGAAATTTTCAAATTTTATATTTATCTTACACGTATAATGAGAGAAACTTATGAAAATTAAGATTTTTTTTTTTTAATTGATTGAAAATATTTATTGAATAAATAAAAATTTACCATGAAACCGATGATGCATGAATATTGACAGAGCACGAAAGCGATATTGTACTATCACGTTTCACGTGCACTTCTGTTGATCCAAGAATTTTTGCTCGAGCAGCTGAAATATATACAAAAAGTTCCAAAATATATAATCGATCCCACACAAAAAAAAAATAAATAAAGAAAAATCTTTAATTTTACTTATTATATGCTGTATCATAGCATATTACATAAATTTGTTACTAAAATTAAATAAACATAATTGATATATTTTTTTTTTGTAATAATTTTAAAAGAGATAATTATTAAGTAATAAATTTAATTAAATATTTGTTTAAATATTTACTTATAATTAAATAATAAAAACTGTCGCTAATAAAATTGTGGTATAAGAAATTGATAAAATAACATACAATATGATTTTAAAATATTTCTTAATTCTTATTGTATAAATTTTAAATATGAAAAATTATTCTTATTTGCAGCATTAGAAATAGAATTAATATACGAAAAATGAAGCTTTCAAGGGATGTGACATGATTTTGATAATAACAATCAGCTTAAATAATAAAATTGAAAATAATATACTGAAATCTAGATTTAGATAAATATTTAAAAGAGGGAATGAAATAGAAATTTTAAATGTTTAAAAAAAAAATGTTAAAAATATTTTATAAAGCTTTTATATTTTTAGTTAAAAGAGAAATTTTTTTTTCTAATATCTGACGAAATGTGACAAAATGATTCGCTAAAAATACAAAACGATCTAATACTTCCACTTCTTATGAGTTTTTTATGGAAAATTTTTTTTCCATCGTATATTAAAAACGTACATATAATCCATCGACTTCTCAGTAAAAAAGCTCACGGCTATGATTTAATAACAGCTTCTATATTAAAGAAAATCTCAAAAAAGCTTTCGTTTTGCATAACTATTATAATATTCTTAATAGTATTCTTTGCATTATCTTTTTTCCACTATTCAGTATATAATCCGCCATTAAAATAATTTTCAAACCGAACAAACCAGCAAATTATCCAAAGTTTTATAGATATTTTAGCTTATTGACAATTTAAAAAAAAATACTTTAACAACTCATTTTAAAATATCTTTATCCTATTCTTGAATATGCCAAAATTATCCTTGACAATGTCATCGCATAGTTAGTAAATATCAACTAACGGATCATAAACGTAAATTAGAAGAATAGTTTATATATAATCTTTACCGTCCGTCAAAAATCATCTGCCTTCCTGTACATAACCACTATGTGACCAAGTATGCTACCTAGCACTAGAGAAAGTCTTTATCTGCAACCCTCATACAGGCATAAAAAGACTTGAACTTAAAAGACATTAAGTGTTGGAATATGAGTATTTACAAAACCGGAGAGTCGATCAAATCTTATACAAAACCTCTAACCTACAATAAAATTTTTAACCTGATTTGGCCTAATGGAATTGAAATTTGGACTTATAAAATGCATGCAAATTATTCTCGAATCCAATCCCTTCATTCGGAAATACCCTGAAAACCGTTAGTGCCGCATTCTGTGTTCACAAAAAAATTATTAATTTTGACTTAAATGTTCTCTTTGTTCGTGATTTCTGCGTTTCTCGTTATAAAAAGTTTCATTCTCAATAATTTTACTACTACAATCATCTTGTTAAAAAACTCTCCTCTATTTAAAGAGAAATTAGCGAAGAGATCTTTTGATATGATAGCATATCGTAGAGGATAAAAGTCTCCACATATATGAGAGAAAATTTCTATCCCAGAAAAATTGATAAGACTAACTACACTGGCCATGACTAGTGTGAGAGGAAGACTAAAAGTAACAATCACAATAGTCTCCGGTCAGGAGACGCACTTTCGTGCATTCTCTTTAATCTAGCGCTGGAAAAAGTGATTCGAGACTCAGGGGTAAGCAGAAGAGTCCACCCAGCTTCTAGTATACGTCGACGATATCGATATTATGTGTCGATCAGAAAGAGCTGTATGAAAAGTCCTAATCAAGGTTGAGTCGGCGGTAAAAAACTTGGGCTGCACATAAACGAAGATAAATCAAATTACATGGAAGGCTGCACATAAATGAAGACTAATGTATTAAGCACTCTTTCAAAGCTATTAGCTTTTATCTATCTCATATACAGATAAAAGGTAATAGCTTTGAAAGAGTTAAATCATTTTCCTTTTTGGGGTCAAGGGTCGCAGCCGACAAAAACATGGAGGAAGAAATCTACTCATGGATCCTGAAAGTTAACGGAGCCTATTTCAATCCATCTAAATTATTTCACTAAAAATGCTGACTATAACATCGAAGCTTTTGCGGTACAAATACTAAAATGCCAGTCCTCATGTCTTCAGAAACTTGGGTTGCCAGCAAAAACCATTACGAATTTTTTTTTGTACCGCAAAAGCTTCGAGAGGACGATCTTTCGAAATATTTTTGCGGCTCCTATATGAGGATGGGCGATTCCGGAACCGATTTAACAACGAAATCCTTTGAGCGTTATCGCAACTGTCTGATTGTTCACTAATATGGGGAATAATTTCAAGTCTCTTAACCAATTGAATTCGTAATTCGATAACAACATTAACATGGTTTAATATTAGTCTTCGAAAAATTGTAGGTAGGGCATCATTTTGCAGTCTCTAGAAAATATTGTAACTTTAAATTTTTCTAGGTTTATTAAGAACCTAATCAAAAAATGCCAATTATTAAAGGTATTTAAATCCTATTGATTGAGATTAATATGATTCCAATAGTAAGAAAAAATTGCATGTCATCTGCATACATAAGAATTGCGGAGTGCTAAGTTAGTTTCACAATATAATCAAGGGCAAGAATAAAAAGTAAGGCACTAAGATGGCTATTCTAAGAAACACCACATAAAGAGCTTTAATGTCCCTTGATTCAGACTTACAGTAAGTGGTAATGTGGTAAGTTCAATTGATTAAATAGGATTCCAATCAATCAAGATGATTGAGGAATTATCGAATAAAATTATTTCTATTTATTTAAATTTCAGATGAAAGCAAGGATTTTTCTAAGAAACAAGTAAAGCTAATTAATTCGCAAAAGAGTCCCGTCCCACCTTTAAAATGTGTATGATTTTTTATTTCATAGAAATTTTATTTAATAATAAAGAAAAGGATTTTCATTCTTAATTTTTCATTATTACGAGTATCAGATTGTATGCAAAATGCAAACTTACTGATTAATTTATATTTGTTATTAAAATCAAAAGCACAAATTAATACAAGCATTTAAAAAAAAAAAAATCCATTTACTCATAATATTCTCTTCTATAAAACAAACCTTCTTGCTACAATATTTGCACCTCCATTACCCATAATCACTCCTATCATCCCTATTACTTATACTTACCCTAGAAAGTTCTATTAATATTTTTGTTAATATAATTTTTTACTTTTCTGCTATTGCTAAAGTTATTATAATTCTCTGAATTATAATTGAATTTTATTTTGTCATAAAAGCATTAAGCGTTGATCATATAATTAGTATAAGTAATTGAGTATAAAGTTCAAGTTTTCATAATATTTAATATATGATACTATATACATATGTACGTTTTATGCTTATTTAACAATTATATAAGATAGGGAAATAAAATCAAATAGGTTCTTAATACAAGAGTGAACATGCACTTGTATTAGTATACGTGTAAGTAGAAGAAGTAAATGTTTATTATATATTGTACTACAATATATGCGATTGATCCTAATCCAAGGCTATATAGTGGATGGATGGATGATAACAAGACGGTTGAAAATAATGTTAGTGAAAGGAAGAAATCTAACCTTTGCTTGATTTTACAATTTGATTTTCTGTGTTACACTTATAAAAAGTGCACTTAAGTGAGTGCAGTGAATGAGAACGAGCTAAATTAATTACATCGTTGCATAGGAAATAATGAGCGCTCGCACAAAATCATCATCCATTTTTGTTGAAGAAATTAGCAGTACGTTGTAGAATACTGGATAAGAGACATTGAATTGAATACATTTTAACTAAGGATAATAAAATAAAATGTCCTCCCACCATAACGATTTGCGTCTAGATGGCGGCAGAATGGACGGTTCTTATGACTTTTTTCGTAGCATTCTTGTTCGACATCAAATTTATATGATTTCTTAATGGTCTCTGCTAGGACTTTTTATAAATCTATATACATACATACAAGAACAAGTGCATTCATGCTTATAGAATTTCTTCATTTCTGTCTCATTCTATTTCAGCTGGTTTTCTTTGCATTTAATGAATTCATCATTATCCGAAATGATTATATCATAAATTTCGAATTAATCTTATTTTTATAATAAATTATTTACTTTTTACTATTTGATAGAAGTTTTGCATTCAATGATATTAATTTCATTTTTAATTGCAGTCTTAATAATATTTTTTAAGAAAATGTAATTAATTTCTTCTTTAGATTTTTAATGAAAATAATTTTTTTTTTATAAAATAAACAGAATTTTTTTCGATAAACAGAAGTTTTTGCAAAATATTATTAAAATTATTATTAAAGATTATGAAAAATATAAATCTAAAATTTATGTTAAATATTTTCATAAGTTTTCGACTTGGTTTGTTTTGGAAGCTTTAGTGCGTCATACCATTTGGTTATTTTCCCATCCTCAAATTTTATTTCTCAGATCGTTATTTTTATGTCTCATACCAAAATAAAAAGAAATGAGCTTAACTGATGATACAAATAATTACTACGACTTCTAAACAATAGATCAAAACTGAAAACCAATATGGACATATGAACTCGAAATTTGGAGTACCATTTCGCATTCTAATTCTTATTGAACGAAAGCCATACAATACCTAATTTTTTGAAAAATTCTCAATACTACCTTTCATGTTCGAAATGTCTACTTTCTGTTATAAATAATTCCACTGGAATTTCTCCAACCATGCTTACTTTTCAGCAAGGAAACTGTTCACTCGCACTCTTTCACTGAATATTCACCCATCGATGTCTAAAAAGGCAATTTTTAAATTTATAAAATAAATTATCCCATTTTTGGGATGACATCGATGGGTATTTTCCTCTACGTGTCTTCAATTTTTTATCCCTTTCCATAAAAAGTTAAAAAAAAAATATTTTCACATTTTTTATAGTAAAATCCTTTTCATATTTTTAATAGAAAATATCGTTGAAAAAAAAACAATGTAAGCTTAAATTGCAGAAAAAAAGGTTACGATAATTATTTTAGTAAATACTTAAAAAAAAAACTTTAAAACCTATTTAAATATTTATCATAAATGAATTATTGGAAAAAAATATACTTTCAATGTTTTCGGGGCTTTTTTTTTAAATTAAAAAAAAAACGAAAGCAAATTAATTTCTTATAATTTAATAGTATTTTCCTTTGCTTTCTTAAGTGGAAATTGGCAGAATATGAATGATAGAGAGTTAAGGCTCTTTTAGACCAGACCTGCGTCATGATCAAATTGGAAACGTGCGAAAATTTATTAATCTGCCATCTGGCAGCACTGCGAACATCCCTTCCCTACAGCTTAAATGTAAGTCTCACAAGATGTACTACAGTACAAGTTTCAACCTCTATCGATAACTAAGCGACCCTATAGAACCAACAAATTTTATATAAAACTAAGTGAATCCTTGAGTTTGACTTATAAAAAATTGCAACGAGCTTAAGGGTAACACCCATTTTTGAAAATTTAAGAAGCATAGGAAGACAAACCTCTATCAGCCAGGCTTTCAACATCGCAAGTTAATGAAAATTTGGAACCAGTGAGATATTTTGTGAATTCAGACCATCGATTAATATTGAAGCTGTCGGGTAGTCCATGAGAGGCTCAGAAAAAGGACTCTTCCCATAAAATTGGATATTGAAAGTTCTAAGACCTCGTGTATCATAGCTATCTATTGTCATTTTCTTAGAATTCTACAATAACACAATATCATCTTCTAATTGAAAGTAATTTTTTTTTCAAAGTATCTCCCATGGAAAGCGAAAAGTTTGTCCTATCATTTGGGAAATGCACAAATACTTTGAAGGAAAAGTTTTGGTTCCCTTGACTCTTGATAATATTAAAATATTTTGAGAACTGAACACTCTCCAGAGAGGGTCAAAATTCCCCATTTCCTCCCAGCCAAGTATTTCCAGACCGGTTTTGCAATGTGGGGTTTGGAATTGTCGTGTAGCAGAAAGGTCTTCTCATGGCTATCGTCCACTTCCGGCTATTTTTCTTTCAAAGCTCGATTAACTCTTATTAGCTATAATCGATAACGATCACCAGTGATAGCTCCGAATAGTTTCTGGAGTTTATATTAAATTAATGACCTTCGGACCATTACAGGTGGTCTTTATCGGTTTGGCATTGATGGCATTGGTTCTCGTAGCTTTGTCCATGCTTTAGGTCCTTATGGCTGTCGTAGTATAACTGTTTCCTTAACACCAAACTCAATAATTTAAATATAGGGTTTTCCAATAAAAGTGATATGATTTCTAAGTGACGTTTTGGCCATTTGTAATATGTCGTCATCTGTCATTTTTTCTCATTGTATTCAGTAATGTTTACAATTTTATCATGGAGAGATATACACAAGAATAACGTTTAAAAATTATTCAAATTTATTATCAAAATAATTTTTCTCCAATTGCAACTTTTCGTGCGCTTTTGCCATTTTATGGTCGTGATTATCGTCCAACTGTGCTCGCTATTCGTCGAATTGTTAAAAATTTCGTGCGTACATTTTCTTTACATAATGTTCAAGTGCCAATAAGATAAACAACCGCTCGAAGTAATGAAAATATTGCTGCCGTTCAGACAAGTGTTGCTGAAGACCGCAATTTGTCGATTCCAAGACGATCTCAAGAATTGAGACTGTCTCAAACCACAACCTTGCTGGATTTTGAGAAAGGATTTAGGCATGCATCCATATAAAATTGTTATCACTCAAGAACTGAAGCCATTGGACCACCGTAAACGTCGTCAATTTGCTGATTTTGTCTTGGAACAACTTGAAAACGATAACGATTTTTTTAAGAAAATCATCATCTCCGATGAGGCTCACTTTCATCTAAGTGGTGCGGTAAATAAACAAAACTGTCGATTCCTTTGCGAAGAAAATCCACAAATAATTCATGAACACCCATTACATTCACCTAAATTGACAGTTTGGTGTGGTTTTTGGTCTGGGGGAATCATCGGTCCCTACTTTTTTCGAAATGAAGCTGGTAACACCATTACTGTCAATGGAGGGCGGTATAGATCGATGATAACCAACTTTTTATGACCGAAATTGGAAGAAGTTGATCTTGACAACATCTGGTTCCAACAAGAGGGGACTGCGTGCCACACAGCACGTATAACAACCGAATAATTGCGAAAAACGTTTAGAGATTCGATTATTTCAAGAAATTGTGACATTGAATGGCCTCCAAGAAGTTGTGAATTACACCTTTAGTAATAAACCAGACTCTCTTTAAGCTTTAGTAGTCAATATTGAAGGTGTTATTCATGACATACAACTTGATTTAGTGGAAAAAGTGCTCGAAAATTGGGTTCATCGAATTCGTTCCTGCAAAAGAAGTCGTAGCGCCATTTGAATGACATTTTATTTAGAACTTAATTGTATCGATTGTACTTCACATTAAATAAAAAAACATTTAAATTTCCTTAACAATTTGTGTTTTTTTTTAAAAAAAGAAATCATATCACTCTTATTCTAAAACCCTATATAATACTTTATAAGTTATTTAAATATAATAACTTATAATATAAAAAAATGATAAGTTTTTATAACTAAAAGCTATAAGTTTTATGCGCACGTTATTTTGAAGAAAAAAAAAACATTATTAAAAATACATTATTTAACAATGGCCATACAAGTATTATAGTTAAAGTGGTATCAAATAAATAGCTTTAATTAATTTAAAGAAGTTTCTTTTAATCACAAAAATTTCTCATCAAAAATAATATCATTTTTTTAGTAATACATAGTAATAAAAAATTAAAGAAAACTTGTTTTTTGGTATAAAAATTTTAAAAAAAATTATTTTTCAAATAAAAAGCGATACTGTCAAATTGAAAGAGAATTTTTAACTGAAAGTATACTCGTCAATGAAAATACGAACATTATCCTGTAATAATATTATGGTAAATTATACTTTTTCATAGTGCATCTTATTAAGACCAGCTCTGGTCACACAAATTACCTAACATATGGTAGAGATTATGAAAAATCCAACTCGTTTTATAATATGACCAGAATAGAAATTTGCAATTCCAAAGCCCTCATCCTTTTTTTCACATCGATATGTGTGCAAACATGCGGACATATGAATTTACATAGATGGCGTCGATGGTCATAGATATTATTTTATAGAAGAATTAATTTTTGAATAACGGTGTATTAAGTCCATCCTTATTTAAATATGAATGCGAACGCATAGTCACAGTATCTACCTCATGTTGCAAATGAAAATAATGCCCAATAATTCCTTTTAGATTTTTACCTGAGCTATCTCATAAAATACTATCTGAAAGCATTTTATATATATATATATTTTTTTTTGCAATTTTAATATAGAAATATGAGATTATTTCTATAAAAAATAATATCTATTTTCATCGGCAATAGGGAATAGAATCTTTCAGTTTTAATAGAAAAAATATGAATTGATGATAATTTTGTTTTTCAATAACTTTATCGAAATTTACTTTCAAATTTATACATACAAAATTATTTGCACCTTTTTAATTTATTGTATAATAATTTAAAAAGTATTCTGTCGAAATATGCTCCAAATATAGATTGTATTTTGCTGTTTGGATATTGTGATGCTTAAGTACAAATGAAAATGAGTTTTAGATTTTCCTAGAACAAATTTTAATTACTAACTAATAAAGGATTTTTTCAAGTTTATTTAGCCTTGCAATTTATTTATCAAATCATTGAATTTTGGGGTAATGTACAGATTCGAATTGGAGCAATTTACTGAACTATTATAAATAAGAGATTTGATTATTGAAAACATTTTTAAAAAAATTCTTAAATTCATGTATTCGTAAAATTAATTTTTATGCTTTATATCTATCCTATCACAAATCCTTTAACAAAAAAGAACTGTTCAGTACCATCCTTCCATTCATTATGAACCCATCAACGTTTAAAATAATAATAGCCTTGCGATTTTTTAAATTTATGGAAAAATGGACCTCTATTCAAAACGACTCTATTCATTATTAGAAACTCAAGAGTTTCTTGTTCTTTTATTTTATATAAGAGGCTTTTCAATAGGTCTGCTTAATCTTTTAATAATACGATTTCGTCAAGAATAATAAAATCTTACCAAATCACGAATTTGATAAAAAAAAAAATCATCGTCAACGAACAGCGATCAATTCATACTTATTGAAATTGGCAAAAAACCTATCTTACACTATGTGTATCTTAACACAATTCGCATTAAAATAATTATAACAAATTTTAATATTTCCTTCACAATCTTCTAAAGCAAATCTCTTCAACCGCATATTACAAAAGAAATTACTCCTTCATTTCCCTATTAATGGCTGAGTTAGCGAGAGATCCATCTACCCTTTCTCTCGATTTTCCGACCACCATCCCGCATCCAGACTAGAAATCATAGTTAGGAGTGCCGTTGAGAGTGTCTACGGCCCTCAGCAGCTACAGGAATACAAACACCGGTTCGTCTAGCTATCGGATATTGTTCCTAGAGCTACAGGATGGACTTGGTAATTCTGTTCTTATGTTCACCAACAACATCTTTTGTTATCTTTCAGCTTATTGGCACCAAAGACCATACATACAGTGGAATTTGCCTCAAAAGAAAATATCTGTTTTCAACAGAACGGTACGACCTGTTACATAGCAGTAAAAATAAAGATTTATGCCAATTATGAAAATGATATTTTTACTTTGCATTATTTCGAGACGTGCCGATGTCAGTTGACCACCAAGATCGTGCGATGTAACGGCCTTAGACATTTTTCTATTGGTCTATGCCAATAAACCGACAATAATTTCCAAGCTGGAGAGCAACATCATTCAAGCCATCTGTAATATTCAGCCCGACCTGTCCGATAAGCACTTTCAATTTCATTTCCAATGTATCTTATTACAGCTGGTGTCCCAGAGGGCAGTATTCTTTGTCCTATTTTGTATCATATTTGTCAATACAAATCCTGATATATCTTCAAATATCCTCAATCTCTAGATAGTGAATAAGGTTAATGAACAGAAAACTACTTCCCTTCTTTGTCAATAGCAAACTAACTTTTTAGACCTCAACAGTAACATTACTCAACAATGTATTTAGAACTCCAGAAAAATAAGACATTACCTGAAACCTACATACTAGATTTAAAAAACTTGAAATATACAGACAACCACTCGAAACTAAGAATAAATAGTAAACTTTTAATATTCAACGCAATTATAAAGCCGATTTGGACTTATGGAATTGAATCAAATGTTCGAATACAGCCCTTATAATCCAAAATCCTGCGCAAAATTGTTGATGGCCCTTTTTATGTTCGTGATTTTAATATTCCCTTTTTCCACGACCTGTGTTTATCCCGTTACCATAAATATTCCTCCCTATCATTATAATCCACTTCTAAGAAGACTTTCATCTATTAGCCTTCTTGGAAGCACTCGTCGAAGATTAAAGTGTCAGTGGCCCCGCAAATCTCTTCACTCTCGTATTGTGGGGAAATGCCAATGGCTGTTTAGTCCCTATTCATTGGTTGACAATATTTTAAATTAATTTCTCATGTAAATTTGCTTCTTATAATACAATATATTTTTAGTTGTAAATATCGGATAAAAATATTTAAAAAAAACCTATTCGTTTCTATACCCAATTTGTTACTGGTTTTTATGTAAGTTATTTCACGTTGATTATTTTTCCTATTTAAGGGTACTAATTTTGCTGAAACGATATTAATTAATAACAATAATAAATAATAGAATGTCAACTAATAAAAACATAAAATTAAAGGGCAACAATAACATCTAAAAATATTACAAAAAAAAATGCTTATTGTAAAAAAATAATATATAAAAAAATTACAATTTGTTATCAAGTAATAAGTTAACAAAAAAAAAAGTCGAAAAAAAGGGAATTAACAATATTTTTATTGATATTTTAGGGATTTTTTTGTTAATGAATAAATATTTTTTTAATTTTATGTAAAATTATATGAGCGATTTCTGACCTTTGATGTCATAATATTGTGGCTCTGAATATTTTTCCCTAGGATCGGACTCGGCTGAAACAAAAAAAAGAAAATTCAAGAAAATAATAAGCAATTCAATATGAAGTTAACAAATTATAATTATGGCATATATTATATATGTTTTTTTATGGTAGAAATATTTATAATATTTTTTTTAAATATATTTTTATTTCATATTGCAATAAGGTTTTGGTTATCTTGCAAAATTTAAAGAGAAGGGAACATCAAAATTATATTGTATAAACATTTAAAATGAGTGAGCAATATTATTAAATAATTTTAAGAAATTTTTTGGTAATTTATTTGGTTGTTATATAAAATAAGCAAAAGTTTTAAAAAAAACTTATAAAATATAAATAAATCAAATAAAATAAAATTATTAAAAAAAATGATTTATGTTATAAATATTTTTTTTTTATTAAAAAATATTGTTGAGGGATTTTTATTTTTTGTACAATAAATATGGAAATTGAGATTAAATTTATTGTTTGGTATTAATTTGTTACTATGATAAAATTTTCAATATTATTTAATTTTTATGGTGAGGTCAGTTTTAATTCGAAATTATACCGAGGCCGATCCAATAAGAAATTTTGCTCATATAAATTTTTTATTGATTCTAAAACGATTGCAAATTATAATTTAAATTTAAAAACAAAACACATTTTTAATATAAAATTTAATTAAATTTTATTATATTATAATCAAAATATATATGTAAAGTTTAAATAATGAAATTTTTTGCTCTATAAATATACTATAATTTTTATATTTTATATATTCATAAAGAAATGTTAGAATATTATTTTAAATCGCTATTTATGTATTAAGCAAAACATATATAATTTGAGCCATAATATAATTTTCAATTATTTTAAATTCTATTTAATATATATAGTATATAAAAAAATCTACAAATAAAAGTATTTTATATAAAATTTATAAAAGATATAATTAAAAAAATTCCACGAATTTCGTTGGAAATTATAATAGTTTTTTTTTTATTTTATAAAAATTCAAAGAAATATGTTTTAAGATCTAAAATATTATATAATAATATTACAATAACTACAGATAATTTGACATTTGAAAATATTGACGATGCCAATTTATACTGGTATTCTTCACGGTAGTATAATGACAATATGATAAGTGAGTAATAAATATAAGAAAATTAGCTGATATCAAAAAAATGATATTTTTTTTTATCATCTGACATTCTTAAAAAGATACTATATAAAATTTTCTAAATATTTATTAATAACTTTAGTTTGAAAGGAGACAAGTTTTTTGTATATTTTTTATTAATATGGAGAATAAAATGAATATCGTGTGTAAGTTGAGTGAAAAACAATGTCTGAAACCAGAAATAAGCTTGAAAAGTATTTTGGAGGCTCTTTATAATTATATGAAAAAACTCAGAATTAGTTTACTAAATTTTATTATTGTCATATAAGGAAAAGTGACGGTCTATGACGGTCAGGAAGTTCAATTAAACATACCACCAAAGATATTATTAATAAAATCGTTGATGATATCGTTCTAAAAGATCATTGAATGAATATGTTTAAGATAGTAAACATCTCAAAAGAAATTGGCTATTATATCTTACATAAAATTTTGAATATGAGTAAACTATCGGTGAGATGAGTGCCACATTTGCTAACATCTAACCAAAAACGTGTTCCCGTAATAACTTCAATTATTACGGGAACACGTTTTTGATTAGATGTATTTGGATATTTTTAAGCGAAATCTAAAGAAATAATTACATAAATTTATAACTGTTGATAAAACATTAATTCAACATTATGTACCAGAAGGTAAAGTTCAGTCAAAAACTGAACTTCTACTTGCAAACCGGCACTAAAGAAGGTGAAAGCGGTTCCATAGGCAGGAAAGATTATTGGTACTATTTATCTTCATCGACTATCTTAAAAAAAAAGAAAAACCATAATAGGACAATATTTATACAGCATTATTAGAGCAGTTGATAATGAAATCAAGACAAACTGAACGCATTTAGCAAATAAAAATGTTTCTTTCATCATCAGCACGTTGTGAATTTCTTGCTCATAAATAAATAAATTTTTGTTGAATAAATCAATATTTCATTCCATTTATCATTAACTTATCATACTGCTCTCGTATGCTCAGTTTTATATTTTGCAATATTTAATTATGTTAAAATTTTAATTGTGTTAATATATTTTTTAGCAAATCTAACAAATTAAACAATATTTATAATGTTAATATTTTTTGTCTTAATCCTGTTTTTTTATTTAATGTTATTTTTAGTAAAGGCTTTTTTTAAAGTCTTTTTTAGCAATATTTATACTGATATGCAAAAATTCATATTACTATATCAACTCAGGCCATTTGTTTATAACTTGGGGATACAGTGGAGCTAGATTCCAACTCAATACGCAAACGTATCGATTGTTCATCAATCAGTACACTATTAATTCTGTATTTTCACCAATTTATAAAGTATTAGACAATTAGAATTTGAGAAAAAATTATTTATATTTTGTACAATTTACAAGCAAAATATGTATGGGACGAATGGATTTAAACTTTTTGGGTTCGATAAGGTTCTTTGCGATAGTACAGTATTATCTATTGTGGCTTAAATAGTCCTTTTCTTGTTAAATGAACTATTAAGCTCGATTATGATAGTAACTTAAATTTCATATCCTCCCCTTTTCTATTGTATAATAACTTTATTTGTAGTTTAAAAATAAAAATAAAAAAATGTTATGGAAAATTTTATGAAAAAATCATTGTAGCCATTTAATGAATATGTGAACAATTATTCTTAATCAAGCCTTTATAGCAAAAAGATATGATAATAATTTTTTTCTCTCTATAATTATACATTTATTTTTGTAGTTTACATAATAAATGTATTTAATATGCATGGATATATTTTATACTTATAGATTTTTGTACAGAGGGTAGGTATATTTGTGCGTTGGTTTCGTTTTCTCAACTGATTAATATCTGACAAAATTTCGATAATTTAAATAAAATCAATTGTAATTTATTACTTTGGGTAATTTTGTAAAATGAAATTAAAGTTTATAAACCGTCAAAATCCAAGCTATTTGTAATACGAACCGTAACGATTGGGTACGAAAAGTAATAAATCAAATTGGTATTCGCTAAACTCTATTTTATCTATATATGTATACGTTAATATTGATATTGGGTGGTAATATTTATTTTGAATATTCTGTCAAATATATGAATATCCTTATGGTTAGTTATGCGGTTAATACATCTGTGAGTATTTGCAGATGTGTATGTTTGGTCCTGAAAATGGGTATATATGCTTATATCTACCTACATTCTCATATACAATATATTGGAATAATTGAGAATGCTTTCTACATACATATGTGTATAGATGACTCTGCAGTGAGACTGTTTGAGATACAAACTCATATATAATCATAATTATGAGATCTGTCGATATTTGGTAATAATCGAAAATTTATAGCCTAACAAATGCACAAATATTTCAATAAGAAGATAGAAAACATGTCTAAGGATAAGGTAAAGTCACAAAAAAAAAATTATCTAAATATACCTATACTATGTATGTATATTTATATGAATTTTGGAATAAAAACTTATCTATATTCATGAATAAATAATATTTAAAATGAGATGTGAATAAATAGAAAGCACTCTGAATCCAATAGTTACAATAGAATATTGAAAAATCGAAATAAAAATAATACAAAATCAAAACGAGAGCCAATTTGAAAATGTTAACAATAATATAAAAAGGAAAGAAAATATTCTTAATGCTATTCATAATACCAAATAAATTAAAAAAATAATAATTTCCAGTATGTATAGATGAATTTTATAGGGAAAAGTTTCATCCCTGTTCATACGAGTAGTGTATTAAATATTAAACACCTGAACCACTTTGGATCATTTCGAATCATTGATTATTGGAGAATATGAACATTATTCATATTTCATGGTATCAATGTAAAAGTTATTTGTATTAATAATTTGATCGTTCGTCATTTTACCAAGTATCGAAATAAATATGGATACTAAATAAGAGTAATGGACCTGTCGGCGATCATGTCTGTATATTTGCGTATGGTATATATGCGATGGTAAGGCTTGGGCGAACAGTTGTAGTTAATATATTGAAAATTTCGTACAAATTTGAAATTAATTATTTCTAATAATAGCTAGACTAACAGCTATAATGTCAGTAATACTATATGAAATTTGATTTTGATTAAAAATCAGCACTTTGCATAATCGGTTGGACCTTTTATAAAATTTTACTATTGATTTGGATCATTTTAATATGAATATTTTTGGTTATTAATTATTTTTAAGTAAGAAATTTTTGACTTTTTTTTTTGCTTTTGTACAAAATATCCGATAGAGAATCTACAACTGAGAGTACAAGTTTTAACCTCGTCCGGTAACAATGCTAATCTATATAGTGTGATAAGTAAATATTATATTACTTAACGTGACTTATCTGTCGTTAAACATAAAACCATGAGTAATGTTCAATCAACGCACCACCATTACTGGTAGTTTACAGTCAGTAAACAGTAACAAGCTAATTATTCCAACTATTTGTGATGAGGCGTATCTAAATCTCTACTGTCATTAGCAGTGACAGCGCGCGAGATAATTACCAGTATCTCCCACCAGAGATTTGGAACAAGCGAGATGCCCCGCCGTAGATAGTAGTGAATGCTTTCACGCAGAACCACCCAGTTTCATGGAATTTCCCCCATGAGAACCTGCATTGCATCTGTTGGCACGGTTCTACATATAGAGTCAGACGCTGGACTGAATTTATGCCCACTCTTGCTTACACTGGTGGCAGATAATGTTACACGACGCATATATTGCACATGGAACAAATACACCCTTGTACAGGACTTTCACCGCTCTGGATCGAAGTCCCCAGCCAAACCGGCCACGCTCCCCCTTACATGTTGCAAGTGAGACCGAAAGTTTAATCTCTTTCCAACCTTTACTCCAAGGAAATGTACTTTCCGAGCGTATCGGACCCCAACCACCTCTAAACGAATATTGGGCGGCCTACTGGGCGCCAAAAAACCCCTCAACAATATACACACATTCTTCCTTTCTGAAACATTCACTCCCATTCTATTCTCCTATTCAGACCCTATCTGAATATAGCGGCTTCCCGCTACCTTTACCGCATACCTACTGCCAACTCCCCCCACCCCCCACTTCCCCTATCAATCGGAAGCAGAAGATCATCCGCATATGCAACCGGTTTCCTCTAACTGTAGTGTGATAAGTGAAGTTGTGTTTTGTAGTTCGTTACGGAAAACAAATAAGTTTTTAGCATCCTTATTTTTGATTTTCCGATTTCAGTCCACCGGTCATCACGCGGAATTAAAATAAGAAAATCATGGAGATTGTACCGGGAAGCGTGAGATACTTACAAACACTCATACCTCATACTGTTACCTTAGCCGGTAACCACCATTTAGACCATAACTACCTCGAAGCCTTTGCGAATAATCAGGTCCCATTTAGAAGCATGGGGGATTCTTGACCCTAAGACCGCATTTTAGAAGAAATTTTAAAGAGTTCGAAATGATCAGAAGTTCGAGTTCCCGAAGGAATATCTATCAGAAAATCGCATTCCCAAAGCAGTGTTTGTCTTTTTGTCACATGCAACGTCGAGAAGCAACGAAATACGAACCCGATGAAAATGGGGAATTAGTGACGGCTCTCGTGAGGTTATACCATTGAATAACATTAAAGTTTATGGCAGAATTTTTACTACATTCTTTGTCAGAAAGTAGTGAAATCAGTTGAATACAGGGATTGTCCAGCCCCTGTATTCACCTAATTACAGGTAGTGAATTTTTTCTGATCCTCAAGATAAAAAAATACTTGAAAGGATATCAAGACCATCATCATCAACGAGCTTATGGTACAATTTTTACTACATTCCTTATCAGAAAGTAGCGAAATCAGATGAATACAGGTGTTCTTCAGCCCCTGTAATCACCTAATTTCAGGAAGTGACTTTTTTTGTTCCTCAAGATAAAAAAATTCTTGAAACGACATCAAGACCATCATCATCAACGAGTTTATGGTAGCATTTCTACTACATTGTTTGTCAGAAAGTAAGGAAATCAGTTGAATACAGGGATTGTCCAGCCCCTGTATTCACCTGATTACAGGGAGTGACTTTTTTCTGATCCTCAAGATAAAAAAATTCTTGAAAGGACATCAAGACCATCATCATCAACGAGTTTATGGTAGAATTTTTACTACATTCCTTGTCAGAAAGTAGCGAAATCAGATGAATACAGGTGTTCTTCAGCCCCTGTATTCACCTAATTTCAGGAAGCGACTTTTTTTGATCCTCAAGATACAAAAATTCATGAAAGGACATAAAGACCATCATCATCAACGAGTTTATGGCAGAATGTTTACTACATTATTTGTCAGAAAGTAGTGAAATCAGGTGAATACAGGTGTTCTCCAGCCCCTGTATTCATCTAATTTCAGAAAGTGACTTTTCTTTTATCCTTAAGATACAAAATTTCTTGAAACGACATCAAGATCATCATCATCAACAAGTTTATGGTAGAATTTTTACTACATTCCTTATCAGAAAGTAGTGAAATCAGGTGAATACAGGGGTTGTCTAGCCCCTGTATTCACCTAATTACAGGTAGTGACTTTTTTCTGATCCTCAAGATAAAAAAATACTTGAAAGGACATCAAGACCATCATCATCAACGAGTTTATTGTAGCATTTTTACTACATTTTTTGTCAGAAAGTAGTGAAATCAGGTGAATACAGGGGTTGTCCGGACCCTGTATTCACCTGATTTCAGGTAGTGGGTTTTTCTTGATCCTCAAGATAAAAAAATTCTTGAAAGGACATCAAGACCATCATCATCAACAAGTTTATGGTAGCATTTTTACTACATTCTTTGTCAGAAAGTAGTGAAATCAGGTGAATACAGGTGTTCTCCAGCCCCTGTATTCACCTAATTTCAGGAAGTGACTTTTTTTTTGATCCTCAAGATACAAAAATTCTTGAAACGACATCAAGACCATCATCACCAACGAGTTTATGGCAGAATTTTTACTACATTCTTTGTCAGAAAGTATTGAAATCAGGTGAATACAGGGGTTGTCCAGCCCCTGTATTCACCTGATTACAGGTAGTGAATTTTTTTTGATCCTCAAGATACAAACATACTTGAAAGGACATCAAGACCATCATCATCAACGAGTTTATGGTAGAATTTTTACTACATTTTTTGTCAGAAAGTAGTGAAATCAGGTGAATACAGGGGTTGTCCGGACCCTGTATTCACCTGATTTCAGGTAGTGGGTTTTTCTTGATCCTCAAGATAAAAAAAATACTTAAAATGACATCATCTTGGTAGTTCTGATAACATCACCAAATGGAGTGATACCGAGGAGCTGAAGGTTATTCTAGTAAAAACAACGTCTAACGCTTCCACCGATGGATAACTCAAGAGGGGAATATCTTTGATGGGCCATAATAAAATAAAGTTATAGAATGTCGGTCTTATTACTTTTCTGCTCTATACCTCTTATAGTTTGCCACACCTTATACAATTAATTTGGTTATAAAAAAATAAATTCTTTTAAAAATGTTTTTATTTTTTATTATTTATAAAATAGAAACTTTTGAAATAAATTTTTTGTTGTTGAAATGAATTTTTATTAAATACACTATTAATAAATATTATACAATTTTTATCATAGAAAACTAATTTTTTTTTTGTCAATTTGGAATCTCTCAACTCTTATGAGTGTATCTAAATCATAAAAATGAAATGATAATATAATGTCGTCTCTTTTAAATGCTATACCAAAGCCAAATTGTATTTATTCTCTATTCGAATATCTATAATCCATTTTATATGAAAAATAAAAAAGCCAAACACAGAAAGAAAAAAAATAATTCGGAATAAAAAGAAAAAAAATATGTAATAATAAAAAAAGCAAAGAATCAAATAATCAATCTTAGATTTGATTTCTGGCTATGTACTCGCATTAAAGCAACTTCCATTCAACTGGATAGTCTAAAGGATACTTCAAAGGGCAAACAATCGTACTCATATCGTAACTATTCTAGCGGATGCCAGATTCATCTTTTGATCAGCAGAGGCATTTTATCCCTTTTTCTTATTTGGATTTCAGATTTGTATATTTGCATTAAACATCAAACAATTTCAAAAATTTGATGCTTTTCAACGGAAATGATTTTAGATCATTGACACAAGCAAAAAAAAAAAAAAGAATTTTCTTTATCTTTTCTCTATAACTATTATATAAAATTTATTTAAAATTCTCATACAATTTAAACTTCAAATTAGATTCAATTTATATGAATTTAATTTATTTTGAATATTTGTTTAAAATATAATTTTCATATTAACGTAAACATAACAAAATTCGAAATGTGTAGAAATTTTTTTAAAAAATTATTTAGTTTTTAAACTTTAAATTTAAAAAATATAAAAAGACTATTTGCAAAATTTAAAATGAGCAAAACTTTAAAAATAAGGATTTCTACCTTGTAGATTTAGCCCCTAAATGGAACTGAACTTTTAATGCTACTATTATATTGTATATCGAATGTTATAAATTTTAAGTAGAATAAGAGTTAAGTACTTTAAACTAGGAAATATATTTTTTAGTAAATATTTTTGCGATGATATACATTTTAATTATATGTGAAGGAAGAATTTTTATTTCTTACTTTATGTTATTTTTCTATGGGCAACTTTATAAAAGTTACCTACCACAATATTATTCTTAGCAATTCTTCAAGGATCTGCATAGTCGTATTGTTTAGTTGACGTAAATATTGTATAAGGAGTGAAATGACTTGGTCGATAGATGTATGTGGAGACTGGGGTTAGGGTGGTTGAAGTAATGATTGTGGTAGTAAGGTTGGTGAACAAAAAACCGAGCTGTACATTTGCCACTGTTAGAAAACCAGAAAACATTATCGTTGCAAATAAGCGCGTAAAATTCCACCGATTAGTGTCATTAACTGTATACTTTCCATTGTCAACCATCACCTTATTCTCGTAGTTCTACTTAAGTGTCGCAGATGTTTTGTTCACGCCGAGTTGTAAATTATCTCGCCATATCCTTAGGCATAAGATGTCGTCTGTCCCCGAAGATTCCAGCTATGTATACTCGTACTTTAACAGATCTCTATGCCTTGATTCTTAAATTTATCAAACTAAATGCATGAGCATTTGTTCTTTCTCTACACTTTACACTAGTGTACTACTATACCAACCAAAGACTATACATACATACTAAAGAAATAAAGAAATTACTATATTTGTATAAGGATAAAAATTTAAAGCATCTGTAACATATAGTATAGTTTGTAGAGGACTATTTATATATATTCATAAGAACTCTCCAACAATATTCAACATAAACACACACATAAATTATATATAGCTTAATATATATATAATATATTTTTTGCTGTTTTTTTTTGCATCTAGTCCTTTTAAGTATTATTCTAACAATTTAAAAAGGGAGGCCAATATGGAAATGGCACTAAGGTTTGGGCTGTGCTGTTTCTTCGTCGTACGTTATTCCTTGATAAAGTACCAAATCGCTTTCAACAAATGTTCTACAACAATTTATCGTGTATCCTTTTAAGCATTTTATATCTGTAAGTCTTCCATAGATTTTCTACACATTTATAAAAATTTATCTACAAACAAGTTAGTATATACATAGAAGTATATTTATAAATTTTATAAACATAAACAAGTACACACTTTATACTATTCACAATTGTAGATATTCGTATTGTAGAATACTTTATTCCATAGGCAAATATATTATCTTTAAAAACTCGAATGGCTTCTAAAAATATGCTTGAAAATACGTGTACTACCACCGGTTTAATACATTCTACAATATATTTTCTTCATATTTTCCTAACTACAATATTTATTCAGATAACTTTTTTCATTTCTTCTAGTTAGAAATTAAGAAATAGAAAATTATAATTTTTTATGTATATTAAATTTTGCATGTGCTTGTATAAATATATATGAGAAAATTCCCAAAGATGATCAAATACTTTTATATCCTTCGAAAGGTTAACTAAGAATAGTTGTTATTTTATAATTTCTTAGGGAAAAATTAAAAAAAGCTTTTGCTCCTTTTTTTCATTATTTGAGTAATATTTTTCAAATGCTGACAAATGAATCTAAAATGTTATCTAATTTTATACTGTACTTTAAAAAGTTAATTTTAATAAAACCAATTTTAAAGGAAAATTTCAATAATATTTTTATTTTTTTATATTGTTTTAATTTTGCTATTTGATTATTACTTGATGGAGGTTCAAGTTTATTAAGGTTTAAAAATTGTTAGCGAGTTCTTTTAAAAAAAAGTTTTACATCGTCAGAACGTGCGATATTAGATATTAATAGATATTACCAAATCTTGGAATTACGGGTCCTGGGAGCTTTTTGCACAGCAAAGCTCATATTTGTCATGTTATATAGGTTGTGGTTCAGATTAAAAATCTTATATAGGTTGTGGTTCATATGGTCATAGTGCTAAAAATTTATTTTGACTGTCGCTCCATTTTCTTTTTCAAAATAATACCGCCCAATTATACCTTTATAATCATGTAATATGAAGAACTCTTTTCTACATTATATTTTAAGAATTATTTCATGTAGAGTTTAATATTTTTATACACACATATACAAAATATTTGTAAGAATAAATTTGTGAAATTTTACTATACTTAATTTTTTTTCACATATCCTTGTGATCTTCAAAAAAAACATATTGACTGAAAGGTTTGTACGAGGTCTGTTAAAAAAGAATCGCGAATTTTGTGTTTTTCTAAAAATTATTTGTTTATTCATGGTAATCTATTTTATCCCCTTCAAAGTAATCCCCACCAGATATTATACACTTGTGCCAACGTTTTCTCCAATCCTCGAAGCATTTCAAAAAGTCATTTTTTGTGATCTTGTTCAGCTCCTCCTTCGATGACGTCTTTATCTCCTCAATCGTAGCGTAGCGTCGTTCTTTCATGGGGCTCTTCAGTTTCGGGAACAAGAAAAAGTCACAGGGGGCCAGATCTGGAGAATACGGTAGCTGCGGCTTTATTAGTGTGTTGTTTTTGGCCAAAAATTCGTGCACAAGCAACGATGCGTGAGCAGGGGCGTTATCATTGTGCAGAAGCCAATTTTTGTTCTTCCAAAAATCCGTTTCTGGCGGATTGCTTCACGCAGCTTGCGCATAACTTGCAGGTAATATTCCTTATTGATCGTTCTACCCTGTCGCAAGAACTCATGATGCACCACGTCTCTGCAATCGATGAAAACTGTAAGCAAAACCTTCACATTCGAACGAACTTGGTGCTTTTTTCGGTCTTGGCTCATGCGGCAGCTTCCATTTTGATGATTGAGCTTTGGTTTACATGTCATAACCAGTTATGACCCTCTGGAAAAAATTTGGGTTCAATATTTTTATACACATATATACAAAATCGTCGCGGACAGAGTCCAACAGTTCCTTAGCAATGTTAATGCGATAGTGTTTTTGGTCGAAATTGAGTAATTGTTTTCGTCTGTTGTTGACGTGCTCGGGCGTCCGGCACGCTTTTCGTCATTCACATCTTCTCGGCCCTCTGAGAACATTTTGTACCACCGATAACCGTTGCTTCGGTCCACGGTAATTTCACCATATGCCACAGTCATTATTCGGAATGCGTCGGTGCAATTAATTTTGTTTTTCAAACAAAATTTCATAAAGATTCTTTGATCCATTTTTTGGAATGGGCAAATATCGAAGACGAGCCAAAACACATGCAAGCAAAGCAGCTGTCAAAAATTAACTGAACATTCAAAATGGCCGAACTTATCGGCATAAGTGAGAGACATGAGTACCAATTTAACACCACAAAAAAATCGAAAATCGAATATACGTACACCGCGGAAATTAAAAATTCGTGATACATTTTAAACAGACATCGTATTTTCTATAGAATTAATTTATTCTAATAAATAAAAATATAATATAAATTTTTTTTAAATAAAAATTTATATTATAAAATTTCCCATTAAAATCTTGGTAAATTATAATTAATATCTTAAAGTATTCGATGAATAATTCTCGCAAGGAATGTTAACAATTGCAAAAAAAAAGATAAAAAATATTCTTCTAAAACAAATACCCCCTAAAGAGAATCAAATAATAAGAAAACGTAAAAATTGTTGGAAAAAAAATAAAGAAAAGTGCCAACAAATCCTACAACTCGTAAATGGAGCTTATGCAAGAACAATAAAATCTTCAAGAATTGCACAAATGGCGAACAAACAAGCAAGCAAACAAATAAATAAATACAAATGGTTAAGTTAAAAGTTCTAGAAAAGCCCCACCGAAGTCCTTCTTATAGAATACAAGCTTCAACAGAATAAAAAAAAATACACAAACTATTTGCAGTTGCAATAAATACTTAACGTAAATATAAGGTCGACTTCTGTTTTTTTTTCTTCTAATAACGAGCATAATAAGTTTGTATAAGAAAGACCGATACAATATATTTTCCTACAATAGATCTTTAGAAAAAACCGAAAACATAATTGTATCATTTGAGTAAATATTAAATGGGGGAGCAAATAATAAGAAATGGAACGATTTAAATATTGCAAAAAATATTAAAAGAAATTTAAATACTATTGAATTAAGAGAAAACAAAACAATGTGCAAAATGTTGCATTATATTCAATATCGACTTTCTCAAAAAATATCGATTCTCAAAGTTCAATTCTTACATATATTTTTATGTAAATATTTTTATGTAATTTTATTAGAATTTTTAAATTTTACAAAGTACAATATTTATTAGAGTTCATCTTTGCTTTAAAGCAGAAAATCTTAAAAAAAAATAAATACTTTAAAAAGAATAGTACACTTCAGAATTGATCGTTGTGTTGCGCGATATAAGCTCAAAATAAACGATTTCTTTGAAATCCCACCAAACATATAGCATAACTTTTTTTTGGAAGAATATTGACTTACGAAGTGCTTTGAGCCGGTTCATCTTTTCTACTCCAGGATCTTTTACGCTAAACATTATTGTAGACAACCCATTTAGCGTCGAGCTTTGAGATAAAACCGAGCCGTTTTAAATGATAATGAATAGTCGAATTCGATAAATTTAATTTCTCAACGATCTCGCAACTTGTTATTCGCCGGTTTGCTTAAACTAATGCCTTTATTGTATCTTCATCAGCTTCAACTGGCCTTCCAGAACGTGGTCAAAATTGCCGCATCGAAATTTTGCAAACCAGTTTTGGCACTGGCGCTTACTTAACACATTTTTTTCATATACATCGGATAATTATTTTCTTGCTTGTACAGCATTTTTATCTTTTCTATAGTAAAAAAGTGAAATATGCCGAAAATGCTATTTTTCACTTTCCATATTTAAAAGCGTATCAACCAAAAACTACTCTGCAGAATCAATCGCATTTTTTCACAAGTAAGTCTTGCTATGTCAGCTGTCAAAATACATATGATTATGGAGCTTAAGTGTAAAGTTGGTTGTGAGAAAATATAATTAAGTCTTCTGTTGGGAAAAAAACGAAATTACTTTCCGAACAACCCGGTATATCGTCGTAATGCACTTCGAGTCTCCAGAGTATTCTGTAATGTCTTCTGACGCATAGGAGGGCTAAGAAAAATATTTTTTGCCCTTTTCTTGACCGATATTTATCGATTAAAATAAGATGGGCGCATCATTTCATTTGTGACGTAGCCACGTGGAATGGAAGAGGACATGGAGAATCAGCCACTTTATGGCCCAATTTTAGACTGGATATGGGTACTTCAGGGCATATATGTGTATCTATATTGATTTAAGGTGAAAGTTAATGCAACATGATTTAATTATCGTCCCACAATCGAGGATGTGGAACATGTCTTCTTTTACTGTTCATGCTTTACCGGTAAAAGGAAGATAGTGGAGAAAATAATCGATGATCAACTGTTCCAGAAGGACATCATTGCATAAATGATAACATCCTAGGCATATTAGAATGCAGTAGCTGCATACGTATCACGAGTAATAAAGAAAATCGCAGTCTGCAGTCGAAAAATGGTAATAGACTTGATGCCAGTCTACTGCCCTTGAAATAATACTTGACGGTGGTCTCATTGGGGGTCATATTTGAAGAAGAAGGAGGTGTGTTTTATCTCTCCCTACTGACGAACGAAAAGGAACGGACTTGACATTGTGATGAATGTCACTTAACCTAAAATTAATTTTTGTATATGATTTCTTCTATTTTCGAGCTCCTAGATCCAATCTATCCTTTTTCGAACCCTCTTTTTAATGTGTCACAAAACACATTTTTACGGTGTGAAAAATTATATAAAATAATTTTATTTTTTCAACTATTGTATATTATAGTATAATTTTCAAACTAAAAATGATCTTTTTTTTGTGTTTTTTGTTGTTGTTGTAAGAACTCCTCTGCAAAAGCAGTTTTATTTTAAGAATTCTTTAAATTTTTAACTGGTCACTTCAATACTGAAAGCTTACGTGTATTAAATAGACTGTAAAATACTTGAAACTTTAAGTTTTTTGGAATTTTATAAATTTATTGCAGTTTAAATAAAATACTTAAAACATTTGCAATTGAAGTGAATTGATTTTGTTCTATTGTTAATTTATAGTAAAGTTAAGAAAATAATTATTAATTTTTGCAATTATTTTTGCAGTAATAGACACTTTGAAACTTTTTTCGAGAAAATCTCTCACTTCTTCATGATTGCGATTTATTATATTTTGTTTTGATAACAAATTGTTTTTTTTTTTAAATTTTATTCAAAATTAATCTAACCTTATAAAATAGCATGTAGGTAAAAAAATTTACTTGCAAAAAAAACATTCTTTATATTGGAAATGTTAATATAATCGCAAAAAATGCTCGCGCAGCAATTGAATGTTACCCAACCAGCCATTTCCATACGTCTGAGTGCCATGGGTAAGATTGAAAAGATTGGAAAATGGGTGCCCCATGAATCCTTAACGCAAGAAATCGTGGGTTGATCCCGGCCAACCGTCAACATCTTCCCCAATACCAAATCGCTTCGGACGGAAGACGATGCTGTGCGTTTGGTGGGATCAGCAGGGTATCGTCTACTATGAGATGTTGAAACCTGGTGAAACTGTCAATGGCCCCCGCTACCACCAACAACTGATCAAACTGCACCGTGCTCTGCGTGAAAAATGGACGGACTATTAACAAAGACATGACAAGCCGATTTTCCTGCACGACAACGCACCATCGCACACGTCAAAAATGGTCCGAAACTACTCGATGGGCCACGCGCTTGCTGAGCATCACTTCGATTCTTACGAACTACCACCTGTTTTCGTCGATGGGCCACGCGCTCGCTGAGCAGCACTTCGCTTCTTACGAAGACGTCCGAAAATGGCTTGACGAGGGGTTTGCCTCGAAAGAGAAGAATTTTTTTTGGCGTGGTATCCATAAATTGCCCGAGAGATGAAAAAAATGTGTAGCTAACGAGGGCAAGTACTTTGAATAAATTTGTTTTTGCTTTCTATGAAAAAAAAACATGTGGTTTTTTGACTAAAAAACGGCGGATTTAAGCTTATACACCTGGTACATCTAAAAATTTAGAAGTCTCTGTAAATTTTGCAGATTTATTTCTTTTCTTTAAAGTCTCTGTAAATTTTGAATACTCTGTAATATTTCCTATAATGATCGCTGGCCCTCAAGGAAATATTAATAGACCTATTCTGTATTCCTACATACATATACTAACACCTGAGTTTCAATTTACCCAGATCGGATAGCCATATTGACTATATATTAGATTCCTCTCCGTTTTTCGAATATTTTGTAAAGGTACCTCTTCGAACTCCGAAATTCTTTCACTTAGTGGAGACGAAAATGTATTCATGCCCCACTGAGGCATGGTCCAACGCTATTTCCAAAAATAATACGATTTTCCTTTCCATTTCGACTTTAATCGCCTTATCCCGATATCTTTTGTTGCCAAAATGTCCCTTAGTGTCATGACACTTAGAATAAACATTTCGATGCTAATATAAATTGAAATAATAACAAACAAAGAAAACCTTGCTATTTTAAACTTTTTTTAAAAAAAAAATATCTTCTTATCACTATAATTCGATTATTATAATTTTGATAATAATTTTGCTTTAATGAGAATTTATTTAGAAAAATACGACATGATCAGGTTTTGAAAGAATTATCACCCACTGGATAATTTTAGATATTTTATAATTTTTTTTTATTGCTGTAAACTTAATTCTAAATTTCTTTTTCATCATATAAAATTATCTAAAATTAAGTTTTTTGTTTGTTGTTGTTTTCTTTTAGTTGATAAAAAAAAACCCATTCTTTTTGCTTATTAAATGGGATAAATTTTAATGAATAAATTATAAATAAACTAATATCATGTTCGTATATCATAAATTAGCTAACAAATTTCTATTAAAATGAGCCCTTAAGCTGGAGAGACAAATCTCTTCAAATATTTGAAGACGGAAAATCCCGAAGCTCAAAATGGTAGTGGAAATACCTTCCCCCCCCTTACCCCCTACGTCTTTCTAAAAAAATTACATGAGATCAAAGTCTTAGAAATATATTAGAGAAAGCAAAGAAAAAAAAAATATTATCTGTAAAAAATATCAACATTTTACGGAAAAAATTTTACACCAAAAAAAAAACAACTTTTTCCTGCATATTGTAAGTCATTTAGGAAAAGTGTATTCATAGTCACTATCAACTGATAAAAAACTGATAAAATATTGTAAACTTTTCAACAAACTTCCCTAAGTAAATACTCAGAAAAACGAACTATCGAATATCTCATAATACCAAAATACTTAATCACAAAATGCTCCTATTTCTTTAGTATATATTCAAATACGAATATATCTTTAAAATTTATTCATTATATGATATACATAAGATGACTGAAACTGTTTATAAAATATCAGAATTTGTTTTATCTTTTATATGATTTGATTTTGTGAAAAGAAAAATTCCTCCCCTATATCTTATATAGGCGTCATGAAAAATCAAAACAGAAAATGTATTAGCAAGAAAAACAGAAGAAAAATAAAACAATAAACAAACGGAAAAATTGAAAAAAGGATATCAAGAAAAGAAAAAAAAGTACTCCATTTGTGTCGCCGGTGTGGATTATGATAATCGAGTATCACTTCAAATCGAGTATCTCTACGCGCTCAATAGAATCAAAAACAAAATATAAAAAAAAAAAACTGAGAAAAAAAAACAAACTAATATTAAAAGAAATTTTCCTTTCTCTCTTATGACGATTTTATTTTGACGATTATCCTTTGTTCTAAAGCTAACTCAAAAAAGAACAAGAAAAATATTTGATTCTCCGCAATATTGTCAACATACACCTTATTCGTGTAAGTTGCTTTTATTTACACCTGCGAAGAAATCATTGCCTTTTGTAAGTTGTCAGGAGTTTCTTTCGATCATGAATTTTCAAAGTCAAAATGGAAAACAATATTACAAAAATCGAACAAAATTCAAAAACAAAAACCAAAGGAAACAAAATTCTAAAGTTTCTGCATCATAGAAGAAGATTCTTTATGAAAATTAACTAAATATGGTATAGTAACGATGCAAATTAAAGTGTACGAGTATGTGTAAATAATTATACATTTAGCGAAAATGAAAAACAAAAAAAAAATTGTATCGCCAAAAATTTGCATATGACTGACTTTTCATACCAGCTCGCAAAGTGGTAAATTTATTCACGCTAAAGTATATATAGAAGAGTTAAGCTACCCCTCCATTTATCTCTTGTATTTCTTATTCAAATGATGATGAATATTTTTGTTAACATTTTCCATTTAGGTTAGGATTTATCTTATTTCTTCTGGATTGTTTTTTTCTTCTTCTTCATTTTAACATATATGGTTTCATATTAAAACATAGCAAAAATTTCATTAAAATGATTTAAAGTAGTTGAGGTAAACGTGGTTAGAAAAGTTAATTGAAAATCGTTATGGAATATATTATTTGTTTAATGATTATTCAAATATAATCATGTTTATGGATATGTCTTTTATATTTTTAAAAAAAATTATGTATAATTTTTGGGATAAAATGGAAATTATTTTCTGTTAAAAAAAAAAATTACGAATTAATGACTATCCACATAAGGTGAATATAATTTTACCTTTTCTAATTGATAAAGTATGAAATTTTTTTATTATAATTTATATGGTAGTGGTCTAGTGATTTTAGCATGAATAAATTTAGCAAATACTTTGATGGCTTAAAAGTATATAATTTTAATATATAAGTCCTTTTTTCGATTCAATTTACCATTTTCACGATCTTACCTGGTTTAGGAATTTTATATTTTAGATTTGGTATTACATTTGCGGATTAATTGATAATCAACTGAATTATGTATACTTCATACTTATCAATCTGAAAAGTTGCAGAAAAGTAAGATAATAATTTTATTTATTATTTTTACATCAATATTACGAGTATCACCGTTAACGTATTTTTCGTGCTCGGTTATATCACCTTTCGCTCTTCTGTTACACTCCTTCCGATATAATCGATAGTGCCAAAATGAAGTGCATTCAAGTATATTTGGATATTGAAAAACTAAAATAATCACGAGGACTATTTTACTTTTCCAATATAGAAATGTCTTATAACCGACAAGAGCTCATTGATGGAGTTTGTCATGATTTAGTCTTTTTTTTCTAAGATCTTAAAGAACCTTCAATGTCAATCTATGGTCCCTGAACGAGGACCGTCTTTCACTACTCGTAGGCCTTCGGAAAAAAAACTTATTTTCTTAATAAGACTTGTTGCATTTTTTCATTGATACAATGTCACTTTATAGCATCGCATAGTTAGCGGACAATGTTGAAATTTGTATTGCACATTTAAGAAGGTCTAACGTAAAGAGTTTTTTTTCTCGAGATAGCTTCATCTTGAAAATTTAATAAAAATAATAGAATGTCAACTATAACAAATATCTTTGATGTGAATTTATAATTGTATGCAGGAGGTGGTGATTCGAGGAGTCCAATTTTGGATGACTCTTGCCTAAATGATGTTCTTCTTCAGCTTGGACAATTTTTTGATTTTATTAATATACGAAAGTCATTCAACAAGTACTTAGCCTCACCGCCCGATAGAACTGCTGTCACAAAAGAAATTTACCATCGTGCAGAACATTCTTTTAGTAGCCTACTGTCAAAGTTTCAGTCGATTCCCTTAATTAGTTTTGTTTTGAGAGCCTTTGGAAGCGAGCGTGTCGGTCGGTTGCACAAAAATGGAAAAAGAACAATATCGTTCGGTGATTAGATTCTTGTTTTTGGAAGGGAAAACGCGCAGCGAAATCAAAGATCGCTTGGATGCTGTGTATGGTGACTCTTTGCCACGCCCAGGTGCCCCAAAAACGCTTACTACGGAGGAAAACGTTAAAAAAGTCCACGATCTCGTGTTGGCAGACCGTCGATTGAAGGTTCACGAGATAGCTGAGACTGTGGGCATCGCAGTAGGAACGGTGCATCATATTCTACACGAAGAACTGGGCATGAGAAAGCTGTCGGCGCAATGGGTGCCGCGTTTGCTCACACCGGAAAACAAGCGCAACCGTGAGACCACATCGGCGACGTGTTTGGCGCTGTTTCAGCGCAATCCAGCAGAGTTCTTGCGTCGTTCCGTGACCGTCGAAGAAACATGGATTCACTGGTACACACCAGAGACCAAGGAACAGTCGAAACAGTAGACTTCACTCGGCGAACGTGCTCCGAAGAAGGCGAAGACTGTTCGATCGGCCGGAAAGGTGATGGCCACCGTTTTCTGGGATTCACAAGGTGTGATCCACATCGATTACCTCGAGAAGGGTAAAACAATCACGGGGCGCTACTATGCTGACTTATTGGGCCGATTTGACGTCGAATTGAAGAAAAAGCGACCCCGCTTTGCGAAGAAAAAAATGCTGTTCCACCACGACAACGCGCCGGCTCACACCTCCGCCGTCGCCATGGCCAAATTGGTCGAATTGCGCTACGAATTGCTGCCCCATCCACCGTACTCTCCAGATTTGGCCCCCTGTGACTACTTTTTGTTTCCAAACCTGAAAAAATCACTCGCCGGGAATAGATTTGGGTCGAATGAGGATGTCATCGTCGCCACGGAGGCATATTTTGCTTCCCTCGAGATTATGTATTTTTTGGACGGATTAAAAAAGTTAGAGCATCGCTGGGCCAAGTGTATCGAGCTTGAAGGAGATTATGTGGAAAAATAAATTGCAACCTTTCCAAAATTTTCGTTTTTCTTTTGTAGGCTAAGTACTTGTTGAATGACCCTCGTAGTGTAGATCACCAATTTAATGAAGTATCATAGAAAAGAGTCTTGGGGCATTATTAAACAATCTTGGCGTGGAAACTTCGTTTGCAAAAAAACCCTTGTTTCAACTGATCTGTAGCAAGTCATACCGCCCTGTTAGAACCAGATATTGTCCTTGTTTTTGGTGTGAGTTCATTATCCCGACGCGTTGTTGAGTCATGTAGTTAATTATTTATGATTCATCATTAACCGAAAGTCCGGTCTAGACCTGCTGAATCAAGGGAATACAAAGTCTGTTCAAAAAATATCGCGAATTTTGTGTTTTTTCAAAAATTATTTATTTATTCATGAATATCTTGTTCCCTTCAAATATCTATTTTGTTCCCTCTGGTGCAAATTTGGGTTATCGCGGGTCAATAAAGCAAATTTGGGTCAATTTTAATGCGATGCTGTTTTTGGTCGAAAAAGTGCAAAAATCAAAGACTAGTTAAAACACGTGCAAGCAAAGCAGCTGTCACAAATTAACTGAACATTCGAAATGAAGCTCTTTCGATAAAAGTGATCTCTTCTCGCATGTTGATAGATTTCCCTATCACGAAACTTTGTTGAATCGTCGTATATTGCAAGCCTTATATGAGAAAGATACCTATTAAAAAGTCCTTTACAAGTTGCTGCAAAGTTCCATACCTCGTTTAATAACATTTTATTAAAAGTTTTTTTATGTCTCATAACTGTAATATGAATTTGTGAATAAATACGTACAATTTTATTGATAGAATTAGCAAAACAATTTAAATTTTAAAAATTTAGTACTGACTAACCTTCTACTTAAGCTTAAAAATAAAAATAAAAAAAATTATATTGTATTAAGTCAATTTTGGCTAACGGACTCAAAAACACAAAATCAAAGTAAAAACTATTTATATGAATTTTTTAAAATTTTTATGGTAAATTTTTGCTGTATTTCGTTGTTGTTTTTTTTTTTTTGTAATTTAAAATTCTCTCATAGATTTGTGAGAAATAAATTTATTCGCAATAACATACCCAAAAGTTGATATTTAAAGTTAAGTTATTCCAACTAACAAGCCTTTTAGAAATTTTTACCCATATACTCTTAACCATCTTTTTAAGTAATCTTTTATTTATTAAATAATTGATTCTAAAACCATCCCTTTTTAATTATTATATAATATATTCAACAATATTCATATAATATTAATTTTTTGATATGTAAATTTTTTATCATTAAAATAATTTTTAACATAAAAAAAATACTCTCAAAAAAGTAAGAGAAAAAAATGAATTTAGAAGTTTTTTGTTTTTTTTTAGAAAAATATATAAAATTTGTATGCATAAGCTAATTGATCCTTGGTCTCCTTTTCTAAATACAAAGACACTTTAAGATAGAAACAAACCTGAAATAAAATAATTTTATTCCGTTTAATGAGAGCAATTCTTAACATAAAATACTACAATATAACATGAAATAAATGCTTCCATTATTCTGCTTGTATTTTGTTATAGTTATTTAGTAAAAATAAAAACAATTATTTAAAATGTATTTGAATTAGAAACAAGGGAAATCAGAGATGACAGAAGACACAGAAAGAAATGAAGAAAAAAAAATGCAGGTTTCAAGTGGAATAATAGTATGGGTTTTTGTCATTAGGGGTTGTGGACAGTTAGGATTGTTGAATTAGAAAATGGCCAACGATTTACTATTGCATTTATATGTATATGTATGTATGTATGGAGCATACACAAAAAGTTTAACAGAAGTATTACTATTTTTTGTTTGTTGAGAATATAATATATGTGCATACATAAATCTCTATGTTGACTATGATTCCCTCTCTCCATACCATTCTATATCAGTTATCCTTATCGCAACAGTGCAGTCAATAACATTCCATTCTATATGAAGAATTCCCATACGAAATGTTTGGTATATGGAATGACAGAAGATACGATATATAGTATACGTGCGAGTAGATATTTTTTACGCTTCAAAGTCTCCTAGTTTTCCTGAATTCATGAACCGAAAGCTACAATTTGGCTATGTTCCTTTTGTTGTTTGAGGGTTTTAGACACCTTAATGAACTCAAGTTTATGTACAACGACATTGCCCACAATCCAACCTTTACTATGTTTGACTAAATGAATGTGAACTATGGGCAACAGAAGAAAAAGAATGGAATAGAAAAAACAACCAACCAAGAGAAAAAAAAATGAAACTACACATATTGTAGAATAAATATACACAAGAATAAAACATATACAATATATCCTGACAAGTAGAGCATTTACCGTTATACACTTGTGATTTACATATTCTCATACTCTCTTGAAAAGAGTGCTGTGAATTTTCAAAAATAAGAAATAAAAAACTCAAAATAGGAAAGTTTAAAAAAGAGTCGGAATAAGAGAACTTTAAGCGTTGACAGAAAACAAAAATAAGAGAATATAAAATAAAGCATATATATAAAAAAAGATAAAGGGGTTCATATATGTATGTATACGTGTAGATGGAGGAAAAAAACAAACATAAAAAACCAAATAAAATGAAGTAAAGAAAAATACATAAAAAAATTCAAATAATTGAATGGGAAGTACTACCCCAAGTTCTAGTCCTTGTTTATATGGTTTTTTTTTTGTTCCATTTCTTTTTTGCTATGTTTGTACTAGAATACGTAGAGATGTATTTGTTCATGTACAAAAATGTACTGAAGTGCAATTTTTAATATTAAAAGGTATTCCAGCAACCCTCAGTCCATCATCTCTCTTTCTTGTTGTATCTTTTTCTATTTCACTAAGTGGCGCGCAAATATGTTAATTTAGTAAAATATGTACAATTTAAATTCCTGAATAATTTTAATTTTAATTTGATTTTTCCACGTGTATACCTGAACATAAAGACGACTGGCTAGTTTTGTAGGTAGACACTATAAATTGTAGACACTCAACTCTGAAGTGGTTGACATATACCAAAAAAAAAAAATTCAAATGGATTATATCAAAAGTACACTTTTCATATACGAGTACGTATATGTATGCACTTATGTATTAACGGTTTATAATATAGTTAATCCAAAAGGTAATTATGTACTTATATCGTGTCAAATGTATACTTTAGTCACCGTTAATTATTTGCATACGGGTTAAGGTAAAGAGATTTTGTTTTGTACGTTTTCGTTTTTTTGTAGTTTTTTTCCTCACCTTTTCTAACTTAACCATATAAGGGTAAAAGAATTTTAACAATTCAAAGAAGATTGCTATGATGATTTAAAGAAGAAAAAAATGTATTGCAGTCATATTAATATATTTTATTCATTTTTTTTTTTTTTGAAAAGATAATTTTTTTGTATGTGTTGTTATGTTGCAATAAAATAAAAGTCTTTCTAAAGTCATCTTTTGAGCATTATGTAAATGAGAAATAAATAGTTTTCTTATAATTTCAATAATACGAACTTAGTATGATAAGTCAGTGATAAAAGAAAGAAAAAAATTCTTTTTCAACATTATCTTTTCTTAGTTCGATACACTTTGCTAAATGATATTTTATCTTATGTTTTACAATACGTGTACTGCAATTTGTCAAACTCTGCAAAATAGATTTCAGTTTCGGTTATAATGTCAGAGTTTAAAATATAAAAAAAGATGCAGAAGCCAAATCAATTCACAACGTAATACTAGTAATTTTGCAATTTCAGTTGCGAATGAATATGAAAATTTATTATCAGGATGAAATTGAACTTTTTACTTTGCTAAATTTTATCTTATTATTTTGATTTCATTATTTAACTAAGTCTAATAATGCTATTAAATAGTAATAAGTATGTAATAGTGACTAAAATTCATTTAGAATAAGCTTAAAATGCGCAAACACTCTATAAAAGTCATTGCAAGAATACAAATTTGTTCAGATATTAGCAAACACGAATTTGATCAGATTTGATCAGATATTATCCTGGCGATAGATTTATCAAATCCAAAATTTTATGTTAGATATTGCCTACACTTTTTTATGAGATTTTTATTTTATCTTAAACATTTTTATTCGTGGTTCTTTTAAATCGATATCATGGGTTTAATTATTCATTTCATTGGTGGTACTCGTTACTTAAATTTAACGTACTGGGCGGTCAGCATAATTTATGCTCCTACGGCCATAACGGAATTCAGTAAACTACTTCTAAATCATTCCACACGATGATGAGGAGTGTCCATAATACTTTATTATATTGTTTTTTCCCCCATTAATATCATTTATATGAACACAAAAACTTCACCTTTTTTCACATTTATAAAAAGCAAATATCTTGTCTCCTTTCAATGGATGTCAAAACTTAACTAAGTACAAGATATTTGAGGAATTTTCGAAAACTTCTTTTTAGAAATACTAAATCAGAAAAAAAATATTGTTTTGCTAATATCAGCTATAGAATTTTCGTTTATCATTGAATTATCAAATTGCCTTTGTATTATATTGCAAAGAAAATACGGTGTGCATGTTAAAGTTAAAACTGCTCCCGGTGCAAATAAGTTTGGGAACTTTATTATTCTTTTAAAAGGGTGAGGTGCAGTGTCTGATCAACCAGGACTAAATGTTTATCGACCTGAGAAGCTGTGAGGGTAGTAAGACAGATTGTAAACGATGATCCGGATGTTTTAACTTCATCTCCTTAGAACATCGTTAAGATGGATTTTTCGATTTGATCTGAAGATTTTACCATATAAAACTCAATTGGTTTAAGAATTATATAAATGGATATGTAAATAAATAGAATTGGAAAATTTGCTGTACGGATAATCCGAGAGAATTGCATCAACGTCTATTACATCCTCTTAGATACACTGATAGAGTCATTGGTCCATATTTTTTCTAAGAAGACAATAAACTTCTACGGGATGATATACCAGACTAGGATAGAGAATTTTTTACATCTAGTAGTTCTGAACTATTGTACGTGGAGATATGATTTCAACAGACGGACGACAACGAAGATTCTTCGATAACTTTTCGGTGACCGAATTATATCGAAAAATGCAGATTTTGATATGGCAGATTTGACCAAACCTAATTTATTTTGGCCAGCCACTTAAAGAAATAGGCTAAAAAGAAAAGAATCATAAACTATTTAACAGCTTAAGGAAAATATTCGTTATATCTTAAAAATTATGTTATCTTTTACATATAGTTCTAAAAGGAATTAACATATAACATTTTATTGTAAAAAATTCCAATAAAATATCAAAAATAACCGAAGTTATGAGTATATTAATTTTTCATCAGTAAGTCTAAATTGGTCTATCCTTGTATTATAATCATTAAAGAGCCCTGAAGAATAATATTTTTCATTTGAAAATCAGTTGGTTTCTAGTTTCCTTTTTTTTTTAAAAAAAATTATTTATTAAAATTTTGATTTAAAAATTAATTAAAAAAATGATCTGATTGGGAAATTGATGTTGTATTAAAACAATTTAATCTCGGTTAAATTGTATAGTAAGTTAAAATTCTTTAATCTTATTTTAGCCAAAAACATATTATTATTTTAAATTAATTCTTATAACACATTTACAAAAAAAAAATTGTTAATAAAACAGCTCAATTATTGAGAAAAGAAAATTTAACACTCCATTTAGTGATTGATTGAAAATGAAACTAAAAGATTTATCCAACCAGCGGCTAATGGATTAGAAACTTGACATTTTCAATACAATTTAAAGGATTTCAAATTCATACAAACTGAAATAAAAGAAAAACTGCAACATATCAAGACAGATGGTAGAGCATCAAAAAGATTAAAAAAAAAAACTAAAATGTTTCTGTATTAGTGGAGGTATTTTTTTTTATTGTAGAAGAAATAGTTTCGTAAACGTACGATTATTTCGTTAAACTTTGTAGTAAAGTAATTTTGAAATGAAACTGGGTTATTTGATGGTTTAATTTTCAATTAACTTGAAAATTTGTTCAATACACTTATTCGGGGAGTGCTTCTATAATATCAGAACTAGTACGTGTAGTATAGTGCAATTAGAAAATCTAATCGAATCCTTCCATATTCTATACTCAATTTTGTATGCGGCATACGATCGCAAATAAATGTGCATCTCGTAAACACATTTGTGTTCTTTTCATCCAAACCATATATAAATAATATTGATTCCTTTTATATATTGGTAAAGTTATTTTACGGAAATTCTCCAGGTTCTGATAATTAAATATATGATAATTATACATACAATAAATAAAAATACATAAATTGCTAATAGACTGTTTTATATAAATTTTAAATTTAAAACATTTCATTTTAATTGAAAATTAAATCGTCTGTTCAGATTTGTAAAAATTTTCTTGATTTGTAAAAAAAAACTCATATCGTACTATTGATGATAGTTCCTACAATATTACAATATAACATATTCTATATAAATCATCTTTAATAATATACAAGGGATAAAACCTAATTTACTAGCAAACTATTGTAAATAAGTGTTAAAATAATATTAAAAATAGAAAAATTTATAGTTACTAGATAAAATATCGAAAAATGATTTTAATCAATTTAACTTATTCTTAACAAGTTTATTTAGAGTTAAGGAAACACAACTGTTCATGACGTGATATTTTATCTACAATTAAATTGGTCGAAGAGTTGGCTAGAGCCTAAATATATTCTATAGCTTTGATCCTCAATTATAGAAATGAAAATCACTAAGTGCTCTCTGTCAATTACTGAGTGGCAGTTTATTGGATTTCATGCAATCAGTCCAAATTCAACTCTTTCCATGCCTTGGTCATATCCTGTCATTTGCAGAAGTAACTTGGCGTCATAGTACAAATGCTCTTCCCTTAACTTGTTATTTAATTTCCGTTAATTTTTTTCTCTTCTCCTTTATGATTTTTGAAGTATTGCAAAATTTTAATAGCCAAAAGATTATAGTACAGGATATACGGATAAGGAACGATGTAATGTTACAATGCATCAGAGCTGAATTTGAAATTCTAAAGAAAGCTTATATTCTGTTATCTGTAAATATGTAGGTTTAAGTCCATTTAACTGATATTGGGATTAAAGTTGAGATTGAGAGGCAGAAATGTTAAAGTACTTAAGTTATGTTGATCTAACAATTATAAAAGGAACTACCACAAATTCTAAATAAATTTCAATTCAATTTTAGAAACTTATTTGAAATTGTCTTTTTTTTTCAATTAAATTTTAAAAATATTTTGAAGTATTTTTTCTCAATAGTTATTCTTTTTTTTGAATTGTGAAAAAAATCGACAAATTTGTTTATTCAAATAATATTTCATTTTATTTTAGGGGATTTTTTAAAAAATATAATACTTTTTTCTTATACAGTTCGAAATATTGGTAAGTAAACAAATAAAGGATATATTTCTTTAACCTATTTGAATTAGGAATCTGTATTTTTATAGCAAATTTATTAAATTTTTTTAGAAAACTTATTTCACAGTAAATTCATAAAATATATAAACTTTTAAACCCATTTGCATTTTGAAGATTTTTTATAGCAAATAATTAAAAAATATAATTTTTAAACTTACTTAAAGTTAAAAGCTATATTTTTATAGCAAATAAATAAATCACATAAATTTAAACTCATCTGGATTTACGAGCTTTTTTATAGCAATTTCGTTAAATATATAAGTTTTTAACCCATTTGGAATTTTGAAGATTTCTTATAGAAAACAAAAAAATTGTACAAAATTTTAATTCTAATTTATAGAAAATATATTAATAAAATAAAATTGATGAATTTTAAACCCACAAAAACTTGGCAGTTTTTTTTAAAAGTAATTATATAAATCACATAAATTTGAGACCCGTTAAGACTTATAAGTTATACTATGATACATAAATTTTAAACCCATTCGGATATAGAAGATTTTTTATAGCAAATAATTAAAAAATATAATTTTTAAACTCACTTGAAGTTAGAAGCTATATTTTTATAGCAAGTAAATAAATCACATAAATGTGAACTCGTCTGGATTTACGAGCTTTTTTATAGCAATTTCGTTAAATATATAAGTTTTAAATCCATTTGAAATTTTGAAGATTTCTTATAGCAAACAAAAAAATTGTATAAATTTTTAAATCTATTAGACTTATAAACTTTTTTATAGCAAATATATTAGATATACAATATATTTTTGAAACTAATTGAAGATTTTAAAGATACTTTATAGTAAATACATAAATCACATAAATTTGAACCCATCTGGACTTACGAGCTTTTTGATAGCAATTTACTAAAATATATAAACTTTTAACCCATTTGAATTTATTAGATTTTTTGTAGTAAATAATTAAAAAATATAAATTTTACATCCATTTGGACTTATAGCTATATTTTTATTATAAATAAATAAATCACATAAATTTGAACTCGTCTGGACTTACGAGCTTTTTATAGCAATTTCATAAAATATATAATCCCATTTGGAATTTTAAAGATTTCTTATATCCAACAAAAAAATTGTATAAATTTTTAAATCTATTGGACTTAAAAACTATTTTATAGCAAATATATTAATATATATTTTTGAAAGTAATTGTAGATCTTAAAGATACTTTATAGCAAATAAGTAAAATTAATAAATTAATGTTAAACCCACATAAACTCAGAAAGTTGTTTTTTTAAAGTAATTATATAAATCACATAAATTTGAGATCCGTTTAGACTTACAAGCTATACAATTAACTATGATACAAAAATTTTTAACCCATTTGGATTTAGAAGATTTTTTTATAGCAAGTTAATAAAATATATAATTTCTTAACCCATTTGGACTTAGAGTTCTTTTATGGAAAATGAATAAAATATATTTACAATAGATTTTACATTTTTAACTCAGTTGGACTTACAAGCTCTTTAATATTTTTGTAGCGTATTTTATAGTTCTTTGCATTGAAAATTGTATGATTCCATAATTTGTAAATATATAAAATGTCATAAAAAATTCCATTCATATTTGATTTTATGCAATGGTAGTGAAAATAGTAAAAGGTATTTTTGTATACAATTTCTAAAAGTTCAATATTATTAAAAAAAACATGTAAGAATATCGAAAAATCTTATTTTATTACAATTTTTATGTTATAAAATTTTAAAAGTTTTTCGGAATTGTATTTGACTTAAGAAGAATTGTTATCATTTTGAAAAACTCCTCTTTCAACGAATATACGATATTGTACATGAAGAAGCATTTTATTATTGAAAAGTTTCATTATTGATTACAGATGTAAAATTTGAGTATGAGATCGATGGGAAAAAATTGAATTACAATTTTATGGTTCTGAAGACCGTAAGTAAGTCCTTTTATGTCCTTCATATATGAAGAATGCAAATATATCCTCACACATATTAAAAATAAATATATATGCATGAATGTTGAATAGTAAACGGAATAAAAATAATACCATTTGTATTGATACTAGACTATGGTTGGATTTTTCCACTCTTGATTTCATCCCTTTGAGGTATCTAAAGTACTCTATACGTGTATGTTCTTATGTTAAACACAATAGCTTTTTGCTTCGAATACAATGATAGAGTAACGAAAAGACTAGAAAAGAAAAGTATGTATGAATGTTATTCATGTTAAATGGAAATGGTTATTCTATGAATAAATATCTTGATATGAACAACGATAATGTTAAATTGCTCGCGTAAAATTACTGAATTTTTATGTAATATTATAAGTTAAATTGACTTTTATTGGTATATAATAACCTGTAAGAAATATTTCAGATTTTTCATTTTTAAGGCTTTTGAATTCTACATTCAAAGTAGCATAATTGACTTTAAAAATTATCTTTCCACTTTTTCCAAATATTTTGTTTCCAAAAAAAAAAAAAATAGTCAATACCTTTGATTTTTTAGAAATTTTTGAAAATTACCCATCTATTTTTAAAAAAATTTATAAAGCTTCACGGTGTCATAAAAAGGATCGAAATTAATTTTTTTCTATAACAATTTTAAACTAATTTTTAATAGCAAACTTATCCTATTCGAAGCAGTTCCCTAGAGCAGCGTTATTTGTGATCATTTCAAGGATATAATAGGGGAAAATAACTCCTTTTCTGATCATTTCAAGGATTTCTTTTAAAAATTGTTTCGGCCAAAATTCTAACCTCATACAAGCTCTCCCTTATTCCACATTTTTATCCATTTTCGATGTTGTAAAAAAACATCATAGTTACTTCAATGTCCTATCTGATGCGAATAACTATTTTTCTGATCCTTTCCAAACTTTCGTATTGCCTTCAATATACATTGACGGCATAGGAGTTCTCACCAACTCTTGGATTAACTAAGCTTAACACAAAATTTTATATGATATCGTTCCTTCAAATTTTGCTCTTCTATCTTTTGTGATTTACTACGAGTATAAAACACATTTTGACTTATGATACTATGTAGTGTCATATAGTTATCAGATGGGGTTGAAAAATTGGACAGCGAAAATAGAATGGATTAATGTATAATCTATATAGAGGAGGTATTGTCAGCTTGCTCTTTCTGATGCCAGTCTCATTATTTTTCTCTCACAACTTATAAAATAATTTGCTGACACAGTGTGCTTGCGATTGAATGAAAAACAGCATTTTCAGTCCCTAAAAGGTCGAGTTTTTGGGTCCATCTAAATGCTGACTTAGTTTTCGGCTCCAGCTTTTGTAAGTCATAGAAACACTGATGATAAGCTTATGAAATATTTTGAATTACGAAGCTGCTCAGTCATAGAAACACTGATGATAAGCTTATGAAATATTTTGAATTACGAATCTGCTCAGTGACCATGAATATGGTTTGCAGTATTGGCACATCCTTTTCAGTTATGTTAGTCTACAAAACAATAGCTACAAAATTTTATCTCTGATACGATAAGTCTATGATACGATAAGGAACTTTTACAATATGAAGTTTTTTAAGTTTAAGATAAAAGATTGATTTGAAAGTGCACATACGTGGGTCATTCAACAAGTACTTAGCCTCACCGCCCGATGGAACTGCTGTCACAAAAGAAATTTACCATCATGCAGTACATTCTTTTAGTAGCCTTACTGTCAAAGCTTCAGTCGATTCCCTTAATTAGTTTTGTTTTGAGAGCCTTTAAAAGCGAGCGTGTTGGTCGGTTGCACAAAAATGGAAAAAGAACAATATCGTTCGGTGATTAGATTCTTGTTTTTGGAAGGGAAAACGCGCAGCGAAATCAAAGATTGCTTGGATGCTGTGTATGTTGACTCTTCTCCTTCGATGGCGACTGTCTCGTTGGTTCGTGGCCGCACGTCGGTTTTTGATGAGCCACGCCCAGGTGCCCCGAAAACGGCTGCTACGGAGGAAAACGTTGAAAAAGTCCACGATCTCGTGTTGGCAGACCGTCGATTGAAGGTTCACGAGATAGCTGAGACTATGGACATCGCAGTAGGAACGGTGCATTATATTCTACACGAAGAACTGGGCATGAAAAAGCTGTCGGCGCGATGGGTGCCGCGTTTGCTCACACCGGAAAACAAGCGCAACCGTGAGACCACATCGACGACGTGTTTGGCGCTGTTTCAGCGCAATCCAGCGGAGTTCTTGCGCCGTTTCGTGACCGTCCACGAAACATGGATTCACTGGTACACACCAGAGACCAAGGAACAGTCGAAACAGTGGACTTCACCCGGCGAACGTGCTCCGAAGAAGGCGAAGACTGTTCGATCGGCCGGAAAGGTGATGGCCACCGTTTTCTGGGATTCACAAGGTGTGATCCACATTGATTACCTCGAGAAGGGTAAAACAATCACGGGGCGCTACTATGCTGACTTATTGGGCCGACTTCACGTCGAATTGAAGAAAAAGCGGCCCCGCTTTGCGAAGAAAAAAGTGCTGTTCCACCACGATAACGCGCCGGCTCACACCTCCGCCGTCGCCATGGCCAAATTGGTCGAATTGCGCTACGAATTGCTGCCCCATCCACCGTACTCTCCAGATTTGGCCCCCTGTAACTACTTCTTGTTTCCAAACCTGAAAAAATCACTCGCCGGGAATAAATTTAGGTCGAATGAGGAGGTCATCGTCGCCACGGAGGCCTATTTTGCTTCCCTCGAGAAAATGTATTTTTTGGACGGGTTAAAAAAGTTAGAGCATCGCTGGGCCAAGTGTATCAAGCTTGAAGGAGATTATGTGGAAAAATAAATTGCCACCTTTCCAAAATTTTCGTTTTTCTTTTGTAGGCTAAGAACTTGTTGAATGACCCTCGTAGTCTGTAACTTTACAATTTTGTCTCTTATAAATTTAAAGGTTTTCGAACAGGTTTCAAAGTCTCAGATTCTATTTTTATTTAGTTGTCCAACTATGCGGTCTATTTGCTATAATAAATCCGAAAATATAAGTTCAACATTTTTTTCAAATCACAATTATATAAAAACTACAATTCACATTTAAGTTTTTTTTTTTAAAAAAGAACCTCTTTTGGGGTACCAAAAAAATGCTCTTTAACAAAAAATTATTCTTTCATTATGTGAAATTGCTTTTCGTTTTATAGTTATTATAATGAAAATGTTCCTAATTATTTTACAGTAAAATTTTCATCCCTTATGGAATGTATTCACATACATTCATATGTGCACAATTAGAAAATAGAATAATACAAGTTTTGATACAGGAATAATCATACCTGCAGGAAAATGACGATCAAATACTATATATCTTTTGTGTGGTAATATTCATCCAAGGGTAGATAATGTATACATAACAAGGAGAGATATTAACCTTGGGCAGCATAACTTTTCGATATATGTCTAATCACAGTTGTATATATGATATATGGTAGGTTTTGTTATTCCAAACTAAAACTATATGCCATGAATAAGTGCGGCTAATTAAATTCATGAAAATTAGCTAGTTGGGATTGTTGGAAGCGAAATTGAAATATTGAATTGTGTCGACCATCTGAATATAGACATTCGATCAAAATATAGGCTAGAACGTGAAACTCTATGTAAGTTAGTAAATATATATATCAATTTGTGTAAAGATATGTAAACATGTGGACTAAACAAAAACCACATAAGTATGTGGGTTGCATGATTATCCACAGTTCAATGAATGAAAATCGATGATGAAACAATCACTTATATTGGTTAACTATAGAAATAAGTGCAATTGTTAAGTAAATAATCCACAAAACCAATTTATGCTGATTTATATAGATAGTTTCTATTAAAATTCAACCTCGTATTTTATCTTAAAATAAGTGGTTTAACAGAACGATAGCTATGGTTGGTCAGCGACAACTGTTATATTAATTGAAATCGTAATTAATTAGTAAATATTTTTATTTATGTATTCTTTTTGGAATTATAAAATTTTTTAAAGAGTTATTTTTATTTATTACAATAATATCTAGATTATAATACGTTGTAGAATTATTTAATTTGATTATTTGAATATTTATATACAAAAAAAAAGTGTTTCCATTTCTGTTATCACAATTAGATTATTTAATTTTATTTTAAAATTTTGATTAATTTTTAAAAAAAATTTATTTATATAACTTTTAATTTTAAAAATTAGAAAAAACGGATGTAATAAAGTTTTTTTAATTAGGAATGGAAAACTGCCAGATGATAAAAATTTAAGTTAGATTGTATACTTAAAGATTTATCACTATTATTGGATTTCTGAGTTTAGACACCGCATCAGGACACTCACAACTGACAAACCATATTCAGAAAATGCACAAATGACAAACAACATTCTGGATGACTAGGAACGACTAGCACACCAGAAATAAAGTCTATGATATGATTTTGGCAAAAGCTGGCTGGAAGGAAGCGAAGAGAATTTTTATATTATTAAAACTGTTAAGACTATTTTTTCCAATAAAAAAAATTATCCAACTTTGGGAATTAATTTTTTTTTTTTTTACATTTTTCCCTAATCGATTACTCTGCATTCTTTCAACAATGAAATTTTGGTAAACATTCGATAAAAATAATTTAGAAAATAATGAAGGCTTCTTTACGTATAGCTACAAAAATAATCGGACGGTGTCAAATCATACGATCTTAGAGGCCAATTGAAAGTTTACTTGCCGGGAATCACATTTTTGCCAAATCGTCCGGGTGTATGCTTTCAAACGAATAGTTATTGATCAGAAGATGATAACGCTATTAAATATTAACCAATAATGCTACCGATTGTATTAAATAGAGACCATTGAAAATGCCGGTGTGCAAACCATAACTAATAGTCTAGATAATTTGAAAACATGTGAGCATATTATATGATATGATAATAAAAAATGCTCAAACGTGAGCATTTTTGATTATAAACTGTAAAAATTATATGATATGATAAAATTCATCAAGTAACTTTGACAAATGATAGCTGGTTTGACAGCTAACTCTCTCGGGAGTTATATCGCACATGAAATATTATATTAATTTTCCTTATCTTATAATATTTATTATAGTAAATACAGTCCGAAAAATTTCTGCGTTTGACACTTACAATTTTTAAAAAATTTATCATATATTGTTTATCTAGCATTTTAATTCTAGCAAAAATATTTTAACATAATCGCTCGGGCATGTGCATAGGTAGATATAACGAACAATAAATTATAGAAAAGTTGGATATGAAAAGCTGTCAAAATATTGAAGTCATACCTTAGATTATAGAATATAAGGATATACAATCGTTCTATATATACACGAATTTTATTGAAGCCCAAAAATCCCGTGGAATACTAAAATCCGCCTCTGCCGACTATTACCCATTTATTAACTTAAAATTATGCTATGACCCCCATTGTTTTAATTGTATCTCAAATGTTATTAAAAATAAAAATAAAAACATTTTACTTCAAAAAATTATTCAAATTTAGTACAAATATTTTAGTTCAGTAAAAACAAAGAATAATTAACGAAAATATAAATAAAAAATTTGATAAAAATATCTTTTAGCTGCTGTATCTGACATCTATTTTATACTTGTCGAACTAAAATCATTTTTTTTTTAATATTGAGTTTTTATTGAATTTTCAAGTGCTCAAAGACTCAAAAATTCTTGGGCAACATTGAATGTAAACTGACGATTTGTTGTGATCAGATGGACGTGTCAGTGACGGTGGTCTGATTTCTTTCCGATGGGGGTTTTATTAAATTCATATTTTCCTATAGTCAAAAATTAATGTACAATTTTCGAATATGTAAAAATATATGCCAAGTGTAGGAAAGTGATTTACAATATAAGAATATAATTTTGAGTTTATGAATTTTTATACTAATGTCAGTGATAATGTTTATATAATATATACTATATATTTATAAACTACTATAAAATATATTTATTTGAGAAAAATTATTATTTAAAAAAAAATTAATATATTCGAAGATCATTGCTAAATCTTTTCTGTCTATTAGAAATTCATATTATAGTAGTTCAGCTAAAAGACTGTGTTGGCGTTTTAACGAAATGAGGAAAATAATAGCCACTCTAGGATACACTATGTAACGGATATTTTTTTACATAGTATTATATAGGTAACCCTGCTATAATACGGTAAATAGATTTTGAGAAAATGACGTATTGTATGAAACCGTGTTATAGAAGAGAAAATTATTGGATGTGTTGCGAAAATTTCGTCAAACCAAAGTTATTTCTTTTTAATCAACAATATCTTTTTATGAAACAAAAAATAAAAATAAATAAAAAAATTATATTCTCATTTAACTAAAAGCTCATCGTAATAAATTGATTCCTCATCACTGTTCAACATAATGAGACGAGATTGTCATTTTTTTTGCATCTTTTGCCCTCCTTAAAAAATCTGTTATTATAGCCAGTTTGCTTAATATTACAAGGTCATTGTAAATCTCACTGTTTGTAGCTCCCGTTTAAATTTTTGACTTTTTCGGCGCTTCTCCTATGTAGAAAACTCACACTGTGCAGGGGTGCCAGTGCTAGGTCCCGCAATATATACTTTTAAATTATTGTATGATATCTTCTTGAAAATTTCATCTGATCTGATGCAGAAATTGCCTGTTCTTTAACGAAATCATACACATATTTAGTTCCCCCCCCTCATTTATGTATAGAATAAGCCACTATCTGTAAGCCTGTAAAAGCCCCACTGACATACAGTTACCTTTGCACTTTTCGTAATAGTGCCGAAAGGCTTGAATTGTAATCGCCTACAGCTTCTAGGTTACATTCATTTGGACTTATCGATATTACCAAGATGACATCCTTTTAAGTGTTCTTAGGAAACCAGAAAAGAAACAAGGCTTAAGATCAGGTGAATAAAGGTTAAGGGGGATTAAGAAACATAATTAGTACTCTTTTACAACAAAAACTCATTAATACAGATGTCCGTATGGCATAAGGGCGTTGATATAGTAGAGCATCCTTTTTAAGAGCTTTTCAAAAACTACTCATCAATAATAATTAATAGTTTGACCTCACAAGACGCCTAACTTGTTTTACATTTCCACTTGTTTTCATTATTAAAAGCATCGCAAAAGTCTCTTGATGGTTTAAAATATTTATTTTTTGTATAAAAACTAAAGATCAGCCAATGATGTAGTGCCCATTTTGCTCGATAACGTTTTGTCTGGCTTTATCGGTGAAAAATTTACCAAGGTGCTGATATATAGCCTCATCTGAATTGAGCGTCATACCACGTGAGGAGTTTTTGACGAGAGTGAAGCTAGTCGGTGAGGTAAGCATGGTGAGTATGGAAACATGTCCCCTCCAAGCTCTAATATTTTTTAACGAGTGATCGAACGTATCTGTGGATGGACCACAACTCATTTATGATTAACGAGCTCCTAGATTAATTCCTTCAACTGTGTAACTGCCGATAGTAAATTTTTGAATTGTTTGTTTGTTCCTCGGAAGAAGCTCAAAAAATGCGCTCCTTCAAAATTCCACCACACTGAGAGCATAACCTTCTTATTATTAAATGGATAATTTGGAAACATTGTTTAAACGTGAGTATTTTTTATTATAAGCTGCAAAAATTATATGATATGAAGAAATTCATAAAGAAACTTTGACAGATGACAGCTAACTCTATCGGGAGTTCTATCGCACATGCAAACTAAATAACTTCCGATAGTACATTTCTCAATTGTTTGTTTGGTTCCTTAGAAGAAGCTCAAAAAACGTGCCCTTTCAAAATTCCACCACACTGAAAGCATAACCTTCCTTTGATGAATGTCCCGCTTTCATTTTCTTTTGAGCCGTATCATCACACCAGGACCAATACCGTTAAACCATCCACTTCATATCAATCGCCTCAAAAAAGGATAATTTCCCTCGCGTTTAATGAACATGTCTGAGATGTTTATGCATGAATGCAGAAACATTGAACATCCATCATCGGTTGGCTGATGGATGTTCAATGTTTCTGCATTCTTTCGCGTTGTATAACGCTGGATTGACTTAATTAGCGCCATTATTTTGTAACGCTGGTGCTGACCAAATATCATCCTTGAGATCAAAATCATCAGCACAGAATTTCGTAAACTTTACGGAACTTTTCACAAGCTTTACGAAAACAAAACAATAAAATATGGCGAAAATGTAATGTTTGATCTTCCATTTTCAACTTGTTGTAAAATCCGTTGAAAATGAAAAAAAAAATTAATTATTTTTGTTTAAATGAAACTCTTAAATGACATAAAAATAACGTAGATACGATTAACAATAGTATTTCGTAAAATTAACACACGCCATCTATTACGAAAGTGCGTTATGATGACAATCCAATGAGCCCATCGTAATTTGCATAGTCAATTCACCGCTGGAGTATTTATTTCCATTTCTTTCAAATTTAATCATATTCAAATGTCATTTAAAATAAAATTCTTTCATACAAAATTCGTATTTGTTTATGTGAAATTAATACATAAAAATTTTTATTTCTTATTAATTTAGAGAATTTGACTTTATGAAATGAAAATTTTATCAAAGTGAAATTCGTATTTTGTTGAAAATATATCTTTTATTATAGAATTTGTCACGAACAAAATTATTTGTAGATGATTAGCTCGTATTTTATACGAGGGCGAGAAATACATACACACACATATATATATATATATATATAAACAGGTATAATGAGAAAATAAAGAAAGATAAAGGAAGGGCCTTTCATACAAATAAATTCAAGCAAAATATTTTTGGATGGTTGATTATTCCTCCAATTTAAAGTGAGGAAGAAAATTTTTTCCTTCTTCAAAAATATGAATTTCCTCATAATTATCAGTGAATTTTCGTATTTACAGTTGCCATTCGACTTGAAGTCAATTTATTCTTTGGCAATTACTTGAGATCATTTCCAAATCATTTGATTTCCCATTAAGGCCAAAGAAAATAGAGTATCTCTATTGACTTCGTCGTAAGCTTTTAGCTGAATACCTTAACAAATCAATATTAATAATATCGTAAGTATATGTGAACATGTAGTTGTGAAATACATTAAACGTTTACAGAATTATGCACTCAATCGTAATGCAGATAAATACTTGATTTTGCTATGTTGAGAGCACTGTAATTTTCTATGAAAACTCTTTTGTTAGTTAACGAACGCAAGATTACGTCCCATTATTTGTGCATCAATAACTGGTAATTATGACATAAAGAATATACTCTCATTTTGGATTATATTTAAAGGATGTTCTCCTTTCTGTACAAAACTCAATCATACACACATACACGTATATATGCGCATGCATAAATATTTGCGATATTGTTAATAAATCGATTTGGAAATCCAATCGAATCTATCTTTTAATATGAAAAATACTTCAGTTATTTATTATTCATGCACTTAAATTACTAAATCCTATAAATCAATTACAATTCTAACAATACAATAATTCGATTTACTTATTCATTTAAAATAATTCAAATATGTTTCGAAAATAGTTATTACTCTGAGATTATAGCGCACATGTTTTCTGTTTTAGTACGAGTAAGTAATAAACATTGATATTTTTCTGGAATTTTATAGAAAATAATCCTATTATAGATTGTAGGGGAATTATTTTCATTTTTTTTCCTGAATGGCTTAGGCTTATTTAAATATAAATTTGTACAAAATACAGGTCACCTACAACACGATTTCAATCTTACACTATAAGAAAATTGCGAAAATCCTCCTATAGCACGATATGTTACAAAAATGGTTTCATTTGAACATAATTCTAAATGTTAGAACACAATTCCGACGACAACGACAAATGACAACTTCAATTGCTATAAAAAATTAACACATTCCGCCTTATTTAATAAATTGAATACAATTGCAACGAGTAAAGAAATGTCATAAGATCAGTTTATTATTATAGTTATTTCGGACATACGAGGTCTGTTTAAAAAGTATAGTGAATTTTAAATTTCCGCGGGTTACGTATATTCGATTTTCGATTTTTTGTGGCGTTATGTTGGTACTCATGTCTCTCACTTATTCCGACAAGTTCGGCCATTTTGAATGTTCAGTTAATTTTTGAAACTGCTTTGATTGCACGTGTTTTGGCTCGTTTTCGATATTTGCCCATTCCAAAAAATTGATCAAAGAATCTGTGTCGGGAAAAAGAAAAAGTCACAGGGGGCTACACCTGGGCAGTATGGTGGCTGCGGCATTATTAGTGTGTTGCTTTTGGCCAAAAATTCGCGCACCAGCAACGATGCGTGAGCAGGGGCGTTATCATGGTCCAAAAACCAATTTTTGTGCTTCCACAAATCCGGGCGTTTCTGGCGGATTGCTTTGCGCAACTTACGCATAGCTTGCAGGTAATATTTCTTATTGACAGTTCTACCCTGTGGCAAGAACTCATGATATACCACGCCCCTGCAATCGAAGAAAACTGTAAGCAAAACCTTCACATTCTATCGAACTTTGCGCGCTTTTTTCGGTCTTGGCTTGTGCGGCAGCTTCCATTGGGATGATTGAGCTTTGGTTTCCACGTCATAACCATAAACCTATGATTCCAGTTATGACCCTCTGGAGCAAATTTGGGTCATCGCGGACAGAGTTCAACAGCTCCTTAGCAATGTTAATGCGATGCTGTTTTTAGTCCAAATTGAGGCAAAATCGAAGACTCGTCAAAACACGTGCAAGCAACTTTCAAAATGGCCAAAATTATCGGCATAAGTGGGAGACATGAGTACCAACACAACGCCACAAAAAATCGAAAGCCGAATAAACGTAACCCGCGGAAATTCAAAATTTCGCGATAATTTTTCGAAAAATTACGACCTCGTAATTATTGTTGAAGCGGCGAGAAATCGTAACGCTTGTATACTTTTTTGTAGAGTTTTTTTATGAAGACATGACACTCACTGACATCTAATTTTTGGTAATAAAAATTTATTGAATTCCAAAAGCATAATTTATATTCATTTTAATTCACTTATTGGAAACAAAAATATAATTTAAACACAACGATAGGCAATTTTTATATGAAGCGCCTCAATTTTGTAGACTTTTGAACAGTTTTATAAAACGCCATTCTCCATGAAAGTGGGAGCATACCGAAATGCTTCCATTCTCTTGTTATTTTTGAAGTTGTTATTTTGGCATTTATCAGAAAGTGTAGTTTTTTATCTATTTTAAAGTATTTACGGAAAAGTAAGTATTTATATAAATTATTATATTGTTGATAACATTTAATAGGAAGTTTTGATATTAGAAAATAAAGTGTTTTATAAAGGTCAACGGAATGAGGCAGCCGGGAATTTCTTTCTTTTGCTAAGTTTATATATTTATTTTTACTACATAAATTAACAAAAATTTAGTTTATGATGTATCTTTTTAATGATTTGTTTTGTTCAAAAAGTGGTTAAAAAAAGAAAAGCTCGACATTCAATAAATGTAAACAAAAGTGATGTTTGACAGTACAATGTTTACCAGAAAATTTAAAGAAATGAATTTTTCAGTCTATTTTCCACTGCTGTTTTCATTGTTTGAAAATAAATAAAGTATATTCGGTAGGATTATTAATTAAATAAATTGTTTGCATTTGTGCTTTCGCTTGCTCTATTAGACCATTTTGTAATGCATTTACTAAATAATAATATTTTCAATATTTTTAGAATATTAGTCGCTAATTATTTAAGTACATTAAAGTTTTTACCTTATAATTTAGTTTTAAAGCATTTTTCTATAATGCTGTATTCTTGTTGAATTTTGATATTTTACCATGATTCCTTTTTTTCTATAAATATGTGGTGTACTATTGAATAACATATATCAATCCAAGTAAAGCAATTAATTTATTTTAGGTTTAATAGCTTCCTTAAGGTAATCTCTATCAAAATACCAAAAAGAGGCCACCAATCAGAAACGATTAACAGAATTTCTGGAGGGGATCATCAAAACATATTAGTTATCAAAAAAGTTCGTGGCATTTTCCTACAGATGGAGTCAAAAGCAACAAAATTCAGTAACCATAAGCCGCAATGTAACAAAACTAGACGCGCATTCGAAAGGTGATACTTAAAACTTTGTGTAGCACAAAGTTTTATTGAATACGGTCTTATGTATCAAAAGTAATTCATATTCAAAAATGGATCAGAATAAAACAAATATTAGCTATATTTTACAATACCAAAAATTCGCTTCGACAAAGGCAGCAACGAATCGCAGGCTTGTGAAAAAATTCGTAGTGTTTATGGTGACGGTGCTGAATCAAATGGTTTCCTTGCTTTCATTCTGAAAATTTCGATATCAAAGATGAGTCCCGTTCTGGTCGGCCAATTACAGAAAAAAAGTGATGAAACTCTCGGAAAAATTCGGAGCAAGGCCGGCATCTCAGCAATCATGAGAAAGCTTAGGAGTTAAACTTTTACCATCAAACCGTTTCAAACCATTTGCGAAAGACTGTACCCAAAAAGAAACTCGATGTTTCGATGTGTCATGAATTAAGTATAAAAAAAACAAGATGGACCGTATTAACATCTACGATATGCTGCTAAAGCGCAATGAAATCGAGCTATTTCTGAAGCCAATCATAACTGGCGATGAAAAATAGATAAAATTCGAGAATGTCGTTCGAAAAACTTTCGGAACTTTGAACTTTTACAAACAATTTTAAAGCCAGGATTAATGAAATAAATAAATAATATTTTAAAATATCGTAGAATAATATATTTTATTGAAAATTTCCAAAACTAATTCCATCAAATAACAAAATTCGCAATAATAGAAAATCTATTTGTTTACATATCAAAATGGTTTTCAACGAACCGCTCCCCAATTGCATACTGAAGTTTAAAATTGGTCCCCAATAATTTACGCCGTTGCTGTTATTTTGCATGTGTATGTGTTCTAAGAATGAATGGCCAACAAAATTGTGCTACACATTTTGTGTAGAGGCCTATCCAGTTCTTCTATAATCTAAGATTTGATGCTTATTTAAATTTTAACGATGCTGCCATATTACAAAACACTGAAATGTGTGGCAGTACTACAACTCCAATGAAAAAATTGTTAACAAATTTCAATTCGATGATAAAATACATTTTTCGTTTGTAATTGCGGAAACCATCGCATAAAAAAAATTACTAACTATGCCGTATTCCGATTCTCCTCGAATCAGAAATACACTTGTAGTACAAAATATGTTATTGTGTTTATATCAACTTATATACAGAAAAAAAAGTAAAATTTGGGGAAATTATTTGATACCGAGATTTGTCTGAAATAGAAATAGTGCACATTATTTAATATGTATTTGGTGTTCCAAGTGGTTAGAAAGGAGGTTTGAATAAAAATATATATTAACCATATTTTCAGAATCGATAACAGCTTTGATGAAAATATAAAGATAACACTTTTACGTTCAAAAAGTAAATATCTGCTCTTTGTTTGTCTGCTTTTGCCAATGTTCCGTCGGTTCTACGTAAGGGATGTTTCGCTTTTATATATTTCAGCAGTCGCTTAGTGGATAGATCAGAGTGTATCACCTAACATTTTATAATAGTTTCACTTTGAAAACGACTTAAAACACAATACTTAAAAAAAAAAATAGTTTAGTTCGATAAGTACAAAATAGATGTCAGATACATCAGCTGAAAGATATTTTTTTCAACTTTTTGATTTGTGTTTTCGTTAATTATTCTTTGTTTTTACTGACCTAAAGTATTTTTATTAAATTGTAATAATTTTTTGAAGTAAAATGATTTTTTTTTTCATTTTAAAAGCGTTTTAAATGCAATTAGAACAAGGGTGTTCATAGCTTAATTTTAAGTTAATAGATGAGTAATGGTCGGCAGAGGAGGTTTTTAGTTAATTGCAATTCCACGGGATTTTTTGTCTTCAATACAATTCGTATACATATAGAGCGATTATATAGGGTTTTCCAATAAGAGTGATATGATTCGAACTTTTCTCGCAATAATTCGGTTGTAGCACGTGCTGTGTGGCACGTAGCCTCGTCTTGTTAGAATCAGATATTATCAAGATCAACTTCTTCCAATTTCGGCCATAAAAAGTTAGTTATCATCGATCTATACCGCTCTCCATTGACAGTAACGGTGTTACCAGCTTCATTATTTTGATAATAAAATTGACTAATTTGTAAACGTTATTCTTGCGTATATCTCTTTACGATAAAATTGTAAACACTACTGAATGTAATGAAAAAAATAGGCAGATTATGATATATTAAAAATGGCCGAAACGTTACTTAGAAATCATATTACTCTTATTGGAGAACCCATTATATCTTTATATTCTATAATCTAAGATTGTTTGGGTAATATTGAGTGACGATAATTATAAATCGGTTGCCTATTCAATAACGTTGAAAATATTTAATAGTTATGTGGATCGGAATTAGCATCTACTTTTTGTATAAGTGAATAAATTAATTATTATTTATAAAGTAAATACTTAAAGAGTTAATTAATATTAATTAATCGTTATTTGACAAAAAAATCAACATATTATCAAAAATTCTGATTTCCTTAAATTTCTACTTAATTTTTTCCACTCAGTTTCAATAGTTCTTAACAGAGCAGGCGATATTTATTTTTAAGTTTTTCTTAAAAGAGTAGACTTTGTTTTGGTATATAATATCAAGTGCAGGGGATATTTTGCTCGTATAGTATCAATTGTCAAATTCGGTTTTCTGGTAATTAAATAATCTAATTTTGGTGAAATTTCTACTAAATCAAAGTAAACATATTAAGTACCTAGTGTAAATAAATTATATCTTTTAAGTGTCCAGATTGTGCAAAAGTAAGCGATAAATAAATTAAATAGTTTTACAATTAATTATTATTATTATTATTAGAAAAAATTTAAAAAAAAAAATAAAAAATTTAAAAAAATATATCTGCCAAATTTACAGAATGGATTAATTTAAAAATTTTAGATAATAAAGAGTTGAATAAATTCTGTAATATATTTTTAAGATCATTTTTGTTTTATTTATTAACTCTATTCGATATTTTGTGTTTTATTTAAGTTTTTCTCATGAGATTTTTCAAAAATATGAACAAATTCATCAAAGATAATCGACTGCTTTTTCAAAGTTTTTGTTTATGATGAATGACAGATTCGAACTATTTTCGGAAAGACGTTTAGGAAAGAAATATTTAAAATTTTAAAAAATGTTTATGTAGTTTAATTAAAATCTTATTATTTATTTGTAGTTATTTACAATAATTTGTGAAAATTTTCAAGTGTATACAATTGCTCGTATAGTATCGCATATCAATACACATACACGTAGTTATGTTTTGTTCATATCCGATTGTCAAAATCGGTTGTGTACGTGTATTTATTGAAGAAAACATTTCAAATATTTTTTGGTTATGCGGAGCGGAATTATCATCTAATTTTTGTAAAAGTGATTAAATTAATTTTTCTATATAAAGTAAATACTTATAGAGTATAGAGTTAATTATTATTAATATTTAAAAAAAATTCGAAAAATTAAAGAAAAGAAAAAATATTCTGTCAAATAAAATTAGCCAACGTGTAATACTCGTATAACGAATGTAAGGAGAATATGTTATTAATTTGAAAATACCAGAAAATGAATATTTGGATGATTTTTGTGTTAAAACAATATATTTTTAAGATTATTTTCTCTATTGGATATTTTGTTTTTGATTTTTAAATAAAATATTATAAAAAAATCTCTTTTCTACATTACAGTAATCCGTGTGAATAAAAAAGGAAAATATGGCAGACGCAGGAAGTTTAACCCGTCGCCGAATTGCAACAGATATGGAGAAACTGTATGCCGTTTTATTCAATTATTATGACGAATATTAATTTTGCAATATTTCAAATTTCTATAACTTAAATAAATTTATTTTAGAATTGAGCTTGATTATGAAATCACACGGCTAGATGTATATAAGTTCTTAATAAGATTTTATGGACCTTTAGACAGTAAGTTGAATTTCGTAGTAATTATTATTTGCTTAAGTTCGGTAAATTTATTATAATATTATTAAAATATAATAAAAATTCTGTTCAGTAACATATTTTTTGGCTCTTATTATCGACGTAACATTATGTGTATAGTGAGAAGTTAGTAACTTGTAGTTCTAGTCAGTAACTTGTTGACTGTTTTAATTTCTTTGGTTTTAATAATATGAAAATTTTCTCTTTTAGCTCCATACGAAGGAGGTATTTGGTTGATTCACGTAAATTTACCTGAAAATTACCCATATGGACCTCCAACAGTGAAATTTTTAAATACCATATTTCATCCAAATATTTGTGATGATACGGGTGCAATATGCGTAGATAAGCTATCAAAAAAATGGCGGTCCGATTTTAGTAAGCAAATTATTTTCTATCTTTCACTTTTTTTGGATCATCATTTATATATAAAATATTTTAATTTATATTTAAATTAAATATTTAATTGCAAAATCGTTTAGTTGTGGGTCGGTGCTTCTTCTATACAAAAAAAAAATTGAATGATGATCTTGAGAAGCATTTGATTACTAAACATTTTAAATTTCCTAATTAATAATTATTTTTTTCTACATTCACAGCATTAGCCATAATTTTCAATTATTTTCTGCCACAGCTACTGGCTGATCCAAATCCTCATGATTATTATAATGCCAGAGCATCTCAAATGTACCTTGAGGACCCCCATTTATACAAGAAAGAAGTTGCGGGTACGGTTAAAAAATAATAATATCACAAAAACTATTTATTGATAAAATGCTAAAATAAATTTATTAAATTTTCTTAATTTTTCTTTGCAAAAGATTATGTTTCACGGTTTGCTACCTATGAAATTGTAGAAGCGTTTGAAATAATATTTCAAGAGGAACCTACACAATAGGGGCAATAGGTCGTTATACCATCCCGCAATTAGGCATATAATAAATTCAAAATTCTTGTTAATTTTTTTTTCCTATTTCCGTACATAAAATTTCATAAAATTTATTTTGTAAAATTTACATTCAGTTATTTTGTAAAATTTTTCTAATTTGTTATCAATTTTATTGAATTAAATTTATAAATATGTAAAAATTAGAAATAAATTCTTATTCTAATAAATTGATAAGTAAAAATTGTTTGTTTTTGTTTTTTTTATGTTTTATTGGTAATTTTTTATTTAATAATTTATTTGCTTATATTTATTTATATATTTTTATGCTGACTCAAAGGACTCTTTTATTTTGCCAGCGTATTTTCGGTAACGCCATTATTCCAAAACCTTTTTAAAGACGAGATCATATTAAAGTCAAAAGTCTATGGTAGGCTAGGTACTTAATCCGTTTAGATAAGGAACATCTTTACCAGAATGTCTACAGCGGCTCCATCTTTGTTCCCAGAAGAAGAGGTAGGCCTTTCCTTTGGTAGAGCATTGGCATTAGCCAGGACACAAGAAAAATATACGGTGCGAAGCCGGGACATCTATAGTTCTTTCATTCAGCAGTCTAAGACCATTCTCCTGGTTGATGTAATAACTTACTCCCTGATTCGATTCAACAAAATTATTTTCTAATTACTATGAGAAATATAATAAATTTTTCGTTTTCTACACATAATAATAGCTGTATTCCATTGGACCAATTTTACTACTACACTAGTTGTGTATCTGTCATCATCTACTTTACCTCGAACAGAGCGGTAATTTTCATTTGGAGTTACGCATACAATGTACGGTAGGTGGATTGTAGTTGCTACAGTGAAAATAGATATATTTGCGTGTTCGTTGGTTATGTTGAAATGTCATATTTTTGTTTTTATTGTTTATGTGTGAATAAACTCAGTATTGATGGTGACTATTGTGTGATTTTATTTTACTGCTGTAGTGATATGTTCATTTTATTGAGAGTCTACAGCGCTGTAGCAAAATTGGTCCAATAGAATACAGCTAATATAGCGATTTGTGCATACTATATTTCAATTAATGGAAATTTTCTAATATTTCATTAATATCAGCTGTCTGCCTATCCATAATAATTTAATTGTATAATTTAATGATAACATTTTAGAATAACATGCATTTATTATATTATGAAATAACATTAGTTTAATTAAACTATAAATAATACTAAAAAATGATAATACCTACGCACATTAGTAAATATTATTTATTTTATACAATATATATATGTATATATATATATTATATAATTAATGTAAAATTTATGAACTTTGAAAATGATCAAACATTTTAATTAGATTTTGTTAAATTCCCATTGACAAATATTTTATATCATGCAATTATTTATTGAGATAATCAGAGTGGAATAGTTATAATAATAGATAGCCGTCTACTCTTTCATGTGTATAATTATTTAAATCAAATTAATAGTTTTATATGAGGGCATCATTTATTGCAATTTAATGATTATACAATTAAACGCCCAGTTATATTCGTATGTGCAAATGTATACACATATATTTATTCACCCGCGCAAAAATAAATTATAGCACAGTATACCCTTTTACATTGGTTGTATTAAGCCAGCATAATCAAATTTATGTAGTAAATTAATTCGATTCTCTAAAGAACTAATTAAACAATGGAAATATTCTGAGAATACAAGTAAAACATGTCTTATAAATATATATTTTATTATATAAATTTTATACAATTACTAAATAATTAAATATATACCTTAGTTAGAAAATATGGTATGTTAGTAATGTTTGTGAGACGATCTTTTGCTTATAAAAAGATTTATTTAGAAGAATCAATTTAATTTGTTGTATGGTAAATAATAATAATAATAGTGTTAAAATATGAATTTATATAGTTTTATTTATTAATATTATGTTTATCTATAATATTTTCTTATTATTTTATTTATATGCTATTCAACAAACTTACGTATACACATACATAACTGATAATACGAGGGTCGTTCAATAAGTCCTTAGAAAATCCGAGAAAGCTGCCAAAATTTCAGCTCGATCCATAGCGTAGGTCAATTTCTATCGTCGATTAAAATTAACGACATTTATTTGTGCATAACAATGGAAAAAAGCGAGTTTGGGGCTGTCATCAAACATCTCCATTTGAAAGGCTTAGCCCGAAAGAAATCAAAGCCGAGTTGGATGCAGTTCATGGCACATCTGCACCTGTGTTTGCGACGGTTTACAATTGGGTGAATGAATTTAAACGTGGCCGTTCATCCACAAAAGATGAACATCGTTCAGGACGCCCAGTTGAGGTGTCTACTCCTGAAATCACCGACAAAATCCACGATCTGATTTTGAACGATCGGCGAATTAGTTGAGGCCACGGGCATATCACAAGGTACAGTCGCTTTAATTTTGCATGAAAAATTGTCTGTGAAAAAAACTTCGGCAAGATGGGTCTCAGAGGAGAATAAGCGCAATCGTGTAGTGGACTCTGAGGCTATGTTGGCACTCTTTCATCGCAATCCTGCCGAATTCCTTCATCGATATGTCACTGTGGACGAAACCTGGATACACTACTATACTCCAGAAACGAAGAGACAATCATCACAGTGGATTTTCAAGGGTGAACGGGCTCCGAAAAAGGCAAAAACTGTGCCATCAGCCGGCAAGGTGATGGCCACGGTCTTTTGGGATTCGCAGGGCATCATTTTTATCGACTACTTGGAAAAAGGAAAAACAATAACAGGATCGTATTACACGCCGTTATTGCAACGGTTGAGCGAGGAAATCAAAGAGAAACGCCCCCATCTAAAGAAGAAAAAAAACCTCTTGCATCAGGACAATGCGCGTCTGTACACCTGCGCTGTTTCCATGGCCAAAATTGTGGAATTGAGAATGGAATTGTTTCAGCATCCCGCTTATTCACCAGATTTGGCCCCGAGTGACTATTTTCTTTTTCCCAATCTGAAGAAATGGCTTGGCGGACGACGGTTCATATCCAACGAGGACGTCATTGCTCAAACGGATGAGTATTTTGCAGAACTCCCGAAATCCTATTTTTTGGACGGGATAAAAATTTTGGATAAACGGTTGGAAAAGTGTATAGAGGAGATTATGTTGAAAAATAAAAATTTTTTTTTTTAAAAAACATTTTTTTTCCATCTTTTTCTAAGGCTTTTTGAACAACCCTCGTAAACCAAATAATTTTTATTTATTTATAATGAGTTTAATTTTATTGATTTTTTGCTATTTAACTTTTTTAAGAGGAGGAAATTCTATTTTTTAATAAATACACCGTGTGCTCCAAAAATAACCGAACTTATTTATAAATCATACAACATGCAGCGCCATCTATTGATTGTAACATTAGAACATTTTTTCTTTTATTAAAATGGCTGCAACTTTCACATCTGTCATCCGATTTACATGAATTTAGGTGTGTTTGAAAGAGGATGACTGTATCTTTTTAATAATGTAAAATAGGTGGCGCTGCATGTTGTATGATTTAAATAATAGAGTTCGGCTATTTTTGGGACACACCGTGTATTGTATAAATTTTCGTTATTTAAAAGCTACTTTTTAAAGATCTGTCCAATAAAAAAGTAATTTTTACTTTTTCATTAATATTGCTGAACGATGTAGTTTTGTTTGAAATCAAATAAGATATTTTAATTAATGAAAATATTATTCGAATGAAAATAATTTGATTTAAATTGCATATAAAAAGAAAATTATATATCATATTATCTTTTGAATAAGGTAATATGCTTTGTCCTGCATGATTTAACAATCAATTGTGTCCAATTCAATCAGTTAATTTTATATTCAACTCAAATCAATAGACAAATTAATTTTGAATATCTATCATATAACTTTATATTAAAATCTTTGAGGCGAAATTCCGAAAATTGTCATTAATGTAAACTTAGCATTATGCTTTTATATTTAACATAAGAATGTAAGCTTAGATTACATCGTCGACGATGTGGTCTCACGGTTGCGCTTGTTTTCCGGTGTGAGCAAACGCGGCACCCATCGCGCCGACAGCTTTCTCATGCCCAGTTCTTCGTGTAGAATATGATTCACCGTTCCTACTGCGATGCCCACAGTCTCAGCTATCTCGTGAACCTTCAATCGACAGTCTGCCAACACGAGATCGTGGACTTTTTTAACGTTTTCCTCCGTAGCAGCCGTTTTCGGGGCACCTGGGCGTGGCTCATCAAAAACCGACGTGCGGCCACGAACAAACTCGTTGAACCAATTCTTGACGGTCGCCATCGAAGGAGAAGAGTCACCATACACAGCATCCAAGCGATCTTTGATTTCGCTGCGCGTTTTCCCTTCCAAAAACAAGAATATAATCACCGAACGATATTGTTCTTTTTCCATTTTTGTGCAACCGACCGACACGCTCGCTTTCAAAAGCTCTCAAAACAAAAATAATGAAGGGAATCGACTGAAACTTTGACAGTAGGCTACTAAAAGAATGTACTCCACGATGGTAAATTTCTTTTGTGACTGCCATCGGGCGGTGAGGCTAAGTACTTGTTGAATAACCCTCGTACGTTTTAAGTGATCCAAGCGCGAAGTCCATTTTTGAACCATTTTTTCGACCATCTCGGCTGGTATCTCGCTAATAACACATATAATATTGTCTTGAATGCTTAAGTATCGCTGGTTTATCGGTATAGATGAGTGACTTTATGTTTAGAAAACTTGTAACGCACACTTACATGAAATTTCAAGTCTCAGGTTTTTCTTTTTTAATGGTTTCGGTAAATTCAAGTATGTAACTTACTAAATACATCTAAATATTATCGTTTATAAAAATAAACGTATTACTTTGTTCTTTCAGAATTTCCCTAAAACGGATTTGTTCAGTTTAGGCGAGGATCCTAGTTAAAGGAATTAGATAATTACAGTACCTCAAATTTGGTACGACTGAAATTAAAGCCATGCCCAAACAGTGTCTCTAACAATGGTGGAAGGCTGATCGGCAGCCGCTGATTTATTTATTTGCATTTCATATAGGCTATTACTATTACTTTGCCATCAACATAAAAAATAAGTTCCCACGTCCCAGTTATTTTATAAAAGCTTAACTACTGAGTAATTTAAAAATATACTCTGGATGGATGAACCGAAATTCAGATCTTTGGATCTAAAAGAATAATCTACATGCGTCATAGCTTTGTAAAAAAATGTCATCAAAAGCAGTGGTACCAACCGTGAAGCAAAGCGGTAGTATGATTATAGTTTGAGTTACAATACTTTTCAAATGACGGAGTAGGAGAATTGTTGCAAATTGAAGGAATCTTAAAAAAAAAGCAGTATCGTAATATCTATAAGACTAATGCTCTTCCATCAGAACTTAACTTATTGTTGGTGTTTTATTTAACTTTATCATCAAAAACCAACCAAAGTTTTTTTTTTTCAAAACTAACTAAACAGTTTAAATTGTTATGAAATAAATTAATAAAAAAGATGGCATTGAACATCTTTAAGTTTTTCATTTATTTTAAATTTATTCAACAATTAAAATTAACTAATTTAAAATATTCTTAAAATCAAGAATTTTAAAATGAAAAATAATTGTAATTTTACTCCTGTAATATAAAGGAGAATTATTCAATAAGATTTCTTTGAATCTAAAAACCTCAAACGTTCTATACTAATCGAGAAAATAAGGCTTAAGAGCTTGTGAAATGAAAACCACAGTCTTAATTAGTAAGAAACCACAACGATATTACAGGTGTTCATCTTCACACCAAAATGAATGCTTTAATTATACCCAAAATTACCGACGATATAAGACTGACTATATGAACATTTTGTGGAATAATTTAAATGAAAATTATAATAATAATAATAGTAATAATAATAAAAATAGTAATGAGTTAGTAAATTTTTAATTAATTGTTTGAATATTAACAAAATAAATTTTACATTTAAAGAAGCGGTGGTGAGATGGTATATATTATCTGAATTTTCTATATAACGTGTTGACATTCATAAAATAGTCGGAATGAAATTGTGATATTTGAAAAATTGAAAATTGTACAGGATAGGCCATTTTTTGTATTTTTAACTTGGTTTATTTGTTTTTTAAAGTGTAATTTATTAAATTTTTTTGTTTGATCAAAGTGTGAAAAATAACATTCCTTAAATGATTTCTATTTTCTTATTGGCTATTAATGGGTGTTTCTTTGGCTTCAAATTTGCAATTTCTGTTCGAATATTGTTGCTTAGTTCCCGAATATTTTATGGTTTGTTCACGTAAATCAGTTCCTTTAAGAAAAATAAGGTGTCGTCATATCTTGGAAACGAGGTAGCCAAGCGAAATTTGCAAAAGTTGTAGTAGTATTGCAATTATTGCTCTCGCGGTATGTGCTGTAGGTCTATCTCGATGGAACTATATGCTACGGTTATTCAGAACTGCCGGATGTACCATCTCAAAGATGGTTTATGGATGCTAATCTTTCATCTTCGAAAAAATAAGAACCAGTAACTCTATCGGTCATAAAATATGCATTTTAAATCGGTAAGTCCAAATTGGCCCACCTCTGTATATTTACTTGAGTGAAAAAACTTTTTCAAAGATGGTATCTCATCGCAAACTTTTGGTCTTTTCTAAAATGATAATTGATCCTGATTTCGACTGAGAAAGGAGAAGTCAAAACACCCTACCCCTGACATTTTGACTTATTCTTAAAAAACCTATTTTTAATTTTATGTACCAAAAAAATTTACCCTCTAAAATTATGCCCATTCCACATGAAACACACTCAAAAGGTATTCTAAGGACTCGTATTTTAAAACATTTCCTTCTAGGCTCTTAAAATTTAATGCCATAACACAGATCCTTATTAGAGGAAAGCCATATTTCTTAAGATTAAATAAAATAAATTTTAAATTCAAACATTTTTGCTTAAGATCTCTATCAGGTCAGCTTATAAAATTAGCTCCATCTGGTTTATATTTAAAAAGTAAAGACTGATTATTTTTAGATAATATAAAATGATACATATAAAAAAATTTACCAGATGGCGTTGCTTTAAGAAAAAAAAAACTACTCTCTTGAATTGGGTACATTTCCTAGGGAAAACTTCTATATATATTTTTCAAGAGATTAAACAAAATTCTGTTGATTTTTTCATAAAATATTTAATTTGATTTAGTTTATTTTTTTTTTTATTATCTACTCATTTCTATTTGAAAACAAACTAAATATTTCTAAAGAAAATAAACTAATAATAATAATTTGCCTCAAGTAAATTTGCACAGAAGTGATTACATTAGCCATCGATAAGTACTCTAATCTAAGTGAATAAACATAAATTTAATATGAAACAATTGCAAGAAAATTACTTTTTCTCTTTCATATTTTATATGTATGTATGTATGTATGTATGTAATTATGTATGTATAGATGTATATATGAATTTATAGACAATGTATAAAATTTCAAGGCAGTTAAACAGATTTACATGATTTGATATAATTTGCCCCTCATTTCCCATTTTCTCAATCACAGTCTCCAATCTATGTCTAGATTTTTCTAATATGATTGAAATAGAAAGAAAAACAAAAATTATAACAGCAGCAATAGAAGCAGCAACCAAAAACAACAACCAGAAACGAAAATTATGGGTATAAAAGGAACAATATTCAGAAGAGTGAAATTTCCGAAATAACAGTCATTTCTTTAATATACCGAAAAAGTTTTGTGAAAAATTACACAAATTTCTACCCGATTGCCGTTACCATCTTCGATTTACTAAAATAAACTTCCGCAAAACTTTTCCTATTTACATTTTATTTATTATTTCGACTATATAACATATTTCAAGAGAGACACTATTGAATAAATTTAAAGCATTTACTTTTTATTGAGTGGGCTTTTGTTGAGCTTTTTCATATTATTTACTATATTTTCAAATATTTATATATGCATATTTTTATAGTTAATATAATTCAAAACATGAATAGTATTCGTTTAGTCTAAATACCCTTATTTCTCTATCGAGCTATAAGGATCATTTTCAACACCTTTATATTTTTTTTTTTTTATAAAAGAGTTAATTTAATATTATTTATTTTTTACGATTGCAAATAAGTTCGGGTAATTTTTTTCTTTTTAAAAGTCAAAAACCTGACTTTAGCTCAGTATGACTTTAATTAATTTAAAAAATATTTTAGAATTTGATAGAGAAAAAAAAACACAAAATAAGGAAACCAAAATTCCTTTTTTAATCAATTTGTTTTATAAATGAGTTCGTTTAGTATTATTTAATATAATAGGTATAACTTAAATGAAAATAATTTCTCACTAAAATCAAAGTATTTAATTCAATTAATTTGACATTTATCGAAATAAGTTTAATGAAAAGTTTCTCAATAAACTAATGCAACAAGGATAAAGTTTTCTTCAATATTTGTCCTTTGAAAAGGCAATGCCAATCAATTGTATTTTGTTATGTTGATTTTTTTTTACTCCTCATTATGAACTGTCTTTATTTTACTGAATTTTTTTTTGAATTTTTTTTTATATAACTTTGGTGGTATTTAATATTTAGATAAAAAAAAAGCACTATCTTATTTATTGATATATGATTTGTAAAATAACAGCAGTTGTGGAAGGATATATTTCTTGAATGGTGCAAAGGATTGGATGTTTGATAAAGGATGTCTATCTAAAAATATATTTTTCAGAGAGTGGATTTAAGGATGTGAAAATTACTGGAGGTTATGATTCCAAAGCAATCCAGATTAACCGGAAGGTAAGATTTGCTGCATCTTCCAAAGCAATCCAGAGTGCCATGCGTGATCGAAAGTCATCTATGCGATGATACCGCTGATACCGCCTTGGTTTCAATAATTTCAGAATATTTAATAGAATAGAAAGTTTTATGGGTATGTTAATTTTGATGTCTGTTTTAGTGATGGACAGCTTTCCAACGAAAGAAAAGAACCATGTGCGAAGAATATAATTATAAATAGATGATATTAGGACGAGGATTTGTTGAAATGTTTGCAAAATTTTTAGTTCACATTCTGGGAGTTAAGGATTCAATTTTAGAGGGAGTGAAGTTTCAACTGATGGTGGAGTTAGGTTACATATAAGTTCGGCTGAAAAGTTTATAAGATGACACAGTAAACATATTTTTTTTTGCAAAATTCATTTTTATTATTCAATAATCGATTGCCTTCGAGGGCGATACAGCGATTATAGCGATCTTCCAACTTTTCGATACCATTTTTATAGTACTCTTTCGGTTTTGCCTCAAAATAGGCCTCAGTTTCGGCAATCACTTCATCATCGGTCTTAAATTTCTTGCCAGCGAGCATTCTCTTGAGGTCTGCAAACAGGAAAAAGTCGCTGGGGGCCAGATCTGGAGAATACGGTGGATGGGGAAGCAATTCGTAGCCCAATTCATTGAGTTTGACCATCGTTTTCATCGACTTGTGACACGGTGCATTGTCTTGGCCATTTCTTAGCGATTTCTTTCTTCAAACGATCCAATAACGCTATATAATAGACGCTGTTGATCGTCTGTCCCTTCTGGAGATAGTCAATGAATATTATACCATGCGCATCCCAAAATACAGACGCCATCACCTTGCCAGCCGACTGTTGCGTCTTTCCACGCTTTGGATTCGGTTCTTCGCTCGCTCTCCACTCTGCCGACTGCCGATTGGACTCTGGAGTGTAGTGACGGAGCCATGTTTCATCCATTGTCACATATGGATGCAAAAATTCGGGTTTATTGCGCTTGAACAGCTCCAAACACTGCTCAGAATCATCAACACGTTGTTGTTTTTGGTCCACAGTGAGCTCACGCGGCACCTACTTTGCATACAGCTTTCGCATGCCCAAATATTCATGCACGATATGTCCAACACGCTCTTTCGATATCTTCAGAGTCTCAGCTATCTCACTCAACTTCACTTTACATTTAAAATTATTTTGTGGATTGTTTTGATGTTTTCTGCCGTAACCACCTCTTTTGGGCGTCCACTGCGTTCTGCATCAACTGTGCTCGTACGACCAGTTCGAAATTGACGAAACCAATATTTCACAGTTTAAATAGCTGGAGCAGAGTCCGGATAACGTTTGTCAAACCATGCTTTGGTTTCCACTGTATTTTTTTTCATCAAAAAGCAATGCTTTATCAATACACGAAATTCGTCTTTATCCATTTTTTTTCAATAACAAAAGTTGCTTCACTCAAAATGCTATATCTCACGAACCAATCGACCGATTGCTGTCAAATTTTGACAGGAATCATTTGAAGGATGATGCTTTCTGATAATTAAGAAGATTTTTGCGCCATCTAGACGTCAACCTTATAAACTTTTCAGCCAAACAGGAACTAAATGCCAACGAAACTGTTTTGATGAGGATAAACAACAATGTATAAAAATCAAATAAAATTGTTCTCGTTACTTTTCCGTCAAATTTCATAAAATCATTTTTGGTAAAAATTTTGATTATCGAATACAAATAGTATAAGTGAAGTTGGTATCGAATGATACCACGTTCAGAAGTTGAAGAGTAAGGGTAAAGAGCAAAAATGTACCAAATTCACTTATACTATTTGCCGAAAAAAAACTAATGGTTAATATAAAGTCCTCATACGAAAAAAAAGGATACTGAAACATAAACGCACTCGAACTGTACAATCCTGAATACTTCGGAAAAAGAATCCATTCATTCATAAACTGTGCTAATCTTGGTAAAAAATTTTTTTCCCCATCTATCCTATCATGCTCTAATCTTTATGTAAAAAAACTGGTGGTCATCGATTTTTAAAATTATGGTGTTGAATTTCTTTAATTTATAAAAGAGTGGTTGTGATACGGTTCTTGAGAAAACCTCGATAAGTAATTTCTACTACATGTGTTCATGTCCTTACTTTTTTGTTAAAAAAAAAATCTGCTTCCTAGAAATAATTTAAAGATGTAGATAACATTTGAATTTAGTAAAGAGTGTTGATAGTTAACAATAAGAGACTGATCATAAAATTTTATAGTTGAAAAATTTCGAGAAAGAATTTTAAATAATTAGCGTCCTGGAAGAATAGAAAAAAATATTTAAACAGAGCTTATTAAATAAATTCCACTCTTGTGATAAAAGGCTCATTAAATATAATCTCCTGATCAATATAAGGTATTGAATATATTTTTACTAGAAAATATTTCTAGGAAGTGCTTTTTTAAAACTAATTTAAAGTGTAATAAAAAAAATATAAAATAAAATAAGAATGTCAAATTTAATAAATATTGGTGGAAGGTGCATAAAATTATATAAAAGTACTCATAGTAAAAAGGATAACGCGTTAGCTGAACATTTTTTTAATGATTTACTCATTTTGATTTTGTTATTTTTTTTTTAAATAAAAAAGAATTTAATTTTTTTTTCACGTCTATTTGTTTATAATAATAATTAACTAAGAAATTTTGAGAAACTTTTTTTTATAAATGTCATCCTGTCCAATTTCACGATAATGAAAAAATTATTTTTGATATGAAAAAAAAGACAATTATTTATCTTTTCATATTTTAAAAAAAATACTTCTTAAAATTGAAAATAAAAATTTAAATACCTTTTTCGCTCCATATGACAATATTGAAGACAAATTGCATACTAACAAAATTATCGAAGAACTAATGTTCCCAGTGCCTATGAGTCTTCGTCCCAACAATTTTAAGCCCTGTGAAATTAAATCTTCTATTCCTGATTATGATCTAAAAACAGCTCCTATTGTGAAGCAAATTTCCCGAAAAGCTTTAGTTTTAATTACATACATTTTTAATAGTATCCTGCGCACAATCTATTTTCCTTTACTCTGGAAATTTTCTGTTATTAAAATGATTCCTTAACCAAATAAACCCATTAATTGTCCTTCCTCCTATAGACCTATTAGCTTCTGACTAATCCTTGGCAAGATTTTTGAAAAACTCCTATTAAAACGACTCTACCCAGTCCTAGTTAATGAAAAAAATATTCCTAATCATCAATTTGACTTCCGATCTGAATACTCCACTAGCAATAACATGATCAAAAGCTTGAGAGATATCTAAAAAATACTCCTGGGCAATACACTTTTGAGAGAAAAGTGTATTGCCCAGGAGTATTTTTTAGATATCTCTCAAGATTTTAGTCATATGTGGGATCCTGGACTACTCTGGAAACTCAAGAGCTTTCTTTCTTTAACATATCTCTCCCAACGTCATTTCCTGAATTAATTCAGAAGCCTCGGAAGTATATCCTATTCCAGCCAGAATTCCTCAAGGCAGTATCCTTGATCCCATATTATATAATATTTATACCCTTGACATCCCACCTGAGCTTGATATTATCATTGCTACTTATGCACATGACACGGCCATACTCTGTTCCCATACAAATCCTGACATAGCTTCCAACAATTCACAATCCCATATCCACAACCTTCAATTCTGGTTTAAAATATGGGGAGTACGGGTAAATGAACAAAACAGTGCTCACATTACTTGTACACTTTGTCAAGGGGAACCTACTCTTTTATACCTTAATAGCAACATGATTCCACAATATGATAAAGTACGTTATTTGGGACTTTACCTGAAGAAGAGATTAACATGAAACCCTCATACTAGAATAAAAAAACTTGAAGCCACTAGACGTTACGTACAACTTCTTAGACTACTGGACAAACGATCGAAACTAACAATTATAAAACCTATTTGGACTTATGGAATTGAACTTCGGACGCTAAATTTTTGATACCCCCTTTTTTTTTGTAACAACGTAACACATCGTGATCTAAATATTCCCTTTGTAAAAAATAAAAAAAAGAGAAAAGCATAACAAATGGTTTCTATAGTCTAGATGATTTAGCAATAGGAAAAAAGGTCCATTAGGATTTTGTTGGGGTGAGAGTAGACCAGGTAAGTTTTCTATACCATGTAACTGTAGGAATACTTTAGTATGCCTACAATTGAAGAGAATGTGTTCTGAATTGAGAATTTCTCCACAGAACTTACAATTAGGTGGTGGGCGTTTTGATAGCAAGTGCTCTTTTGTTGGTCTGCAATGACCAATACGCGCCTTGGTTAACGCCACACAATGCGACCTTGCTAGCAGGGGGGGGGGGGGGGGTACGTGGGGGTTTGAGTTGAAAGACATACCTTTCTAAGAAAAGAGTTTGAAGCTTTCCAAATATTATTTAAGTCTAAAGCTTGGCAATATTTTATTAAATTTAAAATGGATGAGTAGCTTGGAGGGTGATGAGAGATAAGAGGCATGTTATGGCACATTTTAGCTAACTCATCGGCCTGAGTATTTCCTAAAATATGACTGTGAGAGGGAATCCAACGAAGTGTGGTCCTACTTTTTTGATTTATGAGTTCAGATTTAATTTGCAGAATAATTGGATCCGTCTTGGAAGGGTTTAAAGTTGCTTTTAAAACCGAGAGACTGTCTGTATGGATGAAACACTGAGCAGAAATATTAGCTGTTATGTTAAAGACGGAAAGAATTGAAAAGGCTACCGCACAAAAAATAGATAAATAGGTTGGGAGATTTGTGCAAAAGAGAGTTTGCGAATTTTGTGCCATGAACACATTTTGATCCGTCCATATAAAAGTGTTCGGCTTCAACGTGTCTTGCCAGAAATTTGTTGTGTGCGAGGACAAAAAGTGGAGTGGAAGTTGAAAGCTTTTTATGCGAACTAAGGAGAGTATCGCACATTGCAGGATCTAATAACCAGTATCGAGGAATGGGAGCATTTTTAATTTTGTAAGGAATGTGCATATTACATTATTTATACAAGTTGCAGCTTTCCAAAAGACCGGATTTAAATCGCGGTATCCGCTTTAAATTCAGCAAATTAATTATTAACTTATGCAGCGGATGATAGCGGAAATAGAGACCTTTCGCAATGAGACGAAGTGACAGAAGATTTCTGCGTGTTTCCAAATTAACAATTCCCGATTCAATATAAAGACTTTCTACTGGAGAAGTGCGAAAAGCACCCGTAACTGTACGGATGATATTGTTAAGAGCAGTGTCGATTTTAGAGTGACCAGCACTGAAGCCGTAAATTGGGAGAAGATAGTCGATTGTACCATAAGCAAGATTTTTAGTAATGTAGGAAATGGTGGTGCGATGTGCACCTATTTTAATACCACAAAGGAATTTAAGCATATTGTTTATTTGACTAATTTTGAAGGCTATATCATTTAGATGTGCTTTCCATTGTAAATTATAAGTAAAGATTAGTCAATAAGGTGTGCACCAAATTGAAATAAGTAAAAATTTCTAGTTATTATTACAATTTCGAAGAGAATTTTTTCGACATTTTTAAATAAACAGAAAAACTTTTACAAATAAATGTTTGATTGGCATTTATTGATGAAAACTTCATAACGTATATTTAATTATGCTTAAATTGCAGTAAAATAAATTATTCCACATATATGGAAAAGAAAAATATTTATTTGAATAAAATTGAAAATTGAAATTATTTTCCAATTTGATATTTATTATAAATAAATAAATATGATTTTTCTAAAATGGATTTGATGAAATTTTCAAATCAGCTTAAAAACATATACAGAATATTTCTGCTGTGAAGGTATTGTTGAAAATTATATCATTTTTATGTTGTGAATAGAAAAAAAAAATATGAAAATTATCATAAAAATGGAAGCTCATATATAATCTTAAATAAATATTATTTTGGATTTCATATTCATAGAAAAAAATTAAATTCTATTCGTAAGAAACGAGTATTCGATCATTCGAAGATTATTCACGTTCTTGAATTTGTTCCATTTTAGATTTTCTCAGATTGAAAATTAAATTTACATATTAGCTGTCAAATATCATAAAAAATGTCCTTTGGCATTCCAGGAAACAAATTTGACAGATATGCACACAAATCATATACGTTTGCCGTTTGTCATACGCGTACAAATATACCAATTCATAAATGGGTGGGTGCGTTCATAGGAATATAACAATAATAAGAAAATATCGAATATTTTATGAACGTATCCTTTTCTCTTAGCTTATTTTTAGTCTATATATTTATATATTGGAATATATAATTGAGTTTTCCCTAGCTATCGAATGGGAATCCTGTACTTCTCTTCTAACATTTTTTATGCGATATTTTTATTTATTTTATATTATGTTAAAGATAATTTTTTTTATTTTTTTAAATAAAAACCATTTCATTATGCGATAGGAGAATTTGGTAAATTTTTATCATTCATCCTTTTTATATAATTTATACTTGTGTATATAAAATTATTGAATATTTATTTAATTTTTTACTGAATTAATTTTTTTCAATAAACGCATTCAATCGATCTTAGATAAATATTTATTTGATTAAATTTTTAAATTGAACAAAAACTTTCAACATTGAATTCTATACCCTTTTTTTCTGTTTGTTGGGGGGGAGGGGGTATTCTATATAATTTGAGAATATTGGTAATATTCTGAAATTTATGAAGAAAAAATATATATATTTATTTATTTAGGACCACTGACAAATAATAAACAAATATTCGTCCATACTTTAAAAGAATAAACAAATATTCGTCTATACTATAATAAAATGTTATTTTATGACAGCTTGAAAAAGGAAGTTTTTATGAATATTCAACTCTATCTGCTGATATTATGTATGAGAACATCTGGACATTTATAGATCCTTACAAAAAAAATTATACATCTAAAAAAAATTTTCATCAATTATTTTCTATAAATATGGCTATTTTTTTGGCATATTTTTCATTTCAGATTTTTTTTTAATTTTATCTTCGCACGAACATTTTAATGCTGTATGTATGCATTTTTTTATTTGTAACAGAAAAAAGTTATTAAAACTCTGAAATAGACCTTGCACGATAATCGAAATGCACAGAAAATTGTTTTTTTTTTTATTTTATTTCGATTATTGAGAATATAATTTAAAAGAAGGAGGGCTGTCTGGTAAGACAGTGATAAATGAGACAAAAAATTTATTTATTCAAAAAAAAAATTGATTAATTTTTTTAGCAAGGTCTCCTTTTAGATTGATACATTTCGTCTAAAGATATTTCAACTTCTTAATACCATCTATATTAAATGATTTGTGAAACTCTGCAAAATATGTGTATGCCTCCGTTTTGGTTATAATTTGAGAGTTTGACGGAAATTTGTTTTCTTCATGTTTGCAAATAGAAAAAAAGTGACAGGCAACCATATTTGATGAATACGATAGATAGAGAAGCAATTTAAAACGTAATAAAGTGCAAGTGCATTATCAGGATGAAACTGAAATTCTTTCTTTGCCAAATGTGCTAGTTTTGTATTCATTTGATTAGTTAACTAGTCTAATAATACTGTATAATACTATCCTGTTATCATTTTTCCTTTTCCAAGAAATTTAATAATGATCGTGTATCCAAGAAAATAGTAGCTATAACTTTTCCTAACAATAGAACCGTTTTTGCCTTTTTTGGTACGCCCTCGCTAGTAGAAGTCCATTACTTCGACTGACCGTTGGCTTCTGGTATATAATGACATATTCACATGTAATTAACAGTTATGAATCGACGCAAAAACTAATTTGATTTAGACCTAAAAATGTCAAATTTGATTTAGACGCAAACACTAATTTGATTTAGACATAAACGTTTTCTAAGCCATTTTATAAGATGGCGAGGAGTCTCCATAATACTTTTCAATCTTGGTTTTGTTTTCAGATATAGTTTGTTTCCTCAAAAATTAGTGATTCACTAACATTAACTTTTTTTCTATATAAATTCCCGTTGAAAACACAAACGCCATTGAACTTCTTTTTGTAGAGCTTTGTAAAATACCAGATTTATGTGAATAGTCTACAGTGTACATTTCAAGAGCTTGAAATGAATATCAACCGCGTAATCGTGAAATAGAGCCACAATTATGCAAAAAATTTAATCGAACATTTTGTAAAAAGGATAATTGCAGACATTTGATCAATATTGTTTTTTTTTCACTAATAGTAAAATCTTTACAACATATTTCAATAAATAATATTAGAATTTTCATACAAAATTTGTGTTTAGAAAAAAATTCAATTTTAGACCTTGTAAATCGATAAAAATTAATAGTGCCAAAATGCATCAACAGGAAAAATTTCAAAATAATAAAATTTTTTAGTAAAATATCAGCCAATAAAAATGTTCTTAAATTTTTTTTTTGCAACATAAAAACTACAAGTATTCTTATAAAACGTTTTGGAGCTTTCATGATAATAATAAAAAATATTTAAAAGCTTTTGCTTAATTTATATTTTTTCAATAAAAACTTGTCTGTAACAATTTTTAGTTAATCTTCATTAGTAAAAATTTTCAAATTTTTCGAAAAAAAAGCCTTCGGTAATTAAATCTACTTTTCTGCGCCTTCTCAATAAAAAAGCTGCTGGTTATGATCTAATAACAGCTCTTATTATGAAGCCAATTTTCCGAAAAGCTTTAGTTTTAATTATATATCTTTTGAATGGTATTCTGTAAGCAACCCATTTTTTCTTACTCTGGAAATTTTCTGTTATTAAAATGATTCCTAAACCAAATAAATCCATTAATTGTTCTTCCTCCTATAGACCTATTAGCCTCTTACCAATCTTTGGTAAGATTTTTGAAAAAATCCTATTAAAATGACTCTACCCAGTTCTAGTTAATAAAAAAATTATTCCTGATCACCAATTTGGCTTCCTATCTGAACACTCAACAGTTCAGCAATGCTATTGCGTTGTTGATCTTATTGCATCCTCTCTTGAGAGGAAAGAGTACTGCCCAGGAGTATTTTTAAATATCTTCCAAGCTTTTGATCGTGTATGGTATTCTGGACTCCTGTGGAAACTTAAGAGCTTTATTCCCAACGACATTTCCAAGTTGCAATTAACTCAGAATCTTCGGAAATATATCCTATTCTAGCCAGAGTCCCACAAGGCAGTATTCTTGGTCCCATTTTATATAATATTTATACCCATGACCTCCCATCTGATCCTAACACTATCATTGCTTCAATCCTGGTTTAAGAGATAGAAAGTGAAGGTAAATTAACAGAAGAGTGCTCACATTACTTTCATACTTTCGCAAGAAAAACCTACCCCTTTAAAGCTTAATATTATTGATTCCAAAATACACATAAGATAAAGTACGTTATTTGGGGCTTTACCTGGGCAAGAGATTAACATGGAACCCTCATACAAGTGGATACGTTATGGACAACTTCTTAGACTAGTGGACAAATGCTCGAAACTAACAATTATAAAACATATTTGGACATGTGGAATTGAACTTTGGGGTTCAACGAAAAGTTCCAATTCCTATCGCGTCCAGGCCTTACAATATAAGGTTTTTTGCCTTTTGATAAGATTCAAGAAAGTAGTAAATATTTTTTAATAGTTGAACAATTTCGCTGTTGTAAGCGTATTGGACTACCATCCCAGGGGTAGTAGATTCGAATCCCACTGATCCATGGTCAGACGATGATTCCAAAAAAAAAAAAACAGAGTTCCTTTCAATTCTAGTTTAATTTTTTTATCCCTGTATCCTTTATCGCCAAATGGCCTTTACTTTCGTGGTCCTGAGAATATGCATTTCAGTACTAATATTACTTGAAATGATTACGAAAAAAAAAACAAAAAAAAGATAATATCTAATTCATATTATGAGAGAAAAATAATTTGTAAATATTTGTATGTAAAAAAGGACCTGTCTATATTCATATGAGAAATGCGGACTTACAAGTAAAAGATAGATTTTTCGGTTGGTTTTATTTGAGCCAATATGATCTTACTGAACGAATTTTTGATAAGAAAAAGATTTGTCTAATAATTTTTGCAGGTATATCAGTTCAAATTTCTTTGATTCGCAAATATTATTCAAAATATTAATAAGTGAACTATCAAAATTTAATAACTAGGAAATTCCGGTTAAATGAACCAAAAAATATAACAAAACAAAATAAGATACTTTCTTAAGTAATAAAACCAATAATCTATCAATTAATAATTCGGAATAAATATTTTTATTTAAAAAAACCGGGTAGTAAAATTAATTAACTTACCAGTAACTTCAAGCATTATAGCCAAATTGATTTTTGGCTCTGTATTCACTTGGCATTCGTAAATTCCACTATCTCTTTGCTGAGCGTATTCTATTTTTAAATCCCATTCATCTGATCCAGGTGTATGAACAACAGAAAATCTTTGATCGCCTGTATATGTGTGGGTGTTTGTTGTCAAAATATGAAGATCTCGTTTTCTCATCCAAGATACCTTAAAAAGATTTTTTTTTAAAATTATTTTTGTAAAGTAAGAGAAAAAATAAATGGAAAACGAAAATATAGATAAATTCGCCTAGAATATGTTAAATGTTATTTTTACAATGTGGTTTACTTAAAAAGCCCGTGTAAACGATATGAGAAAAATGTTTTGCTGTTAAGTTGGTACTAATGCAGTTAAATGTCATGGCGCGATCTGTCAATTAGTTTGTATACCAGGAGTAAAAGCTTAAATCCGCTGCTTGGTCATATACAGATGGCGTGAGTGAGGTATTAAGCTACCATAAGCACGCCATACTTTTTTTTATGAGTTTGACATCTGTCAACATTAATCAGTGTACATTGTCAGCAATTTCGTGCAACAACATACATTTTTCCTTTGGTAATCATGTCTAGTTTTGTGCTAGAAAAAGAGCATATGCAGGAAGCTCTGCTTTTCTCCTTTAATTTGAAGAAATCGGCTGCGGAATTGCATCGAATGCTTATGGAGGCGTATGGTGACAGTGCTTTATCGGAAACATCGTGTCGAGATTGGTTTCGTCGGTTCAAAGACGTCAATTTTGACTTGTGGGACAAGAAAATCGGCCTAGGAAAGTTGAGGACCATCAATACTAAGACGATACCCAATCACAAAAAATGCTCGCGGAGCCATGTCCATGCGTCTACGTGCCATGGGGGAGATTGAAAAGATCGGAAAATGGGTACCGCATGAATTAAACTATAGCCAGATGGAGCGACGCCAAAACACATGCAAAATCTTGCTCGCCAGACAAAAAAGAAAGTCGTCCTACTTCGGATTGTGACAGGCGTTGAAAAGCGAATATATTTCGAGAATCCTAAACGCAAGAAATCGCTGGTTGATCTGGCCAACCATCAACGTCTTCCCCAAGACCAAATCGCTTCGGACGGAAGACGATTCTGTGCGTTTGGTGGGATCAGCAGGGTATCGTCTACTATGAGATGTTGAAACGTGGTGAAACTGTCAATACCCACCGCTACCACCAACAACTGATCAAATTGCACCGCGCTCTGCATGAAAGAAGGACGGATTATCAACAAAGACATTTTCCTCCACGACAACGCACCATCGCACACGTCAAAAATGGTACGAAACTACTTGGAGACATTCAGCTGCGAGGTGCTACCCGACCCTGCTTATTCACCAGACCTGTCCCCTTCCAACTACCACCTGTTTTCGTCGATAGGCCATGCGCTCCCTGAGCAGCACTTCGATTCTTACGAAGACGTCCGAAAATGGCTTGATGACTGGTTTGCCTCGAAAGAGAAGCAATTTTTTTGGCGTGGTATCCAAAAATTGCCCGAGAGATCGGAAAAATGTGTAGTTAGCGAGGGCAAGTACTCTGAGCAAATTTGGTTTTGCTTTCTATGAAAAAATGATGTGTTTTTTTTAATTAAAAAAACAGCGTATTTAAGCTTATACACCTGGTACAACTTTTGATTTTGTTGGTGGTTTTTTAGTCAAAAAAACACATAATTTTTTCATAGAAAGCAAAACAACTTTTGAAAAAAGGAGCTGGAGAAGCACAGGAATATATTTTTTTTTGGTAAAATTTTTATTGATCATGATGGGGTGAGGTGGATTTTCATATACCAAGAATTATAAATAGAGTTAATTTTTGTTCATTTTATGAATAAGAGTTGAGGAAAATGGACATACTTAAATCGGAGTGTTCGAATGAATTAATTCAAACCAAATAATTTTTATTATCATCGACAATATTTCGCCATTTTCTGAACAGAGCCTCGATTCCATTAGTACAGAACTTCTGTGGTTTTTGTTTAAAAAACCAATCAAGTAGTCTGAAATATCCGATATTACGCAAATAACTCTTTTTATGAGCTTTCCAAGTACTTCTTTACAAAAAAAATTTGGCTGGAAGTTTATTCTGGCCTTCTGTATTATTTATTGAAAGTTCATCCTTTATTTTCATAAATTTTTTTATGTTAAAGTCCTCTCCGATTAAGATTTACTATTTGTTCGATATTGAGGGCCTCCTTGAGCAAAGTTCATGTTCTAAAATTATTTTGAATGCGCTGAAAAATTTATGCTTATAAATGTTGCCTAACAGCAGATCCACCAATCATTACGTTGCTACTAAATTCTCTGTTCTATTTTTCGAGTACTACCATATCCAATAAGTTTGCCCAATTTTTCAGGTTAAAAAACAAATCAAGTGGTTTTTCAAAGGCTTCTCTTTAAAGTAAGTAGTAGGCTGAGGGTGCTATGTCTGGGCTATACGGTGCATATATCAAAACTTCCCAGGCAAGCTCTCTTAATTTTTAGCGAGTCATCAAATATGGTGCGGTCGAACGTTATTGTGTTCAAAGGCAACACCCTTCCTATTAAACAATACTGACCGTTTTATCTCAACCGCTTGGTATAATCTCTCGAGTTGCGTACAGTACAGTACCTTATTGGCCCTCAATCCTGACTTTGAAATAGTTTGTGATCTTTTGTATCTATTTCGAACGTAGTTTTCTACATCGAACTTTATATTTATGTTACTCATTTTTCATCGACAGTTATGATTTACTTCATAAATGGCTCGAATTCATTGCGCTTCAGCAGCGTATCGCAGATGTTTAGTCGGTATATCTTGTTTTACATACTCAGCCTTTTCCAAATGGCCTAAAGCGGTTTGATAATAAGCTATGTTATCTTGCTAAATTTTTTTTGAGAATTTCGTTACTTCTCCGTAATTATTTTTGATAATTGGCCGCTCAGAACTGGTCTCATCTATGACATTGAAATTTTCAGAACTAATGTGAGTGAACCATTTGCGTACTTCTAATTTGGATTTAGTATATTTACCATAAACAATATAAATTTTTTCACAAGCCTGAAATACGTTTTATATATAAATTCTGGTCCATTTTTTGATAACTTAAATAACTTTTAATATACTAAACCGATTTCAATCAATATTTTCGAGCTCGTATTATTACAATGGGTCTAATGGTTACTAAATTATATTCTTTCAACTCCATCTATCGGAAAATTACATGAACTTTTTCGACTAACTAATATGAAAAATGTCCCATTGGAGATATATTTATTAATGGTTTTGAAAAATTCTTTTTAAGCGTAGAAAAAGAAAAATATATCCATATTAACCACAAATCTATACTTTTATATTAGTAAATTTATCCATAATAAAGCTATGAAATTTCATAGTTTTTTCTATAATTTGAGTTTTATAATAAGTGTAAATGAAAGATAGCCATTTAAGCTTTTAATATGATTTTTATTTAGAAAATTTACATAGAAATAACATATTTTATGATCGAAAGTTGATATAATTTCATTTAAAATAAAAATTTATAATTAGTGCTCATTGTTTTGATTTTAATTACATTCTGTTTTGATGTAGACAAATTATATTAGAAATAAAATTTTTGTTTGTTTTCGAAAATTTGATAGAATCATATGGGACCGAATTATCCACATAATGCGAATTGCAGATGAATTTTTGAAAGAAAAAATGGTCTTTTCCTAATGATATGTTGCGGTTTTGTTTACAAAGTTAAGTGAGGGTTCTTGCTCGAAAATTATCGGTTGAGTAACAAAAGAATGCAACCTTCATCAAATGGTAGAGATTATGTTATGTCAAAAAAAGTTTTCCCTACGAAATGTTTTTGAAAATCTGCGTCGATAAAATCAGTCGATTAAATACTCGTCATATGAATCAGTAAATATTCATTGAACCTAAATATCCTATATATATATGTACGTTTATATAAAAGAAAAGTCCATATAGTCGTATATTGATAAAAACATTGTGGTTATGATGGTACCACAGAGTTTTGTATGCCTAAAAAATTTCCTTTTTACTCTGGAATTTCGCTTTTATTCAACTGAAAGTTGAACAAGCAACCTCACTTTTGCCCATCGTATTATTGTACAAATGAATTTCGACATTTCAGAGTCAAACATCAAAGGAATTCTAATGGAATTCATCGTTAGATTAATACAGATTGTTTTTTCTTAACATTTTTGAATAATTTGAAATTTAATAAAATTTTCAAAACATTTTTTCTCTTATTTTTAAATCATTTTCTTTTGTTTTTTATCTTAAAACATTTTAACCACAGAAGAATTTATTCTCGAATAGAATATTATATTTTAAAAAATCACACACAATTGAGAATTATTTAAAAAAAAATTCTTACTGTTCTGTTTCCTTTATTTTTAACTCTGCATTTTAGAATAGCAGTTTCATCAACCACCGTTGTCACGTTCCTTGGACTAACATCATCAAAATATGGTTTGTCTGCTTCCAAAATTCCTGAAATAAGTAGAAAAGTTTATTTTTTAATAATTTTAAAAACTTTTATAAAAGAGTTTAAGTGCATTTAATAATAAAGAATAATAAATATGAAAATAATAATAATTTTTCTTAATTGGTAACAAATTGTCTTATAAAAATTGTATTCATTTTATTAAAAAAAAAATGTTATAAAAGCTTTTGATAAAAAATATATTTTTTTTTATATAAAATTTTATTAAAAAAATAGAAATGATTATTTGTGGAGCCTTAATTTTCTTTCATTTAACTATATATGAACTAAACTAATACTATTCTCAGTATTACAATATATTGCAAAACTAACATTGACAGCTTGTGTAATAAGCGAAATATTAGTTAGCGTTTCGAATAAATTACAAAATAAATAATTATAAATTCGTGTGGAATATATTTTTGGAAATATTTTATATTTTAAGTGTTCATGAGTAGTGCCTGTGGGTTAGACGAACTAATCGATTTTAATTCTATTTGGTACGGAAACATAATAAAACGCATAATTGTTTTTAGTGGAAAGATAAATAATTGAATTAGCAAATATGTCAAACAGAACATCCCGAATACTCCTAATTCTGTCCAATTAAAATAGCAAACATCATTATGATAATACATAAAATATTATTATTTAACTGAATTAAGAGTCAGCATATACCACTGATAAATACTTTTTGAAGTTTAGCCAACCTATCAGATAATTCTTTTTAGCCCTCATTATACGTATATATAATGCAATCGCACAAATCAAAATTAAAAATTATTGTCAGTATTGTTGAAGCTGGTAATTAGTGAACAATTTTCAAAAATCGGTGGAAATAAACAGTGGAGTAATCCTTTGATTGAGAATCCTGCTAATGAACAGTGGCTGATTGCAGGGGTACGTTTTTATTACATTTATTTGGGTTGGGGTGGATATTTAATGTTTTCAGATTCTCCCCTACAATATTTTGGATGTTATCGGCAGTATAAAAATAACATTCTTTCAAGTGGTTTTTAATTTTGGAAGACAAAAAAGTTCATACGGACTAAAACCAGATAAATATCAGAGGCTTTGGAGCCCATAAGAAACATTTTTCGGTCATAACTCGTTTATGGAGACATCTAGAGGCGTTGTTATTATAGAACATGCACATGCCTGCAATATCTGATCTTATGCAAAACAACTCTTTTTCTGTGCTTTTCAAGTATTTCTTTTCAGAAAAGAAAGCTAGCCTTCTTTATTATTTACTAGAAGTTCATCTATACACTTCCTTTATTTTCGTCAGTTTTGAGGGGCTCTCTGAGTAAGGTTCATGTACCAAAACCACTTTGAGGCACGGAAAAACTTATGCTAATTAATGTTACCCATAGACTCGTTACAAGTTTTTCTAAGTAAAACTAGCTAATCCACCAATCTTAACGTTGTTCATAAATGAAGGCAAAACAAAGTACATGGCGGCAGAGTCGGCTTCGAACACAAGATCAATTAATACTAGTCGCATAGAGATAGATATCAAAGCTGATATCATATGTGTCATATTGTGACATTTTCAGATCAATTTAAATATAGAAAAAGTTTTTTTGTAATTCATTTAAAAATAGAAAAAAATAAAAATAAATCTTTTTAAGCAAACAATTTGATTTTGAGGGTAGTATGATAAGTCAGTGATAAGTTCCGGAAAGGTACGAGTAGCTTATATTAGCAAAATGATATTATGTAGATTATAATTGATTAACATCTGCTCAAAAATTTAGTTTTGAAAAACAAGGTTTGTATTGAAGAAAACACAATTTTCCGAGGAAAAAATAATATCCACATTTGAATAATATTATGTAGACCCTTTGCTATCGTGTGAAATAATTCAGAAACGGTATACTAAATTCTGCTGTGGTTGTACGAGCACAAATTTAGGTCACTACCGAAGAAATAATTAATAATATCCTTGATATAGTTTTAAAAAATTTATTTAAGATGTTGCCTTATATTAATAATATAAGGCAACATCTTAAATAAATTTTTGGGTCTTAGAAAGCTTTACGCGAATACCTGACTAAAAGCGTGTTTCTGTAATGGCAATAATGAAGTGATTGGATATTTTTAAGCATAACTCAAATGAATTTTTATACAAAGCTCATAACTGATGATTAAATATAGATTTACCATTATATACAATAAACCAAAGTTCAGTTAAAACAATGAATTTCTGCTACCGAACATATACGAAAGAAGGCAAAAACTCTTCCATTGGCAGCGAAGATTATGGCTACAGGAAGGTCATGGGTATATGTTATAATCTTCATTAACTATCTTGAAAAAGAAAAACTGATAACAGAAAAGGAATAAAGAGCATTCAAGACAAAGCAATCGCATTCATCGACAATTGCAATAGAACAATTAGTAAAATTATATTATAAAAAGCTTCCTCGTCATTCGTATTCTGCATATTTGGTTTTTTTGGTACTCTTTTTCTATTTTAAAAGATGTTAAATCACTTATTGAAATGATATTTGCATCCAGTTTTAAAGTTATATCTAAAAAAATGAGCCCTATTTTATAGAGTTTGACAAATTGTACTATACAGATGGTATCAAAGAGCTGAAATATCATTATACAAAATGTATCTAGCTAAAAAAGGAATTCATTGAATAATAAATAGATTTTTTTTATTTGATTTATCACTAACTTATCAGAATGACATTGTATATATTAAATTGATCACTTCAGTAATAATCTTAACTTTTTTGTTGGGCTAAGAAGAGAAAAAACCCAGCGCTTAATTATGCATTTCTATACCATCAAAAATATATGTTTTTATTCCATATTCTAAGAAATTACACTTAATTATATATAAAAGGATAATAAAATGAACAAATTTGTATACTATTTTATGAAGAGAGATAGTGAAAAATGATTAGTCAATTCAGATTTGAGCCAATGAATTTCATTTAATATAAAATATATACAGAACAACAAAACGTAATAAGAATTCAATATAAAAATATGATCGACTTAAACAATGATTATTATATCCTACTTTTCTCTGGAATAACCTTTCTCCACCCCCATACCTCATATAGTATATCCTTTTCTATACTAACAATCTATGTGTCTGTTAATATATTAATTTTGTAAATGCATTTGTTCATATTTTCCTTCCATCGATATGATTTTATCAATGGTTTATGAAATTTGTTATTATATTTTCTACAAATATTTTTCCTATTCAAAATGTTAGTTTATTATAATATACCGAAAATATATGAACATATATATATGTAACCGTATAGTAGAGATTATATATAGAAGGCAAAATTATAGAGACAAATAAGGATGGACGAATGTATTTTGTAGTTTAGTTGTAGATAATATAGAAAAATAAATATTTGCACACATAAATTGATTAAAATCGTTTTGGGAGAAAATTTCGTTTAATTTTTCCTATAAATTATTTAGCTTTCGATTTTATTCACACTAATGAGTCTTATCATATATCAAATGCCAAAACATTACCATAACACGAGAATTTATTGATACACTTTGTTTTCCTTTCGGAATACACCAAAACCACTTATTTTGGCTATTTTTCTTATCGTTTACCTACGATAATTTCTACTTCCCAACACTATACCATGAGTTTATTGAATAAATAAAACGAAGAATTGAATTTCCTCAAAGGTATGGATAGAAATTGTATGTAAACACGTATTATCCTTGTATTCTAGATAAGGTAAATAATTGATTAAGCATTGATTTAATTTAGTTTTTTCTATTAGTCCATTTTTTATCCTTATTTCTTTTTCTTTTATCTTTACGGCTCTCCGTCCTTTTTTTAGTTTATTATATTATATTTATCCGCAACAATCTGAATTTAGTACTAAAATTATTCTCAGGTGAATTTAGTTAGTTGGAGAATAAATAATTTCATATAATAAAAGTAATGCTTTTTCTTACTACAATAATTTTTTTTTTTTAAATACTTGTAAATAAATTATTATTTATAAAACTTTCCACAAAAGATAAAAGCCAAAAAAATTATGCATTTTAGACTTTAATTTTTCGTTTATTATTTGCTATTTTATATTGGAAATTGCATAATTTACCACCTTTTTTTTTAAAACTAAACTTTAAACTTTTAACCTTAGCTGATTTTCGATATTTTTGTAGCGTTATGTTGGTACTCATGTCTCTCATTTATGCCGACAAGTTCGGCCATTTTGAATCTTCAGTTAACTTTTGACAGCTGCTTTGCTTTCAAGTGTTTTGATTCGTCTTCGCATTAACATTGCTAATGACCTGTTGGACTTTGTCCGCGATAACTCAAATTTGCTCCGGAGGGTCATAACTTGTGACGAATCATATGTTTATGATTATGACGTGGAAACCAAAGCTCAATCATCTCAATGGAAACTGCCGCACCAGCCAAGACCGAAAAAAGTGCGCCAAGTTCGGTCGAATGTGAAGGTTTTTCTTAGAGTTTTCTTCGATTGCAGGATCGTAGTGCATCATGAGTTCTTGCCACATGGTAGAACAGTCAATAAGGAATATTACCTGCAAGTTATACGCAAGTTGTGCAAAGCAATCCGCCAGAAACGCCCCGATTTGTGGAAGAACAAAAATTGGCTTTTACCATTTTTGGCCAAAAACAACACACAAATAATGCCGCAGCCACCGTCTTCCCCAGATCTGCCACTCCTGTGACTTTTTCTTATTCTCGAAACTGAAGAGTCTCATGAAAGGACAACGCTACGCTACGGTTTAGGAGATAAAGACATCATCGAAGGAGGACCTGAACAAGATTACAAAAAATGACTTTTTGAAGTGCTTCGAGGATTGGAAAAAATGTTGGCACAAGTATATAATATCTGGTGGGGATAACTTTGAAGGGGACGAAATAGATATTCATGAATAAATAAATAATTTAAAAAAAAAACACAAAATTCGCGATACTTTTTTCACAGTTCAAAAAGCCATTATATATAATTTATTATATAAGTTTCATAATAAATAATAGTTTTTATAATTTTACAGTCTGAAATATACGAAAAAGACATCAAAAATTAATTCAAGATTATCGAATCCTGCAAAAAGTCTCGTGGCAGCCATTTAATTAAATTTTTAATTTTAATACATATGAAAAAAATATGAATTTTAAAATTAATTTTATTAAATTTTTTACTCTCCAAAACACAAATTGAATTAAAATAAAACTTATACCATATTATTTAATGAAAGTTCAGTTTATATTAATTAATTATTAGCTATATTCTTCATACTTTTGAAAAGAATTCTAAATTTATAATTTTCAATTTTGCAAAACTGAAAAATTTACAAACAAATCTTTTCATTCTAAATTATACAATATTTCCCACAAAATTAACCAAATAAATTGAAAATAACTCACAAATAAATACTTATTTCGAAATAAATATTCTTAATTAATTTTCTTTTAATTAGTTAAAAATATTTGTATTTTTTTTTTTTTTTTTTTTTTGGGATCAAATTCATTAATTTGTTCAAATAATCTACCTTATATATTTCAGTTAAAAATACGGAATGAATTCTTTTAGAAATAAAATTTGAAAGAAAAACCATCTAAAATCACCAATAAATTCAATAAAGTATTTTACTTTTATTTCCCTTATTAAATATAATCGGAAATCTTCCCGAAAGTGATGGTAAAGAAAGGAAAATTTCTTTAAACAGAAGCAACATCACTAATTTTATTTTTTTGATCAGTTTTACTTCTATTTAGAAAGACTATTTAATAAAACAGACCAAATTGAAAAAAAAGGGTTTTAATTTATTTAAATTTAGAACACACAACAACCACCATGATCATGGTAGAAAGGACATTAAAGGAAACATTTTCAAAATAAATAATTAAAATGGGTTTCTTTATAAATTTTTCAATAAAAATATTGTTGTACGTTTTTTCCACAATTTCCTATCGTAAAATTTGTCCCATTGTAGATTTCATCACCTTACCTTACCTACCACAAAAAGAAATTTCAACAAAAACAATTGTAAATTTATTGATCTAAAATACCAGCATTTACTCTATTAACATTAACATTTTAAGATTTCTCTTTCATTTGTAGGCGTAGTCAAATTTTACCTTCAAGCATTTTCATTTCTTACGATTTCCTTTTTTCCGTTTTTTTAAGATTTATCTTAACAATTTATAGTATATGCGTACAGTTTCCCTCTTCGTATAGCTTTTTGTATTTCCCCGTTCACCCTTTTTTTATATTCAATTCAATTTTAATAAACGAGGTGAAAAGAATAATTTATTAAAGACTTTGGCTCACCTCTCCAATTTGTAAGAAATTAATCAATAAAATGAATTTTCCAAAACAAGAAAATTCAATTTCTGTCTGATTTATACGAAAAAGAATAATAAAAGGTGCTGTGTAAAAAAAGTAAACATTTTTCTTTTGTATATTTTGTTTTTTTTTTCACAATACTTTATATACAGTTAAGATATAAATTACCATTTAAGACGTAAATTAAGAATGAATTATTGCTGAAGAAAGTGGCCATAATGTAACGAACAATCTAAATTTTCAAACTGAATCGATAAAAAATGAAATTCACAGTAAAAAAATGTGATTAATACATAATTTTTTTTTTTTTTGTAAAAATTATTACAATTAAAGAAACTTTTCGTTTTTCTGTTGCACGTTTATACTTTTTTAAAGCACTTTTTTTTAATGAAAAATTATTATTATATTTATGTGAAAATTAAACTATACAAAGGGAGTCATTTTGACGTCCAAATATTGAAAATATAAATGTCGGTTCACTTAAGTTATAGAATTTAACGAACAAAAATAGGTACACAAGGGCAGTCCGATAAGTTGGTGATAAATAAACCAAAAAAAAATTATTTTGTCAATAAAATTTGATTTATTTTTAAATATATTCTTTTTTTAGCTAAATATAATTTGTCTTTTACTATCGGTGCTGTAACATTTGTCATACTCTGCAAAATAGACCTTACTTTTGGCTATAACTCTAAAATCGGATGCAAATTTCTTTCCACTCAGCTATTTCCTTATGGTAGGAGACAGGAAAAACCCATAGGAAGCCAAATATACAGAATACGATTGGGAAGGAAGCAATTTATAATATAATTTTAATAATTTTTGTGTTGGAATTGTAGATAAATGCGCATGTGCATTTCAGTGCAGAAAATGTCATTGCCTTGTCTTGAATTTATCAATCAACTAATCTGTTAATGCTCTTTCCCTGTTACCAGTTCTACTTTTTCAAGACAGTCAATGAAGATTATAGTATGTAAATCGCAGAAAACCGCAGCCATAACCTTTCCTGCTAATGGAACCGTTTTTGCCTTCTTTCGTATATGTTCGCTAGCAGAAGTTCATTGTTTTAACTCAATTTTGGTTAATGGTATATAATAGTAAATCTATGTTTCATCATCAGTTATGTGCTTATACACAAATTCTTGTGAGCAGACGTTTGTAAATTATTATTAATATAATATTATTTTGCTAATATAAGCTACCTTTTCGGAACTTATCACTGACTTATCAGACTAAACTCGTAATCAAATTTTTTTCTTAAAAGATAATGATGATGATGATGATCAGATAATGGCACAATATGACTTATGATATTAACTAATTATATCAGCTTTGAACCCAAATAGAAAAATGTTTTTACCCTTTCAAACCGTTAATTTCCTATCTCTTTGCGACTAGTATTAATTGATCTTGTCTTCGAAGCCAACTCTGCCACCATGTACTTTGTTTTGCCGTACGAGGGTCATTCAACAAGTTCTTTGCCTACAAAAGAAAAACGAAAATTTTGGAAAGGTGGCAATTTATTTTTCCACATAATCTCCTTTAAGTCCGATACGTTTGGCCCAGCGATGCTCTAACTTTTTTAACCCGTCCAAAAAATACATTTTCTCGAGGAAAGCAAAATAGGCCTCCGTGGCGACGATGACCTCCTCATTCGACCCTAATCTATTCCCGGCGAGTGATTTTTTCAGGTTTGGAAACAAAAAGTAGTCACAGGGGGCCAAATCTGGAGAGTACGGTGGATGGGGCAGCAATTCGTAGCGCAATTCGACCAATTTGGCCATGGCGACGGCGGAGGTGTGAGCCGGCGCGTTGTCGTGGTGGAACAGCACTTTTTTCTTCGCAAAGCGGGGCCGCTTTTTCTTCAATTCGACGTCAAATCGGCCCAATAAGTCAGCATAGTAGCGCCCCGTGATTGTTTTACCCTTCTCGAGGTAATCGATGTGGATCACACCTTGTGAATCCCAGAAAACGGTGGCCATCACCTTTCCGGCCGATCGAACAGTCTTCGCCTTCTTCGGAGCACGTTCGCCGGGTGAAGTCCACTGTTTCGACTGTTCCTTGGTCTCTGGTGTGTACCAGTGAATCCATGTTTCGTCGACAGTCTCGAAACGACGCAAGAACTCCGCTGGATTGCGCTGAAACAGCGCCAAACACGTCGCCGATGTGGTCTCACGGTTGCGCTTTTTTTCCGGTGTGAGCAAACGCGGCACCCATTGCGCCGACAGCTTTCTCATGCCCAGTTCTTCGTGTAGAATATGATGCACCGTTCCTACTGCGATGCCCACAGTCTCAGCTATCTCGTGAACCTTCAATCGACGGTCTGCCAATATGAGATCGTGGACTTTTTTAACGTTTTCCTCCGTAGCAGCCGTTTTCGTGGCACCTGGGCGTGGCTCATCAAAAACCGACGTGCGACTACGAACAAACTCGTTGAACCAATTCTTGACGGTCGCCATCAAAGGAGAAGAGTCACCATACACAGCATCCAAGCGATCTTTGACTTCGCTGCGCGTTTTCCCTTCCAAAAACAAGAATCTAATCACCGAACGATATTGTTCTTTTTCCATTTTTGTGCAACCGACCGACACCCTCGCTTTCAAAGGCTCTCAAAACAAAACTAATAAAGGGAATAGACTGAAACTTTGACAGTAGGCTACTAAAAGCATGTTATTTTTATACCGCCGATAATATCCAAAGGATTGTAGTGGAGAATCTGAAAACATTAAATATCCATCCCAACCCAAATAAATGTAATAAAAACGTACCCCTGCAATCAGCCACTATTCATTAGCAGGTTTCTCAATCAAAGGATTACTCCACTGTTTATTTCCACCTATTTTTGAAAATTGTTCACTAATTACCAGCTTCAACAATACTGACAATAATTTTTAGTTTTGATTTGTGCCGATTGCATTATATAAATGACGGCTAAAAAGAATTATCTGACACTTAAAATGTCCAAACACATTTACTAATGAACAGATAATTATGAAATTTTGTATGGGATTTTTAAAAAAAAATATCAAATTGAGAAAATTATTTCAAGAATCTTGAAAATTGCTTCAAGGACATTAATAGTTTTCCATCTATCAGTACACCTGTTAACGGTATAAATTGTGAAAAAAAATAAATTTATTTTTGCTTCTGAACATAAAAAGCTCAAACAGTATTTAAGAATTTGATATTAATCCCCATGTACATGCTAGGAAATATATGAATTATGTTCTTAACAAAAATTGCGATGGACAGTAATTCAATTAATAAAATATTCTGTTGATATCCGAAATTGAGCTTTACGAAAAGTCAAACATTTCAACATATCTCCAATTAAACAAGAACATGATGTGAGCACTTATCAAAAATTCCAATTATGAAATATATTTTGAACAAATAACATGAACACAAACAACTCCGGAAGTTTATCAAAAAAATTTCCAAAATTATAACATTTTATTTGACATATTTCACCTTTATGACAAATCAATTTATTTGAACAAGGACGAAAATTTACCTTTATACGAAATAATAAACTTAATTGTTATTATTTGAACAAGGATTTTATCCTATTATAGAATTTTTACAAACAATAATTTTCGTCCTGTAATTTTTATATAATATCTAAACATATAAAAAGGAAAACGTACTTGTCGAATTTTTGTAATTTTGGGGGGGGGGGGGTGTAATTTGTTCTATATAATTTTTTTTATTTAATGGGTAAAAAAAATATCGAGAAAAAACTTATCTTCGTATTGGGTGATGGATTATAATTTTTTTGGTAAAATGCGTTAAGTCTAAGAGGGATGAATCCGGAATAAAAACAAGATTATCTAGAAAGCAAGGAAATTGCTAGTATGCTTGAAGACTAGTATTATAGGATTAAAGAGGTGGGGGGTGGGGGGGTTAGTTTGGTAGGTGTGTTGTTTATTTGATACTACCATCAACTTATAGGTAGAGTAGAAAGGTATAAAATTTGGGAATATTTTCTGCTATTAATTTTCACTTTCTTGACGTATTATTGAATTGTGTAGTTTTTCATAAAGAAATGATGACTGCAGAAAATCACAAACATATAAAAATGACAGCATTATAGGCTGTTAAAGATTGAAAGTCCTTTTAGGAAAGCCCCTTATATGCATGAGATTGTCCACGGTAAATTTTTGGGTTTTCGAATGTAGACGTGGGAGGATACAGACAACTACCAATTAACAAATGTTCAAGACGATGAAAAACGCTTACCTTGACAGGAATTGTGGATAAAGCCTATTACATTATTGTATCAGACCGGCAAATAAGGACAAGTAAAATTTAAGATGCTGTAGGGGAGCTTCGTATCTTATGGGATGAATTGGGTCTAAATGCATACGAGTCCGAATATTTTTAACAAAATTCCAATGGATTGTAAAAGATATTTCAATATCGTTGATAAAAATTGGGTTCACCACCATACGAGTTCTGTTCAAAAAGTATCGCGAATTTTGTGTTTTTTTTTCAAAAATAATTTATTTATTTATGAATATCTATTTTGTCCCCTTTAAAGTAATCCCCACCAGATATTATATACTTGTGACAACGTTTTTTCCAATCCTCGAAGCACTTCAAAAAATCATTTTTCTGATCTTGTTCAGCTCCTCCTTCGATAACGTCTTTATCTTCTCAATCGTAGCGTAGCGTCGTCCTTTCACAGGGGGGCCAGATATGGGGAAAACGGTGGCTGCGGCATTATTAGTGTATTGTTTTTTGCCAAAAATTCGCGCACAAGCAACGATGCATGAGCAGGTGCGTTATCATGGTGCAAAATCCAATTTTTGTTCTTCCACAAATTCGGGCGTTTCTGGAGGATTGCTTCACGCAACTTGCTCATAACTTGCAGGTAATATTCCTTATTGACCGTTCTACCATGTGGCAAGAATTCATGATGCACCATGACCCTGCAATCGAAGAAAACTGTAAGCAAAACCTTCACATTCGACTGAACTTGGCGCGCTTTTTTCGGTATTGGCTCGTGCGGCAGCTTCCATTGGGATAATTGAGCTTTGGTTTCCACGTCATAGTCATAAACCCATGATTCGTAATCAGTTATGACCCTCTGCAGCAAATTTGGGTCGTCGCGGACAGAGTCCAACAGCTTCTTAGCAATGTAAATGCGATGCTGTTTTTGAAAGCAAAAACAAATTTATTCAAAGTACTTGCCCTCGTTAGCTACACATTTCTCCCGTATCTCGGGCAACTTGTGGCTACCACGTTAAAAAAATTCCTTCTCTTTCTAGGCAAACCAGTCATCAAGCCATTTTCGGACGTCTTCGTAAGAATCGAAGTGCTGCTTAGCGAGCACATGGCCCATCGACGAAAACAGGTGGTAGTCGGAAGGGGCCAGGTCTGGTGAATAAGCGGGATGGTGTAGCAGCTCCCAGTTGAGTGTCTCCAAGTAGTTTCGGACCATTTTTGACATGTGCGATTGTGCGTTGTCGTGGAGGAAAATCAGCTTGTCATGTCTTTGTTGATAATCCGTCCTTTTTTCACGCAGAGCACGGTCCAATTTGATCAGTTGTTGGTGGTAGCGGTGGGCATTGACAATTTCAACAGGTTTCAACATCTCATAGTAGACGATACCCTGCTGATCCCACCAAACGCACAGCATCGTCTTCCGTTCGAAGCGATTTGGTCTTGGGGAAGATGTTGATGGTTGGCCGGGATCAATCCACGATTTCTTGCGTTTAGGATTCTCGAAATATGTCCACTTTTCATCGCCTGTCACTATCCGATGCAGGAACGACTTTATTTTTTGTCTGGCGAGCAAGGTTTTGCATGTATTTTGGTGTCGCTCCATCTGCCTATCGTTCAATTCATGTGGAATCCATTTCCCGATCTTTTCAATCTTCCCCATGGCAGGAAACGCAAGGTGGCTACAACTGGATGAAAGACCAAGGTCAATTCCAGTTCTGCTTTCGGGTCTTGGCAAACCCGCGTACCTGAGCTGGCTTAGCGGTACCTAGGAATTTACAAGATTCCTTACCGTAGCTCAATGAGCGGAGTACAAACCAAAGTACTCTTAAAACAAAAATATGTACTACTTGAATGGGGTGCCCCATGGTGTTAAAACACACTGTGCCCGATAATGGTGAGGCGCCTTAGGCAGTAACGTAGTGGCTGTGGTTGATACCCATATCGCGGGTACGATCTCCGGATCGCAGGTGGGAGGTAACTGGCAAATGTAGTAATACATTACAATTATCTCGGGCGTTGTCACTGCTTATGACAGCAGATGTTTAGATAGTCCTCGCCACCAGCAGTTGGAGTAGTCAGCTTGTAACTGACATCTGACTGTTAACTATCATTTACGGTAGTGCGCTGATTGAGCGTATCTCAATCCCAACGGTCGTGGGCGACCGGTGCTATCTTGTCTTAAGATGCGGCATAGCACCATTAAATATATAGAGACTTCTTCCCCATGGCACGTAGATGCATGGAAATGGCTGGTTGAGTAACACTCAATTGCTCCGTGAGCATTTTTTTCGATAGGGTATCGTTTTCGTCCAAAAGAGCCTGCAATTGGTGGTCCTCAACCTTCCTAGGCCGATTTTCACGCTTCTTGTCCCACAAGTCAAAATTGCCGTCTCTGAACCGACGAAACCAATCTCGGCACGTTTTTTCCGATAAAACACTGTCACCATAGGCCTTCATAAGCATTCGATTCATTTCCGCAGCCGATTTCTTCAAATTGAAGCAGAAAAGCAGAGCTTCCCGATTATGCTCTTTTTCTTGCACAAAACTAGACATGATTACTAAAGGAAAAACGTATGTTGTCGTAAGAAATTGCTGACAATGTGTACTGATTAATGTTGACAGATATCAAACTCATAAAAAAAAAAATATCGTGCCCATGGTAGCTTAATACGCTCACTCGCGCCATCTATGACCAAACAACGGATTTAAGCTTATACACCTGGTAATTTGAGAAATCTGGCACAAAAAATTTGTTAGCGCTTTTTGATTCAACGTACACATCTGCGAATATCTTTCTTTTCGAAAATTAAATTGACTAAGCAAAATAACTCCAACCTGCAACACTAGTAACGATGTGGAAATACCCAAATTGAGATCGATTTACAAAAGATAAGTGGAAGAGTGGAGAAACAAATATCGTACTAGGAAAATAAATATCATTTTTTTTAATTTAATGTTTAGTTTAATCATCTATGATAGTAAATTTGGGTTGGTCACCTCTGGTTTAGAGGTTAAACTTTTAATTTTTCTAGTATCACAGCTTTGAGATTAACGGTCATCAACACATTAAAGCTTTCGTATTTCTTACTATATATTTTTTGTTCTAGTTTTGTTATTAATTTGAAAAAAGAAAAAAAATTACATAAATATAAGATATAATTTTTATTCCTACAGAAACTTAGAGTCCACAAATACAGTCTCGATAATAGGAAAAAATAAATTTTCACAAAAATTAATTGAGCAATAAACTTTAGAGTTTTCAATTTAAAAGTTTCCCATTTTTAAAGAAGTCATTTTTTCATTTAATTTCAAGGATTTTTTTCTGTTGAAATATTTTTAACAATAAAAATAAATACTTATTTAAATGTAAAATTGAAAAAATTTCTTGTTAATTTTTAAACTTTTTCCATCATCAAACGTGTAAAATTTTCTTTTGGAAAATATCCTTGTAATAATGAATAATAGATGAAAGTGGTGACTAGCAGTAATTTAGGGTTATTGCGCAGTTGATTCAATAAAAATGGCAAAATAGCGACAAACGTTAAGGTTCATTTAATAAAAAAAATTCCAAAAAAGTTCTCTATGAAAATATTATATTTTTCTAGATGTTAATCCATAGGAAAAGTTCGACTTATGATAATAATTTGCAAAAATTGAGTAATGAGAAAAAAAACAGATGCTTGTGTTATTATTAAGATATTTATTTGATCTAAGAAAAAAATAGTGGACGGACGAAGAAAAGGGAAAAGAGCATATAATAAATTCTACAAGGTTGATGTATCCTTGTGTAGGTAATTTGATTTTTACATAATATGGATATTAATCTTAGATAAACTTACGATCAGACATTTTATGGTAACTTATTGGCATTTCAAAGCCGTGAAATTTGTTCAACGTTATCAGGATTGTAAAGGAAAAAAACATTTGTAACTTTATAGATATGGGATCATATTCTTCTTGTTATGGTAATTAAACCGTTTACAAAACAAAACCGAATACACCCCTTTAAAAGGATTTAAAAAAATATCAAATATACATTTCTGGTACTGTTTTTATATGATTTTATGGTTAATTTTTTATTTACTCATATTCAAAATGTATTGTAAGCATTAGAGTTACTGATTTGGTAACACCGTGATTCTATAGATCGTGATGAGTGGAGTTATATTTTTTTTTGGCTTACGAAAAGTTGGAACGAGCCTGTGCGTATATAGGTTATCTAGAGCATAAGATTAACGGGGCTTAAAAGCATTTTTTTAGGGCCAAAAAACAGTGGAATACGAAATTTGCTTGATGGGGAAGGGGAAAGGGGGAAGGGGGCATTGATCTTTTAACGTCTTTTAATAGATGAAAATATTAAATTTTTCAAGGATTACTTGATCAAAATGCTTTTTTTTGTGTAAAAAAGTCATTGAAGAGATCAGAAAAAGAGTTCTTCATGTCATATTTCAGGTACTTCGATGCATCGTCACTATCACACAAGCATTTCCATCAATGAGTTTTTATCAGAAAAATGAATTTTAATGAATTCCTAGCTCTTTTACTAATCTAATCATAGTCTGTGTAACTTTCTTTGTTCTACAAGCTTGAAAAGCACTTGAAAATATATAATCTTGATATTGTCGATAACATCCAAAGCAGTGTAACCAAAAATCTGAAGGAAATTCAAGTTGTAATCTTCGAGCACGCCCACGAGAAGTAGAAACAACTCCTCATTAGATGTACTGTTGTCCAAAAAAAATTCTTTGACGGAGACAATACTGATATATAAAAACAAAACGAAATTTGCGGGAACCGAGAAACAATGGAAGACTTCCCTTGCGTAGCGGAAGGCAGTCAACATCAAAAACTGATGAACATGTTTTTTTTCTTTCAAGGAATTCTTTATAAAAAGGACAATTACTTTTATAAGCCAACGCCATCTTATATTGAGCGGATATACTAAAATATTTCATTTACAATCGTATTTATAAATTCTGTTTATATTTTTAATACATGCTAAATTTAGAATTAAGTCATATTATCACTCAGAATAAAAGCGTGTAATTTTTTTGCTGTTTGGTTTTTCCTAATTTCATTTTTGATAGATTACTAATCATAATTTATATGGGTTAGAGTCAAAAGTACTCAGTTAGCATTACCATTATATTATACAAACATTTATAAATTATTGAATTTTATTATTAAGTTTGCGCACTTCAAACATTTTATGGCCGTCATAATCGACCTACTGAGCAAGCAATTCAATCCATAGTGACAAAATTTTGTGGCAATTTTACGCTAGTTAGCATCAAACCACCAACCCGTGTGCGTAGAGTTCGTACAGATAAAAATATTGCTGCCGTAGCGTCCCGTGTTAAAAAACACCATGATTTGTCCATCCATCGGCGTTCACAGCAATCAGGATTGTGTTACTCGACTATGTGGTAGATTTTACGCAAGGATCTTGATCTGAAACCGTATAAAATGTAGGTCGTGCAATAACTGAAGCCGAACGAACTGGCAAAGTGCCGAATTTTCGGTGAGTGAGCCTTAGAACAACTTGAGGAAAATCCGTTTTTTACTTTTTACCAAAAAATTAAGTTCAGCGATAAAGCTCATTTCTTGTTAAGCAAAATTATCGCATTTGATCTGATAAATAAGCACAGGCAAAACAAGAACTGCCACTGCGCCTAGCAAAATGAACTTTTTGGTGCGGTTTATGGGCCTTTATTTCTTTAAAGGTGACGTTGGCCGGTACATATTTGTTAGTAAAAATTTGCCAGTAAGAATTTTAACAGTAAAAAATTCACATTAAAAAAGTTTCCAGTAAATATTTGTTAGTAAAAATTTGTCAGTAAGAATTTTTCATTAAAAATTCGTCAGTCAAAATTGTCATTAAAAATTTGTTATTAAAAATTTGTCAGTAAACATTTTTCATTAAAAATTTGCCAGTTAAATTTGTCAGTAAAAAGTTTTCAGTAAAAATTTGGCAGTAAAAATTGTCATTTAAAATTTGTTATTAAAAATTTGTTAGTAAAAATTTGTCAGTAAAATTTGTCAGTAAAAAGTTTCCAATAAAAATTTGTCAGTAAAAAGTTTCCAGTAAAAATTTGTTATTAAAAACTTTTCAGTAAAAATTTGTCATTAAAAATTTGTCAGTAAAATTTGTCAGTAAAAATTTGGCAGTAAGAATTGTTCATTAAAATTTACCAGTAAAAATTTGTTATTAAAAATTTGTCATTACAATTTGTCAGTAAAAATTTGTTATTAAAAATTTGTCAGTAAAATTTGTCAATAAAAAGTTTTCTGTAAAAATTTGTTAGTTAAAAATTTGTCAGTAAGAATTTTATCAGTAAAAATTTGACATTAAAAAGTTTCCAGCAAACACTTGTTAGTAAAATTTTATCAGTAAGAATTTTTCATTAAAAATTTGTCAGTAAAATTTGTCAGTAAAAAGTTTTCAGTAAAAATTTCTTATTAAATATTTGTCAACAAAATTTCTCATTAAAAATTTGTCAGTAAAATTTGTTAGTAAAAAGCTTCCAATAAAAATTTGTCATTAAAAATTTTGCAGTAAATAATTTTTAATAAAATTGTTCAGTTAAAATTTGTTATTAAAAATTTGTCACTTAAAAGTTTACAGTAAAAATTTGTCATTAAAAATTTGTCAGTAAAAAGTTTCCAGTAAAAATTTGTCATTAAAAATTTGTCAGTAAGAATTTTTCATTAAAATTTGCCAGTTAAAATTGTCATTAAAAATTTGTTATTAAAAATTTGCTATTAAACATTTTTCATTAAAAATTTGCCAATAAAATTTGTCAGTAAAAAATTTTCAGTAAAAATTTGTCATTAAAAATTTGTCAGTAAAATTTGTCAGTAAAAAGTTTCCAGTATAAATTTATCGTTAAAAATTTGTCAGTAAAATTTTCAGTAAAAAGTTTCCAGTAAAAATTTGTCATTAAAAATTTGTCGGTAAAATTTTCAGTAAAATGTTTCCAGTAAAAATTTGTCATTAAATATTGGGCAGTAAGAATTTTTCATTCAAATTTGCCAGTAAAAATTATCATTAAAAATTTGTTATTAAGAATTTGTGAGTAAAAATTTGTCATTAAAAATTTGTCAGTAAAAAATATTGCGTTCAGCGACGCAGTTCATTTCATATTTAATCTGATGGACAACCAAAGGCAAAACAATAACAGCCATTGCACCTAGAAAAATGCACTGTTTGATGCGTTTTATGGACCGGTAGACCCATTTAAATATGACTCTAGCCGCAACGTTATCGTCAATCGCGCCCGCTATCGCTCGTTGATTTCGAACTTTTTTTTGACCCAAAATGCAAGACCTGCATTTGGTCGACATGTGGTATCAATAAGGCGGCGCTATATGCCACACATCACATGAAACAATCGACATATTGAGAGATGAGTTCGGTGAGCAATATATCTCACGTTTCGGACCGGTGAGTTGGCCGCCCAGATCGTACCGCTAGACTTTTTTTTATGAGACTTCGTAAAGTCATTCATCTAGTATGCCGATAAACCAGTGTTAGTCGCAGCCTTGGAAGACAACAATACACGCGTTATTAGCGATATACCAGCCGAAATGCTCGAAAAAGTGTTTTAAAATTGTAATTCTTGCATAGATCACTTAAAGCATAGTTGTGGCCAACATTTACATAAAATAATCTTTAAAGTGTATATGACAAGCATTGATTTATAGACTCAAATAAAAATTTCAAAAATGTTTGCAATTTTTCTGTTTTTTTTTCGACCGAACACTTAAAAAATCGTCCATTATAAGGGATTTAAGAGCGCAATTTTTTTTCCACAATGACTTTACTTAAAACTTCAATCTTTCTATGTTTTCTGTATGTTTTTTACGTAAACATCTTATGTTTTTCAACAATGTATTAGTGAAGAATATCACCACGATATGTATACAGTCAGAAGCATTTATTGTAAATTTGATGAAAGTGTATTTTATAACAGTTTTATAAGCTTCTACGATTTGGATGATGCCATACTCACTGCCAACTGTATGATTAGATAAAAATTAATAGGTCCTGAAATTCTTCATAAGAAATCAATTAAGCATAATCCATTTAGGTAAAAATTTTTTTCCAAATCTGTTATAATAAACAACAAGAAAAAAACCATTTTGAAATTCGACCATGTATTTTTGCATAAAGTTACACTATAACCTTAATACCAATAAGAAAGTTTTTCGATATATGTGTGTTATTTAATTTTATTTTCGAAGTCAAGCAATATTCGAAATTTGGACTTTTTTTGTTGTTGAATATTTTGATATAAAAGAAAAAGGATTTTTTTTTCAATCTATATAATTTGAAATTTTCCCCAAAACATAAAGTTGAATGTCCTTTAAGATACAGTATCTATTAGTTAATATTGATAAAAAAAACTGCTTAAACAATATTATATTAAAAAAAAAAAAAACCAAACAAATAAATAATATATAATCAGAAGTGAAATTTAACAATTTATAAATTTATCGTCATAAAAGTTCATATCAAATTAAATTGATATCGATTCTAAAGCTCACTAAATAGAATATGTCGACTGATTCTATGCAAAATTCTCATTTTAGGAGTTAGTAAAATAAAAAAAAAATCTAAGGAATACACCAAAATTTCATATTGACGTTGAATAGATTTTTTTGTTCTATTAAAGAAGCTGAAGAAGTTACCATCAGCGAAAGAATAAAAAATATTTCATCCAGTCAGACTCCCTCGAAAGTTCGACAAGAAAATCCCAGATAAACTGGACGTATTTGTACTTGCGTTCGTTTAACATTCTTCTCTCCTGTAATCGTCCTTTTCATCATTCTCTCATACCCTTCGTATGAAAAAAAAAATATACATAAAAAATTCTAAAATAATAGCTTTTTGCAAACTTTGTAAAGTTGTTAGATAAAAATGGGTGATCTTGAAATTTGTTTCGCTTGATTGCATAAAATATGAGTTTCGTTATTCAGTTTCAGCTTGCATATTACAAGTATACCAAACCAAATGCTTTTTGCTCTGTTATTTATTATTTATATTAGTGTGGACACTTTTATAGGCAAACATAAAATATTATAAATAAATATGTAATTTTATAGACTAAGAGAAATATATTAATTTTCTTTTTTTTATTGTATTATCTTTTCTTTTTTGTTTTTTTTATTATTTTGTTGATTTTCATATAAAAAATTACTTGCAATTTAATGTGCAGGTTAAATAAAAATAAAGCAAAAAAAGCAAAATTTTTTTGCTTTATTTTTATTTAACCTGCACATTAAATTCATTTATAATTTATTGTAATTTTAAATATTATTGAACTTTTTAAATTATATCGAAATGGTTTGGATTAGTCTGAAATAATTTGAAGGATCTTAAATTGAGAAATATTTTTCGGAGAAAAAACGAAATTAATTGCAAACTACTTTTGAGATATTTTTAAGATAATAAAATTATTTTCAAATTTTTTGGGAAAAGGTTACGTAATACAAAATCTTCTTAAAAGTCTAATAATAGTTTTTAATTACTTCCAAAATGGAAGAAGTCCATAAAGGACAAAATGGATCCTTCAAAAAAGGACAAAATGGACCCTTCAAAAAAAAAACTATGTAAAAGTGCATCTGAAGCTTTTAAAATTTTCTTGGTCAGAAAATCTTGCTAATATCGAATTTAGATGGGAATCCGATCAACTAATAAGCTACGAATAGTATGCAATGCTGAGAGCCTGTTTAGAGATCGGCTGGGGCTAAAAATTGTTAGGTTGTTATGTTTGTAGGGTGGTAATTGGTTGCTGGAATTTTCCTTACATCGAAAATGTTTAACGATCCCCAAAATATATTTCAAATTACTATAGAACAATTTTTGATAATAACAAATAATTTAAAAATGTTTCGGAAAATATTTTTTAGATTCTTAAAATATATTCCAAATAATCTGCTTTAGATGAAACTAAGTTCTATAGATAATTTAAGTACATAAAGAGAAATCTCTTTATGTTATGTGCTTAAATTATCTATAGAATTTCGTTTCCTCTAAAGCAATAATAAAAAGATTTAAATCTATTTTTTATTGTAGTTAAAAATAATTGAAGATTTATCTAATCCTCTTATCCAATTCTTATTTTGAATGATCGGTTTTTGATTTCTAATTTTTTCCCCCCTCTAAAAAAATAAGACTAATAAAGAAATATAGTAAATAAATTTATAATTAGAATTTTAATATTATTGAAAATATTTTTTCCCCATATACAATTAGAATTTATCCCTACTAATAATATATAAAAAAAAAGGAAACTTCCTACACCGACTATAGAATTGACAAAACTTCTAATAATATATTTTTTTTCCAATTTAAAAAAAATTTACTATTATTTTCTTTAGATATTGTTATTCTTCTATAAAAAAAATAAATTGTTTTTAGTACGTCCCATTATCCTTGTTGTTAAATAAGAGAATAATAAAATGTCAAAAAAATTTCCTTTCTCTTTAAATGGCCATCCACTTAAATTATATAAAATCCATTGAAGAATAAAATATTTTGTTGACATTTATCTTAATAGAAAAATATTTTTATATTTGTCCAAAGACTATAAAATACAATTTTTTTGCCTGTTTAGCCATTTTAATATTCAAATTAAATAGGATAAAATATTGTTGATAATGGACTAGAGTGGGAAGTTTACCATCTTTATTATGAAATTTGTTATGATGACTTTTTGTATATTCCACCATTTTTTTTTTAGCTGCAATTGTTTTAAATGTGAGAAAAAAATATATGTAAATAAATTCAACTGAATATTGTGTTGAAGGAGACTAAACATTTCAATTGTCAGTTCTTGAAATGTCTTTCAACATAAATTTATATCTTAACATGACGTGACTTTCCATTTTGTTCCTCTTGACTTTTATACAGTTTTCTAATGTACAATAAATTCAGTTCTTTAGCCTCGTTCCTACTATTAAGACATATTTGTCTGTCCATTGTATTATAAACTTCAATACTGAATATTAGGCACTTATAATATTTAAAATTGCTTTTAATGTAAAAATGTCTGTTCGTACATGTTCAAAATATTTTTATTTCATCTTTGAAAACATAATATTTATTAAATATCAAATAAAGATAATGTCTTGATTTGATATTGAAATTAATTTTTATTTAAGTTCAGTTTTTGTAATTTTTTTTTGCTCAACTATAAAAGACTGGCTACAGCATAAAATATTTAAATAAGAGTCTTTATTGCTTTACAAAATAGCTTTTGGTATACGAGTATGACTCGAAGAAATTACGTGTATAGTACGGTTTGATGGGCACATAAACCATACAATTTTGTGTGCTTTTACTGCAATTCAATTTGCACAATTCATTAATGTACGAGGGTCGTTCAATAAGTCCTTAGAAAAAGATGGAAAAAAACTGGTTTTTAAAAAAAATTTTTTTTTTAAAAACCAGTTTTTTTTTTACACTTTTCCAACCGTTTTTCCAAAATGTTTGTCCCGTCCAAAAAATAGGATTTCGGAAGTTCTGCAATGACGTCCTTGTTGGAAGTGAACCGTCGTCCGCCAAGCCATTTCTTCAGATTGGGGAAAAGAAAATAGGCACTCGGGGCCAAATCTGGTGAATAAGCGGGATGCTGCAACAATTCAATTCTCAATTCCACAATTTTGGCCATGGAAACAGCGCAGGTGTGCACACGCGCATTGTCCTGATGCAAGAGGATTTTTTTTTTCTTCAGATGGGGGCGTTTCTCTTAGACTTCCTCGCTCAACCGTTGCAATAACGACGCGTAATACGCTCCTTGCGAATCCCAAAAGACCGTGGCCATCACCTTGCTGGCCGATGCAACAGTTTTTGCCTTCTTCGGAGCCCGTTCACCCTTGAAAATCCACTGTGATGACTGTCTCTTCATTTCTGGAGTGTAGTAGTGTATCCATGTTTCGTCCACAGTGACATATCGACGAAGGAATTCGGCAGGATTGCGATGAAAGAGTGCCAACATAACCTCAGAGTCCACTACACGATTGCGCTTATTCTTCTCTGAGAGCAAACGCGGCACCCATCTTGCCGATATTTTTTTCACAGACAATTTTTCATGCAAAACTGAAGCGACTGTACCTTGTGATATGCCCGTGGCCTCAACTAATTCGCGCACTTTAATTCGCCGATCGTTCAAAATCAGATCGTGGATTTTGTCGATGATTTCAGGAGTAGACACCTCAACTGAGCGTCCTGAACGATGTTCATCTTTTGTAGATGAACGGCCACGTTTAAATTCATTCACCCAATTGCAAACCGCTGCAAACACAGGTGCAGATGTGCCATGAACTGCATCCAAATTGGCTTTGATTTCTTTCAGGCTTAAACCTTTCAAATGGAGATGTTTGATGACAGCCCTAAACTCGCTTTTTTCCATTGTTATGCACAAATAAATGTCGTTAACTTTAATCGACGATAGAAATTTACCTACGCTATGGATCGAGCTGAAATTTTTTTTTTCCTGTCGATAATGCTACTTACAAAAAAAATCTTTTACATCATTTGTAATTTGAGGTTGATTTGACAACAAATCAACCTCAAATTACAAATGATGTAAAATTGATATTAAGTTTTTGTTATGAAACGGAAATCGAAACCCTTTTGGACTTACAGGTTTTAAGCTTTTTTAAGCAATTCTTTGTGATTCATTTAATAACTTTATCCATCGAGACATCATATTTTGCTCCATATGATAACAATATTTCCTCCGATCATTAAAAATCTATTTCTCTGTTACTATTGCCAAAAAAATCTGGCGTTTTCTTTTAACTGTAATAAAAAAATAAAACTTTTATTTGAAATGGTAATTTTTACTAAAAGTATTTGTTGAAAAGCTCACTTTATCAGCCAAATTTTGAACGTTTCTTTTAGAGTAAGTTTGAATTCATTTCTGATATAATTGGATAAATAAACCGCTTTAAGGACGTAAATTTTTGGTTACAAGAAATAATCAAGTAGATAAAGGGTCAAAGAAAGGTTGTCATCAAAAATTATCTTCAATTAATTGATGGGACTAGAATTATTCCAAAAGCGACAGTTTTGCTTGTTAATAAAATTATTGAGCCAATAATGAACCCCCATCAATAAACATAATTTGACGATAAAACATAATTTTTCACTACAACGAATTAATGACTTAAATTTTTTTATATGTTTGGGTGTATGTAAGGTCCCGAAGACATGAGTAGCGCCATGACCATGAGACCATTTGATCCATTCAAATAGATGAATATGGTCTTTGGTTAGTTGAATGGATCAGTTAGAGGTGATCAGATTTTGTAGATCACGTCAGTTTATTTGAAGAAATTAAAAAGAGGTCTTAAAAATAGTATTGAAGAATCTAAAAGCTTCACAATGGAGGGAATGTCATCAGAACAGGAATGTTGGGGTAAGGTGATATTTCGTTAGAAGATGAGGGATAGTGAGTGCTAAAAAGGAAATCATGTGTGAGAAGAGAATGTCCATTTCGAAATCTGAGCAGTTTTTCTACCAAAATTTTAGTAATATTGTCGAGTAGACTGGTTGGGTAATACTCGTAGTTTGCCAATACGAGGTCTGTTCAAAAAGTATCGCAAATTTTGTGTTTTTTCAAAAATTATTTATTTATTCATGAATATCTATTTTGTACCCTTCAAAGTAATCCCCACCAGATATTATACACTTATGCCAACGTTTTTCGCAATCCTCGAAGCACTTCAAAAAGTCATTTCTTGTGATCTTCTTCAGCTCCTCCTTCGATGCCGTCTTTATCTCCTAAATCGTAGCGTAGCATAGTCCTTTCATAGGGCTCTTCAGTTTCGAGAACAAGAAAAAGTCGCAGCGGGGCAGATCTGGGGAAGACGGTGGCTGTGGCATTTTTAGTGTGTTGTTTTTGGCCAAAAATGGCAAAAGCCAATTTTTGTTCTTCCACAAATCTGGGAGTTTCTGGCGGATAGCTTCGCGCAACTTACGCATAACTTGCACGTAATATTCCTTATTGACCGTTCTACCCTATGGCAAGAACTTATAATTCACCACGCCCCTAAAATCAAAGAAAACTCTAAGCAAAACTTTCACGTTCGACCGACCTTGGCGGGATTTTTTCGGTCTTGGCTTGTGCGGCAGCTTCCATTGAGATGATTGAGCTTTGCTTTCCATGTCATAACCATATACCCATAATTCGTCACCAGTTTTGACCCTCTGGAGTAAATTTGGGTAGTCGCGGACAGAGTCCAACAGCTCCTTAGCAATGTTAATGAGATGCTGTTTTTGGTCGTAATTGAGGCAAAAATCGAAGACGAGCCAAAACACGTGCAAGCAAAGCAGCTGTCAGAAATTAACTGAATATTCAAAATGGCCGAACTTGTCGACATAAGTGAGAAACATTAGTACCAACATAACGCCGCAAAAAATTGAAAATCGAATATACGTAACACGCGGAAATTCAAAATTCGCGATAGTTTTTGAACAGACCTCGTATTTCGAAAACAACTTTTCACTACTTGCCCAGTTTGTGTGTCTAAAAATAGGCAAAAATGTGATTTGCCATTTGGTTAGCAGGTGCGTCTAATTATAAACTGGCATAAATACTGGGCGACGGAGTGTTTTTCCCGCTGGTTGATCAGGCCGTCCTTTGCCCTCAACTCCCAAATGACCAGAAACCCTACGCAATTCAGTTGTTGAGTGCAACTGCAATCTTTACCGCCAAAATGGTAAATTATAGAAGAAAAAGTAAAATTATCTTTACCGCAATATCTATCATACCAAAAAGAGAACTCGATATTTATATTTTTCTATAAAAAAAAAAGTAACCAAGAATAATATATTTCACAAAAATAAAAGAAGTTATTGGTTAGAGAATTCGTCATATGAGCCTCTAACAACTCACAAGGAACTACAGAGAAGCTATTACATCTGCAAAAAATATCTCCCTAGTGTGTATTTTAGTCTGAAAGTATTTATTTGCAAATAAAGAAGAAGAGACCGTCATCGTCAATTCTCAGAATAGGACAAATTTTTGATTTATTTTACGAAAAACTCACATGACGTGTAATTTCTAGATTTGGATATATCAATTACTCTCCAGGATCATAAGATTTGACGCCGTTGGACTCTTTTTTATAAAGCCATCATAGAATATCACATTAATACCAATAATTATCAAATTTAAGAGCATTTCATAATCAACATGTATCAAGTAATGACCAAATTATAGACCGAAATATTCAAAAATGACATCGAAAAATACCTTGAAAAGATCGAGTCCTGCAAAGAAGTTTTTTAACCGTAATTTAAATTATATTAATACTAAATATAGAAGGATATAGTTTATTCAATATAGTCAAATAAAAAAATATTAAAAATATCTGCATTTAAATTATGATTTATATAATTTTACTTTCCAATGCACAAATTGGATAACAATTTTTATAAAAAAAATTTAAAAATTTTTACAACTTCCATCTTATTAATTATTAATCGAATTCATATTCTTTTTAAAGATACGTAAATTCTATTAGAAAAAAAATTTGCATATGATAAAATTTTCCTTTCCGTAAATTATAGTGAAAAATATGAAAAGTGTTGGAAATTTCCATTTTGAATATTTTAAATTAATTTTCCACTTAAAAGTTTTTAAAACTTTTCATTATTTTATTAATTTACTAATTAAAACATTTCCTTACAACTTTTTATGATGAATTTTTTTGTTTCTATTTCGTCAATTTTCAGAAAAGATACAAAATGTGCTAAAAAAGTCCGACTGGAATTTTTCCCACAATATATTTACTAGCAAGGAAAATTAATTTTCTTTATCGAATAATGAACAATTTATTTTTTTATTTGTCAATGTAGAGAGCAAAGAAGAGAGCAGTTTTTGCAGTTAACAGCTTATATTCAATAAAAAGCTTAAAAATTTGAAATCTTTTTTGATACTCCTCGTCAGGAGTAAATTGGAAATTAAATTTTTACACTTGAGACATTTTCAATCTTCATATTTTCATTGGTGATGTTGATTAAATTTGCAGACAGAATTTATATGCATTAATATAAGGGGAATTTTTATGTTGGTTGCTGTAGATTTTTAATTTTGGAAATTTTAATTTTTCAATAAGATTCAATTTTAGATGCATTTTTGTTGGAATTTTGTTTTTTTTTAATTAAATTTTTATGAGTATTCCAATAAATTCGGTAAGTTAATTGTTTTTCTATTCTTCGCTATAATTATAAAAAAAATTCAAACCTACCCTCTCTTCCTTTTGCTTAAATCTTTCTTTAAATAATCTAAAAAGGATTTTTATTAATTTAAAAAAAAAATGGATCTTTTTCATCGATTTTAAGAAAAGTGCATATCAACTTTAGTAGATTAGGTTTTGATTTATTTACTAATTTTTTAATAAGCATTCCAGTTAAGAACGTCTTACCCTTTTTAGTTTAATTTCCAAACACCTTAAATCTGGCAAATTATTTGTATAGGGGAGAGGGGCATTAAGAAAACTCCTAACATTTTTTTGGCAAGGCGTTTTTCAATAAGTACATGTAATCTTTTGCAAGCATATATTACTTTGGTGTTTCAAATGACAGTGCTACAAGGGTCATTCAATAAGTCCTTAGAAAAAGATGGAAAAAAACTGTTTTTTATTGAAATTTTTTTTTCAACAAAATTTTCTTTTAGCTCTATACACTTTCCCAACCGTTTTTCCAAAATTTTTATCCAGTCCAAAAAATAGGATTTCGGAAGTTCTGTAAAATACTCATCCGTTTGAGCAATGACGTCCCCATTGGAAGTGAACCGTCGTCCGCCAAGCCATTTCTTCAGATTGGGGAAAAGAAAATAGTCACTCGGGGCCAAATCTGGTGAATAAGCGGGATGCTGCAACAATTCCATTCTCAATTCCACAATTTTGGCCATGGAAACATCGCAGGTGTGCAAGAGGATTTGTCCTGATGCAAGAGGATTTTTTTCTTCTTCAGATAGGGGCGCGTTGAGACAACGCGCATTGTCCTGATGCAAGAGGATTTTTTTCTTCTTCAGATAGGGGCGTTTCTCTTTGATTTCCTCGCTCAGCCGTTGCAATAACGACGCTATTATTGTTTTTCCTTTTTCCAAGTAGTCGATAAAAATGATGCCCTGCGAATCCCAAAAGACCATGGCCATCACCTTGCCGGCCGATGGCACAGTTTTTGCCTTCTTCGGAGCCCGTTCACCCTTGAAAATCCGCTATGATGACTGTCTCTTCGTTTCTGGAGTGTAGTATTGTATGCAGGTTTCATCCACAGTGACATATCGACGAAGGAATTCGGCGGGATTGCGATGAAAGAGTGCCAACATAGCCTCAAAGTCTACTACAGATTGCGCTTATTCTCCTCTGAGACCCATTTTGCCGAAATTTTTTTCACAGACAATTTTTCATGCAAAATTGAAGCGACTGTACCTTGTGATATGCCCGTGGCCTCAACTAATTTGCGCACTTTAATTCGCCGATCGTTCAAAATCAGATCGTGGATTTTGTCGATGGTTTCAGGAGTAGACACCTCAACTGGGCGTCCTGAACGATGTTCATCTTTCGTGGATGAACGGCCACGTTTAAATTCATTCACCCAATTGTAAACTGTCTTAAACACAGGTGCAGATATGCCATGAACTGCATCAAACTCGGCTTTGATTTCTTTCGGGCTTAAGCCTTTCAAATGGAGATGTTTGATGACTCGCTTTTTTCCATTGTTATGCACAAATAAATGTCGTTAACTTTAATCGACGATAGAAATTGATCTACGCTATGGATCAAGCTGAAATTTTGACAGGTTTCCTGTCGATAAGTTAGCTTACATATATTTTTTTTTTACTGACACTACGAGCGCAATTTCTTAGAATTTCTAAGGACTTATTGAACGACTCTCGTACAATTCTTCCTATAGCTACCATTTAATTATGAAGTTCAGTCAGTGTCTATACGTTAGCAAAATGTTCGGGATCGAAAAGGCCAGTGCCTGTACATTATAAAAATGTACTGGGTCGAAAGTAGATATAGCGGATGTGGCTCCAAATGTGCGTGAAAACCAGAATGTCTCACTTTCACGTCTTGGGTTTACATCCATACAAGATTCAATTAACTCAAAGCCCAAAGGCAGACGAAAAAGTGAAGTGTCAGCATTTGTAAATGGATTCCAGACTTGGTGAATAAATCTTCGTCAGCGATGAAGTGCATTTTTGGCTATGTGACTACGTAAACAAGGACAATTGTCGAGTCTGCGGCAAAAAGCTACAATAGTTACAGGAGCAGCAAAATTAACTGTCTCAGGCTCAATTCTTAGGTTAGGTTAGCTTAGAATGATCTGTAATTATCCCGTTCAGCATGCTAATGTGAGCCCTACCTGCCCTCAGTAGACTTTATGTTTTCTTTTGATCTACCTTAGACCAGATCATTCCAGAATATGACACAAGTCAAGATTGCTTCACCTACCGTTCACCATCTTTATTGAGCTCATTTTCATAGACATAGTATGACTCCACTGTGACAGTATAGAAATCCTGCCTGGTACCAATTCTGGCTAACATAACTGCTTTGAAGTACCCTGGAATGTCACTATGTCCAAGAATCTAGCATGGATAAACATGGTCTAACAATCACTCCGTAACGGCTGAGGAAGATCCTACCAAGAAGTCTAGATTGCCTTCGGTGGGATGACGTCATAAGCCGGAAAGCCAAAAACATACCGGGAGTATCGAACTGGAAGACCGCGGCATACCGCTGGAATATGTGGAGTTCTTTGATTTAGTAGGGTTAGACCGAACTATCGCTTGTTTATGTTGATCATCTATCGGGTCGAAATGAGGCTTGCGTCATGGCAACTGACAGTGGCGAGAGGTATCGTGTGATGATAAAAAAAAAATTATTTGACTTTAAATGGATGATATGGACTTGAAAAACATCTGGTAAGCATCTGGACTTGCCAAATAACACTTCAAACAAGGCACTTTTGCAGACAAAGTTCCCACATCGCGTTATTTCGAGATATGTTAATACCAGCTGGCCACCAGTACCATGCGTATTAATGCACCTGATATTTTTTCTAACAGGTATTATACCAATAAATCGACAATATGTTTACATTCCGAGCTGGAGAATAACATCATTCAAGTCATGAATAAAGAAACTCAGCTCGATTTACGCGGAGGTATCATCCAGAATTAAACCTCTAAAACCACCTTCTAGTCGAGACCATTTCAATAATATTATTTTTATATGCTAACGATTAAAAATTTACTTATGGTAACTCTGTGATAAAAATATCCATCATAGTCTTTTTATACCAAATTTTAAGAATTTAACGCCCTCAATTAAAATTTTGATTTTATTAAAATATGGTATCATAAATAATATTAGGATTTATTAAATATCAGGGGTACAAGCTTAAATCCGCTGTTTGGTTATAGATGGCGTGAGTGAGCGTATTAAGCTACCATAAGCACGCCATACTTTTTTTTATGAGTTTGACATCTGTCAACATTAATCAGTGCACATTGTCAGCATTTTCGTACAACAATATACATTTTTCTTTTGGTAATCATGTCTAGTTTTTTGCCAGAAAAAGACCACATTCGGGTTTCGTTGGTTCAAAGACGGCAATTTTGACTTGTGGGACAAGAAGCGTGAAAATCGGTCTAGGAAGGTTGAGGACCATCAATTGTGGGCTCTTTTGGATGAAGACGATACCCAATCGCAAAAAATGCTCGCGGAGCAATTGGGTGTTACTCAACCAACCATTTCCATGTCTCTGCCTGCCATTGAAAAGATCGGAAAAAGGATGCCACATGAATTGAACGATAGGCAGATGGAGCGACGCCAAAACACATGCGAAATCTTGCTCGCTAGACAATAAAGAAAGTTGTTCCTGCATCGGATTGTAACAGGCGATAAAAAGTGGATATATTTTGAGAATCCTAAACGCAAGAAATCGTGGGTTGATCCCAGCCAACCATCAACATCTTCCCCAAGACCAAATCGCTTCGGACGGAAGACGATTCTGTGCGTTTGGTGGGATCAGCAGGGTATTTTTTGCTATAAGATGTCGAAACCTGGTGAAACTGTCAATGCCCACCTTTAACACCAATAACTGATCAAATTGGACCGTGCTCTACGTGAAAATAGGACGGATTATCAACAAAGACATGACAAGCTGATTTTCCTCTACGACAATGCACCATCGCACACGTCAAAAATGGTCTTAAGCCACCCCGCTTATTCAAAAGACCTGGCCACGCGCTCCCTGAGCAGCACTTCGATTCTTACAAAGACGTCCGAAAATGGCTTGATAAGTGGTTTGCCTCGAAAGAGAAGGAATTTTTGTTGACTGGGTATCCACAAATTGCCCGAGAGATAGGAAAAATGTTGAGCTAGCGAGGGCAAGTACTTTGAATAAATTTGTTTTTGCTTTCTATGAGAAAAACATGCGTTTTTTAAAATAAAAAACAGCAGATTTAAGCTTATACACCTGGTATTTCTGTAGTTCAATATAATAAAACTAATGAAAATAATAATGAATTTTAACTAAATTACGAGTATATACTTTATATCTTAAATGTTACGATAACTTTTTATATTAAAGCAAATTCTCAACAAGTTATAAAAGTCTGAATTTTTGTAGGCAATATTTTTTTAACCCTTCAAAAAATTTCACTTTTATCCTTGAAATATTGTTTTTTTTTATTATTTTCTTTCATGAAATATTTCGAGCAAAAAGAAAACTTAAAAAGATACAATATAAAATGATAATAAGGATAATGAATTGATATAAAAAGAGCAACCAACCCTTGTCATTGTTAGTTTTTTTTTTTTTTTTATTGATATTATTATTTTGTTGTATTGGTTCGATTTACATTCTAACAATATGAATAAAAGTATCTAAAGTTAGAATGACGACAATTTGATTGTTAATTTTTAACATATTTTCCAAGGATGTAGAAAAGTTTACAACGCTGATGATCTTATCAGGTATGTTATTTTATTATTTAAGTTAAAGTAGGTTTTTGTGTTTTTTGTTGAAAAAGTTGAAATTTATCCTTTATTGAGGCTTGAGAAAATTTTAGTTGGATTTGTTATAAATAATGGAGTAAGCGAGAACCAAGAATTTTTTCTTTACCAAACTACTGGACATCATATTTTTTTCTTTCTTGCGGTAGTATGGAAAATTTAAAAGTCCTTATTTCTAATCATTGTTTCAGTATTATTTGACTAATATTTCCGATTGCTGCTCTAGTTATGTCTTAAAAAAGTTTCACATTTGTTGGAAATTATTACATTACATTGTAGATACGATCTGGGAAAATGTGTCCATTCGATTTCCATATATGTGTACGCCCAGAGAGAAGGTCATTATTGTAATGTACTTTTGAATTGCCATACAGTTAACTGGGAACAAGAATGCTACGATTTGGTATAGAGTGGGGTGCAGCAGGTGTTGTAATAATATGGTGATATCAGCGACTATAAATGACAACTCTGTCACCGAAATAGTATTGGAAAAGGGTTGCTCTAAGATTTCATCTATAATATTGTAGATACTATTCCACTTAAAGGAAGTTTCTCGAAAATGTACATTTTTTTTTTTGCTACTTTCCATTTATATAATTGCATTTTCCAACTTAACGTATTTTTATTTTATTATTATTATTATTATTTTTTTTGTATAAAGATATTTAACCATGTGATCAGTATTTCTTTTTTTGTACAGGTAAAAAAAAAACCCCTTTTCTGTATTGGGAGTTTTCTTTTCTTTAGGTGAGCATAAAAGGTAATTTGAAATTTAAGTCTTTTTGGATAAAAATATTCGTTGAAATATTATAGTTGAAAATTTTTTTTCTTCATGAAAATATCGATAAAAGTAGAGTTTTTTTAGAATAGTCACTATTGTTATCATCGCTTCTTCTCGAGGTGTGTAGTAGGGATGTACTTGTATGCATATAAATGCTAAGATCCTTGTTGACATCGTTAATATTTGTTGCTGTTTTCATTTTTCAAACTTGAATTTGTGTGTGTGTGTTTTTTTTCTTTTACTTTTTCGTACTTGTTGTTGGTGTCATCTTTCTTATTATTGTCATTTGCGTCGTCAATATCGATAACGAAGAAACCTTGACAACATTCGAGCACAGTCACAATCATATAAGATATACAGCAAGAAGGCATATGTACATTAAGAGAGTATCTAACACGCAAGGAGTTACATATCAGTGTCACGCACGCTCCAATACTCCTAGTACGGATGATGGAGGAAGCTCGTTACAGTTTTCCGGTGGGAGTGTTGCGTAATCTAGTTCTCTTGATAGCAAACATTCATTTTGGATGATAGGCAGTGTAAAAATAATAATAATAATAATAATAATAATAATAATGATAAAAAAAAAATTCAAATATATAAAATAAAGTATAAAAACAAGAAATGGAGAAGACATTTCCAATTACTGTGTACAAAGATAATGCGAAAGCGTTATGCAAAAGTTGCGTTATACAAAATCACTTAATTCCCTTTACTTTAGCTTCTTCAACCATTGACTTATACCGATTTTTCAGTTATTTTTTTTTTGTTGTTGTTGTTGTTTTTTAATATCTTCAAGAATCATCCTGGTTTATGTATATATGAAAAACATATACTCAAATGAGTGAATATACGAAAAGATATTTTATATGGTGTCTATATGGAAAATGAAAATTTTGATGATGCAAAATACTCCTTACAGAGTAACCCTATTTACTATTACTCTAACTTCGATTTTTTTTTGCGTCGTTTCATATAATATATATAAAAAAAATTATAATAAAGAAGTTTTTTTTCTGTTGATGGTAATAAGGGCGCGGTATTGTTGGGGATTCTAATATCGTCGATTTAATAAGATATCTAGAATATATTTTCAAGTATGTTCATTTTTTTTTTGTTGAATATATTTATTATTATAAAATGTTTTTTTTTCTTCTTCAAAATAAATAACGAAATTTATCTAACGATTTCACTATATAGATAGTTATATTTTTTTTTTTTGTATGGTCTCAAGTGATTTTTCAAATTTTGTATTTTGCTATTTAATCGATAAAAAAATCTTACGTTTATCAGTTATTACTATTTGAACCCATTTTCTACTAATGGTACTGAATTTAAGAACAGTGTATCTGTCACATTGGAATTTTCTTCTGGAATATAATATCGCCTGGTAGTCGAGCAAACATAATAACTTCGACTTCTTAGTATTTAAAATGTGGCAACATTGCTCAACATTAAAATGGTCGATCTGTAAAAATTGGTTTTTCAGAAAAAAATCATCTTTTCGGACAAATCTTAGTTTTCCTTAGACGGCTATGTTAACAAGCAAAATTAGGGCATCTAAAAATTTTAAAGCAGTTATTGAACAACAATTAAGTTTATCACGTGCCATTTTATTGTATAATTTATGGTGTTCGTGAACGGAATGTATGAAATTTGGCAACGTCGATGGGATGAAAGTGTGAATGGCAGATGGACGCACATGTTCATTTCGGATGTGTGCTTTGTATCTTCGTATGGATTTGAATTTGGTCTGTACCTTGGCTGCGGAGGCTAGATGTCCTTGTGGGGCGGCAGAGGATAGTGCCAATCACCTTCTCATTGAGTGTATTCTGTACGGGGATTTGCGTGACTTAGGTGCATGTAGAATCGTGGTGAATGATGAAAGTGGGGATGTGAGTGGCGTGTTGAGTGTGAGAGAGAGGTATGAATGCCTTAATAGGTTTGCCGTGGAACTTTTTGAGAGGAGAGCGAGAATGGTGCGTGAATGAGTGTATGAATGACACGTAGGGTGGCTACAACTGGGTGAAAGAGCAAGGTCGATTCCGGTTGTACTTTCGGGTCTTGGCGAATTCGCGTCCCTGAGCTGGCTTAGCGGTGCCTAGGAATTTACAAGCTTTCTGACCGTAGCTCAATGAGCGGAGTACAAACCGAAGTACTCTTAAAACAAAAATTGGAACTACGGGAGTAGGGGTGGAATATACTGTACCCGACATTGGTTAGGCGCTTAGGTAGCAACGTAGTGGCTGTAGTTGATACCAATATCGCAACTATGGTCTTCGGATCGCAGGTGGGAGATAACTGGCAATAACTTGCAATTATCTGCTAATGACAGTATAGGTTTAGATAGTCCTCGCCACCAGCAGGTGGAATAGTCAGCTCGTAACTGATTACTAACTGTTAACTGCCAGTAATGATGGTGCTTTGACACATGGTAACCAATTTTTTAACAGTGTATTTCTGATGACATGTACGTCGGCAACTTGTGGTTTTTTTTTTTATCAGAAAACTGCCTCAGAAACAATCGATTTAGAGGTGATCTTATTTGGCAATCAAGATCATATGATTTGGACTTCTTTTTATGGGACTATAAAAAATATAGGATTTATGAGAATAGTTCATGCACAATTCAAGAGCTCAAACATAATATTAACCGCGTAATCGTCAAATGCAGCTACAATTATGTAAAAACTAGATCGAACATTTTGTAAAAAGGATCATGGCAGACATTTGCCAAATATTGCTTTTTATTTATAAATAATAAAATTTTTACAATATTTTTCAATATAGAATAATAGAATTTTTACACAAAAATATGTCTTTTATTTAAATTTAAAAAAAAAAAATTTCATTTTTATCTTTTCAGGCCATTTATAGACCTGGAAAAAGATTTCATTCAAATATGATGATACATTTCAAAATGCTAATTGGATAACATTTTTAAATTAAAAATTAGTATCATGAAAAGAAAAGATTATTTATAAATATTTTAAGTTTTTTATAAAAAAAATTCAAATTTAATAATAAAATATTAGTAAAAATTTCAAAATATTAAAATTATAGCCATTAAAAAAATGCTATTAAAATTCTTCATAGCATCAAAAAAAAACAAAAAAAAAGAGTTCTTATAAGAAGTTTTGGAGATTTAGTAATAATAACCTTTATTTAAAAGGTTTTGTAATTTTTAATATTTTTACAGCAAAAACTATTTTTAGTGAAAAATCGTTCGTACAAATTTACAAAAGCAGAAAAATACCCGAAAAGGCCACCACCACTCAGAAACACGGAAATATTATAATAACAACCGTAAAAGGATACGGTGGCTACCCTTGATACTGTACGAAAGCATGGCACTGCACCAAACTGCTAGAAAATAAGTAGTAGGATACCTACATCTAATAAGCGAAGACGAAAACATAATTTTCAAACCAATACAAATGTAATTAGACCATTTGCTAGAAAGGGTATTCCGTAAGGACTGTCAAAAGAGAAATAAGGGCTTTTAATAAAATTTCGTTAACATATTGTATATAGAAGACTATTTAGATATATTATTATATAAGCTAATAACTATTATTTGAAGAAGAAAAAAATACGATAAATTTAAATTAAAATCATTTTGAGTAAGTTCAGCTTTTATTTGAAAAAGAAAAAATTTTTTTTTCAAAATAAAATTTCAAGGAAAGAAAATATCGAGAATAAAAAATTATGATTTTATGCGAAAATAGCAAAGAAAAAGTTCGATTTCAAATTAAGATAAATTGAACATCGATTGGATCGATGAAGTTCATTGTATTTTTACTATTGGAAAGTTTCTCTACTGAATTGATAGTGTTAGTCCCAAAAACTGAACTTAGTCTTTAGGATTCAATCTCATTCCATTAAATTTGAGCATAGTAGAAACAATCTAAGCTTAGCTGTAGTCTGTCGTCCTTAGGGTAAAACTTTTTAAATTGGAAGAAATATAAGTAAATGTTGAAATTCCTTTTTCATTGATTTGATAAAATTCTAGGATTTCAACTAATATAGTTTTATACTCTATACGAATATAAACACATGAACATATACATACTATAAGTATATGTAAATAATAAATAGCCAATGGAAAAATAATACTATATAATAACTCAGTTTATATACTATGACAAGATTGATTTGAAATTAACAAAAAGATAAAAACAAGTCACATATGTATTAGTTCGTTAATATATGTGAGAAAAGGATTTTATTTTAATAGAAAAGTATAGAAAAAGAATAATCATCTTTGGGCTAAGCGAAATTTTTTTATTTAAGTATAATTACGATGATGACCTATTTTATATACATAGTATAAGAAGGAAGAAAAAAGTAAAAACAATTAGAAAAATGTTTGAGCAACATTCTCAAGCGTACTAATAAAAGATAAGAATAACAAAAAGGAGTATAGTAGGTGATGGTCAACTTGATTGGTAGGATCCTTCTAGCCTGAAAGCTCATTTATTAACATTAAATTTGATTTGGTAAATTATTCAATTTTTCCAATTCTCATTGACAAGAATCAGTCTAGCCAATATTGATAGCAATTCTCGTATACGTAGACCATCTTAACTCATTTTGATTAGTGGAGTTTTCAATTTTATCTCAAAACACATACCATTGATGAGAGAAGAGCTTTATACCAAAATGAAAACGGAAAAAACGAGTGAATTTAATTTGTCGTCAATAAATTATTGTATTTGAAAATCGAAGAAAGATAAAAAAAAAAGAAAATTGCAAAGAGCATAAAATAAAAAATAAAAAAAAACAAATGATCTAATACTGAATCAATTCGGATACAATATGGGGCCATCCATTTTCAATTTTTTTTTTTTTTTTTAATAAATTTTAGTACATTCTAGCTACGATGTTCTTGCTCGGAAAATTTTCCCTTTTCTACTTAAGAAAAATTCTTCCCGCTTTTCTGAACTATTTTCCAATTTTCCAATTTTCCAATTTTCTTTTCAATAATTTCTCAATATGATCGCTTTTTTTTCGAGCTTTCAGTTAAGTTTTGGTTCTTTTCAAAGAACATACCATAGCACAAAAATGTGTTCTTTTATATTTGTTTTTGCTTTTTCAATCTAAAAAATTTAAAAAAATATAGAGAGAGGCGTCAGAAGAGCACAAACGAAGAAATCCTTTAAAAGCATATTAGAACATCGAAATTTGATATTTGTTATTTTCGGTAGTTTTTTTTTTTTTTTTGGTGATTATTTCCTTTGCATTTTTTTTTGCGTAAATGTAGCCAAGACCTTGTGTAGTGAGAAAATTAAAGTGACTAACGGATGCGAATTTGTACACGAATAAAGCTAACAAGATGTGTGTCCTTAGAACATTTTCCTTTTCATACTATTTTATTTTTTTTGTTGATTTTTTTTTCTTTGTTTATTAAAATGGTTAAGAATAAAAGTGTTGGTGGAAATAAAAGAAAAATAATAATAAAACGAATAAAATGAAAGAAAGTTTCTCGACTGATAGTGTGCATTCATAAAATATTGTGTGTGGTAAATGTAATAGAGGAAAGACTTGAAATTTTTGTTTATTTTTCGTATGAATGTTATTTATTTTTTAAGTAAATATCAATAAATGACAAATTGAAGACTACGGACATTTTCTTTTAAGTAAACTTAATTTTATTTTAGAAAATTTCCGTTATTTCCTTTCAATTTCTAAGTAAATCTAATTTCTAATTAATTGTCTGAGTTACTGTATTGTGACTATTTCTATGTTATTATCAAAAAACCAAAAAAAAAAAACATATTATATAAAAATTGTGAAAGTTTACGTTTGTACCAAATCATATATTGATGGACATAGAATTAAGAAATAAATTTTATATGTGCATAAAGACTTGAATAATAAATAGAACAGATACCACGGCATTTTCATTAATGTTTTTTAAATCTTCTTTTCTACTTTTGAAATAAAATAAGAATTTTATCACCAAGAACCTCTGTGGTTGTTTTTTTTTTTTTTTTGAAAACTTTATTTTGATGCAAAAAAAATATATATTCTGCATCAAAGCAAAGTTTTAAAAAAAAAAAAAAAAAAATAACCCCAGAGGTTCTTGGTCTGTACTAGTCCAGTTGTATGTAGGAAAAAGGATGTCTTTATTTTTTATCCAAAACTGGATTAACCGGAAGCTTTTGATACTGCAAACTAGGAGGTCAGTATAGGGAAAGATTAAAATATTGGGTTGTTCGGAAAGTAATTTCGTTGTTCGAAAAGTAATTTGAAAGACGATTTTCTTATAGTGAATTAATATTTTATTCAATTATATATTGTCCAGTCCGATCCAATACTCTTGGCCATCTTTCTGGCAATAGCATGATTCCACGCTCATAAAATTTTTGATCTTTTCTGGCAAAAAACTGATCCAAGTGATTTTTGACCTCCTCATTTGAATTAAACGTTTACCGTAAAGACCGGAACAAATGATAATCAGAAGGTGCTAGGTCTGGAAAGTATGGTGAATATGGCATTATATCCCATCTAAGCTCTAAAAGCTTTTGCCGAATGGTCAAACTTGTATGTGATTTCGCATTATCCTGTTGGAACACTATACCTTTCCTATTGACCAATTCTGACCTTTTTTCTTTAAGTAAATCGTTCATATTGTCCAACTGATGATAGTTTACTTCAGAATTGATTATTGTGTTGCTCGGTAGAAGCTCAAAATAAGCGACTCCTTTGAAATCCCAACCAAACAGATAGCATAACCTTTTTTTGATGAAAATTAATTTTCGAAGTGCTTTGAGCCGGTTCATCTTTTCTACTCCAGGATCTTTTGCGCTTTTCATTGTTGTAGACAACCCATTTTTCGTCCCTAATAATGATAGGCTTCAAAAATAGATCATTTTCTTGGCGTTTGAGAAGCAAATTACAAACGTCAATGCGACAGCACCAATTTTTTTTCATAAGAAGATGCGGATTAAATAATTAATCTTTCATCAGCTTCAACTGGTCTTCCAGAACCGAAATTTTTCAAATAAGTTTTGGCACTGGCGCTCACTTAACACATTTTCTCCATATACATTGGATAATTTTTTTCATGCTTTTTTTATCTTTTATATAGTAAAAAAGTAAGATATGCCAAAAATGCTGTTTTTCACTTTCCATATTTGAAAGGGTATCAACCAAAAACTACTCTGCAAAATCAATCGAACTTTCTACAAGCAAGCCTTGTTATGTCAGCTATCAAAATACATATGATTATACGGCTTAAATATTAAAAAATACAATTAAGTCCTCTATTGGGAAAAAACGAAATTACTTTCTGAACTATTCAAAAGTAAACAAAACTAAATCGTGTGGTCTAACAATTTTATCCATCCAAAATCAGGTCAGCATTGAAACTTTTAAGGTTTGAAAATTTTTGGGTCAGCTTCAAAAGTCAACCATAATTGGCGTCGTGGTCGGAAAATTTGTTTTGCTGAAAACTAAGTTCAGCATGGACGGATAGATCTAAGCCATTAGACTCATTAAAAGTCCAGCAAATTTGTTATAAATCTGAATTGGGAAAGTATTTTTTCTTTCTCCCTTCCACTTATTATTTGAATTTTTAATATAATTCATATCTTAATCCTAAAAATAAATTAAAAAATAATATGAAAAAGTTTCTTTTTTTTGTAGAATTCCTTCTTTTTAATTCCATAATTTTGAAATTATATAAAAAATTGTATGAAAAAAAAAAAATTATTTTACGTGTTTTCCGAAAACAGATTTTTATGTTGTTTTTTTTTTTTTTTTATTAATATTTTTTTTTTGCGCATTAATATATTTTTTTCTTCGTCTATTTTTCAATGTTTATTATATGCTGGCTTATTTTTTCATTTATTATTAATTTTATTACAGATTTTATGTGGAAATTTTCATATTTCTCTTAATCCGACAAACATTTTGTCTATAAAATTTCGCAAATTTAGGAATGAAATTTATTGCTAGAGTGCCTCAACTGTTGATTGTAGCAAATGTGCCCATCGGGTATATTGAACGTTCCCTTACATAGTCGTCTAGGGATATTCAATAACTTGAATTTATACTTAAAAGCCCGATTCGTACGCTATTTTGTCCTATATATGAAAACGAATACATACTACAATACAATATAACGAGTATTTAGCTAAAATATATAATTTTTATATTTAAACATAAATATGCCTAATTCCATATATATTGTAGATATGCTTTGTATTCGGATAGATGTATTAGTAGATAAAGAGTATTTTATATAGAAGAAGATTTGCTAGACTATTTATTGCACTATGGTATTGTAGATAGATGAATGCGAAAATTTCGCAACAAATGGTAACAAGAAGATTTTAGTAATTTTTGAAATTAAACTTTTATTAAAGAATATATTGCATGTTAAGTCATGCTGTTTTCATTCGACACACAATGTAGATTTTAGTTATTATTGGAAAGGACTTTCTATATACTAATTTTCTCATTTATATAATAGCAGTATTTATATATAAATAAATTATGCAGAAATGAAACATGTTTGCTCGTAATTCGTTCTGAAATGATGGTAAGAATTTTCTTTTTCTGATTTTATGTGGAAAATGTGCGTTATTTTTATTAGTAGGATATATTCCTTAGAATATTTTCTCATACTTTGTTTAAAGTTTCTGTTTTTGCTCATAAAATCATAAAAATTCAATTTACTTTATAATTATGGTATATTTTTAGTTTGTTTTTATTTTTAGTTACAATTTTTATATATCTTTTACTAAAAATTTATGCAATTTTATTATCATTCTTGACATATTAAAACCATATCAGTATAGTATAACTTATATTTTCATTATCCTTATTCTATAGTATCTGATATGCGTAACAAATCAGTAATTTATGTTTTTATTTTTACTCATTGAATGTTTGGCGTTAAATTTTTTTTTTTGTTTGTGCTTTTTTATGGTGTATTTTGTATTTCTTTTATTGCATTAATATTACTTTTTGTATGTTGTAAAATAAACTTTGACTGATTTAAGTTTTATGATTATTTCGTGATGATATCAAATACTATGTATAAAATGGGGGATGTTTTATGTACACATATTTATGTGTATGTTAAAAATTATAGTTTCTTATGACATACTTTTGAAGGGTATTTTATTGGAAAAAAATTCTAATAGAACAAATTTCGTTCTTTCTTTTACATTTTATTTAATTTCATTTGAATAGTCTTGAAATTTTTTTTTCTTCCAAATTTTATATATATTTTTTATATTTTTTCTTTTCCAATTTTACTTTTTATTCAATGATAAATATTATGTCTATAAATGTGCTAATTAAAATACTATAATTAGCATCATAATAAAGTGAGTATTATTTTTGGTATAAAATAGGAAAAATATCTAGAATTTTTTAATACAGAAAATTTGTGCATTTTTCATCAAATCTGTTGGTAACAATAACAAAAAATTAGAGCGATTATTTGGTAGAAAGAAAAATATTATTTCAAATGCTATTAATTTATTAATCCTGAAAAAAGGATAAATACAACAAAAAAAAAATTTGATAAACACTTATGTGTATGTCTTAAATAAATCGATTGAACATAATATTCTACAATATAAATATTTTTTTTGGTTAACATATTTTTTATAATATTTATGTAGGAATATATTGTAGAATATTTTGTAAAATTGTACAATTTTTATGAACATTTGTAAAAGGAAAAAGAAATCAAAATTTTTCTGGTCCTATGAACACGTCCTATCGAAAACCAATTTCCATTTGAATGCGTATCGAATACAATACAATTGAATTTATTGATGGTTCAGTTCGTACAATGTCCTTTTTGTGAATTTTGTTCCTTTTTCACTAACATTTCATTTATATTTGGATTTTATTCTGTAAAAAAAATCCAAATATTGACTGATCTTTTAATTCGATGTCAACTCTAGTTTGACAAGCTTATCTTTTCGCAAAACAAGAGTTTTATACCAAAATACATGCGAATAAAAAAAAAATATTGAAGATTTGATAAAAAAAAATTGAATAAAAAAAACGTTTCGTTCTTCCTTAGAATAAAAAAAAAAAAACAAAACAAAACCATCATCTTGTTGGTAGCAAATTAACCGAACAAATTTATTTAGACATATTTAAATGTCCTTAAGCAGTTTATGTACACTTTATAAAATATATATTATTTTCTTTTATAGTATATTAATAATATTAAATTTAGTATTTAAATTTTTAAAATTTTTCTTTTATAAATATTTTTATTAAATAGTTTTATTTGAAAGCTTATAAAGGTCATCCAATTTGGGCTTTTAGAAAATTAAATTTAATAAAATATATTTTTAACTTAGCAACTCATAATAATTATATTTAATTGTATTATTTCGAATTTGTCATTATATAAAATAATTAACAAAATATAAATATAAATTTGATAGAATTCTTGCAGGACACGATCATTTTGAGGTACTTTTAAATGATTATTTCCCTTTTTTTTCGACTAAAAAAATAATGCTTTTAAAATGCCGTCAAGTTTAAGGATTATTTGAATATATATAATATTTTTTTTAAGCTTTAGAAAAATTAAAAGAAAATAATAACAATTTTTTTGAGAAAAATTTTTATTGAAATTTAGTATACCTTTTTGTATAAAAATAATTGCGACAGAATTCTTGCAGGACTCGATTATTTTGAGCTGCTTTTAAATGATTATTTCCTTTTTTTTGACTGAAAAAATTATGATTTTCAAAATGCTTTTAAGTTTAAGGATTATTTGAATAAATATAATATTTTTTTTAAGCTTTAGAACGATACAATTTTGTATGTCAATATAACAATACAAAATTTCGAAATTACGAGTCCTTGGAACTTTAGGTGCAGTAAATACCAAATTTATTTGGGGCGCTATTTTGTTAAAATAACATATAATTAATATACAATAAATATCTTTTAATTTGGGGTAAAAGAAAACTTGGATATCGTAAGGCTATTGTGGTCAGAATTTATTGTAAAAGTATATCATTTTTCATTTTCAAAAAAATATCTTCAAACTAAAATGCCACTTTTTATGGATAAAATAGCTTTTTCATAGTTATTTATAGATTTTTAGAGGATGGTTTATGATAATATGGTTTTTTAATCGTTCCACCAAAAGAGAAATATGCTTCATTGAAGAATATTCGCATCTTAGAGTGAGAAACAGAATTACCGAATTTGTTAAAATTCTCTTTAATTTTTTCATATATTACTCGTATTAAATGAATAAAATAGCAAACATGAAATTAAATAAAATATTTTCTTTAATAATATATATATGTACACTAATTGATATATGTCAAATAAAAGCACTATATTTGTTAGAATTGATTATATTTTGTATGATTTTTTACCTTGACCACAATTAAGTAAATCAGAATAAAATAATAACTTTAAGAATAATTTTCTAACAAAATCGTTTCATGTAGAGTTTTTTTTTTCTAAAATTATTTAACAAAATACATCGAAAAGGATATTTTTATGCGGTGATAAATTTTTTTTAAATATTTTATGCTTTATAGATTTGAAAAAAAAATTGCTTTGCTATTAAATTTATGGAAAAAAAAAGAACGATATGTTTTTAATAAATTATTTATTTTCCAGATAATATTTGTATATAATAATAGAAAATTTCCAAACATTGGTTAGCTAATGATGTTTGTTAGATAAATTATATTTATATAATGCAAATCCTGCTGATATATACATACAAATTTGTAAATACATGTATTAATAATGATTTATTCCGAAGGAATAGTAATGATAATGTTTAATCGTAAAAATTTTCTGTTATAGATCAATACGAATATAATATTGTGTTGATTTCTAAGTTTCACCTTTTTTTCTATTTGTACGAGTATATTTATTTATTTATATATTTTTATAGTGGAAAGGGATGGTGATGTGTTTGGATTGATTGGTACATGAAGAAAAAGGCAGAAAGATGATCAAATATAAAATGAATGAGAAATACGATATCGATGAAGGTGTGGAAGTTTGAGGTGTGGATATATAATTATCGCTTTAACTATATACCATAATTCATTCAATATGTCATGTAGGCGTATAGTATGGTATTCAGAAAGTAATTGTAGCGTTAAATAAATACCTGCATGAATCTGAAAATTACCTCTACTATTGATTAACCTTTCAGAATTGCTGAGTAATGAGCTAAAATAAATATTCACAGTCATTTTGGTACGCAATCGAATTGAATTAAATCGATGCGAATCGACGAATCGTATAGCATAGCATAAAATTGAGAGAAATTTCGAACAAATTTACTTACTCGTGAACAGTTTCATTAGGCTTGATATAAAAAAAATCAGAAATATTCAATATTTATGGAAAATTTTCATAAAAACAAATATTCATATTATGCCACATATAACGATTACATAATGTACTATATTAATTAGTAATTAAAAAAAAAAATGTTTTGTTCCAATCCCATTTAAAGAGAAAAAAGGATTATATTTTCCATCTGATAATAATAAATGATAGAAGAGGATCAGATGTTTTTGGTAAAAAGGCGTCAATAGAAATAAAAAAATATAAATGTAAAGTTTTTTTGTTTTTTGTTTTAAAAACTTTAAAAAATTAAACTGGCATAACAAGACAATTTGCTGTCCAGTATTTAAAATTATTTTTTTAAAAATTTCGTTTCCTAATAGTATGACTATTACAAATGACAAAATCTATGACTTTGGTAAAAACCTGATCTTGTTTTACTTGTTGAAAATCTATTGTTTTTATCAGTATTTGCTGTACTCAATTTTTTTAGCATCAATTTTGAATCTAAACTATAAGAAATACTTTTATTGATTAACAATTACAATTTTCAGTTTTATTAAATAAAGCCTTATGAGAAATTTTTTATTTCAACAATAAAAATATCAAAAGCTTATCCCTTAAAATTTTTCGAATTATCAGTAAAACTAATCTGATAAAGAGTCTTTTAACTCTTTGAAAAATTGTGACTTTATTTTTGACAAAAAAAAATAAAAAAATTTCTTTATACAAAAGCTCATCAATTTTCTTATTTAATTGTCTTTTTAATCAAAAAATTGTAAAGTTGTAATAATATAAAAATAGTAAAAAGAAAAACCAAATTTTTGTGAACAAAATTTTTATTGAAATTTTAATATTCCTTAATTTTTTATTGTAAAATTTTTTAATGAAATTTTAGTAATTCAATATTAAAGTATATCGGAACTCCTCTATTGCAAATACAGATGATATAGCCACCCTTCTAAATATGCTTTAGATATTCTCCAAAATCAAATCAAAATCCTATAACCTGATTTGCTTAGTAGAGAGTTAAACAGAACGAACCCAAATGTGTCCACATAAATTTTACTGTCCGCCATGAACACTGTCCTTCCATTAATCTAAATGGCAATCACTTACAACTGAACTTAGACATACGCTTGACTTGGGGTCCATAAACTAAACTTAATATACTAAAACTAAATAAACGATTCCATCAACTACTTTGAGTTCTAGACAATCATTATAAACTTATTACGGACGGCAAAGTACTTTATACATTGTCCTACGGAAACCTATATGGGCTTACGGAATAGAACTCTGGGACTCTTCTAAGCCTTTGAATTTCTAATGAATCCATTCCCTTCAGTCAAAAATCCTTTACTAAATTTTTAATACTCCCTATTCATTTTGCAATTTGGACTTACGGACTAGAACTCTGGGGCACTTCCGGCAAATCCAATTCTTTTTATCTAAAAGACGTCGTAAAATTCATGGATGCTCTGTTTGTTCGTAATAGTATTATTCATCATGACTCTAAAATCCCATTTTTTTTGGTGATCCGGTTGTATCTCATTATTAAAAAAACCATTCGCATCTATCTTTTATTTCCTTCTCTAAAGCTAAGCCTTAACTTATATTCATAAATAAACATGCTAACATAAGAAACTTCGATGAATTATTTAAATCTACTTTTACTATACTATATCTATCCGTATCTATAAAAAAAAAATTCCATTTAGAGAACAAATTCCATTTTGTAGTAACTCAATTACAAATGCTAAAAAATTAGGGATAAAACTCTCGTAGAACACTTGTTATATTTTTATATTATCATTTCCGGTTTGCATAGTAATTTACTTTGGAATTGGAGAAAAATATGACAAGAAAGGACGATGGATAAAATCGATGGACATGTCATTTTATATCAATTCCTCTACAAAATGACATATCAACAGTAACAAAAATAATAGCAAAGAAAATGAAAAAAAAACAACTATAGTGTATCTAGCACAACTGTAATTAATTTTTTTTTCACTTAAGATATTCTATTTTTATGATATCATATCAGAGGATCCAGATGCATAGTGAAATAAATCAAATCTAATGAAATGTGAGTATGATTTCGTTTAAAAGAAAATCTTTCAGTTTTTTCCCTTCGTAGATGGGAATATTACTCCTACGTAAATGCATATTTGACTACACTATATAGTGTACTATGATTAGGAGGAATGTAGAACGTGTAGTATCAGTTACTATTTTGGTTGCAATAGTACCTAACGATGGCGCCATCAGTTGCAAGCCATCCTTGATATATGAATTTGTGGAAGCATATTGCATAATCAGAACGGGAAGAAATGGAACTGGGGAGCCACTTCCATCGCATGCCATTATGTGATTGTGCAGCTGATGAGATGAATCCATTGTTGGGCACCTGCTGCTATTTATCTTCTATTTCTTAAGATTTTCCTGCAAACAATTACATCGAATCCTTTCAATTTCCCATATTTGTTCATGTATTGTAGAAAAAAAAGTGCACCTACGATAATTTATTGCGCTCAAACACCGACGCGTATAAGTATATTCGTCATTGAATATTTTCTGATGGAATTTTATTATTCTACTTGTTTTCTGATGGAATATAGTACATGTTCATAAGTATTCAGGTGGAAAAGAGATTATGACAGTCAAGCAAGAATGTTTTCCATCTCAATTCATGATCAAATCAGAAGTATCCTTCAATTATTTTCCAATTCATTAAGTATATGAAAAATATACAAGGAAGTTATTAAATTATGCTCCAGTTTTTTCTTTCTCATTATGTTTTCATATTTTACGAAATCAAGAATAATTTTAAAATTGAAAAACAAAATACATCATCCAAGGATATTTTAAAGATTTTATATTTCTTGACGATGATTTGAGTCCATTTTTAATGTCATTTTCCATTTATCTAAAATTATTATAAATTTTTTTTCTCTGAATAGTTGATAAATTGCTCAGCAGCCTTCAAAGCTTTAGAATAATGCCTTAGAACTGTTTAACTTCAGGTAAGTTTATTGAAATTTAAAATATTCTCTTCAGTTTCCCGTTAAAAGAAATTATTTAAAAATCAAGAAAAATTATTTATCAGCTTCTGTAAATTACCAGTACGATTTGGTAGAAACCAACTGAGAGTGATTTGGCAATCGTGCAGATTTCTATAAAGCTTGTATCTAAAAACCTCTGCAACCAGAAGTATAAGGACTTCATCAGGTAAATATGCAATGCTTCAGAGTATTATAAATTAAGTTTTATTTTTGTAGTCATTAAATTTTTTGTTAAGCTTAGTGAATTTGCAAATTCTTATCAGAAACAAGTATTCCATTCGTTCACCAGCCCCTCTATTCTCCAGTTCGCGTACCTCGTTTTTGTTTTCCAAATCTCCTGCAAGGAGGTTATTTCTGTCAGAACTATCAAAATATGATCAATACCAGAGAGCCCATAGGCTTGAGCCGGCTTAGAAGTGCTTGGAATTTACAAAGTTCCTTACTATATAGCTCTTTGAGTGAGAAAACCCACCACGTGCTTTTAAACAAAACCTGGTACCATGGGGGCCGGGTGCCTCACAGTGCTAAAACACTGTATGCCTGATCAGAAAGATGAAGTGCCTTTGGCTGAAATGTGGTGGCTGAGGTTAAAGCCCATTTCGCGGGCACAGTCTAAGGACTGGAGGTAACGGATACTAGTTACTCTTGTGTGCAAATGATAGTAGAGGTTTAGATAGGCCATAATACCAACAGTTAGAATTACTGGCTTGTAACAAGAAAGTTGGCTAATAGAAGTTTAAGATGAAATAAAATAAGCACTTAAATCACGGTGGATCAAATTAGTACGCGTATAGGAAGGGGTGTTGATAATTTTACGAACGATTGTTGAATGTAAGGATTGTATTCAACGGGAGCTACAGGATTTGGTAAAACCCCAAAGTTTAAATCCGTACGTTCAGGTATTTTTTTTAAATATATTTATTATTTATAGTTCATCTAATAGTAGTAGTAATATTCTACATCATCGATTAAGTTCAATTCTTTTTTGTGTATATGCGGATTTTAAGTAAATAGTCCCACAAACCGCTTTTGTCCATTTGTTTGTCATTTTTACATATAGTTCTTTTTAGAGAACTTAACATTTTTTCGGTATCTGCAGAAGGTAAAAGTAGCATAGATACTTTTTAGGCGCATTCACTTTTAATATCTATTTCGGAAGCTAGTCAGTAAAAATTTTCAGTGAAAATTTGCAGTAAAAATGTTCAGTAAAAATGTTCAGTAACAATTTCCAGTAACAATTTTCAGTAACAATTTCCAGTGACAATTTTCAGTAATAATTTACAGTAAAAATTAACAGTAAAAATTTACAGTAAAAATTTACAGTAAAAATTTACAGTAAAAATTTACAGTAAAAATTTACAGTAAAAATTTACAGTAAAAATTTACAGTAAAAATTTACAGTAAAAATTTACAGTAAAAATTTACAGTAAAAATTTACAGTAAAAATTTACAGTAAAAATTTACAGTAAAAATTTACAGTAAAAATTTACAGTAAAAATTTACAGTAAAAATTTACAGTAAAAATTTACAGTAAAAATTTACAGTAAAAATTTACAGTAAAAATTTACAGTAAAAATTTACAGTAAAAATTTACAGTAAAAATTTACAGTAAAAATTTACAGTAAAAATTTACAGTAAAAATTTACAGTAAAAATTTACATTAAAAATTTACAGTAAAAATTTACAGTAAAAATTTACAGTAAAAATTTACAGTAAAAATTTACAGTAAAAATTTACAGTAAAAATTTACAGTAAAAATTTACAGTAAAAATTTACAGTAAAAATTTACAGTAAAAATTTACAGTAAAAATTTACAGTAAAAATTTACAGTAAAAATTTACAGTAAAAATTTACAGTAAAAATTTACAGTAAAAATTTACAGTAAAAATTTACAGTAAAAATTTACAGTAAAAATTTACAGTAAAAATTTACAGTAAAAATTTACAGTAAAAATTTACAGTAAAAATTTACAGTAAAAATTTACAGTAAAAATTTACAGTAAAAATTTACAGTAAAAATTTACAGTAAAAATTTACAGTAAAAATTTACAGTAAAAATTTACAGTAAAAATTTACAGTAAAAATTTACAGTAAAAATTTACAGTAAAGATTTACAGTAAAAATTTACAGTAAAAATTTACAGTAAAAATTTACAGTAAAAATTTACAGTAAAAATTTACAGTAAAAATTTACAGTAAAAATTTACAGTAAAAATTTACAGTAAAAATTTACAGTAAAAATTTACAGTAAAAATTTACAGTTAAAATTTACAGTTAAAATTTACAGTTAAAATTTACAGTAAAAATTTACAGTAAAAATTTACAGTAATAATTTACAGTAAAAATTTACAGTAAAAATTTACAGTAAAAATTTACAGTAAAAATTTACAGTAAAAATTTACAGTAAAAATTTATAGTAAAAGCTGTTTTCAGTAAAAACTGTTTTCAGTAAAAACTCTTTTCCTTAAAATCTGTTTTCAGTAAAAGCTTATTTCAGCAATAACTGGTTTCAGTAAAAACTCTTTTCAGTAAAAACTGTTTTCAGTAAAAAATATTTGGAGTAAACAGAAGCTTCAGTAAAATGGTTTTAGTAAAAACTGGTTTTAGTAGAAACTACACATAGTTTCAGTAAAAACTCTTTTGAGTAAAAACTTGTTTTTAGTAAAAACTGTTTTCAGTTAAAACTGTTTTCAGTCAAAACTGTTCTCAGTAAAAACTGTTTTCAGTAAAAATGGTTTTCAGTAAAAATGTTTGGAGTAAACAGAAATTTGAGTAAAGTGGTTTTAATAAAAACTATTTTCAGTAAAAATTGGTCTCAGTAAAAATTGGTTTCAGTAAAAATTTGTTTAAGTAAAAAATGTTTTTTCAGTAAAAACTCTTCTCAGAAAAATCTGTTTTCAGTAAAATCTCTTTTCAGTAAAAATTATTCTCAGTAAAAACTGTTTTCAGTAAAACTATTTTCAGTAAAAACTGTTTTCAGTAAAAAATGTTTGGAGTAAAAATTATTTTCAGTAAAAATTATTCTCAGTAAAAACTGTTTTCAGTAAAAACTGTTTTCAGTAAAAACTGTTTTCAGTAAAAACTGTTTTCAGTAAAACTTTTTTCAGTAAAAATATTTTTCAGTCAAAACTGTTTTCAGTAAAACTATTTTCAGTAAAAAATGTTTTCAGTAAAAAATGTTTGGAGTAAACAGAAGTTTCAGTAAATTGGTTTTATACAAAACTGGTTTCAGTAAAAACTGTTTTGAGTCAAAACTGTTTTCAGTAAAACTATTTTCAGTAAAAAATGTTTTTAGTAAAAAATGTTTGGAGTAAACAGAAGTTTCAGTAAATTGGTTTTATAAAAAACTGGTTTCAGTAAAAACTGGTTTTAGCAAAAACTGTTTCAGTAAAAATTCTTTTCAGTAAAAACTTGCTTTCAGTAAAAACTGTTTTTAGCAAAAACTGTTTTCAGTAAAAATGGTTTTCAGTAAAAATGTTTGGAGTAAACAGAAATTTGAGTAAAGTGGTTTTAATAAAAACTGTTTTCAGTAAAACTATTTTCAGTAAAAACTGTTTTCAGTAAAAAATGTTTGGAGTAAAAATTCTTTTCAGTAAAAATTATTCTCAGTAAAAACTGTTTTCAGTAAAAACTGTTTTCAGTAAAAACTGTTTTCAGTAAAAACTGTTTTCAGTAAAACTTTTTTCAGTAAAAATATTTTTCAGTCAAAACTGTTTTCAGTAAAACTATTTTCAGTAAAAAATGTTTTCAGTAAAAAATGTTTCAGTAAAAATTCTTTTCAGTAAAAACTTGCTTTCAGTAAAAACTGTTTTTAGCAAAAACTATTTTCAGTAAAAATAGTTTTCAGTAAAAACTGGTTTCAGTAAAAACTGTTTTCAGTAAAAACTGTTTTCAGTAATAATGTTTTCAGTAAAACCATTTTCAGTGAAAACTGTTTTCAGTGAAAACTACTTTCAGTAAAAACTATTCTCGGTAAAAATTGTCAGTAAAAATAGTTGCTTTACAAGAAACTAAACTCTCCTATTCCTATAACCAACATTATTATAGCGATTATAAAACTTTTTCGAATTTATTGATCAACTACTTTCTAATATTATGAACTGTTTGATATGAAAAAAATGTTCAATAGAAATTTAAAAAAAAATGAGATCCGCACCTGTTGGTATTTTACCATTTTTAAGTATTCTAAGATACTTGCGTGGGAGTAAATTTTTCAATCGAAGGTTGCAGGCAAAATTTTTAATATACAGAATAGATTAGACGAAAGAGCTAGTAAAAAGTTTCCAAGAAAAAAATGAAGAAAATTACAGAAAAAACGAAGATTTCTCAAATGTTTCTTCATTGAAGTATCAGAAAACTGTAACCTATGGAAATATAGTCTACAGTATAAAGATCATTCACATAAAAAGCGATGGCATAACCCGGACTGATGATCGAGGATAATATCGGAGTACTCAGAAATGGAACAAATATATTTATAAATCTATAATCCTCTTTACGGGTACTACGGTATTTTATATGCAAGTGGTCGTGTAAGGATCTCTTACTCTCACTGTAATAAGCTCCTTGTCACAATTTGTGTCCAATTTTTGCCTGTTTCTATGAGCAGCTATTATTGAATTTTTTGCATATAAATAGCTTGTTAGAGCATATTCTAGAGCAGCCTTTAATTTAAGGCAATTTGATTCAGATGATCATTGAGATTTACGAAAAGAACTTTCAAAGAAAATATATTTTTTTCATTCAAAATCAGAGAGAAAAATTAAATAATTTTATTTGGAAAAATAAAAGAATATAGAAAAGTTTCAAACAAATTTATAGCAAACTGGATAACATATGATAAAAGTGTGAAAAGCATAACATTTTTATGATCTTTGACACTTATATGAAAATCTACAGTTTATCATTTAAATATTGATGATTTATTGTAAATCTACTTTTAGTAAGGAAAATAGTTCCTATGAAAATAAAAGAAAATTTTACAAAAACGAATCTACGAGTACTTGAGATTGATTTGTCTTGTAAAAAGTTTAAGTAGAATTTACAATGAAATGAAGGAAAAACTTCGATTATTCCATTTGAACAGTAGATAAATACGATAACATAGAAGTACGAGTATTATAAATATACAAGTACTTTGAATAGTATAAAACTTAATACCTACTATTTTATCATCTCTTATATATTTAGTTGTATTTTAATGTACTCGTATTATAAGTTGGTATCTACAGAATACCTAGACCAATAGTGTTAAGAAAATTGTATAAATTTAGTATTCAATCCTGTTGAATCCTTGGTGCTTTTTTTATTGTGTACATTTTGCGATAGTTACTTTCTTGGAACTCAATTCTTTTTAGTGTTTGTATTGCCAATGGTGAATTTTCAGTAACAATTGCTATCATTCAATTATTTTATATAGGAGATTTATGCAATTGTTAAAACGAAATTGAACAGCAGTCGATATTGTAGATTTTCTCTATATTTCCAAACTTTATTTATTTCGATTTGTTTTGAAAACTTGGGAATTTTCACTATTTTTATTGTTTAGAATTTTTAGTGGCAATGTAATTTTCTGTGATTTCAAGAGTTCCTATATTATTTTATAGAATTGTTCCGATAGCTGGACATAACATAGGATAGTTGAAAACTGAACAAAAATGATATGATGATATAATAACGTGGGATGAATAAAATGTTAGGTAAATAGATATAGATTTGCAAATAGACTATACACTTGCACGATAATATATAATTTAAATTTGTTATCCTTTGGTACGTTTGATAGGGAACATCCTTACATACAAGATACTCGTACATCTGTTCAGATTTATCTTTTGTTCTTTTGCAAACTTTGGTATTCGTTTCGATTGTCCCCATAGTAGTTGCTCTTAAAACGTATGAAAATGTATATAGATCAATAATTCAGGTCCTTTGTTTTCTGTACTCGTGTACATTGTAGTAATTGGAATAATCTTTCAGAGACACTGATACTGTTCAATTTTTCGTCTGTGAGGATCTATTTACTCATATCCTTCAAGATTTCGACATTTGCTTTCTCATATGTAAATATCCATTGCAGGATTGCTTTACGATGCTAATTTATTCTGATTGGTAATCTACAACTAACCATTACACCTTTTAGTTGTCCGTCAGTTATAATCGAGTACAATATGCCCATTTACATATATGGATTTGTGTAGTCATGTGTAGATAAATACATATGTATAGATTAGGAGATTTTAAAAGTATGTACATAAATTGTTAGAGACTTCATACCAACTGGAATAATTTATTACTCTATGTATTTTGGTATAATTTTCTATTATTTTCAATTTTTCTATTTTAACTGATATTAATTAGGTCAAGGATAATATACAATATCAAATTTGTAATATATTTTTCGTGTAATTTATTAATTCGAAAAATGTCTACTTTTTTTAAAATTTTTTTGTAGATAATTGTACAGTCGATGGACGTTTATAGGGAAGGTAGTGGAGTTTAGTTCTTGAACAAGGGGATTAGTATGATTAGAAAGACGAGAGTGAATAAAAGACTATTACGAACATAAAACGTATTAACGACAATTAAACGAATTATTTTCGACTGAAGATATTATATTCCATGAAAAACTGTAGGGTTAGAAGAGCGCCCGGATTCTATTCCATAAGTCCATTTTGGTTTCAGTAGGGTAATGTATAAAGCTACTTTACTGTTTGTAAATATAACAACTAAAAAAACGAGTTACGGTTCTCGTTTTTTTAGTTTTTATATTTTAAGTCCTAGGCCAGTTCTGGAGGGTTGGGATTTGGGGTTCGGGAACTACGGAAGTATGTTGGTGATTTTCTCCAGATACAAGGCAGACTGTATAATTAGGGGTAATGTAGCAGAGAAGGTATTATGGATTGGGAAGGAATGATTTTAGGACCTGAGGATAGGTATAAGGAAGGACCCGCATGAATTTTTGGAGTAAGCCCGAGAATTTCCAGTAATGAATGTAAGCTATGGAAGAAAATATATTTGCAAAGCTTTTCGACAGAATTAGAAGGAAACTTATTAGACTGTAGGTAATGGGGCTGTTTATTGGTTTATTTGATTTAGGGGATCATTTTAAGTATCAGAGAGTTGTTGTAGTATTTTAGAGGTAATTTGTAGGAAGTCGTACGAATAAGGGTATAGTCAGTATACAAAAATGGTGGTTCTGTTTTGAGATGGTCAGTATACAAAAATGATGGCCTAGCAGGATATTTGTAAGCGTGTTTGACTGCCAGCAATAACTAAGTATACAGAAATATTAATACCATCTGGCGAAAGGAAAATCCAATCCTCGATAAACTTTTGTATTATGACCATAAAATTAATACACATGTAATTAGAGTATTTATTAAAGAGTCCCCATATACCGAAAAGGAATGTTAAAAGAAAAACAAATAGATAAAAGGAGAATTGTACAAACTCAGGAGATATTGTAAAAAGTTCTTTAGAATTCATATATTGTACAATAATAGGAAATTAGATTTGTTTAAATATTATAATACTAATACGAGTGACTTTAATTTAAAATATAGCTTATTTCGAGAATTTACTATGACAAAACTACGAGTAATAGTAAAACAAATCCTTTGGCGTTGACCACAGAAATTTGAAAATCCTCTGTTAAAATCTTCGTTTTTATTAATTTATTTCATTTTCTATATAAAAATATATAATATATTTTATGACCACTACTACTGTATGCTTAGTAAAAGTATTTATTCAAAAGACGAGAGAGTTTTTTTTTCATATACGAACAGTGGTTATATTATATCTGGTTTATTGCTATATGTATTATATGTATTCATACTAAAAAAGCTAATATAAAAAAAAATATCAATTACAAAAATTCAAGGACATAATAAGAAGCAAATATAATAAAATATGGAAAGAAATATTTCCTATTGAAATGTGAAAATATTATAGAAAGTGACTTAAGGTAAGTATAAAAAAAATTAACCAAGGATATAGAATGAAAAAATGTCTTTATTTTATTAGGTAAAAGAAATTAAAATAAAATTATCTAATAAAATTTGTACTAAATTACGAGTAAATACAATCCTTAAAGGATGCTAAGGTAAATAAAAAACAAATATTTTGTAAAATGATGAAATCTAATGGACTAAAATAAGAGTTAAGTGCACTTTGATAAGTTAATTTAAAAGAACTTGAAAGTATACGGAGAAGGATTTTTAAGAGGTAGTTATCATTGAATCTCGTCCTTATAGTCTATATTTTTCAATACACAAGTATGTTGTTCATTAGATACGTATCTTTTTATTAAATAGAATCATTTTAACAGCTCTTCTCTGACGTATCCTTTTTAGTTATCGCTTATCACTATTACTACTTATGTACTAAATAGGCGGTTATTTTTTTTTCTTGTTTATTATAGTTGTTGTTTTAGAATTGGAATTTTTTTTTTTTGCTTCAAATAATATATGCTCAAAAAGGATAATTTAAATTGTCTTTTATATGAATTTCAATAAAATGAAGAAAAAAGTAACAAATTTATTCTACTACTCAACTTGTATGCTGTTTCTCTCGAAAATGCTCGCTCCCCTAGCTTTTGATTCTTAAGCATATAAAGGGTCTGTATAATGTTTATAAAGTATTTCAGTTTTGTTACTTATAACTTTATAGACAGACAGCTTAACTGCATAGAACACCATATTGTTATAGGAATAGAAAGGAGCTAGATGATGATGATATCCCATTGCACAGATCAAACTGAATGGGCGGAAAATGTTTGTATTATGCTGCCCTAATCTTATCTGAACGATGCTTTTTACTTGAATACGAAACGGGGTGGTTACGAGAATGTATAGAACCCCAGAGCATTACCTATTTAATACTAGTGATTTACTCAATTACTAAAGATTTAATGTCATGAAAACAATACCAATAATATATATATATATTCACAAATATATAATTATAAAATCAGAACAATTGTATTTTTGGTAATTCTAAAATTTCTGTTTTAAAGATGGAAAGGACATCATCACTGATAATAAGTAAATGTGAATTTTTTTATCTGCAAGTATTTTGTTTTTGCAAATACTTTTAAAATCTAAAAAGTAGTTAGTAACCAACAGTACTACTCTACTTCGGGAGGTTTTTTTTTAAATATTATATTTTTAAAAAAAAGCTCAAAGCCATAGTCTCTTAATTTGCTAATGAGTAAGGTAGTACTAGATGACAGTTAATGTAGAATGATATTATTCTGACAATTTCTATAATGGAAAACACAGACTTCATGGATGAAGGGGATGCATTTATAACATTGTTTTGGACAAAGATAAAGGCATCAACAATTTAAGAAGGGATTTTTAATTGAAACGCTCACATTCGATGATAATTGAATGGTTTGGTGGAATCGAAAATTTCTAGTCCGGAGGTCCAAATGGGTTTAAGTACCGCGTTATCTCTTCAGAGTTTATTATTTGGTGATAGCTTAGATCTATTATTGAATAGTCTAAGTAGTTCTCGGTGACGTTCGTTGAGTTCAATTCTTTTTCAATTTCCTGTAGCCGTTTCAATTGGGTCATTTATCTTAATATAGTTCTTAGTTTTATACTTTTGTATGTTCTACATTTATAATACCATTAAAATTCAGAGAGGAAAATTTTTTTTAGAGTGGAGAGTGAATATAACCTTAACGCTTTTCTGTTGATTGGCTTTCACCTTCTATTGCTTCTATCACTTTTTTAAGAGTAAGGATACAGTTTTGTAGTATTAGAAATAATTTTTTAGGTGATTTATAGAAATTAAGAATAGGTAGTCCATCAATATACATGGCTGTAGCGATATTATTAACTACGGAGATACCTGAACTAAAGATATTGTAAAGGATAGGAGCAAAAATGCTTCCTTGAGGTAAGCCGGGATTAATGTGAGATATTTGGGAATATTGCAGATTTTTCATAACTTGGAAATGACGTTCTACTGTATGATAAGAAAAATTGATAAATTCAAAAAAATTTTGTTTCCCTTAAAGTAGGTTGCAATAGAACCTATAACTCGATGGCATTGCCGTATCAGTTCTGAAGCCCAGCTAGTAATAAGGAATAATATGGGTCAATTCGAAAATTGGCTAGAGTCTTTTGAAGGGTAGCTTTTCAATGATTTTTACCGAAAGTATTGTTGTTTGTATGTTTGTATATAAGGTCCATAGGATATGGGGTCAGGGGGGCAAATCAGGTTATTAGTCTAAAATCTTCACAATGCAGCCAATTTTATTATATTTGAGAAAAAAAATGTACGGTAAGGTGATATTTAATTAGCAGATAGAGGTTAGTGAGTTGAATATTAAAGAATGGGCTCCAAAAAGAAAATTATATGAGCGAGAAAAATGTCCTATTCGAATCTGAGCAATTTGTGTGCTCAAAATTTAGGTAAGGTTATCGAGTAGACTGATTGCTCAATAGTTGGTCAATGTTTCGAGAAAAAAAGTATACTACTTGTCTAGTCCGTGTGTTTACAAATGTCCGAAAAAGGTATTTGCCATTTGATTAGCAAGTGTGACCACTTAAGAACTGATGTGAACCCCTGCCGGTTGATGTGCCGTCTCATCGCCTTAAAACAAGTTGAATATTACCCGCTAAAGCGATCACCATTCCGTCCAATAGGGTGATAACTTTAATAGTGCCAATGTGTCGGATTTTACATTTACTGGCAACCAAAATGCGCAATGGTAAAGCCTAGGATTTTCATAGAATCTGATAGCTGACAGGAGGAGGTACAAATAATAATTATAAATAATAAAGAGAGTTGTGGAAAGATTAGGTTCTTGTGGAATACTATTTTAGTTTTACTTTTCAAAGAAAAATAACCAATTGAAAAATTCAAAGGACTAAGCATACTCTCCTCATTCAGCCAATTAGATTAAGATTCTCTATAGGTAAATGTAATTATCTACCTTTTCTAGATCCAATCATAAAAGTGATCCTTAATGTCTATTTTGATAAGCTTATATCAGAGACCACTATTACGTTATAAATCTTTATTAAAAATTTCCCGAAAAATCTATTTTATAAAATCTTTTTTTAAGAAAAGAAAAAAAAAATATTCATATATATTTTCTAAATTTAATGGTTTGGAAATTTTATAAATGCTGAAAAGAAAAATTCTAATTTAATACAGAATTTATGGAAAAATTCAAATAAATATTCGTATTGTGAAATTTCATATCCCTTTATACTTGTATATGATTTTATCTTTCGGAATAATTAAAAAAAAAGTCCTTTTTTTAAAATAAATTCGATTCCAATATATTTTAATGCTATCTTTTATAAACTTAGTTTTATTGGCTTTTTACTATATTGAACTTTTGAATAGTTCGGAAGATATCAAAGATTTTCTCAATTCAATGTTGAAATTCGAAGTAATTTCCAGCAGGTTTAAAAAAATGTGTAATACCTGGCAACACTAGTTTTTTTTTTTTTGCCTGGCTGACAATTCGATATAGTAACAAGAAAAAAAAATATCCTTAAATTTTCTCATTTATATGTTGAAAAGGATGATTTTGAATTTTATATCTCTTTTATCTGTTGAATAAATGGAAAATTAAAATACCGAAATGGTGATGAGCACCAAAACAAAAAGAAAAAAAAAGAAAAAAGAAAAGGAAATTTTAAAAAGGAATAGCAATTGTTGTTGATTCCTTTCTGTAATTGGTGAAAATCATTGATGTTATTTACAGTTCAATTTAGTCCGAAAACCATCTCCAATAGGTTAATTTCGGTTTGACGTCAACTAGTTTAGCGCAACAGGAAAACTTACTATAAACCCTTAAAAATAGAACTACAAAAAAAACAACAACAATATATATTGTATATATATGTATATGTATGTGTATGAAGAAAAAGGTGAAATAAAATAACGACAAAGAAGGAACTTTTTTCGAAACTTTAGTGGGTTCTCTTTTGAATCAAATATCTACCCTTTCAATGGAAGGGTATTTTTTGTTGATTTTTTGTCATCGTTTTCCAGATTTTTGTTGTTGTTAATTTTATTCCTGTTATCTTTGTAAATATTACAATTTTTTTTCTCTCATCAATTTATTTAGTATTTTTATTTATTTAGATTCTATTTTAATTGTATATTATTTTACTTTATTCGTTTGTATTATCTACTTCTTCACCAGCAACGACAATAACAACAGCACAACCAACATCAACAATAAAAACAGGAAGTTTTTCTACTTTGTATATATTATTATAATAAAGTTTACACATTTACACTATAGATATTTGTAGCAATGGATGTTTGCATCGCATATATCCTAAGGATGTGCTGTACATATATATGTCCCTATATAACATACAATAAATAGTTTACACATTTTGTTGTTTTAGGGTTGAATTTATATTTTCTTTTTCGAAATAGACCTTTCCAAAAATATAAGGTTGAATGGTTTCAATACCCTATTAAGTGGGCAGGATATTTCTGATGATTGCAAAGGAAGCCAATTTTAGCCGATCCCAATGTGATTTTTAGCTTCTTAGATTCCGTGTGTATTTCTGTTTCCGTTTTATTTTATTTTTTTTTTAAAATATATTGATTATATCCTTTTTTATTAAATTTTTCTCTCATTTTTTTTTCTCCAATTCTATTTGTTTTTAGGTGCTAATAAAAATTCTATATTACCTATAGGAGACTTGTAGAAAAAGTTGGTAAAACGAAAACCTGCAAAGAATGGAGAAATAAAAAATAAAAAAATTTCAATGTAATATGATAAAATATAATAACTTGCTGTAAGAAAGGATACAATTTTCGAATAAATAAAAATCAAATAAAATAAGTAAAGTAAATATAAGTTTTTCATCTGAAAAATTAAAGAAAAGAAAGAAAAAACAGGAAAAATATTCTATTTGCTTTTATTCAATGTAAATAGATCTAATAAATTTTGTTGGTACCTTTTTTTATTTTTATTTTTATTTTTGCTGTAATTATACTATAGTATAAATTATTTATTAGTTGATTAAATAGTTTAGATTTATTCGATAAAAATGTAATATTTATGAAATTTGATTTTGGTTCAATTTTTATTTCGATAAATTGACAGTTTATATTATATGGGATTGCCTTACAATAAAAGTTGTTATTTTTGTTGTATGAGTATATACGAGGGTCATTCAACATCTACTTAGCCTCACCGCCCGATGACACTGCTGTCACAAAAGAAATTTATCATCGTGCAGTACATTTTTTTAGTAGCCTACTGTCAAAGTTTCAGTCGATTTCCTTTATTAGTTTTGTTTTGACAGCCTTTGAAAGCGAGCGTGTCAGTCGGTTGCACAAAAATGGAAAAAGAACAATATCGTTCGGCGATTAGGTTCTTGTTTTTGGAAGGGAAAACGCGCAGCGAAATCGGTTTTTGATGAGTCACGCCCAGGTGCCACGAAAACGGCTGCTACGGATGGAAACGTTAAAAAAAGTCCACGATCTCGTGTTGGCAGACCGTCGATTGAAGGTTGACGAGATAGCTGAGACTGTGGGCATCGCAGTAGGAACGGTACATCATATTCTACACGAAGAACTGGGCATGAGAAAGCTGTCGGCGCAATGAGTGCCGCGTTTGCTCACACCGGAAAACAAGCGCAACCGTGAGACCACATCGGCGACGTGTTTGGCGCTGTTTCAGCGCAATCCAGCGGAGTTCTTGCGTCGTTTCGTGACCGTCGACGAAACATGGATTCACCGGTACACACCAGAGACCAAGGAACAGTCGAAACAGTGGACTTCACCAGGCGAACGTGCTCCGAAGAAGGCGAAGACTGTTCGATCGGCCGTAAAGGTGATGGCCACCGTTTTCTGGGATTCACAAGGTGTGATCCACATCGATAACCTCGAGAAGGGTAAAACAATCACGGGGCGCTACTATGCTGACTTATTGGGCCAATTTGACGTCGAATTGAAGAAAAAGCGGCCCCGCTTTTCAAAGAAAAAAGTGCTGTTCCACCAAAACAACGCGCCGGCTCACACCTCCGCCGTCGCCATGGCCAAATTGGTCGAATTGCGCTACGAATTGCTACCCCATCCACCGTACTCTCCAGATTTGGCCCCCTGTGACTACTTTTTGTTTCCAAACCTGAAAAATCACTCGCCGGGAATGGATTTGGGTCGAATGAGGAGGTCATCGTCGCCACGGAAGCCTATTTTGCTTCCCTCGAGAAAATGTATTTTTTGGACGGGTTAAAAAAGTTAGAGCATCGCTGGGCCAAGTGTAGCGAGCTTGAAGGAGATTATGTGGAAAAATAAATTGCCACCTTTCCTAAATTTTCGTTTTTCTTTTGTACGCTAGGTACTTGTTGAATGACCCTCGTAAGGTCTCTCTGAGACAGTAACCATGGGGCCATTTTATATCACTATGACCATAGAGATATTTGGCAACTTCATATTTCGTGTTAATTGACATTATTAGCTAACCTAATGAAATTTGTCGACAGTTCGTTGGAGGGGAGCATTACTACGGCCATGTTCTGATAAGTCATTGATAAATTCAAGAAAAAAATTCAATATCAGAAAAATAATATTTTTTTTTATTATTTACCATTTTTAAAACGACATTATGCAAAATTTTGTATATATTTAGTTATAAGTGTATTTTTAACAAGCATTAACAGCAGATAAGGATTGTGGTTTTTTTTTCTTAAATATAGAAAAAACTGAATTTCCTGTGTTAATAAAACGTTATTTTTTTATGAATAAAAACTATATCTAAAAGTAAAATCAAGTTTGTAAAATATTATGAAGACTTTTCACGATTATATGGAATGATTCAGAAGTGGATTATTACATTTCTTTGTGGTCGTATGTTACAAGCTCAGGACGGACAATTTATGTCACTATCGAAGAAATGATTGATAAAATCCATTATATCAATTTAAAAGATCGTCATATGAAAATATATAAGATAGCTGATCTGCTATAATTTTGAAAAAAAATGTGTATGAAATATCTTACACGAAATTTAGGAAGCAAATTGCGAAATTAGAGCTGGCGAGATTAGTACCCCGTTTACTAACATTTAATGAAGAACATTTTACATGTTATAACTACAATTAAGTATTTGGATATTTTTAAGTATAATCTAAATAAATTTATGTATCGACTATTGATGAAACCAGAAATAACATGGCAACAAAACAAACGCTTTTACAGATTTGGATTTTTGAGACTTTTTTAAAATTTTCAAAGAAATAATTTAAAATTTGGAAAGAAATTTGCGTCAAAATTCTGAAGTAACAGCCGAAAGTGAAGTATATATAGAGTAGAGTTTGACAAATTGTACTACACAGATGTCGTATACTGAGTAAAAAATTGGTTATATTAAAAAAATTAATTAATTTTTATTGAATAAATAAATTTTTTGATCTATTTATCACCGACTTATCAAACAACCTTCTGGAACCCAAGACAATATAACGGTTTGGTTATATGTGTAGTAGCAAACCGGGTTAACCGATGAGCCACGAATGACATCCAAGGCTGATAGACCGTCGGTAAAAATTGATATACTTCTATGCTTAGGGTGATTGATTGCAGTCTTAACTGCCGCAATCCAACTCCTTATCACAGTTGCTATCCGGTTGTGACTGAGAGGTTTGGCAATTGGGAAAAAAATTGATGAACTTCTTTTTGAGCAGGTGATGGACCAGTGAGATTAATATTATTAATTTAAATAAAATCAAATAAATTTTTTCTCTTCCTTGAATTTGATGATTAAATTTTCGCCAGATTAATCTTTTAAAACTTGTTAAAATTAAATTTTCCACAAAAAAAAAATTTTTTAGAGAAAATTTACACTCTGAGTATATTTTCCATAAAAAAATAACAGAAAAGCTTTTACAATTTTGATCATTTTAACAATACTATCTATTACCTTCGTTACTTTTGTCTGCTATAGCATGGAATCTTCTGCGACTACTTCAATTTAGGCAATAAATGGATTAGAATAAAACAATATCTCACATTAGCACTTGTATTTATTTATGTGTGTATAGTACAGGGACCAAAAACAATACTCCTAAGTATATTGCTAGCCCAAGTCTAAATACTCGTATTATTTCATTTAAGTATTAGCACAGGTCTAGGAGGCATATTTGCCGCAATCAGCAAACAAGTTGTTGTGAATACATTTTCGTATATTTATGGTTTCAGGATTGGAAATTCCTTATTCTGATAATACTCAAATATACATGCAAATGTCCAAAGCATAATAGATATACCATTGGATAAGCACATCAAACTGATATGCAGATGTGGCTCAAGAATTCCAGAGTTATGCTATAATAAAATAAACAATACACCACGATTATAGTACATTCTGTAAATGTTGAAAGCTTCTTTCTCTTGGAAAATGTTAAGGATCCCTATTCCTTGGTATTATTATATCATAGAAATTTCAGTTTTATAGTTGTTCGTATCGTTACTGACTTTCACCATCTGTGTCTTCATTTTCATAGTCAAATGCTGCTGATTTTGGCAAAAAAAAAACTGTGAACAATCTTTTTTTAATAGATCGTTTTATAAAACCTAATAAATATACTTCACACTATCTAATAAAGATTTATAATTTTTTATACTTTTCGAATATATTTTCAATATAGCATAATTTATTAAATGCATAATTCTGTTTATTTATATTCAATTGGTGAATGGTAGTTTGTTTGTTTGTATGTACGATTAAAGTGTTCTAGATATATGGCAAAGGTCACTTTATAGCGCTACGACCATAAGACCATTTGGTGACTTCATTGTTTGTGTTAGAAAGTACAATATATAAACGAAGCTGGTCTGTGATTAGTAGAATAAAGAAGTGAAAGTGTTGTTAGGTTTTGCGTTGTAGAGAAAGATTAAAGAGAGAACTTGGAAATAGCGTTATTTGATTCAAGAGCTTGACAATGAGAGAAAACCTGCCCGCATTGAAATTTTTAGTCAGATGGCCAAAGGATTGGTAAAGAGGTTGGTTGATAAGTGGATGTTAAATATACTGGTTTATTGGTGGTTACCCAATGAATTTATAAAAATGTATCGGTATTGGTATAGTTAACGTATCTGTAGATGGCTAATGGTCCTAGCTGCCATTATGTTAGTAGGCGAGGCATATTGGGGATATGTGATCAGTCGTCGACGGAAAGATTTCCAGCAAATTTGTCAGCGCTTTCATTGCCCAAAACTTCTATATGCTCAGGCACCAAACGTAACTCAATACTTCTGTTCCTTACATAGGCTATATAGAATTGTCGTGAGCACTGAGCCACTCGATAGGCTCTGAATGTCTTTGAGAGTGGCAAGGCTGTCGCAAAAATAATAACCTATAAAGGAAGATGTAGTATCGGTGTCGGCAACAACATCCGTGAATAATAGACAACACGTTTCAATCCGGCTAACTGTTCAAGGAAAAGGTTTTCTATATGGGGACAAATCGGTAACAGACTTCTTAAACCAGTTTAGAGAAGCAGACACTTCCAACTCTACTCCCAACCACGGTTTTCAATCTTGACGGATGATGGAGGAATTTATTTCTAGGTAAGATATTAGTAAGAATAGGCACAACAAGTTTTTTTGTTGTTGAGCTATGAAAGATGGTAATGTTTTTGATTAAAGTGAAAGATAAAAAAATATTGGATATCGACAAGTTTCGATTGGTAGAGATTTCAACCGGATATGACCGGTACCCTCCACAGATTAAGGTTATCAGTATATTTTTTTTATTAAAATTAATTTTTGATAAAATCTGCATTTAAAAAAAAAATTATAATTATTTAAATTTTTATAAAAATAAATGAAATTATGGGTAAATTTTTTGGAATCGTTCAAAATAATGAAAAATATTCAAAATTTTCTTATAAGAACTTTTAAAGAAATTCAAAAATTTTATTATTAAAAAATCCTCTGCAATAAAATCCTCTGCAAATAAGAAATTTTTAGGTAATTCGTTTTTTTAAAAACATTCATAATAAAGGATTTTTTTAACATCAAAATATGGTATATTTGAAGGGAACATTCATTAAAATATTTTTATTGAAAGTACATTTGCTTTTATAAAAAAAATGTTGAATGGTTATGGGCTGAAATATTTCAAAACGCTTTTAATAATTTCTAAAGCCAAATTAATTATGAAATTAGCCTTTATTGTATAGACCTATAAGCTTACTCTTAATCCTTGGAAATATCTTTAAAAAACCCATCGTAAAATGCCTATTCTTGAAGATGCCATAAATATCCCCGATAATTAATTTGATTTCCGATTAGCTGATATACTTTTAATCAAGTGAGGCACCCTGAACTGCTCTGAAAAGTCAAAATCTTCCCTTCCTCTATATACTTCTTTATTTAAAAATTATATCTCTTAAAATGTCATTTCCAAGTAGCATTTAATAAACATTTCTCAGAAATATCCTCTATCATAGCTGGTATATCTCAAGGCACTATCCTTGGTCCACTCCTTAGATTAAAGAAGTAGTAGATAGGCCTCTACACAAAAATTCTGTCCAAATTTTGTTGGCAATACATTCATAGAACGCACACACATGCAATACAACAGAAACGGCGTAAATCATTGGGGGCCAATTTGAAAGTTCAGTATGCGATTGAAGCGGTTCGTTTAACCATAGATGGAAAAACCTTAATTATAATATAAATGTGTGTTTATGAATGGAAATGGTAATTTAAATAGGCATTGTGCATTTAAATTAAATTAAAAAATAAAGCATTAATTACATAGAACATGATAATATATAAGTTAATCGTATACATTAAAAGAAATGCTTTAAAACAAAAATAGAAAATGAAAAATTTAATGTACTTAAATAATTAATAACTTATATTCTAAAAAAAAAATGAAAACAATATTATTTAGTAAATGCATTATAATATGGTCTAATAGAGCAATCAAAACAAATTTATTCAAATAATAAGCTTACCGAAGAATAAACTTTATTTATTATAACACAATGAAAACAGCAATGGAAAATAGACAGAAAAATTCGGTCCCTTAAACTTTCTTACACACACTTTATATACACCGGCACTGTACTATTTTATGGTAAACATTGAATTCTCAACATCGGATTCACAAATGACAAAGCTAACCCCTAAGTCTCCACTTTCATGGAGAATTAAAGTTTTCGAACTCTCCGAAAGTCTACAAAATTGAGGCGGTTTATATTTGATTGATATTTACGAAATGTATAATATACCTAAAATAGAATTCAATTTCGTATTAAAAGATTGTACAAAATATAAAAATGACCTATCGTTGTATTTAAATTGTATTTTTGTTTCCAGTAAGTGAATTAAAATAAATATAAATTTTGCTTTTGCAATTAAATAAATTTCCATTACGACACATAGATGGCAGTGGGTGTCATGTCTACATAGAAAATTTTTGACAGTCGTATCCCCCTAGTAAATATTTGTACACAAAATTGCGTATACATATACGGTAAGGGCCTATCCAGGTATTCTTTAATCTAAGGTCCACTCCTATACAATATAAATACTGTAGGGTTTTATTTTATTAGTTATCTATATCTATATATTTCTTTTTTTTGTTTATTAATTTTTTTTTATATAATGTATGGTTTAACTTAATTTTAGAGGGCCATGGAAATATGACAATTCTCTTCCGAACACTAGGCCGCGCTAACTGACTAACGAGAATAAAATAGAAGTGGGCTATCGTATTCTCTTGAAAAATTTATTCTAATTTAATTAAAATATTCTTAGCCTATTTATATAAAAACAATTACTGTCCATTAATCCATTATGCATATGCTGATATAAATGTAATACTTGTTCTATCAGCAAAATCTATGGAATCTAAAAATGATAATCACTTAGGTAAGTACTTGATTCGACATTCTATTATTATCCATATGTGTTCACTAGGTATAGTATAAGCATTGAACGAGTTATTGACCAGTGCATTGCGATTAATAATTGACGATTTCCCTTTTTAATTAACTGAAGAGCTAATTGCAAAACGATAACTACTACCTATGTTGATGATATCGCTATTATTGCATATTGTTCTAACATCTAAATAGCTTCCACAAACATAAAATCTCATATCAAAAATTTACAATACTGCCTTACAAGGTGTAAAGTAACAGTAACTGAGCAGAAGTGTGTTAATATTACTTTTACCCTCTGCAAGTAATCCACCCATTTCTATAAGCCTTAAGGCAACATCATTCTTTCAAAAATAAAAAACGTATGCTTCCTGAGACTAAACTTAAAAAAACGACGTATTAATTAAAAATACTTGAACTTAATAGACATTACTTAAAATACTGCATTTTTGATCTATAACATAATTTTTAAAAAAATCTGCACACACGGAATGCAATTTCGGGTTCTTATAAGCGTTCCAATTCTTCTCGAATCCAATCACTTCAATCTAGAATCCTCCGAAAAATCTTTGATAACCCGTTTGTCGTGATTCAAATGTTCCCTTCGTTCAGGATTTTTGCGTCTCCCATTATAAAAAGTTTCATTCTCCATTATCCTGCTACTATAATCCTCTCATTAAAAAAAACTTTCTGCTTCTACCTTCCTTATCTATACTTTTTTTTGATTTAGAAAGAAACTGGCAACGATATTGCCTTATCTAACAGGACTTGCACAGGTTCTTCTCCTATCAACGGGAGAACATTACAATCCCTGTCAAAAAATATGAATTTTTTTAAGAATATTTTTAGAGAGATAGCTCCTTAAAATTTCTATTTTTTTTAACAAAACCGATATTATTTTAGACTTTTTTATTGAAATTTTTTTAATCCTTTCTAAACATTTAATTAAAATTTAAAACTATCTCATTTAAAATTTATTTCGAAATATCTCTTCTTATATATATTATATTGTGTATATTTTAATTTTAGTTTTCATTTTTAATAATTTCTTTCAAAGTAATTAAATTGTATGGTTGATTTTATGAAATCATAGTTTTTAGATAATAAAGTTCAAGTTGAAATGATCAAAAAAAAACTAAATTTGGAAAATTTGCGTTTCAAACATGGCTTTTTTTTTTAACGTATAAAAATATGATTAGGAAAAAATGGCGTAGACATGGCTTTTTGTAAATAGGAAACGTGTTCATTTCGCTAACAAATTTTGTTATCTATGAATAAATTCTCATACAAGTGTAGATACATTGAATCAACGCGTATTTGGATAAATTGAAAATCTCGGAATGTTTTGCCGATATGTCGATAAACAGTATTAACCCAATTCACTTCATTTTTCATTTTCTAGCATTCAATTTACATACACAATCGACTCTGTACATAGCACATAAGTAACCCCCATTACAGTTACGAAATCCTAAATACAAGAATTATTTGATCATATCAGTAAAGCTCCAGAATGGCCTACCATAATCTTGCTCGGATTCGAAAATTTCTCATCTCGTTTCACCATGAGAAACTGAATTATTTTAGCACCAGTGCGCTGTCTAAAATGACGCTTTAGCTAAACTGTAGGCATCACCGCCAGCGAAAGCACCAAACCATTAGAGCAATTCGAATTTCTAAAGTATTTTTGGGGAAATATAGCCAACCGTCTATATCCAGTCATCTAACCAGTAACCCATCCATCCATCCATTCGTGCAGCCATCAATTCATCGAACCGTACATCCATCCATCTATCCATCCATCTATCTAATCATTCCTCTAGGCAACCAGCCAAATTTCACCCACATTCAAAGCCGCATTTGCTTCCCTATTGCCATGCACAAATAGCAAAACCACCCCTATGCTCTTGGCTAACCATTTAAAGCTAAGTAGATATGTCTACTTCTAGAGCCCAGAGCCCAGGGCTCAGAACTCAGAGTCCTTACCATCATCTCTCTACCCCTCTTCCACCACCATAGAACTCGTTTCTTTCACAGCAAATACGAATAAACCAGTGTCGATATCATGTCATTGACTAGAATATAAGAGGGGCGAACGTGTAGTTAAGGATGGAAGAAGTTTGTGAAATTTCGCTAGAATCGTATTTGTAGGAATTTAGATCCTCTCAGTCTCAGTATAACGGCTGGCGGCGGCTTGTACGCTGGGATTCGAAACTTGAAAACTTTCCTGTTTCCCATCGGCATCGTACAACCCTTAATGGCTTTGCTCAAATGTCATTCGAACCACTGTTGTCACTATAACCGTAGTTGTCTATGTAGCTATCGTTTCCGTCATTATCCTTGCCGCCTTCGGTAGCCTATTTTTAAAAGCATAAAAGCACTCTTTACACTGTATTTCTTATATTTTCCAATTTACTGGCATAATATTCTATGGCAGTATGAGCACACCGATACAAACTGATTTCGTTCGGTTTGCAATGAGACCCGAAAATTCTCCAGAAGCTCTTTGACATCAAGAAAAAAAAAAAAGGGAATTACTTTACTCAAATCTGTGTTGTTGTTGGTTTTTTTGAACAAATTCTACTCCCCATCCCTACGAATGCCTATTTATTTTCTTCATCTTTTTATATTTTTCTAAAAAAAAAAAAAATGTAGGTTTTTTTTTTTGTTGTGTTCCACGAATTTTAGTCGTTGATTTTGCTCCTTTTCCTTTTGTGTATTTTTACATTTATCTATCAATTGGGCGATATGGGAGAAGATTTTTGGGAGTGATGTTTTTAACCAAACAAATGAAGGTTGAATGTGGTAAATGACGAAAGAAGGTTATCGGCACCGATTCTACAATTTCGATCTTGATATCGATGTCGACAACGGTGTCGATGTCGATGCTTACTGAATAGATTCAACTCTAAATGCCTCTAGAGATGCCACCTTCCTTGATTGCTATCCAAAATACTTGCCGAAATATGCACACATTCCCAATTTCCATACAAATAAGTCTTTGTAATCAATACTTTAACTAGAGTATTTGTATGTGTATCTCAAGGTAATATTATGTCATGCTTTATTTATGTTTCGGTTTTAAAAATCTCTTAGTCTTAATGGTAATCCGAATAGCTTTTGAACTTGTATTAATTCCAACAACAACAAAAAACCAACCCCTCCAATCCTCAAAAAAAGGGAATAATTACAGAAAACATGTTTAGATATTGAAAATTCTCTATAATTGTTTTTGTCAAAAGAGATTTCCTTTAAGTATATGCAATGGTTTTGTTTTTTTATGTAGTTACGAATAGATAAGTTGAAAAATTTTAAAGCAAAACTAATCATCATAATTGCGTAAGATTTTTCATTTGATTTTGTAAATATTTCTACCGACAAGAAAACATCAAAAATTTGTTCTGAATATGCAATGTAAGCAGGGTACTAATTTTTATGTTGATAACATTTTCGATTTTCAGTTCAGTTAAATCCAATTAACATAACTGGTTGGTCTACTTGTAAGACCTTAGACTATTTCTAGAGTAATTCGTCTAATATAAACGATAAAAGTATAAGTAAATTTAATGGAAATTCCTAGATATTAGGGTCCAGTTCTATTAAATTCTAGTTTCTTTTATTATAAATCATAATTCTCTATTATTATGAATTATGTTTATTATGAAATTATTTATTAAATGCTTGCTGACCATTGATCATATTGTATTTGTACTAATACTTGTAGAAATTCTTAGCCTTAAATGCAACCAATAAGACGAATTCTGCCGTACACATACATAAGTGATTATACATGACTATCTAATATTTTTGTGAGAAAGGAGAAAAGAACTTTGGTAATATTTTAAAATATCCTTGGTACAAGAACTTCACATTATCGATATTGCATCGAGAACAATTCTGTCAGTCTTGGTCATTATTTCCATATAGTCTATGGTACCAAATTCAACTTACAAGAGTATAGAAGTTCTATTCTGAAGACAGGATATTGAATATGAAAGGATACCAGTGGACTAAAATAGATACGGTACCTCATTTTGGTATTTATTTCAATAACCGACTTCATAACGTGAGTAACTGAATCTGTCTTGTCGAAAGGTTTACTTAACATCTTCAGAAAATCTACAGTATTAACTCATGTTTTGATATTTTCATTCAATAATTAATATGTTATATAATGAGGAGCCTTAGTAATATATTATTAATTAATTTTTAATGATTTTTCACAAAGTATTTTTAAAATTTGTATGCTCGAATATAGTCCTTTTTTTTCGTTTAGTTTTGATGTTCTTTTATAATTAAAATATTATAAATATATTTTGAATATGTATATTGATTTGAGATTTACTGGTTCAATTTATTTAAATAAAGTCAATTTTGATGAAAGTTTTGGATAAACAAAATCCTTATAATTTAGATAGGACATTCTGTTGTCACGCATAATTTCTATTTTGTAAAACCACTCTCTACACATTTGCCGATCTTGTAACGTTCAAAAAACGAGATTTTTGTCTTTATTTTAGATTTATCAAATCTACAATATTTATTCAATATCCTCTTTTTAATAACTTCAAATAAATCTAACCACCTCTAAATAGATCATCCAACTAGCCAAAGACCTATTATACGAGGATCGTTTAATAAGTCCTTAGAAAAAGATGGAAAAAATTGTTTTTTTTTAAAAAAAAATTTATTTTTCAACATAATCTCCTTTTAGTTCTATACACTTTTCCAACCGTTTTTCCAAAATTTTTATCCCGTCCAAAAAATAGGATTTCGGAAGTTCTGCAAAATACTCATCCGTTTGAGCAATGACGTCCTCGTTGGAAGTGAACCGTCGTCCGCCAAGCCATTTCTTCAGATTGGGGAAAAGAAAATTGTCACTCGGGGCCAAATCTGGTGAATAAGTGGGATGCTGCAACAATTCCATTCTCAATTCCATAATTTTGGCCATGGAAACAGCGCAGGTGTGCACACGCGCATTGTCCTGATGCAAGAGGATTTTTTTATTCTTCATATGGGGGCGTTTCTCTTTGATTTCCTCGCTCAACCATTGCAATAACGACGCGTAATACGCTCCAGTTATTGTTTTTCCTTTTTCCAAGTAGTCGATAAAAATGATGCCCTGCGAATCCCAAAAGACCATGGCCATCACCTTGCCGGCCGATGGCACAGTTTTTGCCTTCTTCGGAGCCCGTTCACCCTTGAAAATCCATTGTGATGACTGTTTCTTCGTTTCTGGAGTGTAGTAGTGTATCCAGGTTTCGTCCACAGTGACATATCGATGAAGGAATTCGGCAGGATTGCGATGAAAGAGTGCCAACATAGCCTCAGAGTCCACTACACGGTTGCGCTTATTCTCCTCTGAGAGCAAACGCGGCACCCACCTTGCCGAAATTTTTTTCACAGACAATTTTTCATGCAAAATTGAAGCGACTGTACCTTGTGATATGCCCGTGGCCTCAACTAATTCGCGCACTTTAATTCGCCGATCGTTCAAAATCAGATCGTGCATTTTGTCGATGATTTCAGGAGTAGACACCTCAACTGGGCGTCCTGAACGATGTTCATCTTTTGTGGATGAATGGCCACGTTTAAATTCATTCACCCAATTGTAAACAGTCGCAAACACAGGTGCAGATGTGCCATGAACTGCATCCAACTCGGCTTCGATTTCTTTCGGGCTTAAGCCTTTCAAATGGAGATGTTTGATGACAGCCCTAAACTCGTTTTTTTCCAATGTTATGCACAAATAAATGGCAATAAATTTAATCGATGATAGAAATTGACCTATGCTATGGATCGAGCTGAAATTTTGGCAGCATTCCTGTCGATATTGCTACTTACAAAAAAATCTTTACCGACACTACGAGCGCAATTTCTCGGATTTTCTAAGGACGTATTGAACGACCCTCGTATCTAACTGACAAAATTTTAATTCACCAATGACTCCGTGGTCTTGACACTGCATCATTGTCCCTGGCTTATATCCTTAGGTACCTTACATACAAATAAATAACAAAATTAAATTAGGTTGTTTGAACTTATAGAAGAATATTTTATTAAAGCCTTTCAAGGATTACTAATGTTAGTCGACAGTCTGATGTCAAAGGAGACTTTACTATGGGAACCCTGTTCAGGGAATTTGTTCCGCTCGAAATTGAACTGCCTTACCATATTCACAGAGTCATAGTCAAGTCCATTTGGTTTGATCATATTGATCAAAAAAACTAATGTGGCCATAAAGGGTCTAGAAAATGACTGGTGCTTTGATTCTTCGAGTATTTTTTTAAAAGAGACGCGTGAATAGATATATAGGGTTTTCCAAAAGGAGTGATATGATTTTTTTTTCAAAAAAAACACACTAATTATTAAGGAAATTCAAATGTTTTTTATTTAATGTGAAGTAAAATCAATACAATTAAGTTCTAAATAAAATGTTATTCAAATGATCTCTTTTGCAGGAACGAATTCGATGAACCCAATTTTCGAGGACTTTTTCCACTAAACCAAGTCGTATGCCATAAATAGCACGTTTAATATTGACTTCTAAAGATTGACGAGAGTCTGGTTTATTACTAAAGACCAATGACTTCAAATAACCCCACAAGAAATAGTCTAATGGTGTTAATTCACAACTTCTTGGAGGCCATTCAATAATCGAATCTCCAAACTTTTCTCGCAATAATTCGGTTTTTGCACGTGCTGTGTGGCACGTAGCCCCGTCTTGTTGGAACCAGATGTTGTTAAGATCAAATTCTTCCAATTTCGACCATAAAAAAATGGTTGTCATCGATCTATACCGCTCTCCATTGACAGTAACGGTGTTACCAGCCTAATTTCGAAAAAAGTACGGACCGATGATTCCACCAGACCAAAAACCACACCAAACTGTCAATTTACGTGAATGTAATGGGTGTTCATGAATAATTTGTGGATTTTCTTTGCAGCAGAATCGACAGTTTTCTTTATTTACCGCACCACTCAGATGAACGGGAGCGTACGAAAAGTTGCAATTGGAGAATGATTATTTTGATAATAATTTGTAAATGTTGTTATTGCGTATATTTCTCCGTGATAAAATTGTAAACATTACTGAATACAATGAAAGAAAAATGACAGATGGCTAAAACGTCACTTAGAAATCATATCACTCTTATTGGAAAAACCTACTTGGACATACGTTAGTTAAAAGGTACTATGCTTATTGCAGTTACACGTAATGTGTAGTCTGGTTCCAACAAATTATTCATCAATAATACTCTTACGTGTAACAAAAATGTCAAAATAGTTGACTCAAAACAAACTAATATTATTTTTTTGGATACCGCGACACGCTTTAGTTAATAATCCTACTGTCCTAACGTCCGTTTTCAACCGATTTTGATAAATTTGTATTAAATTTTTTCCTCATTTTCTCTCTTTTATTTTTCTCATAAATTTTTCCTCATTTTCTCTCTTTTCTTTTTCTCATTTTGTTTGTTTTAAGGCCACGTTCACTGTGAACTTCGAAACCCCCAAAACACCTCAAGCTAGTCAGCAAGCATGCCAATGACAATGAAAAGTATTCTCTGAGTACGGTCATAATTGGCTGTACTCCTTTTGAACTTCATTTGCACACTCCAGACTTTTTTTTTTTACCTTTTTCCATTCTAGTATACTACCCAGAAATATCTTGAATAATTCCCTTTTTATTTCCTACTAAATATATAAATTTTTTTTACCTTTTCCCTCCAAAAATTTGTTATGCCATCGAAAAACTAGTGTTTTTGATAAAGAATACTCCACAATATTATTATCGCACTTCTTCTGTGTAAGAATTATTCTGAAAAAAAAGGTTTCAACAAATTTCAAATAAAATTTGATGCCGTACAACTTCACTTTTAACACTCTAAAGGGTTGCTTAGTTACTAGATGTTTAGGAAAGACTAATGTTCATTTTTTTTTATCTTGGGGAACAAAAAAAAGTCACACAATATAATCCTTACTAATTCAGCCACCTCACACCTCCTTCCACCTAACATTTTCTTCAAAATCGTCCATATGAGAAATTTCAATTATAGCCTAGAAATTTTTAAAGGTATTTTCATAATTTTTGGTTTTAAGTAAGCTATGTAGAGGACAGAAATAAGATCCGGATCGGTCTTACATCGTTTTTCCAGCCTGTCCCTAAAAAAGGTCAATTCCCTTCCGCCTCCAAATTTCAACCAATTACATTAATTTTCATTGTTTTTTTTTAGATCATGATTGAATTTTTGCAACAATATGGTTTCCATACTAATAGATCCACTGACGATTTGATAACTACCTAACCGAAAAGTGGAGAATTTAGAATAAGTGCACTTAATATTCGAAGAAATTTGAAAGAGTTTGACAATCATCATCTTAAATGAATTTGGTTTTTCGGGATCGAAATTAAAATTATTTTGGATGCGTTCAAGTCTGCTTTTCATTAAATAAATACTGGTATTCCTAAGGATTCTGTTCTTCATCTCCAATTCCTTTTCTTATTTACATAAATTATCACCTGTCTATTATATAAAAATTTAATTTACTATTTCGCTGATTACAGTAGTGTCAATTTTTTATATTCATTTTCCGATTCATATTCTGTCACTTTGGCCATGAAAATGAGAACCATAATGAGAAACTCAATCAATTTTGATATAGTCTCGTATTCCTGAAGCAAAACCGATATTCTACAACCCTTACTTTATTATTTATCTCCATTCCATCTATACGCACCGGTTTCTGCTTCTAATTGTTGACTCCAATCTTCTGCAATACTTTATCTATTCCATCCAGTCACCTATTATTTGGTCTGTGTTAATTTCTTCGCTCTTCAGGTATATTTTATAACAAGTTTCTTTGTATTCTATGTTCCCCCAATTCATCTGACCTCACCAATTTTTATTCTTTTCACTATGCCAGCCTCCTTGAATATTTGATATAGTTCATAATTATATTGGGTCGTATATTCTTAAAGGTTAATTTTCATTAATTCTTTAACTCTACAATAGCTTCTATCTGCCTGTGTGATGGGATTTTTTAATTATAACAATATAACTTTGTACAATAAATAAAAAGAATTGATTCCGTTTCTTGATTATGTTTATTGAAACGTTAAAATTTTTTGCATTAAATCGCGAGAATACACTCCTGACTAAAAGTCTGCGATAACCTTGGTTTTAAGGGAGAAGTTAAATTAAATTCGGAAATTAAAATCAACAAGTGAAAATGAAACTTTTCTTTTTTAATTATATTAATTTTGATTTTAAATATAAAAACAAAATATTCAAATTGCTTTTTCCGTTGAAAAAAATTGCTTTGGTCGATCAGGTCGCTAAAATAAGCATTAGGTCGATCAGGATTTTTTATCATATCCATTAAAATACTATTTCAGCATTGCAAAAGGATCCTGTACAAGTCTTTCTTGGACGATGAAGAAAGCTCATCCCATAAAATTTGTATGAGGTTGAGATCGGCCATTTCATATTTTCCAAAATGCCTTTTTTCAAAATCCGGCTGCATAATGAATTAACCGAAGTCCTGCTGGAAGAGCATTTGTCTCTTTTTTTATAATTCCATAATTCTGAACCAAGTCTCCTATTCCACTTGTAGAGAACCAACCTCAAAAGCATGGTTGTCAACACGGCTTCCTCCAGAAATCCGAGACACGTACATTCTTGTTTTAGACCCAAAGAGCTCTGGACCTTCGACTCATCCGTCCAAAGTGCAATTTTTTCAACATCCTCAGCAGTACAGTTTTGTATAATTAAATCCAAGCTAATCTTTTATTTAACTTTTATAGTTTTAAAATAAATTTAAATATTAATGGCAGCAATTCTGTTGCATATTTTTATGTGCGACAATCCAATTTATTCGTTTCCATGTAAATCAGTTCAAAATTTTGAATTTGCTTCCTTTTTTAAAGATTTTCCTCCTTACTTAGCTTCAAAAAAGCAAAAAGGCACAATTTTCCGTTGTAATTTCTGAATATTAAATGTCTAAAATCGCTTTTAAGTAACTCTAAACAAAATACAATAAAATAATTATAGTAATGGAATAGCATACAGATAGTTGGTATGCTATTCTATATAAATTTGACTACCGTCGACAAAAATTAGTAAAGAAATAAAATACTTGGACTTCCTGAAAAAGCGTCATAAAAATTTAACATGACTTCAAAAAAAAAGGGCCAGAAATAATATAAGCTTTCGATTTATTAAGATTTTAACTAAAGATTTCTAAAGAACATTGTTTGTTATACGGTTCATTTAATTCTCATAGATGGCGCTAGTTTCCATTCTGCTTCCCTTTGCTTCACAAACGTCAAAAGACACCATTTGAAGAAAAGAATTAACGTAAAAGCGGCGAGAACTCTTACTGCTTGCATACATTTGTGTACACTTTTTTATGTAAACATAACACACACTGACATCTAGTTTTCGTAATAAAAATTTATTGAATTGCAAAAGCATAATTTATATTCATTTTAACTCACTTATTCCATTTTAATAATAATTTTGTTTGCCCAATATTCTGGTATGCAGCCATAATTCGTGGTCATTGCATAACTGAAACTGAAAAACTTTCAATTCTCTGTATGACTATTAATGAAAACTTCCATAGGTCATATATTTAATATGATCAAGAATGCACTGGGATACAATTTGAATGCATGTCAAAATATTTCAAAAATATAATTGCATTTGTAAGATTGAATAGCAAATTAAGCAATTTAATTAATACGTAACACAAATAAAACGGAATTATTGGAATTATTAGGAAGCCGCTGTAATACTCGTTTCTACTAACTTTCTTATTTGTAAAGGTATTTTCACCATAATACTCACTTTACCAAAAATGCATATTAATTTAAGGAAAGGTTCAGGAATCCTTTTTTTAGCCATTCAAAACGAATGTGATTATTCCGAGTCATTATAATCAGCAACTAATTAAGTGCAAAGTGTAAAAATAACCTCCCTCTTTAACCCTTCTAATACCATCTACACATGCTATATACTAGGATATTACATACTTAATTATAACAATAATAACAACAATAAAAAAACTAATATTTAAAATATTTCTTTTTTTATATTCTCCTAATAATACAATAGATTAATTTTTTCAAAGCTCTGCTAACGACTCTTATAATTAAAAAAAAGTTTTCTCTTACCAAGAAATTTTTTATTCATTTTAAATCATTGAAATTAATAAGATCTCAAATTTAATATCAGTTTAAAGTAGCATTTAACATTAATAATGAAATTGAACTCAATCAAGCGATTTTTATTTCCGAAACAATTCAATGTGCAATTATTTTCTCTTTGGTTGATATAAAATTTTCTATACAACAGCAGCAGTAGATAAAAAGATATTTAAGCTTAGTTGGTGTTATTTTTTCATTCTATCAAATTGAGACAAATCAACAAGGAATCAGAATAAATTGATTGAATAAGCTTAAACAGGAATACCGAGTACAGCCAAGGACTGCGATAAAATAGGTCGAATTCGAATTGCCGGATACGACAGAGAATTCTTCTTGGATAGTTAGATACGAAAATAGTGAACGGAATAGTGAAAAGATAGAAATTGTTTGGCTTTTACCGCAGAATTGCATATGTCAGGCATTTATCGTTAATTTAATATCATTTTATTTATTATTCAGATAGACAAATATCAATGAAGATATTTTCATTTATTTGTTCAGCAGGATTTAGTTTTATATGTACTAAGTATAACTAAATAGTTAATATTATATCAAGAGGATATTTAAAAGTGTATACAAAAAATCATTTATAGTCGTTAATAGATAATTGGAAGAACTAATTTAATTCCATTAATAAGATAATAGGAAAATGGATTTAATCTTTTACATTTATCATCCAATAAATATTTTACCAAAACAAATATTTTTATCATAAAAATTAATAATTTAATCTGAAAATTTTATTCCATACAATATTTTTTTTTTTTAATTAACTTGTTTTATAATTAGATTGGTTAAATATTTATTTGAAATATTATCAGATATTTTTTCGTTAAATATGCAAAAAGGGTAAAATAATTTAAAAAAAAAAAACCTAATGAAAGTAATAATCTGATTAATAATAACCTATCCAAAGTGTACGTGTATACATTGTTTTACTATCCAATCAAGGATATTCTGAATGCTTGCAAAGTTCATAAAAAATTCATCTCATTATGCATTTTTCGTAAAATTTTAATGCGAACACTGAAATGGTATATTTTTCGAGTCAAATTTAATTTATATGATACTGAAGTGATATTTATGAGGGAAAATTTTAAATCTCGTTTATTATATAAATTAATAAATATATTATAATTGAAGAAGATTGATTAAAGTGTCCATTGATAAATTTCGTTAAAGTTATTGACGCAACAAGGTCTGTTTAAAAAGTATCGAGAATTTTGAATTTCAGCGGGTTACGTATATTCGATCTTCGATTTTTTTTGTGGCGTTATATTGGTACTCATATCTCTCACTTATGCCGACAAGTTCGACCATTATGAATGTTCAGTTAATTTTTAACATATGCTTGTACGTGTTTTGCCTCGTCTTCGATTTTTGCCCATTTTCGACCAAAAACAGTATCGCACTAACATTGCTAAGGAGCTGTTGGACTCTGTCCGCGATGACCCAAATTTGCTCCAGAAGGTCATAACTGGTGACAAATCATGGATTTATGGTTATGACGTGAAGACAAAAGCTCAATCATCATAATGAAAGCTGCCGCATGAGCCAAGACCGAAAAAAGTGCGTCAAGTTCGGTCGAATGTGAAGGTTTTGCTTACAGTTTTCTTCAATTGCAGGAGCGTGGTGCATCATGAGTTCTTGCCACAGGGTAGAACCATCAAGAAGGAATATTACCTGCAAGTTATGCGCAAGTTGCGGGAAGCAATCCGCCAGAAACGCCCGGATTTGTGAAAGAACAAAAATTGGTTTTTGCACCATGATAACGCCCCTGCTCAAGCATCGTTGCTTGTGCGCGAATTTTTGGCCAACAACAACATACTAATACTGCAGCAGCCACCGCATTCCCCAGATCTGGTCTCCTGTGACTTTTTATTGTTCCCGAAACAGATTCTTCAATCCATTTTTTGGAATGGCCAAAAATCGAACACGAATTGAACATTCAAAATGGGCAAACTTGTCGGCATAAGTGAGAGATATGAGTACCAACATAACACCACAGAAAATCGAAAATCGAACATTTGTAACCCGCGGAAATTCAAAATTCACGATACTTTTTGAACAGACCTCATATATTAAAACTTGATAAAATGATGTGGATTTAACAAAGGAATGATATGCTAACTAGTTAAAATTGAAAATTTCCATTTTACTGATTTTTTGGAGTATTTGAATTTATCACTTTTTTTCATGAAATATTTTGTGATATGCGAAATATGGCAACAATGTAATGAGACTGATATAACTGAGAGTTATTTGGCAACAGTGCGGAATTTTCCTATACGAAGCTTATAAGTTAATCCCTCTGAAACTTGAAGCACAAGTATGAATGTAAGCTCCTAGTAGACGGTGCAGTTAACCTCTTTCGATTGTTGACTGCAAACCTCTAGAGAAAAGTGGTTTTTGACAATTAGCGTAGGACCATGGCTCAGTGGGATTTAAACCCGCGACCCCTTGAATGGTGCCTGCTTTACTAATTTTGATTTTATTTACAAATTCTGATTTTAGCATTAAAAATTCTGATTTCAGCAATTTTACCTGCTTACAGAATACAAATCTTAAGATAAGTAGAAATTTATCATGTCCATGGTTATTAAAATTTTTATAAAGTTTTTTTGTTTGTTAATTTTATGATTACAAATTTTTGATCAATATTATTAATATGTAAAATAAGAAATATCCATTATACATATTGCAGATAATTAATTTTCCATATTTAAATTGTGCCATTAATATTTTTTCACGTTTTCCTTATAAATAATCATTTTTTCCCACTGTAAATTATTATGTATAAAAGGACATTCGATAAATGTTTATGAAACGATAATTTTGGTTTTTGTATTTTGAAATCAAGAAAAATTAATACTTTCTTCTGGTCTCTAAAATTTCGAATTTCCAGAAGTTTTTCAATTAAAAATATAATAAAAAAAAAAACCATTTTGTTATTTTATTTTGATGAATTAACTTAAAGAGCTAAATAAAAATCCCAAATGAAAATCACTGAAATTTCAAAATTAAAAATTAAACTAACACAAAAGTAATGCATTAAATTTCCAAAAAGTAAAAACTGAAAAATATGACTTTGCTATTAAAAAATAAAGCAAATACTGTTTAAGGGAGGGGTGACATACATTAGAAAAGGACTTGAACGAAATCTCTTTAATGTGAAAATCTAAGGACCAAATGTATAACGCATAGAATAAAGTCAAGAAAAATGCTTTCCATTCTATATAATCAATCGATCAAAAGCATAAGAACACCCTCAGCAAAAGCTGAAGACATATTAGAGTATCTGAAAAATCGCTTAGTTCACTTTTTCTTGTCACTTTTCTGGTACATGTAAAAATATACATACACTCGTAATAATAATGATAAGTGTAGAGGTAGGTACAAAGTCTAATATGAATATTGAAGTGGGGGAGAGTATGTAAGAGTGTGTATGTGTATTCAAGTTTGAATGGGCCTATTTGTAGGTGCTGAGTTTATTAAAGAAGGATCATATTGTATTGGAGAGGATGGATCCGTAGGCCTATGTCATGCAACATTCCTTGTAATGTTGTCCAACTTGAAAATACATTGGTATGGATAGATGGATGGACGGGTATATATTTAGGTCTATGGGTGAATGGCTGAACGGATGGCTGAACCTAAGAGAAAGGCAACGGAACAGGATGGGTAGCTCTTTCTTGCTATTTTTTGATTCATACAATAAAATTTGTTGTTGGTATTGGCTGGTATGATAGCTTATACGGGTTGATGTGGAGCACAAGGTTCATTGTATGGAGCATCATAGACATCAGCAACTTTGAAGACCTTTGCATGGATCCGTCAATGCCACCGCTCCATATTCAAAAGAATCTAAAGCTACCCAAGTCGCTGTAGCCATACTGAAATTTCCGCTTCTATTCTTTAACAATTCATTCCAAATAAGGTTGTGATGAAATAAAAATCAGCCACAAACAGCAATAACTTATAACGACAGCTACACAAAAGCATTATATTGTACTAAAGCGGCAAATACGAACGATAAGGAATGAAATTACATTAAGAGACCTTGGATGGTCACTATATAGTAGGTAGTCTATCGGTAGAGAATATAGTACTTCTTTCTTCAGCGTTTACGACTGATACTCGAACAGTATCATGAAGCGTACTCGTATAGTTAAATCGCAAAAGGCAAAGTCTTTCCTAATACCATTTACATTCAGCCATCATTCGTTTACCACACATGTGGGCCATCAGCTCTTATATTCATATATAAATAAATACAAAGAGCACTTTTTGAAGGGCACAAAAAATAATAATAATAATAATAATAATAATAATAAAGAAAAGAAGCCATGAAAAAAATATAAACCAAAAAAAAAAAAGAAGAAGAAGAAACCAGCCATAAATGAAATAAAATATATAAATAACATATATATATACATACACATATGTATATATGTATTTATACACAAAAAAAAAAAATGAAAATGAAAAAAAGGAAAAAAAAACTCCAAGTACGATGGTCATAAGATGATGATGATGATGCTGATGGTCCTGATGGTGATGACGTGAAATACCAAAAGCAAAGGAACTTCCACAAAAAAATGAAAACTGCGTCAAAACGAGATAAATAGATCGTGGTATGAAGGATAGAAAATTATATTGCCAAAGAAAAAAAACCACCGAATCCTAAATAATAAAAATGAGGATAGATGCAAGAAATATAGCCTATCTTAAGCTTCTGAATTTTCGGCTAAGAACAAAAAAAAATAAAGAACGTAAATAGACACTAGAACCCCTCAAATATAAAATCACTTCAATGGACATTACCCTAATATTTTCATCTTCCATGCGTACGTGCGTATGAAGGATGCAAAAAACTTAGCCAACAACAACAGAAAATCTTTGTACATATATACTTGGCTACTATATTTCTTAATACAGATGTATGAAACTGCAAAATGGAAAGGAAAAAAGGACAATATTCCACCATAAGCACTGCGAAAAATTATTACAGTCCTAGTCCTAAAATGGCGACTAGAATATTTTCCATTGTAATAAAAGTAAAAAGCAGCACACACGACCAAATTCAATCTGTGCTAAGGTTTTGTATAAGTAAGTGATAAGAATTGAAATTAAAGGAACAAAATCAAAGTGATTTGTATTTTTTGCTGAATTAAATTTGATAGAAAAAGAGAATCATTTAAATGCTAACAGCAACAATTCCTGTTCGTCAGTGTTTTTTTCTTCTTCATAAAAATTATGTTTTTTTTTTTTTAATTTAAAAAATATGGGAAAAATAAGATTTATACCATGAAATAATAATTAATTTAGAAAAAGTCTAATAATACAAATAGTAAAATATTGAAATTTGATATTTATTAATATTAATACTGTTAAAATAATATTGTACGTTTTTGCATATGGCATTACTGAAATTCAGCAAACTGACAGCTGTTCAACAACTGTAATACGAATTCATAAGTCAAGAGATATTTGAATATCACCCACTCGATTACAGAAATATTCGATATTTGTGATGAAACACTTACGAACATTATTTGTCATACAGTTCATTTAATTCTCATAGATGGCGTTAGTTTTCATTGGAAAGGAATGGAAACTAACGCCATCTATGAGGATTATTAGACTTTTTTTTACATATACCAGATGTATAAGCTCAAATTCGCTTTTTTTAGTAAAAAAAAACACATGTTTTTTTTCATAGAAAATTCAAAGTACTTGCCCACGCTAGCTACACATTTCGGGCAATTTGTGGATGCCACGCCAAAAAAATTCCTTCTCTTTCGAGGCAAACCCCTCATCAAGCCATTTTTGGACGTCTTCGTAAGAATCGAAGTGCTGCTCAGCGAGCGCGTGGCCCATCGATGAAAACAGGTGGTAGTCGGAATGGACCAGGTCTGGTGAACAAGCGGGGTGGGATAGCACCTCCCAGTTGTGCGATGGTGCGTTGTCGTGGTAGCACCTCCCATTTTGAACGTGTGTGATATCATGTCTTTGTTGATAATCCATCCTTTTTTCACGCAGAGCACGGTGCAATTTGATCAGTTGTTGGTGGTAGCGGTAGGTATTAACAGTTTCACCAGGTTTCAACATCTCATAGAAGACGATACCCTGCTGATCCCACCAAACGCACAGCATCGTCTTCCGTCCGAAGCGATTTGGTCTTGGGGAAGATGTTGATGGTTGGCCGGTATCAACCCACGATTTCTTTCGTTTAGGATTCTCGAAATATATCCACTTTTCATCGCCTTTCACAATCCGATGCAGGAACGACTTTCTTTTTTTTCTGGCGAGCAAGATTTCGCACGTGTTTTGGCGTCGCTCCATCTGCCTAACGTTCAATTCATGCGGCACCCATTTTCCGATTTTTTCAATCTTCCCCATGGCACTCAGACGTATGGCAATGGCTGGTAGAGTATTACCCAATTGCTCCTCGAGCATTTTTTGTGATTGGGTGTCGTCTTCGTCCAAAAGAGCTTGCAATTGATAGTCCTCAACCTTTCTAGGCCGATTTTCACGCTTCTTGTCCCACGAGTAAAAATTGTCGTCTTTGAACCGTCGAAACCAGTCTCGGCACGTTGTTTCCGATAAAACACTGTCACCATAGGCCTTCATAAGCATTCGATTCAATTCGGCAGCCGATTTCTTCAAATTGAAGCAGAAAAGCAAATCTTCCCGCATATGCTCTTTTTCTGGCACAAAACTAGACATGATTATCAAAGGAAAAATGTATGTTGTTGTACAAAATTGCTGAGAATGTGCTTTGGTTAATGTTGACAGATGTCAAACTCATAAAAAAAAGTATGGCGTGCCCATGGTAGCTTAAAAAGCTCACTCACGCCATCTATGACCAAACAGCGGATTTAAGCTTATACCTCTGGTATATCAACAAATTTTATATAAAATTTATCAAAAAAAGGATAATATTTAAAAAAAATATCCGAAAAATTATGAGGATCTTTTTTTTTGCTCGCTGTATACGTCAAAAAGCAAAGAACTGTAACATGGGGCTCTGAAAATCTACACGTGACAGTCTGATACGTATTTTGCTCTGAAGTTTTATTTGAAAATAAAGATGGGAGATGCGTTACCATAAATTCCAAGTAAACAATATAAATCACAAGCCGTATAATAGCCATTTCTTTGGTTCTGAACTTTTATTTGGATTATATGTCGTTTTTACAAGATACGAGTAATAACAAATTTTGCCACTATTACAAAAAAAAACGGGAAAACGTCATTAAAAAATTACTTCAAAAGGGCCGCTTCTTGGAAGAAGTCTTCTGACAGCCATATAAAAAATGCTGTAGTATTATTATTTATATAATAGTAAGCCTTAAGCAATATAATAATATAAAAATTTTATCAAAAACGGAATTTAAAGTGTATAACTCTTTAACAACACCACGCCACAATCCACTCAACACTACAAAATTTTAACTCAATTGCGCGAAAAGTTCGCAGGACACATAATTTTTCCAAAATATCATATTTACGCAAGATTATCATTTTTAATTTTCAAAATCATTTAAAAACCAACAACCGTCAATTAATGGCAGCCATAACATAACAACCCGTAATGTTAGGAAAAAGTTATCAATACTCGTAATTACCTAAAAATGTATCTATGTGTAGTACTAATATTTTCATAAAAGATAAAATAAAATTTGACAAAACAATATTATATTGAATAAAATAAAAATTAAATGAAATATGAAACAAATAATAAATGAGTAGCAAAAAAAAAAATTTCATAAAGTTAAAAAAGAATCAAAATAAAATGAAATTATTTATTAATGTTCAAAAATTATGCCCTTTTATAAGTTAATCTTCTATAAGTAGGCATTTTAAAAGCTTACCGTTACTTACATAGAATTGTAATTAGCTACGTTATTTACGTATAAACTTTTATCAATTAATAATAAATATACGTAAAAGAAGGTAAAATTTTCATTGTCTGATATTACAATAAAATACAACATAATAATATCATTATTTAGTATGCTAATATTGAATAAGGATATAGAATTTTGTATTGATATAAAGATATAGTATTGTATATTATTAATATTCTCTAAGCTTATTAATTATTTTCATGGTCGGTTTTTCTTCCTTGATCTTATATTTATACGATCAAATACATAGGATTTTATAGAAAATATTGTTTTGTTTTTAGTATTTATTTTATTTATAACTTATAGAATATGTATAATAAAATCAAATAAAATGCTAAGAGAGAGAGAGGGAAACAGAGGGGAAAAGCTTATGATTTGAAATTAACTTAAATAAACAATATACATACTCGTTTGTTTATTTACTCCTTATATGCATATATATACTGTTATTTATATTGTATAAATAAAATATTGGTAAATGAAGGAAAAATTTGCTGACAAAGAGACTTGTAACATCAAATAAAATGAAAATATGATCCTTTGATCGGCTTAGAATTTTCTGATCAAAGAGGATACTAAGTGTATTAATATTTTTAGTTTGTTTTCTCTTCTCTATTTTCGATATATTTTTATTTTTTTTATTTTTATACCAATTGTTTTTTTATTTGTAACTTGAACATTTTATAAATATAAGAAAATAGAAAGCATTTTGATTAAGATAATATATAATACTAAAAAAGAAACGTTTTCAACAAACAAAAAAGCAAAAACAAAAATACCAATCTACTAACTATAACATTTGTATATTTTCGATTATTATAAAAAAAGATTTTATTAGTATGACGATTATGTTAAAAAAGTTTTTTGAAGTCTTTAATGCTATTTTGTGACTTCTTTTTTTCCATATTTTCAGTTTTTTTTTCTTTATTTAAAAAATATAGGATTTTTAAGTTTTTTTTTTCCTTCTAAATATATTATATAAAATTAATAAACTTCATATAAATTTTTTTGTTTGTACTTTATTTTCGGATATAATATTTTCTTTATAAATAGTTTATTTTGTTTAAATATTTCTGAAGAATTAATATACTGTAAACAGGATAAATAATATGTATAAATAGCGAAAAAAAACTTCTGCGAAAACATAAATGATATTATAATTTTTGTGTTTTTTTTGTTGTTGTTGTTTGTATTTAAGGTCCCTAGGATATGAGACATGCGTCACGGTACAGAGGCCATTTGGCGACCTATAAGTATATGGATTAGATGGAATCGGTCTTGGGTTATTTGAATGGATCAGTAAGAGGTGGTTAAATTTTTAAGATCCTTTTTATTTTGTTTTAAGAAATGAAAAAATAAAAAATATATTGAACGACATAAAAGCTTCACAATCGAGGGAATTTTATTAGAAAAAATGATGGATAGTAAGTTGTATGTCATACTATGGACAGATGAGAAGAAGATAGTTTCCGATAAGGACTTGTTGGACAATTGTTGGCTACTATTTCGAAAGAAACCTTTCACTACATGTCCGGTAAATAAGGACTTTCTATGAACTAGCAGGTGTATTAACCTAGGAACTCCTATGAACACCGTACGACGGAAAGTTTCTCCCTTCAATTAATCATCTGAAATCAAACTCAATGCAGCATCCTCCCATTGTTAAAAACTGCATTATCTACTGCTAAGAGCTCATTATAATACGAAGATGTGGAAGCTATCTTCAACAACTGTATAAAACGTCGACATAATTGAGCTATAATAAAGTCTGTCCAACAGCTCTAGGATAAGTTTCCTATAGAAGGACGAATTAGTATTTACCATTTTGTACCTATCCAGATATGTAGATACTCTCAACTCTGCATTCATTCATAGTTACCAGTCAGAAAAAGGGAAGAAAGTTTAGAACGATGGTGAATAAATCTCTTTCAATATGAGAGATCGTTAATTGAAGGAAGGATGAATTTATTTTGTAAAGATTGGTGCATATTATGTTTTTAATGAGTGATATGATAATTAGTGAGTCCACCGGTGAAATTGTATATGCCACACTAGCCAGTCTAATACAATGGTTAACTTCTGCCTAAACTACCTTAAGCCTTGCTGCTGGTATTGTGGCATATTAAGTGAGGCTCTGATAGCCTTACTTTGTAGGACCTTACATTTACGGCTAACCAAAATCCTTACTAAATTTGAAATGGAATTGATTCGGTTAACAGTGTTTTTAGTAGGAATTACTGCAACCGTACTAATCCCTAAGAAAGGAAATTCAATTGCGTGCTATGGAGAGAGTATCGTCGGTAAAATCAAAAGCAATTAGAATGAAAAGATACAATATAAAGAGTGGATATATATTGTATATTAAAGAGGATTGTGGAAAGAGGAGGTCCCTGCGGAATACCATTTTTGGTTATACGTTTCAAAGAAAAATAACCATTTGATCGGACAGTAAAAGTTCTTCTACACATATAAGATTGCAAAAGCATATTAATGGAGGTTGAGCTTTTTGGGGGAGAATCTTTTTCAGAATCTTATAAATGCAAGGCAATAGAGAAATTGGTCTGAAATCATTGGCAGAAGCAGTTATAATATGTCATTTAGGCAATGAAATCATTACTGCTTTTTGCTAACAGTATGGAAATATAGACTTTTTCAATATAACATTGAAGAGGCTGATAATCTGGTCATGGAATAATGAAGATGTCTCTTCAATCCTTTTAAAAGAAATTTTGTCTGTGCCTCTTCAATAATTCTAAATGAAAACTTGTCGCTACCATGAGAAGTGGCCTTGAAAGAAATGAACACAAATCCAAATCCTGCAAGGGCTTCAAGGTAGTTCAAAATAAAAGTAGAATCAAAAGGAAAAAAAATTTAGTATGCAGGATTATTAGTATATATGGCTTACATTACTAAGATGGGCATTAGATGATGATAATTATCAAAAAGCATCAAATAAGGGAGTCGGTTATAGTAATATGATCGGCCTAATAGCGACCAATACATGTCTCCCATATCGAGGTCCTTTAGAACTTTTCTTGGTGAATTACTTTTGTCTAAGGATCTTTTTACCTTAGAAGACTTTACTCAGTTATTCAAAAGATTTGCCGTACTGGAAAACCGATAGTACTATTATTTCTTTCAGACCAATATCTCTTTCGCATTGTAAAGTTACTATTTTTTATATGAATACCAAATAGATCGAATATTATTATTTTAATTGAATGCAACTATTTACTTAAATTTAAAAATTTACTAATTTGTTCTTTTGTTTTCCTTTATTATTCCATTGACTGGAATAATAAAGTTCTTATTTCAAATCAATTTTAAGTGAGTGTATTTTTATTGTAAAGCTTTTAAATCTCTTTATCATCTTTCTTATAAAAGGATTTCTATAAAAGACATAAAACTTAATCACATAAAGTCCTTATACTAATAAATTGTTATTGTACTAGTGAAATTTAGCCGTTCACGTCAAAGGTTAACACACAGTTTTCTAGATGCAAATTTGTATGAAATGTCCTCGGTTATGATTAAAAAAATTGAAATAAAAAAAACGGTACAGAAAATTATTTATTGAAATTTTTTTTTTATAATAACTTATGCGTATACTTATTAAAATTTTATTAAAATTAGTACTCTATCTTATTAATTAATATCCTCTTTTTTAAACTCTTGCAAAATAAATGTGGATTTTACTCTAAACTTTATTTTACAAATATTTTTTTTAAAATAAATATCCCAAAAAACAATATCTATAAAAAGAATATAAATATACAAATATGATAATATATGAAGATTAATACAAATAAAAACTTTTTACATAAGACTAGTATAAAATCCTTAATAACATATTATGTATATTCTTTAGTATTGGCAATACTAATAAGGATAAAGCAAATAGCGTGTAGTAAAAACAAGGAACAAATGAATATAACAAATCGATTGTATTGCCGTCACAAAGAACGAAAGCTATTGAAGTGGTTCACATATAAAAGAGGCAAAAATGAAAGAAAAAAAATTATAAAAGAAAGGAAACTCTTACCATCATCTTAGCCATTTATAGTCAGTAAGACGAATATTACAATCACTTTATTGACTGTTAACAGCCGAAAATAACTACAGCTTTGCGGTCGTAAAATCGCACATAAATTCGCAAACACAAATCAAATTCTATAAAAAAAAAATACCACGTGTGTATCTCTGAAACAAATTATCACTTTCTCAGCATACTACAATACTATCTGTACAGTATCCAATTAGATATTTTTATCATTCCATAGGAATTGTCATTGATTGCAATAAAAGATTTTCCAAATTCAAGATTTACCATTACGAGAAACTATTCGCCATTTTTAGTTCTTTTTCGACAATATTCATTTAAGTACTTTCACCACATTGAAAATTTTCTCATTAATTCGTATTGATTATTCAACAAAAATTTTTTTTAATACTATTATTTCTATAGTTATAGAGGCAAAAAAAAAATATAATACACTTAAAAAAAACTCCAACTAGAATTATTTTAAATCTAAAATAAAATATTTTAAGTAATTTTCAAAAAAAAAAAATTATTTAATATGAAAACTGCAAACAAACTATATGCAAACAGATTGAGAGCTACGGTCATATTAAAAATGCTTCGGAAATTTAAACAGTACGACAATTTTTTTTTAATAAAGAAAAAATACTTTTTTTTTATGTCATTTCAAATAATATTTTAATTTAAAAAAAATAAAATAATATGGCCTCTAAAAGTTCTTGAATTTTACTCACCTGGACTTCGAACTAGCGTATGTAAACCGCTAGGATCTGGAATAAAATATAAAAAAATTGCATTTAATAAAATTGTGTAAAAGTAAAAATTTTTTTTTGTAATTTTTCTATTAAAATTGTTTTGATTTTATTTTTTTTTTAAATAACTATATCGTATCAAAACATAACTTCTCATAATATGTGGCCAAAAGAAAATGAGATTGACATCACTGGGAGTAATCTGGCAATAATGCGGCTAATAAATATTGTCTTAAGTTTGGTAATTCTTGAGTGTGACTTACAGTATGAAAAGCTACAATGATCATATGGGGAACATTTCTTGTTAGGAGCGGAATTAATTTGGTAGCAAAATTATTTTTGGAAAACCAAGAAGCAGTGGAAGATGAACCATGCTCAGAAAAGCTTCCAATCTCAAAAACAAATGAAACTGTGGAACCAGTGTTAATTTTTGTAAGGTTAAACTATAGATTGATATCCTTGAAAAGCTCAAAAATAGCGTTATTTGTATCAGATTGGCTACTGCAGACACTTGAATAGTTCAATATTAAAACGCCCGAAGCAGTGAGAGGTGAATCTCACTTAGGGAGTCCTTTAACAACAAAAAACTGATGGAAAAAGCGTGGGCTCTTTTGAAGTATTAAGGGCGGCCCTGGTCAGGTGTTCGAGTAGTTCATTTCCAACAGACTTCATACTGCTCGAAAATTAACTTCTTGTCGGATGCCCAGATGCGTGCACTCTATCTAGCGTCTCGCGGCGAAACTGCATTTATTAATGAGGCTAACGGCACGCTGGATAGAGGAAATATACTACCACATGACAATGCAGAAGAAAAGAGCAAAAAACCGTATGGGAACTTTTGAATACGGACCTCCAACGGGGATGGTTGTTTGTTTGTGGATATCATCTCGTTTTATAATTTGATGTTGATTCTTTATTAACATTACTTACTCTACCATATGTACCCGGTAATACAATAAATGCATAATATTTTCGAAATAATTAATATAAAAACAAACAAAAAAAGAAATTTATTTCGTTTTTAAAATTTCTTTAAAAAAAAGAAACATATATTAGATTTCATTTTTTTTTTAAAAGAAGAAAAACAAATATGCAGTTTTAAATTAAATCAACATTTATTTCCGCACAATATTGTATAGTATTGATACTATAAATAATAAAAACAATCCTTTAGATAGTGTACGTGTATTCTAACATTTAAATTGTTCTTAAAGGTGATTCAAAATGAAATTATGTGCAAAAGGAAGTGTACAGGCATTATTGTATTTTATGGTAATTTTAAAAATATTTTCATAACCATCTAGAAAAGGAATAGTAGAAAATCTAAGGTAAAAAATACATAGTTAAAATAAATGGGAAAATTAACAATTGATTTCTCTTTAACACATGTAATACGTTTGGTTTGCCAGTGCACTTATGAGTTATTCTTATTAAAGAAAAGAGAAAAGAATATTTAAAAAAAGAGAATAAATTAAAAAAAACTGAGAGAGAAAAAAACTACTTGGAATATAATAACATTATATAAAACTAAGAGTAAAAAAATAATATATATAAGAAATTTTTTTTTTTAAGAGAATTGAAAGAGGTCGAAGCAGAAGCTTTCTAGAAGAAAGATGTATGAAAGTTTGTAGAGATGCACAAGTGTGTAATTGCAAATTAATATGTGCTGTTAAAGAGAAACCTAATGATAAGTACATGGAGTGAGTGGGCGAGAGGATGACAAGTTCATGAAATGTGCGGTCTGGAGTAATACGCGTTTAAAAGTGATAAACGTGATAAAACTAGTTTTAGATCAATACAATCTCCCAGAAAATATATACATTTGCATTAAGATATAAAAATATTGTATACATAGTCAACAGCAAAAGTAAGATAAGACAAACTGAGACAATTAGAGTAACGAACGCCCTTTTGAACGAAACCTTACTCTATTTCCTCACTATATAAGGTTCCGTCCAAAAGCGAGATGAGGAAATCTCACTGTCAGTATACCAATAGCAGGGAAAAGGGTAGTCGAGGCAGCGGTAAACCGTTGCCAGTGGAGCACATCGGATATCTCCGGTGGAGTCCATACTGATAGAAACTGGTCCATAACCCTATCTCTTTCTATTTTCAAAAAGGTTGCCTAAATTTAATTTACAAAAATCTTTGCCACCCAAATCACCCCCTCTACACTTTCATCAAAAACATTATCATCTCCCACAGGAATTCATCATAGCTATCCTTATTAATATCCCACCTTGAAAACAATTCATTCATCCTCCCACTTGTTTTCAAAACTTCCTTTCCACACCCAGATTGAAAACCGTGGTTGTTTTTAGTACTGATCCGTCCACATATTGGAAGCTTTTCCTTGGAAAACAGTTGGACGGATTAAAAGATCATCCACCGTTGTTTACGGATGCCGCATCTGACACCATCTTTTCGGTCGTCGAACTTTTCGGCCGCAGTACCTAGGCACTATATTTTGGAATTTTCCCTTATATGGCACCTCCATATTACGGGGAGCTGTGGACCTTCAAAACGGCAGTTGAAATTGTGGCCCATCGAGTGACCTAGTAGTTAGCGCAATTCGTCATAGCCTACTTAGCAATAGGAGTGTCGAGTTACAATGGGTGCCGCGGAATGTGGGAATTGTGGGCAATAAAAGTGCTGAAAAGTTGGCTGGAGAAACACACCGTCGACCAGTGATCACAGTTATCTCCAATCTGCCTCGCCTACTAACAGAATAGCAATTAATACCATAAGCCATCCACAGACACGATGACTGGATCATTAGCAACATATTTTCGTTGACTTATTGGATAACGATCAATCAATCAGTCTATTCAACATCCATACCGAAAATTTTGGGCGGGGAAGCTCCTCAGAATCCGGATTGGACGTACTGCCTCCTTTAGGCAATACCAACCGCCCCTTATGCCAATCCTGTTGCACCCATTTCACTATCATCCATATTCGACAAGAATTCCACATAACCAAGAATTACTTCTCGAACAGGATTCCTTCCATTATGGAGCTAGTGCCCTATTTAAACATCTCCCTAGTGCCCTATTTAAACATCTACAACATACTAATCTGCTCCACAAAATATAACAAAATTCTCAATATTCTATACTATCGTACTAACCACAGACCAGTCTCTCTCAGATAACTTCCCACACGTACTATTAAGTCGCCGAATGGCCTCACGGTCGTGGCGCTATGATATGGCCCCTCGTAAGGGACCTTACAAACAACAATAACAACAATATCGTGTACATGTTCCAACGTTGAATGACTGATGATGAATGTATCTAAAAGACAACACAACCGATCGAATAATTATTAAAATGTGGGTGATGTGATTTTAATACTCAACATAATTGTTATAAAAAAAAGGAAACTTTTTAAGAAAAAAAAACAAATGAAATGCTTAGAGATAAATTAATTTCAATTTGGAAAATTTTAGATGGAAAAAAGTATGTACACATATAAAATGATATAATTAGTACCACCATCATGGTTCACCGATAGTTAAGTAAATGCCAATGCCGGAACGAGGAATGGCTATTGGTGATCAACACCACTTGATCACCTCAATAGCTATCGATTGCCTCCTCTTCATAATACCACATCTTCCTTCTTTGTTGGGTTGGCTTGTTTTTTTTTTGTATTGCGTAACGTTTTTTTCTTTTCCGCATTATTTTCCAGGTAAACCGCGACTGATTTTTTTCTCTGAATTTAATAGGTCGGTGGTTTCCCAAGTAAAATAAAATTCACTTAACCGGCATGATATGTGTATTTGTTATGTTCGAGTGCGACTCCTCGTTTTCTTATTATTTAGGCCACTCCTATGGGACTTCAAGTCCAAAACCGAATTATCATCCCATTCAGGTAACGAAGAAAGAAGTCAAACTTTTTAATGATTATTGAAGTCCTTTGAAGGTTCATAGAAAATCTTTATTGAAATGCTAAAAAAGAGATTTCTTCACGATAGATTGGCCATTGGATACATTTGAATGCTTTTTAATGATAATACCCCCTGTCACAAAGTCATTTCCATCTATAAGTTTTTGTCTAAATAAGGGATTCCTATATTTTTCCAAACCCCATTTCCGTCCAATTAAAAGACGTGTGACTTTTTTGTTTCCCAAAATTAAACGGAAACACTTGAAACTTAAGTTTACTTGGTACTGTCAGTTAAAGGCTTCCAGCGCTGCTATCAAAAGTGGAAACAACCCTTCCGCCGATGATTTTTAGCTACCCAAAGAAACTACTTTGCAAGAGATAATATTTATTTGAAAAAAAAAAATAATAATAATTATTGTTGCAATAAGAAAAAAATCAATTTAATTTCTGGCACATCTCGTATTTTAACAATTTTTACGAAAAAAAATTTTTGTGTAACTTTAAAGTCTTCCCTTAAATTTTCCATAAGAAATTTAATTTCGGTCTCGTTTTACATATGCATCTATATCCATATTAAGATAAAGTCTTAATTGAGTCTTTATTTAATTATTAGTTTATTTTCATATAAATGTAGGGTTTTTATTGTAGTTAAAATTGATACTGTTAGTGTGTACCCTTGTTTATAAGAATGGGAATTTAAGGTCAAATTACTCGTACCTAAGGGAATTTTGTTCATTATATATTCTAACTTATACAATAATAAACAAAATCGATGTCATTTTATCCTTTACACAAATATGTACTTATACTATATGTATATATCAAGAAGCATTTGGGTCTCATTTGTCGGAAATTATTCTCATCTTAATGTCTTCAATTTTCAATTATTGATTATTTTTCTATTCGATAATGAAGACATAACGTGTTTTTACCTTTTAGCTTTTGATATTTTGAATTTTGATTTTATATATGAGAGAATGGATTATAGTGTTAAGTCTTAAGAATGTGTCCAAAGTTACTATGTTGATGGATGAGTTGTTTTGTGCAAATAGTTTGTAACCAAGCCCAACTAATGTATATACAATATCTCAGTTGGAAAACTGATTTAGGAAATGTCCGCAAATATCAAGATGTAATGTCGGAACCGTAACACAGGATAACAAATTAACTGAAGGTGTCAGTTCCAGAACATGATTTTGTACACCTCTTTTGCTGATTACGCACTTATTAATTAGATTAGACGATACTTCAACTATTTTACCAATTGTATACCAAAGTATATATTAAGATGCTTTCCGTATTAATTACTTTAGATATACTGGATCTTGTTTGGTTCTAATGGAGAACAACTTTAATGGTAATTAATTAAAGCTAACTTTTATATTGTAATATATTTAAAACTTTTTCCTCATATTCGACCATACCTTTTATGATTGCTATACAAATTCATTAAAGTAATTTTTTTTTTTTGGAAGTTTATTTTTTAGTTCTGAAATTGCTAATATGTAATTACTTGCAAAATAAATACCAAATTTTCCGAAAGAATTTTTTTAACGTATATTTGAAAAATTTTGCTGAAATAATTAAATATAAATTCGGTATTATGGTTGTCAAACAATTACCAATTGACAGATTCTGAGAGATGGCCCATCTAAAAATTTGTTTTATTTACCAGTTTTTAAGAGTTTCAGAGGGGTTTTTTTTTTTTTGAAATATTTTATAAATAAATAAAATTCAAACAAATAATATTCGGGAAGGAAAAATTTCGTAATTTCTGAGAAAAATTTATTGATAAGGATTTAGTCATGGTAAAGTACCCTATTATCTAAATATTCAATCTGATGTAAATGACATAAAGATCCCTTTTCTAGAACTGTTTAGAAAAAGTGATCTTTATTTTTTTATAGCATCAGCTTCAAAGTTAATCAACGGTTTGACCTCACAGAGCCTTTACACGTTCCACATTTTTATAAGTTTTCAACATTTAAGACCTTCTTTCATTCCCCCAAGAATGCTTTAAGCCACCCAAAAGCTTGTGCTCTTAATAAAAAGAGTGACTCGGATGATAAGAATCATTTTCTAGCAAAATATCCTTGATGGAGATGACTAAGTAACAGGAGTCATTGTAAGTGTCCGGAATGTCTGAACTGATAAGGAAAATTCTTTTTCTAAGCCGCTTTCAAAGACTACTTATCAGCTTCCATATAAAATCGTTGATTTTGAAATTACAAGAGTTCACACTTGTTCAATATTTTTATCAGCCTCTAAAATTGCCTTGTACCACCGTAAAACTTGTGATTTTTATAAGGAATGCTTATTATAGGTTCGTTGGAAATTTGTTCATGTCAAGCTTGAAGTTAAATACAAAATTTGTTGACAAATCGTCGCTCCGTTTTTCCTAACACACACCCTCCCCCCCCAATCTACTTTACTTATCACGTTGTATATAGTTGCGTAGTTAATTGATGAGTTTGAAGCTTGTATTGCACGTCTAGTAAGGACTTATGTATAATCGGTGAGGTAGAAAAGTATGCAGTGTTGCCACTTAAAGAAATCATTGAATTCCTCCCACACCTCGTATGACTCATCTAGAATTTGTCACATATATTTAACGGGATATATTTTATTATAGAAGTCAATGTTTATTGTTTATAACTTAGGAGGAAAATTATTCAAGATTTTAAATGAGTTGTTCCGTTTTGATAAATAATTAAATGGGCTGGAAAAAAAAGTTCAAAGAATCAATCAGTTTAATTTGTCAAAATTTTTAACATACAATTGAAAAATATCTATCAGAATCTGATAAAGTAGTTCTTATATAAAAAGAAAGATATGCATCCTCTTAGCATAATTATTTATCAATAATTTTACATAATTGTTCTTGTTACTAAAAATTGTAGTTACAGTATTTTTTTTTTTGCCAAGTCGATTTTATTTTGGCTGCATTTATATTATTTCCGGCACCTACGAGGGTCGTTCAATAAGTCCTTAGGAAATCCGAGAAATTGCGGTCGTAGTGTCGGTTTTTTTTTGTAAGTAGCATTATCGACAGGAAAGCTGTCAAAATTTCAGCTCGATCCATAGCGTAGGTTAATTTCTATCGTCGATTAAAGTTAACGACATTTATTTGTGCATAACAATGGAAACAAGCGAGTTTAGGGCTGTCATCAAACATCTCCATTTGAAAGGCTTAAGCCCGAAAGAAATCAAAACCGTTGGATGCTGGTTATGGCACATCTGCACCTGTGTTTGCGACGGTTTACAATTGAGTGAATGAATTTAAACGTGGCCGTTCATCCACAAAAGATGAACATCGTTCAGAACGCCCAGTTGAGGTGTCTACTCCTGAAATCATCGACAAAATCCACGATCTGATTTTGAACGATCGGCGAATTAAAGTGCGCGAATTAGTTGAGGCCACGGGCATATCACAAGGTACAGTCGCTTCAATTTTGCATGAAAAATTGTCTGTGAAAAAAATTTCGGCAAGGTGGGTGCCGCGTTTGCTCTCAGAGGAGAATAAGCGCAACCGTGTAGTGGACTCTGAGGCTATGTTGGCACTCTTTCATCGCAATCCTGCCGAATTCCTTCGTCAATATGTCACTGTGGACGAAACCTGGATAACTACTACACTCCAGAAACGAAGAGACAGTCATCACAGTGGATTTTCAAGGGTGAACGGGCTCTGAAGAAGGCAAAAACTGTGCCATCGGCCGGCAAGGTGATGGCCACGGTCTTTTGGGATTCGCAGGACATCATTTTTATCGACTACTTGGAAAAAGGAAAAACAATAACAGGAGCGTATTACGCGTCGTTATTGCAACGGTTGAGCGAGGAAATAAAAAAGAAACGCCCCCATCTGAAGAAGAAAAAAATCCTCTTGCATCAGGACAATGCGCGTGTGCACACCTGCGCTGTTTCCATGGTCAAAATTGTGGAATGTAGAATGGAATTGTTGCAGCATCCCGCTTATTCACCAGATTTGGCCCCGAGTAACTATTTTCTTTGCCCCAATCTGAAGAAATGGCTTGGCGGACGACGGTTCACTTCCAACGAGGACGTCATTGCTCAAACGGATGAGTATTTTGCAGAACTTCAGAAATCCTATTTTTTGGAGGGGATAAAAATTTTGGAAAAACGGTTGGAAAAGTGTATAGAGCTAAAAGGACATTATGTTGAAAAATAAAATTTTTTTTTTAAAAAACCGGTTTTTTTTATCTTTTTCTAAGGACTTATTGAACGACCCTCGTACTTATTCTGAAAATGATAATAATAAAATAGACAAATCTATCTTCCGGTATAAATAAAACATTTGCTATCAAATCTGTAATTTTGCCAAGAATTGATGTCTTATTATTTTCCTTGTTTGGTTATGTACATTTGGTGTGGGTATATATGGTAAGTATTTCTGTATTATATTCGAATGCACAGATTTTATTTTTCGATTTTATTTCTATTGATTGATTGATGTTGAATTGTTGAATGATACTTACAAGTATACTATAATAATATTCAAATATATGTGTATATACTCGCTTATATACTTACTACATTCTTATACGATTTTGTTTCTATAAAATTTCCCTATTGAGACTATCCAATATCACATTCGAGTTGTTATAGTTATTTGCATTCAAAATTCGTATTGTATCTAATAAATATTATTTTTATTTTTTGTTCACTTTATTCTTCTATATTTTCAAATAATTTGTTTCACCTAATTTTCATTCAATGTTTGGTTAGAAATTTTTACAAATAAATTGGAATTTTCCGTTTTATAGTATTTGACTACAAAAGAAATTTATCTATTTTCATCAACTAGTTTCAAATATCTACAAATATTGATTTCTAACAAATATTGGGGATTTTTCAATTTTCTCCTACAATATTCTTTCTTTTCTTATTCTTTTTTTTCTCTTAGAAATTTATTTTACATTTTCTTATGACAAATCGATTTTTATTTAATATAAAAAACTACGTCTTTTATTATATAGAGTATTTGTTGTTATTTTTTGTTATTCAAAAAAAAATATATATATATATATAATACAATTTTTTTTTTACAAGATGAAAATAGTCCTTTTATAGGGTTTTTTCTTTATTTTTGGAATATTTGGATTTGTTATTATTTGAAATTGATATTTAAGTAAATTCAATTCGTAGTTGCGAAAAATATTTTAAATGATTTTTATTAAAAATTTTGGTAATAATCTTTATAGTAAGACAAGTCCAAAGAAGATGAAAATTATGCCTAGTTAGAGAAATGTATATTTTTAAAACTTTAAATTAATCTAAGTTAAAAATTCGACTACTATTTCTGATATTAATTTTTTTTTCAAAATTACCAAAAGAAATGTACAGAAAAAAATATTTTTAAAGAAAAGCCAAACAAAATATTATAAGAACTTTCAAATTCAAAATTTAATGTGTAATATTCTAAAGTTCATTTATATTAATATTCAAACATCTGTGACAAAATTTTAACAAAACTTTATATCAGCTTTCAAGCATACTGAATAAATTGCATACCTTTTAATATCGTACAATATAAGAGGAGGACATTACTGAATATGGTCAGGCACAATAGAATCAAGTTAGAATATTTCCATAAATAAATTTTACTTAAGCCACTATAACTATGCAGTTTAAAAGAGTTCATATGGAAAAGTTTACACTAATATATTCAGTTTTATATTGTCATTTTATGCTGCAGGCTTCTTTAGATGAAATTTTCAGATTTACCAACTATTAAGCATAATTATGATTATGTGCTTGTTGTATAATTAATATATAAAATTTATTTATCCAAAATATTAATATATATAATACATTGTAATATTAGGTGAAATTTTCAAGTAATGGTAAATTTCAATATTTTGAAAATTAATATTTTAAACATTTTTTTTTCGTATCAATAAAAAATATATTTGAACTATGAAGTAATATGAATATTTCTTAATTTTTAATTTGATTGAATTTTTGTTAACAATATTCCTTATCTTATAGAGTATCTATGATATTTGTTCTATTTAAAATGTTATCTGTTTAAAGTTTTATTAAAAATAATTACACAAAATTATTACATTAAACAGAAAGTATTAGTTAATGATCTAGATTTTTTGCTACCCTTCAAATAGTCTGCATTCGGGCAATGCTAAAATGCTCATGAATTTGAGTAGAATGGTTCATTATTGTGGTGCAAAATCGTAGAACAATTCTGACACAAATCTGGCCTTACCCGGTATGCACACTCCTTTCAACACCTCATAAAGTTAGATAATATTTTTTATTTACAATTATTATTTAATGAATAATTCCGCATACTCTCAATTGATATATTTTTTTTTATGATAGTAAACTATTGTATTTAAGAAAAGAAAAACAAGCAATTCCTTTTCTTTATTTTGTAAAAATTAGTTCTCTAAAGTTTAAAAAAAATCTTCAAATGGTAATTAAATAAATGCCAAACTGACTGACCGCTTATATCAAAATTTCAATTTTTTATTCTAAATTATAATCAAATGCAATATTTTTCTTTTATAAATAAAAATTTCAAATAAAATTAGCTTTAAATATTCTTCAAGTTATAAACAATAAAAGCTCATGTATTGTCTAGACAATAATTTGATATGAAATGAGAATTTTTTTTATGTTCTTTAAAATGTTTAATATTACTAAATTTTGATAGAGAATCGATATTTATCCAAAAATAAAAGTGACTTTTCCCATATGAGACTATCGATTTTATTTATTATTTTAATCAGAACATGGATAGTAAATTTTCAATAAAAAAAATATTTTTAAATAATGAAAGGTTATTAACCTAATTAATTGAATTATTTTTGGAATTTTTGCCAAGTAATATTTTTAATGAAAATATAATATTTTATTCATAGTTGACTGAAATTTTATATTTATTATTTGTTGGTTTTTAAAAGATATTAAATTATATTGAATAGATGTAATAGCATTTACTAATAATAATAATTAAATTTCGAATAAAGAGAAGAGACTATTTTTAATTAAGAAAACCCATTTTTTTGGTATTACACAATATTAAAAATCCGCAATGATAACTATTTTAGACAATAAGAAAAATAAGTGCAAATATATTTTTTTTTTATAATTTAAAAAAGTAAATTAAATTATGAAAAAAAAATTTCAATAAAAAATAAGTTAAATAGTCAGGAATTACTGTGAATTTAATGTTAACTACAGTTTGGCAACCGCTGCTATAATTTATACTCGCAGAAATGGTGAAAATGTTTTTTTTTTTTTAAAAATTATTTGGAAAAATTGACATTAATTATTTTTCTTTAAATAAATGATTTTTTTTTTATTTACAAAAGAATATTTTTTAAAATTTTTTACCAAATTTGAATGTTTTTTATTTTAAATGGCACAGCACATGACAATGAACATAATCAATTTCTTTCCTCGGTAGCATTTTTAATATTATGGCAGAGAGAATGAAATTAAAATAAAAACTAATTTAATGTATCCTTTTGAGATTGTCTTATATTCATTTCAAAAATTCTGTTTAAAAAAATGTAATTGATTTTTAAGTAATCAAATTTGATTGTTTAGTTGTCATTGGAATTAAGTAGATTAATATTCTTATTAAATTTTACAATATTTATTATGAAAATAAAACATACTATTTATATCAAGAAGTAATAAGTATTTGGGTATGTAAGCAAAAATTAAAATATTAAAAAAATAATAGAACAATAAAATTTTACTACAAACTTTAAAAGTAAGAACTGAAATTTGTAAGGGAAAAACATGTTCAAGAAAGTTTAAGTTTTTGGTTTCTAATTTTTCCATTACGTGGTTGTGGTTTTAGTGTAAGGATAGTTTACATTACAAAAGAAACTAAAAAAGTTCAATCACGAAAATTTACCGTAAACTATAGCTTTCGTAGAATGTGAAAAACTTAAAATAACGTGCTTAAAATTTTAAGTATATTTTAACCAATATTAATGGAAAACGTTCTAGTACAATGCGAATTGTTTGAAATGTTAGTTGAAAGGATATATTCTTTTTTAGACAATATATTATACATATGTGCATGCACTAGTGATAAAAGAGAAATGTGAGAATGAAGTTCAATGCATTTTAAAACTATAATGTTTGTTGTGGGAAATTTCGTTTCAAATTAAGTTTAGTTATTTGTATTTTTAAAACTAAATGATGGTTTATCCAATTTAAGCTTTGAAAAGCATAATGAAATTAAACACATTTAAAAGTTAGAATTTGATTTTATTTTTATTTTACTTTATTGTCAAAATAAATAAAATTATATTAAAATGAGAATCAAAAGACTTTTTGAAGAATACGATTCTTTTGAGGTAATTCTTTGCCAATTTAGGGTTGTAATTCGGATATTCGTTGCAGGATATTCTGATCTTTAAGTTATGATTTCTGGATAGTTTTTTATGACAAAATCGAACGTCATCAAATTGCTCTATCTTGAAGGTTTCCACGTCCATGAAACTTTTCTCGCAATAAAGTGAAACTTTTGTGGTGTTGTATGGAAGTAAAATCTTTAAAGTATAACTAAAAAAAGTGGATAATCATACGACCGTAGAGATCAGAGTTGGTAGTAGCGGTCTCTCCTTCTATATTTTCAAAGAAATATGGGCCAATGACACCTTCAGTCCTAAACTTTGTATGCATAAAATGTCGTTTTTATATTTTGTTGTGGATATTTAGAGCCTCATATACAACAATTTTGTATATTGACGTGCTCACCAAGTAACAAATGAGCCTCATCCAAGGCCTGTTGTTTTGACAAATTTTTTACTTATATTTTTAATTTATGCTATTGTCCTAAATGATATATATATATATATATATATTTAATAGCTGTCAAACTTTATAACCCACAGCATGGATAATTGCCTATATTATTTTTAAAGAATTTTTTTCCACATAATTAAATACATGTTTCACTTAAAATAATAAGATTAAACGCAATACCTTATTTTAAATAAATTAGAATAAAATACATTTTCTCTTTGATGAAATTAATGGAACATTTTTTTTTTATCTTTAATTTTAAATCATTATCCCAATAAACATTAAAATCTAAAAGATTTCCTTATTTAATGGTATTCTCTAAATTTAATTAATTCCAGTTGATTAATATCTTATCATGATTAAGACTTTATTTAGGATTTAATCAGCCTATAGTATTTTATTTTATGGTATTAAGTATTGATACTAAGTAGCTTTTTAATGCTGAGGTTAATTAAGAAGATTTCTTATAAGCAATTTTATTTGATAGAAATTTTTGCTCATCAAAGTTTTAATTAACATAATTTTAATAGAAAATAAAATTTTCCAAAAAAAAAATATAACAAAAATAAACAAACACAAATACTTGTTGCAAATAAATGAGAGAAATTTATGTAAATTAATTTGTAGGAAATTTTTGTAAGAATCATCAATAAAAATAGATTTTTTTCTTTGTGCAAATTTCATTGTGAAATCAAGCTTTTACGGGCTTAGTAAAATTCTGTTTTATGAGAAAATTTTATAATATCTTTATGTAAGAAAATTTAATTATGCCTACAAATTTGAGATTGATCTAAAAAAAGAAAAAATAAATTGAAAATTTTTTAAGATATTTCAATTTTTTATCAATACAAAAATTGTAAGGTTTTTAAGTGAACGCTTTTTAATAGTTCAACTTTTAAATTTTTTTCAATATTATTTGTTGTATATTTTTAAATGAATATGGATTTTTTAAAACTAAATAAGGAGTTTGTAAATTTGAAAAAACAATTTTGGTGACAAAATATCTGATGAACTCCTAAACGCTAAGGTGGTTGGTCGACTGAAGATCCAGAAGTCGCACGGTGCTGGTTAACTAACGGGGCGACACACTGCATCAAACGGTTTTTCAAATAATGATGCAAGTATGGGATAATAAATCAATAATCGACGACTGATATTTTAGTATTATAACCAAAAAAATAGATATCACAGTTTGAAGCAATCATTCGTCAATATCAGAGGGGGTTTATTCCTGAACAATCAGCAACAGATCAGCTCTTCTCCCTGCGGCAGTCAATGGAAAAATTGTTGGAATATTGTCAGCTTACGTACCGTTTGTTCATTTAATTTAATGCCATCAGAGAGTTTGGTATCCCATAAAAAGTGATTAGAATGATCTTTTATACGATCATTCTAACCTGACGCTGGATAAAATTATTTGTGACTCAGAGATATGCATGAAAAATACCAGGCTTATTAAATTTACCCAGTTTTTAGCATACGTTGACGATAGAGAAGAGCTGTACGGAAGACCTTCATCACAATTGAGCCGCTGGCGGTAAATCTGAGACTACACATAAATAAAGACAAAATGAAGTATATGGTGGCAGCATCTGCGTCAAAGAAATGACCTATTAGCACTTATCACATACAGATAGGAGATTATAGCTTTAAAAGAGTTAAATCATTCTCCTATTTGGAGTGAAGAATCGCAGCTGATAAAAACATGGAGAACGAAAAACGTACACGGCTGCTGGCATCTAACAAAGCCTCCTTCGGCCAGTCTAAATTATTTCGCTAGAAAATTCTGCCTATAACATCGAAGTTAGTGCTGTACAGGACACTAGTCTTACCAGTCCTCATATGGTTCCCCATTGCAAAAAAGCGAAAACCATCAAAAATATAAGGATGATCCTTGGCAGAGTTCTTTGGCCCTGAAACCTATTTAACGCCGAGACCGTCCAGTTGTGGATAAAATTAATCTTAATAGGCTGCGGTGTACTAGAACCTTAAGAAAGATCCTGCGCGGAAAGTCTACAGTGGCTTTATCTAAGATCTCAGAAGACGAGGTAGGTCCTGCTTTTTTTTAGAATCCACTTGTGCTAAGAAATATTGGAATATCCTTATAATGATGATTTTTTTATATCGAACGTGTGAAAATATTTAAATTTGATAAAGGGGGTGGAGCGACATTGTTATTCAGGACCCCAAAAACATGCTAGATTTCTTTTCTTTAGCATTCCTAGACCAGACTCCCGCTTGATAATGATGATGAAAATATTTCATACTTTTAAATAATAGAATTTTCTGAACAAAAACAAATTATCCCAATATTTAAAAATGTCTGAAAATTCATTTATTTTTCTTATAACTTAAAAAAAAATGAATCAATTTAAATACTCTATAAAATATGTATGAACTAAATTTTTCCATATCGTTTAATATTATTTAAAAAGAAAATGTCATTTTAATGAAGTGGTTCAAAAGAGTTACCAACCCCAAAAATCTTCTCAATCAGGATTATTATTTATTTAATATTGTAGTTTCTTCTCTTTATAACTACGATTAAACTATGTATAAGCCATATATGCCCATATGTATATTATTATAAAAAAAAGACATCTTTTTCTATGACTTATTTACGATAGTTACAAAGGGAAGAAAAATAATGATATCATCTTAAATCTTTTATTTTCCCTTTTATAAAGTATTTATATTCCTTGGCAGAATTATATTTTTCAATCAATTTATTTGAAGAATTATAGATGATGTCTTATCGTGGGATGAGAATATACACATATTTGTATGTGCACGTAAATATAAGTGCAATAAATACGGATCTTATATGTACATACTCGTATGTGTAGAATATAACATTTTTATCAAGTTGAATCTATGAAATCTTTCCACATGTGTGAACATTGGTAATGGTAGACGTTAGGATGAGATTTAGATCCATACGTTTAGATGGCAATACGAATGGATATGGATTGGTATACAACTGAGAATATATGAATTATTATTTCTTTTAATATTTTCAAGATGAAGACCTATTTTTCAGATTTTCCAAAGTGTCATCCCCAACAGTAATGATACACGATAAATTTGATGGCACTAATCCGTTCTTGGCAGTTTTCCACTTTTATTTTCGTTTCGTCCTTTCTCACTTCGATTATAATGCTTTATTATTATTTTGAGTATATATGACAATTTGTATATACCTATCTATGTACGTGTGTGTATGATTGTTATAAAAAAAAAAAAAAAATTTACTTTTTCTTTTGTTCCTTTTCCTTTCAATTCCTTTCATTTGCCCACCCGTACCATATATTTCTTTTAATAAATTATTTTTTTTTTATATTCCATTTTATTATTATATAAATATTATTTTTTTTTTTTGCTCGTTTCCTATGTCCTTCAGTTAAGAATACTTTTGTGCCATCCTGTTTGTTTCAAGTTTAATTTTTAGCACACTTAATAACAGAAAACACTTCTTTTTTTGTTGTTGTTGTTGTTGTTGTTATATGAGCACATCTATATGTATGTACGGTTAAATATAGAACTCTCTATGTCTATTATCCTGCCAACAATATAGACTATCGTATATGAGACTGCTATTGTATCACCCCTATTTACTCTTATCTACCTACTTTTATTTAGTACCTATAAATACCCCTTTTGGCCCTTCTACCCCCGCTCCGAAAACTTATTTTACTTTGGCAGCATATATAATATGAAATTTCCAAAAGCTTCGACCCTAGAAATAAATACTCAAAAACAAACTCCGAAACTCTGAACTCCTAAAAACAAGACAACAGAGAGTTTGCTTGTCTCTGGACCAACAGCATCTATAAGGATCATATTATATGCGGCCATAATAAATCATTATCATCTCTGTAATAATGGCTTTCAACTCATAGGTGGGTATAGTATATGCCTTTGCCTTTACGCTTATAATTTATTTGAGCCTTTTTTGTGCTCATTTTTTAGCCATTATTCACACGTAAGAATTTTTTTTCTTTATATTGTATATTGTTTTTTTTTCTCGCATTGCCATTCCTATTATTGTTCATATTAATACTATTCTTATTGGCCTTAGTGGTGTATATCCATAGTCTTTTATATATATAAAATATAAGCAATAATAAAATAATAAAAAAAAATCTAGCAAAGAAGAATTTTTTTGATCCTTTTTCTATTTTGTTCTTCTTTTAATTTGATCTAAGCTTCTTTTTCAGTATATGTACAAGTATTTTTGTACATAAATATTTAAGCCCTTATAAGAGTCTTGTATATGCTTGTAAGTATTCATTGGGTATAATTCATAGAGAGCAGATTTGGGTTTAAACGTATTCAACCAATTATATGCAGACATTTCCGTTTCGAGTTTTTGCAAAAGTGCGCTTATTGTATTCAATTTCAATTTATTTTCCACTTTTGGTTTTTATCATTTCTCATTAATTTATCGTTACTTTATTTATTGTAATTTCTTTTTGATTTTATTCTATATTATAATAATTTTTTTACAATTTCTTATTATATATTTTATAATCTTATTAGTAATTTTTCTTCTTTCCTGTTCGGAAATAAAACTGAGTTGGAAATAATCTATATAAAATTTAATAATTTCACTTTTCATTTTAGTACTTACGTACTCACTCGTAAAATAGATAATTTTTGGACTATAAAACAAATACAAAAAAGTTAGTATAAAATTATAATAAAAACAATGTTTTCTTTTTCTTTAATTAATTTTAACATTTACAATTAAAGAAAAGAAAATCTTATTAAATTGCAAGGAGTAAATTTTTCTTTATGAATACAATTTTTATGAATAGAATGTCATAAAATTATTATCTGAAATTTAATCTAGTTGATGGGCGAATTTTTTTCTTCAAGTCTTAATATTTTATAAGATTCAATTTACTTTATTTGAAATTATCTATGATCGCTTTGTTATCATCATTGAATTTTTTATAAGTATTCTTATTACCGTCAAAATGAATAAAATTATTTGTGATCTTAAAATTTACATAGCTTTTGGATTTTTTCATAAAAGGTTATTTTTGTGTCGGGGACATTTTTAGTAATATTTATAATGTAATAGTTATTCTTTGTGGTATGAAAACTGAGACAACTAAAGGACACGTTTAGTTAATAATAAGATTTGTACTCTAAATCATTGTGATTGACACCCGCATAAGAAGGGTGCTTTTTCCAAAAATATTTTGTTTTCATTATCAACCATCTATGTTAGCCCAGTGATGGCTTACTAATTCTGGCGGGTACCAATTTGGGACCTACGTCCTACTATAATAAATATAGGTTCTTCCTTATCAACTTTATGTGTTTTTTGTCATTATTATGTGAAGCACAGTTTAACCATGATTCTCTCTTCCAGTAAAGAATGCTTGTCTACCACGTGTGGCAAGAACGAGATTGACCGTTTTTATGCAATCTTTCCATTTTATTTTTATAGATTAATGATTTTCTTTAAAGGATTTTTTCTAGTAGTGCTGGAAGTTTTCAACTAGAATCGCCTACAGCTTATCGGGTATAATACTTTGGTTGTCATCGACAGTAGTAAAATAATGTCCTCTTAAGTGTTTTTTGATCTTAAGGAACAAACAAGTAATATGCGCTTATATCAGGTGAAAAGAGGTTCGGGGGAATCATAAAAATCTCTTTTTTATACAAAAAAAAAATGGATAGGGATGACCGGCATTTCTTAGCCTTTAAAAATATTCTTTATAAAATATATTTTTTTTATATTTACTTAATTTTTCGATAAAGGCTTATCCTTTAAGCGTGCTCTCAAAAAATGCTTTCTGCCACCAAAAAGAACAAAAACGATTCAGCTTTAGAGGAGAATACTCCAGTATCCAACAAACAAGAGATTATATTGTAACTGTCCAGATATCTATCTAGACTTATCAAATGCCTTTCACAATGTCTAGAGCACTTTGGCTTACTCTGGAGATGAAAACAATTCCGTTTTAAGTGGATTAATATCTGATATGACAATCATACCACTCACAACGATATTTTCAAGCATCTTTGAGTTTTGAATACTCCCAAATATCTGCTTTATTTGTCAGTGTTCCTCAGGGTAGTATTCTTGATCCTATCCTGTATATTTTATATATAGTTTCGATATACCTACGTGTCCTAATATCTTCCCTGCAACTTACGCAGACGACGCAAGTTACGAAAATTCTCTCTCTGCCTCTAATATTTTACAAAGCTACATTTTTAAAAAACTCTAAAGCTGGTTCTGGAAGTAGAGAATAAAATCAAACAAACCAAACTGCATTCACATAAATTATTCTCTTTGTACTGAACCATAGCTCTTCATAAACCTTAATAGCATTAAAATTCCTAAAAAAGTGCAAGTGACTTACTTAGGACTACATCTTGACAAATAATTAACCAGGTAACCATATAATAGACTCAAATCCATTTTATCAAAAATTCTTCATAAAATTGTGAATCATCTACGTTCCCGTTGCATATGAACTAGCAGTTTCTCGTTATAAATAGTTTCATGCCCGTTGACACCCCTCAACGATTAAATCAATAATAGCCACGAGACTTTCTCAGATAATGAATAGTTGGAATATACATAAAAATTATGTTTTTTTTTTTTAAATATACAAAAAATTAAAAATCCAGAATTTTCTAGGATATATAAAAATTGATTAAGTATAAATTTTGAAAAGTTTCAGATGTTGGCCGCGACCATGCAAAACGTTTTGAGACTTAGAAAAAAATTGTTTCACTTCTTAAACTTTGTATTGTATAATTCCACTAATTTTTGTAAATTAATTATTATTTGCACATAGAAAAAAATTTTTTATTATTAAATATTTTTAAAATTAAAAACGTTTTTTTTTATTTATTTCTTATCAACAGGACTATTTATGATCTTCTAATATCATTTTTGAATAACTTATTAAGCCGCACTTAAATTGATAAAAACTAAGTCAAATATTTATTATTTTTATATTCGATCATTAAATATATAGCTTATTATAGAGTGTACACATATTATAAAAGCTATCATATTAAGTATATTATAAATGGTCGTTTGTTACCTTTTATTAAATCGTTATCAACGAGTAAAAATTGAATATTTTCTTTTTTTTTGTTGTTCAAAGATAATGTTAAATTTTTATTTTATTAAACTATAAAAGTTTATTTCGAATGCATCTAAATTTATTTAGGTTTCATCACTTGAAATGGAATCTTTCATGTTTTGGAATTTTCCAATTTCAACGTGTCGATTTCGATTTGAAGTAAATTGAAACCCAAGCTATAAAAATGCACTAATAAAGTTCAAGTTGTGATAAAAAGAAAATTTATTTTCATATAAAAATAAAAATTCTGTTAATAATACTTTACTACCTCTCTCTGTTCATGTAAATTTTTCGTTTTTTTTTTTTTTGCAATTTTCTCTCTTCTATTTAGTAGGAAAATTTCTCTGTTGATGAGGTTTTTTTTTGCTGCTTGGTTTCATTTGTATTGTAGTATGGATTTTTTTTTTGTTATTTTTATTATTTTTATTCCACCCGCTAACGATAGATTGTTAAGTGGTAGAAAGAATGAATATTTTTATATGGTAGGAATATTGAGGCTTCACAAATTCTAGAAAGAAAACATGAACAAAACAGCAAAATCAATAATATGAGGTGACAATAAAAGAATTCAATTTGAAGCCACGATAAGCGTTGTTCAGAAGAGGTGATTTCCTGGCGTTTGGCATACATTTTTTATGGAACCGATTTGCATGCATTCCGAATGGTATCGTTGGTATCCTCACCATTTTCGAGTTGAACAGAATTTTTTTTGGTAAGGATTCTATTCAGATTTCATGGTGGTGGTTTGCTGGCTTAACTTAAAACCTTCCATCGATAGGAATTGCCCAAATTGTTTCGTCTGTTCAACTCTTTTTAACACAAGCGAAATACTGCATTTTTCAGTTAGATTGTATAACTTTACTCGCATTGGTGCTGCTTTACCGCAAGGATATCTACAGTTAAGCTGAATGGTTATATGGTCATCATATACTCGTATATATGTATATGGATAAGTTAAATACAAGAACTAACTATGAAAATATATGCTCGCTGTATGAACAAAACTGAATCAAATAGAAGTGAGTGAACCAAACCAGATGGTAGTGTTACTGAGTAGAACTTCGAAATGACAATCTGCAGCGAAAATCTGATAAGATATTAAGTAAAGCTGGAATTTTCGCATTTCGTGCAAAAACTTTCAAAAATTCATATTGCCAAAAGCATTTTATAACATGGAAACGAATCAGTAGAAAAACTAAGTGTAGACAAAAAAAAAAACATAATATGAAAAGAAGAATAAAATCATATTGATATAAATTGATAAAAGGAATATAGCCAGATGTTCATTTTATAGAAATTCTATATCGATTGAAAGTTTCCTTTTTCATAAAGCAGGTATATTTTTTGAAGTAAAATTTATTATTAATAATATGAAGAGGCAAACAGTATTATTACTTTTTCCTTTTATATAATACTCCCAGAAGTACTCGACATAACAATGAATAAAAAATTTGCAAAAAAAAATATCTTTATTTCTTAACACAGTCTCCGTTTAGTTCGAGACACTTTTTTCCCAGCGATGTTCAATACCTTCGATACCCTGTTTATAGTAAAAATAGTCGAGCTCCTCAAAATATCCATTTAACGCAGACTCCACCTTTTCATTGTTGAAAAATCTTTTACCGCCGAGTCATTTTTTTCAAGTTTGGAAAGAGAAAATTATCCAAGAGAGCTAAATCTGGTGAATAGTATACGTAGAGATGCAATTAGGATTTTAAATCATTGATTTTGACCATCGCAATAGCGGATGTGTGCACTGGTGCATTGTTTTGATGCAACAACACTTATTTTTTTCGCCAAATGCGGTCGGTTTTTCTTGATTTCATCACTCAAACTCTGCAATAAGTTCGCATAATATTTCCCATTCCTTTTTGAAAATTAACAATGAAAATTATTGCACGCGCATCACAAAAAAACTGACGTTATGACCTTGCCAGCAGATGTAACTCTCACCGCCTACTTTGGAGGCAGCAATTCATTCGTTTTATTCCATTATTTTGATTGTTCCTTTATCTCAGATGTAAATTAATGGACCCATGTTTCATCAATAATTTTTTCGTTGATAAAAAATATCCTCATGACACTGTTTATGTTGAGCAAATTTGTGAGCACAACTTTCTGATGTTTAAATTTTCGGTCAATATACGTTATACAATACTTTTTGAAATCCCTTCTTTCAGTTGACGATCATCCAACACCATTTTGTGAAATTTCTTCACCATTTATGGCGTGTGCACCTCATATACGCAACTACTGCGATATGCGTCTTGAGAGCTCACACGGCCTCGTTTAAACTCTGCCACTCAATTTATTGTTGTAAGCAAAGAAGCAGACTCTTCCAGAGTAAAGCCGTTTAGCTCAGCTTTGATATTGATTAGACTGACAACTTTCAAATGAAAGTATTGTATTACATAAGGAGGACCAATTTTTCCATATTAACAAATTGACTGTGAGCATTCATTATTAATGGATGTTAAACAAATCCCATTAAAATTTTTAATCTTTATAATGTTGTTACTTTCGCCCATAGTAATTTTGTTCAAATAACAACCGCTATTTATAGGTCAGGTCGAGTACTTCTCGAACAACCCCCGAATTTTATATAATAAAAAATAATATGTATGCACTAATTTTTTCCATATCGCTCAATATTATTTTTAAAAAATGCCATTTTAATAAATGGGTGTAAAAGAGTTACGAATCCCAAAAATCTTCTCAATCAGGATTATTATTTATTTATATAGTAATTTTGTTCAATCAAAAACCGCCATTTATACTTCAGGTCGGCTACTTCTCGAACTACCCTTGCATTTTATACAATTAGTAATAAATAGAGAAAAAAAAAACAAATTTGAAAATATAAAATTTTTTTGTAAAATTATAATTAAAACTAGTTTCAAATCAATAAATCGAATACATAAAAACCTATCCCATTAGTAGGTTTTTATGTATTCGATTTATTGATTGGTCCTACGATTATCAACGATAATCAGAAAGTGTTCATTTAAAGAACGTGACTCCAATAATATTAAAAGATAGTCTATGTACATTTCCTGAGCACCTAATTAATACTTATTGTAATAAGGCAGGCAAATGTGAATTCTGAAAAATTAACTGATTTACAAGAATCAGTTTTTTCTCCCTAACCTATCAACTCTACAAGAATCTGTAGTAAAAACACCTGACAAAGAAAATTTACCATTATTAATATTAGATCATCATAGAAAATTTATTAGTTATATTATATTAAGACAAATACGAACAAAAAAAACAAACAACAAATAATAATTGTCATAAGGGTTGTGAAATTTTTTATTTGAAATAGTTCAAGTTGAAAATGGTTACAATACACATTAGCTTAGTGCAGCGCCATTCTTAAAGAATACTGAAAGATTACAAAAGTACGTGTTAATTTATTTCTAATTGGTAACTTTTTGAAAAGATGTCCTGTTGCTTCGTCTTGCTATGTGACATTACTTTGCCGAATGGGAATATTCGTATACGGGATTTTGTTCTTTTGTTCAATGAGTACATCTAGACATCAATTATAGTGCTCAGCCAGATCCTTTCAGTTTAAATCGGATGCACAAAGTGTTAAACGCTTAAGAACACTTTCATTGTTTTATGCAACTCAACACGTTGTATTCATACTTTTAGCACAAACAACTATAGAGTACTTCTAGATACTGTATTGTTGATAATTGGAAAAAGTTAACAACTAACAACTTTGTGGATTGTTAAAAAAATTTTTTTTATAGATATTTCCATTGAGGATATTTTTATCTGATTTATAGAAAATTATTGGAGGAGAAAATTTATTTGTGGTAATTTTATAATGATTTGTTTATATCTTAATTAAATAAAAATAAAAAAAAATATAAAAAATAATATAATTTTTTAGGAAAGGGAGGTGGTGAAATTAACATCACCCAATCTCGATATTTGTATGTCCTGGGAATTTTTCGTTTAGTAATCATGTGGCTGTGGCTCTCAAAATTATCAATTACCAATACGGCCATATCGCTCAAAATTAACGGTAATGATCTTTCGAGTCAATGACACCTTCAGACCAAAATATACTCATCGTACAGTCACTTTTCGGACATATAAAATGTCTTGTTCATAGTTACTTGTGGCTTTTTAGAGCCCCATTTCATAGACGTATCCACTCATAGCTGAAGAAACTTTTTTTTTCCAAATATGACCACCTAAACCACCAATGGTTATATTTTCTGATTATACTATGGTAAGTCAAACGATCGCAAATATTTGACTAACAAGTATTATATTTTTTTTTATTCATTTTTGAAAGCTGTCAAAATATAAGGTCATATTTTCTAAACCACATAAAATAGTAAACTCGGTTTTTAAAAAAAAAAAAAAAAAACTATTATCTAAAATTCGTAAGAAAAATAAAGATTCAATTAGGAAACGGTCAGTTAAAAACTTCTAAAGTTAACAAACCTATTTGGCAACCAAGAAAGTTTTTTCGAATAGAAAAAGGACTCCGCATAAGTCTTCATCTTATATTGAAACTAAGTAGAACCGGTGAGACGAGGTTTTTTGAAACACTGGGTCAGTCGTTAGTTAAAAACTGCAAAAGTAAATAAATCCACTTGAGAACTAGCGATTTAATATTATTGTAAGAATAACGCGAATATAACTTTTTATAACGATCGAAAGGACACAGAAGCGGTATTCTGAATTTTGCGAAGGATTTTTCACTGGACAGATTGGTTACGATGAGACTTGTAAGGTCTGCCAGAACCCCATACTTCGACAGGCCGTACATACGGATCAGTTTAAGTATAGTAAGTAATTTGCTGTCAGTTGAAAAACTTTGCACGTGTGATCAACAGTCTATGTGTAGGTAATCGAGTCCTTTTGATTTAATACGAGGGTCATTAAATAAGTCCTTAGAAAATCCAATAAATTGCGCTCGTAGTGTCGGTAAAGATTTTTTTGTAAGTAGCATTATCTACAGGAAAGCTGTCAAAATTTCAGCTCAATCCATAGCGTAGGTCAATTTCTATCGTCGATTAAAGTTAACGACATTTATTTGTGCATAACAATGGAAACAAGCGAGTTTAGGGCTATCATCAAACATCTCCATTTGAAAGGCTTAAGCCCGAAAGAAATCAAAGCCGAGTTGGATGCAGTTCATGGCACATCTGCACCTGTGTTTGCGACTGTTTACAATTGGGGTGAATGAATTTAAACGTGGCCGTTCATCCACAAAAGATGAACATCGTTCAGGACGCCCAGTTGAGGTGTCTACTCCTGAAATCATCGACAAAATCCACGATCTGATTTTGAACGATTGGCGAATTAAAGTGCGCGAATAAGTTGAGGCCACGGGCATATCACAAGGTACAGTCGCTTCAACTTTGCATGAAAAATTGTCTGTGAAAAAAATTTCGGCAAGATGGGTGCCGCGTTTGGTCTCAGAGGAGAATAAGCGCAATAGTGTAGTGGACTCTGAGGCTATGTTGGCACTCTTTCATCGCAATCCTGCTGAATTCCTTCGTCGATATGTCACTGTGGACGAAACCTGGATACACTACTACACTCCAGAAACGAAGAGACAGTCATCACAGTTGATTTTCAAGGGTGAACAGGCTCCGAAGAAGGCAAAAACTGTGCCATCGGCCAACAAGGTGATGGCCACGGTCTTTTGGGATTCGCAGGGCATCATTTTTATCGACCACTTGGAAAAAGGAAAAACAATAACAGGAGCGTATTACGCGTCGTTATTGCAGCGGTTGAGCGAGGAAATCAAAGAGAAACGCCCCCATCTGAAGAAGAAAAAAATCCTCTTGCATCAGGACAATGCGCGTGTGAACACCTGCGCTGTTTCCATGGCCAAAATTGTAGAATTGAGAATGGAATTGTTGCAGCATCCCACTTATGCACCAGATTTGGCCCCGAGTGACTATTTTCTTTTCCACAATCTGAAGAAATGGCTTGGCGGACGACGGTTCACTTCCAACGAGGACGTCATTGCTCAAACGGATGAGTATTTTGCAGAACTTCCGAAATCCTATTTTTTGGAGGGGATAAAAATTTTGGAAAAACGGTTGGAAAAGTGTATAGAGCTAAAAGGAGATTATGTTGAAAAATAAAAAATAAAAATTTAAAAAAAACAGTTTTTTTCCATCTTTTTCTAAGGACTTATTGAGCGACCCTCGTATATGATTTCCAAGCTAATCGTTTACTCAAGCTATTAGTCCTAAATATCGTTTTCTGATATTTTTTTTGAGAATTTATACTGTCCTTAAAGTTTATCGATAGAATATATTCAAAAATCCCATCAAAAGATTAGATGCTCGTATTTTTTGTTAATTATATTTTTTCAACAAAAAAAAAATTCTTTTGATATCCGATAAGAACTTCAATTGAATGTAATTAGTTTAAATTAATTTTCGTTTTGACTAAAGAATTATTTACTTATTAATACGCCTAATTACGAAAAAGTTGCGACAAATTAAAAGTAGTAATATGAGTAAATTTGATGTTTTGAGAATAGATAGAAAATATAATACAAGAAGAAGTGATGTTTAATGGTGAAAGACACCCAACGTCGTTGAGAAATTAACAAAGTTTACTGAAATTAACAAATTAATCAAAGATGTTCTATCTGGTAATATGACACGTAGCTCATCTTTATCATACAAGAACTGAAAGCTGGAGCTAACAGCACGAACCTGAGTTCTGAATCAAAAACTAAAAGTTGCTGTAAACTAGGGGATGCGACAGATACTGAAGTAAATTGGTAAGAAGATGGCACTGAATTAATACGCTTTCATTAACAACCGAGTTCATAATTATTCTTGCGGTTTTGGTGCAACACCAAACTTTGCTGGCTGACTTGCTTTTCAATGTATGCGTGTATATAGCTACTTAATTGGACGTACGAGTATGGTAAATAACAGTTGTTCGATAGTATGTGTACAGCAATAGTAAACAATATTCGTCGAATTGACTTCGAGTACGGGGATGATAATACTTCGATCCAGGACTTGGTTATAATAGGAACGACCGTATTCTTAGAACTTAATTTTCTAGAAATACATCGAATGGCATTTGTAAATGTTGCCAGAAATGAAAAAGGAAAAACCGTTAATGTTCGGAACAATCTGTTTTTGACAATCCCGGACAACGTGTACACCTATTTTATGAAGATATCAAATAAAATGTACGCACACATCTCACGTTAATACGAGCATTCGTACAACTAATTTTCCCCAGTTACCATTGTGTTGAAATTCTATTTCCTCGTCAGTTTTTCTTCAAATCCTTTTTTACTCCCTATTCTTTTAAAATGGAAATTATCAGATATTTATATTTAAAATGTGCTGTATTTAAACAAAAACTAAAAATTAAATCGAAAATTAAGCTTTCATGGATAATTCGATATAAAAAAACACACACACACATACAATTATTTTACACGTGCATATATCTGTATACCAACCCTACATGTAAATAGTTATTGGAACTGAAGGGAGCGGGACAGGGGTAAGTTGGGAAAAAGACTTATATTCACCTTAAAGTCATACGCAAACGGTATAAATAGAAAATGGATAAAAACGCAACGACACCAAACAATAAATTTGTAACAGACACATTTGGGGATGGAGAGTTCCATTTGGGAAAATTCAGTCTGGGGGTCTATTCATGTATTCGAAGTTTGGTCCCTTATAGTCGTAACATCCACTCTCTGTTAAGTGACCGACCCCCCCCCCCCCCTCCACAATGCAATTGGACTGAACGACTAGACTTCAATTATTAACATAACTTTGTGAATACTTCTTGGTAGCTTCCTGTTTTTGAATCTTTGGTAGTTGGTTTTTATGTGACGATATGGGCTGCCAGTACAACAGTGCCCATATTAGGATCAGCAGTTGTTTGCTGTGGACGTGTATCTACGCTAGGATTTTGCTTACTCGTACTTACTATTCGCCTAGATTTAGGTAGCCTTGTGGTGTTTTTTCGCCCTCCTGTTCCACTGAGTGCCATGTAAGTTCTGTACTGATATTATTTATTTATTTAGCTTCATTTGTACAAGTGTACACCTACATTCCTATACTTATATCCATATGTAGGTAAGTTAACATGGGCTAACGTCTATCGGTGACTATATAGTTTCCAAATCGTAAACTTGTACGGTTTTCAATTTGAAAGTCAAATGAGAGAAGAAATTATAAATTCTTCAGCTTGTTGTTGAATTGTATCCGCTGCTCCATAGTGCAGGTAGGGTGGCACTTCACATCTCTTAGAATTTAGCTTGAGTTCGTGTCTCTGAGGTCCCAGAAAAAAAAAGTTAACTACCAAACTGAATCTATTCTCGTATGGGCTACTCTTACCCTCCAATGGTTCTCTGGCGTCCAATGGCCAACTATTGTACACCTTCGGGTGGTTAGCATTGCATTTTCATAGATCTTACATTCGTCCAGTGCGCTGATGTTGACTTAAAATTTTAATGCATTTACATAAATATGTATGCGTATCTTATTTTACTTGCGATCCTGTAAATAAACTCGTACAATTTATTCTTCTCTGGCCAATCTGATTCTAGAGTATGCATATTCCCTCGAAAAATGTTGATATTTTCTAATGCACTTTCGGGAACTTTCTACTGAATAATTATCCTTGTTCTGATTCTATTCCACTTACATTACTTTTCTATCCTTGCTATTTACCTGTTATAAATTCATTATAATATGAACTATGGGAATATGGTTATTTAATGGTAGGATGCAGGGGGGTGGGGTCAGTTGAGATTGTGTGCTTCTTCCGTAAGGCAAAGAATTAAGGAAACTATTTTTGAAAATGCTTCTTGTTAAAGTTAAATGAAACTTATACCTAGACCGATGAAATAACCTTAACCAACACAACCAACCGAACACCCCCCCTCCCCCCACAAAACATAATACGTATTTTCACTTTTTTCTTACATTTAATATTTTATTATGAATTTGTTGTTTTCAGATCGTAATTGAATTTTATTATTTGAATTATGAAAGTTTTATTGTTTCCTGTTTGTTTCATTTCAGAAATTTCCTCAAGAATTCAAGGAATTATGCATTTATTTAGAAGAATATATATAAGAAAATAACCATTCCCAATTATAGGTAAGGAAAGGTAATTTTTTATAGTTTTTTTTTTTTTTTTGGACGAATTTAATTTTTCTTCAATTAATATTAATACTTTCCGTATAAGAAATTTATACAAATTAGATTGATTAAATAAATATAAACAACTAAATCTTGTTTAGATTAACAACTAAATCCTATAACAAAAGCGTGACGCCAAAAATTTTGAACGAGAGCCAGATCAAGAGCCAGGTAATACGTTTATGCCAGTTTCTAAGAGCTAATTAATGCATATATATATATATAACCGATTTTGAGAACTATATTATATACATATACCAGTTTTCGTGAACCAGTCAATTAATATAGGGTAGTTTTTAAAATTTTTCTTGTTTTAACGACAAACAGTTAAAAAAAAAATTCACAATAATAAAAATATACAATATTTATAATATTAATTTGATTTGATTTAAATTTACCATTTGATATGCTGGATTAAATACCTACTAAAAATAATTGTGGTGATTCTGCTGTAGCCAAAATTAATTAAAAAATCTAGGAATTATTATGATATAAGCTACTATATCCGCGAAAAACATGTTGGTATATATTGTCGCCATAACTCATTTTGATGGATTTTTCATTGAATCTAGTTTTTATGAGAATCTCTTGCAATGAAACGTCTATAATTTGTATGTAATAGCATTGTTACTAAACAGCGTCCCATTAGAAAGTAAGACTACTCTCAGTGGAAACGTTTCAACAATTCTGAAATATAGAAAAAATTAACAGAAAAAGAAAACATGGCAGATGTGCAGTATTTTTTGGAGCAATCTTTTCTTGAAAAATACACAACTTTTAACAATGATAATAAAGAATGGTTTCCTTTACCAAAAGAAAATCGATCACCTACACTTCTCTCGAGCATCAAACTTCAATTTGCAATATTATTCGACAGAAATGTAGTGCCAAAACACTGCCAGTTCTGGCCACATTTGAGTATTTTTTTACGAATGAAATTACCGATTTTAGTGCACGTAGAATACTACCAAAATAACATATCACCAAAATTAGTAAATTTGTGTATATTCCCATTATGTCTGACACAAATAATTCTTAAACCGATCACTCTACTGATATCTGTATACACTTTGTATGAATAATATAGATTTTGATGCATTCTCAGCTAAAAAGGCAAGTCAGGTTGTGAATGCCTTAGCCCCAAGATCATGCCTAACTATGGAGGGACCAGAAAGAGTCAATGCAGGCTTCTATCCACAGTCATCAGCTATATGATACTCTACGCAGCCGCTATTTGGGTAAAATCTGTGGTGCCGGAAACGTACAAGCGTCAGATAATGACGGTATATCGATGAAGCGCATTTCGAGTCTCGGAAGCATTCCGTACTGGCTCGTATGACGCTGCCTGTAATATCACTAACATGCCATCAATTGAGCTTTTGGTGGATTAAAGAACCAGAATATATCATCGACGACGTGAGGGAAATAAAATCCTTCAGTTCTGCGCGAGGGCAGCACTACTGGTATTTATCGTTTACGTAGTCACATCCAACGGAAGAGGCCATGGAGAAGTAGAGCACTACTTATGGACCAATTCTACACAGGACATGAGTGTTTCAGGGCATGTATTTATTGCTTTAAGGTGGTTGTTGGTGCGACATTCACTAAATATTAGCTCACAAGCGAATATGAGGAACATGTGTTGTTCCAGTTTTCACGCTTTACCAGAGAAAGGAAGTGAATGGAGAAAATAATCGGTGAAAGATTGTCCTAGAAGGGTATCGTTGCACATATGATAACATCGTAGTCATGTTGGGGTGCAGTCGATGAATAGACAAAAGAAGCTCCATCATAAAAAAAGAACCAGAAAAAAGTACCGTAAAAGGTAATTCGCTTAATACAAGTCTACTCCTCATGAAGTAATACTTAACGAAGGTCCTTTGAGGAGTTATATTTAAAGAATAGGGACGTACAACGCCCACACACTATAGGGATGGGTCTTTAAAAGATTTTCCATTACTAAATTGTATTCTTTATAATATTTTTTTACTCATTTAGCATGAATCCTGTTTTGAATTTACATGGGCTACCCAGATACCCGGTTATTGAGCATAATTTAAATTCTATTTTTATATAAGCTATCAAAAAAAATAATCATGATGTCCAATAAGGATCTGTTAGGATTTTAATTTCTTTTATCATACAATACTAATAACGAGGATATTCTCGGGTAACCAGTTATTAATAGAAGCATTTTAAATTGGTAAATAAATTTTTGTTAAATTTATTAAAAATAATATTTAATTTATAAAAACCGAAAAACAAAAAAGGTTTTAAGGAAAATATTTTATAGATTTTTGTGTTTTCAAAATATACTTGTTGTCAAGGAATTTATTGGTAATTTGTTATGATAACATTTCGAAATATATATGCATACGAGTTTTATAGGATAATTTATTTATTTCGAATAGTAAATTTTGTTAAAGGTTTTCGAAAATAGTAGTGCATAAACAGACAGGATTTCGATAGTAAGTAAGTCATTGCAAATATCAACTGATACATTTGACCGTATTCTGAATCAATTTTGTAATTGATTTTATTAGTTAACGAGTAAATAACATAATTTTCTATAGTATTAATTGTTATTAATGCCGCACAGACTACATACGAGTACGTATATATGCACAAGGATAGCCGGAATTAATAATTAATATTTGCATGCACTTATGTGACATGATTTTCTTATATAAATATTAATCGGATATATTTATTAGCATATATACAGGAAATAAATAAACTTATTCCAATACGAGTACTTGTATATTCCAATGTCTAAGGAAGTTTGTTTATAGATCTGTCGAATTATCTATCAAATATACTACGTACGAATAGCTCATATCGTATACAAATTTGTTAATGTGTTTATGACTTACGAGTATTCGTCTACCCAAATAAGGATGAGCCTATTTGTGGGGATGTTTCTGGGCAAATGGTAATTTTACTTTTCGCCATCGACTGGAAATCAAATCCGTGTAGAGCAAATATCTTGTGAAAATAGTTAATATTTGAATGGATCCATGGATAAAATTATTATCATTTCATATGCAATTACGTATGTTAACTTGCCTGGATATATTCATAGAGCCTTAAAAGTATATTTTCTTAAGTTTATCGGAAATGAAACGTTGTTAACTTGAGATATAAACGAATTGTCTAATAAATTTGTTTTTAATTTTTTTAATTTTTATTAAAACTTTATTTATAAAGTCAAAGATTTTATAATTTTTTCTTCCAAAAAATTCATCCTTTGTCGTTGATATTCTATTATTATTTTTGAAAAAAAAATTCAAAAGGTTTTATTAAGAAGCTAGTGAAAAAATTAAAGGTAATTAATTAATAAAAACAAAATATTGGAATGCTCTGGTATAGAGTTACAATGATGAATTTTTTAGGGGTTAAATGTGTGGATTATTTTTTTTGGTTGTCTTAAAGTAGTTACCCTTAGATTAAAAAATATCTGGTCAGATTTCCGTCTATGTATACGCAATTTTGTGGTACAATTATTGCAGAAGCGGCGAGAAATTGTAACGCTTGCATACTTTTGTGTAGAGTTTTTTATATAGAAATGACACGCACTGACATCTAGATTTCGTAATAGAAATTTATTGAATTCCAAAAGCATAATTTATATTCATTTTAATTCACTTATTGGGAATAAAAATACAATTTAAACACAATGACAGGCAATTTATTGTTTTTTTTTTGTACAATCTTTTGATATGAAATGGAATTGTATTTATTTCGTAAATATTAAGCGTATCAATTTTGTGGACTTTCGGAGAGTTTCAAAACACGCGATTGTCCATGAAAGGTGGTGGTAGCATACCGAAATGCTTGCATACTTTTGTTATTTTTAAAGTTGTTATTTTGACACTTATCGGAAAGTGTGGTTTTTATCTTTTTTGAAGTATTTACAAAAAAGTAAGTATTTATATAAATTGTTGATAACATTTAATAGAAAGTTTTTATTTCAGAAAATGAAGTGTTTTATAAAGATGTGCTTTTCATTCAATGGAATAAGGAAGTCGGGAATTTCTCTCATTCGGTAAGTTGATGTCTTCATTTTTACTAGAGAAATGAACAAAAGATTTGCTTATAATGTGTTTTTTTTTTTTTTTTTTTTTTTTATTTATTTAGATATTTACAACTACAACATAGTAATAAGCAAATTTTTGCAATAGTATAAATTAACTTGATAGGTTGTGGGGAGTAAACATCCAATGAAGTTCCTCCTGCTAGCGTGTGTTTTTGTCAGGCCTCAGTATTTAAGTAAATCACGCGACCAGTGACGCTTAAGTCTTCGTTGGGTATTAATAGGAAAGGAAGTGGAGGATAGTTCTTGAACAAGAGGATTATTATGATTGAGAACACAGGAACGGAACTTTTTATAACGAGATACTGCCACATCAAAAACAAATAGGACTTTAAGATCACGATGAATAACAGTATTGCGAAAATAAAAGGGGGCATCGACAATTGTACGGAGTATTTTTGATTGAAGGGATTGGATTCGACGGGAATTAGAAGGCTTAGTAGATCCCCAGATATGTCCATATGGGTTTCAGTAAGGTATTGTATAACAGAACTTTGCTGTCTATAGTAAGTTTGGAACGTTTGTCTAGAAGTCGAAGTAGTTTTAGGTATCTTCTTTTAAGTTCTTGTCTTTTAAGTCTTGTATGTGGGTTCCATGTCAAGCGTTTGTCTAAGTACAGTCCTAGATACGGAGCTTCGGTGTGTTGAGGTATGGCACTGCCATTAAGGTATATGGGAGGGCATGTCTCACGACGAAGAGTAAAAGTTACCTGGATAGATTTACGTTCATTGACTTTTATTCTCCACTTAGTAAACCAGTTCTGGAGGGTTTGGATTTGGATTTGGAGAGTTTCGGAAGCATGTTGGGGATTTTCGCTAGATGCAAGGCAGGCCGTATCATCGGCGTATGTAGCAAAGAAGGTATTAGGGCAGGTTAGGATATCGGATGTGTAAATGTTGTAGAGGATGGGTCCAAGTATGCAACCCTGAGGAACCCCAGCCAATATCGGAGAGATATTTGACAGTTCGTTGGATTTATTTACTTGGAAGTGTCGGTTGGAAAGGAATGATCTTAGGATTAGGAAATAGGTGGAAGGAAGGAACCTCTTGAGTTTCCAGAGTAGACCCGGATGCCAAACTCTATCAAAAGCTTGACTTATATCAAGAAACTATAATGTGTTTAAATGTCGTTTAATGGTTTATTTGGTCCAAAATGTGATAAAAAAGTGAAAAGTTTGGCATACAATAAATGTAAACAAATGTGATGTTTCACAGTTCAATGTTTACCAGAAAATAGTTCAGTGCCGGCGTACATTGTGTTAAAATAAATAAATTATGTTCGATAGGCTTATTATTTAAATAAATTTTTTATATTTGTGCTTTAGCTTAGTCTAATAGATCATTTTGTAATACATTTACTAAATAATAATGTCTTCAAATTTTTTTAAGAATATTAAATTTTCCACCTTGTAATTTAGTTTTAAAGCATTTGCTATAATGTTGTACGATTATACGATTAAAATATATTTTATGAAGAACTTGATGTAATATTCTATGTAATTAATGCTTTATTTTTAATTTAATTAAATGTACATACCTATTTAAATTAGCATTTCAATTCACAAACACATATTTATGTTTATTATAAAGAAGCTTTCAATATTGTTTATCATTAACATTTATATTTACTAAATTGCGATATGGTTTTAATTTTAACATAATATCACATTCTTTCATTTAATTCATTTTGCATTATTGAAATGTATTTTTATTTGTGCACATTATTGTTTTGATATAATTCAAATAATTCGCAATTTATATTTTTATATGCTCTTACACTTTATAAGTCTATTTTAATAAATGATATATAGTGAAATTTCCAAAACTAATTTAATCAAACAACAAAATTTCCAATATTAAAAAATCTATTTGTTTACGCAAAAATAACATCACATATCAATATGGTTTTAAACGAACCCCTTCTTTATGCATACTGAAAAACAAAATATTCATGAATAAATAAATAATTTAAAAAAAAAAACGACAAAATTCGCGATACTTTATGAAACGGACCTCTTCTGTTCCAGCTTCACTCAACCTCATCTTTGAAGATGATATTGTATAGACATTAAATAATTTTTAACATAAGATGATAAATTTTAAACTGAACAAATATTTTAGATAATTTCTCAATAGTAGAATTATTGGTAAAAGAATAATTTCTTTTTTTATTTGATATTTGTTAGTTCTTAATTTGTAACAAGGGGGAAAAAATCAATTCGCAAATTACAGATAATGCCAAGATACCAGTCGGCGAGCATTGATTCACTGTCCCATACTTGCAGCATCAATTAATGATCCGTTCGGTGAAGCATGTCGCCCTCGTAATTAACCAGTTCGGTGACAATCTCCTTCACACGGTCCCAAGCCCGATAGTAAAAGGAGGAGCGAAACTGTATGGAAGCGGACTCCTAGAGGGTAGACTAGCAATAGAACAACGCAGTAGACCAGCGTTGCATGTATAGTTTTGCACCAAATGTTCCCGAAAGCTTAAAGGTCCGAATTTCGAGAATGTTGTCCCCTAAGCGTTACCGACTTGAAGTAAATTTCTCCATCCTGTAAAAACAACAACTATTAAAAATCAGATTAAGAACAAAATGTAAACTTCTTTTTATTCTTAATAATTTCCAACCGAAATTATAGAGAACTGATTTTGAAGATCACTCACTTACTATGCTATCGTTATTAATGGACATTTGATAATATTTAAAAAAATGTAGTATCAAGCGCAGGCGATGGTTTATTCGTAGAGTATCAATTGTCCGAATCGGTTGTCTGGTTATTGAACAGCCTAGTTCTAGTTAAAGTTAATGCTAAATAAGCTAAATACTTTTATAATTAATTATTAATATTATTATTATTTATGAAAAAGTTGAAAAAATTAAAAAATACTTCTGTAAAATTGAATTAGGCACCGTGTGATATAACGAATAGTGCAGTGGAAATTACACATAATTTAAAAATACTAGAAAATAATGATTTTGTTTAATGTTTTTTTGTTAAGTTTCTCTTATAAAAAAACTTGAAAACTTCTTCAGAAATAATCGACTGTTTTTCATAAATAATTTGTCTTTCCGTAAGACGTTTATAATAAAAATATTCAAATTTTTATGTAGTTTAATTAAAATCTTATTAAATATTTGTAGTTATTTAAAGTTATGAAGATATTTTTGAATAAGAATGGAGTTTTCAGACAATAAATGCAATTGACAAAAAAAAATGAAATGTGTTCTTTTTTACATTTAAAAGTTGCAATTATGTTTTAACACTAATACTCTAAAGTAAATTTACTATTTAAATATCATGTTTACAGAGTTTTTAAAAATATAGATTTCTTAGTCAATTACAAGAAAACATATTTGCTTTCTACATAGTTTTCTAAAATTCAACAAGATGGTGCTAGTTGCCAGCGATAATCTGAAGAATTGATTTTAAAATATAATAGGCATAGCCGTTAAAAAAAATTTATAAAATTAATACTTAATAAAAGATTATAAAAAAATATATTTTCCTAGATCTGATTAATAGAAATAATAAAAATGACTGCCCCAAGTACTGGAAAACGTCGTATTGACACTGACGTTATGAAATTGTATGCTTTTTTATTCTATTTTATTATTTTTATAATATTTTAAATTAAATAAATTTATTATAGAATCACGACTAAACATGACGTCACAATCTTACATGGTCTAAATAAATTCTATGTTAAATTTGTTGGTCCAAAAGAAAGTAAGTTAACGTTACTATTAATTATTATTAGTTTAAATTCTTCAGAGTAATTATAATTTTATAAAAATATTTTTTGGCATTTATTCCCGAAGAAATAATAAGTTAGTAACTTGTCGCTGTAATCTCAGCGTTAATTGTTATAATATGAAATCTTTCTGTTTTAGCCCCATATGAAGGTGGCGTTTGGAAAGTTTATGTAAGCTTACCAGAAGAGTATCCCTTTAAGTATCCATGCATACGGTTTATGAATAAAATATTCCATCCCAATATTGATGAAGCATCTGGCACTATATGCTTAGATGTTATTAATGAAATATGGACGCCATTATATGGTAAGGAAATTGTTTTTTTTTGTTAACTTTTTTTGTTGTTGTAATAATTCAATTTAATTTCGAATACATTTACTAATGGGGCTGGTGCTAGTTCTATAAGTAATTGTATTTTTCCAGTTTTCTCACTTTTGTTATTCAAAAAATATAAGATTAATTTTAATGATTTTATTTTCAGTATTATTCAAAATTGACAACTACTCGATTATTAAAAGTAATGACATTTCTTTCTTTATTTACAGACTTGTCTAATATCTTTGATTTGTTTCTACCACAACTATTAGCATATCCAAATCCAATAGATCCTCTAAATCCCATGGCAGCTTCTATGTATCTTCAAGAGCCAGACGCATACGAACAGAAAGTTGCCGGTAATAGTAAAAAAAGATAATAAAATTATAAAAAGTATTTAGTGATCAAATGACGAAATTTAATGCATTTTCTTATTGTTTTTTTTGCGACAGATTATGTACGATGGTTTGCCACCGAGAAATCTTTATGTGTTTCGGAAAAAGTTGATGGTTCAGATAGTGAATCAAGCATGTCAGATTCTAGTGAAGATGAAGCATGATCCAAGTGATCACTGATAAAAATTAAAACAATGTACATTATTATTGAATTTACGAGTATATAGAATATATGTTTTCTATTATATTGACATGCGAAAATTGTTTTTTTATGCAAAGATTTTTATTTAATAATTTAATTGGTTATATTTTTTGGATATAACTTAATATAAGTGATGGAAACTTTTTTCTCATTATTATCATGTTTTTGGCATCAAAACTAATATCGTCGTTGCTCCGAAGGCAGGGTCTACCGCGTCTTCCCGGGCAGGAACTTCCTCACCCATACGGATTATCAATTTTATCCTTAACCGGACGATCGCGGCAACACTTCAGAATCTCATTGTTAAATAGGCTCTGGAATTGTCCATTCTCATATAAAAAATAAAAAATTCTTCGAATGATCCTTCTCTCGAACGCGGACAAGGGTTTGTAATGGTTTTTGCTCTTTCGCAATGATAAACCCAAGTTTTCGATGAATATATGAGGACTGGTAGCTTCTATGTTTTGGTCAAAATTTTTAGGCAACATATGTGTAATTTAGACTGACTGAATAGCGCCATGACATTGAAGTCATTGGGCTCATAGTACGTGTGGGAAGTTATCTGCAAGAGACTCGTCCGTGGTTATAGAATATTGAGAATTTTGTTATATTTTATGGAGCAGATTAGTATGTTGTAGAAGTTTAAATAAGGGACTAGGGAATGGAGTTTTTGGATCCAGGTGCTCCATAATAGGGGGAATCTTACTCGTGAAGTAATTCTTGGTTTTGTGGTATTGTCAAAAAGGAGGATTGGCAGATGGTACGATTGTTATTGCCAAAAAGGATGCAGTATGTCCAATCCGGATTCTGAGGAACTTCCGTGCCCAGAATTTCGGTATGGATGTTGAATGGATTGGTTTATGAGTCGACAAAAATGTGTCACCATTTGTCCAGTAATTGTGTCTGCGAATGGCTAATGGTATTAATTGCCATTCTGTTAGGAGGTGAGGCAGATTGGGAATGACTGTGATCACTGGTCGACGGTCTGTTTCTCCAGCCAACTTGTCGGCACTTTCATTGCCCACAATTCCTACATTCCCCGGCACCCATTGCAACTCGATACTCCTATTGCTAAGTTGTCTATGACGAATTGCGCTAAGTACTGGATCACTCGATAGGCCACAAATGACTTTAAGAGCGGCAAGGCTAATGCTAAAAATAATAACGCTCCGTTGGCTGGGAAAATTGGTCAAAATTTCAATTGCTGTTTTGATAGCCCACAGCTTCCCGTAATATGGAGTTGCTCTATAAGAAAAGATTCTACAACATAGTGCGTGGGCGATGCAGCCAAAAAGTTCGACGACCGAAAAATATGTAGTATCGGTGTCAGCGGCGGCATCCTTGAACAACAGTCGATGATCTTTTAATCCATCCAACCGTTCAAGGAAAAGTTTCCTGTATGTGAACGGATCAGTTCTAGCCTTCTTAAACCTGCCAAGAGAAGCAGTCACTTTCAACTTTGCTCCCAACCACGATTTCCAATTTGGATGTGAAAGGGAAGTTTGGAAAACGAGGGCCAAACGTCCGTATTCTTCAGATCTGGCCCCCCCGTGACTTTTTCTTGTTCCTGAAACTGAAGAGCCTTATGAAAGGACGATGCTACACTACGATTGAGGAGATAAAGACGGCATCAAAGGATGAGTTTAACAAGATTTTGGAGTCAATGATTTTTTGAAGTGCTTCGAGGATTGAAAAAAACGTTGGCATAAGTGTATAATATCTGATGGGGATTACTTTCAAGCGGACAAAATATATATTCGTGAATAAATAAATAATTTTTGAAAAAACACAAAATTCGCGATACTTTTTGAATAGCCTCGTATGTCATAAGTGGCCGCGTTAGCAAAACAGAATTACAATTAAGTCCAATAAGTTTATGAAATGGAACGGTTAGTCAGGTAGTAGAACCTGCATGAGTGGGTTAGCAGTTTATGAACAAGGCTAAGGAATAAAATGTAAGGGATAAGTAGCACTGACATAGGAGGAGTCCTGGCAGGGAAAAAATCGAAGGTAAGGTGGCAGTCTCTGAGGATATTAAAAATTAGAAGAGGAACTCCGGCGGATTGAGGGTTCAGATCCTGAAAAGTTTGCTAACCCAAATCTTCCGATTTGTTTCCCAATATATGGGCCAAAAGTCTAGCTTCGCCCACCTTCTCTGAATTTGCCAAATGGTGAGCTACTGAGACAAAGTTGGTTGGACTGCAGATTTTAAAAAACTAAAATACTCACATTTTTTAATAAACAAAAGTTAGTAAATGTGGCCCAAAACGGGTATGCTAAAATACCCTGGATACCTCTATACAGAAGGACATATTTTTCTATCTCAAAATCAAATCGGTAAAAGTATTGTGTAACTTTTGCTTTAAACCGTTTTGAAATATGGTAAATAAATTTTTTAAAATTACCTATTTTAAATTATAATCTCCAATTAATTTTGCTTCAAGTAATATTAAATTTAAATTAGCCTATACAATACTCTCTAGTCAATATTTTTGAATAGATCTGATCAAAATTTAAGGAAGAATTAAAATAATTTTATTATTTGGTCTATGATAAATCGAATAAAATTAAACTTTTTGCCTAACAGGTATTTTCATGAAAGGGTGTTGTAACCAATAATAATGAAGACTTTCAATTAAGGACATTTAGATAGATTAATACATACATTCGAACTATACGATTTACCAAGTACAATTTATAAGCTTACATAATTAAGATAAAATTTTAATTATCGAATATTTTGAATAATCACATAATATTTAGACAAAATTGATTTATTGTTGGAAAATGAATTTGCATTAAATGAAAATCTATTACCACAAAACATTATCATGAAATGTTTCCAATTATTCATAATGAAATTCTTTTAAAACTCAAAAAAATTTCAGAAGAAAACTATTCACAAAATTTTTTTAGAATACACATAACATAGTTTAGAAGAATATAAAAAATTCAATTTTAATAAATTTTCAAATACAGGATTATCCATTTAGTAACACATATATTAATCAAGTAAAGGATTTTTTGCTCAACACATATATTAATCAAGTAAAGGATTTTTTAGTATTAAATTTGCCATTTTAGAATAATTTATAGCTTTACTATATAACAATGCGTTTAAATTTAAAAAATAAACTGTTTTTAATTGTGGTGATTCTGTCGTAACCACGTTTTTGAGCAAAATTTTCTTCAGCGATGAGGGTCATTTTTTTGCTCAGTGGATACGTCAACAAAATGAATACTATTTTATATAACACAATTTTTTTTTTTTTTGGGTAAATATAAACTCAAAAAATTATAATTTTCAAGAGTTAATGTTTACCTAAAAAATAACATTTTAAAGTTTGCAAAAACTGAAGTTGTATTTTTCAGGTGCCTTAACAAAAATATTATAAAACCTATAAAATTTTCAATATAAAATTTGCCATTTTACGTCATTGATTTTTATTATTAACACACAATACAATATAATTGAAAAAAAAATTTATAGCTCAGTGGATATGTCAATAAGTAAAATTGCTATATAAAAAGCTCTTAAAATCTATAAGTAACTATAAAAAAATTATTGTATTTGCGAATAGTGACTTTCTGGTATCTATTTTGATCTGAAAGTGTCAATGGCACTCAAAAATGAAGAAGGGGAGAAAATAGCAGTAATTTCTGAGTTCGATAATCGCCTTTTTTCGGTCTTAATTTCAAATTTTTTTTCTTTACCATATGTGGTTCCAACCGTGCGGTACCGCAAGCCACATTATATTGATTAATTTTGGTTTTAATTAGGGAAAATTCTTGGGACCATCTTGCGATTTGAAGCTTTAAAAATATAAAATTTTAATTATATAAAGTAGCAAAATTATAGCCCAAAATAAGTTAAAAGTAAGCAAATATTACCTCTACAGGAATCGAGTCCTGCAAGAAGTTTTGTGAAAAAGGTTTAACTAACATTACATTCTTTTCTTGACAGCATTATTTTTTAATGTTATTAATTGTAAATTTAATCAAAACTTAAATTTTAAGTATCTTAAATTAATTACATGTTCCAAAATAAAAAATTGGATAACCCCTTAGAAATTTAAAAATAATCTTGTATCAAAAATTAAGATTCACAGTCGACAAATTTAAAAATGTTTTTTTTATTTCTTCTTTTAGTTACTTAATTTATTAAAAATATTTCGAATTTTTTTAAAATTAATTACAATGTGAATATAGTGAAAATTTGCAAAACCATATAGAAAGTTATGGTAACTTAAATTTTCATTTTGGTTTTTTAAAACTAAATTTAAGTATTTTCTTAGCATCGATAAAGGTATGACCCCTTATTAAACTAGTTCAGATTAAAAAAAGTCAATAAAAAAAGTATACAATTTCTAATAAATATTTGATGATAAATTTACATAATAATAACTAATAGTTATAATAAAATTAAAGTAAGAAACTTTCCAGACACTTTTTAAATGGAAATTATTGTGTTTTCCATCATTAGCTCTTAGACGAAGTGCTTTCTTACAAACGATATAATGACTTTCGATGGAAGTATTTTAAAATAAAAGTTTTACAGAAAAATGAAGAAAAAGTAGATTTAGAATATAATATTTTCAATTTTTTTTTCCTGTTGATATATACTTACTAATACATGCACAATAACTTATGATGACATCGCCCATTGATCTCGAAAGCTTCAATTTCTTTGTCCTTTCTTTCTTATAAGAAATATTCATTCAGCAAAAGTATTACAAAAAAAACGTTAATACATAGAAGAAAAAATAATTAAAAAAAACAAATAAAATAAAATCTCAAAGTACAAAAGAAAAGCACAAAAATCCAGTCTTTCTAGACCGGAAATATTTCCATAAAAATCATTCATGACCCTAACTACGGATGGGATTTTTTCTCGTCTCTTTCCGCCATTTTACGTTCTTTTAAGAATAACTGAATATTCCGGTATTTATAGAAATTCTCTTTGCTTTCCTAAGATTTCATTCTTTTCTATATAAATTGTAAGATTTCATATTATATAATTTTTGAATAAAAAAAAAATTACCATTTTTTTTGTTTCAATTGCAACTTTTTTCGAAATCGACTAAAATATTTTATCAAAAGCAAAATTTTCGATTTTTTTATCAAATTTAGTTTATGGCGGAAACAAAACTGATCTATTTTCAGTTAGAGTATATTAAATTTAGTGATTTAAAGGTCAAACGCAGTCTTGGAATTTAAAGGTTCACAATATGACGCACTACTGCTCTCAAAAAAAAAGTCACTTAGAGTATGTGGAATAGTGAGTGCAACGCCACTGGATTGGTAGGTAGGGCTTGTTAAATTTTCAAAAAGAAACTTATGGATGGAAGAAGTATACCCTATCCAAATTCGGAGTAGTTGTTATGCCCCAAAAATTTCGATAAGAATGTTCAGTAGACTGGATTGCCGTTAATTGACCAATAAGACAATTAAAAGGTCTTACTTTTAGTCCGGTCTATATATCTTTGTATGGATAAGGATATTGTTTGTAATTATATGAGTAGGAGAGGGAGTTTTTGAACAGCTGTGAGTACTGGATGCCAGAGAGTTTCTCTAGCCAATGGATCATCACCAGCACCATACAAACTTATACAGACTGGACTAATGGTAAGATTTGTTAAGCGTCTTATTGGTCAAATATGCCCCAGCACCTATCGTAACTCAAGACTCCTAAAATCAAATAGATTATATCGAATTTCGTTGAATATATGATCATTTAATATGCCACAAATAGTTCCGAGGAGTGCTTGGCTGTCAATAAAGATGATGCGATAACTGTAAAGAAAGTTGGATAACGGTCGGTCGTCGTATCTGTGAACAGAAATAAATCCTACTCTTGAGAAAGACTGTTCTAAGTCAGTTTCATCTTCCTGGATCTAGGATCACACATCTGTGCTTAAATCATATTTCTTGTAGACGTCGAGATGTGATAAATTTTTCGTATATTTAACTTTGCCATTGTTCTTGTTCGAAATTTTCACTTTCGAGCAAGAAAAATGACTTAGATACAAAAATAAAGGATTCTTCAGTAGAAATGATTAACCTTCGACAGCCTATTAATTTGACGTTTTTTGTATATAAGTGTAGTTACCATTTAATAATTACAGAATGAGTTGTGTTGAATTTATTGTCAAAATGGTCATACTGGCGATTCAACGTCTAGTCTGGAAATTCTAGGGAACCGATTCAGCTGTCAGGAAAATGCTCGATCGAACAAAACTGTTACCGTTTTTGCTTAAAGTGTGAACGAAGACCCTAACCTCTCGATTATTTTTAAAATGAATTTGGGCGATAATTGCAAAAAGACATGGGGACACACATTCATATAATTGATCAAGGACTAAAGCCACAAGACTACGCCGTTCGTTAACTGGACCCTTGAGCAGTTGGAAAAAGATCCCAGATTTTCTAATAAAAACATCTGCAGCATAATAGCTCATTTTCGGCTGAATTGCTTCGTTAAGAAGCGAAATTATATGATCTGGCACAAAAAAACAGCCACAAAAGTTTTATGAGGTTCTTTTAAATTGAGAAAAATTTAATGTGTGGAGTGTGGGTGAGGCTGGTGTGACAGTAACTGTCAATGGTAAAATATATCGAGTGATGATAACATATTATTTTTAGCTTTAATTGGATAATATTGCGACTTACACTCCAGCAGTTGAGACAAGAGCCTAAAAAGGCTTTTTGCGGACGAAGTTTCCAAGTCGCGTTATTTCGAAACATAATAATGCCATCACTGGTGGCCGCCAAGATCGTGCGATTTACTGCTTTTAGATTTTTTTCTATGAGGCTACTATAAATCAATGATATATGATAACAATATAATAGTAGTTTCTAAACTACTGGTGTGTGCAATGCAAAAGGACGAAAAAAACTGTCTGCCCGAATTGGGAAGAGAATTTACTTTTCTACAATAAAATTTGTAAATATTTTATTGAATATATTTTTAAAATTAACTGTTATTATACTAAAAAATAATCCTTACTATAGAAGTATAAAATTATATCGTAAAAGTACATATGATAAAATACTAACACCTCTGGTAAATTCGTTAATGTCCATTGTGTCAGCTTTATCGTCCATCGTTCAGAAATAAATGTAGTCCTGTACTGCAAATGCCCTTACAATGCTCCTTTGGAATGCTAATGGACTGAGTTCCAAACGATCAGAACTTGACTTATTACTACATGACAAACGAATTGACGTAGTACTCATTACAGAAACACACTTTACGCCCAGGTCCAATTTCTACATATGCCACTACACAACGTTCAAGACTAACCATCCTGACAATACTGCCCACGGTGGCATTGCTATCCTCATGAAAAATTCCTTATCCTTTTCTTTTCAGATTTTCTTCAATCCACCGCAATATCAATTGACTGCTGCCCCGTCTCCTTAAGTATTGCCGGAAACTATTTCCCTCCTAAAAAACCTACAATCTCCCTTAAATTTAGGTCATTTTTCCAAGCTCTTGGGAATTCCTTTATTGCTGGAGGTGATTTTAACTCAAAGCACCCAAAAAGGGGCTGTCAAGTCTTCAATCCCCGTGGGATTATTCTTAACCAAGTGTTTTCATCCTCTCCCTACCAAGTCATCTCTCCTCCGACTCCCACTTACTGTCCAACTTCCCGATCTAAGCTTCCTGGCATTCTTGATTACTTTATAATTAGTCCCATGAATTCCTCCAATATTAATGTTAATTCACTCCTAGATCTTAACTCCGATCATAGCCCTGTTCTACTAGTCCTCGATTTCCAATCCACTCAAAAAGTCAATGCGCTTTATTAATGGACCAATTGATTGGGAATTATTCAAACAATATATTGCCGAGCATTTAGACTTATAACAAAGCTTTAAATTTAATTAAGTTCCTTCACAAAAACAAATCTCCTGGCTTACTCTAACAACTCCCTAAAAGAGCAATAGTTTTCCTTGCCATAATATATAACTCCATCCTTAGAACAACACATTTCCCAATCCTCTGGAAATTTGACAACATTAAAATGATCCCGAAGCCCAATAAACCAATAAACCGCCACACTTCCTACAGGCCAATAAGTCTCCTTCCACTACTCTCAAAAATCTTTGAAAAAATCCTCTTTCGCTGCTTACCTCCTCTACTCGAATCTTCAAATTTTATTTCTAATCACCAGTTTGGTTCCCGCGCCGAACACTCCACTACCCAGCATTGTCATCGAGTTGTCGATTTCATTGCATCCTCTTTAGAAAGAAAAGAGTATTGTTCCGGTATGTTTCTTGATATAAGTCAAGCTTTTGATAGAGTTTGCCACCCGGGTCTACTCTGGAAACTCAAGAGGTTCCTTCCTTCCACCTATTTTCTAATCCTAAGAACATTCCTTTCCAACCGACACTTCCAAGTAAATGAATCCAACGAACTCTCCAATATCTCTCCGATATTGGATGGGGCTCCTAAGGGTAGCATACTTGAACCCATCCTCTACAACATTTACACATCCCATATCCCAATCTGCCTTAATACCTTCTTTGCTACAATACATAGACCTGCCCTGCATCTAGCGAAAATCCCCAACATGCTTCCGAAACTCTCCAAATCCAAATCCAAACCCTCCAGAACTGGTTTACTAAGTGGAGAATAAAAGTCAATGAACGTGAAATTACCATTTTTTTTGTTTCAATTGCAACTTTTTTCGAAATCGACTAAAATATTTTATCAAAAGCAAAATTTTCGATTTTTTTATCAAATTTAGTTTATGGCGAAACTTTCCAAACCCTCCAGAACTGGTTTACTATGTGGAGAATAAAAGTCAATGAACGTGAATCTGTCCAGATAACTTTCACTATCCGTCGTGAGCTATGCCCTCCCATATACCTTAATGGCAGTGCCATACCACAACACAACGAAGTCTGAACTTAGACAAACGCTTGACATGGAACCCACATACAAGACTTAAAAGGCAAGAACTTAAAAGACGATACCTAAAACTACTTCGACATCTAGACAAACGTTCCAAACTTACTATAGACAGCAAAGTACTGTTATACAATACCTTACTGACACCCATATGGACATACGGACTAGAACTCTGTGGATCTACTAACCTTCTAATTCCCGTCCAATCCAATCCCTTCAATCAAAAATACTCCGTACAATTGTCGATGCCCCCTTTTATGTTCACAAAACTGTTATTCATCGTGATCTTAAAGTCCCATTTGTTTTTGATGTGGCTGTATCTCGTTATAAAAAGTTCCGTTCCCTTGTTCTCAATCATAATAATCCTCTTGTTGAAGAACTGTCCTCCATTTCCTTCCCTAGAAATACCCATCGAAGACTTAAGCGTCACTGATCCGCGTGATTTACTAAAATACTGAGACCTAACAGAAACACACGCTAGCAGGAGGAACTCCCTTCAACCTTTTAAGTTAATTAATACTATTGCTCAAATTTGCTTATTACTATGTTGTAGTTGTAAATATTTAAAAAAAAAAAATTAAAAAAAAAAATATGTTCCTAAAAGGTCTTAATTTAGAGTTTAAATTTTGAAATATCTTTTGATATTGATTAAAAAGTGAAAGGGTTTCTTGATGGTACCACGACAATTATTTTCTAATATGACCTATGATACATGGTATAGTGAAATAAGAAAAATTTCAAACACTATTGACAGTTTATCAGAGAAACGTCATTTTTAAAAATTCCATAATAATATCTAAAAATCATTAAGAAATCAATAAGAACCAATACAAGTTTAGCTTCAATGCTGATTTGTAGATAATTTTTCAACAATTTTCTTTTTGTTTTTATTGAAGAATATTTTCTAATTCACCTTGAACCAATTCAATTTAGTCTATTATGTATACTCGTTAAGTTATGATGGGATTTGCTTTTAGCTAAAGAGCCATTAGGTAAATTTTTACCTATTGGAAAGAAAATAACCTCTCGAAGGATAATTCAAATTAATTACAGCACATCTAATTAAGATATCTACAATTTTGGTATTTTCGAAATGTAATAAAATAAATTCTCTTCTCTTATAATACAAGTAAGCATTTCTATGTGAAATGTTTAATGGGTATTTTCTTATTATAAGCAATACGAATGTTTATCACATTGTATCCCCTTCCAATCGTATACAAATTCACCGTGTACTGTTAAGTGTATTAAAGAATACTATCGACATTAGGTTTCGATGTGCTCATATTATTGAGAGTACATGTAATTTTAACATTTTCTTTAGGCAACATTTTTAACCAGAATACTAAATATTAGTAGATACGTTATTGTAACGCAAACAGATTGAGAGCAAAAGTTGGAGGATAGTAAAATCCTAAAATAGTTGCGTGGTATTGCGTATCGATTCCATATCTCAATGTTGACAATTATTATATTCGGACGGTGTGTATTGCTAATCGAATTTAGCACACTCACCTCAATCAGCATTCATTATGAGAATAGGGTCTATAGCATTGGGTCACCTTTGAATTACGATTAGTATAGATTAGGTTTCACTTGCGCACATATCGAATCAGGCTTAATCGATCCAAATTGAGTACACTAATTCTTCCCATAGATAGTAGATACGAGTATACGTGTATGGTACATTCGGGATCGTGCAATTTCAGAGATTTGGCCTTTGTAGGTAGCTATCACGGTCGACTTTTATGCTAGCATCTTTGGAAATCATTGGTATTCTCGTTACTGTTATCGGTCATACTGAATCTTGTTGTCATTCGTCGTTTATACTGAATATTCACTGTTTGGTAATACCCGCTTGCATGAGGCATTACCGGACCAATTATCAAGATTACTGGTTGCATGTATGAATTCTATATTCTCAGCCAATTTTGATTCGTCTTGTTTTGTTTGGATGAATATAAGGCACTATCATGCCAAAATATTTATATACTCGTACGAGTGCACATCCAAATAGTGTTCATGAATAGTACGAATTCGATTTCATTCTATACTTTAAGCTCCTGTACGAGTATATCATGGGATTTATAGAAATCCATATCGCCATTTTCACCTATAATTGTACGATACCTTACCTTTCCAATGGATAAATATGCATAAACATGTGTATGCAATTAAGGTAATCGATATTAATTTAAGAAAATTGTGGTCGATTTGTTCAATAGTATTACGCATTTAAATAATTCAAATCCTTTTCGATTGACTTAACCTATACAAAGCTAATTAAGTTGAATAATTTCAAATAAGTTGCAACTAGTAAGCGTATAATTAGTTACTAATTGATACCATTTTATATCACTTAACTGCAATTATACTAGCATTAGTACCTTAAGATTATTTCTGAGTCTTTTGAATTTAATGAAAGACATTTTGTGAAACTTGCATTATTGTCCAATTACTAATGGTGATGATTGGGGGGGGGGGGGGGTGGTATTTGAATTTTGCTCTCTTGTTACTATCTGCAGCTATATATGCAATAATAAAGGTATGCAACTACCTCCTTCTTTTGACTTTATGAAATATGTTAAAGGACAAAGAGTGTGATTAAAATATTCAAAATGAAAAAAAATTAAGATTATTATTTATCAAAAGTGGAAATGAACAAAAAAAGTACAAAATAATAAATTTATATTAAAACGAGATTTAACTAAATTGTAGCAGATTTAGTGATCTTTTAAAGTGTATTTAAGTAAGTGAGAGACAAATAAGTGAGTGTATTTACCCTTGCAAGTAAGTTAAGAGACAAATTTTTCTTATAAATTAATTAATTGAAGAAAAAAAATTCAAGAAAATTGGCATTCATAGCAGTTCCTAATTTGCCGCAACTACTAACTAAATAGTGAATGCCACTTTTGCCCATTTGTAGATACGCGGACTAGATACGTTGTAAAGTACTCTATAGCCTCACCAATATTTTGAGCACAAAAACTACTCGGAATTCAGCAGTAATATACGAGGTTCGTTCAAAAAGTATCGCGAATTTTGTGTTTTTTTAAAAGTTATTTATTTATTCATGAATATTTTGTCCCTTTCAAAGTAAACCTCCACCAGACTTATGCCAACGTTTTTTCAATCCTCGAAGCACTTCAAAAATTCATTTTTTGTGATCTTGTTCAGCTCCTCCTTCGATGTCGTCTTTATCTCCTCAATTGTAGAGTAGCGTCGTCCTTTCATGAGGCTCTGCAGTTTTGGGAACAAGAAAAAGTCACAAGGGGCCAGATCTGGGGAATACGGTGGCTGTGGCATTATTAGTGTGTTGTTTTTGGCCAAAAATGGCAAAAGCCAATTTTTCTTCTTCCACAAATCCAGGCGTTTCTGGTGGATTGCTTTGCGCAACTCGTGCATAACTTGCAGGTAATATTCCTTATTGACGGTTCTACCCTGTGGAAAGAACTCATGATGCACCATACCCTGCAATCGAAGAAAACTATAAGCAAAACCTTCACATTGTACCGAACTTGGCGCTTTTTTCGGTCTTGGCTCGGCAGCTCCCATTGGGATGATTGAGCTTTGATTTCTATGTCATAACTATAAACCCATCGTTCGTCACCAATTATGACCCTCTGGAGCAAATTTGAATCGTCGCGAACAGAGTCCAACAGCTCCTTAGCAATGTGAATACGATGCTGTTTTTGGTCGAAATTGAGCAAAAATCGAAGACGAGCTCTACAAAATATAATCACCTCTAACTGGTCTAACCAACTAACCAAAGACCGACTCCATCTAACACATACAGTAACAGATCGCTAAATGGCCTCATAGTCATGGCGCTGCATTGTCGCCGCTGGCTCATGTCCTAGAAAAATTACTTACAAATAAACCTATCCTATAAGTTAATTATTTTGTTTTTAATAATAAAGAATATGAACGATTTTACAAAAACCTCTTAACATTTAGTCGGTAAGTCCAAATGGGACAGTTAAGAGACTAAGCTCTTTTCTGTTATGAATTTTTTTTTTTAATTACTAATAAAATAAATAATTGCTCACATATATTATAATAAAACTATTGATGCAATTTGGAAATATTTTTGAAGTTGATCAAAATGCAACTGGTTTTGTTGTCAGATAATTTTGGAATTTATAAGTTATAATCCAGGAGTATTGGTTCCGGCTCTTTTTAGAAAGATGTCACTAGTAGTACTAGATTATGGAAACTTAATCCCATTCTAGATGAATTTTACTATGATCATCCTTCATCGAATGGAATATGTAAAAATTTGTTTCGGCGATTTGAACAACAATCTTTATTCAAAAAAGGCCAAGAACTTATTCGCATAAAAAAATCCTTAAACGAAATCATGTCTTCTTCTGTAAAGCATTTTTTGCTTATAAACTATACTTAAAAGCCAACAATAGATGCATTAATGTTCATTTCATTTATATTTTCTGCCAAAATTTAATATAAGATTATGATATTACCAAAGAGTTCATCACAGGTATGTATTTGTAGTAATTTAATAATTGCACAAATAGAATTTGTTAAAGTAAAGTACAATTCAGAATAACTATGATTATAATAATGCAAGTACCTTTTTTATACTGTAGTTAATATATAATGGCCAAATACTCATACTATTGTATACGCTCATGTAAAAGTACAAGTAACTGTAGAGTTTAATCCTAGATAATCCTTTAAAACCGCATATTTTAGTACATGTCGATTGTTAAATCTCTTTGGTAAAAGCAAAGTGCTCTTCAATTCTACTCACATCAATGAGCTTTGCTGGTTACTTTTCCATATAAATTATAAGCCAATTCTTAAAGTTAATTCTTATTTTTCTGTTTTTCATTTGATTTTTGACAAAAATCTCTAGTAACATAGTTAAAAGAAAAATTTTCCATTTCTTATCAGATTTTCTAGCTTTTCTTATTTTCATGTACGTAATTTTTATTTTTGTAGTTAAAGCTTCTATTATAAAAAAAAAAAAAGCCAAACTCAATTTTGAGCTAGATAAGTAACCCAATAATGGAATTGTATAAAAATGTTCAGAAACGAATGTAACTAAATGAAAAGTAGAAACCAAAATCAAGAAAATATAACAAATAAAAAGTCTGAGTAAAAACTAGAGCAAAAATGAAAATTTGTATCCTTAAATTATGCCAAACAAAGGAGCGTAGAAGTCATCAAACGGAAAAGTAGAAACGTTTCTGAGGAATATAAGAAAGCACATTCTATTCAGGATAAAAGCTAATAGTATCCGAACTATTACCAAGAAATAGGGTAAATTGACAGGACGAAGAAGAACTGCCAGAAGTATTATCATATTTGAATGTGTATGTATTATAGTCGTCTATGTCAATACAAAAGTACATACATACCTACAAAGTACCATTATGTAGATAAAAGTATGACTATAGTTTGATATTGCGATTTAGCTGTCATTTTGAAAAAGAACAAGGCAAAAATTATACATTCTTATATAGAAGAAATTGACGGAAATGTATGACATGTTCATTTTCTGTCTTTAGCCTGAACTAAATTACTCCATTGCCAGAGCAAATGTATAAAATAGGAAAATATCTTGGAATAAATACAATACAGAAAAGAATAGATGACCAGTCAAATGGACTAAATGTGATAGAAAAAGTATGTAGAATGATTGTTTGATGTAAAATGGACGCTAGATGGTATATTATCCTAGACGGATTTGTTAAACTTACCAACAATTGTACATTTTAAGATGTGCAATCCGAAGACTTGAACTGGTGACTAAAATTCCAAGACGAACAGAAATCACTGTGAGAATGTCAAGATGATGATGATGATGATAATAATAATTTTTATGATGATAACTAATAACGACTATTACATGGTATTTTTTTTCAAATCTTTCTATTTTATATTTTTTTTTTTGTTGCTTTCAATTTCAACTGGTATCTATTAAGTTTCTGCAAAGTACTTTCGAACACTTTATATAGTTTCCGATTATATTAAATGATTATTTTATAGTATCCAATATAAAAAAGTAATAATACTAATTATTATATTTTTTCATAGTTGAAAAAACTTCACTGATAAAACCATTTTCAATAATAGCAAAATTATATAAAATTTTTTATAAAAAGATAAATGGTAAAAAGTTTTATTTTTATTGAAATATCAAGATTAAGCACAAATGAATAAATACTAATTGATATTGTAAAATAGAAAAAAAATACATTGAATTAGAGATGAATTTAATTGTGCAAAATTTTACTCATACGAAAGCAATATGATAAGTCAGTGATATATGCAAAATATGTATCTGGTATAAGGAAAATATATCTTTTTTTATTATTTAGCATTCTGCAAGAGATACCATAGAAAATTTTATAAATATTTGATTATAAGTTTAGTTTTGACAGCCATTGAAACCAGACAAGGAATGTGTTGTTTTATTAATATGCAAGAACGTGAGATTCTTGTGTTAATAAAACATTACTTCTTGACGAAGAAATTAATATTTTAAACTAAAACTAAACTTAAAACTATTGTGAAAAATCCTTACCATCTAAATGGAATGATCTATAAGTGGTTTATTGTATTGCTTTGTGATCGTATAAGTACAAGTAAACCAGAGAGTCTAGTTGAGTTCACATTCGTAGAAAGGATTAATAAAATCTATGATATCATTTTTAAAAAAACTATCAAGTTAAAGTGTGTGATGGCTGCCGTGTTTGCTAACAACTGTGGAGTGTTCGGACATTTTTAAGCGTAATTGAAATAAATTTTTGCATCGATTCATAATTTTTGATAAAAGAAACATGAGTTCACAATTTCTCACCAGAAACCAAAATTTAGTCAAAACAATAGACTTCTAAATAGCAAATGTGTACAAGAGAAGCCAAAGATGATTCGATCAGCAGGAAATATTATTACTACTGTTTTTTGGGATGCAAATTGTATAATCTTTATCCACTAATATAATAGGAAAGTGTTGTACAGCATTATTAGATAAGTTAAATCTAAGATAACACAAAACAACCATCTTATTTTCAAATAAGGTATATTCGATTTGGCTTCAGCTTTTCCTTTTTTAACTTCCAAATTTCAATCCATATTATTCTTTTAACATATTGTAGATTTTTTGCTAGAACATTTTATTCTATGGAGATCCACTGTTTGCCTGTCTTCTACAATGATGGAAAATCATATTAACCAGATCAAAATAACCGATATATGCTCCATTCTCCAAAATATATGATTTTCTTAATAACCTAAAAGGCTTGAGTACTCTTCCAAAATAGTTGCCATACAAGAAACTAAACTTTCCCACGTCTACAAACAATATTCTTATCACTAATACATCTCTCTTTTCTACAAAAAAAAATCTCTAATAACCAAAGAGGAGGTTTAGGCTTTCTCATCCACTCTTCGATATCCTTCTCAAAATACGAATAAACACTAATCTTTTAGCTCTTTTTATATCCGTAAATACCCCTCCTAAGAGTGAAAAAGATCTTTTTCGTCTGGTGGTTGGCTCGGCCTAGTTACCCAATTACTTCCCAATATACTAACATTCTTGGAGATTTTATTGCACACAAGTCACTCTTGCGGTGTATTAAGAACTTGCAACGATGGTTCACCGACTTTCTTCTCAACCAAGGGTTCAACCTCTATCCTTGACTTGACCTTCATTCCTACTTACTAAAAGCAGATTCTTCTAACTTACTAAAAATATACCATTTTCGTTAAGGACAAATATCGTGTAAGTGGACTGGTAACGTCCATTCACACGATACTTGTAGTTACCAAATGGCCTCACGGATGTGGTGCTATGAAAATGACCCCTGGCTCATGTCTCAGGGACCTTACATACAAACAAACATACAAAAAGAGGGATGGAGTGTACAGAATTGCGTATAATACATATAAAAAGTAGTTAGAAATAAGAAATAAATTATACATATTTTTAGATAAATATTAGAATTTCCCAAACTTTATATATTTGGTGTCCAAATAAAAGAAGGGCCGATTAGGTTCCTTAAAACTTACCAAAAGCAAATTTAATGAAAATACCTTAAAGCCTTGAAATATTTGTTTGAGTGGATCATCAAACCGGACCAGCTTTGATTTTGAGCCAAAATTTAAAGTTCTCCTGTGGACGATTTTGCACAAAAAAGCGGAAGCTAAAGTGAGAAGAGGGAAATATTCCTGTAGTTTCTATCCATCAGATAATAGTCCGTGTGAGATTTTTTGTTCCCCAAGTTAAAATAAAAGTGAGAGGACGTCATCTTGGTAATATCAGAAATGTCCAAGAGAGTGTAACTAAGGAGTTGAAGTCCAGATTGCATCTATATTGGTTCTTACTAATCTATTCCGGTTACTAAGCTACCCTATAAAGTATGATTAATGAAGTGATGATTTTATAGTATGCTACAAAAAATAGGAACAGCAAAATTTGTAGCAAGGATATGTCATCAAATATTGCGTTAAACGTGGTGAATTCTTGAGTTTAACATACGAAAAAATCCACCAATCCTATGAGAAAGATTCGTTATCTTTTTGTTGGAAAAAATATTTTTGGAGGGCCTAAAAGCAGTAGATGACGACCCTTGATCAACAAAGCCTTTAGCTGTAAACACTAAGAAAAATATGGAACGAGTCGGGGTTCTTAAGAAATGAGAACGTCGATTATTATTGAAGCTGATACGGAGACCTTGCACAATTCAGAAAGAGGGTTCTTCACTTCAGATTGGATATTTAGGTCTCTTGGATGGTCCAGCAGGAAAATGGCTCCTGCAACACGACCATCTCTATGAACTATTTTTTATCGAAAAAAAAGGCTTTTTATTGTTCATCAACTATCGGTTTACCCTAAATTTCTCTATTTTTTCAGAGCCTCTGAATCACGTGGTTATCTTCATTAAAGAAATTTTGTCGAAAAATTGAATTCCTTTTTTATTTATTCATCTGATTAAAGTTGTGCGACTTTTTGTTCTTCCCTAAAATCAAAAGGAATTTGAAAGAACATCATCTTGGTACTATCGATAAAATCCAACGGTGTGTAATCGAGGACCTGAAGTCGATTACCGTTGAAGACTTCTAGCACTGCTACGAACACTGGAGACAACACCTCCGCTACATAAAGTAACGACTTTAAAGAAGATTACATAAACTGTGCAGAATCTACCAATAAAAACTTTTTTTTTAACAGTGTTCATAGAGTAGAACGTTTAGCGTTTGTTAAAATATCTTTAATTTTACTCAAAAATTGTATTAAAATAATTCAAATTCATTATGAAAATAGTCGATCTTTGAATGGTAGTTAGTTTTTCACAAAAAAAAACCATCTTATCGGAAAAAGTTTATTTTCTCTTAGACGACTAAGTTAAAATCTTCGATTTTGGGCATGTTAAAATCCCAGAGCAGTTATTGAACAATTGAAAAATCCAAGTACCAATCCGACAGAGGCAAAACATTGTTTCGTCGCAAAAAGCGACATCAAATCCTACATTGAGAGGGCATCCAGAAAAAAATCCCATGGTCCGGATGGTATACCCAGTTTGATGATGAAAAGCTTACCAGAAAAATGAATTACATCACTAACAGTTATTTCGATAGCACACCACACTTGGGTATTATATTCAAACTCATCAAAATGAAATTTAAAAAATATCTGGTTAATCTAATAATCAGTTTTCTAGCTTTGATATCTGCGGTTCTTCGAGGTATTCTCAGGCATACCTCAAGGCTCATTAATTGGTCCTAAGCTATATAACCTTTCCATTGAAGATATATTGAAGGTTCAATTAAGCAAAAATCCTCATATGATACGAGGGTCGTTCAATAAATCCTTAGAAAATCCGAGAAATTTCGCTCGTAGTATCGGTATTTTTATCAACAGGAAAGTAGCATTATCAACAGGAAAGATTTCAGCTCGATCCATAGCGTAGGTCAATTTCTATCGTCGATTAAAGTTAACGACATTTATTTGTGCATAATAAATGTTTTAAGCCCGAAAGAAATCAAAGCCGAGTTGGATGCAGTTCATGGCACATCTGCACCTGTGTTTGCGACGGTTTACAATTAGGTGAATGAATTTAAACGTGGCCGTTCATCCACAAAAGATGAACATCGTTCAGGACGCCCAGTTGAGGAGTCTACTCCTGAAATCATCGACAAAATCCACGATCTGATTTTGAACAATCGGCGAATTAAAGTGCGCGAATTAGTTGAGGCCACGGGCATATCACAAGGTACAGTCGCTTCAATTTTGCATGAAAAATTGTCTGTGAAAAAAATTTCGGCAAGATGGGTGCCGCGTTTCTCTCAGAGGAGAATAAGCGCAATCGTGCAGTGGACTCTGAGGCTATGTTTGCACTCTTTCATCGCAATCCTGCCGAATTTCTTCGTCGATATGTCACTGTGGACGGAACCTGGCCACACTACTATACTCCAGAAACGAAGAGACAGACATAACAGTGGATTTTCAAAAGTGACCGGGCTCCGAAGAAGGCAAAAACTGTGCCATCGGCCGGCAAGGTGATGGCCACGGTCTTTTGGGATTCGCAGGGCATCATTTTTATCGACTACTTGGAAAAACAAAAAATAATAACAGGAGCGTATTACGCGTCGTTATTGCAACGGTTGAGCGAGGAAATCAAAGAGAAAAGCCCCCATCTGAAGAAGAAAAAAATCCTCTTGCATCAGGACAATGCGCTGTTTCCATGGCCAAAATTGTGGAATTGAGAATGGAATTGTTGCAGCATCCCGCTTATTCATCAGATTTGGCCCCGAGTGACTATTTTCTTTTCCCCAATCTGAAGAAATGGCTTGGCGGACGACGGTTCACTTCCAACGAGGACGTCATTGCTCAAACGGATGAGTATTTTGCAGAACTTCCGAAATCCTATTTTTTGGACGGGATAAAAATTTTGGAGCTTAAAGGAGATTATGTTGAAAAATAAAATTTTTTTTTTTAAAAAACAGTTTTTTTGCATCTTTTTCTAAGGATTTATTGAACGACCCTCGTATTATACGTTAACGATACCCTTAGTTTTCAGTGCATCAATACGACCTAGATTAGCATTGGAAGCTATGAAGTTATCAGTCAATAAACTGACAAAATACTATAAGCAATGGGGTCTCCAAGTACATATTCCAAAGTCAAAGTGCGTGCGCGTCACGCCGTCAGGGAAGAAGAAATTCGTAAACTGCGGATTTGGAGATAAGGGGGACTCGTCGATAATGAGTCGCGTGGTGAATCTTAAATATCTAGGCTTTAATTTTAACAAGAACCTCAAATTCAACTCCTTTGTCAGGGATAAAATTAAAAAAGCCTGACGTAAGGAGGTAAAATTTTTTATTTATAAGTAATTTATAAGAGCGTATTTATGCTACGGAAAAGGCACAGGGCTCGCCAGATCTAGGCAGACAAACAAATTTATATCAAACGACAGATTGTACCGGGGGCAGGCGTTTCCCCATTTATAGTATGGTAAATGGGAATAATACACAAATGGGTTAAATCATTAGCCTATCATAAAAACAAGGAAGTAAGGCAGCTCACGGATAACATATTATTGGAGATCTTGAGAAATTGCAAGTAACTGTCACCGTTACACAGAAGAGGTTTTGGATCAATGTCTCCAGATCTATAAGAAGAAGCCAAAGGGACAATATCGAGGTTAGCAATTATATCACTTGAGGTCGGTGCTCCCCTTGAAGGGAATCAAGAGGACAAAACATTTTTCAACATAATCTCCTTTTAGCTCTATACACCGTTTTTTCAAAATTCTTATCCCGTCCAAAAAATAGGATTTCGGAAGTTCTGCAAAATACTCATCCGTTTCAGCAATGACGTCCTCGTTGGAAGTGAACCGTCATCAATAAAGATGACGAAATTTTCATATGAAAATTGAATAAAATCATTGCAAAAAAAAAAAATTCAGTCTCGTTACATATCTGTAAAATATCTTATAGAAATAGTTGGATTTTAAAATTTTCACATACACTTTTATGATCCAATAAACGAAATGAATTTAATTTTTCTTAATCTACCTATAAGATGAACACCATGGCGACGATATTAATTATATTTCTATGAAAACGCACCATTATTTGTATGATTAGGAAATTTTAATAAATACAATATTTCTTGTCTCTACAGATGTGAATTACGATTTATTTAAGATGACATCAATATGTTACAATGGCGTGTATTCTGATTCTGGATGAAATAGAAAAATAATAAACAGTTTCTATATAATAAAGATCATAAAGAAGAAAATTGAAGTAGAATTGTTTCTTTTTTGTTTGTAAGCAAAAGGAACAGATATCGATTCTGATATTTTGTATAAGATTGTGGAACTGGAGATATTCGGTTGAGCGAAAAGAGCCATATAAGAAGAGGCACTTCAAGCAAATTCCGTTCATCGTCGAAATTAATAATTTATTTTTATGATAGAAATTAGTTCAATCGTGCCCCTTTATGATGTGCACTAATTTGGTATTTTCTTCACTTTCACTTTATCTATTGTATTTCAATATATGCCTACATATTCGATGCTCGATTTTACATATTTCCATATAACATACTTGTATGCATATATGTTTGTATGATAGTAGATTTCAAATCCATCCATCGATCCTTGTGTCTGACTATTTGCTATTAACTTCTGTGCGAATAGATGCCCGCCTGTTTTCCCGCCCAATCGAATTTCAACGTCTTTTATTAAATCGGAACTTTCATTTCTCCTTATTTCGAAAGTTCTATGTATTATGGCAATATAAATGATACAATGCGTATGGTGGATCCTTTGAACCTTTTATTTCATCAAGGATTACTATCGCCACTATACTCGCAGAAGAGCTACGAGTATTAACCTATTCAGCCATCGATAGAAAATCTTCAAGTCCTCATACCAAACGTACTAAAATTTTCTCCCATTCTAATTTCCGTAAGCGTTCTTTTAACACACGCCGACAATCACAGTATTATTGCTATAATCATACTAACTAACAACAATATATTCAAGGGGCAAATACATGAATTTTACCTAAAAATTTTTGACTATATAACCAACTTATACAACGCCCCCCCCCCCCCCCATGCCCCCCGATTATATTCCGTAGCTGTGCACCAAAATATTGTAGTCTGGCCAATGGACTGAACTTTTGTCCATACCATCCCATGTCAAAGACCAATCAGCCTTTCTTTCCATCTGCATCTCCGCGCTCTGCTTTTTGCCACAGAATATTCTTTTCAAAATTTTCCTCATCGCCAATGAAACTTCCCTTTTGCTACCCTTCCACCATGGTAATAATTGTACAATCCAGCAATATAATCATGTTCAATGAACGAGTGAATTTTTGCTTGTATCTCGTTGTATTTTTGGCTAATTGTTCCATACCATTAAGCATGGAAAACTATTATTTGCGTAATATCATCCCTTCACTCGCTAATAAACCATACCATCATTCCAAAATAACATGGAGTTTTGTTCTTATTTGCTTCTATATATTTCTTGGGTGTTGTTTTTTTTTTTAGGGATAGTATTTGAAAAACTCTATCTGCACACAAGGATGCAAATAGACGATATCTAAGATACCCGCATGTCATGACTAGACAAAACTTTGTTAACATGTATTAGAAAAATTTATTTGATAATTTAGCGTGCGTGTAATAGTTACATTTATTGGGCTTTCCAAGTATCTGAAAATTTAGTTAATCGTAGACAAGTTTCCGATGTAAATTCTGTACTTTCGTACATTCCAAAAAAAAAAAAAAAACATGAAAAAACCATCCAAGAAAAGGAAAAACTTTTTCGGAAGAGAAGAAAATGTTTTTTTTTCTTTTTGAATACTAAATTAATATGGGCACATGACTAATAATAAGTAACAATCAACATAAATTAGATTTTTGGAATTTTAATAAAATATTTTCTTGTAAAAATTGTAAGAATTATTCACTATATTTTTATATAAATACTATATGAAAATGAATATTCAAAGATGAACTTAATATTATTACTAAAATCTTTATTAAATCTTTAGATGCTGTAATCTACTTACTAATTAAATTTAAACTATCCCGTTTTTATGCAATCACAGATCATATTATTTGAATTTATTGATTTTTGCAATATATTTTTTTACAGTAACATAAAATCCTTTAAGTATTTTATTTAACCAAAATATTAATAATTTCTATTTCTAAATTGATAATTTAATTAACCATAAAATATTCACAATGTCATTAAAAACATTTACATTTACATTAGGTCAGCAAGTTTCGATTTGTTTTCTATTTTTTTTTTTTAATATAAGGATTTAATATAAAATATTTTTTCATTTTATATATAGTAAGAACGCCACAGCAATGGTATTAGGGACAAAATTGCCTACCAAAGAGACAAGCATGCGTAAGTGAGATATGACCTATTCGGATTCCAAGAAAAGGTTTCTTTTCCTAGAATTTCGAAATGGATGTTGAGTAGACTGGCTTTTGCTATGCTTTGGCTAATTTGTGGACTCATATATTTTTTCTCTGATGCTAAGTGCCATTTTGTTTACAGGTGAAGTAAATTGGGGACATTCGTGACAGCACGGAAATTAGTAGTGGAGAGATTCGGTTACTAATTTATCAGCCCACTCATTGTAAGTAGATATTTTTGGTGTTCAACAGAATTTCGTTGAGAACCTATGAATACCTACGAGTACTGAAAAACTATCCGTAAATCTGAGGATTGACAAACAATATTGCTGTTGATTGGTGGGTTGATCGTATTCTCAATTATCGTCCTAATTGTCCACAGATCACCTTGAAAAGGAAGGCTTTTAGATTGAAAAAATTCTACTGTACGATTCATGGTGCTTATTGTCTATAAACTGGATAATAATAAAAGATATTATAAGGTTAAAAAAAGCTTAGCTCGTGAACATTAGAAATGATCTAATGACTCTCAAAATGAAAAATTCCTTTAGTTAAATATTGGGTTGGTGCAAAAGTAATGACCGTTTTTTACATATACAATTAAACATTTTTTTTTTAGATTTGTATTATTTATTTAATCAATTATATAATTTCCATCCGTTCTTATAACCTTCTCCCATTTTTCTATCAACTTATTAATACCATTAGTGTAAAATTCTGTGGATTTTGATGCGAAAAATGTAGTAAGGGATGCTTTTACCTGCTCTATTGTATAAAATTTTTTATCATTTAAAAATTTTTGCAGTGATCGGAATAAATGAAAATTGGAAGGAGCAAGATCTGGAGAGTACGGTGGATGCTTGATAACATCCGCGCGTTGTCGTGATGAAACACTACCCCTTTTCTGTTTTCCAATTCTGGTCTATTCTTTTGAAGGGCAATGTTCAATTTGGATAATTGCTGACAATATCGTTCTGCTGTAATTGTCTGATTGCGTCCCAAGAGTTCAAAATACACAATACCCTTGCGATCACACCAAACACAAAGCATAACTTTTTTTTTAATGTATTTCGGCTTTCGAAGTTGTTAATGGGGCTTGTCCAGGTATATCTCAATGTATTTTTCTTGTCACGTTGTTGTACATGACCCATTTCTCATCTCCCGTTACCAAACGATGCAAAAAAGGTTCATGTTTTTGTCTCGCACTCAAAGCAATGCACGTTGAAACACGATCCAATAAATTGGCAGCCGACAATTGATGAGGTATCCAAACGTCGTACCGCGAAACCATCCCCATACGCCTTAATACGGTTGTATGGTTGACTCCCATCATCGACGCGATCTCCCTGGTGGTCCTCATTGGTGTCAATTATGACTTTTAACTTGTCCTCATCAGACATCAATGGCCGCCCGGTACGTAGTTTATCAATTAGTGAAAAATCCCCAGATCGGAATTTTGTAAACCATCCTCGTACCTGTCGAACTTTGATGACATCTGCTCCATACACTTCGCAAATGTTTTTGGTTGCCACACTCGCGGTATTGTCTTTACGGAATTCATAAAGTAAACAATGACGTAAATGCACTTTATCGACCGACATTTTGAAAAAATACAAGGGCTCTTCACTGTACTCTGGCCAGGCCAAAACTGAATATAAAGTTGAGGGAAAGCATCATTTATATAATGCAATCATTTAAAAGAAGATACTATTCATCATTTCTGAAGAAAAATTTTTTTTACCTGGGATCATAAAAAACGGTCATAACTTTTGCACCAACCCAATAGATCGCTGAGTAATAATGGTAAAAAGAATTTGGAAAGGCAAGATGCCAAATTTATTTTTGGGTAGATTGTTGAAATAACTAGTTTAAAGCTATTAGGTCTGTAACTAGTTTTTTTTAATGGGACTAACAGAAGTAAGGTGTGAGAGCTTGGCGACTAGTTTCAATAAGGATTTGACTTCTACTTTGATTTACTATACACCTGCTACTGGGATTCTAATGCAAAAAAATGACCTTACTTTGTTTAATCAGAAGGTCATTATTATCATCAATGACGCGATATCCGGACTAGGCCTGGTTAATCAAAAGAGTCCATGCCTTCGTGCCACAGTTTTCTAATTCGACACTTTCAGCATATGTTTGTCTTATTGGCTAACGCCATTGCTCCACCGAAGTCAGGGCCTACTTTATCTTCTGGGCCTATAAATGGATCAACTGTAATCTTTCCGTAGAGGTCATTCTCATCTATACCCATATGGATTAAGTGTTTAACCCACCACCGCATATTTAGCTTAATTTTATCTACAACCGTATAATCTTGTTGGCGCTCAAGGATCTTGTTATTAAAAAGGCTCGATTTTCACCTAGTGCCCTGTAAAGTAGAGGCTTCGATTTTATGGTCAGAATTTTCGAGCGAAGTAGCTTCGACTCACTGAAATAGGCTCTGATTATCTTCCTCCATGTTGTTATCGGCTGCGATACTTGATCCCAAACAGGAAAATGATTTATCTCTACCAGAATTTTTATCTTATTGAAAATGGATTTGATTTGGTTGAAAGTGTTTAGTCTATTAATCAGCAGACTCTATTATACTCCTAGGCAAATTGTGATCAAATTACTAATATGACATCCTTATGAAAAGAGTCTCATCATCAATGCCTTTGGAAATAAGTCACACATTTGCAAAGTCAACTTTTGGTGCGATTGGAATTTTGAATTTGCTGTAACAAGTGGAAAGCACACAAATTTATGTATTAAGAAGCTTTTAGGAGTGGTCATATGTAGACAAAACTATTAAGGAAATAGTTTCTTATTCATAATATTTGTCGATTTAATGAAGAAACATTTTTTTCTGCAGTTTATTAATACACTTAATAGATATTTTATATAAAATAATATTTGCTAATAATCTCTACTAAAAGTTATGATTTTGGAACGACTTGAAGTTATTGAAATGAAACTTTTCGAATTTATAAAATGGAAATTTTACAGAAAAATACTTACAAAATAATTTAAAATATGGTTTTTTTTTCACTTAAATATAAATGTGGTAGAAAAAGGAACAAATTAAAATGTAAAAAAATATTCAAATGCATTATATTCTATGATATTAGCAATTAAATAAAATAGAAATAATAAGAACTATCATAAAATATAGCAAAAAATTCAAATAAATATTAAAATGCTCGTAGTGAGCAAAATAAAAATAAAAATTTCTTAATTCTTTATTATACCAGCAGGAACTGGGGTTGTTATTTTTGGATATTTTTTTTTTTTTTGATTGTTTGTTACGCCATCTAATCGAAATGGCTTGTACTTGTGTGCTAGAAAGTAAGAATTTTGTTCGTAAAAAATAACCGGAAGGAAATTCAACAATTATCGTTGAAGCTAATGCCCAATGGGAAATGGAACGGCAAGAGTGAATGGAAAGAAGCTTTTCTTTAAAGGAAATGTATTTTTAAGGATTCAAGTCCAAATGGGGTTTTTATTATTCTGATTAATTTTTTTTCTGGTGCAATCGATTTTTTGTTGTTGTTGTTAATGCGAAAAGATGCTGGCTGGTTAAACAGCAACCGAGTTTCTTCAATTGAATAGAAATTATATGAAAAAAGTATATTAGGTGAAAAAGGAGTTTTCTTTAGGAGACTGTCACTATGTTTTAATTTGTTTTCTTGCTGTAAAAAAGTAAAATGTTTAAAATATAATTTCAATTTGTCCGTTCAAGACTATTTTTAGAGTTCTTAAAATTTTTTTTTAATCAAATTTTCTCTTTTTACCTATTCTATATTCACAAAAATACACACTCTTATGCAAAATTATTTTTATTATACTAACTTTTTTTTTTTTGCAATTTGTTGTTGGTATTGTTGATATAAGAATATCCTAAATTATACAATATAGATACAACAGAAATAGTTGGGATATAGTATTAATATCCTATAAGCCTACAAGCTTTTACATTTAATATTAAAGATATTATTTCGGAATAACTATTTTAAGGTTTGTAGGCTAAAATGTTATGCATATAACATGATATTATATGGAAATAGCAGCAAAAAAAAAATGTTTCCATCTATGAGAATATCTATAGGTGCATACATATGTAGATCCTTCCATGTCAGTTCGCAAATAGGTAAAAATCGATTTTCATTACAATCGAATCTCGTTTGGCAAGCTTTCCTTTTTTTTTGCCGTTTATTTGATGTTAGTCCATTTACCCTTAACTAAAGTGATATGTAACAGTGGTTGCGTAAACATTTGAAAATTTCCATTAACTGCAATTAAATTTAGATTTTTTGTAAAGGCACTTCTTTTTTCGCCAAAAAAAAAATGAAAGAAAAATTAAAAATTTGATTTTAACTAACTTCAAATCAACAAAAAATAAATTACTTTATTTAGTTAGTACTAGTTAAATAATTTTTAATAAAGTTTGTTTAAATTTTTAACTGGTTTTATGAGTAGTTAGTTAAAAAATTAAATGCTTCTAATATAAAAATTTGGTATGATATATGAATTAATAGTTTTAGGTAAATAATAAATAACATATGAATGATATTTTATATAATTTTTAGTTACACATTTTCACATTTTATTTTACATTAAAGTATTATAGTTACATTTTGGTTTGTAGATTTTTGTAATATTTAATTATGGCTATGGTAGCTCCACAAATAAAATTTATATACACATTTGTTTTAGTAATGTTAATTTTGAGATCAAAATCTTAGTATTGAATTAGTCTTTTTTATTTTTTTTTATTTTTTTATTTTAAATGTTATCTACAACTACTTATGCTACGAGTTACAAGCAGATTTTTTAGGGAATATACATGGACATGAGAACATGTGGAGGAAAACACCCATCGATGTTACCTCTAGAACAGGGTAATTTTATTTTATAATTTTAGAGAATCTCTCGGCCATCGCCGTTTTAAACGTCGCTGGGTGTATACTGGAAGGGTGGGAGTGAAAAGTTCCCTTCTTAAAGGATTAGGGTGGAAAGATAGATGCGAATGGAATTTTGTATATCGGGAGATGCATAGTTCACGAACAAATGGAACATTTAGGTCACGGTGGATAACAGTGTTTCGCACATAAAAGGGGGCATTGGCAATTTTACAAAGGATTCGGTATTGTAGGGATTGGATTGGAAGGGAGTTGGAATGCTTAGTCGAACCCCAAAGTTCTAGACCATATGTCCATATTGGTTTATTGTATAGTAATAGTTTACTTGTTGTTGGAAGTTTTGATTTACTGTCTAGGAGACGTAATAATTGTTTGTATCGTCCGTTAAGTTCACGTCTTTTAGTTTTCGTATGAAGGTTCCAGGTTAACCGTTTGTCGAATATAAGTCCAAGGTAACGTACGCTATTTTTTTGTGGAATAATACTGCCGTTTAGGGTTATGTCGGAAATTTGTTCTCGGCAGAGTGTGAAAGTTACATGAGCAGATTTTTGCTCATTTACCTTCACTCTCCACCTTTTGAACCAAGTTTCTAAGGAGTGGATATGGTTCTGTAGGATACTAATGGCTGTGGAAGGATATTTATGATGTGTCAGGATGGCTGTATCGTCAGCATATGTTGCGGTTAGGATGTTGTTGTGGCAAGGAATGTCATGGGTATAAATGATAGATAGGATAGGACTTAGGATACTTCCTTGAGGAACACCGGCGGAAATTGGATAAATGTCAGAGTACTCAATATTTTCAGCTACCTGAAAATATCGGTCTGAGAGATAAGATTTAAGGATGTGGAAATAACCCGAGGGTGGGACTCGCTCTAACTTCCAAAGCAATCCAGGGTGCCATACACGGTCGAAAGCATGCGAAATGTCAAGAAACACGCCTGGGCAGTATTCCTTTCGCTCTAGCGAACACGCTATGTAGTCGACTACGCGATGACACTGCTGGATAGTGGAATGCTCAGGCCGAAATCCAAACTGATGCTGAGGAATGACACCCTCGATTTCAAAAATGGGATAAAGGCGTTTTAGGATTAATTTTTCTAGGATTTTTGATAACATGGGAAGGAGACTTATAGGTCTATATGAGGTAGGAAGGTTTTTGGGCTTATTGGGTTTTGGGATTATCTTAATAATGGAAAACTTCCACAGAGAAGGAAAAAATGATGTGCGGAGGATACTATTATAAATATAGGTTATACGAGGGTCATTCAACAAGTAATTAGCCTCACCACCCGATGGAACTGCTGTCACAAAAGCAGTTTTTTTTTACCATTCTTTTAGTAGCCTACTGTCAAAGTATCAGTCGATTCCCTTAATTAGTTTTGTTTTGAGAGCCTTTGAAAGCGAGCGTGTCGGTCGGTTGCACAAAAATGGAAAAAGAACAATATCGTTCGGTGATTAGATTCTTATTTTTGGAAGGGAAAACGTGCATCGAAATCAAAGATCGCTTGGATGCTGTGTATGGTTACTCTTCTCCTTCGATGGCGACCGTCAAGAATTGGTTCAACGAGTTTGTTCGTGGCCGCACGTCGGTTTTTGATGAGCCACGCCCAGGTGCCCCGAAAACGGCTGCTACGGAGGAAAACGTTAAAAAAGTCCACGATCTCGTGTTGGCAGACTGTCGATTGAAGGTTCACGAGATAGCTGAGACTGTGGGCATCGCAGTAGGAACGGTGCATCATATTCTACACGAAGAACTGGGCATGAGAAAGCTGTCGGCGCGATGGGTGCCGCGTTTGCTCACACCGGAAAACAAGCGCAACCGTGAGACCACATCAGCGACGTGTTTGGCGCTGTTTCAGCGCAATCCAGCGGAGTTCTTGCGTCGTTTCGTTACCGTCGACGAAACATGGATTCACTGGTACACACCAGAGACCAAGGAACAGTCGAAACAGTAGATTTCACCCGGCGAACATGCTCCGAAGAAGGCGAAGACTGTTCGATCGGCCGGAAAGGTGATGGCCACCGTTTTCTGGGATTCACAAGGTGTGATCCACATCGATTACCTCGAGAAGGGTAAAACAATCACAGGGCGCTACTATGCTGACTTATTGGGCCGATTTGACGTCGAATTGAAGAAAAAGCGGCCCCGCTTTGCGAAGAAAAAGTGCTGTTCCACCACGACAACGCGCCGGCTCACACCTCCGCCGCCGCCATGGCCAAATTGGTCGAATTGCGCTACGAATTGCTGCCCCATCCACCGTACTCTCCAGATTTGGCCCCCTGTGACTACTTTTTGTTTCCAAACCTGAAAAAATCAGTCGCCGGGAATAGATTTGGGTCGAATGAGGAGGTCATCGTCGCCACGGAGGCCTATTTTCCTTCCTTCGAGAAAATGTATTTTTTGGACGGGTTAAAAAAGTTAGAGCATTGCTAGCCCAAGTGTATCGAGCTTGAAGGAGATTATGTGGAAAAATAAATTGCCACCTTTCCAAAATTTTCGTTTTTCTTTTGTAGGCTAAGTACTTGTTGAATGACCCTCGTAAGGACGAGGGTTTTTTTTGGAAATTTGCTTCAGGATTTCTGAAGTTATTAGGTCATATCCTGGGGATTTTTTATTGGAAACGTGTTCTATTGTGAATTTAACTTCGGAAGGAGTGAAAAACTTAGGAGGTGGACTTATGGACAACTGAGTTGATATTTGTCGGAATATTTGTTCTTCATTCAGAATGTCTTGGACATCTTCGTGAGGCTTAAAGATGTTTTCTAAGTGTTTGCCGAAGATGTCGGCTTTCTGTTTATCCGTTTTTGGCCAGGTTCCGTCGGTATTCCGGAGCGGGTGTGTAGCTGTTTTGTATTTGAGAATTCGTCGGATAGCTGTCCAGAGTCACTTATTAGTTGTTAGTGATTCTGTGTATTCAGTAAATCGTTCGTTATTATAATTAATTATTTCTTGTCAGTTCTCGTTGTAGTTGGTTCAGTTTTTTCTTCGCATTTGGCATTCTTGAACGTTGCCACTGGGCCCTGGCTCGACGTTTCTCGCTTATCAAGCTGCGAATTTTTTACGGAAGATTATAGTCATGTTCTCATATGGTTGGCTTGTTATGAGTTATGTGGGCGTTAGTGATTGAGTTCTGTATGCAAACAGTCAAGTCGCTTACGGCATCGTCTATTTCATTAGTCTTTTAATATAAAATTTGGTACTTTCAAGGAGTGGATATAGAAATCAAGTATTAAAGTGCGTAATTTTTTGAGAAATCGCTATTTAAGTGCATAATAACTTTTTTTTATAAGTCAATAACGACTATTGATATTATACAAGATAGGACCAAGGATATTACCTTGAGAAACACCGTTGAATATAGGGGATATTAGGTTATGTATGATTATATTATCAGGATTAAAGTAGAGGGAAGGGATTATTGCAGTTTCCAAAGTAAGTCAGAGTGCCAGACATGGTCAAATTCATACGATATGTCCGGAAAAACCTCCGGAGGTAGCAATACAATATTCGATGCGGTCATTTTGTTGGGTAGTGGAATGTTTTGCTCATAATCCGAACTGATGATCTGTGATTATGTTGACGGATTCGAGTATGGAAAGAGTGGTTCTAAGACTAGTTTAGAAAAAACTTTGGCTAGGCTTGGATGTACGCTTATTGGGCAATATTATGAGGGTAAGTGTACAGATTTATTGAGTTAAAAATTTCCAGAATGAGTAAAAGCACGTGGTATAAATGTATGTGATAAGGTTGATTCCTCTTTTAGAAAGTTGGCTTATATCAAGCAATAATTCTGATATAAAAGCACACCTGGATATAAGCCAGGAGATTTTTGATATCAGAATTATTGCAGTGGTCGGCTCTACTACTTCTATTCATATTCTAACCCAAAAATAGAACCCATCAAATATTAACGACAATTTTTTTTCTTATACAGCTAATGAAATATTTACTTGTATAAGAAGAAGAACATATTTTCAGATAAAAAGTATATTTTATACTTTTTTTTATCAATATTTAATAGTTTGAAATTAATATTTGTCAGTTTGATTTAAATAATTCTGTTTTTGTTTTGGTAATTCATTAAAACATTTTCTTAAATAAAAATATTTGATAATATTTAACATAGTTTTAATAGAATAAACATTTTAAATAAAAATAATATATGTGTTTATATTTGTTCTAAAATCAGAAAAGTAAATATAATTTTATGAAAACAAATTTCATAAATGAAAAGGAGAAAAAAATTAAATTTACAATTTTTAAAAATCACATAAAATATTATGATTTAAAAAAATTATTATAATACAAATACATTATTAAAATTTTTTAAATGCACCAATTTTAAAAAATATGATTTTCTTTTATATAAAATATATTAAAACTGTATAATTAAAAATTTTCCAATAAAAACGAATACTAAATATAAAAGGGATATTGAGAAATTTTCAGAATATAAACACTTCAAAAGAAATTTTCAACAGTTAATGCCAATCAATTTGATATGAAAAATAAAATATTGTAAACATAGTAATTTACAGTATAAAATCTATGAACGATAATAAATCTTCTGATTTATTTATAAACGTATATTATTCCTCTGATATTATTTATTTATTATATAAAATATATATATAAGTAAAAAAATACCAACCATCAATAGTTTAACGTCAAGTTATCGACAGGATGGAAATGAGTAAGCGAAAATTCATATCATATAAATTGTGATTTATATAAAATATGAACTTTGTTCCTTTGATATCCGGAACCTTTAATCAATTAATAAGTTTATATTTAACAAGATTTTTTAAAATTTTTTAATACATATGCATTCTATAATATCCTTTGTGAAAATGGAATTTTTTTTTCTTGTCAATATAATCTTTTTTTGTATAAAAAAAACTAATTTTCAAACTAAATAAATTTTCCTTTCAAATTAAAATTATTGCCAATTTGCAAAATAGCAAAATAGCGAATAATGTGCATCAATCAGGATTGTGATGACGAAAAAAACATTTTTTTTTTAAAAAAAAAAAAAACCCTGATGAAATCTGATAGCTGACTAATGGAGCAGGATCCATTTATGTATATATTAAGAGTATAATCGATTGAAAGGTTAAATGGTTTCATGAAATTTAATCAATCCAATTTGATACTTTAATTGGCAAAATATATATTATCGAATAGTCCAAGCTAATAGATATAAAAATATGAAGGATATAAAATTTGAAATAAATTCAACATAAGTAATTACATTTTGATTCAATTTAGATTTTTATAATCTGTGCTGTTCTTTAATAGCGTACGTATTTTTATTTTTTTTTTATAGAAATTTGAATGAATTTGTTAACTTTTTTATTACTGATGGAGTGTAATAGATGAATATATAAAATTTTCATATCGAAAATTATATTGATGAGAATAAAAAACGAAAGGAAAATTTCAAAGTATATTGCTTGTTCGCATTGAGTAATGTAAATCGATCAACCCTTATAATGTATGTGTGGATGGGAGATGGTAAAATTCAGAGTACCTACGTACACTGAAAATATATATAAAGAAGGATATAAATTTATTGTATAAAAACGGGACTAAATAAAAAATGGACGTGAGCTAAGTTTGAAAATTTACTGATTTCATGATGGATTATTTGATATTCAGTCAAGCCAGGAAAAAAGGGATAAATTTGAAAAATCATAGAATGCCATCAAAAATATATATACACATATATAACAAATATAATATGATAAATGATGAATGGATTTTTATAATAGCAATTGCATTTTTCAATATAATTATTTTATATTTTCTATTAGTTTTTATTGTTTGTTTTGTATTTTCATTGCAGGATTTTCATATTTTAAAGTGAAACAAATTTCAATTTTCATATTTTATTAAACTTGAATATATTGTATTAGAAAATATACATTTTTATATTGTGATATTTAAAAAAATTGATATAAAATTTATTTGGTTAATTACTAAAGAGAGCTAAAAAATTTCTATATCGTGAAATAAAAATGAAAAAGTCCACTTAACCGAGTATAGAATTTTAATCTTCTGCGGAAACTTAAAAGAATTTACATATTTTTAATATGGAGCAAGTGTTTCTCAAAGTAGTATTATTATTTTTTTTTCATAAAAAATTAACACTCATATTATACTGATGACAATGCGATTCTAGCTCATCACTAAAAACCTATTGTAGCATCTACTATTTTAGGAACCCATATTAACTGGGTTAAAAAAGTGCAAAGTGATAGTGAAAGAATAAAAATGCGTTCATGTTAATTTCACTCTTTGCCAAAAATAATAAAATCCTGAACGTTGGCATTATTCTACCAAAAACCTGAGTATATTATCTAAGATGCAATTTCGACGAATAATTATAATAAATTCCACAAACAAAACTGAACGGGCGAGACAATCCAATTTGGACGTACGTAGTTGAACTTTTAGGTTCGATATAGCATTCTAACTCTTTTTGAATCTATTCACTATAATCTAGAATTCTGCATAAAATCATTAATCCACCATTACCTAAATGTTCGTTTCATAAGTTAACTGGGTATAATCCTTGACAAAACATATTTTTCCCATTTAAAAGTCACCATTATAATCCTCTTGTTAAATAGTTATCCTCAACTGCCATACCAATAATTACAAAAGATTGTAAGATAAATTTATGAGAAATTAACAAATTCAACTTTTATTGAAAAGCAGAGCAATCTCCGTAAATTAATTTCTTTTTTTTTAACATTTCAGTTGCTTAAGATAAAGCTAAAATCATTTTTTTTAAATTATTTTTAGATCGTTTTCTATAATATCTTTTTTTTTAAACTATAATTTTATAAATATTTTTTTTAAACTATATTTATATATTGTAAAAATATACGTTAAAAATCTGAAAGAATTTTTTTTAAACGATATTTTTTTGTTTTAAAAATTTCTGACAACTGAGCAGTATCCTTTTGCGTATGATAGCTGCAAATAAATATTCAATTTCATAATTATTAATTTTTTTGGTTCTTATTCCACATAATACTCATTTTAAAAATGCTTTCCTCTTAAAGAGCTTCGATGGATAGTAAAAGTTTTATATAAAAGATATTTTCTGTTATAGATTATTTTTAGTCGAAAGAGAAAATACTTTTACCAAAAATACGCCATTTCTATAAAAAAATCTTTAAATTTCATGAATTTTTTTGGCTTAAATTCTTTTTTTTTTGTTTCAATCACTGCAGTAAAATTAAGTTATTTATTTAAAATAAAAAACAAATGTCATTCAGACTTATGCGAAAGAGTCTTTACTTACGTGTATATGTGTGCATTTCTCCCATTAAAAATTGCTGACGATTGATCAAAATTTTTATATTATAATTTTTCAGTTTTACCCATATTTAAAAAATCAACTAAAATGTTCACAATACATACAATTTAACCAAAATATCTACAATTATTTATTGATATATGAAAATTTCGAGGAGCAAAAAAAAAATTAGGACGTAAAATAATCATTAAACAGGATATTTTTGAAGATGACAACCAGTGTAAATTGTTTCGCTTAATCGAATTTGTTTTAAACGGAGAAAATATTGCTGATATTCATGTAGATAAATAATTTATATTTGAATTTGTAATGTGATCATTTGATAGGGAAAGAAAAAAAAAAACTTAAAACACGTTTTCGAAGAATATAAATTATATATGTATCTATTATAGGCAAGGATCCTCATAGAAATATTGACTTCTATAAGAGAAAGAAGATACATTTAGCTAGTCCTAAAATAGGCATACCAAAATTCGATTTTTTTTCTTCTAAATTCGAAATTGTTAGAATGATTCACGCTCGTAAATTGTTATAATAAATAAAAGATATAGGATCTATATACTTGTATTGAGGGAGAAAAATGAATAAATGCTTAGAGTAATAAATCATTCGTTCCGATTTGACGATGCTCTCTTTGCTGTTTTTCACAATCGTTTTCAAATATTAAAAAAATCAAAAAAAAATAAAAAAATAAAAATACTAAAGATTCAGTAAGAAAGAAAAAAAAATTATTTGTCTTCAATTCTTTCTCTTCTTTGGGGCTCATTGTAATGTTTTCTTTTTCCTAGACAAATTTTCCTATTTTCTATACTAATTCAATGTTCTTATGAAATTTTAGAATTTTCCACAGGACATTGAAGAATAAGAAGAAAGAAAAAAAATAACCATAACCAAAAGGTTCTTAGAATAACCAAAATTTTCTCAAATACAAAATTGATATATGAGAAAAGAGTAAGAGTGAAGAAACGAATAAGGAACGCCTCATTTCGACCAAGTGAAATCGAAAAAGTTTCCATCTTAAGGGATATGAAATACGTTCAAAAGGATTTAGTTGTCACAATAAAATACACTACGAAAGGACAAATATATAATATAATACAAAACGAATGGAAGGCGAGAGTAGCACACAACGCAAGCATCACGTACCAATAACAGAATGTATATTTTTGGGCAAATATAGAAACCTTTCGGCACGTACAATATAGTGCTGAGGTTTCTTATAACATAGTAGACAGTATAAAAATAAAAATCGAATATGTCAACTATCGAAGTTAGTTGGTAGTCAGTATAGACAGAACTGGCCACAAAACACAACTGTGAACCCGAATACAAATAAATAGAGTTAGCCAGAAGAGAAAAAGGTTTTAAGTAGTTTGTGTCCAAAAAGTCCTTTAGCTCTAAGGCTACTCAAATCTCTTTCCAGTTAAGGTTTCAATCCTGTTTCCCTATGCTGATTCGGAAATTATTTGTTCTGATTAGCTTCTATATTGAATTCGCCTTCTATTCAACGTAACTAAAATGTTCAAATCCATAACATTCAGAAATGGTCATTATATGATATTTTATAGAAAAATAAATGACTGAAGGCAATCTGAATCTAAATTGGAAATCAAAATCAAAATTAACTTTGTCCCATGAATATTATCGGAATACTATTCGTTAAACTACAATAACATAATTATTATGACAATAACCGTTGGGCTTGAAATTATTTTTACGAGTTTCAACCTGTCCAATGTAAACGACTAAACATCAGGTATCAATGGTTATGATGTATTTATTATTAATACACGTTTATTAATAGAAAATTACATTAACAAATATTGAAAAAATTTCACTTATATTATGAATATTACTGAAGATGTTAAGGTGATTATTTCAAGTACTTTAAGAGATAACTTAATTTCAAAAATTCTTTTCATTCCCAAACGTCATTTTCATATATCAGTTAACTCAGAATCTTTACAAATATATCCTTTTTTTTACCTGACTCCCATAAGGCAATATCCTATTCACAATCTACAATCGTGGTTTAAGAAATGAAATGTGAAGTTTATTTGTTAGAAATCACTTTCCACTTTGTAGAAAGGTCCTCATTACTGAGGACCTTAACCTAGGCAAACGACTAACGTGGAACACATTTTATTAGACTAAAAAGAGTTTACACCAACAAATTGTTTTAGACAACCACTTAGACTTTTCATATACGTCGGATTTCAAAAAAAACCTATTTGGACTTACGCAATTGAATTTTGGCATTTAACCAAACGTTTTACTAACTCTTACCGCATTCACTCCTTATAATCCAAGATAATTTTTTTCACGTTCTTTATAATATAGAAAATCGTGATTTCAATGTTATCTTTGTTCGCAACCTACTATGACTGTCTCCGTACCCTCATCAGGTACATAAAAAAACAGTGCTCTCGATATTAATTGAAATTTTCTAACCCATGTTAGGGGGAGCAATGCCGATGAATGTTTACTATAATTTCATTGCTTTACGATATTTTAAATTTATTTACATTATAATAGAGCTTGTCAAATATGTTTTGTAGTTGTTAATATAGAATAAAATTTAAAAAAAAAATACTTTACTAGATTATATTTATTTAAAAAAGTTTTCCAAAAAGTTTTTAATGTTTTGAACATTTTAAGACCAGCAAAAATTATAAAATTTTTTATTGTAAAAATTGCCAAGACTTTTAAATTTTTAGTTATTATTTAAAATTACAATATATGCATTCGTTTTTAAATATGTAAAAGTAATTTCACCATTATTGAGGCATGTACGATTTTTGAGACCTTTTGCAATTTTTTTTTGTAGGGTCCTGAAATTGCAAGAGTTTGGTGGAACTTTTCCAGTTTAAATTTTTTTAAAACAATAATTGTTTAATTTTTTTTTTAGGCGTGATAATTTTTACAAATTTTTGTTTATAAATTATCAAAAAAAGTCCAAGTTTTACTTTTCATGAAGTAGGCAAATATATTTATTTTGTAGAAAAAAATCGTTGTGTTCGTCTCCGAAATTATTATCATGACAGTTTTTGCTATTAATAAAAACTATTAAGTAATCTTTTTGAAAACAATACATTATTATAACAAATTTAATTTGAAACAATTTTCCCAGCAAAATAAAACAAAAATTTTAATTCATTTTAATGAAAATATTCATAACAAGGAATATTTTTAACAAGGAATTTCCACCAAAAAGTAATTTCTCTGGAAACATTTTCCGATAAATTTGACAAAGAATTTTTATTACAATAAAAAAAAATTGTCTATAAAATATTTAATTAAAATGAAATGTTTTTTTAGATAGTTTTAGGAAAAATGAATTTTTTTCCTTTGTTTAAAATTATATTGTACGATGGTCGTTTAATAAGTCCTTAGAAAATTCGAGAAATTGCGCTCGTAGTGTCGGGAAGTAGAATTACCGACAGGAAAGCTGTCAAAATTTCAGTTCGATCCATAGCGTAGGTCAATTTCTATCGTCGATTAAAGTTAACGACATTTATTTGTGCATAACAATGGAAAAAAGCGAGTTTAGGGCTGTCATCAAACATCTCCATTTGAAAGGCTTAAGCCCGAAAGAAATTAAAGCCGAGTTGGATGCAGTTCATGGCACATCTGCACCTGTGTTTGCGACGGTTTACAATTGGGTGAATGAATTTAAACGTGGCCGTTCATCCACAAAAGATGAACATCATTCAGGACGCCCAGTTGAGGTGTCTACTCCTGAAATCATCGACAAAATCCATTTTCTGTGAAAAAAATTTCGGCAAGATGGGTGCCGCGTTTGCTCTCAGAGGAGAATAAGCGCAATCGTGTAGTGGACTCTGAGGCTATGTTGGCACTCTTTCATCGCAATCCTGCCGAATTCCTTCGTCGATATGTCACTGTGGACGAAACCTGGATACATTACTTCACTCCAGAAACGAAGAGACAGTCATCACAGTGGATTTTCAAGGGTGAACGGGCTCCGAAGAAGGCAAAAACTGTGCCATCGGCCGGCAAGGTGATGGCCACGGTCTTTTGGGATTCACAGGGCATCATTTTTATCGACTACTTGGAAAAAGGAAAAACAATAATAGGAGCGTATTACGCGTCGTTATTGCAACGGTTGAGCGAGGAAATCAAAGAGAAACGCCCCCATCTGAAGAAGAAAAAAATCCTCTTGCATCAGGACAATGCGCGTGTGCACACCTGTGCTGTTTTCATGGCCAAAATTGTGGAATTGAGAATGGAATTGTTGCAGCATCCCGCTTATTCACCAGATTTGGCCCCGAGTGACTATTTTCTTTTCCCCAATCTGACGAAATGGCTTGGCGGACGACGGTTCACTTCCAACGAGGACGTCATTGTTCAAACGGATGAGTATTTTGCAGAACTTCCGAAATCCTATTTTTTGGACGGGATAAAAATTTTGGAAAAACGGTTGGAAAAGTATATAGAGCTAAAAGGAGATTATGTTGAAAAATAATTTTTTTTTTTTTAAAAACAGTTTTTTTCCATTTTTTTCTAAGGACTTATTGAACGACCCTCGTATATGGTATTTAAAATATTTTATTATATTTTATCGAAAGTTTTTAAAATTACCATAAAAAATATGACAAATAAATTTATGTGTTTATAATCTTAAAAATAAATTGGATAATATGGATTTTCTACAAAAAAAGAGGACATCAGAATATATGGTATTTTTTGTTTAACTAATTCTTTTGAAGTAATTAGAACTTGAAGATTACAGGATCACGCAACAGAATAGCTTATCAATTTTTGGTAGTTTAAATAAATACAAAATAAACTCTTAGAATATATATTCGAATAAAAAGATATTTTATGTTTTAGTTTTATATTATTTAATGGACTATACTACAGTAGAAAATATATTCAGACTTTTATTAGTATAATATATAATATTTAGCATGACTAATATTGATATCTTATGTATTAAGAGCGAAGGATTATGACAAAAGTAATTATACTTTTCACTAGTGCTGAATATTAATAAGGATATACGATTATAATATGTCTCCCTATTCATTACCGATTTCATATTAGAAATAATATTTTTCATAATAATATGTGTAATCGATTTTTATATTATTTATTAGCTGGGCTCATCTGAATGTACTATGGGGAGACCAGTTTTATCAAAATTTTCCGTAGGCAAGCTTTTTGTTATGAATTCAATACACGTACACAATATGAGGTTTTGCTTTTAATTTTACTTCGAATAAGAATAAAGATACCCCAACCATTCCCCGCTACCATCCCAATTTATACAACATATATTCATATGTATATGTATATATGCGAGTAGACTTTGATTTCTTTTGTTGCAAAAAGGATTTTCTTTTTCTAAACCACTTTTATAAATTTCACTTTTTATCCGCATATATCGAATCTTTTGTGTATTTGTCCTTTTGTGTTTTATATATATATATTTTTTTTTTTTTATAACAAAAAAATCAATATTTATCAATAAGTGAAAATTGAGTTTTCATTTTAGTAGCATTTTATTTATACATTGTAAACGGTTTTAATATTGAAATGTGTATATATATTTTTTAAAAAGTTTACTGATACTCATGTTGTATGAAATATCATTAGAATGGTGTATGAGAAAATTTTATAAAATGCCAAAAAAATTCATTCAAGTATTTCAGGAAGGAGTCTGCCAATGGAGAAGGGATGAAGATATACATGCTGTTCTAAAGATGAGTTGAAAAGTTTTTTTTCATATAATTTTGGATTTATGTAAGACAAAATTATTTGCTTGATCGAAACCATTTTTATAGACTGAAGTATTATATTTTGGAACATAATATATTATACAATGTACTGTATGGCCTTATTTTATGTGTCTATCATTTTGATGGACTTTTTCAACCTGCTTTAATACATTTTCGGGTTAATTTCATTGATTTTGTTGTGTGTTTTTTCTTTAAATTGTTCAATTTCTGATACCTTAAAGTTGCCTTACAGAGGGAATAGGAACGCGACGAAGGCAGAATTTTCATTGTAGCGCGTAAAGTGCCTAACGTAGCGCCGTTTTATGGGTCGTCTAAACCTAAGCCATCTATCGATATTACTCATTAGTAACTGTAATAGCATTTCCGATAGCGTCCTCAAAAAAATAAGTACCAATGACCATACAGTCCCTCTAAGGTGTAAGAATTTTTTTGATTTGTCTCTGTATTTTTACATCTCTAGTAGTAGCACCTATTTTGTTTATTAATAGAGCCGCTTAAGTCCAAACGGGCCGCATCACTCATTATCCTGTTAAATTCAGAGTTTTGTTTATAAAACTTAATTACCGCTAGCTCATATGATCTCAGAGCCGAAATCCCTCTAACATATTATCTGAATTTTCAACGGGTATAAATTTAAATCTTTATAAAAAATACTCCAAACAACAATTTTAGAAAGATTAATTTATTGTACGTTTTGGTCTAGTTTTCTAGACTTTCAGTTGCTGAGAGTACGAGTAGAACCGTTTGTATGTTTCTGCCAAAATTTTGACGCCATATGACGTACGTGTATTCATATTAAACATAGGAAGTTATTTAAACAATTCTGGGCTAAGGTATATTAAAATTTTTTGTAAATTTTGTGCAGCAAATTAGTTTTTTGTAAAAGATTAAAAAGGAGCATTGAGCATAGAGTTCTTTTATTCATTAGATTCATAGGGGGGACAAATCCTTCTCGCAACACTGTACCATTTGCTCCAAAATTATTTGCAAAATTATTCTCACTCAAATTTTTCATATTATTTTCTGGGTGGCCCAGTAATTGATGAAATATTTACACAAAATATTTTTACAATAATTCCTCGTGGATAAAAGTTTAATTATTTTTTAATATATTAATTTACTGAACATACTATAAAATATATTTTTAATCAGTTCTTAAAATTTTCATGATAATTTAAAATTATAAAAATATTCCTATTTTACTGATTGTTTGAATATTTCAATAGTAAATATTTTATAAAGTCATTCTACAAGTACTTAGCCTCACCGCCCGATGGAACTGCTGTCATAATAGAAATTTACCATCGTACAGTACATTTTTTTAATAGCCTACTGTCAAAGTTTCAGTCGATTCCCTTCATTAGTTTTGTTTTGAGAGCCTTTTAAAGCGAGCGTGTCGGTCGGTTGCACAAAAATGGAAAAAGAACAATATCGTTCGGTGATTATATTCTTGTTTTTGGAAGGGACAAAGCGCAGCAAAATCAAAGATCGCTTAGATGCTGTGTATGGTGACTCTTCTCCTTTGATGGTGACCGTCAAGAATTGGTTCAACGAGTTTGTTGGGCCGCACGTCGGTTTTTGATGATCCACGCCCAGGTGCCCCGAAAACGGCTGCTACGGAGGAAACATTAGCAGCCGTTTTCGGGGCACCTGGTCGTGGATCAAAGTCCACGATCTCGTGTTGGCAGACCGTCGATTGAAGGTTTACGAGATAGCTGAGACTGTGGGCATCGCAGTAGGAACGGTGCATCATATTCTACACGAAAAACTGGGCATGAGAAAGCTATCGGCGCGATGGGTGCCGCGTTTGCTCACACCGGAAAACAAGCACAACCGTGAGACCACAACGGCGACGTGTTTGGCGCTGTTTCAGCGCAATCCAGCGGAGTTCTTGCGTCGTTTCGTGACCGTCGACGAAACATGGATTCACTGGTACACACCAGAGACAAAGGAACAGTCGAAACAGTGGACTTAACCCGGCGAACGTGCTCCGAAGAAGGCGAAGACTGTTTGATCGGCCGGAAAGGTGATGGCCACCGTTTTCTGGGATTCACAAGGTGTGATCCACATCGATTACCTCGAGAAGGGTAAAACAATCACAGGGCGCTACTATGCTGACTTATTGGGCTGATTTGACGTCGAATTGAAGAAAGAAGTGCTGTTCCACCACGACAACGCGTGGCTCACACCTCCACCGTCGCCATGGCCAAATTGGTCGAATTGCGCTACGAATTGCTGCCCCAACCACCGTACTCTCCAGATTTGGCCCCCTGTGACTACTTTTTGTTTCCAAACCTGAAAAAATCACTCGCCGGGAATAGATTTGGGTCGAATGAGGAGGTCATCGTCGCTACGGAGGCCTATTTTGCTTCCCTCGAGAAAATGTATTTTTTGGACGGGTTAAAATAGTTAGAGCATCGCTGGGCTAAGTGTATCGAACTTGAAGGAGATTATGTGGAAAAATAAATTGCCACCTTTCCAAAATTTTCGTTTTTCTTTTGTAAGCTAAGTACTTGTTGAATGACCCTCGTAGATACTCGTACATTGGGAAATGTTCGTTATTTTTGATTATTCAAAGTATGTGTATTTTCACAGGCTTCTCTTCCAAAAGTAAATATTGGCTTTCATTAAAAATTTATAATAAAGTAAACTATTTTTTTTTATTATTATCATATAACTCTATGGATATTTATTTTATAGTAAATTTAATTAATTAGCTTTATTTTCATTTGTATACTATAATTATTTTAAGTAATTTTTACTATGTTTTTTTTTTCTTTTAATCAAAAACAGATATGATCAAATGAATTCCATTTTGATTATTAAATTCTTTTACATATTGTATTTTTAAATAAAATTGTTGAAGCAAAATTTACATTGGATAAATTTATTGGCATTGATTTTAATTTCGATTTTGGAATGTTTTAATCTATTTATTCAGATAGAGTCATTGAACATAATCAAAATAATCAATTTTCCAAAATAAGTAAATGAATAATTCAATCAATTGTATAAGTATAGTAGATTTAGTAGTACAAAAATGCCAATATGTATAATACGCTCCAGATGTGGGTCATAATATTCGTATAAGAGTTTAAAGACTTAGATAGGGGGTGCGGAAGTAAGGGAGAAAAAGAAGAAGTAAATAAGGCTGTGATATTGTCGAGGATGATAGTGAATGCTGGGAGTTAACTTCTCTACAAGGATATTCATCCTTAAATCTTTATAATAATGAATGAATTTTTGTTCGATTTCATTTTTTTCTCATCTTTAGCTTATTATCCTTGTGATTTTTTGATTTTTTTTTTTTTAGTATAATTTCACTTTCTTTCTATTTGATAGCTGTTTTCGTTTAAACATTATTTTCGGTATTTACTATTACTTTCTATTATCAATTTCATTATCAGACTTTTCAATGTATACGTTAACATTACTCTCTAAAATTTTCATTTTCATCTTTATACAAAAATTGTAGATAACTGCCAATTTTGTTTTTGAATTTTTTTTTTTACTTGTTATTTTATACATGAATTTTTATTCATTGATTAAATGTATAAGTAAAAAAAAATAATATAACAAACAGGATTATCTCTATATTCTGCATGATATAGAATTTAATGAAAAAATAATATCACTTTTTTCTACAATAATATTTTTTTTTTTTTTTTATTTGACAGGTTTTCATTTCTATGTTACAACACATAGACATGAGAACACAGTCACTCCTATGGAGCATATAGCGGCACTAGAGCCTCTGTGAACTCTCTCCATCTGCTTCTGTCTTGAGCGAGCCTTTTTACTTCCGACCATGATTTGCCAGTTTGTTGGTGTTCGCGCTCGACTGATCTTCTCCAAGTGGTCCTTGGACACAATAATATTAGTGATTTCTTATTATATCCCCTATCCTTATTATAGAGGAGGGTAGTTAAAAAAAAATCAAAAATACAATATGGGTTTCAATTTGTTGTTTTAAATTTTTCTATTAATTATTTTTCGAATGTTACAACGCGAATTCCACCTTAACTTCATAGTCAATAAATTTCTTGTTATTCTTGAATGAGACAATTAATGTTTAAGGATATCAAAGTCTATTCAAAAAGTATCGCGAATTTTGAATTTCCGCGAGTTACGTATATTCGATTTTCGGTTTTTTGTGGCGTTATGTTGGTTCTCATGTCTCTCACTTATTTTTGACAGCTGCTTTGCTTGCAAGTGTTTTGGCTCCTCTTCGAAATTTGCCCATTTTCGACCAAAAACAGCATCGCATTAACATTACTATGGAGCTGTTGGACTCTGTCCGCGATGACCCAAATTTGCTCCAGAGGTTCACAACTAGTGACGAATCATAGGTTTATGGTTATGACGTATAAACCAAAGCTCAATCATTCCAATGGAAGCTGCCGCACGAGCCAAGACCGAAAAAAGCGCCAAGTTCGGTCGAATGTGAAGGTTTTGCTTACAGTTTTCTTCGATTGTAGGGGCGTGGTGCATCATGAGTTCTTGCCACAGCGTTGAACGGTCAAAAAAAAATCTTACCTGCAAGTTATGTGGAAGTTGCGTGAAGGAATTCTCCAGAAACGCCCGGATGTGTGAAAGAACAAAAATTGGCTTTTGCACCATGATAACGCCCCTGCTCACGCATCGTTGTTTGTGCGCACATTTTTGACCAAAAATAATACACTAATAATGCCGCAGCCACAGTATTCCGCAGATCTGATCCCCTGTGACTTTTTCTTTTTCCCGAAACAGATTCTTTGATCCATTTTTTGGAATGGGCAAAAATCGAAGATGAGCCAAAATACGTGCAAGCAAAGCAGCTGTCAAAAATTAACTGAACATTCAAAAGAGCCGAACTTGTCGGTATAAGTGAGAGACATGAGTACCAACATACACCACAAAAATCCGAATATCGAATATACGTAACCTGCGGAAATTCAAAATTCGCGATACTTTTTGAATAGACTTTGATATCCTTAAACATTAATTGTCTCATTCTTCATCTTTTGAAGGGTGAAAATTTGTTCATAATATTCATTTCTATTGATTTATTTAATTATTATTACATATTTTGTACCTTTTTCGTTCAACCATTTTTCTCTATAATATTTCAATAAATTTTACTCATGTCATTGGCAAAAGCTAAAAGAACAATTCAATCTGAAAATTACCAAAAATTACATTTTATTGCTGCAATTAATATTTTTGAATATGTTAAATATTTACATAAGGATTATAGCATGAGAAGAATGAATAATAAAAATTATAGAAAAGATCATTGAACTTTAAGAAACAAAATGTATTATTTCGATAATCTCCTTTTAATTTTTAACAGTAACTTTGAAATAACAACAATTTAAATTGAAACATGCCAAAGGAAGAATAAATCATAAGCCTATGTCAGACCAATCAGTGCCTTGAGAATTTCACCTTCTTTCTTAAATTTTTATTTCATTATAAAATTTATAGTACCCGTACCGAATTTTTAATCAATTAATTAAAAACTTATCATCATAATGGATAGTTTACATTTAAAAAGCACAATTGTTAGTGCAACGTATCAGAAAATGAATTAAAAAGTCAAAAACCAATCCAAAAGATATTTGATATTTTAATAAAGTAAACAGATATAATTTTTAGGATATAGTTATAATAATAAAAGGTAACAAACTATAAAAAATACTGCAAGATATTAACTATGTACGATTTTGAAAAAATAACGTTGTCATTTGATAGTTAAAAATAATTTATATGTAAGGGATTTTTCAATAAAGGTGATCTGTTTCCAAATAGACAGTGTGGCCATATTAAAAATGACAAAATCAGTTGTATTTATTAAGGTTTGCTATTTATTCAAAAAAAACGATACACACCTCAACAACATTTGAAAATTATACAATTTTTTTTACTCAAAACATTAATTATCGTGCACTTTTCCCAATTTATGGTGAAAAGTTTTGAATGCAATATTTCTTTACACAATTTTTGATTGCCAGTATAGATAAAGATCCAACGAAGTGTCCACCATTATGTTGCCGTTCAGGGAAGTATTTGTGAAGACCCAAATTTATCGACTTCAAGGCGATCGCAACATTTGGATTGTCTGCCACAACAACATTGCGTCTTTTGTGATTGGTTTTGGGCTTAAAAATTCAAGCTGGTAAACGCTGTGGCTTCGCTGATTTTGCTGCTGATTTTTCCAAGAAAAAGGAAAAAAGTAAACCTTTTTCGATCAAAATAATTTTTCCAACAAAAAGCGGCCATTGATCGCCAGAAAAGTGAAAATAGACAATATTTTGTTTTATGTTATATCTAAGCTTTAAACGATTTGTACCTTTAGACACAAAAAAATATTTAATTAAGAAAAACATTAGGTTTAATTGAAAAAAAGGCATTAGAAAATACAAGTCCTTGAAAATAAAACCATTTTAGTACAGGCCTAAATATATATTGTAGATATGATTGACCATCTCTTATTTCTTTTCAAAATATCTGTAGAAACACACAAGTCATAATTTTTTTCTTCATCTTTCCAGTATAAAATAATACAATTTTATCCTTGGAGTAATTAAAAATAGAACAACGCATTTCAATCATCCAAGCTTACTACGAAAACAGGCGTCCGTAAAAAATAACATTCTTTAACGACGAAGCACTGTTTCACATCGACGGCTATGTTAACAAGCAAAATTATCGAATCTTGAGCGCGGAAAAATCTCATGTGATTTACAAAAAACTGATGCATCCTAAAAAAGGAACTGTTTGGTACGGTTTATGGGTTGATGGAATCATTCTTCGAGAATGATTGTGACGAGGGCAGTACAGTGAATTCTGAAGGATATCGTGATAGAAGTGTAAAAACAACTTTTTACCAGCTCTTTGCTCTTTTATTTGGATTCATATAACTTGCTTTAATGAAAAATTTACTAGCACATAGGATCCTTAGAATAACAACATTTTTACTGAAAATTTTTACTGAAAATTTTTACTGACAATTCTTACTGACAATTCTTACTGACAATTCTTACTGACAATTCTTACTGACAATTCTTACTGACAATTCTTACTGACAATTCTTACTGACAATTCTTACTGAAAATTTTTACTGACAATTCTTACTGACAATTCTTACTGACAATTCTTACTGACAATTCTTACTGAAATTTTTTACTGACAATTCTTACTGATATTTCTTACTGACAATACTTACTGACAATTCTAACTGCCAATTCTTACTGCCAATTCTTACTGCCAATTCTTACTGACAATTCTTACTGACAATTCTTACTGAAAATTTTTACTGAAAATTTTTACTGAAAATTTTTACTGAAAATTTTTACTGAAAATTTTTACTGAAAATTTTTACTGAAAATTTTTACTGACAAATTTTTACTGAAAATTCTTACTGAAAATTCTTACTGACAAATTTTTACTGACAAATTTTTACTGAAAATTTTTACTGACAAATTTTTACTGAATATTTTTACTGACAAATTCTTACTGACAAATTTTTACTGAAAATTCTTACTGACAAATTTTTACTGATATTTCTTACTGAAAATTCTTACTGAAAATTTTTACTGAAAATTTTTACTGAAAATTTTTACTGAAAATTTTTACTGAAAATTTTTACTGAAAATTTTTACTGAAAATTTTTACTGAAAATTCTTACTGACAAATTTTCACTGAAAATTCTTACTGACAATTTTTACTGAAAATTCTTACTGACAAATTTTTACTGAATATTTTTACTGACAAATTCTTACTGACAAATTTTTACTGAAAATTTTTACTGAAAATTTTTACTGAAAATTTTTACTGAAAATTTTTACTGAAAATTTTTACTAAAAATTTTTACTGAAAATTTTTACTGAAAATTTTTACTGAAAATTTTTACTGAAAATTTTTACTGAAAATTTTTACTGAAAATTTTTACTGAAAATTTTTACTGAAAATTTTTACTGAAAATTTTTACTGAAAATTTTTACTGAAAATTTTTACTGAAAATTTTTACTGAAAATTTTTACTGAAAATTTTTACTGAAAATTTTTACTGAAAATTTTTACTGAAAATTTTTACTGAAAATTTTTACTGAAAATTTTTACTGACAATTCTTACTGACAATTCTTACTGACAATTCTTACTGACAATTCTTACTGACAATTCTTACTGACAATTCTTACTGACAATTCTTACTGACAATTCTTACTGACAATTCTTACTGAAAATTTTTACTGACAATTCTTACTGACAATTCTTACTGACAATTCTTACTGACAATTCTTACTGACAATTCTTACTGAAATTTTTTACTGACAATTCTTACTGATATTTCTTACTGACAATACTTACTGAAAATTTTAACTGACAATTCTTACTGACAATTCTAACTGCCAATTCTTACTGCCAATTCTTACTGCCAATTCTTACTGACAATTCTTACTGACAATTCTTACTGAAAATTTTTACTGAAAATTTTTACTGAAAATTTTTACTGAAAATTTTTACTGAAAATTTTTACTGAAAATTTTTACTGAAAATTTTTACTGAAAATTTTTACTGAAAATTCTTACTGACAAATTTTTACTGAAAATTCTTACTGAAAATTCTTACTGACAAATTTTTACTGACAAATTTTTACTGAAAATTTTTACTGACAAATTTTTACTGAATATTTTTACTGACAAATTCTTACTGACAAATTTTTACTGAAAATTCTTACTGACAAATTTTTACTGATATTTCTTACTGAAAATTCTTACTGAAAATTTTTACTGAAAATTTTTACTGAAAATTTTTACTGAAAATTTTTACTGAAAATTTTTACTGAAAATTCTTACTGACAAATTTTCACTGAAAATTCTTACTGACAATTTTTACTGAAAATTCTTACTGACAAATTTTTACTGAATATTTTTACTGACAAATTCTTACTGACAAATTTTTACTGAAAATTTTTACTGAAAATTTTTACTGAAAATTTTTACTGAAAATTTTTACTAAAAATTTTTACTGAAAATTTTTACTGAAAATTTTTACTGAAAATTTTTACTGAAAATTTTTACTGAAAATTTTTACTGAAAATTTTTACTGAAAATTTTTACTGAAAATTTTTACTGAAAATTTTTACTGAAAATTTTTACTGAAAATTTTTACTGAAAATTTTTACTGAAAATTTTTACTGAAAATTTTTACTGAAAATTTTTACTGAAAATTTTTACTGAAAATTTTTACTGAAAATTTTTACTGAAAATTTTTACTGAAAATTTTTACTGAAAATTTTTACTGAAAATTTTTACTGAAAATTTTTACTGAAAATTTTTACTGAAAATTTTTACTGAAAATTTTTACTGAAAATTTTTACTGAAAATTTTTACTGAAAATTTTTACTGAAAATTTTTACTGAAAATTTTTACTGAAAATTTTTACTGAAAATTTTTACTGAAAATTTTTACTGAAAATTTTTACTGAAAATTTTTACTGAAAATTTTTACTGAAAATTTTTACTGAAAATTTTTACTGAAAATTTTTACTGAAAATTTTTACTGAAAATTTTTACTGAAAATTTTTACTGAAAATTTTTACTGAAAATTTTTACTGAAAATTTTTACTGAAAATTTTTACTGAAAATTTTTACTGAAAATTTTTACTGAAAATTTTTACTGAAAATTTTTACTGAAACATTTTACTGAAACATTTTACTGAAACATTTTACTGAAACATTTTACTGAAACATTTTACTGAAACATTTTACTGAAACATTTTACTGAAACATTTTACTGAAACATTTTACTGAAACATTTTACTGAAACATTTTACTGAAACATTTTACTGAAACATTTTACTGAAACATTTTACTGAAACATTTTACTGAAACATTTTACTGAAACATTTTACTGAAACATTTTACTGAAACATTTTACTGAAAATTTTTACTTAAAATTTTTACTGAAAATTTTTACTGAAAATTTTTACTGAAAATTTTTACTGAACATTTTTACTGAACATTTTTACTGAAAATTTTTACTGACTACATTTTTTTCATTGCACTCAATTTATGGCAATTATTAAGTCATAAATGTAATAGTTTTTACTTAGATTTTTAAGAAAAATTGTTAATGTTTGCTTACAATTTGTGTGCTATCTGTTGGTTTCTTCAGTTTAAATAAAAACCAACAGATGGCTCACTCCTTTAGAATGTAATATTCTTTTCGTCTTTCTCCTTTTTCACTATCGCTATTCCTAAAATTATGTTTCCTTAATGTTAATGTCTTTACTTTTCTTAATATAAGAAATATTTTAGTTTTTTATCTTTCTGATCTGATTTCTAACTGATCCTTTTATTTTTGGATGCAGTATCATATAACAATTTAACTTAAAGAATAAGAAAAAAAAACAATCAGTAATTTAAAATAGACTTTACCTATTAAAATAAAAATTAAATAGGAAAATTTCCTATTTAAAGTTAAATAAAAGTAAAAGAACTAAATAATTAAATGTCTATCAAATTTAAAATTGGAATTAAAATAAAAATTAATTGACAAATATTTAAAATTTAATTTATTTAACTTTACTACAGCATAATTTTATTTAGCATAGATTTTATTTAAGGATAATTACCGGTTAATTATAAAACAATTTAATTATTATTAGTGATTTTTTTCGCAAGAGAATTTTGTTATTTTTTTTTTTAAGCTGATTGGAATAAATTTGTAATGAATTAACATAATTGATATTTGTATTTAAGGTCCTTTTAAATCCGTCCAACTTAATTTTTTTCAAACTAGAGGATGCTGTTAAGAAGATGATCATCTTTGCAATAATAGTAGCACTCAAAACAATTGGCCAAAATGTTCTATGGGGGACGCTTAGGGCATGGTCAGGGAGACTCATTATACCCACTTTAGTCGTCGGCCAGCTCCAGCCTTTTCGTTGTTGCTTGGGTTTTTTTTTAAATTATTTTTATTCTTATTCAAATCTAAATTTTTGTGTCCCTTGAATTTTTTTAACCTCCCCTATTTCTTTTTTTTTTATTTTGCATCAGCTATCAATTTTTTTACAATACTATTTTTTATAAAAATGTTTGAAATTGTATTTTTTTTTTCATGTCTCAATCTCATGCAATGGAGCAGTTAATACCTTTGGTTTTGCCATTCCCTTTATGTGTTATCGGCATAATTTTTTTGGTAATGTCAATGTAAGGCCCCCTTTTCGATAACCCCCTTTACCCCACCATTTTCGCAATACTAGCATCAATAAAGTGAAGGCATTTTTAAGGTCTTCTCTGAAATTTTTCTACTCTTCCGCCACCTTAATACATTATCCAGAAATAAGTTCAACTATTACTACAAAAAGTACATGCATATAAAATTTTTTGTAGAAAGGATCTATGAAAAATAAATTATTTCTTAAATTAAGGAAATGGAACCATAAACCTAAATGGCAGGAAATAGCCGCAAAGAAAACCTAGTTTTTTATTAAAGGTGGCATTATTTAATATAATTTTGATAGTTTATAAACTATCTGTTCGATAATATTAACTATTGAAATTATGAGACATTTTCTACTTAGTGTCCTTTTCAACTTTTATTTTTTATTAAAAATGCAATAGCATCGTGCAAAAGAGTTTTTAAGAATATCTTATTTGAATGGTGGTTGTATAAGCCCTATTGAAAATGTATAAAATTTATATGGAAATAATAAAATCATCGGAATAAAATAGGATAAAAAAAAAATGATGATGAGGAGCTGTAAAAATTTAGTAGATAAAAACTCTTTGGTATAAGGATGTATGTTGAGAAATTTGTGCCAAGTACACTTGAGTTTTTAAGTGAGAAACAGATCATTATTCCATTCAGTATTTCTATCGACATATTAACATGAATTTCACACCAGAGACGAATATGGGCGTCCAAGTGAAATTTCTTGTCCTTGTGGTCGGAGCTAAACTGGCAAGATATTCATTTTTATTCTATTAGAGACTTAAAAGGAATCCATTAAAAACGATAAAGTCAAATAAATGCTTCAGTAACTAGTATAAGAGGATAGATAGGAAAGGGATGATCGAGGGATGAAAATGTTTGTATATAAAATGAGAAAATGTACAAAAATAAAATGAAGAAGAATCAGAAGAAGCAAAGTAAGGAAAAAAACATTTTTTAAGTGTAACATATTCTACACATATGTACATTTACGGGGAAGATCGAAAGAGTAAGAGAAGAATTGAGCAGTCGACCTTTCAACCTTTAGCTCTAAAAGGATTTTTTGATTTTCGCCCCGAGAAGCTTTTATAACTTTCAAACTTGTGTTCATGTTTATTTTTTCCATATGCTCTGCTAACGGGTATGGGTATACGAGTATATACACATGTACAAGTAAAATTCAATGTATTAACATTTCTATGTAGTCGTTAGGTTCAGTTAGTTTGCTTGCTTTTTTATGATTTCATTTTATTGTGGCCTTATTTCGATGTGAAAAATTCTTTTTTCTTGTTTTTTTTTTTTCAATTTTTTTTCCAATTTTTTGTTTGTTTGCTAAAGTAAACTATGATTGTACGTACTTGTACGTTGCACAATAATAGAACGAGCACATCGTACCTTTGAAAACGTTCCAATTCACTTTAAATTCACCTGAACTCTATTCAGTTGTATTTATTTTTTTTTTTTGCTCAGTTCGCTTTCTATTTTTAATAAATAACAAAATTGTGTTTATAGTTTATTCCATTTTTAAACAACACCAACAATAAGGAAAAAAACTACCACACTATAGTGAATATACACATAACTGTGAGGCAGAACTTTTCGAAATATTTGCAAATAAGTACGAATAAAGTTTTGTGGAAAATTGAATTTGATGAAATCAAATCTAAATTTCATGCAACTCAATTTTTATCAAAATACCAATGAAATATCTGCAAATTCAAAATTGCACGTTTAGAAATATATGAAAATATTCTCAATATTCTTTGCCTGTAAAAATATTATTTAAAGGAAAATCAAATTTGCAAATATCCAAAAAATTATCATTTCATTTAAATATCTTCAAATAAATAATATTGTTATAATATATTTATGTAATATGATAATTTTGAATAAATGAAATTGGACAGAAAATATAACTTTTTTTATTATATGTAAAGTGTATTTGATACTTTTTAATAGTCTCGCTGGTGAATTTCAAACTATCGTTTTTTATAGAATTCTCAGAACTTAGACAGTCATATGCTTTTTAAATAATTTATATATTTATTAAATTACTTCACATCAAAACAAACAAAAATAGGTATAAACAGTTTTGTATTAGCACAATATGTGGTATATACAATAAGTTGTGTATGACAAGTAATAAGACTAGCATTACTGAGAATATTCTGGCAACAGTGTAAATTTTTCGCTTACAAAACTAATAAGTTATTGAATGAATTTAGGTTGTAAAGAGGGATTCAGGTGGTTCATTAGCACCTATTTTCACCTGTCCTTAGCCCGTGCGATATTTTTTGTTCTTCAGAATTAAAAGATACTTGAAAGAACGTTAGCTTGGCACTATCAATATTATCCAAAGAAGTTTCATCCCGGATCTGGTGGCTATTCCAGTTCACGCATTCCAGCGAATTTGACTAATGAGAATGATCTCATTCTTACTCAGCTGAAAATTTTCTTACTCAGCAGAAAATTTAGTGAGACTATGACTAGTAAGAGTTGTTGTAATTCTTATTCAGCACAAAATTTTGTGTGAATTTGGCTAGTAAGCATGATCTTTTTTTTATTCAGCTAATATTTTAGTGAGACTATGACGAATAAGAATGACCTTTTTCTTATTCAGCTGAAAATTTACTGAGAATTTAACTAGTAAGAATGATTGTTAGTAAGAATTTGACTAATGAGAATGATTTTTGTTCTTAATCGAATCAAAAATTTAGTCAGACTATGACTAGTAAGAGTGGTTGTAATTCTTATTCAGCTCAAAATTTTGTGTGAATTTGGCTAGTAAGCATGATCGTTTTTAATTCAGCTAATATTTTAGTGAGACTATGACGAATAAGAATGACCTTTTTCTTATTCAGCTCAAAATTTACTGAGAATTTAACTAGTAAGAATGATTGTTAGTAAGAATTTGACTAATGAGAATGATTTTTGTTCTTAATCGAATCAAAAACTTAGTCAGACTATGACTAGTAAGAGTGGTTGTAATTCTTATTCAGCTCAAAATTTTGTGTGAATTTGGCTAGTAAGCATGATCGTTTTTTTATTCAGCTAATATTTTAGTGAGACTATGACGAATAAGAATGACCTTTTTCTTATTCAGCTCAAAATTTACTGAGAATTTAACTAGTAAGAATGATTGTTAGTAAGAATTTGACTAATGAGAATGATTTTTGTTCTTAAAAGAATCAAAAATTTAGTCAGACTATGACTAGTAAGAGTGGTTGTAATTCTTATTCAGCTCAAAATTTTGTGCGAATTTGGCTAGTAAGCATGATCGTTTTTAATTCAGCTAAAATTTTAGTGAGACTATGACAAATAAGAATGACCTTTTCCTTATTCAGCTCAAAATTTACTGAGAATTTAACTAGTAAGAATGATTGTTAGTAAGAATTTGACTAATGAGAATGATTTTTGTTCTTAATCGAATCAAAAACTTAGTCAGACTATGACTAGTAAGAGTGGTTGTAATTCTTATTCAGCTCAAAATTTTGTGTGAATTTGGCTAGTAAGCATGATCGTTTTTTTATTCAGCTAATATTTTAGTGAGACTATGACGAATAAGAATGACCTTTTTCTTATTCAGCTCAAAATTTACTGAGAATTTAACTAGTAAGAATGATTGTTAGTAAGAATTTGACTAATGAGAATGATTTTTGTTCTTAATCGAATCAAAAACTTAGTCAGACTATGACTAGTAAGAGTGGTTGTAATTCTCATTCAGCTCAAAATTTTGTGTGAATTTGGCTAGTAAGCATGATCGTTTTTTTATTCAGCTAATATTTTAGTGAGACTATGACGAATAAGAATGACCTTTTTCTTATTCAGCTCAAAATTTACTGAGAATTTAACTAGTAAGAATGATTGTTAGTAAGAATTTGACTAATGAGAATGATTTTTGTTCTTAAAAGAATCAAAAATTTAGTCAGACTATGACTAGTAAGAGTGGTTGTAATTCTTATTCAGCTCAAAATTTTGTGCGAATTTGGCTAGTAAGCATGATCGTTTTTAATTCAGCTAAAATTTTAGTGAGACTATGACAAATAAGAATGACCTTTTTCTTATTCAGCTCAAAATTTACTGAGAATTTAACTAGTAAGAATGATTGTTAGTAAGAATTTGACTAATGAGAATGATTTTTGTTCTTAAAAGAATCAAAAATTTAGTCAGACTATGACTAGTAAGAGTGGTTGTAATTCTTATTCAGCTCAAAATTTTGTGCGAATTTGGCTAGTAAGCATGATCGTTTTTAATTCAGCTAAAATTTTAGTGAGACTATGACAAATAAGAATGACCTTTTTCTTATTCAGCTCAAAATTTACTGAGAATTTAACTAGTAAGAATGATTGTTAGTAAGAATTTGACTAATGAGAATGATTTTTGTTCTTAAAAGAATCAAAAATTTAGTCAGACTATGACTAGTAAGAGTGGTTGTAATTCTTATTCAGCTCAAAATTTTGTGCGAATTTGGCTAGTAAGCATGATCGTTTTTAATTCAGCTAAAATTTTAGTGAGACTATGACAAATAAGAATGACCTTTTTCTTATTCAGCTCAAAATTTACTGAGAATTTAACTAGTAAGAATGATTGTTAGTAAGAATTTGACTAATGAGAATGATTTTTGTTCTTAATCGAATCAAAAACTTAGTCAGACTATGACTAGTAAGAGTGGTTGTAATTCTTATTCAGCTCAAAATTTTGTGTGAATTTGGCTAGTAAGCATGATCGTTTTTTTATTCAGCTAATATTTTAGTGAGACTATGACGAATAAGAATGACCTTTTTCTTATTCAGCTCAAAATTTACTGAGAATTTAACTAGTAAGAATGATTGTTAGTAAGAATTTGACTAATGAGAATGATTTTTGTTCTTAAAAGAATCAAAAATTTAGTCAGACTATGACTAGTAAGAGTGGTTGTAATTCTTATTCAGCTCAAAATTTTGTGCGAATTTGGCTAGTAAGCATGATCGTTTTTAATTCAGCTAAAATTTTAGTGAGACTATGACAAATAAGAATGACCTTTTCCTTATTCAGCTCAAAATTTACTGAGAATTTAACTAGTAAGAATGATTGTTAGTAGGAATTTGACTAATGAGAATGATTTTTGTTCTTAATCGAATCAAAAATTTAGTCAGACTATGACTAGTAAGAGTGTTTGTAATTCTTATTCAGCTCAAAATTTTGTGTGAATTTGGCTAGTAAGCATGATCGTTTTTTTATTCAGCTAAAATTCTAGTGAGACTATGACAAAAGAGAATGATCCTTAGTCTTATTCAGTTCAAAATTGACTAAGAATATGACTAGTAAAAATTGTCAGTAGTAAAAATTTGACTAATGAGAATTACCTTTATTCTTACTCGAATCAAAATTTAGTCAGACTATGACTATTAAGAGTGATTGCAATTCTTATTCAGCTCAAAATTTTGTGCGATTTTAGATAGTAAGCATGATCATTCTTTAATTCAGCTAAAATTTCAGTAAGACTATGACAAATAAGAGTGAGACTATGACAAACTTTTGTCAGACTATGACTAGTAAAAATGATCCTTTTTCTTATTCAGCCCAAAATTTAATTGCTAATCCTTAAATTAAATGAGTAAAAGTAGTTTTAAAAAAAAAAATTTATAATAAAAAAACCCAGAAGTGCATCTTTGGTTTACTCATGCAGCCGCTTATGTTAAAGTTCCCACAAAATAGTTGTCTTACTTATAGAGCTCTACGACGTTTTTGCTCCATTGTCAGCTGCGCACATGATCTCTGGGCTGAAGTTTATATATCAACTGACTTTTGTGCGTGTATAAATGGACATCTTTTTTAAACGCATTCCTGAAAATGAATTCAGAAATACTCATTTCTTATGTGAGATGTCTTATCGGTGTTTCCAGACTTTTAGTTGCACCTTCACGCATCGCAGCAATATTCTCGGTTGAACGGCCAGTTCTAAAACAGTCAGGTCAAGTTTTAGTCTATCAAAAATTATATCATGCTTGGATTTGTATATGAGGTCTGCTCAGATATGAGCTAGGGGTCACTTAATAGTATCATGACCATGCTGTCCTTTGCAGACACCATTTTACATGTGGGAAGCTAACTAAAACAAGACTGGTCTGTGGTTCGTAAGATAACGAGTGTTCTTTTTAAGTGTTTGGTTCTCAAATTTCCAAAAAAACGTGGTATGAAATTTTTATTTGAATCGATAAATTGATGATTGCCATTTACTTTTTGAAGACGTTTTCATGGAAATGTTGTCCACGGCATCTCGGCTGGTATCTCGCTAATAACACATGTAATGTTGTCTTTCAAGGGTTCAAGTGACGCTGGTTTATCGACATGGATGAGTGACTTCTTGGAGCCCCATAAAAAATAATCTAGAGGCGTCAAATCGTACACCGGACCGAAACGTGAGATAAATTGCTTACCGAAAAAGCAATCAGAACGTTAATTTCATAACAATCGAAAAAGCTAAAACATACCAGAAATAGCCAAAGCTTTCGTTTTTTTTTTTTTGTTAATTTTTCAATAAGTTAATTTGTTTTAAAATCATTTTCTAAAATGCATAGAATAATGATCAAAACTGAATATTTATTGAATGGTTTTTATTTTATAGTATAACAATTATGGCATCGGATATGGTCAAGTTCATATTTTCGTATTGATTTAAGTGCATATAAGTTAGCTCCGTATTGACATTGAATCATTTCAGGTCCTCTGTTCATACTAAAAGATTAGATCAGAGACAATAAATCATGTTTAATTGGAATAAAATATCTCATATTTCGTTATGGCTAAGCGATTCATTTAGATACTGAAATATAAATACGAGTACTTGTACTTGTATAGAAAATTACGACTATATGAAAATTTATCTAATTTAGAGAAAGGAATTCAAGTTATCTTACCACAATGAAAATGTCAGAATGGATACTATTTCTAAACTATTGATGATAATACAAATTTCTATAGTAAAATTCAAGCAGTTCAAATTAATTAAATAGTTTCGAAAAGATATTTTTCATAAAATATTAAAGTTATTTAAATGGGAATAGATTTAATATTATGTTGTTTTTGTATACGTATTCATAGTGGAACTTTAATACTATGTGTATGTGCACACACATGGGCACTTTGGATGAATTAATACCTCAATTTTTAGTTATGGTAGACTTCGAATCGATCATGTACTCGTGGATACCTATTGGAAGGTGCGTGTAAATTAGAAACAGTTGGTCAGACATTAGTGCTTCCGTTAGATAAGCAAGGAAAATAGAAAACTTGGTTGCAAATCAACTGAGCTGAATTCAAAAACTTTAAGTGCACTCTATCTCGACCATTTTGGTTTCCGCCGATTTGAAGTATTGTCTATTGAATGTACCACTCCACTTGCACTGTGGCTACAAAGAGTCCTATGACTGTATTTTGTTTTATTGCAATGGAATTTGTACTACAATTTTCCAACCACTCTTGTGTTTATCTACCTAAACTTATTGACTGCCATTCCACCTGGCCAGTACGAGTATAGATACGTAAACATTTTAAAGGTGGGAATTTTCATATTACTAGTTCTGAGGGAAAATAGGGCTAACAAAGCCAGTACTCGACATTCAGTATGATTTTCACCATTCATAGCCGGAATTTATTGTTGTATATCAGAAGGCAAAGCAATATGGTTTTGCTATTATTACTTGTATTTTCCGATATCAATGAACTATTAAAATAATATTTTCTCTAGAAAATACACTGTATCAAAGCAATTCTATGATTATAAAATTTAATACATCAGGTATAGTGGTTATTCGTATTTAACTAGAGTATTTACATATGTGTTTATACAAATGTACATTCATGAATGTTATAAAAGTTTATTAGGCTGGAATTTCAATTTTATATATTGGGCTCTTGCTATTTTAAAACTCCTCTTAGTATTTGAAATATTTTTCGATAAAAGTCTTACAATAATTTTATACAATTCTCTATTTTTATCTTTATACTTTCAACAAAAAAAAAATGTATTTTCGGTGTTATTTTTTTTCAGAAAACTAGATAATTTTTTCTACATCCTTTAATTTTGGGTTTGTGGTATTTATTGATTAAACTTTAAGTATTTTGTATTATAAGGTATAGTAAAAAGTAATCCATTATTTTGCCAATCGATAGCTTTAGGAATCTGTATCTCCCGTTTTAAAAGTGCGATCGGGTTGCACTAGATGGCATTAGAAAGATAAGATTTCGTACTAAAAAAGTTTTTTTTTTAGCACGCGTCAAAGATGGACACCAACAAAAAGAAAATACGCCATATTTTACAGTTTTTCTTCGACAAAGGCGAAAACGCAAGCCAGGGAGTTGAAAATGTGAATAGTCTTTATGGTCCTGATACTGTAACAGTCAATCACGCGCAGTTTTGGTTTCGTCGATTCCGTTCCGGTAATTTTGATGTCAAAAATGCACCACGCTCTGGAAGGCCAATTGTCGAAAATGTCGATAAAATAATAGAAATCGTCGAGTCCGACCGTCACGTAAGCACGGTTTCGATTGCCCTGGAATTAAACATTGCACAAAAAACCGTTTGGAACCACTTAAATAAGGCTGGATACAAAAAGAAGCTCGATGTATGGGTGCCACACGAGTTATCGCAAAAAAACCTCATGGACCGAATTTCCATCTGCGAATCGTTGCTGAATCGCAACAATATCGATCCATTTCTGAAGCAGATGGTTACTGGTGATGAAAAGTGGGTCACTTACGACAACGTCAAGCGACAACTGTCGTGGTCAAATCGCGGTCACCCGGCGCAAACGGTGGTCAAGCCAGGATTGACAGCCGCGAAGATTTTGCTGTGTGTTTGGTGGGACTGGCAGGGAATCATCTACTATGAGCTGCTCCCCTACGGCCGAACTCTTAATTCGGACCTATACTGTCAACAATTGGACCGTCTGAAAGAAGCAATCGCCCAGAAGTGGCCAGCTTTGGCCGATAAGAGAGGAATTGTGTTCCATCAGGACAACGCCAGGCCGAATACATCGATAGTGACTCGCCAGAAGTTCCGGGACTTTGGTTGGGATGTTCTTATGCATCCACCTTATAGTCCGGACCTGGCACCAAGTGATTACCACCTCTTCCTGTCTATGACGAATGATTTTGCAGGTGAAAAATTCGCCTCAAGAGAAGATTGTGAAAATCGATTGTCCCAGTTTTTTGCCAATAGGGACCAAGGTTTCTTTGAGAGAGGCATTATGAAATTACCTCCAAAATGGGAACAAGTTATCGAACAAAACGGTGCATATTTGACATAAATCGTAAATGCAAAAATAATGGATTTCTTTTTACTACACCTTATATTTAAATTTGACATTTATTCTAATTTGATCAAATTGTGTATTTAAGTCACCTTAATTCAATTTTATTCAAATAAAAAAATTTCTTTTAATATTATACAAAAAATAATAATAATTTAAGGAAAAAATCTATCTTAAATATTATTAATAAAATAAACTATATTTAACTATGGTAATTAATGGAATATTTGAGCAGTTATTTAGAGGGTATCAAATCCACACTTGTTAGCGTAGTGAAGATATCATTTTCTTTAAGGGATTTAGTATTAATTTCAAAACAATTTATTTTTGATATTTTTTTCATCAATAAATTAAAGATAAAATATTTTTTTAGCTAGTTTTTTTTTTACTATCTATCAAAACATAATTCAAGTTAACGTAAAAATACTTCCCGACAACTGTTTGAAGCCACCTACATTTTTGTGAATGAAGGAAATTTAAAAAAAAAACACTTTTTGTCGTAAAAAAATTACTGCCTTCTGGTTGGTACTATCATTCATATGATACCCAGGCATACAAATTCTAATCGGTCTTTTCGTTTAGACCTTATTAAGAAAGGGTTTTTTCCTAAAAACGCAATTATTTAAAAGCCATAGCAGATAAGATGATCATTGGGCGGTACCTTATAGTGAAATACCCGCCAACTTTTGCTGAAATCTATTTAGCAATGACGGCAGAATTCGATGTTTTCCTTAAAATAGCACCTAAAATTTCGCTGAAACTAGTCGTTTCTATCAACAACAAGAAAACAACCTACAACAATAAAAATATTCGTAAAAATGTTGATGGTTCCACGCATTTGTGAGCTTCTTTTCTTCTACGTACTATCTTATTATAAATTTATATCTCTACCAACGTCATTTTTAAGCAGTAAAATAAACCAAAATATATATCCTTTTTTAGCTGGCAACTCACAAGGTAGAATCCTTGCTCCTATTTTATATAATATTTAAATATATTATCTGATTCTAAGGAACTGATTGTCACTCCTGCAGCTGTGTCATACAAATTCTGATTAACCCGCTCATAATTTACAATTCTATATAACCAAACTGCGTTCCTAGTTTACGAGGTAGAGTATGCGGAGACAAATGAATTGAAGAGCGTTCACATTAGTTTTTGTTTTTGCAAAAAAACCACGTACTGCATTATAGATTAATTGGAACCTGATTCCACAATATACCAAAGTATATTACTTAAAACATTATCTAAACGTAAAAAGCAAACATAAAACCTATTTGGACTTACGGAATTGAACTTTAGAATTAAACCAAACATTTCAATTTCTAATGCATCAAGTCCTTACAATACAAGATCCTTCGCAAAATATTTGGTGCACCCTTTTATGTTCGTGACCTCAATGTTCCCTTTGTTTAGGATCTGTATTTTCTCCATTACCAAAAGTTTCACAACCATTTATCCTAGCATCTAATTCTATTCAAAGCATAATTTTCCTTCATTACCTTTCCTAGAAAAACTCATCGGGGACTAAAAGGATAATGGTCTTAAGTTTCGTAAGAATCTTTTTTTTTTACATAAATCTGAGGCAAAAACCATTGCGAATCCTTATGCACTTTAAGAGAAGGACCATCAGAAGAATTTTAAGCACTCTACATGAGGATAGACAATTGCGAAGACTATTTATCGATGAAATCCTGAAGATTTAACGCAACCACCCTGTTATGGAAAAAATTAAGTTCAGAAAATTAGGCTGGGGTGGAAGATCTTCGCGGAAAGTCTACGGTGGCTCTATTCATGGTGCCAGAATATGAGGTAGATCTCATTATTGGAGCGACAGCATTAGCCAGTAAGCCAAAAATATACTGGTGCAGTCTGAGGTGCGAAACCGAGACATCTAGAGTTCTTTCATTCATCAATGATGATATTGTTATGCTATGGACATACATCTTATATCGATACTACGTTGAATACCATGTATGTGTCATCTAATGCCAACTAAATACCAGATGAAAAAGCTGATATTCGTTGAATATTCCTGGTATCGATACCACGAATGTTTTCCTGGTTTTCCTATACATCAACCTGATATCTCCCTTACTCTGTACATAAACCTCGTACTTTTGCAGTCTTCAACGCCATACTCCCATACTATAAATGCAGCGGAAATTGGAGGAGCTAAAAAATAAAGTCGATTTTTTGGTTGCTTGTAGGAAGGAAAAACGACATTTTATTATCAGTTCTTAAATCGCTTAACACTCATTTTTTGTAATTGATCTGAACTTTCAAAAAGTATCTATAGTTTTTGCTTTAGTAATTTTTTTCCAATTAATTAATTAATTCACATAGTTTTTTGCAAAAATTAAACAAAAATAATCGAAAAATTTGTTATTTGATGAAAAAAAGAAGAAAGGGATGCAAGGATCGAAAAGAACCTTTTATATATCCTTGATTCATTCTATCGATTGTTATTCGTAAGAAGCAATCAGAATCTGGCCATTGCCGAGATTTGGTTTAAGCCAAAAATCTCTTAATTTTGTCTATAGTATCCCTAACTATTCAAAGTGCTCCTAGTTGATTAGAGTATATGTTATATTTTCTTATTTTGCTTTTGTTATTATTGTTGCAGTTCACTTGGCCTTAGTGTCAGCTATATTCGTACTATCCGCATATCCTTATTTGATTTGAACAGTTTAGTAAACAGTTAAACAATCCAAGGATATATATATATATATATATATATACCTGATCTATAACAACACTTAAAGGATCCATGTGGACGAGTATTTGGTAGTGTGCACCTCGGTCTACGTTAGTATAATCAAGTATGAATGCATGCATGGACTATTCGTACAATTTTCTTCCCATTCAATGTAATAGAAGATAAATAAAAGTAATGGTCCTTCAAGATTTTATATCCTTAGTACAAGGAGCAGTATGAGAAATAAGTGCGAGTATGACTACTTAGAGGATTCATCTTTCAATGTTTCGTTTTTTACATCTTCTTCTGCCTTTTATACCCTGTTGGCCATCCCGAAAATCCTGTACCATTATTGTTGGATTTCTTTTTTTCTTTCTTTCTCCCCGTTACCTTAGAACAATTTATTTTTATTCCACTCAACCTCTTATCATTTTTATCTGGCAGTCGAACGAATATGAGCACATATAGGTTCACAGATAAACTAATATGCGCCAGTTAAATGGAAGGTATGGTTGATTGGGAGTATTAGGGTGTATACTCGTATTATAATGTGTGTAGATTCGATTATTCGTAGCAAATGTAATGTATGTCAATTTTCGTATACACATGTACATACTACCACGTAGTTGGGGATGTTTGCGTGCTAATATGACTAAAACAACAAGGCCGATTCTATTTGTAAATATTGCATGTAATAAAACCGAAAATTATTCTTTGGAACAATATTGAAATAAATAGAAATTTCATTTTATTCCACGCCATTCGAACGATTCCAACAATCTTGCTAACTCAAGCATTGAATGTGAACAGGTATTTATGAATATGTCCATTCTTATTGATACACCTGGCGAATGTATTGTTTATGATCGAAATTGAATCGATTGGGTTGGCAGACAGAAGAATACGATGATAGATCGACAATAGCAGGGGGCATTGGTAGGTTTGGTGAGGTTCTTGCTATTGGGAGCATGTCAAGACAACGCGACAGGATAAACAACAAATCGAACAAGCTTTTCTTACCCAGGGGATTAAGTTTCGATTACATGAATTTCGGTTGGCATTCACCATTCAGAGTCTGGATGTTTTTTGTACTGATAAGCCGTATATACTTGTACACGGTTCTTTGCTTTTCGTATTGATGTTAGATTAGAAAAATGTCAGTTCTCACAGTGTATTCTCGTATAACTCAATGTTTTCCTTCATGCAGAAAATAATCTTCTGTATGTTTCTTTACACATTAACACTTTATTATACGACCAGAGCAGTCACTGTATTTTTTCTTTTCTTTTTGTCTCCAGAAATTTCTTTTCTTTCTATATATTGTAATAACAACAAAAAAATCTCATATTATTCCCAAAATGAAAGGTTTCACTTAAAAAACTAATGTTATAATATATAATTTATTGGCAATATTATCTAGCGGATATTTAAATAATCCGAAGCATATGAGACTGTTTTTTTTTTCAACAATTTTATTTTATTCTCATATAAATTTTTTTGTATACGTAACAGTGCTGGTAGTCTTCAACTGGAATTGCCTTCAGCTTCTCGATTACACCATTTTTGGATATTTTACCGATAGTTTTAAGATGACCTCCTTTTGAGTGCGTTTCTATTTTTGGGGAATAAAAATATTCTCAAGGGCTAAGATGATCAGGTGGATAGATGGGCTTGAAAACCACAGGAATTTTGTTTGTTTGTTTCAAAAGCTTGTTGTTCGAGCTTTTGAAAAATACAAGTATTTTCAATATCCGATTTGACTGGAAATACACAATTTGCTGAGCCGTACAAGGACTAACCTCACATGTGCTCTGATTCATTCCAAATTTAATCAGCTTCCGATGTTGATGGTCTCTCTGTGTGAGATTCATTTTCCACTATTCCTTAGCCCTATAAAAATGCGTTTATACCAACGAAAAATATATACTATTGACATGAAATATTTCTAAGGGGGCTTTTTGTTACTTTGGTACGTCAAACACCCAGCTTCACCAAGCTGAACAAAAAATTTGATAGTACATCCTTACTTCAAATTTCACTGTTTCACTTCTCGTTACTCTATACAAAAACACAACTTCCTTTGTCACACTCTATAAGGGGTCACTCAGTTAAACCATGAAACTGAAAGTTATACTGACATACTACATGCTTTATTGCCACGTCGTTCAAAAATGGCAGTCTCATTGATTTTTTGACACACCTTTTAATTTTTCACATTGTTTTAATTCTATATTTTTTTTAATTACCCTAAAATTTCTTAGTTTTAAAAAAAAAAAAACTACCGTTAACATTTAGGGAAGTAATATTGAATCGGCTAGATTTAAAAAAAAATTAGAAATTTTTTAAAAAAAAATACAAAAGTTTTTGTTTTATTTAAAAGTAAATTTTCGGACTTATTGACATATTGGCTATTCTTGACAAAGCTCATCCAATCGGCCCAATTTTTGAACGCTTTTCAAAATAAATTGGTCTGTATCTTCGCTATGTTGATTCCTAAGGTGACCATTATTGCTGGTTCACCAGTATTCGCTAACGATGCGTACAAAAATCAATCAGGCGGAGTCAAATCGAATGATCTTGGAGGCCAATTGGCAAGTCAATTGGATGAAATAATGTTACCGCTAAATCGTGTCATCAATAAATCAACCAAATGTGATATAAGGCAATATTTTTTTTTAATGTCATTTCTAAACTATAATGTAAGACGAGGTGTCATAAGATTATATTTTTTCCATGTGTTCCAAGACATTTTTTCGGAAGAAGGTGGGACAAAGGATAAATAAAAATTTATCTCAGCGTATTCAAAAATTAAACTGATTCATTTTATATATAATATATTTAAATTATTTAAAACATATTCTATAATATTCAATTTATTTTTTATAGATTTAAAAGTTCTGTGTTTGTTTTTCTATGAAAAATCACATATTTTCCAAGCGGAAATTTTCCAATTGTTGTGAAAATATTTATTTTATGATAAAGTCAATATTTGAATTGTATTGAATCAATAATTGATAGATAATTTTTTTTATCAGAAAAATATTTAGTTTATAATTAATTATTAATATTATTGATATAACATGATGACTCTACTTTATAATATTAATAATAAAAATAATAATATGAATAAAAAAGTATTTTTAGTTGACTGATTCTTTAAGAAAATATTTTATTATATCGAATATTATAATTATTTTTATTTAAATTTTCAGAAGACATTTTGGCAATAATCCTTTCAAGATTGGATTTATTTTGTTCGAATTCAACAAAAAATCCTTAATATAATTTCGAAACATACATAAATATATACAAAGATATATATTGACAATAATACATGATTATAGTTGTTTTTAGGTTAAAACAACTTGTCACACCAAACTCCTTATACAAAATCCATTCAACTTGCAAATCACTCCTTTTCAACGAACTCTCATTCGTTCATTTTCTCTTGATAATCTGTATTTAGTTAGATTTCCTATAGAAACAGATTTTTCAAAATACTCTTATATAAATATATTTACGAATTTATCTTTACTTGTACCTTTTTCCGTGGATTTTTCATTTATCCTAGGTGCTTTGATATTTCCTCATTTCTAAGTTTGTTTTCTAATTTTTTTTTTTTTGTATTTGTTTTGTGAGGATTTTTTTTTATTTCTTCTTGACAAAGGATCTATCGATGCAAAAGCATACATTTTATATAGACTTACATTAGGTAGCTTGTTTGATTTGTCCAAATAGAAAATTCTCCGAACATGGATTTATCTTGATGTCTATTTATCACAGCTGTTGTTAACCTATTCTTTGGCAAATGCGAATCCCACCACTTTTTTCCAAGAATCACAAGGAAACTAAATCTGAACCTTTTTATAAATGATACACACACACAAATCAGAAATAAATAATATTGCACAAGGAAAATATATATATATATATTGTATATTTCGCTATAACGCAATTTCTCTTACCTTTCTTTTGAAAAGATTTGATTGTACTCGTATTTTAGTTTTTCTTTTAGCCCAACTATACTCGTAAGAGTATTTATTTTTTCCATTCTTTACCTAGTCGATATAGAAATATTGCAAAAACTACAACTACAATATATAACTACATACTTGGTAGATATTTAAAAAAAAAAAATAAAAAAATATTCCAATATTATTAGAACAAATCGACGAGTAGTCACAACAGGCAAAAACAACAAGAGAATAAGAGAGTTTATCTTTTACACGGTACCATAAAAATCTATAAATAAATCAAAATCAAAAAGGTAACTTGTACAAAGTATATATTTTGTATCTGGTGGATATTTATCAATCAGATTAAATGTTCCAAATAAAAATTGATAGGTGCATAAATGATTTTCTATTTTTACATTTTTTTTTTGTCGATCTCAAAATAGATTATTTACGAATATTGATCATTAAAAGTAGATTTTCTGTCATCAATAGGTAAATGATCAAAGTTTATGCTGAAATAATTCACTATAATTTATCAGATAGAACATTATTTATGTCACGATAGTATTAGCAAAATCAGATTTTTGTTTTTGTTTTTACTTAGTATCTTTTTGTTTAGGTTGAATTAAATGGTAATTTTTGAAGGAAATATTTTATTTCTTCTATTATTAATGGGGATTCATATTCATAAATATATTTTCAACAATTGATCATATTTCTAATAAGTTACAACGAGGAAGGAAAAATATCCTGCAGTAAATATGCATTTTCTAATTGATCAAAAATAAATTTTCAATTATAAATGCTTTTGTTATGAGGGTCGTTCAATATGTCCTTAGAAAATCCGAGAAATTGCGGTCGTAGTGTCGGTAAAGAATTTTTTTTGTAAGTAGCATTTTAGCTCGACCCATAGCGTAGGTCAATTTCTAACGTCGATTAAAGTTACCGACATTTATTTCGTCGTTAACTTTAATCGACGAAAAAAGCGAGTTTAGGGCTGTCATCAAACATCTCCATTTGAAAGGCTTAAGCCCGAAAGCAATCAAAGCCGAGTTGGATGTAGTTCATGGCACATCTGCACCTGTGTTTGCGATGGTTAACAATTGGGTGAATGAATTAAAACGTGGCCGTTCATCCACAAAAGATGAACATCGTTCAGGACGCCCAGTTGAGGTGTCTACTCCCGAAATCATCGACAAAATCCACGATCTGATTTTGAACGATCGGCGAATTAAAGTGCACGAATTAGTTGACGCCACGGGTATATCACAAGGTACATTCACTTCAATTTTGCATGAAAAATTGTCTGTGAAAAAAATTTCGGCAAGATGGGTGCCGCGTTTGCTCTCAGAGGAGAATAAGCGCAATCGTGCGGTGGAGTCTGAGGCTATGTTGGCACTCTTTCATCGCAATCCTGCCGAATTCCTTAGTCGATATGTCACTGTGGACAAAACCTGGATACACTACTACACTCCAGAAACGAAGAGACAGTCATCACAGTGGATTTTCAAGGGTAAACGGGCTCCGAAGAAGTTAGAATCGGTGCCATCGGCCGGCAAGGTGATGCCCACGGTCTTTTGGGATTCGCAGGGCATCATTTTTATCGACTACTTGGAAAAAGGAAAAACAATAACTGGAGCGTATTACGCGTCGTTATTGCAATGGTTGAGCGAGGAAATCAAAGAGAAACGCCCCCATCTGAAGAAGAAAAAAATCCTCTTGCATCAGGACAATGCGCGTGTGTACACCTGCACTGTTTCCATGGCCAAAATTGTGGAATTGAGAATGGAATTGTTGCAGCATCCCGCTTATTCACCAGATTTGGCCCCGAGTGACTATTTTCTTTTCCCCAATCTGAAGAAATGGCTTGGCGGACGACGGTTCACTTCCAACGAGGACGTCATTGCTGAAACGGATGAGTATTTTGCAGAACTTCCGAAATCATATTTTTTGGACGGGATAAGAATTTTGGAAAAACGGTGTATAGAGCTAAAAGGAGATTATTTTGAAAAATAAAATTTTTTTTTTAAAAACAGTTTTTTTCCATCTTTTTCTAAGGACTTACTGAACGACCCTCGTACATATAAAAAAATCAATTTTTTGTATCTACAATATAACAATTATCCATATGTTATTTCCTATTCCACTCGTGTATGGCGGTATAGTAGGGAAGGACCTTTCTATATAATGTATAGTCTTAAATACATTGTAAAGGTAGAGGTGCGACCTGTTCAAGTTTACTTTATTACATATCCTTGACATTTTACATTTGTCCTATACTATTTTCTCATAAGAATATTTAATCCTAGATCAATCTATGTCTTTGTTGGTTCTTAGCATTCTGCTATCATTGAATTTATTTCTAATACCCTAAACTTAACCTCAACCCTTAAATATACTCTTATAAACTAAACATGCGTTTTTATACAATTATTCTTAAAATTAATCTTAAAACTAAATTCTATGTTTGAATGTGGCAACTGCTGCGTTTGTTGTGTCCTCTTGATTCCCTTCAAGGGGAGCACCGACCTCGAGTGATGTAATTGCTAACCTCGATATTGTCCCTTTGGCTTCTTCTTGTAGATCTGGTGACATTGTTCCGAAACCTCTTTTGTATCCTCCAATAGATGTAACGGTGACAGATACTTGGAGTTTCTCAAGATCTCCAATATTATGTTATCCGTTAGCTGCCTTACTTTACTGTTTTTATGATAGGCTATTGATTTAACCCATTTGTGTATTATTCTCACTTGCCATACTATAAATGGGGAAACGCCTACCCCCGGTACAATCTGTCGTTTGATATAAATTTGTTTGTCTGCCTAGATCTGGCGAGCCCTGTGCCTTTTCCGTAGCATAAATACGACCTTATAAATTACTTATAAATAATAAGTTTGACGTCCTTACGTCAGGCTTTTTTAATTTTATCCCTGACAAAGGAGTTGAATTTGAGGTTCTTGTTAAGATTCAAGCCTAGATACTTAAGATTCACTACGAGCCTCATTATCGAGTCACCCTTATGTCCAAACCTACAGTCTACGAATTTTTTCTTCCTCTCAATTTGGAATGAAGGCCCCATTCCTTAAAGTATTCTGTCAGTTTATTGACTGATAACTTCATAGGTTCCAATGTTACTCTAGGTCGCATTGATACACTGTAAACTAGGATATTGTCGGCGTATAATATCATATGAGTATTTTCGCTTAATTCAACCTTCAATATATCTTCAATGGAAAGGTTATTTAGCTTAGGACCAATTAATGAGCCTTGAGGTATGCCTGACAATACCTCGAAGAACCGTGAGCATCAAAGCTAGAAAGCTGATTATTACTCGTAATTTCATTTTGATAAGTTTGAATACTTTCGTTTTGATAAGTTTGAAACCTGCTGTTTAAGAAGTCTTAGTCTTTCTTTAAGGTCTTTCTTGAAATTTTTCCAGTTCGTGTCTCTAAAAGATCTAAAGATTCTCCTTAATCCTAGATTGGGTCATTACCTTATAGGTATTACTATTTTTAAGTATACTGGGAAGTGGTCAGAGAAAATTGGCAGGCTGTACAGAGCTTCACCGGTAACAGAAAGCTCGATACTAGAAAAAAAATCTATAATAGAGCTCGAAGCTTAAAAAGTGGGTTGATCTGGTGCGATAATATTGCCACAAAATTCATTATTTGAATTTATGCATTCTACGAGAGCTTTACCGTTTAGGTTGTTTTTTAAAATAAAAGCCTTTAATCAAGGAAAAAAATTATACAACGTTTTTGAAATAAATTTCCAGTTTACTTGAGTTTAGTTATACCAATAAATCCTTTTAATAATTGTGGAAATTTCAGTATTCTTCCATAATTTATATATTCTTAATTTAAGAATAAATAAAAACAAAGTTTTTTCAACAAAAAAATTTATGAATGAAAGCATTTTTCTTAAAAACTAGTAGCAGCAAAATATTCATCTATCTAAAGATACCACATTTTTATGACAATTTAGAAATAATATCTAATTTAATTTTTCTTATTAATTTTTCAATTTAAAACTTTTTTGTTATTGTATAATGCATGCAATAAAAAAAAGGATTTAAATTTATTGGTCTAAGATATGCATTAATAAAAGGAAATTTGAAATAAAATATTTTTGGAATTTATTCTGCGATCGCAGAACATTATAATTTCGAGTATTAGAATTCGGAATACGCTATTGCAGCTCAATAAAACATGCCGAAAATATGTGTTAATTTAAAGATTCGAAAAAATTTCTAGGGCCTAAAGTCCTCATCGAAACGATGCTTAAAACGCGGTACCATCTGGCTTGCGGCTTATCGGTTATCGATTTTTCTTAGTAACAAGATTATTGCTCGATGGCTTATATAGTCGGTATTATAATAAGACATTTATAAAAATGTCTGTTAATAAACTGTTTACAGAGTATTTTTTTCTCTACAAACTATAAGAAAAATTTCCTATCTATTGTAATTTAAGGAAAGAAAACTTTAATAACTTTATATTGCAAATTTCAATAACATCCTCAAATATTGAGAATTTATTTATTTCTTACATTTATGAGCTGGTTTAAAAATAAAAAAAACTTCCATATATTTTTTTGTTGCCGTTTTAATTGGACGATACTAGAATATATACTATTTACCTTCTATTAATCTAGATGACATTCAGATCAGCATATTTATTGTTAAAGTATAGTCTACAATATAGAAGGTAATCGAATTAAATGAAATTAATGCAATTCATCGAACTGATAGTCGTTCAAGAACTGTAATGCATGCTTATAAGTCATTAAATATTGTATTTGGCTATTATTCGATTAGTGAATTATTCGATATTCGTAATAAGACACTTATTTTTTTATTATACGAGTACTCAAAGATAAAAGGTTACTTGCTATTCAAAGGCAAAATGTTACCTGCTAAATGGTGTAAGTGTTCATAGAGAAGATTTTGATGGTATTGAAAGGGTCAAAATAAAACTTTTTGTACTAGATAATTTTAAAGAAATTTATTTACTCCCACTATATTAATATAAAAAAAAACACGTCCTGGGAACTGTTGGTACAATAAAACCATTTTTTTTTTTTATTTTGTGTGGCTCGTATTTTTTATCAATTTTGCATATCATTTTGCAATAAAATCTGTAATGTTGACTGTTTTTAATGGTAAATAAATTTTGACTTGAATGGCATTTAAATTTAACGGCTATGAAAGAAAAGATTTGTACTTTCTAAACTATAAAAAGTATAATCGATGATGATATTTAAAGGTTCCTTTTTCAATAATATATGTTATGTGCATAGTATTTGATAGTTCAACATTATTTTTAAGGTTAATATATTTACTTTAACAATAATAATTCAAAATAAATTGTTTATTTTTTTCAATAATATTTTGTGATGACTTTGCATTTAATATTATATATTTTTCTATAATATTCGGTGTTTTTTTGTTGATAGGTATCACTATGTGAGTGTGTGCGTGCAGTTTTTCATTTTGCAAAATTTTTCTCTAATTGTATACTTTGTGTAATTGGTATTGGCTGATGCGTGATAATTTTAATGCGAAGAGAAATGCTCTAAAACAATTATTTTCACTAGAAAGCACTTAATGTCTGTTTGCATAATTGATTTAATTTTGTCGAAATTACATTAATGGCGAGGAAAGCAATTATTTCATTTTTTTTTTCTCCTAATTTAATTATAGAATGTGGAATTTTAATTTGATATAAATTAGCAGAAATATAACCAAAAAAAAAAGAGGGGGATTTTTTTCCCTATTTGTTTCGGATTTTATTCTATATTTTGGTTTGGTGGCTTTTAATTTTTTTTTCTCACAGTTATTGTAAATATTTATTCATAAATTGCTTTTTATAATTCTCCAATATTTTATGCATACAAAATATTTATATAAAAATTGATAAATAGCTTTAGAATAATCAAATAAGTTCCAATAATAATAATTAAAATTAATTAATAAATTATATTTTGAAGCTGTCAGAAAAATTTAAAATTCTTTTATATTAGTTTACGGATATATTGAGGATTGTTAAAAAAAAACTAAATATATGTAAATAAATACGACACGATTTGACTATACTAGGGTAGAATTGTGTACAAATGCGGGTAAATTTCACTCTATCTATAAGATGGGTTATATTTTATAGCGCATGTCATTAAGATCAATTTGCCTTCATCACTGATAACCATCTGCGAACACTGCGGATGTTAGTACCTCCTTGACGAGCAGTAAAAGTTTTAACCTTGTCCGGTAAGTATGCTTCGCAAAATAGCATCATAAGTGAAGGTGTTTTTTTGTAGTGCTTTTCGCAAAATGAAACAACCAAATTTGGAGCAACGAAATCCCATCAGACTAGTGGTGGGATAAATTTGTTGTAGACAAGTCCGTCTGATCGGACATTGCAAATACTTCGTTGGGCGACATTGACAAAGCCCATTGTTACGTCGAAAAAAGGAGATTCCTGTGGTTTGTCGGGTCCTCTATTAACTTGATCATAGTCCGAGTAACTTTTTCTAGTTTCATAAGAAGAACTTGAAATGATGTCAATTCTTTCAAAGGACATCATATTGGTACCTTTAAAAAAACAAAATAAAATTAATGCAGAAACAAAAAACTCGGTCTCATTAATTTTTGGGGCTACACTTTGTATGACAAACGCATTAAATAGTTAAATTACAATCGAACATTAAGTAGAAATTTATTTTTTTATTAATTTTGATAAAATTCTACAAAATTTAATAACATTTTTGAATAAATTTATAAAACCGTGTTAACAAATACGGTTTTTCGGTCAGTTTTGATTTAGGATTTGAATTATATTAATTTTTCTTTAAATTGATTAAAATCGAATTAAAAAAAATTTTTTAATAATGAATAATTTCCATTAAAAACAATTTATGATAAGCAGCATTTTTTTAATATTAATTAACCTAATTTGAAATTAAAAACGAATATTATTCTGAATATGATCAGTCTGGTTAGATTAATTTTTTTCAAAATCCCTACAGCTACTAATATTCCAAGAATTTATTATTATAAATACTAAATATTAAAAGAGGAGTTTATTTTATTTAGATGATAAAAAAAAAATTCAAATTACTGGAGAAAAATTAATTTGATAAAAGATGCATGTCTTAAAAGCAAGGTGAAATTTTTCTAATCTTTTCTACGAAAAATAAGAACAAAATACCTATTCCAATGGCTTGAAGCTAATTATATTCATACTAGAGACATTATTGGTAATTTTTCATCTAAATTCCAGAATACGAGAACTTGTAATTTTCCTTGCAATTGGTTTTTTTCTCTACTTCAATTTAATACATTTTGATGATTTAAACTTTATATTAAAAAAAAAAAATAATAATAGCAAAAATGTCTAACGTTAAGTAGGCTTGTTGCGTAGCAGCAAAATAAAATTTGATATGCTTGAGGCGTTAAGTTAAAAAAATAATTTCCACCTGTACTTGACGATTATATCAAATGTTCACTTCTATGATATTAAGATTAATTAAATTGAAAGGAATTTTTATTTTTTGAAATTAGTACAATAAAAAAAAAATTAAAGATATTTTTAAAATTTGTATTGAGAAAATTTTCCAAGATTTCCTTTAAACAAATTTTATGACACCATTCATCATAGTTTTCATCAATGCTGAACTGCAAAAGTTTCGAATGTAAGCTTTCGTTCCTTTTTCGTATTTTTTCTTTCAAAAGAAATTACATCTAAAAGGTTTCAATGAACATTTATTTTATGGCATTTCCTTGGATAAATCATAAGAAATCATTTTAAAATGTAATAATTCGAGTAGAAAAAACCGGAATTAGAAATTTCGTGGAAATAAATTAAAACTTGCAGAGTTTATAAGCTTTCATTAATATACGAATTCTTTTGAATTATAAATATAAATAAAATCGTTTAGAAAGAAAAAAAAAACGCTTATATTCTGGTAATTAACAATTTTTTTATTATTTACTGAATAAAGTATATGATCTTTTTGGTAATTTAAATGATTTTAATTAAAAAATCCTGTTATGTGAATTTTCATGCGTTAGAGAAGCTGTTAGTTCAACCAGTTTATCCTTCAGGATTATGGCATCACAAACTTATTTTTTTTTTAAAGTAAAAAAATATTTGTATTAGAAGTTTCTTATTTGCCAGCCGAAACTAGAAAAACTTTTAAATTGTTATTTATTTATGCACTTTTTTATGTATACATGTATATAAGGTCTCTGAGACAGAGGTCATAGAGAGAAATTATTGGGCCATAGAGTATAGTAGTCAGTCTAAATTATTTTGCTCGAAAATGATGACCATAACATCGAATCTACTACTGAACCATGAAAAACCACTACGAACTCTGGTCTGTATTTAAGAGGAGGATCCTTCAAAGAATTTTGGGGCCTTATTCGAGGATAGACAATTGCGGAGCCTGTTTAATGACGACATCCTGGAGTGTTAATGCAATCACAGGTTATGTGGTCTAAAAGTCTACATTGGCTCCATTTATGGTCGCAAAAGACAAAATGAGCCCTGCCTTCAATAGAGCAATGGCGGTAAATACGAGGGTCGTTCAATAAGTTCTTAGAAAATCCGAGGAATTGCGCTCGTTTTTTTTGTAAGTAGCATTATCGACAGCACAGCTGTCAAAATTTCAGCTCGATCCATAGCGTAGGTCAATTACTATCGTCGATTAAAGTTAACGACATTTATTTGTGCATAACAATGGAAAAAAGCGAGTTTAGGGCTGTCATCAAATATCTTCATTTGAAAGGCTTAAGCCCGAAAGAAATCAAAGCCGAGTTGGATGCAGTTCATGACACATCTGCACCTGTGTTTGCGACGGTTTACAATTGGGTGAATGCATTTAAACGTGGCCGTTCATCCACAAAAGATAAACATCGTTCAGGACGCCCAGTTGAGGTGTCTACTCCTGAAATCATCGACAAAATCTATTGTCTGTGAAAAAAATTTCGGCAAGATGGGTGCCGCGTTTGCTCTCAGAGGAGAATAAGCGCAATCGTGTAGTGGACTCTGAGGTTATGTTAGCACTCTTTCATCGCAATCCTGCCGAATTTCTTAGTCGATATGTCACTGTGGACGAAACCTGCATACACTACTACACTCCAGAAAAGAAGAAACAGTCATGACAGTGGATTTTCAAGGGTGAACGGACTCCGAAGAAGGCAAAAACTGTGCCATCGGCCGGCAAGTTGATGGCCACGGTCTTTTAGGATTCGCAAGGCATCATTTTTATCGACTACTTGGAAAAAGGAAAAACAATAACAAGAGCGTATTACGCGTCGTTATTGCAACGGTTGAGCGAGGAAATCAAAGAGAAACGCCCCCAACTGAAGAAGAAAAAAATCCTCTTGCATCAGGACAATGCGCGTGTGCACACCTGCGCTGTTTCCATGGCCAAAATTGTGGAATTGAGAATGGAATTGTTGCAGCATCCCGCTTATTCACCAGATTTGGCCCCGAGTGACTATTTTTTTTTCCCCAATCTGAAGAAATGGTTTGGCGGACGACGGTTCACTTCCAACGAGGACGTCATTGCTCAAACGGATGAGTATTTTGCAGAACTTCCGAACTCCTATTTTTTGGACGGGATAAAAATTTTGGAAAAACGGTTGGAAGTGAATAGAGCTTTATAAGTGTATAGAGCTAAAAGGAGATTATGTTGAAAAACAAAATTTTTTTTTTAAGAAACAGTTTTTTCCCATCTTTTTCTAAGGACTTATTGAACGAGATTCGTAGCATGCCAAAAACATGCTGGAAATATCGAACTGAAGGACTGGGACATCTGGAGTTATTTGATTCAGCTGACATAGGTTTTCGCACCGGTTGGTGATGATGTTGATATTAGATTTTTTTTCGTTGGTTGTTCGAAACTAAAAGATATTCTGGATTAAGTGTCATTTATTTAATGTATGGGAAATGCTACCAGAAGTCCACTGAAAGTGTTGATTCCCGAATTTAAAAAATATATCCAACTGATTATTGTCATCATTACCGAGGATATCAACATAACCTGGAACCAAATACAATTCGACTTTTAGGCTATTCAATATCCAGTATCGAATGTAACTGGGAACCTGGTTAACTAATGAGTTTGGAAGAGCTCCTAAGACTGAGAAACTATTTGATAATTTTTGGGGAGATTGATTGCAGTTAAAATTGTAGACTTTATTACCTACAGTTTTCCATGAAAAAAAAAGTTCCTATACCGGAGCTTAAAACATTTCATTCAACCTATCTCTATGGTACCAAATAATGTTACATATTCATCGACAGCCGCACGAGTTTTCTGTAGATGGATGGATCGTAAATATTCTTTCTCACATCTAGCGACTGTTTCTAGTGCGAGTGCAAAAAATGGGGTTTGGAAATTAACAGCAAGGAAGGATGGATCACTTTTCAGCTCTGAGATGAATGGAAAGAATTCATTTAAAAAGGTTGTGAGAAGATGGTTGTGGAAACAAAAGTAATTATTAATAATTATCATACGGGAATTTAACATATATCAAAAGACAGGTTTTTGGACAGTTTCAATAAGGAAAGGGTCCATTAAGGAGGTCCGCTCTTACAACTTGTGTGACACTAAGAAACATGAAAAGAAATTTGCTAAATTTTTTTTAACCATTTACAATAATTTCTGATGTATGTGCATACAATATTTTCCATCCCAAAAGTTTTCATTTTTTAATAAATTTTCTTGCACGCTTTAATTTCTATCTACACGTATACTTTTTTAATGTGAATTTTGTATATCTGTGCTTTTAAATTAAATGATAAAATTTAATTGCTTCTTGATTATATCAATTAATTTTTTTTAATAAATATTGTAAAGAGTTTTTATCAAATAAAAATTTTCAAATATATTTTTATATTATTTTAACCATAGAATTAAATACAAATATAGTTATTCATCCGATAAATTTAAAATAAAATTTTTACATGTAAAGCCATTTATTGACATTTAACTTTTTGGCTATTCCACAATATATTAAGGAAAGTAGGAGTAGTTTTTACTTGGAAAAAGTATATTATCTACAGTCTTATATGAAAATATCTATATTAATTGAGTGCATTACTCTTTCCTAGTGTAATGCATCGAATTGTTATATTAAAAATTAAATTAATTCATCTGCGTTTCTTTTTTGCTAGGAATTTTCACACGTTCATATGTTTGTTCAGTAGTATTAATTATACATTCATATATTTACTAAAGTGAAAATATTAATAATTTTTCAACTTAATTCATATAGTAAGGATAAATAAATATTTGAAAATTAATAAAATACTTCAATTTGCGTTCAGACGTGAGAATAAAATAATGCTACATAAATTCACAGCACGGAAAAGGCTCTCATATCTGATATGAGCGTATAGGCAAAAGGGTGGATAATTTAATTTTGTACATATATAAATTCATATATTAAATGCAAGTGAGAGTATATACCATGAATATTTAAAAAAAATATATATTTAAATTTTTTCCTCTTTCTATCATTTTAAGTTATGTGAAAAGTGCACATATTATCAAAAATTTTCTTATTTTGCTTCTTATTAATAATATCATAAGTTTACGAAATAAAAATGTAGATACTAATCTTTCCATTTTGTAAAATTCATTTAACTTTTTATCTTATACATGTTCTGATAGATAACGCAAAGTAATTTTTATTATTTTTACATATCGATACAGGACAAAGTTGCAGTAAATCCATTAATTATTATTTTTTTATTATAAAGTTGAGAGCTCAGTAGGCTATTTTGCGGCATCACCAAAACCCAAACACTCTATTTTACCATTTCAAAAACCATATTGATTTTCTTTGAAACTTGTTTAGAATGTGACAAATAAAAGTAAACGAACGAAAGAGTGTTCATGTTACTTTTACTCTTTGCCAAAAAACTATCCCCTTCAATATATATTAGCATTTTATGACCATACCTAGACAAACATTTTACATGAAATTTTTAGACAAAGAATTAAAACTAACCATTAACTATAAAGTTCCTTTATACAAAAATAAAATTTAAAGACGACTTTCATCCCTTAAAAAAATATTAAAAACAAACAAACAAAAAATAAAAAAATCGGACCAAACATTTCAAAATGAGCTAAAATCAATCACTTAAAAAATTCGATTATGTAATTTTTGAAAAATACTATCTGGTTTTTATCTTCAAAAAAAAGTCTTTTAATTAATAGTACCTTAAGGATTGTAATTAATTTTTGGAAAATAATTTTTAACAACATTTATACTCAAATATGTACAACTCACGTCATCTGGCGCTTAGGACCCCAGCATCCTAGAGTTTAGGACATTATTAAGTAAAAAATTGAAATTTAATATATTTTTTGGAAATAAATTATTTTTTCTATTCTTGAATAGATTTTTATGCTGCAAAATGAATGTTTTGGTTTGAATTTTTTTTAAAACATTTTTATTTAAGCAAAAATAATGATTTTCTTTTTTATAAATAAAATATATCAATGGGGAATAATTTTTGTTTTAATTGGTTCCATTTCAAGTTCTCCAAATTTTTTTTACAACAAACTGTGTTAAAAGCAAATTACTAATACCATATAAAAAAGTTAAAAGTATGAAATTTATTATTAAAAATTCTTAGTGAGATCAATTTAACATATTAAGCTTAATTGACTAGTAAGCTTTTTTTTCTCAATTTTCGCACTATATTCTTAATAAAAAATAAATATTAATAAGAAAGAAAAATGCTTAGCTTTTCAATAAGATGATAATAACTAATATTTTTTTGTAGAATTTTCTTAATAAAAATTCACTCAAAAAAGTATCCAATCTGAGAAGAATTTTAATTTCATATATTTTATTATTAATCATATTGTTAAAAAAAAAACTTTCTAAATTTTTGATGGAAATGTCATTCGATAGTAACATCTTCTATGTATATTAGAAAAATATTCGAATAACTTTTTCAGCTTGCTTGCTCACATTAGCATACTTTTACCAAGATCAGAGTATGCAAAAACGTGCAGATGAACAAAGTTTTTAGATCATCTATACTAGCTACAGGAAGTTCTTCTTTGTTTTTACTTGTACTATCATAACTGAGTTTTTGTTTGTATCTTAGAAGTGGAAAATTGAATTTTACTAAATTCATTTCATTTCTATTCTAGTCTATTCTGTTTTGCTTCTTTATAGTTAACAATTTACATTGCATTACATAAAACCAAGTTAACTATAAACTAGAGTGTACATTTGAATATTCCTTAAACACTTCTGCATTTGGCATTTGCATACGAAAAATATAGAATTTCATTTCTTCACTATAAATTTTCAAGAGTTTTAGTTTTTAACTTATAGCACAGTACCAAATACCATAAAAGATCATATGGCTGAGTGAAAACAGGAGAGAATATTACAGAGTATATGGATTATAAATATAATAAATTTAAGTTAATTCGTATGCATACTAACAGTATGTGAGATCAGTGTACTCACAAATGCATATATAACTTTTGTATAAAATTTTCATACTTTTATCATCTCGAATATAAGTGGCTATCTTAAAATTACGATTACGATTTAATTTGGTTCCTGTTCGTTAGTCCATACTACTCTAAGTATTTGATATAATGTTGAGGACTCACAAACTTATTATGGTAATACAGTACTACTTTCAAAGAGTAAACGCTATTCAAAAAAATATAATAATAATAATAATAATAATAATAATAATTATAATAATATTCTGGAAAATTCAAACTACATTTTGCTAAATAGAAAATGTTGGACATTAGCAAAAGTTTTCTTTTTAAGTGAGCACATGCATTCATACATAGAAGAGTAAATTTAAGGATGTACGCTCATACAAAATCCTTGATGCCAATCTAGATGTGCATACGAAGAAGGTACGAGTATATAAAAAATAATTTTCGAAATCTATAATATCTCATAAATCATAATATCAACTTTGAATAGTATTAATATAAGGATTACGTCAGGTATCATATGCTAAGTCAACCAAATAAAGTGCAGTGAAGTGCCTTTTTAGCGTATGAGTTAACATATTTCCTTCTTCAACTAGAAGCCTTTTATTGAATGCTCTCTTAAAAATGGTTATGCAAAGCACTATTTAATTACACATAGAAAAATGAAAAAGAATTGAATGCAAAAGTGAAAATATTTAGCTTCAGGTGAAAAGGATTAGTTAATAATGATAACAAAAATACCTAAATGGATAATAGAATATTCTACAATATATATCAAAGAATGCACTATATTATAGCCCAACCGGTTATGTGATATATCCTGACGAAAGTTTAACTCCAGAAATTTATGCTAAATTATTTTCGAATTTACTACTATGTCAGACTGTCAACACCGTCAGAAGGTAATAGGTTAAAAGTACAGAAATTTATACTAAAACGTAACGGAATACGATTGCTAGCAGGTGTACTAATATCTGTATCGGTATTTGCACATATTTAACAATGTCAGTATTTAAGATTATGAAAGACAAATTTATGCTTCTTAATTCATGGATAATTAATTTTTGGCTACTGTCATAATCATGGGCGTTTTCATATGCGATTCTTCCGTATTCTATTCTCCATCCATAAACTTATACGAGCAGTCGTCCTTGTACATTTCAGTTGATGGTGCTTGCAGTGCAAAACGATCTTTGCCTAAAATCCAGTAATTCACAATTTTGATTGTTCATGTAACCTATGAGTACTTTCATTTAGTCTTTGCATGTCCCCTTAAAATTTAAACAAAACATGATATTTTGAACTCGGTTATTTCTCATACTTATTCTCTTTGCCGTCCTAGTTGGAATAATTTTCCCTTCTCACTTTGTGTCTCTGATAATGTTCAGCTTCCGAAACGAATGAAATTGCATTGCAATTGTATGAAGAAAATGGTGTCACATTCACAATTTAGAGTTAAATCGGATGTGGAAAATAATACAAGTCCTCATGGCTGTCATAGTCATCATCCGTCGACTAACAGCGAATATGGATCAGATTGACTAAACTGTAGATGAGGACAGGATATGCAGAAGCGAATGAACCAAATCGTTAGAAATGACGATGAGTCTGGTCAGGCTCGGTTCACTACGAGTATGACATGGACGATCTAAAATATGAGCATGTGAACGCATCAGTTCGAAATGTTCGAATATCTACTATGGTCCATGTTTGGTAGCCAATACCATACCAAAAATATGGTGTGGCAGCTTAGATAACCATCGTATAGTCGCTGCACTCTAACCTTTTCGATGATACCATGCCAAAGTATGAGTCCGAGATCCGCTATGATAGCTTAACCAGGATATTGTGGAGCAATGGAAATGGCAACGATAATAGTCGTCTTCACTTACCACCAATCTTAAAAAGCCACCGACGAATAGCTACCAAATACCACCAGCAACCGACCACTAGGCGCCAATTTTACAGTAGCCCAACTCAGATTAGACCCAAATGAATGCCAGATGCATTTCTGGATCTCCTCAGTGCTGATTTACTGGATATTATTCCGCCATCGAATACGGCTGTTTTCAAGTTAACTGGACAAAAGAGACCAACAAAATGCTCTATTTCACTTCACTAAAATTTTCTAGATAATCTAGTCAGCTAGTAAATACCTAAATTCAATCTAGATGCTCGTATTGGAAAATATTGAACATTCCTAAAAGTATGAGTCCTTTTATCTATAGCGAAAAGTATCGCATTCCAGATTCAATCGTATGACTTTTCACAATCTTACAATGTTATTTTCCCATTTTCTTTTAGGTGCATTTATTTTTCTGTTCCTATTTTCAAATGAGCTTTTTCAATTGATTTTTTTTTCTCTATTTCCATTTTACACAGAATTTCTCGTTTTGTACATTTTCGTAAGGGATCGTTATTGTAGATAACAAGAAATATTTGCGCTTCTACCTTTATTATTCCTGTTACCAAACATATAAATTTTCATGAGTATATATAAATAGCAGAAAATTGATGAGACTGCACTGAAAGTTTCTACCTTGTCCGGCTATCCTATAGAGAATGGTAAGTGAAGTTATTTTTACGTAGTCATCAAATTTTGTATTAAGCTTTTTGAATCTTTCAGTTTAACTTATGAAAAGTTGCAACGATCCTATGGGGATCATTTCTTATCAAGCGCAGAAGTTTTCCAGATGCAAAAGCATTTTAGGGGGGGGGGGGGGGTTGTGGCGCCAAGAAGCAATTGAGGACAAACTTCGTTCAGGAAGGCTTTTAGCAAAAAGAGCTGATAAAATTGTGGAACGAGTAAAGTGTCATATGATGTCAAACTGTTGATTAATATTGAATCTGATAAGAAGGGATTTTTATTTTTTATAAAAAAATTCTTGAGAGTCTCAGAAATAGAAAATTCTAGCCTTGGAAAGGCTCAGAAATTTTGGAAAAGCCATGACAACAACTTCTGGGATACGCCTATATCTTTCAACGAGGATTTGTCAGAAAGAGATATTCCTATAGTTTTCCAATCCCCTTTGTTGGGATTCTTGCAATTTTTATTTCCTTTCTTTGAATAATTTGATTGTTTGCACAAAAAATCCTTCCTTGATATTACATAGTTGTTAGTGAAAATTTTACTAAAAAATAATATAGATATTTATCTATAAGAAAATATTTTCGTTTTTGTATTTCGATAAATGATAAAATATGAGAAATAATTATTTTCATATTGGCTGTGTTCTCAGAAATTTTTTTTCGAATAGAATCACGAATAGAAGTTATTAGAAATTCTTCTCATTTCATTTGTTCTTCCTTCTGATAAGGTCTTTTTTCAATGAGGTATAAGAAAAAATTGTATACTTGATAAAAAAGACGCTATTTATATTTATTTTTGTTATTATACTATGTCTCTCCCCATTCTTCTGTAAGAATAACTAAATTAGAGCTTTCAGTTTCTATAAAGTAAGGCAACTTGTCTGCACGCATCATTTAACAAAAGGTGCTGATTCTGTTTATTAAAAAAAATATCATCAACTTTCAATATAGGAGGATATAAACGAGTCAATATATATTTTTTCAATCCTTATAAGGAAGGTGCAATAGTGACACCCTCATTCACTACCGGAGGCCCCGAAAAAGGGCACTGTTCAACTTCAATTAAGTCTGTTATTTTCCAGGTTTAAATGGAGGTGATAACAGTAAATAGCATTATCAGTTACATTCGATTGGTTAAAGCATTTTACAATGAATATAACAGCAAAACTTTTAAAGGATATCGACAAAATAATATATTGTATTTGCAAATGACTGGGACTATGATAATTAAATTAAATATTTTTCTTTTTAAACCATTTGGAATGGAAACAATTTATACTATTTTGGTAATGAGTTGGTCGTTGGGCTCAAATAAATTCATTTACAGATAAAATATTTTGAAAAATAATTTTACAAATAAAATTCCGACAAAAAATAAACAAATTTTCTGATATTTGATTTAATACAGAACAGAAATAAGAACAGACCCTTCAACATATTACGAACATTTTGACCGTCACCTATTGGAATAATTTTTTCTTTTAAAATAAATCAGGATTTCAATATGATCTGGCCCCCTGTGACTTTGTCTTGTTCCCGGAACAGATTCTTTGATCCATTTTTTAAAATGGGTAAAAATCGAAGACGAGCCAAAACACGTGCAAGCAAAGCAGCTGTCAATAATTAACTGAATATTCGAAATTGCCGATATTTTAGGCATAAGTGAGAGACATGAGTAACAATATACCGCCACAAAAAAATCAAAAATCGAATATACGTAACCCGCAGAAATTCAAAATTCGCGATACTTTTTGAACAGACCGCATACTTTTATTTTTAATTAAATCAATTAATTGCTATAATTGATCACATTTACTTTGATTAAATATGCTCATTAAAAAAAGACAAAAGATTGTTTATTATTTTTTTACTTCTGTTCAATAAAATAAAAAATGTTCGTATAACTTGCAACATGAGCGCCATCTGTATGAAAACTTGTCTAGTGAATAAAAATAAGATTCCAAAAGAATTAATTTTTTTTTAAAATTCATAAAATAAAAGCTTATTCATCCGAAAATTCGATAAAATTCATAGGTAAATATATTTATTATAATATAAATTAAATAAATTATTAATTTCAATAGTGAAATTTCGGAATTCTTCATAAAATAAAGCAGAAAACCGTGAAATTTATATGCAATAATTCTACCATACCTTAAGATCAAGTAGAAATGTAATTGAGCGGCTTTTCAGTAGGCGCGCTTCATCATTTACCGCCTATTTCTTTAACGATGCTAATGACAACGCTGTCATTTTTGTAACTTTGCATTTTCCTATAATTATCAACAGCGGCGCATCGAGGTAGTACAAACTTATTATGAAAGTATGTCCTCGTAGTATTTATGGTCGAAATGGACGTCCTACTTTTCTTTTATGTGTAACTTCTTAGCTCTCGGTATGTGGTACTAATTTCGTGAATGCGATGGAAATGCGTAACAGGAAGTAGGGAGAAGCGCGCGATATTCAATTTATTTTCGTTAATTCTTCCTCTCTCTTTGATGGGAATGACAAAAATAAAAATTGCAAGAGTAATTTTTACGAAAATTCAAATATTAATGTTCAACTCCATATTTTTATAACAAGCGGGAAAGTATTGACGGGAATGTATGTTGAACGAGTTATATATTATATTATAGTGTCTGCCTATCGTGATTATTTTAAGAGATTTGAAGGTCACGAGGTCATTGGCTTTTAAAACGTCGTCTGAAGTTTATTGCGAGGGTAGATGAGGATAGATATTTAACAAGAGGATTATAATGATTATTTCGCCGGGAATGAAATGTTTTGTAACGGGTTATGGGACAGTTCACGGACAAAAGGGACATATAGGTCATGGTGAATAACAATATTACGCATATAATATGTGGCATTGATGATTTTACGTAGGATGCTAGATTGTAGTATTCGGATTCGGAGGGAGTTGGAATGTTCAAGTCCGTGCGTCCAGATTGGCTTGAGTACTGTATTGTGTAATATCAATTTGCTGTCGATTTTTAGCTTCAATTTAGGGTCTAAAAATTGCAGCAGCTGCGTTGTTTAGGTTATGGAAGGAGATGATTCTTGACGAAGAGTTAAAGTAACATGAACACATTTTGATAAGTTCACTTCCACATTCCACTTTTTGAACCATTTTTGATGGGAGTAAAAGTGGGTTTGCAGGAGAGTGGATGCTACACATATAATAGAGGTTTGGTGTCATCAGCATATATTGTTGCTATTAGATTATTTTTGTTGATTGGAATATCATGGGTGTAGATGTTATGTAATTAAGGAGCAAGGATACAACCTTAAGGGACACTGCTGGAATAGGCGATATCTCAGAATTACCTTAAAATATCACTCCGAGAGATAGGATTTGATTATAAGGAAGTAATGGGGTATGAAGAATTCTCTTAAGCTTCTAGAGAAGCTCAGAATACCATACTCGGTTGAAAGCTGGAGCTATGTCCAAAAATATGGTTGGGCAGTACTCTTTCTGTTCAAGAGATTTTACTGGATAGTGTAGTCTTCACTTGGAAAGCCAAATTGGTCATTGGGAACTACATTTTTTCTTCGAAGGATAAAGCCGTATTAAAACCAATTATTTTACTACTTTGACAAGAGGCTTATGAGTCTATAAGAAAAAGGGAATTGAGTTTATTCTTTGGGGCTATGGATCATTTTTATTATTGAGAGCTTCCAAAGTTGGAGAAAATATGATGTACGGAGAATAATGTTTAGTGGAGTTGTTATAAAATAACCCAAAATATCGATAAGTTTAGAGGTGGATGTAGGCCAATAAATATGAGAAGAAGGAGCTTTAACTTACGAGTATATCGGAGTATAGGATAGCACTTCATGAAGGATCCATTCTCAAGGATTTGATACACGATAACCCAATTGGGTTTTTTTTTTGCATCGTCATCTCCTCTTGCGAGAAAAGATTCTCCAAGTACCTGAAAAAACGAAGAAAAACCTTGGACAGATAAGGTTTTGTTAGGAGGATAATATACAAAAGCTTTTTTAGTATGAATGAAAGTTCCACCATGTGCTGTGTTTTCAGGGTGGTCAGTCTTATAAACCGTTGTAAAATGCGTTACAGTAATACGTCCAATTTTTGTCGTTGTAAAGTCACTCCATTGGCATTCCAAAGCAGGATGGATAGGTATTTATCAATTAAGGATAACAATAAGTGAAGAGATAACATTTCTTAAGGCAGTTCGTAATGATACTAGGACTGTTATTAATTCTTGTACAATTTGATTGGTTAGTGCCGAGAGGAGTATTGCCAGCTTTTACGAGAAAATAAATTGGAGGAGGGTAAAGGGAAATAAAAACATTGTTACTTTTTCTCTTTTGCTGCTGTTGTTGCTGTTGTTGCTGCTGTTATTAATATTGAATATGAAAATGTTCAGCAGTGACTGAAGCGAAAGAGAGGTTTTCACTTACACGCCGACTATGTCTAATTATTTCTATTAGTTTTCTTTAAGGCAATTTTATTTTTTAAGCTCTGTATCAGTGATGCTTTCCTTGTAATTTGTAAGGTGATAATCATCGCAATGAACACAATTGGCCGGAGTTTTCCCTGGTTTTTGTGCATACTTCATGTATTTAAGTGAGTGACAACAGTATAGATTGGTATGCCCATACTCTTGGCACCTATGGCATTGGACTACGTCTTTCTTTGATATTTATTTCTGTATATAGAGGGCTGTGCATATTAAAATTATGTTTATTATTGTCAGCCACTATCAAGAATATAAAACTAGAGGAAGAGATGCACTTCCTTGTTTAATGTTCGAGACACTATTGACTTTGTGACCGAAAAGTTCCAATTCTTCCTTAATATATTGGACGGGGGTAAAGTGGTGTAAGTGTCTAATAATTACCTTAAATGCCTTTTTTTCTATCGGCTGATATGTATGAGAGTCATAATTGCTTACACCAAGATAGTACCCGACACTTCCGTATGCATCAACTGTTTTTTGGAAGGCCTTTTAGTATTGGCATTGTAAATAAATTTTCAATTCCGCGTCTTTCATAAAAATTGGCGGAATTGAGAGTTTATAGTATTCGATAAGACTAGTATATATATCGTAACAAGATCGATTATAGCCAAGAACTAAGGCCACAAGACCATGTGAAGCGGCGATCGTTCGCTGACTGCGCCCTTGAGCAGTTGGAAATGGATCCAAGATTTGGCGAAAAAATAATTTTCAACGACATAACATAGCATATTTTCAACTGCATGGCTGCGTCAACGATCAAAATTATCGAATCTGGGACCAAAAGCAACAACAACAGTTGTCTAGTGTGGATGAGGCTGGTGCACTGATAATTGTTAATGGGAAAAGATATCGATTGATGATAGAATATTTTTTCGGCCTCAACTAAAAGATATGAACTTGCATACAGGATTTAAAGCAGCGGACTTATTGCAGAAGAAGTTCGTGTGTCGCTAATGGTCGCCATTTAACATGCTTGGACTTGGTAAAAAAAAAATGAGAACAACATCATATAAGCCATCGATGAGATTTAGCCGCAATTTATGCGTATGTGTCAAAAACCCAAGAAATTGAACTTTTGAGATCACCTTTTGCAAACAAAGCCGTGGAATTCATTTCAACAATATTACTTTTACTTATTAATACTTGTTAATATAGTTTATTTTATAAAATACTTATTTTATACAATTTTAAAGGTTGAATACCCTTCATAGAAAGTAATGAATATGGTCGACAGTATTATAAGAAATATAACAAAAATTATTTTCATAATTTTCAAATTTTTCTATATTAAAAAGGAATTATTTAATATAATTTAAAATGAGCATATATACTCCAAATAATAATGTTAAGTATAATAAATCTTAAGAAAAGTATTTAAAAAAAAAAAAAAAATGTCTACCCATTTATACGTGTATACAAACCACCATAAATATTCTCAATGAAAATATCTAAAACGCTTCAATTTAGTCGATTTTTCTTTTTTATATCATAAATAAAAAACTACAAATTAATAATAAATAATGGTATGAATAGTGACTATTTCAGTTATTGAGTAGATTTTTTTCATAAGTATAAGTTAGTATTTTTGCAAAAATTTGCATTTATTTTGAATTTTAGAGGAGAATATTTTTTTTTGTATTTCTGTTATATTTTACTAAACCATCATAGCTAGTTTCCATAAAAGAAATTATTTATGGTATAATAATACGAAAAAATATACTATAGTTATGCATAAATATGCTTATTATATATTTGAATAATAATTGTACCATGCAGACATTTATACAAGGATGCTTATACTGTATAAGATAGTTTAGTACGTTTTGGGGATGTTTTTTTTCTTCTATTCTTTTTTATTATTATTTTTATTTTTGCTATCTAGTAAATAAGGAAACGAAATTGAATATCATAAGCTCCTCAGTATATATAGTCGTTTATATAAAATACTTCTATTTTTAATTTATAGGTTTTCTTCATGCAAACGCACAAAAAATTCATAATAAATAAATAAATAAAATGACATACTAATAATAATATATATATACACAATATATATATATATATATAATATACAGTTAAGTATTAGTAAAAATATATAAAGCCATGAAAATTTCTTTTATTGATTGTAAAGCTCTCGTTGAAATGATATCATCCATTGTGCTGTTAAAGAAGGAAATATTGACTCAAGGATTCCATTATAGGAATATATATTCAAGTAATAAATTTCAATAGTGGGTCCTTCTCATCATTTCATGTATAATCGTATATTGTACGTTTATAGTTTCTAGGGCAACCAGTTAGATTTATAATTTTTTTAAGATATATTTCAATGACAACAAAATGATAGCGATCGAAACAATCATGTACAAATTGTATTTATATACAATTCAATTAAATTTTTTCTAAAGCATTAAAATTATTGTTATATAATATATAATCTAAAGCATTTTAATGATATAAAAGTATATCATTAAAAATCCTTATGATTGATATACCGCTAATTAATCTAATAATAATAATATTTTTATAGAAATCGTAATTAATCTTTTTCTAGAAAAATTAAAATTTTTCGAACATTAGCTAAAAGATTTATATTGTAAAAAATTATTCCATTCTAAATAATATTTTAATTATTAAAAATTAAATAATTGGATTTTTTAAAATTACTCCTTTTTTGGTAAAAGGAACATTCCGTAGAAAAACTATAAAAAAACCATTTCCTTTTAGAAGATCTTATATTTTTCTCTAAGACTATTTTTTTAAATTAAAAGAAAAATGAAAATCATCATAAACAGCAAACGTTTTTTAGTTTTTTTTTTTTAATATTTTATATTTTTTTTTATAATTCTTATCATTTTTCTACAAAAAACATTCCAAATTTTTATATTTTTTAAAAATATGTAGCAAGGTTTACTTAGCAGTGAGCAGGATGAGACGATTTATACTACGATGCTAATCCTGCCGCAGCAAACTGGAGATCTGATTTCCGAACAAATTGGGTGAAACATTATTTTGAACGCCTAAATACTAACTAGTCAGAATACGAATTCGAGGTTTCACAAGCTGAAGCATACATGTTGCTGCTACCAAGCATCAAGCAACTGCTAAATCGATCCGTCGACTGATTAACCAGGAGGTGTCTTGTGTCAACGGGATCAACAACGAACTGGTTAAATACGGAATTGATAAACTGCACCAAATGGTTCATAAATTATTGATTCAAGTGTGGGATTGTAAATTTATGCTCATATATGAGAGGCTTCACTCGATAGAAATCACTAACAGATCAGAGCTAGTCTTTGCGGCAGTCGATAGAAAATTTCTTCGAATATGGCCAACAGATCCACCAAGTATTCACCGACCTTAAAAGTGCTTAGGGTAAAACTCTGCACATCCATGAGAGATTTCGGCACCCCAGAAAATAAGAATAATAGCACACAATAACTTTCAGAGCCATTTTTCATCCAGAGTAGTTTTCGGCAAACAGACGCAATTTCAGAAGTCATCACAAGACGTACCATACTTATTAACAGGTGTATAAGCTTAAATCCGCTGTTTAGTCATAGATAGCGTGAGTGAGCGTATTAAACTGCCATGGGTACGCCATACTTTTTTTTATGAGTTTGACATCTGTCAAATAGTGCATATTGTCAGCAATTTCGTACAATAACATACATTTTTCCTTTGGTAATCATGTCTAATTTTGTGCCAGAAAAAGAGCATATGCGGGAAGCTCTGCTTTTCTGCTTCAATTGGAAGAAATCGGCAGCCGAATCGCATCAAATGCTTATGGAGGCGTATGGTGGCAGTGCTCTATCGGAAACAACGCGCCGGGATTGGTTTCGTCGTTTCAAAGATGGCAATTTTCACTTGTAGGACAAGAAGCGGTAAAATCGGCCTAGGAAGGTTGAGGACCATCAATTACAGGTGGATGAATACGATAACCTATCACAAAAAATGCTTGCGGAGCAATTGATTGTTATTCAACCAGCCATTTCCATGCGTTTGCGTGCCATGGGGAAGATTGAAAGATCGTAAAATGGGTGCCGCATGAATTGAATGATAGGCAGATGGAGCGACGTCAAAACACTTGCGAAATCTTGCTCGCCAGTCAAAAAAGAAAGTCGTTCCTGTATTGGATTGTGACAGGCAATGAAAAGTGGATATATTTCGAGAATCCTAAATGCAAGAAATCGTGGGTTGATCCCGGCCAACCATCAACATCTTCTCCAAGACCAAATCGCTTCGGACGGAAGACGATGCTGTGCGTTTGTTGGGATCAGCAGTATATCGTCTACTATGAGATGTTGAGACCTGGTGAAACTGTCAATGCCCACCGCTACCACCAACAACTGATCAAATTGCACCGTGCTCTGCTTGAAAAAAGGACGGATTATCAACAAAGACATGACAAGCTGATTTTCCTCCACGACAACGCACCATCGCACACGTCAAAAATGGTCCGAAACTACTTGGAGACACTCAACTGGAAGGTGCTACCCCACCCCGCTTTATAATATTAAAGCTTCTTCTATACATGACACCAGTCTTGCTAGTGCACATGTATCTTTCGAAAACTTAGGATTTCAACAAAAACTATTGCAAATTCTTCTTTGCGTTTAAGAGAATGATACGTCAAGGAATTTTTGTCCTTCTACATGAATGATGTAAGCTGTGATGGGCAAGACACTTAATCCGTTTTGATGAGGAAGATCTTGCCCGAAAACTTTACACTGGCCCTATTTAAAGTCCCAGAGGACGAGTAAGACCTTGCTTACCGTGGGGTGGCGGCAATAGCAAGAATGTCATAAGCTTGTTGCGAATATCCCAGAAGTCTGAAGTTCTTTGATTCAGTAGGTCATGAGCGGCGCCTTTGATGATGATGATTATGAATTGTATTGGAGATGTTAAATTTAGATACCGATGATGATGAATTGTCATTTAAACAAGAAATAAGTTGTTCTCAGATTGTTTTCCATATCTAAAAGAAAATATGGTATATAAGAAATTCAATATACCATATTTAGACATTTTCAAAGTCCATTAGGTCAAAAAATGCAGTAGATAAAAATTCGAATTTTTTTAGAAAAAAGGATTTATTTCGGAAAAACAGTAGATCCTAAAAAATACGACGGTCGTTCAATAAGTCCTTAGAAAAAGATGGAAAAAACTGTTTTTTAAATAAAAAAATTTTAATTTTTCAACATAATATATTTTTAACTTTATACACTTTACCAACCGTTTTTCCAAAATTTTTATCCCGTCCAAAAAATAGGATTTCGGAAGTTCTGCAAAATACTCATCCGTTTGAGCAATGACGTCCTCGTTGGAAGTGAACCGTCATCCGCCAAACCATTTCTTCAGATTGGGGAAAAGAAAATAGTCACTCGGGGCCAAATCTGGTGAATAAGCGGGATGCTGCAACAATTCCATTCTCATTTCCACAATTTTGGCCATGGAAACAGCGCAGTTGTGCACACGCGCATTGTCCTGATGCAAGAGGATTTTTTTCTTCTTCAGATGGGGCCGTTTCTTTTTGATTTCCTCGCTCAACCGTTGCAATAACGACGCGTAATACGCTCCTGTTATTGTTTTTCCTTTTTCCAAGTAGTCGATAAAAATGATGTCTTGCGAATCCCAAAAGACCGTGGCCATCACCTTGCCGGCCGATGGCACAGTTTTTGCCTTCTTCGGAGTCCGTTCACCCTTAAAAATCCACTGTGATGACTGTCTCTTCGTTTCTGGAGTATAGTAGTGTATCCAGGTTTCGTCCACAGTGACATATCGACGAAGGAATTTGGCAGGATTGCGATGAAAGAGTGCCAACATAGCCTCAGAGTCCACTACACGATTGGGCTTATTCTCCTCTGAGAGCAAACGCGGCACCCATCTTGCCGAAATTTTTTTCACAGACAATTTTTCATGCAAAATTGAAGCGACTGTACCTTGTGATATGCCCGTGGCCTCAACTAATTCGTGCAGTTTAATTCGCCGATCGTTCAAAATCAGATCGTGGATTTTGTTGATGATTTCAGGAGTAGACACCTCAACTGGGCGTCCTGAACGATGTTCATCTTTTGTGGATGAACGGCCACGTTTTAATTCATTCACCCAATTGTTAACCATCGCAAACACAGGTGCAGATGTGCCATGAACTGCATCCAACTCGGCTTAGATTTCTTTCGGGCTTAAGCCTTTCAAATGGAGATGTTTGATGACAGCCCTAAACTCGCTTTTTTTCATTGTTATGCATAAATAAATGTCGTTAACTTTAATCGACGCTATGGATCGAGCTGAAATTTTGACAGCTTTCCTGTGGATAATACTACTTACAAAAAAAATCTTTACCGATACTACGAGTGCAATTTCTTGGATTTTCTAAGGACTAATTGAACGACCCTTGTATCATGTTCTCGGATAGTTCTAAATTTTTTTTGCAGTTCATATTTTCAAATTTTATTTTAACTAAGAAAACGAACAAATAAAACTATTAATTGTACAATATATTACGAGTATTAGAAATTTATTAAAAGAATCGTTTAATTTTTGTTGACAAATCAAATAAACCAAAGAATTTTTTAATGACTAATGCTCATGTATAAATGTATAATTAAATTAATTAAATGTTAATGAATATTAAATTTTTTCCAACAATTACTTAAAAATGAAAAAAAAAAAATTTCTACTTATATAAGTTAAATATGAATAGTTTCATTAATAGAAATTCTTATGGATTCACCAGCGTTGGCATAGAGGAAAACTTTTTAACGGAGAAGCCAGTAGATGTGATGAAGTCAATTTACTATGTACTCGTAATTATTTATTTCTCTTAAGAGTAAAATTGAGCATAATTCATTTAGAGACTAAAAATATTGACAGAATTCAGTTGGAAAGCTTAAAGGAAAGGAAAAGGAACTGCTTGCAGCTACGGAAAGGAAAATATGAACGCACTCATTCTCACAGGTGCACTCATCATACAATAAAATTTTAATTATTTCTATCGAATTATGGATATCAATTGAAAATTTCATTAAAACGAATGAAATATCCTGGAAAATAGCCCGAATCATTTATTGCTCAGCCGACAATACATCCTGCCAACCTTTATGAATTAATGACTTCGACTCTAATGAGCAAGCTAACGACGGCCAGGTAACGACGCATTAATACGACGCGCATTAACACAACGCATTAGTGGTGACATGAGAGTTTAATTGCCGGATCTGTTGCACCTGTGTGTCAACTTATCCGACGGTTTCTCCTACAACATAGACAGATTGTTTTCTAACAAATATTTTACCCAATATTTATATATAAATAGGCATGCTCAAGTATACCATATACCAATACATACCCGCACGTTAGAATATCCTTAATCAATTGAATGCATCTACTATATTCCAAGTAAATATACATATATTCCAGATACTCATTAGCATACACATTTATATACGCATATTCCTGAACGCACATTTCTATATCAGCAATCATTTATAATAATGATTCCTTTGGCAAAATATAAATATATGAAAATGTATTCATTCAGAAATTTGTTTGTTGTCAATTAAACAAAACTCACAAGTTCAGGATATCCGAGTATATTAGCTCCAAATTCAGAATATAATGGAAAATTTAAAGTCAATCCTTTTATACAGACAACAGAAAATCTATATATTACAGCAGATACGGTTCTTGTGTAAAATACAATATTATAATAAAAAATATCCTGTATTTTTTTATTGAACAATTTAACTAACCTTTTTTGTTCGCGCTTGTTGAATCCTTTTCTAATTTTAAATGAATTCACTGACGTATTTATGATATAATTTTTGTTCTTTCCTTTTTTTTCTCTCTTATATATTTAAAAAAAAAATTATATATTTTCATTTATTCATGCCAAAAACTCAATGTTTTTTATACAAAAAAAAAAAAAAAAACAAATTAAAATATATCCTCCGTTTCCATAGCTATTTAGAATTATTTCATTTCTATTTATGGAATAACATTAAAAGATACTACTCGTATTATTTCCCATTTACTGATCTTCCTTCCCCATCATTATTTTACATACATACACGTACAACTGAAGTATTCTATATTAACAATAGAAGACTTACACATACGTGTAAGTGAAATCCAAACACAGCTTTTATATAAAGATTAAATAAAAAAATATTGTATATCAAATTTTTCTCAAAATATTTGTATCATTATAATAAATTATCTTATATTATTAAGTTAAGTTTAAATTTATAAATAATATAGAAAACTTTTAAAATAAAATTAGCAAAGGATAGAAAAAAAAATTCACAATATTTTTCCAAATAAAAATAAAATTTCTTCCATTTAACTTTTTTTCAATAAATGAAATTGTTTTTAAAAAAAAATATTTTTCTCAAGGATATTGCCTCCTCGATATTATTGTAATATTTTATAAATAAATTTATTAATTCAAAATAATACTTTCATTAAAAGAGCAAATTTGATTTGAAATCGAATTGATTATCCGCCGCCACTAATATTACATTAATTTGCAAAAAAAAACCTAAAATTGCCATATTGAATGGATAGAAAATACTATTCATCGGATTTTCATATAGATTTGGATATTTAATGGCTTCAGAAGAAAAAAAATTTAAAAAAAAAAACAACAACAAGAGCAAAATATAGAAATTAGTGAAAGGATCACGGAATATAAAAGAAAATTCTTACATTTTTGCAAATGCTGTTAAAATGTCCTTATAACTGTCATAGAGTACTAGGAAAAAATATGATAAATTTTCTCTCATATTTCTTGCCATTTGTATCAATGAGAAAAAATATTTTTTTTAAACATTTTTAATAGAATTTTATTTTGCTTATAATTGGAGTTGCCTTCTGCATGGCTACCATCGAAATTCAACATTGCGATTGGATCCTTGCCAACCAAACTGAGTAAACACATATTAAGCCGCAAATAGAAAATTTTAAATAGCAACAAATTTCGGTTCTGATCAAGCGAGGATTAGTTCTTTTTCAGTATCAGGACTTTAAGGATAATATCATAGCGGAATTGTAATTTTCTCTATAATATTTATTTTTCGAATTATATATAATAATAAATAAATGAAAATATAAATGATAAATTGTTGATTGGCATATGAGTATAATATATATTTTTATGTATGTACATGATTTTAATTTTGAATTTGGAAAGAGAACCCCATTAAAATATGATCGATTTCTGAAAGTATATTTGCTTGAACTGAATGTAAAAAATTAGTCCTGAAAATTTCGATTATATTCAAGTGGTATATTATGAGAATTTTCTCTTTTATTTTTATGTTGAAGTTTTTTTTTTTTTTGTTTTATTGAAAATCTATAATATTTTCAAATCTAGTCTTATACATTCGAAGGATGTACAAATACACTTAACAGAAATATGGTGAAAAAATTAACAACAAGAACAAAAAATACGAAGTAAAATAATAATGAAAAAGTACATTTATATACACATACATATTTTTGATTATATATACACGTATAGTAGAGAAAAATTGTACAATAATTTATAAAATAATTTCCATCATTTCTTTTCTGTTTTTCATTTTCCAATTTCCTGCCATGTTTATGCTAATAATCTGTTTCAAAACTGTCATAACATTTTTTTGTATTAAAGTGACAGATGCGAAATAAAATGGCAGCTGTACATATCAATCACCTAATAAGCCCTCGTTGAATAAGGATTCTTAGATAGCTCCGAATAAATGGGAAGTTTTCTTGTCGTTTTCGATGAAATTCCGAACAAAAATTTCACATGAAATTATTGGTTTTTTATTTCGCAAATTATTATTGCAATTATTATTATAATTATTGAAAGTATTATTTTTTAATCTTATCCTATGATAATAATTATAAACAAAATATATATTGAAAAAAAAAGAATATTATTATTTACTTTTATTGACTTTTAATTAATATTCATTTGAAACGGTAAAAATTCTTTTAGAAAAAAAAACCCATCCTTCGGAAACTATAGTTTTTGAAAATAATCCCTTTCAAGTTGTATTCCCTGCAAAAATTTTGTACAAAAATAATACCTGGGAGATTTTTAATAAAATTGTTATTGAATAATACAGTGTGAAAATTTCTAATTGAAAATAAAATTGTCTCGAAAAAATTTCTTTTTTTAAAACATATCCTTTTTTGAAGTTTGCTTATTTATTATACAGAATTATTATGAGGCGTCATAACCATTAACAATGTGTTTTTATCGTAAAAATATTTTACGAAAATTATTTAGTTATTCTGACACTACAAAATAATATAGAAAATTGGGTAGAAAAGACCTGCCTTCATACGAGGGTCATTCAACAAGTACTTAGCCTACAAAAGAAAAACGAAAATTTTGGAAAGGTGGCAATTTATTTTTCCACATAATCTCCTTCAAGCTCGATACACTTGGCCCAGCGATGCTCTAACTTTTTTAACCCGTCCAAAAAATACATTTTCTCGAAGGCAGGAAAATAGGCCTCCGTGGCGACGATGACCTCCTCATTCGACCCAAATCTATTCCCGGCGAGTGATTTTTTCAGGTTTGGAAACAAAAAGTAGTCACAGGGGGCCAAATCTGGAGAGTACGGTGGATGGGGCAGCAATTCGTAGCGCAATTCGACCAATTTGGCCATGGCGACGGCAGAGGTGTGAGCCGGCGCGTTGTCGTGGTGGAACAGCACATTTTTCTTCGCAAAGCGGGGCCGCTTTTTCTTTAATTCGACGTCAAATCGGCCCAATAAGTCAAAATAGTAGCGCCCCGTGATTGTTTTACCCTTCTCGAGGTAATCGATGTGGATCACACCTTGTGAATCCCAGAAAACGGTGGCCATCACCTTTCCGGCCGATCGAACAGTCTTCGCCTTCTTCGGAGCACGTTCGCCGGGTGAAGTCCACTGTTTCGACTGTTCCTTGGTCTCTGTTGTGTACCAGTGAATCCATGTTTCGTCGACGGTCAGCGCCAAACAAGTCGCCGATGTGGTCTCACGGTTGCGCTTGTTTTCCGGTGTGAGCAAACGCGGCACCCATCGCGCCGACAGCTTTCTCATGCCCAGTTCTTCGTGTAGAATATGATGCACCGTTCCTACTGCGATGCCAACAGTCTCAGCTATCTCGTGAACCTTCAATCGACGGTCTGCCAACACGAGATCGTGGACTTTTTTAACGTTTTCCTCCGTAGTAGCCGTTTTCGGGGCACCTGGGCGTGGCTCATCAAAAACCGACGTGCGGCCACGAACAAACCCGTTGAGCCAATTCTTGACGGTCGCCATCGAAGGAGAAGAGTTACCATACACAGTATCCAAGCGATCTTTGATTTCGCTGCGCGTTTTCCCTTCCAAAAACAAGAATCTAATCACCGAACGATATTGTTCTTTTTCCATTTTTGTGCAACCGACCGACACGCTCGCTTTCAAAGGCTCTCAAAACAAAACTAATAAAGTGAATCGCCTGAAACTTTGACAGTAGGCTACTAAAAAAACGTACTGCACGATGGTAGATTTTTTTGTGACAGCAGTTACATCGGGCAATGGGGCTAAGTACTTGTTGAATGACCCTCGTATTGCACTAAATAATTTTAAATCAAGTATCACTGGTTCTTATTTCTCTGAGAACACTATTGAGAAATGCTGTTACATTAATTAATTAGGGATAAAAGAGGAACTGCTACAGAACTTTATCATCCATGAATTGGGTCCTTTTTCACCGATTAATTTGGGATAGGACGACATGTGGTTTTAACAAAATAACGCCACGTTAGCACACGCTAAAATGAAAATTTTTCTACTGATGTTTTCTAACCGAATTTATTCGAAAGGTGGCGAATTCAATTGGTAGATTCTAACTTAAACCGTCTCGATTTCTTTCTTTAGAAATGAGATTGAGATTGACCCGGAAATGGTTAAAAGTTGTTAAAAATTGTTATCAAAATGTCAGATGTTTGCTAAAAGGCTAAAGGTTGCTTATGAACTTATATTATTTTTTATATATAATTTCCAAGTTTGTATTTCTAAATGATTTTATTTACTGTTTTTTATTTCAATCCAAAATTTTTTAGGAAAAAGTTTTGTACACTTTCCTTGAGAAAATATTCAAAATTAGTAATAAATCCTTTCGATAATTTTTTTGAAAATTTGCATTAACCAAAATGGCAGACTCTATTAAAGCAGATCCACTAAAAGAAGAAGATCAACAAAAAAAAAACCATGATCGAATGTGGTAAATAATGAAAATTTTCAAATTTAATCACAAATATTTCTCAAAGATATAAAATAAATTTGAAATATAATAACCTAAAATAATAAATGTTTTAATAGTGAAACTACAAATAACAAAATTGATTAATTTATCAAGAAAAAAATAAAAAAAATTTCAAAAAACACAACTAAAATGCAAAAAAAATTTACAACGAATCTATTTTCCTTTTAATTTTCTATCCGTAAAGAAACGGAAATGGCTCTGAATAAGCCTTCCGGTATATGTAGATACTCGTATTATCCTTTCATCAATGAATTTATTATGATTTGATGCTTTATTAAATTTCTGATAAGATTCATTAAATAATTGACACAATTAAAATTGAACATCCTTTTTGGATTTCCTTAAAGTAATTATTGTATTTCTCTTAGATTAGATTAGAATAAATTTTTTTCGTAAAACGATTTATAAAAAAATATTATTTGATCATATTTAGCACAAATTAATTTTATTATTAGTTAATATGTTAGAAAATAATAGTCCTTTTAGCGATAAAAATTTTCAAAACATAAAAAAATTTAATTTATTTTTAAAGTATAGAATGAAAACTTTTTCGACAAAAATTTATTGTATTAAAATGAACTTAAAAAATGATCGGGACGTGTTTAAAAAAAAACTCCTTTTGCTTAACTTTAATATTTTATTAAAAAAAAAAGGAATAATTACAAATATCTATACTCTATCATTTAAGTATTATTTACAAAATATTGTGTTGAAAACTCTTTTTCATCTATTTCCTGTTAGTTAAACGGAAAAATTCTTCGTTATCACGAATATACAATCAATTGACGAAAGTTTATTGGCAGAAATCCGTATTGAAGTTTTTGCGGAAGTTAGATTTTCACTCATAGTAAAATACTAAAAACAGTTTCACATCCTTTCTTTTATTCCTTTTTTATTTTTTTAAAATTTCCTTTTTTCCTTTTGCTGTCACGTCGAAACTATTTTTTACGTGATCTGTTGCATGACTGACTAGTGAAATTGGAAAATCTTCAAGTATTTCATGTTTTTTCTCCTTTTTTGAATAAAACTACTTGAAAATTCAGCATCAACACTATTAGGGATTGTTATAAAAATTTCACAATAAAAACTGCATTTAAATACCTTTGAGTTTGGATGGTTTATTTTGTAAATTTACAATTTACAATAATAATCCTTAGGAAGTCTGTGCAAAGCAAAGTCACTGTTATGTCAATACGCTTACCTATTTTTTCATATAGCAGACATGCAATTTTATAAAAATATGCACTTTAGCATTCTAGGGTTGCGGACAAATACTATTGTGAGTTTTCAAAAATTATTTTCTAGCGTATGATCCAAATGTAAGTATGAACTTTTATATATGTACATTTAAGCGGTTTGGGTTTTATAACAAACTGAACTGTTTAGTCAACATCCTAAAAAGTCCAAGATTATGAAATTCTTTTGTATGCTCGTCTTTTCCGTAATAATATTGGCCTTTTGGAAAATTTATCCCTTCATTCTAGGTGCCATTCTTATTTAATCAATGGGAAATTTTACATTTTCATTCATACAAACAGTCGTTTAGCGGTTCGCTGTTCTTATTGGTGGGTTATAGGTGAAGTCGGTGGCAATTCGTATTAAATTATAATGCTTGAGGTCATATAAGAAACAACATGGTTTCATATCTGAAATGATTCCAAAAGGGAATGCATATACAAAAAAAAACACTTTCTGATGATAGTACGTAGTACTTAATATTAGTTGACCATATTATGCCCAAGTATGTGCACGACGCCATTTCTACACATAAATGCACATTTACACCCCCCCCCCCCCAGTTTATATGCAATTTTGTTTACACATGAATACATTATTCATACATGCATATTAACTATTGTGTTCGTATATGTTTCGAAGGATTTAACTACAACCAGAAGTAATTCATTATTCAAGTCGTCGTATAACTCGTTTATTATCGCACAAAATTTAATGTCAGAAGATATTATCTCGCATGAGAGAAAGTAGATTTACGACCTTCTAGAAAATTACAAAATTCTTTGCTTGGGCAAAAATTTTACTAACAAAAACTCCATTTTATACCGTGTCAAAAATAAAAATAAAATATATTAATTATTATTATTCACAAGTACAATCAAAATAAATAATAAAAAATTTTATATTTAACTGCTAGAGCATAAAAATGGTGGATAGATAATCTTTTCAAAAATATCCAGAAAGAATTTTCTGAAAAACAAAAAAAAAAATTATACTAGGCAAGATACAATAACTTTTTTTAATATATCTCTTTTTGTGAGAAAGAAAATTTAAAATAGAACTTATTATATTGTGAAATTTCATATTTACTGATCTTTTGATTAATTCGATTTCTTAGTTGAAAATGTTTTGACATACACCCACGATACATTCATAATTGGCTGTTATAATTTTTATAGAAAATTTCATTAATTAATACGGTACGTTTTATTAATAATTTCCTAATTGATTATATATTGACACAGGACTTATAAAAGTTTCTCTTCAATATCAGTTTAGGTTTGAGGTACGAATAAGAAATACGGAAAAGTAAATGAAAACTTACAAAATGTTCATAAACAGACAGACAGACACTGTTTGTTATCTTTCCTATGTTGGGCAAATGTTCGAGTAACTTGGAAGGACTTGAAAAATTAAGTGTCAAATGCTGACTTTGAGATTCGCTTGAAATATTCAGACCGGAACCGATGTGAATAAAATTCTCTTCATGTATAACACGCCTCCTGCACTTTCGATATACAGAATCGAAATTGTTTGAAAATTTCAATCGAAAAGTTTTAGAAAAGTTCCAATTTTTTTTTGTACCTTTGGAAACAAATCGATTTCCTACACAAAAAAAAAAAATAATTTTTTTTTTAATATATATTTTTTTTGTACTTTTCTTTAAATTTTTTGATTGGTTTCTGAACTTTGTTTTTATCTTGTATTAAATTTTACTTTTAAACATTTTTGCTACACAAATTTAAAGATAAATTGTTGCCATTCAAAAATAATAGTTTTTCTTTTATTAGAATAAAAATGAATTAAAACTTCATTATATGTGCTCGAAAATAAAATAAAATAGTTCGTTTTATATTAAGATGAAAATTATTTGAATTTACATATCAAATATGATTTTTTTATGAACATTTTAAGTTTTCAAAATAAGTAACCAAAATACTTTCTGGATGGAACGGTGGGTAAAGGTAAGTCGAAGTAGCGGTTAACAGCTATACTCAGCCTATAGTAAGGCATACTGGATTTCCCCGACGGACTTTTTACTTATTGACACTGGTCGAAAGTCTTCCATACTCTTTAAGCTCCCCCAATTATTCTTTTCATAACCTTTTAAAACATATTATTTCCATCACCTACGCAAAAAAAAAAAAATTCTTCGCCCTCTTAGCTATTGGTCTCTGAACTAGAAAGTCGACATTTTCTTTGAATTTCCGCAGCCACGGGTTGAAAACCATGGTTAGGAGAGGAATTAAGGGTGTCTATATCTTATATTTACAGGAAACTCTTTCTTCATGAATTTAAGTTTTGGAAACCTCTCCTTTCCACAGGAATAAGTTTTGGAAAGCTCTCCTTTCTACGGGAGTAATGAGAATGGCAGTTCCGGCTGTAATCAATCTCTCCAAACACCACAACAATATTAGTTTTAGCAAAAGTCTTGCAATATTTGAGACCATTTTAAGCTCATCAGTTCAACCGGTTCTCAACTGCATTCCATAGTAAATGCGGAATTACTCAAATGTTGGGTTGCATTGCCCATGCTTAGACAATAACGGTGGAAGCTTACTTTTCCCAGTTACCGACGATTTGCTCTTTAATAACTAACCTCATCCTTTATGTTATTTCTTTGGTGTGCAATTTACTACTTTCTATATTTCAAACGAATTTCACTTAATCCAGAATTTCTTTGGGAGTAGGACTCCTTCCATTATGGAGCTTCTTGACTTATTCATTCCATTTAATGCCCTCTATTTAAGTTTCAAACAAAGACGAATTTAATAATGTCTGTCTCCAACATACACATATGCTCCACAAGTTTCATTACGGAAACTTTCAGCGCCATCCGCACGAAATATCAAATGGCCAAATGACCTCAAGAGCATGGCTCAAATCAATTTCCTTATGACTCTTATCTCATGGACCTTAAATGAATACACACTAATTGTGACTGGAATAATAGCGATCAAAATTCTGGCGAATGAGCGATAAAGGCTGTATTGTCAGAGAGGTCGGAGTAACGCGGTGGCGTGATGCGGGTCTTGTACGTAGAATAGAAATGAATACAGGCAGCGATGGCAAACTTATTGGTATACTGCTGTCCATGGCAGACGAACTCATCGGCGGTGGATCCGTGGATAGATCGACGACATGGTGAGGTTGGCTACTACTTATCCCAATTATTGATAGGGCAAGAATGTTTTCGGGCTTACCAATACTGCTTTAAATTAGACTATAGCTCAATCTGCCTACTTGGAACGGGGTGATGGAGAGCGCGGAGCACGTGTTATTTTACTGCACCTCATTTCGAGTGGAAAGGGAGGACACCCGGAAGTCGTGGCAGTCACCTGACATTGTAGCCCTGATGTTTGACTCAAAGACGGCTTGTGAGGCTGTCGATGTATTCGCGATAATAGTCCTAAAAAGACTATTATCGCGAACACATCGACAGCCTCACAGGTTATTTTACTGCATCTCATTTCGAGTGGAAAGAGAGGAGACACAGAAATCGTGACAGGCCCCTGACGCCGGAAAAAGTTGTAGCTCTGATATTGAGCTCAAGGACGGCTTGTGAGGTTGTCAATGTGTTCACGATAATAGTCCTAAAAAGACTCCGTTTGGATGAGTGAGAACGAAGGCGGTAGTGGATATCTACAAGAGTAGTGATGTCAATCTTCGAAATAATGCCTGATACCGGTTCCGTGGATAGAACTAGAAATGTGATCAAGCAAGGCGGTTTAAGCATGCTAAAGTCCCACACTTTTTCGTTCGATGATGTCCACTTTACAACAACAAAAAATACAAGAGGTCTGTTCAAAAAGTATCGCGAATTTTGTGTTTTACAAAAGTTATTTATTTATTCATAAATATCTATTTTGTCCCCTTCAAAGATATCCCCACCAGATTTTATACACTTTTGCCAACGTTTTTTCCAATCCAAAGCTCTTCCATTTCGGGAACAAGAAAAAGTCACAGGGGGCCAGATCTGGAAAATACGGTGGCTGCGGCATTATTAGTATGTTGTTCTTGGCCAAAAAAGGGAAAAGCCAATTTTTGTTCTTCCACAAATCCGGTCGTTTCTGGCAGATTGCTTCACGCATCTTGCGCATAACTTGCAGGTAATATTCCTTATTAACTGTTCTACCCTCTGGCAAGAACTCATGATATACCACGCCTCTGCAATCGAAGAAAACTATAAGCAAAACCTTCACATTCGACCGAACTTGTTGGCATAAGTAAGATACATGAGTACCAACATAACGCCACAAAAAATCGAAAATCGAATATACGTAAACCGGCGAAATTCAAAATTCGCGATATTTTTTGAACAGACCTCGTATACAATAACAAAAAATTTAAATTTTTTTTTTTTTCATTTCAGCAAATATTAAAGAAATGTTATCCTTTTCAATAAAACAAAAATAATACGAATGAATAGTCTTGACAGTTTTAAATAATAAAAAATTGATAATATAACCCATAATTAGTAGGAAAAAATACCTAAAAGATAATATTTTTAGTAAAAATTTTAATATCTAATATTTGAGAAACACTCTTTTTTAATTTGAAAAATGTTCTTATATTCTATTGAAAAGACATCATTTCTAAGAAGTTATTAAATTATATTTAACAAAATATCCTCACTTTTCAAAGTAATATTTAATATAAAATATTTTATCAGAAAAAAAAACTGTTTTAATAAGCAACATGGAAAACATGAATTTATTCCCGTTTTTATTGACCAGCAAAATCAACAGCATCTTTTGTCTTAATGAATATTTCTTTTCTCATTTAATTAAAAATTTATTTGAAGAAATATACTTTATATTTTCAATAAGTATGAATTTTTAACAAAAAATGATATAATATTAATGAATAATATTTGCCAGCAGGTGTATGCATTTTTCTTCTGAGTCTTTAACGAAAATCTTGTGAAAAGATGAGATGCTTGTGAATTTTAAGATAAAATTTCAATGATGGCAAATAAATTTTATTTTATTTAACAAAAGGATATAATAAAATATGAAATATCTTTTATTAGCAATATAATCTATAATATAAACAAAAACAAATGAAATAGAATAAAATATAGAAAATTGCTTAACATGAAATTTGAAAATTTTGTAAGAAAATAAATTTTACATTTATTTTCTTCTCTTTTATATTATTACTTTTGATATATAAAATTATTTGGAGAAAATATATTTAAATATCTTGTTATATTCAATTTTTATAATAAATATTTAATATGACATAAAATGAATGATTTTGGCAGTTTTGTTCTTTTACAACAACGTTTAAAATAGAATGAAATAAATTTGAAGAAAATGTCGAAATTGAGATAAATGAATTTTGTTAAAAATTTTTTTAAAATAAAATCCGAAAATTTCTTCAATACTTCATTAATTAAGTAACCGTAAGGTAAAATTTGAGCGAAATTTCCAAAAATTAATACGTAAATCCAATAAAAGTTCATTAATTTCACCTCGAAGTATACTTCGCTGGATCTATGCTTGCGGATGGATTTAAGTTTTAAGCCTTTTCACAGTTTGGTTCGACGAAATGCCCAGAAGCAATTATTAATGAAGATTCTATTAAATTATCATCCTCGCTCGTTATTATACTTTTACCTCTGTCGCAATTATATATTTTAATATTTATGAATAAATATATACGTCATTTGTATCCTTATTTGTATTGCTATCTGTGATAATGCTGCTCGTTTTTGACTATGCATAGTTATGATGGTAAGGAGTAAATTTAAGATTATCTAATCTTTATGGTATAGTATCTGATGATGCATTAATAAAAGTATTATATTTTTATATACAAGCTACTATATTTAGTTAAAGATAAAATTTAATATATTTGAATATTATCCAATATTTTCATAATCAAGAATATAATAATTATTTGAATTTGTTACGGTTTATATTAAAGGATATTTTAATTAATTTTGTACATTTATATTTTTTTTCTCCAGCTCTTATCCATTAATTTTTATGTCAAAAATTAATTAAAATTGGAGAAAAAAAAATTTTTTCGTTGTAAAATTGAACATGCTTCAAAAATTTATTTTAATATTTATTAATAATGTTATTTGTCAAATATAAAATATGAAAAGAGATATTATAAAAATATGCTTGTCAGTGTTGTCTTTTAATAGATAAATTTTATAAGAATTTTCATCAAATTTCTTATATAATAATGATGGTCATACAAATAACGAATTTACCAATTAGAACATATTCAATAGGGTTGAAATAGGCTATGTTGACAGTTTTGTCATTTAGTTTTTTGAGATTATCACTGTAGAACGTTTACCATTTGTTATAACATCTTTAATTTATGGTTGAAAATTATATTGGCCGATCAGTGAAAGCCATATTACTAAAATTTTGGGATATTTTGGGTTGTAATTATGGTCCATCTAAGTCTGGAATGAAGAATTTGGTGGATAAATTTGAGTTTACTGATTCGGTCCAAAATAAACTAATAGTAACACGTGCTAAAACAGGCAGTTCGGTCGAAAAAATTGCTTCAGTATGTTTTATAGGATCCAGTTTAATTGATTTGACAACATTCTCAACAATCGGGTCTGTTCACAATAACAACATGGCAAATTTTGCAAAAGAGTTTGACTCTTAAGCATTTAAAGATCTAATTAATCCAAGAGTAAAGAATACCAGATCATTTTCAACGTTGTAATTTCTCTGATTGGATCATTTAACATGGTACTAGTTTACTAGAAAATATCATCTTCTCAGACGAAGCTCATTTTCACTTAGAAAAAAATCCAAGAACTGTTATTGAACAACCATTGCATTTGTCACGTGTCATTGAATGACGCGCTTCATGGGCTAAAGGCCGTATTTTGTCAAAAATTAAGTTTGCGCCACAGTTACTGTCATTGGAGTGGCGCTACAGCGACATTTTTTGATGGGCTACTTTTGATGACATAGATATTGATGTAACACCTAGCGCCATTTTTAACATAATGGCGCTAGGTGCTACAATACCTAACAAATAGTCGATTTATTGAAAACCAAAATTCAATGGACGTATAATTTTGCGAAGAGGTGATGCAAATGGTCACCAAGATCATGTAATTTGACGCTGTTAGACTTTTTTTGTCGTAATCGAAAATTTTCTAAAAAAGATTTTTGTCTGTAAACGTAGTCGTGGTAAATATTTGGTTAATAGTGTTTTTTAATTATAAATGGTAAAGCATTTTTAAATATATTTTAATAAAAATTTTATTTATCTTATAATTGATATTTAGTTAAAATAATTTCTTTCTATTTCATAAAAGATCGTATTGCTTTAACACATTCATATGCAGCTTAGAGGGTAAAATATTTAAAAAATATTGCTCAGATGAAGAGTTAACCAGTTTGAATTCTATTATTTGACAACTGTCATAAATATGTCATATACAATATAAAATTTTTCGAGTAAAAAATTTGCCATTTTACGAGTACATTATAGAATAATTAATCACTAAATAATGACCATGGAATGCGCAGAATACACGTTGATTGGATGCTGTAACAAAATGCTCTGGATGCTAATTTTTCGGGAAATTTTTTTTTTTTAACAATGAAGCTCATTTTTTTTTGCTTTTTAAACTAACAAATGATTGTGAAAAAGCCATTGTATCTACGAAAAGTAATTGTCTAATGTCCATTTCGGTCTGTAGCTGTCGACTTCTTTAAAAATAAAACAGGGTAGACCGTCATAGTCATCTCTCAGCGCTATGGCCGTACGATAATTGTCTTTTTTTTTGGTTTAAGTTAAAAGATTTTAATTTGAATAATATGTGGTTTTAGCAAAATGCTGCTAAAACCTATACAATATGAAAATTTTTCGATATTTTGTGATGTCAATTTACCTCCCAGATAGTTCGGTTTAACACTGTTGGACTACTTTTCGTAAAACTATGTAACAAATTATATTTTTTTAGAAAAATTTTTTAAAATTTAGAGCCATTAAAAATCATTATCCGTTAGGTACTTAATAAAGTTTTTATTTTATATTTAATGGCAGATTTGTATTTAATATTTTTATTTAATTATAAATATATTAAATTTAGTTTTATTTTTTAAATGCAAAGATGTTTTATTTATTCAATGATACTCTTTAATATTGTTTAAAATTTTGAATATTATTGTATATAACAAAAAAATACATTTTTAATATTTGCGGACAGAAGTAAATATTTTGAAGCTCTATTTAGAACAAAATGCTCGTATTATAGTAACAAATGATGTTTCCATGGTAGCTCATACAAATGTGACATTGAGTTTAGGACAACAAAAAACACAAACCGTTTAGCCATTTAAACCAATTAGCATCCCAAACTTATCCTTTTTATTTTTTTTTAACAAGGATAAAAATCATATCTGATTCTAGTCGTAAAAATGAATATTGTGCTTTTTTGTGGTTAATGTTTGTGTATGGATAGGGTTTTGTTGTGAAACATCTTTTGTGAAATATGATCAGAATGGAAAAACCAAAATTAAAATATGAAAATTGAAAAAGTTCTATTTCCTTTTCCCTTACGATTTTCTATTTTATTCTATGCCTAATTGTACAAATAAATAATAATATTTAAATATTATTATAATAATAATAATATTATTTTTATAATATAATATCCTTTATAAATAAGTGTATGAGCGAATTTTTTATATTTAATTTATAAAGAAATGAACAGTCTAAGATGTAATGTTAATAGGAGAAAATATTAAAAGGACGAACAAAATTGGAATTAGTCCTTGTACAAGAGATGAAAAATTAAAATGAGGATAAGGGATATCGTTAAAAAAAATTACAAGAATCGAGAAATTTTCCTTATTGTATTTTCATGAGTTTTTGTATATGTACTGGATGTATGAGTGAGTATCTATAAAAGCCCATTTCGTTTTTTCTTTATCTTTTTTTTTTTTATTTATTTATTTATTTTTCTTATTTTTTTTTTTTTTTTTTGGGAAAAAAAATAAAATAAAATATAAAAGAAAATTGTTATTAAGAAGCTATGAGAATTTAGGAAAAATAATGAAAACAAATTTGGTATAAAAAAAAGAAGCCCAAAATGAACAAGAAAAATGAGGAAATTTATGTCTTTACACTCGAGATGCTGAGCTTTAAAATTGTCTGTAAGTGCTAGAAAATGAAAAATATATCACATTACCGAAAAAAATGACTTTGATTGAAAATTCAAATCCAAATAAAAATTTTATGAACACTGTTGATAGCATGCTGTAAAATTGAATGGAATGGAGTAGAACGAAGCAAAATGGAGTACTGTACGTATTATGGGAATCCAACAAGAATATAGTCAGACATTTTGTTTGTACGTAATCGTATAATAAAATCGTACAAAAACAAAACAGACCAAATATGGTTTCATCATTCGTCGTATTTACGAATATTAAAGCAATTGAATTAAATTTGATTTAATTTTCCTACACAATATATATTATATTATAGTTTATGACTGTATATTTTTAGAATATGAAAATTATATCGCTATTGCTGTAAGAGAATTTCATAAAAAAAAAATATGGCAGTAAATCTTCTAAGGACAGTAGTATCCTGTAGATTTCCTGCCTTTTTGATTGTACCCATCTTTTCACATAGAGTATACAAAAATAAAAGCAACAAAAAAAAACTAAAAACAAAACGAAAATACTCTGAGTGTTTTCAAAAAAAAAAAACCACATTTTTTTTTTGCTTTTCGATTTTAAGGAAGAAAAAAATAGAAGGAAAAAGCGCTCTTAGCTATATTTTGTACAGCTGGAAAACTCCCACGGAAGTAATAATCTGTCTGAGAGTTCATTTCGTCTCTTTAATGGCATATCATTTTTCATGTACGGCATTTCCTTAAGGGAAATCCAATTGCTTCCCCAAAAATTACTCTTCTTACAAAGTCGAAATGGGAGCCACTGTCAGCAAAACAGTCAAACAGAGTCAGATCCAAGATTTATTAGATAACGGGTGAATTTTTGTGTTTAAACTTTTACAAAACATTACTTTTACCACCGTTCACTATAAATCAACAAACTTCGAAAGCCACTCACGCATTTTTAGAATTCACAATAAATGTGAATACTTCAAATTTTCTGTTCCAATATAAATTACCATACAATATATGAAAATCGGTGCTTCTATTATTATTATACTGGAGAAGAAAACAAACAATAAATATATATAAAAAATATGTTTTCAAACCTATATTTAGTTGTAAATAAAAAAAATTCTGATCGTTGAGGTTTTACAGTATTTTTTAAGGATAAGAAATAATTAAATGAATTTACTAATTACTCCTATTTTAAACAAGAAATTTTTTATGAAGTTTAATTATTGCTAAAGTAAAATTTCCTTAAAAATTACTGGTGAAATTTTTTTCCAATTTATTTAGTTAAAAAATGTTTTTTTTAAAATATGCTTAAAAAATCTATATAAGAAAATATTTGCTTGCCATTTATTATAAATTTCCATATAATAATGACTGAAAATTCCAGTTAGAAATGACAACCATTACGATATTCTTTCGTTTTTGTTTTTTTATTATTTAAATGTAGGAAGAGATTGCATAAATAATTAAAGCATAAATTATTTTAATCGGTATAATTTTCAGTAAAATACCACAAGGCACCTTTGTGGGTATACCAATAATTTAATACAAATTTCGTATTCATAATTAATTGTAACCTAAAACCACATGAGCTAGAAATAAATGAAACAAGGCTTTCAAGTTGCCTTTAAGTTATTTCGTAAACTTTAACTTTTACCATAGATAAATACTAAAAATTTAAATCTTAGAAAAATAACAAGAACTTTGAGAAAATTAGAAGAAAAAAAAAAATAACAAGACTTAGTAAAAGAAGAAATTATGAAAAATTTTAAAAATTCCATTCGAATTTATTCACGCTTATTAACAATAAGAAGAAAAAAAAAACAAGAGAACAATGAAAATACTCGCAAACATAAATTTGACTGTGTAAAATTATATAAGAAAATGGTAAAAAAAAAAAAATTCAAAAAAAGGACATTCAATAGCAGAGAGCAGAGTAATGGAGACCTTGCAAAATATACTTTATGGTAAAAGTTTTAAGTTTACAGTGGGATGGCATAAGTTAATTAAATTTTCCCAAAGGGAAATCTTGGCAGGAGTGCATTTGAAGTTTCCTACATCCGCCCAAAAAAAGTTACTTGTCAAAACTTTTAATGAGCTTCAAGTCGATTCTGCAAAAAAAAAAAAGAATTTTTTTCGCAACCCTCCTCTCCATATTGACATAAACTAAACGGATTTTTACTTTTCAACGCACATAATCTAGGGTTTGGTTTTCTTTTGTTGTTATTTTATGTTTGCTTTATTTATAGTAGCAAATATTTGAATTTATTTCCTTGCTATTTATGCTAGAATATGTCCAGATTCTTATATGTATGCTTTTATTTATAGATAAACAAAATCTTATTAAATCATTTCGCCATATTTGTTAAGCAATTTCAGCCAACAATAACATTTCAATCTTGTCATTTCAACTATACGTATTAACAACTTTCATTTACCATAATTTTTGTTGAAATTAATAAATCTATTTGGTATTTTTAAAAAAAAACTGTTTCTTTATGAACAATTATTTTATTTAATCTGTATAACCCCTAACCACCCCCACCCCTCCCAATCATCACAATTACAATTGTAAAGACCTCTTAAATGTTCCTTCATCACAATTACAATTAGAAAATAAGGACTTCTTAAATGTTTTTTTATATTTAATCTCTGGATAACTTAGTTATATTAATATTGCTAACATAAAAATGTATTGTCATCCCATTTTTTTACAACTAAACGAGCAAACAATAATTCGCTGTTAATAAAAATTTTTGAAATTTTCCAAAAAACAAAAAAAAACAAAAATATTAATAAAAATTTGATAAAAGCTACTTCTGAAAGATTTATAAAAGCTATTACAAAAAATTATTTTATTTTCATAAAACAATTTTAAGCTACTTAAAATAATAAAATTTTAGATGCTAAAAGCTCTCTTCATATTTGGTAATAAAACAATATATTTCTACTAAAAATGGCTAAACATTTTCTTATTAAACAAAATAACACGCAACAACAACAAAAAAAAATACAAACATAGTATAAAAATTTCAGGGATTATAAGAATGAAAAAAGTAATTTTAAATTAGTCAAAAAAATTAGGAGCTAAAAATAATTAAAATTATTGACTAAACGCTGTGTTTGAATTCGTTCAAATAATTTTTTGAAAGAGTTAATTTAAAAAGCCCGCGTAAAAAATAGGGGAATTTTTTTGTTTTGCTGTTAAGTTGTTACATTAATGTCATGTAAAGTTTTGGCACAATATATCAACCAGTTTGTGTGCAACTACATCAAACAAAAAATTTGTCTGACACATCATGAATTTCCAATAAAAAATGTCTGGTCAATGATTGTTAATATTGAAAAAGGTTAGGGTAAGTCCAGTTTTATCGAAAATAAATTATTTAAAGAAGGTCGTCCTTGACTTTCAAAAACATAAATAAAATGATGGTAATGGTGATGAAAAATCATCATTCTAGCTTACGAGAGAAAAATCCAGATCTGGAAATGTCTCACAAATTTATTTGGACCATTTTAGTTGATATTTTGGCTGCGTTTTCTTTAAAGGAAGTATCGCAAACAAATTACTGCAGATCTGCAATTTCCTTTCTACTCTCATGAAACGCGTACAAATTGATGACGAAATGTAGACTTATGAGTTTGATATGCAAACCATTCAATAATTTTCAAAATGGCGCTTCAAAAATTAATCGAATTAGTCAAAGTTGCTCTTTTCTTTGATTGTTATAATTTTGTTTATTCGAAAAAAATTTCAAGGGCGAAGGGTGGATAGTAAGGGTATGTTGTTAAACATTCTAAAATCGATTTTATGTTATTATTATAAAGTGTTTGTCGGAAAAGGCCAAATTTTTTACAGCTAAATTCTTAGATTTAGTTCCACATTTTAGGCAAAAAAAAAAAAAACTCATCGATCAATATGGCTCCATGAGACTTCTTCCTATTTCACAAGCTGAAATTAAAACTTCGTAGTACAAAAATATGTTTAAATTCATGAAAGCCATAATTCGCAGGATGATCTGAACATAATACCAACGAGTGCTTATTAAAATGTATTTCGCAAAATGGGTTTATCGTTGATACCGTTGAATGTCTACAATACATATAAAAAATGGAGGTTATTTTAAGGGCAACAAAATAAATCCAAATTATTAACTAATTTGTATTTATTTTATTTAACAGAATGTATAATGTGATAGTTATTTATAAAAAAAAAATATATTATTGTAAAACAATACGCAGTTGAGTCATCATCGGCAAGGACTCCCCATCTTATTCTCCATTTATCGGAAATAAATCAATCATAGTTAAACTAAGATATTATTAGTTTTTTTTTTTGGAGACTTTATGTTCTAATTACTATTAGAAGAAATCATGTCCTATTTTGGCAAGCTTACTTAAAATTTATAATTAATGTTAACTACAAAAAAAAAAAAATTTCAAAACATGAGCAACAATCAAAACAATTTCGACAGCATATATGAGGGTTGTTCAATAAGTCCTTAGAAAAGCCAAGAAATTGCGCTAATAGTGTCGGTAAAGATTTTCTTGTGTAAGAACCATTATCGACAGGAAAGCTGTCAAGCTCGATCCATAGCGTAGGTCAATTTCTATCGTCGATTAAAGTTACCGACATTTATTTGTGCATAACAATGGAAAAAAGCGAGTTTAGGGCTGTCATGAAACATCTCCATTTGAAAGGCTTAAGCCCGAAAGAAATCAAAGCCGAGTTGGATGCAGTTCATGACACATCTGCACCTGTGTTTGCGACGGTTTACAATTGGGTGAATGCATTTAAACGTAGCCGTTCATCCACAAAAGATGAACATCGTTCAGGAGGCCCAGTTGAGGTGTCTACTACTGAAATCATCGACAAAATCCATTGTCTGTGAAAAAAATTTCGGCAAGATGGATGCCGCGTTTGCTCTCAGAGGAGAATAAGCGCAATCGTGTAGTGGACTCTGAGGCTATGTTGGCACTCTTTCATCGCAATCCTTCCGAATTCCTTCGTCGAATGTCACTGTGGACGAAACCTGGATACACTACTACACTCCAGAAACGAAGAGACAGTCATCACAGTGGATTTTCAAGGGTGAACGGGCTCCGAAAAAGGCAATAACTGTGCCATCGGCCGTCAAGGTGATGGCCACGGTCTTTTGGGATTCGCAGGGCATCATTTTTATCGACTACTTGGAAAAAGGAAAAACAATAACAGGAGCGTATTACGCGTCGTTATTGCAACAGTTGAGCGAGGAAATCAAAGAGAAACGCCCCCATCTGAAGAAGAAAAAAAACCTCTTGCATTAGGACAATGCGCGTGTGCACACCTGCGCTGTTTCCATGGCCAAAATTGTGGAATTGGGAATGGAATTGTTGCAGCATCCCACTTATTCACCAGATTTGGCCCCGAGTGACTATTTTCTTTTCCCCAATCTGAAGAAATGGCTTGGCGGACAACGGTTCACTTCCAACGAGGACGTCATTGCTCAAACGGATGAGTATTTTGCAGAACTTCCGAAATCCTATTTTTTGGACGGGATAAAAATTTTGGAAAAACGGTTGGAAAAGTGTATATTTTTTATTTTTTTTAAAAACAGTTTTTTTCCATCTTTTTCTAAGGACTTATTGAACGACCCTTAAAATTTCCGTGACTTATTATTTATTTTTGGTACACTTTACCTTTTATAGAATGAAAAATGTTATTTCCTTTAATATTATTTAAAAATTATTCAACGATTTGGATATGAGTAAAATTTCGTATTGAATCATTTCGGTATGTACTACGTAGCAATTAATTATATTCGCGCGACTTAATTTCTTATGAATCGTTTATAAAATATTTGGTAGCTAACCTTTTTTAAATATATGAATACTATTTGTATGTATAAATAAATATAATCGTACTTTTAGATATTTAAGTTTATCGATTTACTATAGCAAAAATTATGAACAGCTCCAATCGTCTATATTAAAAAAAAAGGGGATTATTTTTGTATAAATAAAATTAGATAAAATATATCATTAGAAGTGAAAACACGTGAAATTAAATGTGATTATTGGAAATGGAAGAATTCCTGATTCTGAGTCTTATAGAGACATTTATTCCAACCATACATACCAATGCGTATATATATTTACTATCCTATACACAAATGTCTACCTAAAAAAATGTCAATATTTATTCATATATGGCAATATTGTATATAGTCACATGTACTTGAATAGTCTTATATGAATCCTTTATAGGATTGTTGATTGCCTTCACCAGCTCATTATTTTAGTAATTACCATAGGAATCAGTCGTAATGTACAGTATCGTCATAGTCTGCGCTCATTCATTACACGCTTATAACTACTCCCCTAAGGCACTAAGAAGGTCATTGTAGTAATTTCTGAGGAAATATCATTTTGATTATTTCGTGGACCACTTCAAAGTAACTTTGAAAATTGTATCTACCCTGTACGAGTACGAGAGTCTCTTTGTAGTACGTTTTCATCTCAATCACAAATAAAATATTCCCAACTGGGATAGAATATTCTTAAAATCTACAAGAAGGTTGTTAAATATTCTATATTATGTAACATATATATACAAACCACTAGTATATTATGAGCCAATTCACATTTAAATAGTTGATACCCATCCGTTCTATAAATATTACTTATATATCCTTTGCGTTTTGCAGTCATTGATTTGGAGCATATGGTCGCTAGTTTCAAGTTGTTATTTTTTTTTTTTAAATATGGGTTTTTTGCTATTTTAACTTTTATTACCTAGTCAACCATACTTTAACAAAGCTTATTTCTCTTTCTGATTAACATACTTTTTGATAAACTAACATTACTTACTCAACGAACATTAATGTATACTATTTGTTAATACTCGTACATATGTAAACTTTTATATTATATGAGCTTATGGCCATTCAGATTTCCATTTCATGTTTTTGAAGCGAATGCATTTTTCCAGTCATTATTTTCAATAAATACTTTGTGCCATTTTGTTAAAGTTCTTTTTAGTTGTATGCACATAATTCTGCCTTTCATCATTGCCATTAATTAGGATTTTATCAAATTTAAAAAAAAAAAAAAAAAAAAAAACAACAACAAAAAATTCACATGAAAACGTAAAATAAATTAGAATTGGAACAGAAGTTACTCTAGAGAGAAAATAATCAGTTTTTTCCTTGAATTGGAATTTTAATAAAAATTTCTAATTTGTTACTGTAGAAAATACATACACGTGTATACCTTTATAAAATAGCAATTTTCATTTAGAATTCATACGTACGTGTATAACATATTAAAAAAAAATTAATGTTTTTTTTTTTTTGTGTATATTTTTCTATCAATATTTAAATAACGAAAAAGGATAATAAAAAAGTTCTTTTTGATTTTTTATTTGGTTTTTTTTATAATTTTTTGATTAAAATATGCTCTGAAATGAAGTGAAATTTACTACTCTCTCTCAAAAAACAAAAAGAAGAATTATAGAATTGAATAAATGAAAATTCAGATCTTTAAAGACAGGACTCTTAATTATGGAATATTGTTTCATATAAAGATTATAGGTTTTTATTAGTTTATTTTAGTCTAGAAACGAAAAAGTATTTAATATAAAATTATTGGTGATATTGCGAATATTTTTGTATAATGAAACTTGTACTCTATTAAAAAAAAAATTTTTTTTATACTATTTTGAAAGGACTACAGAAATGATGAACTAATATAATAAATAATAATACAGATTTATCTAAAGATAAGTTTGCAAATTTTTTCGTTCATATTATTTTGAATTAAAATGAATAGCACGAATTTCATTAATAAAAAATCGGTTATATTAACTTGGAAATACGAGGGCCGTTCAATAAGTCCTTAGAAAATCCAAGAAATTGCGCTCGTAGTGTCGGTAAAGATTTTTTTTTTGTAAGTAGCATTATCGAGAGGAAAGCTGTTTTTCAGCTCGATTCATAGCGTAGGTCAATTTCTATCGTTGATTAAAGTTAACGACATTTATTTGTGCATAACAATGGAAAAAAGCGAGTTTAGGGCTGTCATCAAACATCTCCATTTGAAAGGCTTAAGCCCGAAAGAAATCAAAGCCGAGTTGGATGCAGTTCATGGCACATCTGCACCTGTGTTTGCGACGGTTTACAATTGGGTGAATGAATTTAAACGTGGCCGTTCATCTACAAAAGATACACCTCAACTGGACGCCCGGTTGAGGTGTCTACTACTGAAATCATCGACAAACTCCACGATCTGATTTTGAACGATCGGCGAATCAAAGTGCGCGAATTAGTTGAGGCCACAGGCATATCACAAGGTACAGTCGCTTTAATTTTACATTAAAAATTGTCGGTGAAAAAAATTTCGGCAAGATGGGTGCCGCGTTTGCTCTCAGAGGAGAATAAGCGCAATCGTGTAGTGGACTCTGAGGCTATGTTGGCACTCTTTCATCGCAATCCTGCCGAATTCCTTAGTCGATATGTCACTGTGGACGAAACCTGGATACACTACTACACTCCAGAAACGAAGAGACAGTCATCACAGTGGATTTTCAAGGGTGAACAGGCTCCGAAGAAGGCAAAAACTGTGCCATCGGCCGGCAAGGTGATGGCCACGGTCTTTTGGGATTCGCAGGGCATCATTTTTATAGACTACTTGGAAAAAGGAAAAACAATAACAGGAGCGTATTACGTGTCATTATTGCAACGGTTGAGCGAGGGAATCAAAAAGAAACGCCCCCATCTGAAGAAGAAAAAAATCCTCTTGCATCAGAACAATGCGCGTGCGCATACCTGCGCTGTTTCCATGGCCAAAATTGTGGAATTGAGAATGGAATTGTTGCAGCATCCCGCTTATTCACCAGATTTAGCCCCGAGTGACGATTTTCTTTTCCCCAATCTGAAGAAATGGCTTGGCGGACGACGGTTCACTTCCAACGAGGACGTCATTGCTCAAACGGATGAGTATTTTGCAGAATTTCCGAAATCCTATTTTTTGGAGGGGATAAAAATTTTGGAAAAGTATATAGAGCTTAAAAGAGATTACGTTGAAAAATAAAAAATTTTTTTTAAAAAACAGTTTTTTCCATCTTTTTCTAAGGACTTATTGAACGACCCTCGTATAAATAATTTTTCATATAAATTTGTAAGTTTTATGTTAATTGATGATTACACTTTATTGAAATTTATGACGCTTTAAAGTAATTTCACTAAGAATGCCATATACCCTTTGATATAATATAAGCTCTCAAATTAATGGTAAAAGATTTTGACAACTATAAAAAATTCATTTTTTTGCAAATTGATATTATATGATTGAAAATGAATCCTCAAAACTGACATATAACTTCAATTTGGTTTTTTTTTACCTCTAATAAATAAAAAATTTTGGATAACTTTGAACAGCAAAATGTTGATTTTTTTAAAAATCAAATATATTTTGATAAAATGAAATTTCTTACAAAGATAATTAATATTCAAAATGAAAGGAGTCAAACAATCATATCAAGTAACATTAATACTGAAATATATATATTCTAAGCGCCACAAGTCTGAAGGCCATTTGGTGAGAAAGGATATCGGGATAAGGAAATTAAATAAGAAATGGAAGGAAAAGTGTTTTTTTTTTTGAATTAGCGTAGGACCATGCCTCAGTGGGAGTCGAACCCACCAGATCGGCTAGATACAAATTTAATATATGATAGTATTTTTTTTGTAGAAAATACTTCTTAGGATATAACCATAAAAATTTGCAAAAGATTTAATTCAAAATGAAATTTTTTTTAATTAATAAAAATGAGCAAAGTGTAAACCAAATAATAATAAAAAAAATGTCGTTAAAATAAACTATAATAAAGAATTGAATCAAAGAAAAATTTAGTATTTATAAGTATAGAATTATTATGTAAAATATTATCGTTATTGTGGATTTCCTTTTATACTAATTCAAAAAAGTACAAAAGAAAAATATTTAATAAAAGTGTTTAATTACTAAAATTTAATGGTGTGCAGTGAATCATTTTAGTTACTTGAAAATAATTTATTGCACTTATTTTAAGAGAATTTACTGGGAAAACTGCATGTGTCCTACAAACCCTTAATTTTTTTAATTTTGAAAGCAGATATTTTTATAATTAAGAAACCAAGTCATTTCTTTCATATATTTTTTACTATCAACAAAAGTTGATAGTAAAAAGCAAGTCAATTTACTAATTTTCTTCCAAAGCTTTATGGACTTTCCGCTAGTTATAAATGCAATAATTTTTAAAAGGAATTACCATAAATTTAAAAAAAGAAAACATCAACTTTTTTACATACATTTAAAATTATCAAATGACTGACTGAATGAAAAAAAAGGTAAAATTACAAATGATATTATATTAGATTTTTACAGAATATTTCATTAAGTATTCGTGATTTTTCTCCATTTATTTGTTAAAAATAATGCTGACTGACTTTCTGGTGTAACATTTATCAGAAATTCCCCAATGACATTAATCTTGAATCTAAATTCACAAGAGACACGGATACATGTAAATTTTCTATTCGAACAATTTTTATAGGAAAAAAGAAATAATTTACAAAGGAACCAGCAGACAAAAACCGGAACATGATTTATATGCTACTTTTTTATATCCAAAAGAAGAAGCTTTTTAGATTAATTTCCTTGGCAGACCATACAGATTAGAATTTTTGAATGTTTTCTGTGACCAATAGCAGTACTTAAGGGATGATTTTTCTTTTGTAAATTTTTTCTTTTTCGAATGTGTTCCAAATTTACTATTACAAAGAAAATTCTAATAGAAATGATAATTTCAACTGAAAAGTTTCAGTTTTTATAAATTTTTTTAAAGTTATTTCAAATTTTATATACTATTAGAATTGGGGTAGTTTTTACTACATTATTATGATGGGAGTGATTTCATACTATTGATATGGAAATTTTTATCACGACGTGAATTTGGGTTATTTTAAATATCGCATAAAAGGTAGATTTGGCTATTAGAACGTGATAAGTTTGATTATTAAAATAGGGGTAGTTCTTAGTATCGGAATGGATATAATATAATATTTATTAATAAATAGGACATAGTTTTTAATATACAAATAAAACTGGATTTAGTAATTGGAATGAGGTGGGTGTATTTTGTCAAAGAAATCTGGATGCCTTTTATTAGGATAAAAAGTTGGGGGTTGCTTTTTTTGGTTTTGTTGGTGAAAAGAAAAAAAAATTCTTTATAAAAAATGTATGTAACAAATCTTAATTATTGATTACTAATTGGCTCCATTTCTCTTTCTGTATTACTGGAATTGTTTATATTTTTTTTTTTTGTTAAAAAAGAAAAAGGGTTTAATATAATTTATATAATGTAATTATTAGAAAATTCATCAGTTGTAATTATTTTATTTTCATTTTTCAATAAGATCCTTGTGCAGATTAATTGTGTCTTATTCAAATTATTTGCAGAAAAAAAACTTAAAAAATGTACAAAATTGTGGTTGTTTTATAAAATTGTTATAAAATAAAAAAAGAAATATTGAAAGAAATTTTAATAAAAAGATGGAGTATTACAAATATTCGAATGAGTTCGTATATTATTATAGATCTTTACCAAAATTATTAATTCAATGATGGGGCTTCTCAAATTATTGTTTTATTTGGAGAAACAACCAAAAAAAAAAACAGCCTTCTAGGCAAATTGTATATTACATTCTATAGAATATAAATTTTTAAGGACTTTTACAATGAAATTAATAATAGGTATCATCTTTTTACGATATCATAAGAGACCTTTTGTATTCATAATTAATATAAAAGGACTTGCAGTTTAGAAAATACCTTAGCACATTTATTATTAGTTCATAGAAAATCTTAAGATAATTTTATAAAAACGATTTTTAATTATTTAAAATCGACAATGCAATACATCCTGTTTTAATTTTTCCGTTTAAGTAAACATCCTAATAAGTATTTTACTTTCCATAAAATGGGAAAAACTTTTTCATATTATAAAAAGAAAAATATAAATTGTATAAAAACTACAAATTCATTAAGTAGTAAAAGTTTTTAAATAGTCAAAAGCTCAATGCAATCGTTATCATGAAGTCGAGAACAGGTTAAATGCATTTTCTTGCATTGTTTTTATTTGCACTTTTGAACTTTTATTATCACAATTGACATTCATGAAAGTGACTCCGAAAACTTTTCTGACATTTTTCACCATTCTACTTTTGCTGTTATTGCAATTTTGTTTTTCATTTTATTGCCTATTTATTCTCTAACAAAAACTTTGTATTTTTCTTAAAAGTTTCTCTTATAAAAATATTTCTAATAAATTTTTTCATAAAAACTTTTAAGATTAAAACTATTCAAATAATTTGATCAAAAATTATATTCAAATTTTAATGCGAATATTTCTAATAAATTTTATGTTCAATTTATTTGTTGTTGTAATCGCAATAAGATAATGAGGATAAATTATAAATAATTTTTTTTATATTGCCTAAATGTGATCACGTATAAAAAGAACACGAAAAGTGGCATTGAAAAAAAAAATTTTAATATCAAACTGCATTTTTAAATGAAAATTTGTCATTAAACAGGAATATCCTTAAAAGAATATCACTCTAACGGCAAATAACGCAATACATCATTTGTAAAAGTCGACCTGAAGCTTACAGATCCAAATATCTAGTACTAATTAATAGTAAGAAACAAAAGGAGACCATCACTCTTATTATCAGTGACTGCAATATTATTTACAGCCGCCGGTTCGATATCTAATGTCAGGCTGAACTTTGACGAACATCTGCAAATCACTGCTGAAAGGCTAGTTGGGCCTTAGCAAGGATTATGCCTGACAATGGAGTATGCAAACAGCGCCGATGCAGGTTTATGACCAACGCTATCAGCTCTTTGCTACTCTACGCAGACCCTATTTGGGACTTTAGAGAATTCTTATGTTAAACTTTGGCAAACGTCTGAAATTCACTGGTGAAAAAAAAGGTTGAATTGTGAATGCCTTAGCAAGGATAATGACTGACAATGGACGATCTATAGCGTACGATACACGCTTCTATCCACAGTTATTAGTTCAATGTGACTACACATCCCTTATTTGGTCAGAGGTTTTGGAAACGGAATTGTTCAAGCGAAAGGCAATGACGGTGTATCGTCGAAACTCACTTGTTTCCAATCGAGATTTTGGCAAATAGGAGGCCGAGGAGTTATCATCTTAGAGGGGGGGGGGGGTGGGGGGTGGCAATAATTCAAAGAAGGAAAGAAACAAAGCAGTTGCGAGATATAAATGATATTGTAGTCCAATTCTCCATGATGATCTTCCTTCCTGATGCGGAACGCCGAAGATCATGGATAATTGGACCATAGTCTAGCCAAATTTCTGATGGGGCATGGGTGCTTAAGGGCATGCGTCAGTTGTTTTTGAGTAGGCGAATAATATTTTTGTCCATCCTTCACGCTTTAACTTATTAAGGCATTAATGCCTCATTCCAAAAAAGACAGGATTAATGCCAAGACTTTTCTTATACTATGGGCTGGTATATTCTTACACTATCTGCTTTGTCATGAGGAAAACGTGGCAAAAGTCCTGCATGTAACCTAGATAGGAATAAGGCTTTAACATAGTCTGCATTCTGTCAAGTAATACCTGAATGGTTATGCCATGGGAAAGCGTAATAGTGAAGTACGTTTAAGTACCATTAAGGACACTCTAGAGATACCGAATTCTACAAGGGGTAGTATTTTAACATACTTTTTCCCCTATACACATTAAAGAGACGGGTATCTTTAGAATTGATCCTCATATTGCCAACAATGAAAATTTTATTTATATCTCTAGGACTAATCTTTCAAAAATATTATGACCAATATAACATACAATAGACTATCACTTCACTCTAATCGAGTCACTCAGTTGTTGTAATTAAACCTTTCAATGTTAAAATAATTTATATAATTTCATTTCAACTTTAGTCAATCTCTTTCTTGGCTGAACTTTAGTTTATTTTTATTATTAACTAACAAACATCACCAGACTAGATAATATGATTTTCTGGTATTTTTTTTTTTCGTCTGGAAAATTCTGTTTTATTTTCTTTCATTTAACTATTGATTATAATAAAAAATTATTTGCTAAATTTTCAGCTTCAATAAAATTGAATATATAAAAGAACAAATTAGTAAATATATCGATTATACTAAACTTACCATTCACAATTGGTACAGCAGCTCCCACAACGTAATAAAAGCATATAGTTGCGTGTAGAACAAAATAAATTGGTTCTAGTCTTATTGTTCCCATTTCCCCAAGTAATTTGAACACTGCAAAACACTCACATTGAATATAAAATCGATGATTTTTATCGAATTAATGATTCATTTAATCGTTTTCGTATTTGTTACAATTGGGGTTTAATAAGGTTTTAGATCCATGGTCTTTTTAAGAATATTTCGGTTAATACATTTTCTTAATTCTATTTATTTTTTTTTATTATCGGTTTTTTTTTTAACACATATTTATATTGGAATCTTTAATATTTGTTCAATTTTATTTATAAAAACCTATAATAGAAATGAAAATGAAATTACAATTCATTCTATTAACACTACTGCTACTATAACCATCATTCTAAACATGACCAAAATTAAATATTAAAATATCACATAAATAGCTATAAAAAATTATTGAATTTGTACGTGTTTTTGCAATCAAAATATTTATTTTCTTTAATATTTAGTTTAATATTTTCCCTTACCCACAGGATAGTGAGTGAGGGTGTATTTTTGTTCTTTTTTTTTGCACTTTTAATCGAGATATATCGAGTTAAATTCCCATTTTTTTATTACAAAATTGCTGGATTTTTTTTTTGCATATTAACATTTTTATTATTATACGATAGATAGTCTGGACCTGAAATGAAAAAAAAAAAAACAAAAGAAAATATTAGTAAAATTTATTATATTTATTTTGTTGTTGCTAGTATATATAATATATTTTTTTAGGAAACAATATAAAAATTCCTATTATATTCAAAATTGAGGAGAAAAGTATTAAACGTGTTTAACCGCCGAATAGTACTTTTGTACATTAGCTTCCACATAGATGGCAAACAATATTTTTGGCTGTATGGAATGTAAAAGATTGCACATACATGGTTTTCGAGCATCAGATACCATGTGGTTATTGGTATTAGGCCACTATGAGATATATCAGCTTCCAAACAAACAAAAATAAATTCCCACGAGATATTTAGTTAATATGTACTTAATTTTATTAGTTGAAAAATAGTGCAAGTGTAAGAAGATCCTACAATCAATTCAATCCGCTAATATATTGAAGAGGTTGTTCTAAAGATAAGTTTGCAATAGTTTTTAGAAATAAATTTAGATTTACATCAAAAACAGTAATCTGGCTGATAAAAATCTGTTATATAGATTATATATTGGCCCCATCGATATAGCCACTATTCGAAATAATCCGGTTAGGAAAAACAGTCGCAGGATTTCCATTGTAGGACTTGCTGTGTATGATGTAACAATATTCATTGGAACCACAAGTCATCCAATCTGAATTGGTCTAATTCATGGATAATACCGTTCTGTAGCTTTTTTCTATACCACTGATCCGTCACCGCACTGTCTTGAAAGAAATATGGACCATACGGTCCAAATACCGCTGAAACATAGTCATTTTGGGACGTTGAAAATGTCTTTCGGCAATTACCGATGTAAATTTCCACATTTACAGAAGCGGCTACTTTTTTTTTTATAAAAGACGAAGCGCTTCGAGGTCATCCATTGACAATTTTCTATAAAAATTAAGGTGTTGTCTATGTAACAGTGAAAAGTTTTCGCTCTATTTCAGTAAAACTGCTCTTTAAGAATTCTCAGGAAAAATTATCTTCAACAAGAATTTTCAGAAAGAATTTTCTATAAAAATTGCCAGTCATAATTTTCAGTGTCAATTTAAAGTGAGAATTTTCAGTAAGAACTTTCAGCAAAAATTTTCATAATAATTTTCTATAACAATTTTCAGAAAAAATTTTCGATAAAATTTCACGATAAAAATCATGAAAAATTTTGAGTAAAAATTTATCAGTAAAAATTTGTCAGTAATAATTTATCAGTTAAAAATTGTCAGTAGAAGTTTGTCAGTAAGAGTTTGTCAGTAAAAAAATTGTCTCAGTAAAAATTTGTCAGTAAAAATTTGCCAGTAAAAATTTGTCAGTAAATATTTGTCAGTAAAAATTTGTCAGTAAAAATTTGTCAGTAAAAATTTGTCAGTAAAAATTAGTCAGTAAAAATTTTTAAATAAAAGTTTGTCAGTAAAAATTTGTCAAAAAAAATTTGTCAGTAAAAATTTATCAGTAAAAATTTTAAAGTAAAAGTTTGTCAGTAAAAATTTGTCAAAAAAAATTTGTCAGTAAAAATTTGTCAGTAAAAATTTGTCAGTAAAAATTTGTCAGTAAAAATTAGTCAGTAAAAATTTGTCAAAAAAAATTTGTCAGTAAAAATTTGTCAGTAAAAATTTGTCAGTAAAAATTTTGAAGTAAAAGTTTGTCAGTAAAAATTTGTCAAAAAAAATTTGTCAGTAAAAGTTTGTCAGTAAAAATTTGTCAGTAAAAATTTGTCAGTAAAAATTAGTCAGTAAAAATTTTTAAGTAAAAGTTTGTCAAAAAAAATTTGTCAGTAAAAATTTATCAGTAAAAATTTTAAAGTAAAAGTTTGTCAGTAAAAATTTGTCAAAAAAAATTTGTCAGTAAAAATTTGTCAGTAAAAATTTGTCAGTAAAAATTTGTCAGTAAAAGTTTGTCAGTAAAAATTTGTCAAAAAAAATTTGACAGTAAAAATTTGTCTGTAAAAATTTGTCAGTAAAAATTTGTCAGTAAAAATTTGTCAGTAAAAATTAGTCAGTAAAAATTTGTCAAAAAAAATTTGTCAGTAAAAATTTGTCAGTAAAAATTTGTCAGTAAAAATTTTGAAGTAAAAGTTTGTCAGTAAAAATTTGTCAAAAAAAATTTGTCAGTAAAAGTTTGTCAGTAAAAATTTGTCAGTAAAAATTTGTCAGTAAAAATTAGTCAGTAAAAATTTTTAAGTAAAAGTTTGTCAAAAAAAATTTGCCAGTAAAAATTTGTCAGTAAAAATTTTTAAGTAAAAATTTGTTATTAAAAATTGTTCAGTAAAAAGTTGTCATTAATATTTTTTCGGTAAAAATTTATCAGTGAAAATAGTCAGTTAAAATTTGTCAGTGAAAGTTTGTCAGAAAAATTTTTCAGTAAAAGTTTATCTGTAAAATATTGTCAGTAAAAATTTGTCGTTAAAAATTTTTCAGTACAAACTTTTCAGTACAAATTTTTCAGTACAAACTTTTCAGTACAAACTTTTCAGTAAACATTTTTCAGTAAACATTTTTCAGTAAATATTTTTCAGTAAACATTTTTCAGTAAACATAATAATAAAATTCAAATTTTTTAGTTCACCTTACCAATATACGAGTGAACTTGTTTGTTACAAAGTATCCGTAATTATAGTGAGCTTTATTTTGATTCTATTATTAAGAAGGTTGAAAGATAAATTTTGAACTAACAAACAAATAAAAAAAACAAGAAAACAAGCAGCTTATTTAAGTAGTAATTTTTTTTTAACAATGTAAACGTAATTATTAATTTTCAACAAGCATATTTTTTTCGATTTTCTGTTAATATTTTTAATTGGTTTTTGTTCCCCTTCCAGTAGTGTTTTTGCACGGGTCAAAATACAATTTTAAAAATGTTCGAACTGTTTGGTGATATTTTTAATTTTTAAATTTCTTTATTTTAAAAAAAATAAATACTATAGGGTGAAGATTTAATTGTTTATGTATATTCACATTTTTGGCTTGTGAAAGCTTAATTTTGACTACCAAACCATTACGCAAATGAACATGGCCCTCGTACCTACATATGAGTGTATGTGCATATGCATATGTAACTAGTGTAAATGATTTTGAATATACAAACGAACATAGTAAATATATAAATTGAAAATGTTCACTTGTATTATAACTAATATGGCTTATATTTATGTGTTGGTATGTGTTCAGTTATATATTTTCCCAAAAAAAAAAAAAAAATTATTTGTTTATTTTTTTTTTGGTTTTCACATTGTTAAATGTGTCAGTGTGTACATGAAAAAGGATCGGCAGATTGTTATGTAAATATATCAGCGCGAATATATATTTCTGACAGAAAAAGGGTCAAACGATAAATTTCCAAGGCAATGTTTGTAGACGTAATTACTTTATTTCGTTCAGTGTTGTCCTGTACTATACTAACACGCCATTTTATTTTATAGTTTATTGTTTAATTTACAGCCTTATTCGAGAAAATGGGCGATAGTTACATATGCTATTCAACTATGTTGACGCGAAGTCCTGTCTTTCTTACCATTACGACACGCATTTGAATGTTTTTCCCATTTACACAAAATACCATTAACTTATACAACAATACATTTATATTCATATCCTGTATAGTTTCTCACTTACAAATTAATGGATACATGGTCTTATAAAAACAATACATGTATAGATATGGAGATACATAAACGTAATTGGAATGTTTATATTTTCCGAATAATATGAACTGGCGGATATTGTTGAAATTCGTTAACCTTTAACTGGATATGATAATAAACTGAACAAAAAAAAAACAATAGTTAAATTACTAACCAAATAAGTTTACTCTTTTTATATGTGAATTTGTAGTCATTTTTAGATAATATTTTTTGTTGTCTTTCCTTTTCTAACAATTTTATGAAGTAGAATAATTTTGATTATGCGTATGCCTAAAGTGGTATTAAGGAAAAAATTATAATTATAAATACGAAAGACTATTATCTATCTAAAAAGGATTGTCGAATTGCCTTTGTAGTCAGAGATATGTTGAAATCTTTGGAAATGAATGTGCTGATCAGTTGCCTGAAGAAACTCCCCGGCATCCTGTGCCAACGAAAAAAATTGTAAACAAAATCATCAGGCATACGTAGAAATATAGACTGAACTAACAAGAAGATCTTTTTAGCATTTCATAGGCCGATTATCAACCAAGCAGTCTACTGAACCTTTTACGTATGATTTTCTATTTGGAAACCACACACGTTCTATCTGTCAATCCGGTGGCGTTCTGCTTCTTATGTCACATACGAGGTCTGTTCAAAAAGTATCGCGAATTTGGAATTTCCCCGGGTTACGTATATTCGATTTTCGATTTTTTGTGGCGTTATGTTGGTACTCATATCTTTCACTATGCCCACAAGTTCGGCCATTTTGAAAAATTCGGTGAATTTTTGACAGCTGCTTTGTTTGCAAGTGTTTTGGCTCGTCTGCAATTTTTGCTCAATTTCGACCAAAAACAGCATCGCATTAACATTGCTAAGGAGCTGTTGGACTCTGTCCGCGATGACCCAAATTTGCTCCAGAGGGTCATAACTGATGACGAATCATGGGTTTATGGTTATGACGTGGAAACCAAAGCTCAATCATCCCAGTAGAAGCTGCCGCACAAGCCAAGACCGAAAAAAGCTCCAAGTTCGGTCGAATATGAAAGTTTTGCTTACAGTTTTCTTCAATTGCAGGTGCGTAGTGTATCATAAGTTATTGCCACAGGGTAGAACGATCAATATGGAATATTACCTGCAAACTAATAATGCCACAGCCACCGTATTCCCCAGATCTGGTTCCCTGTGACTTTTTCCTGTTCCAAAAACTGAAGAGCTCCATGAAAGGACGACATTACGCTACGATTGAAGAGATAAAGACGGCATCGAAGGAGGACCTGAACAAGATCACAAAAAAGGATTTTTTGAAGTGCTTCGAGTATTGGAGAAAACGTTGGCACTAGTGTATAATATCTGGTGGGGATTACTTTGAAGGGGACAAACTAGATATTCATGAATAAATAAATAATTTTTGAAAAAACACAAAATTCGCGATACTTTTTGAACAGATCTCGTATATTGAGAAATTTCTTTCCGAATCGCGTTCCTCCAATTATATAGCTTCCAGATCCAACAATTTCATTTCCAAGGTACCTCTTCTTAACCTGATTAAACATACTAACATGGTTCACAAACTTTAACAATTTCTAACTGATTTACCCTAATAAAAATAGACCGCACATGATTGTGGTTCTCTTCAAATGACTGTTTACCTATTTTGAAGAAACCTTGCATACAAGTAAACACTGTTATCCATCGTCATCTAAATATTACATTCGTTCGTGAACTGTTCATCTCTCGTTATAAAAAATTCTATTCTACCATCCTTATCTTTTATGGAGAAAATTATTTATTCCTGCCCTTCTATCATGCACCCATCATCGACTATTTGAAATGGCAACGGCCTCGAGATTTTTTAAATTTGAGGAAACACCGATGAGTGTTTTTCCTTCTACATGTCTTCATGTCCTTGTATTTTCGATTAAAAAGAAAAAAATCTGCTTGTTACCAATTATATGTACGTTTAGTTGCAGATATAATTTAAATTTAAGAAAAATTATTTAGAAAATTATTTTTTCCAAATTAACTTCGAAAAATATATTTTGAAATATAAACCAATATCCTGCAGATAAATAAGTTATTCTATATAACTTTATATAACCATAATTTTAAATATACAATAAGCTCATAGATAGTGTTAAGTATGAACTAATTTTACTACTTGCCACACCCCCCCCCCCCCGCCTTCCGTTTTAGTTGGAGGGTTAAGTTTTCGATAAGAAATTTAATTCTATCAATAGCTTTTATCTTGAAGGGAAGAGAACATAATGGAAAGCTCATCCATTATTCCGTTTTACTTTTAAAATAAAATTATATATAAAAAAAAAACTGCCGGTATTAAGTATAACAAAGGTGGACCAATTCGGCTATGCACATAAATATATAATATAACATTTTATGGATATACGAGTATGCTTCTATACTTATTGATATCCTTACGATTTTATATTATCCAAATGGTTATAAAAGTAGAAAGTTCTGTCATCCTATCTGCGTACCTGTATGTCTGGTAAGTTTTTTCTTAAAAAATATACTCTATATTTATACTGGCGTATGTACATCTGCCGAAAATGTATATACATTCTGCTTGAAAACTTACTTCTCAACTACCATAGATATTTGAATTTTAATGTAATAATAAGGATGCTAAATATGTACAATACTCTTTCTTGTACAAGTGTCTAAAGTGTTCCCAGTACTTGGTACAGTACTAGCATATGTTACCTGGCTGGTTGGTTGGTTAGTAAAGTTAAACCAAATAACCAAAACATTTTACATCGGGCATTACGGCAAAGTCATTTGTTTTGTTAATTACGGTTCTTCAAAGTAGATAAAAGTGAATTTTAATACATCAAAGTGTTATTTAAAACTTATTATATCCAAATATATATGTACGAGTATTATACATACACTTTTATTTAATACTTGTACATATGATTAGCTCTAAATTTATAAACAATGGTTTAGGGGGTGTAGTAAAATTTACCTTTCTATTCATTCTAATATTATTATTATTATTTAGCTTCCATTTTAACTCTGTTATATTACTGTGATATTACTGCAACGACAATCAAGTGAGCATATCAATAAAATTCTATCTAAACATATTGGCGAATTAATTACTATTAAATATAAAATACTATAAAATATCTAAGATTTAATTACAATGATTTAGTGTTCATATAAATTTATTACAATTCAAAAATGGGTAGTTTAAATGGTATAATTTTATACACTATTATTTGGAGCTACCAATTTTCCATTGTTGTAGATTGTATTGGTGTGAACTTTTTTTTCTCTAAGAAGATAGAAAAATTGACCTAAATTAAATAAATTTATATGTTTATTTTTCAATAAAAAAATTTGTTAAAATCATACATTTTTCAATGTAATTTTCAAATAGCTGTTGAGATAGAAAATTCTCAAATATACCCTAGAACAAATTGTGTCTGTCAAGAGAATATCCTTGGTCGAAGGATAACTGCTACCTATGCAGATGATACCACTATTTTACTCCAATAGTTAAACAGCTTCCAGAAGTCTCCAATATCATATCAAAAATCTCCAATACTGGATTAAGAGGTAAAGAGTGAAATTAAATAAGCAGAAAAGTGTTCCTTTATTCTCCGCAAAGATCGCCATATCAAGAGATAAAGTACGATTGGTGGGACTAAAATAAGATAAACGATTTACTTGAAGTTCTCCTAATGAATTAAGAATAGTTGATGTGAACAGACCTTATCGACTAATAATCGTACTTAGACTTCTTAACAATCGATCAAAATTGCTATTAAAAACAAACTTTCAATTTAAAACATAATTTTAAAACCAATCTGAACACAAAAAATTGAACTCAGTTATTCTACTTCCAATAAAAAAGCCCCAGGATATGACCTAATAACTTCAGAAATCCTGAAACAAATTTCAAAAAAAAAAACCCTCGTCCTTATAACCTATATTTATAATAGTATCCTCCGCACATCATTTTTTCCTTCCCTGTGGAAGTTTTCCATAATTAAGATGATCCCAAAACCCAATAAGCCCAAAAATCTTCCTAACTCATATAGACCTATAAGCCTCCTTCCCATATTATCAAAAATCCTAGAAAAATTAATCCTTAAACGCCTTCATCCAATTTTTGAAACCGAGGGTGTCATTCCTCAGCATCAGTTTGGATTTCGACCTGAGCATTCCACTATCCAGCAGTGTCATCGCGTAGTCGACTACATAGCGTGTTCGCTAGAGCGAAAGGAATACTGCCTAGGCGTGTTTCTTGACATTTCGCATGCTTTCGACCGTGTATGGGACCCTGGATTGCTTTGGAAGTTGCAGCGAGTCCCACCCTCGGGTTATTTCCGCATCCTTAAATCTTATCTCTCAGACCGATATTTTCAGGTAGCTGAAAATATTGAGCACTCTGGCATTTATCCAATTTCCGCCGGTGTTCCTCAAGGAAGTATCCTAAGTCCTATCCTATACAACATTTATACCCATGATATTCCTTGCCACAAAAACATCCTAACCGCAACATATGCTGACGATACAGCCATCCTGACACATCACAAAGATCCTTCTACAGCCATTAGTATCCTACAGAACCATATCCACACCTTAGAAACTTGGTTCAAAAGGTGGAGAGTGAAGGTAAATGAGCAAAAATCTGCTCATGTAACTTTCACACTCTGCCGAGAACAAATTCCCGATATAACCCTAAACGGCAGTATTATTCCACAAAAAAATAGCGTACGTTACCTTGGACTTATATTCGACAAACGGTTAACCTGGAACCTTCATACGAAAACTAAAAGACGTGAACTTAACGGACGATACAAACAATTATTACGTCTCCTAGACAGTAAATCAAAACTTACAACAACAAGTAAACTATTACTATATAATACGGTTCTGAAACCTATATGGACATATGGTCTAGAACGTTGGGGTTCGACTAAGCATTCCAACTCCCTTCCAATCCAATCCCTACAATACCGAATCCTTCGTAAAATTGCCAATGCCCCCTTTTATGTGCGAAACACTGTTATCCACCGTGACCTAAATGTTCCATTTGTTCGTGAACTATGCATCTCCCGATATAAAAATTTCCATTCGCATCTATCCTTCCACCCTAATCCTTTAGGAAGGGAACTTTTCACTCCCACCCTTCCAGTATACACCCATCAACGTTTAAAACGGCGATGGCCGAGAGATTCTCTAAAATTATAAAATAAAATTACCCTGTTCTAGAGGTAACATCGATGGGTGTTTTCCTCCACATGCCTTCGTGTCCTTGTATATTCCCGTAAAAAATCTGCTTGTTACTAGCATAAGTAGTTGTAGATATCATTTAAAATAAAAAAAAATTAAAAAAAAAAAGTTATTCTACTAAACGTTCCAATTCCTCTCTTACGAGGTCTGTTCTAAAAGTATCGCAAATTTTGTGTTTTTTCAAAAATTATTTATTTATTCATGAATATATATTTTGTCCTCTTCAAAGTAATCCCCATCAGATAGTATACATTAGTGCCAAAGTTTTTTCCAATCCCCGAAGCACTTCAAAAAATCATTTTTTGTGATCTTGTTCAGGTCCTCCTTCGATGCCGTCTTTATCTCCTCAATCGTAGCGTAACGTCGTCCTTTCATTGGCCTCTTCAGTTTCGGGAATAAGAAAAACTTACAGGGGGGCCAGATCTGGGGAATAGAGTGGCAAAAAAATTCGCCCACAAGCAACGATACGCGAGCAGAGGCGTTATCATGGTGCAAAAGCCAATTTTTGTTCCACACGTTCACTGTGGCATATGGTGAAGGTAGCTTCACCATATGCCACAGTCAACATTCGAAGTGCGTCCGCGCAATTAATTTTGTTTTTAACACAAAATTTAATACAGATTATTTGATCCACTTTTTTGGTATGGGCAAAAATAGAAGACGAGCCAAAACACGTGCATGCAAAGCAGCTGTCAAAAATTAACGGAACATTCAAAATGGCCGAACTTGTCGGCATAAGTGCGGGACATGAGAACCAACATAGCGCCATGAAAAATCGAAAATCCAATTTATATAACCCGCGGAAATTCAAAATTCGTGATACTTTTTGAAAAGACCTCGTATTTAAACGCATCAATCAAAAATCCTTCAAAAAATCATTGATACACCATTTTTTGTTTGCAACCGTAATGTTGCTTTTATTCATATCTTATGTGTTACTCGTTATAAACAGTTTCAACTCGGTTACCCTACCACTATAATCCTTTTTTTTAAAACTCTCCTCTGTTACTTTCTCCATTTACACTCACCGGCGTTTAAAGAGAAATTGGCCAGATATATTGAAAAGTTAATATAACCTACTAAAGAGAGAAACACCAATGGGCGTTTACTCATAATATTCCTCTCCCCTAGTAACGTTATTATAAAATCTGTTTGTTGCAATGTTTAGGTAATTCTACCATAGATAATATTTGAAAATAAGCTCTTTGGGCATCTATCAATTCTGTTGTGTCCTCATAATTTAGTTTGTCTAAATAGTTACTACGTACCACTTTAAAGCTTCTACTTATAGAAAAAGATGAATTTCGTGTGTCTAAACTTTTAAAATAGTTCACAAATTTTATATAGAAAAAATATCATAAATATTATATTAAATTTTTTATATTGTGTAGTAAAAAGATAATGACAGAACTTGGAAAAGATCTATTAATAAAACACAAGAAAAACGTTATTATGTTTTTCTTGTGTTTTATTTTAAATCGTTTTGGAATACGTTAATGAGATTTTCTAAAAGATATGATTTCATTTAATTTGTTAATATATAAAAATGACAATAATTTGAAAAAATTAAATAATACAAAGCAGAATATATTTTTTCCTTTAATACTACGCCAGTCACACGACCTATAATACCTTTTAAAAAAACTTATTTAATATTATTGTATAATTCGATATCGTAGTTAGTCTGATAAATCAGTGATAAATGAAACAAAAAGAAAATTGTTTTTATTTTCAAGATAGTCTTTATCTTTCGAGCAACAATATTCCAACTTTTTTATGACATTCGTGTAGTAAGATTTGTCCAACTCGATAAAATTGGTCGAAAATTTAATTTGCATCAAGCCCAATTTGGAGAATATGTAAGGTTAAGAAGCAACTTATAAAGTTATTTGCTTTTGCAATTGCCACAGAATGTTCATGTGAATTGTCATAATGAAACAGAACTTTTTTTGCCTTTAATTCATCAATCAGCTGGTCTAATAACACAATTTAATACTATCTTCTTATTAGTTTGCCTTTAATAAGATAGTCAATGAAGATGATTACTCGTACCATAAGGATCCCAGAAATAGTAGCAATAACTTTTCATGCAAATGGAACAGTTTTTATCTTCTTTGGTGCATATTTGCTAGTAAAATAGCAAACACATATGAATCGACAAAAAAAATAATTTGAATTGCGTATTGCCTACACCAATATGGATATGTTTACCATGTCAGCTATCTCATACAATTTCATTAAGCGATCTTGTAAAATAATACCAATTTCGTGGTAGGCGCAATTGGACGTTCTGAGTGCTCAAAGTCACTTCTAATCATATACCATAACCATAGCAAAATTCAGTAAACTATTTCTGTATAATTCCATACAAAAAATAGTATGTTATTAACACTTCGTTTACAAAAAAACATGAACTTTGTCTGTTTTTAATAGCCGTTAAAATTATGTAAATGTTTATGAAATTTTGAATGGCATCAATTTAGGAATGTTAAATGATTAAAATATTATCATTTTGTTGATATCAATTATATTTCTTATATTTATCACTGAATTATCATATTGCCTTTGCATAAATAGTTTGTTTTTCTATTTTTCGCTGCAAGCATAAAAAGTATTATAAAAACTGATCAAAATTTTATATAAAACTAATTAGTATATAATAAAATCTAATTCAAATAGTCAACACCTATTAGAAAGAATCCTAAGCCATCAAAGATGGCAGCTAAAAAAAATGTTTCCTCTTTTACTATACTTACGAGTTTTATGAAAAAATATTGAAAATTTATTTTCTGTACATCCTCTCTCTACTATTAATTAATAATTAAAATTTAATTATTAAAATTGTTTGTTTTGAGTTTTATTTTCAGTGAAAAGTTCTAGATTTAAACGATAAATAATAAATTTAAAAAAAATTATGTATTTAAATAAAATTTTATTACTGGTTCATTTAAATCCTTTTTTTTTCATTGTTTATTTTGTAAGTAATTACAAATGGAATTGTGGATGTTAAATGGAATAGAAGTAATATATGTGTGTGTGTGTGTGACGTAACTAAAATTATTCTAGTTTACGAATATAATTTCAATGAAGTTTATTGTATCCATGGTAAAATTTTAATTACAAACCTTTTCTTTATTTACCTTAAATTTAAACATTAACCCAAAAAAATGGGGATTGTATGGTAAACATTTAAATGGCAGTATTTAGTAAACTAAACGTATGGAAAAAGGGAATAGAAAAGCTACATGGAATGATGAGATATTTTTACTTGTTTTCTTTTTTTGGTTACTCTTTTACTTACCAGAGTTAATTTATTTTTAGTTTCAAATAAAAGAAAACAACATCTATAAAGTGTTAAATATTAAAATGAGTTTATATTTTTTTAAAGTCAATTTAAACATCTGTCAAATTCAGGAAGGCGAAAAAAAAATAATTAAAGAAAAAATCAAATTGATATCGTTCATTAAATTTTGATAATATTACTAGATTGAAAATTTTTGAGCAAATAATCTTGATGTAATATTAGAATGGGGAACAATTAAAACAATTAACGAATATTTCCTATTTAATTACTAGTAAAGGGATGACTCGATTAAATCATTTAATATTTATAAAACCAATTTTCTAAAATGTTACCTTACCATGAACTTTATTCATTTTAAATATTCTATTTGAAATATGTAGAATATTCACAATATCATCAAACGTTGTTGCTTATACAACTATATAATTTTTGAATTAATTTCAATATATACTTGTTTATATTTTATGACTATATAATATGAGTTTATATATATATGTGTATGCATATTAGAGAAATATTCATATCAAAAATATCTAATACGATATTTTAGACAATATATTCATATTTTGCATAAAGGTATATGCATTAAATTTTTATTGAAGCTACCTAATAAATTCCATTGGGAATATTTAATTTTAATCGTACCAATTTGCCCGCATACTAAATGAATATAAAAACCGAACCTTAAACCCAAATTCTCTTCTGTTAAGATATCCAACACATGTACATATATATAATAGTATAATACTAATGAAAATATAATACATACATACATATAAATATTTATAGAATAATTTTTTTCATTAATTATTATTACTATTTTCTAATGTAAAAAAAAAACCAAAAAATTATAAGATTAGATAAGAACCTTTTAATCGATATATAATATATTTAATTTATTTTTAATGTTATTTTAATGTAATTACAATTAAGAAAATTAATTACTTAATTATCAATATTACACAAAAGATAAGGAAATTAAAAGAAAAAACGGACAACATTTTTTTGGAAAGAATTTTGTTATGTAAATGAGATTTATTTATACCAGTAGATGTCAACATATGGAATTTGTTTTAAATAGTAAATTTGGTTATCGCAGAGCCTTTTAAAAATAAACATTCGTCAAGTATTGTTCGAATAACATTACGCAATGTGCGAAAAAATCATTAAAAAATTTAACTTAAAAGTTCCGAAACATGGAAGAAGCTCTGTGATAATTAACAGAATTATATTATATTCTATATAAGATGGCAATATTTAATTAATGTAGTTCAATATAAGAAAAACTTAGAATTTTACTATAATTTCTTTTACCATAATTGTAAAGTTTACAAAATTATTTTTATAGTGAATATTTTTTTAAAACCTGAAAAATTTTTTTCAGAAAAGATGAAAAAACACCATTTTGTACTCGTAACAACAACAATTACTTATACAACAAAATAGTAACTATAAAATTAAATTCGCTTTTAACTGTAGAAAGCTAAATAATTGTGAAAATAATTATTTTTTTTTTTTTTTTTGTAACTATAATAAAAAAAAAAAATAAGTAAATAGTTACTGTTAAAGCAGTAAAAGTTCCTTTTAGATGTAATAATATTGACAATGCTTAATTTAATCAACAATCGGGAATATGTACATAAACTTAATATGCACTGGAAAGGAGTAATCATTTGAAATTTCCTCAGCATAAATTTTTATAGCACACTTACCATAAAAATATTTAATAAAAAAAATTTTTGTATTTATTTTCCGTTTGTTTTTTATACTTTCTTCTCTGTTGTAAGGCCGCAAATAATTTTCTATGTTTTGTTATTGTTGTAAGCTTATCTTCTTCTCTTTTTCAAGTGTAGTTGACAATATTAAATAAAAAAAAAAGAAATGAAATTATTTAAGAAAAAAAAAAGAAAAAATTACGACAAACAACAGGAAAATATTAATGATAAAAATGATTATTATTACTATTATTATATTAAGAATAACAAAGACTTAAATGGAAATATTGTAGTAAAAGAATAAAACTAAGAAGGAAAAGTGTAAATAAACGCATTAAAAATAAAAGCTGTAATGGATATACAAAAGAGAAATTTTCATATTCTTGTGAGTATTGTATTGCACAATATAAGGAAGCATTCTACTGATTTGTTCCTTCCGAGTAGTTAGTTATCCGAGTGCTACTACCTGAATAAATGAATAAACAAAAATAACCTATACTCCTTATCGCTAACCTATGGCTATTGAAAATATTATAAGTATTTTACTTACCGCCATAGAAAATGGTTAACTGACTAAGGATCCTTGTAGCTTTTCATTTTATAACCATCATTTCGTTTTTGTTTGCTATTTTTTTTTCTCCATTCAAGGAAAAGTCTTAAAACGATCAAAAGAATGGTGAGAGAAATATTAACCAAAAATGAAAAGAGGTATCAGCTGGTACTATGGGAGAATGGGCAAAGTTATGAAGGTGAAAAGAAACTGTTAAGCCCATATAGAAGAATAAGTTGAAACCAGGAGGAAGCAATATAGGCAATGCCAAAAAATATTATTTATAAACCGATTCTTACATTTTATTACTGAAAGGTAAAATGCCTACTTTAACCTGTTTATGGTTGTAAAACCAAAAAAAAAAAAAAAAATTTATAATAAAAAAACATAAACAAAAACAAAAATTTCGTCCCTTTTTCCGGTCCAATTTCACCTTTTCCCCATATCGTTTGCTATTCCTCATAATAAATTGTGTTTGGAGAATTTTCGGTTTTATTCGAAAGTTACTATTGTTTTTCACTTGATCCTGTTTTCTCATTACAATACAATTTCTTTTTCATGTAGTTTTTCTTTTCGCTTCTGTTTTACTATTTCATGTTGATGGCTTCCCCTTTTATCCGTTGGCCTGCTGTTGCTGTTGTTGTATTATTTTACCATCAACCAAGAGAAACTTTTTTACTCGCCTGCTAGTATTCGTAATATTGGAGCGTAGCCGTGGCTTTAACGATTCAATGTCTTAACGCCTACAACATGCCACAATCTATCCAGTAATTGACTCTTACCACCTATCACCTGCAACTTCGAATCCGGCACCGATAGAATGTCGGCCAAGATTCGTTGGCATATAGCGTGAGGAGGCAAAATTCCTTTATCAAGAACACTTAAGACCAAACGAAGAAAACTCATTTATGCCTGACGATTTTCAGGTGTTTCATTAAGACATGACTTCAAAGATTTTCATCGAAAGTGTTTACAGAAATTACCATCGTATCACTTCCAACAATTTTTCCAGCAATTTTCCTTTTTTCACTTTTCCCCACCTTCCCTTTTTTTCCTGTTGATTTTTCTTTTTATTTTATTCGTGTTTCGGTTTTTTTTCCTCTTCATCCATTTTAATTTCATAGTCTTCTTTTAAATTGTCCTTTATTTGTTGTTGTTTTGCTCAAGTTTATATCATACTGTTTTTAAAGTGGTCGTCATACTGTGTTCTTAAAGCTTTTGCGCACATCTAACCAACCACCAATATGATTATTTATAAATATTTTCACCCAGTTTTTCTTCTATATTTACAATATATAAAGTTGCCCACTATTTTACTCCGAAAGCTCGCATTTTCTTGTATATTCATATTTTATGAAGATTATTAAAACTAATTTATTATACAAAATTTTAAAGTTCCTGCCCTCTAGTTGTTGTGTTGTCCTTTCTCTTTGGTCCTTCTCGATTTTCCTGTTCTTTTACATATATATTTTTATTTTATTTCTTCTACTTATTTTATTTTTTATATAAATATGTACGTGTATGTATATATATAATCATCCCCTTGGCTTATAGCCTTCATTATACTTTTTATTACAATTGTTTTGGCTGTTCGTTTACGCGTTATTTATTTTTATTTTGTTCCTTTAATTTTCACAAATTTTCAACGTAATTTTCTCCCCGAAAAATATTAAAATAAAAGTGGACACGAACAACAAATATAATATCCATCAACAACGGCATAAATATAGAAATATCAGTGTATAAGTATGAATAGGTATATGAACTTTGTTTGTATATTTCTAAAATGAATAGTATCTATTTAAATAGGAAAAAATAATCTATAAATATGATTTGAAAATGTGATAATTTTCAATAAAAGACTCCGTAATCAAAGATTATGTCTTTTTATTAAAAACTATGAGCTCGAGAATATACCATTTTAAGGATACAATATTATAAAATTACAATAAAATTTCCAATGCTATATTGACTGAAATCATTTTATGGGTTGACAAATACAAAAATATTTCTTATATATAGTTTGATGGGATAGAAAATATAAAATTTTCGTCAGTGAAAATTTATTATTATATTTATTAATTTAATAACTGACCTTCAAATTATTATATCCCCTATAATTAATAACAAATATATTAACTATACAATAAAAAAAAATTGTATCAAAAGATTCATAAATTTTACTACCAAAAAGGATATTTTTCCACCCTCAATCTATTTATCTTACAATCAAGTAAATTTGGACTTAGAAATAGAAAATATTTTTTTTTTAATTTTATTTTTTTCTTCAATTTTTTTATTTTATTTTTATTTATTTTACAGCCATAAACAGGTTAAAGGAGGCAATTTTACTTTTGAGCAATAAAATGTAAAAATCAATTTACAAATAATATGTAAATATTTGTAAGAAAAAATTTAAATTTTCCGTTTGTAAGTCCAAATTAATATCAAGTATAAATTACAAAATCACCGTTTTCCAATAAATGGCACCAGCACTAACAAAATATCAGATCAGCAATGTTAAATCGTAAGCTTATGAGGCATCTGTCCACAACTCCTCAACATTTCATTTATGACTTTTCATCCCCTTTCGATTCGTTGACGCGAGGTCTGGCTGAGCAGCACTTCCGATCTTACGAAGAGACTAAAAATTAGGTCGATTCGAGGATCACCTCAAAAGATGAGCAGTTTTTTCGATATGGAATCCGTACGATGCCAGAAAAATGGGAAAAAGTTGTGCCTAGCAATGGACAATATTTGGAAACATGAATTTGTGAAAGTTTCTCCACAATTATGACCGTTTGTACTCCCAATACTTTTTTCAATTTCCACACATTTTTTTTCAATCAACGGTATTTAATAAAGAATATTTTGCAAATAAAATAAATATTTTTAAAAATTAAGAAAACCACTAAATTATTGTAGTTTGGAAGGAACAGTACTGTCATCTTAAAATTTTGATAAAATATTGTATCAATTCAGATTAACTTTGTTTTAAAATCAATTTGGCTCATTTTTAATTAGGTGGACATACCAAAAAGAAAAATAACCATAACGAGTACTTTTAAAGCCTACAAGTAATTATAGAAAAGTTATTTTATCTGCATAAGGTGTCTCTTTGGCCAACATTTCTTAGAAAATGAACAAGGAAACACTGGCGCTATAGCCGCATAAGAATCGATTTTTCTTAGATTTAGCTTAAGTTACTGAAAAGATCTACAGGCAAACCTTAAACTTTAGAGCATTTAAAAATCAGGATCCGACGAATAATAGCTGAATAACTGCTCGAAATATATAAGGTCTGTTCAAAAAGTATCGCGAATCTTGTGTTTTTTTTTTCAAAAATTATTTATTTATTCATGAATATCTATTTTGTCCCCTTCAAAGTAAGCCCCACCAGATATTATACACTAGTGCCAAAGTTTTTTTCAATCCTCGAAGCACTTCAAAAAATCATTTTTTGTGATCTTGCTCAGCTCCTCCTTCGATGACGTCTTTATTTCCTAAATCGTAGCGTAGCGTCGTCCTTTCATGGGGCTCTTCAGTTTCGGGAACAAGAAAAAGTCACAGGAGGGCAGATCTGGGGAATACGGTGGCTGCGGCATTATTAGTGTGTTGTTTTTGGCCAAAAATGGCAAAAGCCAATTTTTCTTCTTCCACAAATCCAGGAGTTTCTGGCGGATTTCTTCGCGCAACTTGCGCATTACTTGCAGGTAATATTCCATATTGATCGTTCTACCCTGTAGCAATAACTCATGATATACCACGCCCCTGCAATTGAAGAAAACTGTAAGGAAAACCTTCATATTCGACCGAACTTGGCGCTTTTTTCGGTCTTGGCTCGTGCGGCAGCTTCTACTGGGATGAATGAGCTTTGGTTTCCACGTCATAACCATAAACCCATGATTCGTCATCAGTTATGACCCTCTGGAGCAAATTTGGGTCGTCGCGGACAGAGTCCAACAGCTCCTTAGCAATGTTAATGCGATGCTGTTTTAGGTCAAAATTGAGCAATTTTGGTACGAATTTTGGGGCGATCGTCTCACAACTAAATCATTGGTAAAAATCGAATGGCACGAGCCAATCGTTACTTTTAAGGCCTCAGCAACTTCTTTAACGGTGAATCGACGATGGGCCAATACTATTTTCTTCACTTCGTCAATGTTTTCGTCTGTTGTTGACGTGCTCGGGCGTCCGGCACACTTTTCGTCGGTCACATCTTCTCAGCCCTCTGAGAACATTTGGTACCAAAACGTTGCTTCGGTCTCAGGTAAATTCACCATATGCCCCAGTCAACATTTGGAATGTGTCCGCGTAATTAATTTTGTTTTTCACACAAAATTTGATACAGATTCTTTGATCCATTTTTTGGAATGGGCAAAAATCGAAGACGAACCAAAACACGTGCAAGCAAAGCACCTGTCAAAAATTTACTGAACATTCAAAATAGCCGAACTTGTCGGTATAAGTGAGAGACATGAGTACCAACATAACGCCACCGGAAATTCAAAATTCTCGATAATTTTTGCACAGACCTCGTATGGAAACGTAATCAAAAATTACCCGAAAATGATCGAATCCTGTACGAAGTTTTATGGCAGTTGTTTACATAATTTTATTATCAATATATAAGAAAAAAGTTTGTTCAATTGAATATAGTATAAATTTTTGGAAAATTCGAATTTTAAATATTATTTAATAAACTTTACTTTTCGTAGCGTAAATTGGATAAATAATCCGTTATAATGAAAATAACATCCAAGAAGGCTGAAAAAGCTAATTAGATTTTTTCTTTTCACAACAACAAAAAAAAATTATAGATAATATTTAAATTTTATTTGATTAACTGAAAACTATAGAATATATAAATTTTCGAAAAGTACTTACACGTATAATAAATATGTTAGTTGGGTAATTATTTTTTATTTTAAAAATAATTAAGATTTTTCGCAAATATTTGTTTTGTATTGTACTATTAAGTGGATGTGAAAATTTATTACGAGTATCTAAAATGATTTATGTACGTAGGTCAGATAAGTGATCTTATTCAATTTGGTTTTCTATCTAATATTCACTTGTGTGCATATGTGTTAAATTCATTTTCTAATATACTATATGTACTTAAGTCGAATAAGAATATCTGTAGTTATATCAACTATATTAGCTATTTTGATATCTAAATAATATAGGTTTATTTGTACGGGAGAGCACACGTGTCATTCAAAGATACTCAAACGAAAGGACTTTTTCAAAACTTTCGCCAAATCATTTTCGTTTCAGTTTGATTTATTCGCACTTGTCAAAATCAACACTATCCAAACCTTATGGCTGTGTAAAGTGAAAGTAACCGAAACAAAATCAACAATAGGAAAGAAAATGGGGGTGACAACGGCTGTGACAATAATAACAACAAAAACTAAATTCACTTCCTGTATTAAATTTACTCTTCCAGTTCCTATTCGCATTTTTCACTTCCTACCATAGATTTGGTCATCACCATTCCCCTTAAATAGTTGATAATAGGACAACTACACAGAATAAAAGAGGGTAGAAGAACAAAAAAAAAACTTCAAAAAATCTATATATACACTTATGAGTTTTATTTAGGCAAAAAGGATATACGACAAAATAAATACTGTAACATTCGGAATAGCCGAGATTCAGCAGATCATTAAGAGTAATGTGGTTTTTTATATGGTCCTTATGACACTTGGTCAGACTTGGAAAACTAGAGCATACTCTGCACCCCAAAAAAAAACAAAAAACAATACAACTAAAGTTATTTCAGCCTATGTAACTCTATAATAGGCTGTTATCATAGACAAAGCACTTTTCATCAAAAATAAGCAAAAAAAATATTATAATAATAATGATAATATAGCTTGAGGAAAAAAAACGAGACTGAAAAACTTTGAATAATGATGAAAAACTGTCAATATTTTCTGTAACAGTAGTAACCGTTTACTAAATGACACATGTCTATATACAAATAGAAACATATATGGTATATTCTATAATAAAATAATATAAATCTTAGGGATGAATGCTAAGATTTTTTTTTTCACCCCAAAATAAAACTAGGTCACTTTGTTTGCTAATATACTTTTTATTAAATATGCAAGCATACTGATTTTATATTAGCATATTTTTATAGAAAAATTAATTAATTAAAAATATTATAATAGAGCCGTAAAATTAAATAAAAATCATTTCGCCAATACATCCTTGATTATAAGTTAGGAAGTTTTTAAAGAATCGAAGGACATATGACGGTTCCTATAAGTCGTTGATAGGTGTTTCTAGGCAAAACCGTGGAGAATAAATAGCTTTTAATCAAAGGGATTAGTATGATTGTAAAGATAAAAATGAAATTTTTTTTTAATGAGATACAGAGTCATATCAAGGACATAAAGGACGTTAAGATGTTATACGAATAATACTAAATTTTTACATAGTATTTTTAACGGAAGATATTGGATTCAATGATAAGTGGAAAGCTTAGTAGAGCCAGGCAGTTTAAGTCCGTAAGTCCATATTGGTTGCGTACGAGCATTTTATAATTTCCTGTATAGTTAATTCAGTATATTGGTTTAGAAGTCGAAATAGTTCTAGTAGAAATACGGGACACAGTTACTTCCAGAATAAAAAAATGAAATTCCAGAAGTCACGATGAATAACATAATTGTGAACATAAAAGGGAACTTAGCGCAATCTCAGAATTCTGGATCATAAGTCTAAATTATGAAAATTAAAGTGAATATCGACAAATTTTCTAACAAGCTTTCATAAAAGCAACTGGATTTGGTGGGGAATTTAAAGGCTTAGTTGAGCCCAAGTGTTTTGGTCCATAAGTCCATATTGGTTGAAGTAGGATTTGTACAAATGTTCTTTATGGTTTGTTTTCTATTTGAGTCTTAAGTGTGGATTCTACATCAAGAATTTATCTAAGTACGTTCCTAAACAGCGATCTTTAGTATGTTGTGCTATTTCACTATGTTTTTTTTTTAAGTTTAGATTAATGAGGTACAAGGGGAAATCTTCAAAAGGTACTCGCCTGGAAGATCTTCTACCTGCCAGACGAGTTATGCGGGATTTTTACTTCGCTAAAACCTAACCTGCACCTCTACCCTTGCTCCCGGAACAATGGTTCCCCGGCAGCAATCTTTGTAAATACTACTTCGCCGGGGCGTTCTTATTTGATGCTACTGCTGTCCCGATATTATGGCGCCTCGCGGCCTATTCTTCGTACGTGGTCCGAAGATCCCTGATTAAAGATTCCGCTTACTCTGCAACTCTGTTCCAAGCCGATTGGCTCTTCAGCATGCACTCCACTATGTTTTCTGGACTGATTGAACGGTCCAGATTTTTCTCCAGATCTGCCCGTGTCCCCTCCTAGAAGGGGCATTGGAAGAACACGTGTTCTGCATCTTCGATCACATCACGGCAATAATGACAGTTTGGGTGGTCAGCCCGAAAGCATCTATTCCCAGTCAAGAGTTGGGTGATGTAATACTTGACTTCCCCGTGCACGCGAGTGACCCATTTGGTGACATCTGGGATCAGCCAATGAGTCCACCAACCCTTCGTCGAGCTGTCCCATCTCTCTTGCCAGAGGCGAAGACTCTCGGGTCTCTCCTCTTCACAGAGGATCTTTCGCCGCTTTTACTTCTTCCTACGATATTGGCGTTCACGCTCTCCTGCAAGGATGTCGATGGGTGGGCATGATGCCACGACGTTCGGTATGCTGACGCTTCGCTGAGAGCCGCTGGACTGATGACATTGTCTTGCGGTATGTTGTTAACTCTAGCGATTTCGCCCACACTGGTGCTCCGTATAGGAGGACGGAGGTAACTACAGTTGCCAGTAGTCGCCTTCGGATTTGCCTGGGGCCTCTAATTTTTAGAATTATCCGCGAAAGCACGCCCTGTACTGCTGATGCCTTTCTGCTGACGCTGGAGATGTGCTCCTTGTAGTTGAGTCTGGCATCCAAGAACACTCCTTGATACCGGATGTAGGGTAGCCACTGGATGTCGTTGTCACCTACTCTTATGGTGATGGTCTCCATTTTCTTCCGGCTTCTCACAAGGAGTGCCTCGGTCGTATTTTTTTTTTTTTTAAATAGCTATTTCACTATATGTGTAAGCCGGTATGTTGCTAAGAGTGAGAGTAACTCACCAGATGTGGTCTGAATGAGGGAATAGAATGGAAGTAATGTTTCAGAAACGAAAACTGTGTGTTTGTTGCTGAAGGGTTTTTTGGCCCCCAATATTCGTTTAGAGGCGGTCGCGATCCGATAAGTGCAGGAAATACGTTATCTTGGAGTAAAGGTTGGCGAGAGGCTGAATTTTTGGCCTTACTTGCGAGATCTAACGGGGCGCGTGGCTGGTTTGGTTGTCATGCTGGTGCAAAGAATGGGTACTACGATCCAGAGCGGTGAAAGTGCTGTACAAGGGTGTGTTTGTTCCGTCTGCAATGTATGCATCGTGTGTATGAACTGACATTATGCACCAATGGTTTTGTATGTATGTTTGAATGTATGTTGAACCGTGTCAACCGATGTGATGCAGGTTCCATGGGACCTGGACATGCTGCGTGGAAGTATTCAATACCGTCTACGGCGGGGCATCTTGCTTTCTGGTTGCCCGGTTACGAATGAAGAGTTTCAGGTCCACTGGCCAAGTCCACGCCAGCGGAGTGTACTGATCCTGAATAGAATGTACGAAATTTGGCAATGTCGATGGGATGAGAGTGTGAATGGCAGATGGACGCACATGTTTATTTCGCATGTGTGCTTTGTATTTGCGTACGGATTTGAATTTGGTCTGTACCTTGGGTATATACTCACGGGACATGGCAGTATGAATGGTTTCCTGTACGGGAGTGGTATGGCTGCAGAGGCTTCTCATTGAGTATGGTCTGTACGGGGATTTGCGTGACTTAGGTGCATGTGAAATCGATGTGAATGATGAGGGTGTAGATGTGAATGGTGTGTTACGTGAATGGTACGTGAATGAGTGTAAATGACACACAATATGGCTACAACCGGGTGAAAGACTAAGGTCGATTCCGGTTGTACTTTCAGATCTTAGCCAACCCGTGTACCTGAGCTGGCCTAGGGATTTACAAGATTACTTATCGTAGCTCAATGAGCGGAGTACAAACCGAATTACTCTTAAAACAAAAATTGGTACCACGGGAATCGGCGTGCCCCATGGTGTTAAAACACACTGTGGTGCGACAATGGTGCGGCACCTTAGGCAGCAACGTGGTAGCTGTAGTTAATATATATATCGCTGGTACGGTCTCTGGATCGCTAGTTAGAGATACTGGTAATTATCTCAGGCGCCTCGCCACTAACAGTTGGAGTAATCAGCTTGTAACTGGTTACTGACTGTAAACTGCCAGGAATGGTAATGCGTTGATTGAGAGTAACTTAATCCCTATGGTCATAGGCGACTCGTAGTTTTATGTTTAACACAAATAAGTCACGTTAAATAATATAATATAAGTTGTAGTAAAAAGTAATCCATTATTTTGCCAATAGATGGCTTTAGGAGTCTGTATCTCCCGTTTTAAAAGTGCGATCGGGTTGCACTAGATGGCGTCAGAAATCTTTGTACTAAAAAAGCTTCTCATACAGTTTTTTGATTACTTGACTCAGAATTTTTTTAGCACGCGTCAAAGATGGACACCAACAAAGAGAAAATACGCCATATTTTACAGTTTTTCTTCGATAAAGGCGAAAACGCAAGCCAGGCAGCTGAAAATGTAAATAGTGTTTATGGTCCTAATACTGTAACAGTCAATTACGCGCAATTTTGGTTTCGTCGATTCCGTTCCGGTAATTTTGATGTCAAAGATGCACCACGCTCTGGAAGGCCAATTGTCGAAAATGTCGATAAAATAATGGAAATCGTCGAGTCCGACCGTCACGTAAGCACTGTTTCGATTGTCCAGGAGTTAAACATTGCACAAAACACCGTTTGGCACCACTTAAATAAGGCTGGATACAAAAAGAAGCTCGATGTATGGGTACCACACGAGTTATCGCAAAAAAACCTCATGGATCGAATTTCCATCTGCGAATCGCAACAATATCGATCCATTTCTGAAGCGGATGGTTACTGGTGATGAAAAGTGGGTCACTTACGACAACGTCAAGCGACAACGGGCGTGGTCAAATCGCGGTCACCCGGCGCAAACGGTGGTCAAGCCAGGATTGACAGCCGGGAAGGTTTTGCTGTGTGTTTGGTGGGACTGGCAGGGAATCATCTACGGCCGAACTCTTAATTCGGACCTATACTGTCAACAATTGGACTGTCTGAAAGAAGCGATCGCCCAGAAGCGGCCAGCTTTGGCCAATAGGAGAGGAATTGTGTTCTATCAGGACAACGCCAGGCCGCATACATCGATAGTGACTCGCCAGAAGTTCCGGGACCTTGGTTGGGATGTTATTATGCATCCACCTTATACAATAGTCCGGACCTGGCACCAAGTGATTACCACCTCTTCCTGTCCATGACGAATGATTTTGCAGGTGAAAAATTCGCCTCAAGAGAAGATTGTGAAAATCGACTGTCCCAGTTTTTTGCCAATAGGGACGAGGGTTTCTATGAGAGAGGCATTATAAAATTACTACCAAAATGGCAACAAGTTATCGAACAAAACGGTGCATATTTGACCTAAATCGTATCATTCTATCTATGCTAAATAAAACCTTCAATTTAATGCAAAAATAATGGTTTTTTTTTTACTACACCTTATATTACTGTGCTATTTCACTGTCATTAAGATAAATGGAAGGTCATGTTTTATGGTGGAGAGTATGTGTCACGTGGACCCCATTTACGTTCGTTTCGTCTTATTCTCCAATTATTTAACCACATCTGGGGAATTTGAATTTGGGTTATATATATTTGATATTTTTTCAAGACACAATTAGAATATCCGATGTTTAAATATTGTAAAGCATAGGGCAATAGAAGCTGCCTTGTGGAATACCGGCGAATATCGACAAGATGTTCGAGAATTTGGTAGCTTCATTAACTTGAAAATACCAGTTCGTAATAAACAATATTTTTAAATTAACAAAAAAATTACCTCCCCTTGACTTTGGTTTTTTTTTTACCTGAAAAATATTATTTCTAAAGGCACTTTATTCCACGATAGCTCTCACTTCGTCTTACGTTAAATATTTTGTTTCCAAAGTTTTCTTATTAATTTTTTTTTCTTGCCTACAACAAGTATATTTTTATTGAATTATTTAAATTCCAATTAATATAAGAAAAATATTGATATGAATGACAAAAATGAGATTTTTTACAACTGTACCAAAAAGATTGTCTTGCTTATAACAAAAAAAAATTTAGAGAAACCGGATGGTAGGTCAGCAGCTCAAACACGTTAATTTAAGAAAACAAATTTTTGCATAAGAAAACACATTTTAAAAATTTTAAAAATTCTTTTTAAATTACCATAAATTTTTAAACTGTAATATTTTGTATATTATTTAACAATTCCAATTATTTATTTAATAGATATTAATGTATGCGAAATTCGTTCGTTTCAAATTGTATTATAGTTTGAATATTGGTTATCCTTGATGAGGCAATAATACATTTTTATTGAAATTGTTTTGGTTTCTTTTTGAAAAACTTTCACTTATACATCAATACCAAATAGGAAAATAAATTTCTGTAGTAAATATTCTACCACGAAAACAGTCAGGACATTATGGATAAAATGGACGATCTCTACTAATTTCGTATTCTATTAGCATAATATCAATAATTATTCGTTTTGCAACTAAAAATCACTGATGAACAATTTCCAATTCAAATAAAAGTCCTTTCAATTTATTGAAAATGTTTACCAATAATGTAATTACCATCAGCAGATTAATTAAAAATTGAAAAATAACAACAAATTTCAAATATAGTTCAATTGGTATTGAGCAAATTTCCTACATTCATTCGTCCGTTGCCTACTATCAGAATAATTTGATCTAAGAAAAATTTTTATTCTCCTATTTTGACTGGGTTTAGTGGCTTTTTTTGTGTGGAAAATTTTGCTTTTGTTTAGTTGATGATGGTGGACTTCATTCCCTTTAACTATTTGTACGTGTAGACATTATATTTATCGTAATAATATTTTTGGGGTAACTAAAAGGAAATTAATTCTAATCAATAATTATGTAAAATTAATTGAAATTCAGTGAAATGGAAATCGAAATGGAAATGTGGGAACGATTTGGCAATAGAAAATCGAAGCTATCGAAAATTTCAATTGGAAGAGAGGAGAAGAATTCGAAAAATCTGAATCTCATCTGGCACAATGGAAACTTTTTCCCAATTGTCTGTGGCACTGATAAGAAGAGAATAGCTTATAGGCCCCACGTCACTGATAATTGCCTAACAAGAAATCGTGGGAGTTATTTTTCAAATAATTGAATTTACAATCATTACGGTCTTTAGTGTAGATTTACTGCATGTACTTTCATATATGAAAATTAAGGCTAAATGTATATTATATAAATTTCTATAATCTCCGTTCTATTTTTTAATATATGGTATATAGTATTTTTTCCATATTATATAGTAACGTATACGGGTATGTGTTCACATACATACATACATATATGTTTGTACATATATCAGGATTTAATTTCTGGCAAAATTTACGTAAATACGTAGAATATTCTAGAAGCAAGTTAGCTTCTTTTCTTCAAGTGATTAGCATAATCGGATTGTGTTTTTAGCTTATCTACTCCCTAGCAATTCATAACTCATACTATAATAAGTCGTTCGTATCGTATTTATATTTATTTACACACTTGTTTGTACAGAATTAATTTGTTTCCCTTCCCTTCCTTAGCTTTTGAATACTCTTAAATTGCTATCATTTTCATGCAATTCTTTTCCCAAAATATGTATCGTACCGCATAGAAACTTAAATCCATTCCGCTTCTGTTGTTTTCTAACATAAATGATAGGATAACATGATTGGGGGTGTTTGTTGTTATATAATTTGTTTAAGTATTTTGAAAATTTCAACTATGCAACTATTGCAAATCTAAAATCCTTTAAACGTTCTTATATATTTTTGTGTATATGGTATGTACATTTATATGCAAGAAAGTATCAATTCTGGTTGCTGAATGATATTGTAAATAAAAACATTTTATATATAAAATATCAAATAAAATCTATTCGAAATGATACCACAAATCAGCTAATTTTATTTAAATTACTAACAAATCCTGTAATCATTTCAAGAAATCAGCTTTTCTATAAATATTATTGATTTTTATCCAAATTGAATTATGTTGACTAGCGTAATATGAGTGTTTTGATGCACAATTTTAGAAATACTGCATCTGAACGATATTAGATTTGTGATTAAATCTTAAGCTTCACTAAAGTAGATAAGCAATGTTATGCAGGGGAATACCAAAACTCTTATAAATAATTTCATATAAAAATTTATAAACTTTCAAATATATACAAAATAAAATTGTAAATTTTAATTATAAAAAAAAAATCAACGATAATTTATATAAAAACTCAAATTGAATAATTTAGTTTGAATTTTTTTTTTTGGTTTTGTAAAAATAAAAGCTTTTTTTTTAAAAAAACAAAATTTAAAAACTGAAAGTAACTGCTGAAAAAAGCCTTTTAATAACCAATTTCAAAAAGTTTTCCGAAATGGGAATAACTTTAATGTAAAACTACAATATTTCGGTGTCCGGAAAGTAATTTCGTTATTTCCCAACACAAGATTTAATTGTATTTTTTCACAACCAACTTCACACTTAAACCGCATAATCATATGTAATCTGATAGCTGACATAGAAAGACTTGCTTGTGAAAAACTTAATTAGTTTTTGCTTGATACCCTTTTAAATATGGAAAGTGAAAAACAGCATTTTTGGTAGATTTTACTTTTTTACTATAGAAAAGATAAAAATACTATTCAAGTAAAAAAAAAATTATCCGATGTGTTTGGAGAAGATGTGTTAAGTGAGCGTCAGTGCCAAAACGGGTTTGCAAAATTTCGATCCGGCAATTTTGATTTCGAGTATGCACCACGTTCTGGAAGGCAATTTGAAGCTTATGAAGACACAATAAAGATATTAATTGATGCAAAACAGCGAATAACAACTCGTTACATCGCTGAGAAATTAAATTTATCAAATTCGACCGCTTCTCAAACGTCAAGAATATGATCCATTTTTCAAGCGTATCATCACTGGCGACGCAAAATGGGTTGTCTACAACAATGTTAAGTACAAAAGATCCTGAAGTAGAAAAGATAAACCGGACCAAAGCATTTCGAAAGGCATACACGTAGTTTATTTTTCGCATATACGTAGTTTGATGCAGTGCAATGCTTTCATCCATTTCTGGTTATTATCTTTGACCAATACGGATGTTCATCTACTATTGATTTACCTTCCAAAAGGTGGTGTTGATATTTTCGTGTTTCTATTTGCTGATCGTTTTTTCAAGTATTTTTTCTGCACTTTTTTTTGTTAAGTAAAGGACAACAGAATAAGGAAATTAGTCATTACCGTGCTAGACTACTATCTATGCTATCAAATTCTCTGTACCCCAAATTGGACAATTCCATTTATTTATGGTACATATCCATTTAAATGTTATAAATACCAAACAGTACATATAAATTGTAGAGACTTCTACAAAAAGGAATATATGATAAGGTATATTTTCCCGGCGGTGGATACGTCAATAAGTTAAAATTCATATAAAATGATTTAAATCCCACTAATAACTATATGCAAATTATTGTATCCGGGAAAAGAAACTGTCCACTATGGATTTTTGTTTGAAGTCGTCGTTGGTTCGTATTTCTTTGAGTGCTGATAGTCAAATCTTTTAAGAAAACGATGCTACAAACTATACAATAGAACAATAATTTTCTTTTGAGAGCTGGATTATCTATTTCACGGTGCTACAATCCACACAAAACAAACATTTTTGACTTTAGTGTGCGAAAATGTCGAGATTTGGTGATATCAATTGACTTTCCAAGATCATGCGATTTGACGCTGTTGAACATTTTTTTTTTCTTGTGACGCTACATAAAATATCTTATGTACGGTGATAATTTTTGAGCTTTTGAGCATTTAAAAATCAAAAATTAGTTATATAATAGACAATTTTTTGCCTGAAATGTACGACAGAGTTATTTAAAATTACCTCAAAAGGATCAAATCCTGTAGGCAGTATCGTGGCGGGTTTGTATTTTTACCTTGCATATTATAAAGGTCCAAATCTTGCACCTAGCTAATATACAAGGTAATTTAAATATGTTTTATTCAACTTTAACTCCCGCAGCACAAATTGGCTAATCTTTTATAATAAACGTGATACCCTAATTGAGTTCAGAGATCTAAGAAAAAACGTACATTTATATCTAAAAATATTAAAATCAATTAGTAAAAAATTGCTACTTCATAAATGAATTTTGTTTAAAAAATATCACAATTTTTGGTATTTGATATTGCCTTCTCTTATAAAATATTTCTTTTCGATTAATTTTGTCAAGGTTTCATTTTCCTAAAAATAAATATTGTCAAGGCGATTTTGAAGAAAAATAACTCGTTAATAGATATTCATCTAATAGCATAATTTTATTTTTAAATTTATTCACATATATTTTCATTTGAAATTACTTATCAAATAATCACAAAAATCGTTTTTGCCAACTTACAACCCCGCCAAATTTTCTCCTTCAATCGTCCTCTATAAAAGTACTATATTTTTAAGTGCAATATTCTAATTGTATTGTCTCATCAAATTGAAATTTGATTTTCTACAATAACAAAAAATACAATAAAAAAAAAACCCACCTTAATAAATAAATTAACTTCAATAAAATATCTAATGAAAAGGCAAAATTTCATTTACCATTACCAATACTAGAATAATAATGAAGAATCAATTTTGCAAGTGTCCGTCGGTAAGATAAGGGAAGATTGGGGAAATTAGTAAACAAGTAAAATTCATTATAACAGCAATTTAATACAAGTAATAAGAAATATCTTTAATAGCAATAGATAATAGGTTTTATTAATTATATAATGAAATGTTTGCTGTTTTATTTTGCGAATCATTTTTAATTCATTAATAATAAACTAATAGTTAGTCATTAATCAAATGGCGAAAACAAAAACGTTACAAAACCTCCAAAAGATAAATTGTTACACAGTGCCAAGTATGAAAAAAAAAAGACAGAAGAAGAAGAAGAAGAAGAAGAAGAAAAAATTACAAGACGATAGGAAAAATATTTTTTTTTTGTATTGTACTTTTTTTTCTACCCTTAATATTTGTCTATGTGTGTATTTTTATATCAAACTCTCATCCTAATAGACGTGTTATTGTAAGAACATTAAAAAGATAAATTGCTATTAACTATAGTAGCGAACCATTGTTGTAAACACTATAATTTCTATTATAATAAAAACTAAAATAATAATAATAATGAAAATAATAATAATATTAATAATATTATTTTTGTTTCGTAACAGGACTATATGAAAATATTAGAAAAGAAAAAATATACAAAATATTGTATATAAACTCCTCAACGTACTTACTTGTACAGATAACATACAATAGATATAGAGTCACTTAAACATATTTGTTTGTAGTTGTAAATTTGGTAAAATCTAATGAAATGTAATTATATGAAATGAATTTTGTTAAAATTAAAATTAAAAATAAATATAATTAAACAAGAGCCCCAGCAGAAAGTTTGTTCTTCTCTCGTCTAATTATGTACATTCAACTTGGAAACAATATTTCATAGGCAGTTACTTACTCTACGCTGGTTCTACTCTGTAATATTTGTTGGGTTGTTTCGCGTTGCGTTACATTAACTTAGTCAAAGTTAATATTTGTTGATTTTCATTTATTATCCAACCCCTGCCTCATAGCTGTTCTTTTGCCATTTTCACCATTCAACTCTCGATTTCATCTAGTCCATTTTATATCAACAAAAATTAGTCGAAGTAATAACTCATATAACTTTATGGAATTAAGTACAATATTTTGATTTTAGGTTCGGCTCAGTCCTTGTAGACTCTTCCATAATATAAAATGCCTTCCTTCCTAATTTATAACCTTAAATTTATGAGCATAATTTGAATACATTTTGACATGCAACAAATTTTGATTACTAAATATTTATTTTCAATATCAAAATGTCACGGAAAATTCAAGTGATTTTCATATCTTACATTTCTTTTCGTATTCGTTTCATTACATTTTCCGTTCACCTAACCCCTCTACCTCGCCTTTTTTTTAATCATTTTCAATTTTGTTTTTACCCTTTTTGACCTTATAGGTATATAAATCAAAAATAGACTTTTAATCACTATCAAATTTAGGAAGGACAACAACACATACAATATAATCAGTTCAGTTAATGTAATTTTTTTTTATTGACCTTATCAAATAATATACTATAATTTATTATATATTTAGTAGTGTAGCAAAAATATATCATCTAATAATGCTAAGTAAAATTGTCCATCGAAATTAAGGTGAAAAATATAATAACACATTTTTTCTGCAATTTCGAATATCCTGTAGTATATTTTATGGGATTTATCACGCTTTTATGTATTTGAAACATTTTAAGGGGTTGTTGAGTATGCTACAAAAGAAAAAAAATATAATGATTGGCTTATTGTTATGGGTAAAATTTTAATACCTGTACGATTTTTGTCAGTATAAAAATTATCTTTTTTTTATATATAATAGAAAATTAGAATAGTAAAATAATTTTCATTTTACATTATTTATAAGCTTTCAACATCTCCAAATTTAGGTGAAACTTACTGCAATTAAAAACACATACCATAATTATGCTTTCTATACACGTAATATTCATATTTAATTAATGGCAAATTTTTAATTAAGTAAAAATTACTTTTTTTTAATATGATTTTTTAAATATATTTTGATAAGTAAAACTAATTAATTCTCTTTAATATGCTGACGTAAAAAATGGTTTTATATATAAAATTTATATTCGACTCTGTCCGCGATGAACGAAATTTCCTTCAGAGGGTCAAAGCCCGGATTTGTGGAAGGACAAAAATTAGCTTTTGCACCAAAAACAACACGCTAATAATGCCGCAGCCATCGCATTCCCCAGATCTGGCCCTCTGTGACTTTTTCTTATTCCCGAAACAGATTCTTTGATCCATTTTTTGGAATGGGCAAAAATCGAAGGCGGGCCAAAACACGTGCAAAAAAAGCAGCTGTCAAAAATTAACTGAAAATTCAAAATAGCCGAACTAGTCGGGATAAGTGAGCGACATGAATACCAATATAACGCCACAAAAAAATCGAAAATCGAATATTAGCGGAAAGTCAAAATTCGCGATAATTTTTGAACAGAACTTGTATAATTACGCGATCCTATGGAGGGAAAAGCAGTGGCAGACGAACATTTCTCTGAAAGGACTTCAACAGCAAAATCTTATGAAAAATGAAGACCAAGTTAATGCTCATATAAGGTCAGACCTTTGATTAACAATAAAGTTCATTGAAAAGCGCAGAAAAAAGAGGTTCTAAAATTTTCAAGAAGCTCTATGGTTAGTCCTTGAAAAATTCAGAAATTAGTCCTAATCTCCGAAAAAATTATTCCTGTTTGCCCCTCATAGTAGTTTAACTAAAGCTTTGCCATACAATAATTTTAACTACTTATAAATATATTTGATTGAACTATATATGATTAGCAACTATTTCCTTGCAAGCATATTATATAAGAAATAAATGAAAGTCGCAATTCTTTAGTTTTGAGAAAAGTTTTCTATTTGAGGACATGCAAAAAATACAAACTCTAAACAAGAGAAAACATGGCTGAAGGCCATTTTGGTGATAAGGATGTTCAACCCATTGGCATTTATGCGGCTAGGAACGGATACTGTCCATTTTCGCCACATCATCGAAGAACTACTTGAAGGTTTTTTTATTTCGGATCAAATAAGACTTTAGAAAATGATGTTTTTTTTTCAATTTCCAGTGAAAACCTTGAAAATGTAAAGAAAAGTATTGACTTTTTTTTTCTATAAAATTTTACTTAATGAACAGAAATACTTCTGTTTACGATTGAAAGGAATCCACATTTTTATTTTATGAATCAAAGCTTTCCCAATTTTTGTTATTGCCAGTAAATTTTATAAAAGATATTTTTTAAAGAAAAAAAAAAAATAAACATCAAGAAAAAAAATTATAAGAAAAAAATTGTTAGAAAAGGAAAATTTCGAAGAAAAAAAATTGAAGAAAAAGCTTGTATTCATTTCAATATCGTCAAATATTTAATAGGCTAGGAAACCTTTTTCGATTTGGGGTTATACTGATTTTCTCCCCAAAATTTCCGCATACTTTTTTCATTTTCGGTTTTCCTTTTCGATACAAATCAAATATTCTTTTAAAATTTTTAAGACAGTTCTGCCCGGTTTCGTATTCTTTTTCATTTCATTTATGTACATACTTTACGGAGTAAAGGAACATTCTTTGCGGCCTTTACATACTTAGATAAACACAAGGTGAGATATATACTAAAATGACTATATCTAAATATATCATAAGAATATAAAAATATATAAAAGTATGACTACTTTTATATCATTTTTTAAGCAACAGTCTATATAAAAGATTTCCTTTATCAGCTATACTATATATAATACCAACGAAGAGGTAAAATCTTTTCTGTTTGAATTTTAACCTTTGATAAAAGTCTTATCTCCAAATGGATTTTACGCAGTATTCTCATCGTAATCTGAGCTGGGAATATTGGAACGATCGATTCGTATAATAAAAGTAAAAATAATTCCAATATCCAAGAAAGATTACGATAATTAAGGCACGAATAAAATTAAAAATGAATCGATAATGGATAAAATGTGGAAAAGAAAATTGAAGCGCTAAAAGGTGGAAAAAGGAAATTAGTTTTATCCGCAAAAAAAAGAGGGAATACACTACTCGTATCCAAAAAATTGGATTGAGAACTGTGGACGTGTCTCTGTCCTCAAGGGGTGAATAATATCGTAACGAGAATTCCATGAATAATACATATCCAACAAGTAAATTGTTTCCTCTCTAATTTTCGTAAATAAATAAGCCATAGAAAAATTTGAAATAAATAAAAACTAAAATGGCATAACGAAAGAAAATATGTCAAAATCTGCCCAACCATTTGGATAAATTGCGTTTTGCGGATAGAATACAGAAGAATACTGCGATAAATTAAATGGTAACAAATAAACAATTCGAAAATACCAAAAAAACACTATAAAATTTCAAATCGGGCTAAGAAGGAAAATCTAAAACTTTATATAGCCTCGCATCAACTAGGTACTAGAACCATAACCAGAACCCCATTCAATTTTATCAATTCATTATTCAATAAAAAATAATCAAGAAAATTTATGAGGCGACTGAACAATAATCCTTTTCACCAACCACAATTGGTAAGCCCCTTTTACACTTTATCAAGTCTTATATTTATTTGAATAAGGAATTTTCTAAAATTTAAGGGGCGAAAAAAATTATTTAATATCAAGTTTTTGTTTAATGTTTCATTTGGATTTTATTTTATTTGTTTGTTGTTCTTTTTTGGTGAGGAGGGGCGGGGGTGTTTTGCTTGTATAAGAAATGTATTTAAAAAAAAAATTCTATCTTTTAATATTAGAATAAATAAAACCTGAAGTTTGTGTTCATTGAATTTTTTCTTCTTATTCAAATAAATAACGACACATTTCAATATAGCGAAGGCATAAATTTATATTTATAACCTTTTAAGATAAATAGCCCACAATCTCTGCATAATATATTTTATATTCTTTGGCAAATTAATAAAGCTTTTTTAATGCCAATAAACATGATATTATTATTGGTAAAGGACTCTGCGACTAGTCCATTGGCATTCTTAAATTCGTATACAACTAGTAGAATAGTCAGGCTATCCCTTATTTATCCCGAAATAGCCTAAGTTATCGAGACGCTTAAGAATTTACAATTTCAGTACTAATGTTACTAAAAGTAACCCACTGAATTGTTGAGTTCGAATTCAGCTGGTACGAGGGTCGTTCAATAAGTCCTTAGAAAATCCGATAAATTGCGCTCGTAGTGTCGGTAAATATTTTTTTGTAAGTAGCATTATCGATAGGAAAGCTGTCAAAATTTCAGCTCGATCAATAGCGTAGATCAATTTCTGTCGTCGATTAAAGTTAACGACATTTATTTGTGCATAACAATGAAAAAAAGCGAGTTTAGGGCTGTCATCAAACATCTCCATTTGAAAGGCTTAAGCCCGAAAGAAATCAAAGCCGAGTTGGATGCAGTTCATGACACATCTGCACCTGTGTTTGCGACAGTTTACAATTGGGTGAATGAATTTAAACGTGGCCGTTCATCCACAAAAGATGAACATCGTTCAGGACGCCCAGTTGAGGTGTCTACTCCTGAAATCATCGACAAAATCCATTGTCTGTGAAAAAAATTTCGGCAAGATGGGTGCCGCGTTTGCTCTCAGAGGAGAATAAGCGCAATCGTGTAGTGGACTCTGAGGCTATGTTGGCACTCTTTCATCGCAATCCTGCCGAATTCCTTAGTCGATATGTCACTGTGGACGAAACCTGGATACACTACTACACTCCAGAAACGAAGAGACAGTCATCACAGTGGATTTTCAAGGGTGAACGGGCTCCGAAGAAGGCTAAAACTGTGCCATCGGCCGGCAAGGTGATGGCCACGGTCTTTTGGGATTCGCAGGGCATAATTTTAATCGACAAGTTGGACAAAGGAAAAACAATAACAGGAGCGTATTACGCGTCGTTATTGCAACAGTTGAGCGAGGAAATCAAAGAGAAACGCCCCCATCTGAAGAAGAAAAAAATCCTCTTGCATCAGGACAATGCGCGTGTGCACACCTGCGCTGTTTCCATGGCCAAAATTGTGGAATTGAGAATGGAATTGTTGCAGCATCCCGCTTATTCACCATATTTGACCCCGAGTGACTATTTTCTTTTCCCCAATCTGAAGAAATGGCCCGGCGGACGACGGTTCACTTCCAACGAGGACGTCATTGCTCAAACGGATGAGTATTTTGCAGAACTTCCGAAATCCTATTTTTTGGACGGGATAAAAATTTTGGAAAAACGGTTGGAAAAGTGTATAGAGCTAAAAGGAGATTATGTTGAAAAATAAAATTTTTTTTTTTTAAAACAGTTTTTTTCCATCTTTTTCTAAGGACTTATTGAACGACCCTCGTAGTATTGTCAGAGTATATTAAAAAACAGCCTGAATTATCGTGACGATTAAGAATTTCCTTTTTAGTTTATAGAAAAATAGGAACACTTCGATTGTAAGAAAAACTGAAACGCTTTGAAATGCTCAGGAAAAAAACGCAAATTTTTGAGATTTCTTTTAGAACAAAACATAAAAAATTTAAATTTTTAAATGGCTAGTAAGCACTGGTTTTTTTTAATATAAAAAATAATTATGAAATTTGCTTAAGTTGCTTAGAAGTAATTTAATTCTACTCTTTTCTGCCTAATTCCTTTTAATTTATTTTTATTTTTTTAGATATTTACAACTACAACATAGTAATAAGCAAATTTGAGTAATAGTATTAATTAACTTGATAGGTTGTGGGGAGTAAACACCCAATGAAGTTCATCCTGCTAGCGTGTGTTTCTCAGTATTTTAGTAAATCACGCGGACCAGTGACGCTTAAGTCTTCGATGGGTATTTCTAGGGAAGGAAATGGAGGACAGTTCTTCAACAAGAGGATTATTATGATTGAGGACACGGGAACGGAACTTTTTATAGCGAGATACTGCCACATCAAAAACAAATGGGACTTTAAGATCACGATGAATAACAGTATTGCGAACATAAAAGGGGGCATCAACAATTGTACGGAGTATTTTTGATTGAAGGGATTGGATTGGACGGAAATTAGAAGGCATAATAAATCCCCAGAGTTCTAGTCCGTATGTCCATATGGGATTCAGTAAGTATTGTATAACAGTACTTTGCTGTCTATAGTAAGTTTGGAACGTCGAAGTAGTTTTAGGTATCGTCTTTTAAGTTATTGTCTTTTAAGTCTTGTATGTGGGTTCCATGTCAGGCGTTTGTCTAAGTTCAGTCCTAGGTACCGAGCTTCGGTGTGTTGTGGTATGGCACTGCCATTCTGGTATATGGGAGGGCACGGCTCGCGACGGAGAGTGAAAGTTACCTGGATAGATTTACGTTCATTGACTTTTATTCTCCACCTAGTAAATCAGTTCTGGAGGGTTTGGATTTGGATTTGGAGCGTTTCGGAAACATGTTGGGGATTTTCGCTAGATGTATGGCAGACCTATGTATAGTAGCAAAGAAGGCATTAAGGCAGATTGGGTTATCGGATTTGTAAATGTTGTAGAGGATGGGTTCATGTATGAGGAACCCCAGCCAATATCGGAGAGATATTGGAGAGGAACCCCAGCCAATATCGGAGAGATATTGGAGAGTTCGTTGGATTCATTTACTTGGAAGTGTCGGTTGGAAAGGAATGATCTTAGGATTAGGAAATAGGTGGAAGGAGGGAACCTCTTTAGTTTCCAGAGTAGACCCGGGTGCCAAACTCTATTAAAAGCTTGACTTATATCAAGAAACACACCGGGACAGTACTCTTTTCTTTCTAAAGAGAATGCAATGAAATCGACAACTTGATGACACTGCTGAGTAGTAGAGTGTTCGGCGCGGAAACCAAACTGGTGATTAGGAATTAAATTTGAAGAATCGAGTAGAGGATGTAAGCGGCGAAGGAGGATTTTTTCTCTCCAATAAGTACTGGGAGGAGACTTATTGGCCTGTAGGAAGTGTGGCGGTTTATTGGTTTATTGGGCTTCGGGATCATTTTAATGATGGCAAATTTCCAAAGGATTGGGAAATGTGTTATTCTAAGGATGGAGTTATATATTGTGGCAAGGAAAACTATTGCTCTTTTAGGGCGTGATTGCCTTAGGTGGAAGACTCATGTGTCCTTACTATATTAATGGATAGTTCCGTCTCGATTGTAGTGCAATGAGTCTTGTCTAATATATCCTCATGTGGAGTGAATATTTGTGCAAAGTGTTCAGCAAAAGCATCTGCTTTATGTTTGTCCGTCAGTTTTTCGTAAAGGGTGCTTTGTTTTTCTTGAAGATAGTATTTTGTCTTGTAGCAGTCCACAAAGTTCTGTTTTTCGTTAGGGTTGAAGTGCAGTTTCTAAAACGTTCTGTATTGTATTTTGTGATTTCGTTATGTAGTTCTTTTTGCAGTTTGTTCAGTTTGTCTAAATGCTCGTCCATATATTGTTTGAATAATTCCAAATTAATTGGTCCATTAATAAGTGTCGCCGCATTGACTTTTGGAGTGGATTGGGAATCGAGCACTTGTAGAACAGGGCTATAATCGAAGTCAAGATCTAGGAGTGAAATAACATTAATATTGGAGAAATTCATGGGACTAGTTATAAAGTAATCAAGAATGTCAGGAAGCTTATATCGGGAAGTGAAAATAATATAAATTTGATTAAAGATATTTTTCTTTTAATATAAAAATTAATTTATACAATTTTTTAATTGAAATTTCTTCAAAATTAAATTAATGTATTTTTTCTAAAAAGGAACTTTTATGAAAGGTAAAGTTTATATTATATAACCAAAAGGAATTTATCGCAATAAGGTTAAAATCAAAAATAATATCGACATTTTTGATGATACATAGTTTCCTTCTCCTAATTTGATGTATTTATTATATAACTGAAGAAATATGTCTTATATAAAACTCTGTTACGATTTACATAAAAATTAACTTCTTATAATAATTATTAAATATTTTCTTTTTATACTAAAATGTTAGCAATTGAATTTCTATAAATCCAGATTTAAAAATATAATATTTTCAATAGTAAAAACAGTATAAGTTAAATAAAATTTTTTAGAAGTATTATTTCTTATACAATAAAATTTTATTTTTTTAAATTTTACAAAAAAAAAAATTACCCAAAACTATTATAAATCCAAAATAAATTTAATGTTTTTTTGATTTTAAATAATTAAAATTTATCTAGTTTAGTTTGTAAGGAAAAAATCGTTTATAAATTTTATTTCTTTTTGTCAATTTTGTTTTTAAATTTAATTTATATTTTCCTTTTTGTGCAGAAAATTCCACTCAATTTTAAAAACTAATTCACAAAAAGGAAAACTAAAAACGAAAAAGAAAAGGAGAAAAAAAAATTCAAAGACAATGTCAAAAGTTTTCTAGATAAATGTGTTGAAAAGAGTTAATTACGCCTCAAATTATCCTTAAGGGAGGAACCACTTAGAAAATTTTCTAGAAATTAAAATTTAAATGAAACGCCCTCACCAGCAAGCCAAGAATCGGTTACAGAAATGGCATCACCAGGACTAGATTTTCCTAACGATTTCCTTCCGGCAACATGGTACGAAGCTCGCGCTCCATTGGTTTTTACAAATAATATCCCCTAAGTGTACGAGCATACCGACGAAAGTATTTGTCTTCATATATATATATATATATATATATATAAAGAGAAAGTAAATTTCTATTATATGTATGTGCATATGAATATCTTTTGTAAGGATATAAAATCAGAAACCGCATGAAATTTTCCATCTAACAAACGATTTTTCAACGTTCCGACAACTGAAGTTAAGCTCCTTTTTTATGCTTTTTTTTTATATTTTCGAATACCATTTTTCTTAATTTTTCACTTTCTTTTCAGAATAAATTTACTATTGGTAAATGTATTTTAAGAAAATTATAAAAAAATCTCCTTACCACTCAAATGGTTTGAGAAAGTATATATAATTTTTTTGTTTGGAGGAGAAAAAAAATGAAAACTCTTATAAAATGTTTAAGAATGAAAATTTCTTTGTCAAAAAAAAATTTATTATAATATGTCCTTCTGGTATGGATTTGAATTTATTCATTTTTTTTTTTATACACAAAATGTTCGTGATATTTTTTAATAATTTTTCTATCATAAAACAAAGTTTATTGAATATATTAGAATTTTTTTTTAGTTAATTGTAGAAAAAAAAACAAATTAAATGAAAAAAAAACAAAAAATTTCCGTTCAAATAAATTGAAAAAAAAAAGTTTTTAAAAAAATATGAAATTTTAGCTTTTAGGTCTTCCCCAATAATTCAACAATTGATAAGAAAAGTTATAACAATATTGAAATGAAAGTTTTTTCTTTTATATAAAATTGTGTATTTACGTAATTTTAAAGATGCTAGAACTAAAATATTTATAATATTTTTCCATTTAAGATAAAAAAGGAATCACAATAAAATCATAAAAAAATATTAAACTTTAAAAAAAAATCGCAATTATTTTATATGAAAATGTATAATTAATATTGAAGATAATGAAACTATTTTTACTATCTAATCAGGATATTTTATTGTATAATAATTTAGTATGGAATAATTGAAAAGTTTATGACTTTTAAAATGATGTCCGTACATTAATTATAGTCAAAGTCATAAACTCAACTGACTATACTGCATAAATACATACATTCATATTGTGTCCAACAATAATATTGTAAATTTCGAAATTTGTTGAATCCCTTCTATATAAATACGTAAATACTTTCCATTTAATATAATTGCAATAGTTAACATAAAACATAATTGCAAATAATTAATATCTACAATTTTCAACAGGTTTGGAAAATTGCATTTAATTGTTAGGAAAGCTGGAAATTATGAAATTTTAGCACATATTCTCACAACAGTTCTATAAGTACACATACTATTATTAATACAATAATGACCGATACTACAATAAAAAATGGTCATTATTGTATTCGTATTCATAAATTAATTTCTACTAAATACTAATACTATCATAGTTTATATTATTCTGCAAATAGTGTTGAAATAGTGTCTGTTATGGATATTTTTTCATCCCCTAAAGAAATTATTTTCTTTTTTCTGACATTTTATAGTTTTTGTCATATGGTATATTGTCCTGTGCTTTTTTCTTCTACTTGCATTTGGTGACAAAGTGTAGTCTGGTCCCATACCTTTTTGACTTAATGAAAAATTAAATGTCATGACATAATTATTATTCATTAATTATAAAGAAACAATTTATGTCATAAATTTATTTTTAATTATAAATCATTATATACGATTGTCTACAATAAAATAAATAAAACTGCAAAAAAAAAAAACAATTATAATAATAATAATATTCTTATTACGAGTAGAATCCCATGTGAGATGACACTTTGGAGGTATTGTTTCTGCGATTTTCTTTCGTCTTGACGGTTTTTGTTTTCTGCGATTGCATTCTTTCACTTCAAATATGAAATTTTTATACAAAGCCATGGGGTTTTGTGAAAATATTTTCCCTACCTTTAAATTTATTTTAACAGTAGGATTTGAAAAAAATAAACTTCTCAAATATCATTGTTTCGAATTTGTTTCATTTTTGAATAATTGTTTTTCATCTAACCAAAAGTAGTCATTATTATTAAAAAGTCATTAGAACATTTATTTTCTCTTAAATAAATTTTGAAAAATATCTTTTTTAATTTATATAGTAATTAATGAATGAAATGGAATATTTGGCCTTTGATTGATAAAAAAAAAACAATTGCAAATTTTAAGTAGTAGCTTAAAATTAATTCACAAAATCATATTAATTATGTGTAAAATTATAATTATTCTTTTAGGTTATTAAATTTGTAACTTCTTTTCATATAAATAATATTGTTTTTCTCCAAATTACTTATGCACTTATAACCTGGTTTTTGTATGGAAAATTTTAAGGAAATGAAAAACCTTAAGAAAATGACACAGAAACTATATTCTTTTATTTTACCACAAAACAATGAATAAAAACCTAATGACATCAGTCTAAAACTTGCACGATTGTTCTCAATTAATTTCTACTTTTGTGGGGTAGTTGAGAAATTTTTGATTGATGTGCGCCTCTAGGAAGGCATATCATAATTACGAATGAATGAATATTAATCTACTATGATTCTTATATTATTTTTATAATTTTTTTTTGTCATTGTCGACATTGATAGAATAAAAAATGACTTTTGTAAAGAAGATATTTTTCTAACAACTTCTACAATATGTGAGAATATTTTCTTCTGTCTCTTATATCATACTTGTACAAGATCCTTGAAAAATTTATTTTGAAAAAAATTTATTAAGAAATTGCTGTCCAAATTTTAAAAAAAATTCAATATGTACTCATGGTTTTTGTTGTTAATTGTTGTTTAACTAATTCTTTTAATCTTATATACGAGGTCGTTCAATAAGTCCTTAGAAAAAAATGAAAAAAAAACTGTTTTTTTAAAAAAAAAATTTTATTTTTCAACATAATCTACTTTTAGCTCTATACACTTTTCCAACCGTTTTTCCAAAATTTTTATCCCGTCCAAAAAATAGGAGTTCGGAAGTTCTGCAAAATACTCATCCGTTTGAGCAATGACGTCCTCGTTGGAAGTGAACCGTCGTCCGCCAAGCCATTTCTTCAAGTTGGGGAAAAGAAAATAGTCACTCGGGGCCAAATCTGGTGAATAAGCGGGATGCTGCAACAATTCCATTCTCAATTTCACAATTTTGGCCATGGAAACAGCGCAGGTGTGCACACGCGCATTGTCCTGATGCAAGAGGATTTTTTTCTTCTTCTGTTGGGGGCGTTTCTCTTTGATTTCCTCGCTCAACCGTTGCAATAACGACGCGTAATACGCTCTTGTTATTGTTTTTCCTTTTTCCAAGTAGTCGATAAAAATGATGCCCTGCGAATCCCAAAAGACCGTGGCCATCACCTTGCCGGCCGATGGCACAGTTATTGCCTTCTTCGGAGCCCGTTCACCCTTGAAAATCCACTGTGATGACTGTCGATAAAAATGATGCGCTGCGAATCCCAAAAGACCGTGGCCATCACCTTGCCGGCCGATGGCACAGTTTTTGCCTTCTTCGGAGCCCGTTCACCCTTGAAAATTCACTGTGATGACTATTTCTTCTTTTCTGGAGTGTAGTAGTGTATCCAGGTTTCGTCCACAGTGACATATCGACGAAGGAATTCGGCAGGATTGCGATGAAAGAGTTCCAACATAGCCTCAGAGGCCACTACACGATTGCGCTTATTCTCCTCTGCGACCAAACGCGGCACCCATCTTGCAGAAATATTTTTCACAGACAATTTTTCATGGAAAATTGAAGCGACTGTACCTTGTGATATGCCCGTGGCCTCAACTAATTCGCGCACATTAATTCGCCGATCGTTCAAAATCAGATCGTGGATTTTGTCGATGATTTCAGGAGTAGACACCTCAACTGGGCGTCCTGAACGATGTTCATTTTTTGTGGATGAACGGCCACGTTTAAATTTATTACCCAATTGTAAACCATCGCAAACACAGGTGCAGATATGCCATGAACCATCGCAAACACAGGTGCAGATATGTCGATAATGCTACTTATAAAAAAAAATCTTTACCGACACTACGAGCGCAATTTCTCGGATTTTCTAAGGACTTATTGAACGACCCTCGTATAAGTTAAAATATGTGGTTCTTTAACAGAAGTCCTTTTTAATAAAAATAATTTAGTAAAAATTTTTGTTTAATTTTCCTCCAATAATTTTTATAAGGAAAATAAAATCCTTTATTATTTTTACATAAATATGAATAAAAAGATAATGGTTAAGGACTATTCATATATGCATTTAATCCTTTTATACAATAAAAATCTGTACAAACTATTCTATTTGATGATAAATTCTATTTTGTCTTTTATTATCTTAAAAATATAAGTTGTTGTTTATATATTGTATTTCTTTAAATAAAATAAAAAGTTCTATTATAGACTATGAATGAAAAATCTGCTATATTGAGGAAATAATTTTTTAAGTTATTTTGAAGGAAAAAACTCACTGTGCAAAAAGAGTATAAGAGGTCAAAATCATTGTAATAAAGGTGTATAAGCTTAAATTCGCTGCTTTTTTGTTAAAAAAAACACATGTTTTTTTTACCTAGAAAGCAAAAAGAACTTTATTCAAAGTACTTGCCCTCGCTAGCTACACTTTTTTCCCATCTCTCGGGCAATTTGTGGATACTACGCCCAAAAAAATTCCTTCTCTTTCGAGGCAAACCACTCATCAAGCCATTTTCGGATGTCTTCGTAAGAACGGAAGTGCTTCTCAGCGAGCGCGTGGCCCATCGACGGAAACAGGTGGTAGTCGGAAGAGGCCAGGTGTGGTGAATAGGCGGAGTGGGATAGCACCTCTCAGTTGAGTGTCTACAAGAAGTTTCGGACCATTTATGACATGTGCGATGGTGCATTGTCGTGGAGGAAACCCAGCTTGTCATGTCTTTGTTGATAATACGTCCTTTTTTCACGCAGAGCACAGTGCAATTGGATCAGGTGTTAGTGGTAGCGGTGGGAATTGAAAGTTTCACCAGGTTTCAACATCTCATAGTAGACGATACCCTGCTGATCCCACCAAACGCACAGCATCGTCTTCCGTCCGAAGCGATTTGGTTTTGTGGAAGATGTTGATGGTTGGCCGGGAGCAACCCACGATTTCTTGCGTTTAGGATTCTCGAAATATATCTGCTTTTCATCGCCTGTCACAGTCTGGCGAGCAAGATTTCGCATATGTTTTGCCGTCGCTCCATCTACCTATCATTCAATTCATGACGCACCCATTTTCGATCTTTTCAATCTTCCCAATGGCACGCAGACACATGGAAATGGCTCCGTGAGTATTTTTTACGATTGGGTATCGTGTTCGTCCAAAAGACCCTGCAATTGATGGTCCTCAACCTTCCTAGGCCGATTTTCACGCTTGTTGTCCCACAAGTCAAAATTGCCGTCTTTGAACCGACGAAACTAATCTCGGCAAGTTGTTTCCGATTAAGCACAGTCACCATAGGCCTCCATTAGCATTTGATGCGATTTGGCAGCCGATTTCTTCAAATTGAAGGAGAAAAGCAGACCTTCCCGCATATGCTTTTTTTCTGGCACAAAACTAGACATGATTACCAAAGGAAAAATGTATGTTGTTGTACAAAATTGCTGACAATATGCACTGATTAATGTTTACAGATGTTAAAATCATAAGTAAAAGTATGGCGTGTCCATGGTAGCTTATTACTCTCACTGACGCCATCTATGACCAAACAGCGGTTTTAAGCTTATACACCTATATAATTTTTTTATTTTCAATGAAGATGCCTGAAAATTTATTACAATTTTAATTTAGTTTAAATAAAATAATTTAAATAATTTTTGATTTTCTATATTTGAAAATTTTATTATTGAATATGATTTGTTATTGGGAATTTTAAGAATTTTAATAATAGAAATATTCCCAAATTATCTATGTATATTATTGTAATTATTTCGAATAATTGATAAATGCCCTTATTGGTAGGTAGTACTTTTCTTTGAAAAGTATTATGGCTTTTGTAGTAATTATTTAGATTAATTAGAAAAATTATTTTTATAACATAAATTACTAAAATCCAAATAGTTAATTTGGTTTTATTAAAATTAATATGACATTTTCTTGATTATATTAAGTATCAGTAATATTAGCATGTGTCGATTTATTGGAATATTAACTAATATACAAATGATAAATAAAGAATGAAGTAATTTTCATAGAGTATATTTTTCCTTTTCTTTTCGGAATACATCTATAATGTATGAACAAACAAAAAAAATGATGTAAGAAAAATCATGATCCTAACTCATTAGTAGGCTCCTAGCTGGAATGCTACTTATATACGTAGATATGGTGTACCTTTAATACCCCCCATTATTCAACATTTTTCCGTAGTACGTAAATTAGGAACAAAAATTTTAAGATGATTGTGTGTATGGTATTTTGGATAGGAGGGTAGATTTGCCATTCATGACGTGCTAATAATCATAGCATAAAAGTAGAAAAATATCATGGCCATTATATAATTGGTGTAATATTTTTACTGTTAATATACTAATAACTCTTGCAAGTAACAAAGGTAAGAAAACCACAGAAAATAGTAACGAAAACAACAACAACAAAAAATATAAAAACAATCAAGCAAAAGGAAAAATTATTCAAACTTAATTTTATTTCAGTATAAATCACTTGATTTTCCGCAATCAGTAATGCTACGAGTATATAATGATTTCTGAAAATATTATTTAATGTCAAACTCTTTGGATAAGAGAAGTAAATCAATGGAATAATAGTTATGTCAAATGGAAAATAAGTGACCAACTATATTTGATTGGAGAAAATAAATAATAAAAAAATTGTACATGAGAAATGGCTAAATTCAAGTAAATACGAAATATGAGTTATGAAATGAGGAAAATTATACGAAAATTTTCTAATGGCCACAAGAAAAAAAAAGAAAAATAAAAACCCTCAAAGGAACAAACTTGCAAATAACTACAATCACAATATGTGCGTGGTTGTGAGTGTAATTCAATATAGAGTTTTATGTAATTATAATTACTTTGAAAACTGCCTAAATTGCAAGAATATTGCTTAATATCAAAATATAAGTTATACTTTTATGACACTATAGAATGAGTGCTAACATATATAGGTGAGTACTTTGAGTTATGTTTGAAAATTTTACCATTCTCGTCCTAATTAACGTTTTTAATGCTTTTCCAAGTATTCTATGCACGCTACCTATTTCATGGAAATTATTGTATTATATTTAAACTGAAACTAAATATACTCGTACAATACTGAATAGTTTCTTTACCTATAATATTATAAAGGAAATTTGACTTGTATGTACATATTTAATGTAATGAAAATTTCACCTCCAACGAAATTGAAGCTGTTATGTTATTTCACGTTGAAATTCAGTGGCAATTAGATAAATGGTGGAAAATGATTGACGTTGAAATAATTTTTGATATTTTCACTTTATAATATGCAGATATGAAAATATCTATACTAATAAAGCCCAATAAGCTTTTGACATTTTATTTTTGTTATTTGATTTTGGATAATTATATCTTTTGCAAAATTTAATTTATTGTATAAAAAAATAAATAAACAAATAATAAATTGGTCTACGAAAATGCTAATTTTACTTGATCATATAAATTAAATATTATTTATTGTCAAAAATCGAAACTTTTCAACTATATCAACAAGCACTCGTAACGATATCTTTCTAATTTATAAGAACTCAAAAATATAATCATAATTATTTCAATATTTATAGTTGATATTGAGTAACTCCAGAATTAAATGACATTTAAATATCAAAAAAATTGTTATAACGATTGTCGTCAATTCATATAAAAGTTATTTTCTTTTATATTCGTTAACGATTTACACAAAGTTTTTTCTTTTGATTGCTTTGTGATTTTAATGATGAATTTAATTTTTGTTCTATGTACTTAAAATTTACTTATCTAATATTATTGACTAAAGTATATTTGATTTTTTACTGATGGTACTTATAACTTTAAAAACGGTTCACCCTAATGGTGCCATTAGTCGGTCAGCCAAATTGATATAGGTTGATCATCAGCTACTCGTCTGCCAGCCGTCAGCCGATTATTTCGAGTCATCATGAAAAAATCGACTGACGGCTGACGTTGGCTGGTAAACAAAATTGTTGTTTTTTTTTAAACTCTGAAAATAATTAAATGAACGAAAGGAAATGAAATCACCATCTGACAATGCGTATAACTTTTGATAGGCATATAACTTTTCTGCAAAAAATTTGAAGTCGTCAGCTGTCGTCAACCAATTTTGCCAAACTTGCTGAAGGTATCTGACAATGGCTGACGCAAAAATCCAGCTATTGACGGTCAGCTGACTTTGATATTCTTCGTGTAGGTAAATAAATAAGTAAATCACGAGGCCGTCGCCATTTTAAATATCTAGGGGTCTGTAAAAGAGGGGATGGATTATGAGTCTTCTCACTTAAGGATTAGAATAATCGGATAGTTGCGCTTGGAATTTTAAAAAAATTCTTTTAACAGACTTTCGTACATAAAAGGGACTATTGATGATTTGTCGAAGGATGCTACCAAAAATAATTGATCGAACTCTAAAATACGAGTCCGTATGTCAAAATTGGCTTCAATATCGCATTGTATAAGTAATAGTTTACTATTTACTATCAGCTTAGATGTTTCGTCTTTTCAGTTAAGTTAACTTTTTTTACTATTATTAAGGGTTATATCATGGATCTGTTCTTTGTAAAATATAAAAGAGACGTGAGCACATTTTTGCTCATCATTCAAAAATTATGGCTGTGCAAAGATTTTTATTTTGAATAAGGATAGTTGTATTCACATGCTGCTGTTAGGATATTATTGGATCTAGGGTACTATCCTGAGGAACATCAGCGCTGCGAGATTACACCCTTGCTTTCAATTATAGGATAAAAATGTTTAAGGAATAATTTTCAACGAAGTTTCGATAAAATGTAAAAGACTTTTCGGTATATACAATATGATGTAGGAGGGTTTTTTGATTTGTTGAGTTTTGGGATCATTTTCATAAACGGGAAAAGTGATGTTCGGAAAAAACTACACATAGATCGTAACACTTCTGTCATTCACAACATCATATATTTATATTTAATATTTAATATTTAATATTTAATATTTTGCATTTTATATTTTACATTTTATATTTTATATTTTATATTTTATATTTTATATTTTATATTTTATATTTTATATTTTATATTTTATATTTTATATTTTATATTTTATATTTTATATTTTATATTTTATATTTTATATTTTATATTTTATATTTTATATTTTATATTTTATATTTTATATTTTATATTTTATATTTTATATTTTATATTTTATATTTTATATTTTATATTTTATATTTTATATTTTATATTTTATATTTTATATTTTATATTTTATATTTTATATTTTATATTTTATATTTTATATTTTATATTTTATATTTTATATTTTATATTTTATATTTTATATTTTATATTTTATATTTTATATTTTATATTTTATATTTTATATTTTATATTTTATATTTTATATTTTATATTTTATATTTTATATTTTATATTTTATATTTTATATTTTATATTTTATATTTTATATTTTATATTTTATATTTTATATTTTATATTTTATATTTTATATTTTATATTTTATATTTTATATTTTATATTTTATATTTTATATTTTATATTTTATATTTTATATTTTATATTTTATATTTTATATTTTATATTTTATATTTTATATTTTATATTTTATATTTTATATTTTATATTTTATATTTTATATTTTATATTTTATATTTTATATTTTATATTTTATATTTTATATTTTATATTTTATATTTTATATTTTATATTTTATATTTTATATTTTATATTTTATATTTTATATTTTATATTTTATATTTTATATTTTATATTTTATATTTTATATTTTATATTTTATATTTTATATTTTATATTTTATATTTTATATTTTATATTTTATATTTTATATTTTATATTTTATATTTTATATTTTATATTTTATATTTTATATTTTATATTTTATATTTTATATTTTATATTTTATATTTTATATTTTATATTTTATATTTTATATTTTATATTTTATATTTTATATTTTATATTTTATATTTTATATTTTATATTTTATATTTTATATTTTATATTTTATATTTTATATTTTATATTTTATATTTTATATTTTATATTTTATATTTTATATTTTATATTTTATATTTTATATTTTATATTTTATATTTTATATTTTATATTTTATATTTTATATTTTATATTTTATATTTTATATTTTATATTTTATATTTTATATTTTATATTTTATATTTTATATTTTATATTTTATATTTTATATTTTATATTTTATATTTTATATTTTATATTTTATATTTTATATTTTATATTTTATATTTTATATTTTATATTTTATATTTTATATTTTATATTTTATATTTTATATTTTATATTTTATATTTTATATTTTATATTTTATATTTTATATTTTATATTTTATATTTTATATTTTATATTTTATATTTTATATTTTATATTTTATATTTTATATTTTATATTTTATATTTTATATTTTATATTTTATATTTTATATTTTATATTTTATATTTTATATTTTATATTTTATATTTTATATTTTATATTTTATATTTTATATTTTATATTTTATATTTTATATTTTATATTTTATATTTTATATTTTATATTTTATATTTTATATTTTATATTTTATATTTTATATTTTATATTTTATATTTTATATTTTATATTTTATATTTTATATTTTATATTTTATATTTTATATTTTATATTTTATATTTTATATTTTATATTTTATATTTTATATTTTATATTTTATATTTTATATTTTATATTTTATATTTTATATTTTATATTTTATATTTTATATTTTATATTTTATATTTTATATTTTATATTTTATATTTTATATTTTATATTTTATATTTTATATTTTATATTTTATATTTTATATTTTATATTTTATATTTTATATTTTATATTTTATATTTTATATTTTATATTTTATATTTTATATTTTATATTTTATATTTTATATTTTATATTTTATATTTTATATTTTATATTTTATATTTTATATTTTATATTTTATATTTTATATTTTATATTTTATATTTTATATTTTATATTTTATATTTTATATTTTATATTTTATATTTTATATTTTATATTTTATATTTTATATTTTATATTTTATATTTTATATTTTATATTTTATATTTTATATTTTATATTTTATATTTTATATTTTATATTTTATATTTTATATTTTATATTTTATATTTTATATTTTATATTTTATATTTTATATTTTATATTTTATATTTTATATTTTATATTTTATATTTTATATTTTATATTTTATATTTTATATTTTATATTTTATATTTTATATTTTATATTTTATATTTTATATTTTATATTTTATATTTTATATTTTATATTTTATATTTTATATTTTATATTTTATATTTTATATTTTATATTTTATATTTTATATTTTATATTTTATATTTTATATTTTATATTTTATATTTTATATTTTATATTTTATATTTTATATTTTATATTTTATATTTTATATTTTATATTTTATATTTTATATTTTATATTTTATATTTTATATTTTATATTTTATATTTTATATTTTATATTTTATATTTTATATTTTATATTTTATATTTTATATTTTATATTTTATATTTTATATTTTATATTTTATATTTTATATTTTATATTTTATATTTTATATTTTATATTTTATATTTTATATTTTATATTTTATATTTTATATTTTATATTTTATATTTTATATTTTATATTTTATATTTTATATTTTATATTTTATATTTTATATTTTATATTTTATATTTTATATTTTATATTTTATATTTTATATTTTATATTTTATATTTTATATTTTATATTTTATATTTTATATTTTATATTTTATATTTTATATTTTATATTTTATATTTTATATTTTATATTTTATATTTTATATTTTATATTTTATATTTTATATTTTATATTTTATATTTTATATTTTATATTTTATATTTTATATTTTATATTTTATATTTTATATTTTATATTTTATATTTTATATTTTATATTTTATATTTTATATTTTATATTTTATATTTTATATTTTATATTTTATATTTTATATTTTATATTTTATATTTTATATTTTATATTTTATATTTTATATTTTATATTTTATATTTTATATTTTATATTTTATATTTTATATTTTATATTTTATATTTTATATTTTATATTTTATATTTTATATTTTATATTTTATATTTTATATTTTATATTTTATATTTTATATTTTATATTTTTTATTTTATATTTTATATTTTATATTTTATATTTTATATTTAATATTTTATATTTAATATTTAATATTTTATATTTTATATTTTATATTTTATATTTTATATTTTATATTTATCATATTCGTTCCTTAGGCTCTATATCTTAAATAAATTCTGCCTAAAAATGTACCCATCAACTTTTCCATTTAAAAAGTTGTAGCCAAAAAATATATAAAGCGAAGCAAAACGGTTATTCTTAACTTTCGATTTAGTTCGCATTATGTCAATAGATGACACTTGTGCGAATAAGATTTTTTTAAAAAAAATCTACTTTCATGAAATTTATATGAATTTAGCTGAATTGCAAATAGTCTTAATAGTTAATTAAACTCTACAAATAATTTTCTAAAATAAAAAAAAATATTTATAGTGAATTCTTTTTATATGGCAACCCCATACATTATTATTATTTGACAACATTATTATCATTTGGCAACCCCAAAAGTGTCAAAAATAATAAAATAAAAACTCCAAATATATCTCTTATAAACATTTTATAGAACTTTTTAGAAATAAATTAGTATCTTTGCATGAAATTAAGAAAAAAGAAATGTACTTTTTTATTAACTATATATAAATTATTTTGTCAGAATAATTATAATGGCAATACCAATAGTTCAGCATATATTCTATTAGAATTCTTAGTGAACTACTCCTTTAAAGATCAAAGCTTTTGAAAAATAATTATAAATTGTTTTTTTTTTTTTTTTTTTTAAACTCATTCATCAACTACAATATAACTTACGTTGCTCTAAGAGTCCATCCTCAATTTTCATATGCAGAAATTCTGAAATAAAGGATAATAGAAATGATGAAATTTAACATATAGTCTTTTGTTGATCGGTCTCATCAGATTCTATTTAATAAATATTTATGATATAAGAAAATAAGTGATATTAATATGAATAGAAACGTAAGCAAATATCCGTGTACGCTTGGATAAAATATGTAAGAGACAATTTTAATAAGTTCATATTGTATGGATGCACTTCTATAAAGCTCCAACAGAGCAGGTATTTTGTATATTTCGTATATTTGGAATTGCATTTTTGTTGATGAATGCTTTTAATTACGTACGCCTGCAGTAGTGCTCTAATCTAAACCTTGTTGGAATTTCACTTATATGCACTCTCTTTGCCAAGAGCTACTTCTTACCTCTTAGAATTTCCCATATGTACAATATTAAATGTGAATGTATGTGCGTGTGTATTTTAAGTACCCAATATAAACTAGAGAATAGTATATGGCTTTTTTTCCTAATTTTCTTTTCCATTTCTATATTAGAAAGCTGAACATTTTAGAGGATGTGCTTTAATTAAAATTGTAGACACAAGTATGTATCTATCGTAACTTATGTATCTATAGAAGGTAATTTAGTTTCGAAGAAATTTTGATTTGCATATTAAATAAAAACGAAGTGAAGAAAAAAAACATTTCCTTTTTTTGTAGAAAATGAGAAACTGAATCAAACGAAGATTACTCTAGAATATGAGAATTTCTTTTATATTTCACTGTCAGAATTGCTGATCTTTTCACTTTCATAAATTCCTCTAAGCAAATAGAACTTTATTACGAGTGCAACATTTAATTGTTTGAAGTAAGCAAGCAAAAATTAAATATTTTATTAAATTTTCTTTTAAAAGAAAAACATTAAAAAAAGGATATGTTACTTTAAGCCATTCACATGTATAAACGTTAAATTGTCGATATCTCAATCATATTGTATAATTGGAATTTTTCTTTTGTAAACTGAAATTTTATTATTTGTTTTAAATTCAACTCAGTTAGTCGTAAACTTAAATTAATTCTAAAATTACTACTTACGAGTACATTCAAAGTAGTTGTTTAAAAATTATCATTTAGTATTGAAAGGATTTTATTTTAAACATTTTATATGATTATTATATGATATTAAATACAAAAGAATACATAAAAGGAAATTCTTTCATATTTAAAATAATTGTTTAAGATTCTACATGTTAAATATTATCTAATAGTATTTTCTATATGATTACCTTTGGACAATTCTATAATATTTATATTAGAAAAATGTACAATAGAAAATTGTTCGGATATTCGAAAATTTCATACACATACACTCGTATAATAGCTAAATTTGAAAATCAAATACAAAATTTACCTTAAGGAATGTACTATTATTGAATATGCTTATATTAATTAATTATTAACAATTCATTTGAACGGGTATGCATTATTGTTTGGTATTTTATTGTTATTCAAAATTGAGAATAGGCCATCGGCAAATTATTTTGAATATTCTAGCTATGATCAATGTACCATATCTATCCTGTCTATTTATTTATCTATTCCCAAATCTATCTATCTGTCTATGATGTATCTTTCGATATTATTAATTATGCATTTTATACTAAATTGAAGCTTTATTAAAGCAAGATGATATTGTATAATTTTAAGAGTAGAATCTACCTTATGGAGAAATATTTACTCTAATCTGATTTAATTTCAACTATAACATAAAATAAAACATATTAACGTATTTAATACATAACTTCAATACAATTAATAAGTATCTTTTGTTAAATTTATTCATTTAAATTTAAAGTTAAAAAAATATTATCCTTTTTTATTGTTGTATTTACAACTAATAAATTGATTTACGATATTTTGAGGCAATAAATTGGGAATTGGAAGATTCTAATTTATCTCGAAGCTACTATTTATTTAATTTTTATGGTGAGTGTTTTTGAGGAAAATAATAGAGAATTCTCTTGAATCTTGGATTTTCTGAACTGGATGCGATCGTAATTGGAATGTTCGATTGAACTCCAAAGCTTAATTCCGTAAGTCCAAATCGGTTTTATTATTGTTAATCAAACCTATAATAACGATAATATTATGATCATATGATCTGCTTAAATGGCAATGATAGTCTTAGATTCAGATGGGATATTATAGGTTTAAATATTATTTCAAATAGGATCATAGGTACTACCCTGTGAAAAGTATATAATTTTGAAGTTACTGTATTAGCTTGCATTTGAGAATAATATTGGTTAAATAATAATCAATAGGAGGCCAGGATACTACACATTATTAGAACTATGAAAAATATCTAAGAATATTCCTAATTAATACTATTTTTGCTCTAATCAAAATTGCGATGGTATTGCTAAATTGTAGAGTGTTCAGATCGAAATGAAAAAAGATTAAATCTCTTAATGACTACTATTTGGGAATGACCTATTATTTGATATTCCTAAATAAAATCAGTAAAAATTGTTTACATAAAATTAGTTTTTACTAATTAAGTTTTTTTTTTCTTCAGATAATAATTTTTTTAGCATAAGTAATGATTAAAATCTTACAATTTGGATAAAAATTTAAGCCTGAATGAATAACCAAATAATATTCCAAAATAACTAACAAATAAGGCTTAATAATACAGAAATATTATTTACAAAAAGATCTAACATATTTTTAAGGAAAATTTTCATGGTTCAGCATAAAAAGAAAAAAATGTGCATTTTTCAAACAGCCAATCAATATATTTATCCGTATTTCCAGTGACTGTCATATTTAGACCCGAAATGGCATTCGTCCGTATTTCCAGTAACTGTCATATTTAGACCCGAAATGTCATTCGTCCGTATTTTCAGTAACTGTCATATTTAGACCCGAAATGTCATTCGTCCGTATTTTCAGTAACTGTTATATTTATACCCGAAATGTCATTCTTCCGTATATCCAGTAACTGTCATATTTAGACCCGAAATGTCATTAGTCCATATTTCCCGTGACTGTCGTATTTAGATCCGAAATGTCATTCGTCCGTATTACTAGTAGCTGTCATATTTAGACCCGAAATGTCATTCGTCCGTATTTTCAGTAACTGTCATATTTAGACCCGAAATGTCATTCGTCCGTATTTTCAGTAACTGTTATATTTAGACCCGAAATGTCATTCTTCCGTATATCCAGTAACTGTCATATTTAGACCCGAAATGTCATTAGTCCATATTTCCCGTGACTGTCGTATTTAGACCCGAAATGTCATTCGTCCGTATTTCCAGTAACTGCCATATTTAGACCCGAAATGTCATTCGTCCGTATTACTAGTAACTGCCAAATTTAGACCCGAAATGTCATTCGTCCGTATTACCGGTAACTGTCATATTTAGACCCGAAATGTCATTCTTCCGTATATCCAGTAACTGTCATATTTAGACTCGAAATGTCATTCTTCCGTATATCCAGTAACTGTCATATTTAGACTCGAAATGTCATTCTTACACATTTCTAGTGACTGTCATATTTGGACTCGGCATGTCATTCGTCCGTATTTCTTTGAGACCGCTACTAGAAATGTTATTACAAAGACTGGTGACGGATAAGAATGAGACAGAACATTGAAAATTCTGCGACCAAAGTCTTTTGAACGAATTATATGAAAAAAGGTTTATACCGATTGAGACACTTGCTTTCGATTCGTTCCTTTAAGGATACTTAAAATAAAAGTCTATACGAGCCTATCATAGATAATTAAACAACTAAAAGTAAATATACTTAATTAAATCAATTCGGAATTGCGTGAAAGCATGTGAAAAGGACTAAAAAATAAGAAGTCATCAGAAGAAACCATTTATTCAATATTATTTTCTATACGCATATCTCAAGTTTATATAAACAATTTTAAAAACTGCAATCACCGTTTTTTTTTTTTGCAAAATTAATTATAACACATAAGTTGTAAATTTATCTTTATAACAATCTATATAATATATAATTGAAGCAAGAAAATAAAAAAAAAATTAAAAAAAACAAAAAAAAAAATAAACATAAAATGGTACAGACAGAATATAAAATATCCAAAATACTTCTCTGTCTTATCGTAATCGTATTTATATTATTCATTGTGTTTAAATGACATATACGACTAGGGTTCATTTGAGTAAAGTACATTTAATGTGTTTATTATCGAAGCAAACAATTATATATTCTCATAACAATAAAGAATGGTATTATACGAAGAAGAGGTTTAGTTGTTAAAATCCAGAACTCTTATTCAGGCACTGAGACAGCATTCTGATTAATTTCATTTCAACCCATATGTCTCGAGTGTCAAAAATTTCATATTTGACATATGACCGAACCCTAAAGGGATTGAACTTTAGACCTGAAACGGTTTATATATCTGCTACGACAAATACGACTATCTACGAATATATAATATGTTTATAGGCTTAAGCTAACCATGCATAGACCATAAGTAATAAATTTTTCCCTAAATATCATGGAATGTGATATATATTAATCATACATATGTTTATATACGAATAGTATATGCGGTCATTTATAAAACCCATGCAATTGAATTAATTTACCACAAGATATCTTAATTACCCAGTTGTCAGATACACATTTGTCTCTATGGTCTAGCAAATTTTATTCTCTTCGAATTTTATTGAATTTCATGGAAATTACTATAGGAATTTTTGTCTAGATAATTTTTAATATTTTATATCAATTCTATGAAATTTTTCATTGGCAAATATAGACATTCGAAATGTATTTAATGAAATTATTAAGAATGTGTTAAATACTTAATTATCAAGTGATCATTTCTATATATTTAACTATATTGCCACAATAAGTGACCAATTCGAATTAAAATTTGACAAATATTTTTGTATAATTGAAAGACAATTAGCAAACGTTAATAAGTCACAATCCAAATGGTGAGTATTTTTCTATAAATCGTGGTTTTTTCTAAAATTTAATAGAAATATTTTATCCCTATAACCTCAGACAAATATTAATAATTTTGAAGTATATGTAAATAGATATTTTATAACTAAAAGAGTAAATTTAAAAAAATTTAATGAAAAAAATCAATATACACTTGAGTAGATTATAGTAAGACCAAAAAAATCCCAACTATTTCAATCTCAAATATAGAAACGAGCTGCAAAAATCATATTAAATATAAAACTATATTGTATATAATAAAATTTATAAATAAGAAAATTTGGAAATTTGTAAAATTTATGAATTAATTTTTTTAAGAAGTAATTTTGCATATAGAAAATATTTAATAGTAAAAAAAAAAAGTGAATAAAAAATTTTTTTCTTTAACAGCCAACATATTTTTTTTTAATGTTATTTACTTGATAAGAAGAAATTCTCTCTAATATGATAAATTTTAAATTATGAAATGTATACCAATAAATATTTGGTAATATATTTATGAAAAAATTTCATATACAGGTGCAAGAAAGGTTGAAAATTTTTTCAATTAATAATAAGCCATAAATCATATTATTTATCAGCATACAACCTGGTAAATTATACAAAATTGTGCTCTATCTAATAATCTAATTTACTAAAAACAAATATTAGAATGGAAAAATGTCAACATTGACTGAAAATTGTATTTAGTTCCTTGAAAGGTAATAATTTGTGTGAAGAAAAAATATTTTGATTTTTAAAATGAAAATACAAAAATTTTTTTTTAAAAAACCAATAAGAATTTAGCTATATTTGCAAAACAATTGATTAATACGAGTAGCAGTGCATCAGCTCCAATGAATGCCGAATTGGTTGTAAAAGAAAATCTTTCTAATTGACTATCTAAAATAGACAAAATCTATTTTCAGCCAATAAATTTAAGAGGTTTTGAATGATTTAAATTTGGCTAAAAAGTGAAAAATATAAAATTTAAGAAAAATTCATATATTTCAACTTTTATTCCGGAAAGTTTTTTTTAAGTGTACACGAAGGCAATATGATAAGTCCGCGATATGTGCAAGAAATATACCTGATATTAGCAAAAAAATATTATTTGTATAATAGTTGGAATGATTTAGAAATGGTTTACTGAAATTAGGTTCACCACCGATGAAATTATTAACAAAATTTGTCATATCGTGTTAAAAGACTCTAAAATTCATCAAAAAAAAAATGTGCCCCCAATATGTAATTTTTTACATATATTTATAATTGTTGATAAAACATTGATTGATCATTAAAACTGTGAAATCAAAGTTCAGTTAAAACAATTTACTTCTACAATTGAGCGCAAGTACACCAAAGACGACGAAAATGTTTCCTTCGACACGAAAGGATATGGCTACTATTTTTTGGGATAGTCATGGTATAATCTTCATCGTCTATCTTGAAAAGGGAAAATCATAGCAAAACATTATTATACAGTCTTATTAGAATAGTTGAATTATGAACTGAAGACTAAATAGACTGCATTTGGTAAATGATAAAGTTCCGTTTCATTATAACAAACCACCTATACACTCATCGATAAAATTATTAGAATTACGTTATGAATTGCTTTTCCGTCCACAGCAAGTTTCAGATTTGACTCTTAGAGACTTTTTTTCTATTTCTGAATATGAAAAAATGGCTTGGTGGAAAGATAGTTGCGTGAAAGTTCAACGTTATGGCCGGAACTGTAACCTATTTTATAGACTTTTGACATATCATACTACACGGATATTTGAAAAAAATGAAATACCGTCCGACAAATAGTATTGAAAAATAAATAATTGTTATTGAATTTTTTTTAGTTATTTATCACTCATTTATCATACTGCCTTCGTTTTATTGTCATTCATAACATTTCTCGCTCTAGTGCGGTAATATGAACTTCTTGATCTATTAACATAAATTGAATTAGTCACGAGAAAAGTTAAGCACGCCACATCTACAATATATCTCTCAATATTAAAGAACTTGACATTTGACTTGTAGAACTATTTTTCGTTGAATATTTATTGTTCAGTTAAAGTGAAAATCAAGTGCTTTGAATGCAAATTGTATAAAATATAATACTAATTATGAAACTCTGGAAAGTGGACAATGTAAAATGTTTCAAAAAGTATTTAATAAATTCATCTAACTAACCTATATTATACGAAACATATGATGCATAATTACCTTCAAGTAAAAGATATTTCCTTAAGACTTGGGGCATACCTGATCATAATTTGAAACTATTCAAAATATTTCCTAAAATCTTTGGTATAATATTTGTTTAGGAGTAGTTCCAATACACGTAGAGTTATATTCAATGCAGTAGGCAAGGAAAACTGTGTTTAACAAATGAGTAATGAGGCAAGTTAGAGTAATTTGTTAAATGTGTCACCAGATGGTGCAACGTCTTTATGGTCATTGAGGAAATTATTGGACGAAAGATGATATGTTTTGCGAATTGACATTTTCACAAAGGCGAAATCGCACCCCAAACAAAAGCCACAAAGAATCTGCATTGGATTTTCCATAAAAGTAAATCAATAACACCCACCCCCCTCCCCCGCACCCCTCTACACCCTCATTTCCATATTTCACAAATCCCTAACTTTTCAAGTTATTCTATGAATAAATTAAAAATTTACTTTTTACAAAATAATGAAAAAAAAGAAAATGTAATTTTTGCTTTAGAAAAATAAAATTTCTTCGGATATCTTTGATTTTTTTTTCCCTTTCATATTCAATTCAATAGAGAAATTATCTCTTAACTTTAAGGGATGATATTAAAATGTAAAAAGAATAAAAACCGAAAAATACCCAAAAAGTAAAAAAAGAAAAAAAATTAAAAGAAAAAACTAAAGGAATTCATTCTTTTTTAAGTTAAATTTTCATACATCAGCAAAAGTATTTAGTTGTGGGGTGACTATGGGAACATTTAAATTTTACACTCTTTGATGACGGTAGGGAATTTTCCTTTTCGCCTTTAACTGTATTTGAACATTTGAAACCCCAACTTAAAATCTAATCTAAATGAAGAATTTGAAATGTTATTTGCTTCGAAGACAGAGTAATTGAACAATATACAAACTTTCATATATAAAGTTCAAAGTAGTAGTGAATGGTGAATATACGAATAGTAGAAGTAGTTTTTGCTATTGCTGTTAACCAATGGTATATATATGGTCGGTCGGTCATTGAGTCATATAACAAAACATTCTGGGCCAAAGGTTAAGACATGGAATTGACGAGAGGGCGAGAAAATTAGTCTCTATGGGATGGTAAAGGATTCCAATATTCAAAAGACAAACGACGTCCTTTATAGTTTTGTCTAACAATCGTACATACTCCTGTAACCAAATCCATATAAGAAATACTAAATGCGAGTCTTTACATGCACGAGTATATATAAATGTGTGCACCTACTTATACGTGTATATATGCATGTTTATTAGCAGATATGCGAAAGGCTTCATTTATTCAACCATCCCTGTTGCCCCCCTCCCCACAAAGTAACTGCCTATTATTCGACATGCATACATACTATGCATACGTGTATATATATATTGGATATTATAATTTAAGGATATCAACGTATTTGCCTATGGCAGAAATATCCATACTTGTGTAAGTACATAGGATTTAACGCCCCAAAATTCATCACATCTGATGATTTTCGGGTATCGTCATCTCGCACAATATTGTACTGTATTTCGGCAATATGTGTTGCCTTCTAATTCCTCATGGACACATATGGGTCCCTCTATAAAAATGGACCTACTATTGATTGCTATGCGGGTTATTCAAAGACTATGCAATAAGTCTGACAAACTACCGAACCTGAAATGAAGAGGAAAGAAACAAATCAACCTACAACATACAACCATGGTTTATGATAAATTGTTCAAAAACTTTTCAATCATTTTACAATATTTTGAATACATATTCACTTGTACATATTTTTTTATATTCTATCATATATAAATATAATATATATAATATGTCAAAATAATATAGATGAAAAAGTCAAACTATGAATTTTTAAAATATTTGAAAATATTTTCGAATTCCATTTGGAAACTTATAAATATTTTTAATAATTTCTATAGTAATTGTATCTTGTAGTAATTAAAAAATTCGGATTTGAATTTTTTTTGATATTTTTCAACTAGTTTTATTTAGCTTGCCCAAGTTAATCGATATGAAAAAATTCCCAAAAAAAATAAATTTAGAAAAAGTTGACCTCAACAATATTATTAAAGAGGTAAAAAATTCTAAAAACAAAATATTTATTATTCCAAATGGTTTGAAAATTTCATAATGAATAAAGTTTATGTGCAGAATATTTTCGAATAATATTATTATTTTTCCTTTAGATAAAGGATATTTGTAAAAAATTTTTGCTTAAACGTAAATTGTGATTTATTGATGACACCGAATTTGGCATCTTTATTGCGGTCAAAAAGAATTTAAAATTTAATTCAATTTATTTTAGTAATTTTTTTAAAAATAATTTACTATGTAAGTTGTGAAAGAAACGTAATAAAACTGATTTTTTTTTACAATGTTATCCTTTTTCATAGTAGTTCCTTTTCATAGTAGGCATTATATACCCTAGTAATGATGCAATGCTTCAATTTAAATCGCCTGAAGCTCCTCGGTTAAACTCCTTTTAATGTTATCGATAGTGACAAGATCTACGTTAATTCAAGAACTCCTCTCTCAAACAAAAATTTGTTTTTATTAGATCTGACGCATAGAACCTATTATTAAATCTGATGCATAGAACCTTTTCCCAAAGCTTTTCAAGGACTTTTTTTATAAAGGGAAGTTTTACATTTTCATTAGTTTTCAATAATGTGCGAAGATCATCATTCACGGATTCTTGGCCTTCCAACAACTTTTGCGACACAGAGAAACTTGTGCTCTCGATACGGAACATTCTCCCCCCATAAGCTCATTGCAACAAAACCTTGTTGATGCGAAAGGCCATGTGATATGGTGCATTGTCATGGTGGAGCTTCCAAGTATCTGCAAAGTCTGATCTAACATTCTAGATGAAGAATCCTATTTCTGAGCTTTTCATAAATTTCTTCATCATCTCCAATGTTAATAGTGATCTGGCCAAACAACAGTTCTGATTTGTACCACATTTTTATCAGTTAACAATGTTGAAAGCCTTCCCGGGCAAGGTTATAATAACGAAAATAAGGCTTCAATTATAACATTTTATAAATCAAATTACACATTCTCAAACCAAACACAAAATTTTTTGTCACATCTTTACTCCTAATTTTTTTTGTTTAATTTTTTGGTAACGCACTACAAAGGCAAATCTAGAAGGGACTAAAGTAAAAGCCTTGTGGAAAAATCTTTAATTTTGCTAGATCTCTCTCAGTGATTCTAGTCTTATGTCTCGTAACATAAGAAAAAACTATAGTTTTATTTGTAACTAATATTAAAAGTTACAAATAAAACTATAGTTTTTTCTTATGTTACGAGGATTTAAATCCTTAATTGAAATCCGGGTTACAATTTTTTAAAGCAGAATACCTAGTAAAGGTTTTTCGAATCAGAGTGATATGATTTCTTTTTTTAAAAAAATACACAAATTATTAACAAAATTCAAATGTTTTTTATTTAATGTGAAGTACATTTAATACAATTAAGTTCTGAATAAAATGTCATTCAAATGGCCTACACAACTTTTTTTTCGAGCACTTTTTCCACTAAATCAAGTCATATTTCATGAATAGCACGTTCAATATTGACTTCTTAAGCTTAAAGAGAGTCTGGTTTATTGCTCAAGACCAATGACTTCAAATAACTACACAAGAAATAGTCTAATGGTGTTAAATCACAACTTCTTGGAGGCCATTCAATGTCACAATTTCTTGAAATAATCGAATCTCCAAACTTTTCTCGTAATAATTCGGTTGTTGCACGTGCTGTGTGGCACGTAGCTATGTCTTGTTGGAACCAGATGTTGTCAAGATCAACTTCTTTCAATTTCGGCCATAAAAAGTTGGTTATCATCGATCTATACCGCTCTACAATGACAGTAACGGTGTTACCAGCTTCATTTCGAAAGAATCACGGACCGACGATTCCACCAGACCAAAAACCACACCAAACTGTCAATTTAGGTGAATGTAATGGGTGTTCATGAATAATTTGTGGATTTTCTTCACACCAAAATCGACAGTTTTATTTATTTACCGCACCACTCAGATGAAAGTGAGCCTCATCTGAGAAGATGATTTTCTTTAAAAAAAAATAAAACTGTCGATTTTGGTTTTCAAGTTGTTCCAAGATAAAATCAGCAAATTCACGACTTCAGTTCTTGACGGTGATCCAATGGCTTCAGTTCTTGAGTGATAACAATTTTATATGAATGCAAGCCCAACTCCTTTCTCAAAATCCGCCAGGTTAAGGTTTGAGACAGTCCCAATTCTTGAGAACGTCTTGGAATCGACAAATTGCGGTCTTCAGCAACACTTGCCTGAACGGCAGCAATATTTTCATTAATTCGAGCGGTTCTTTATCTTATTGGCATTTAAACATTATGTAAAGAAAATGTACGCTCGAAATTTTTAATAATTCGACGAATAGCGAGCACAGTTGGACGATTATTACGACCATAAAATAGCAAAAGCGCACGAAAAGTTGCAATTTGAGAACGATTATTTTGATAATAAAATTGAATAATTGGTAAACATTATTCCTACATATATCTCTCCATAATAAAATTGTAAACATTACTAAATACAATAAAAAAAAAGTGATAAATCATAACATATTAAAAATGGCCGAAACGTCACTTTGAAATCATATCACTCTTATAGGAAAACATTATATAATTGTGTTCTAAAAAATGCATTATTTCAATCAAATTTGTGTAAAAAAATTTACCAAATATTAAAATTTGTTATAGTTTATGCCATAATACAATACAATTTTTTAACAAGTACATTTAAGATTTATAGTATGTACGAGTTTATAGCAAAATATCCATTAAATTCATGAAATCTATAAATTTTTTAATAGTTCATCTTAAATAAAAAGAAAACGAAAATGAAAAACTCAATAATAACTGTAGTGTTCTTAGTTTAGTGTGTAGAGTGTTAGAGTACATTCTGCTTACAAAACTAAAGACACTATAGAACAGCTTTTCAAATATTCCATAAAAAAGTAATTTTATTCAAATATACCATTGGGTATTCATGGTAATTTTTCTATTTTTAGTGGTTTCTTTTTTTTTCTTTTGCAAATATATAGAACAATTTATAAATATTTCTTATATCGCAATTCATATAAATAATATAAAAGAACATGATTCTATTAAAATTGAATAAAGCCACAGAAGAAGCCAAACATTCTTGAATACTGTAAATAAAATGGCACAAATGTTATCAAATACGATTTATATTTTTGCTACATTTTATCATAAAAAGCTTATAAGGAAGGACATGTAAATAAATCATTGAATAGTAGCTGGATTTGTTTTCAGGAATTTCCATGCATTCATCGTTATCGATTTAAGCAAGAACACAACAGTATGCGCATATAAAAAAGCCACGAAAAGATTTACTAACGCAGTTAAAAAGTAACCAAGAATCCGTATGCAGTTCTTATCATAATATCGAAATTATATATTCTCAGGAGAAGTCACAATATCGACATCTTGATACATTATAATATTTGAATTGATATTCTCAATGCACAAATTTATAGTTTTCATAACAAAAACAATAATATTTTTGAGCTTTTTTTCATTGATTTTATAAAATTTTCATATTATGTATAAAAAAATTTGCATTAATTATTAGCAAATTAATTATTTATTGTATAAAGAAATTTCGGAAAATATTTATTGTACAAAATACAAAACTGTTAACAACGATTAAAATATTGATTAAAATACAATTTGCTGTGCAATGATTTAAAATTCATACAGCTATTTTTTTTTGAAGCTTTTGAATAAAATATAAAATTGAAAATTTCATTTATTTGATTTGGTAATTTTTAACAGAAGTTCTCAAATATTATCAAGCTTTCTATTGAATGTTAACAACGAGAATGAGTTCTTAGAATCCTTAGAAATATTAACCAAAATATTGGGTGTATAACTTAAAAATGCGGTATTGACAACAGATGGCATAACTTTTACACATGGTTTGTGTTAATTATAACTCATATGGCATTTTGGAGGTTAAACATCTGTCATTCATTCTCGATTAGTCATTGAATGAAATAGTGTAAACAACAAAGTTTTTTTTTGCTTCAAAAATGTCGAATTTCGTACCAAAAAAGTCCCATTTGCGGGAAGTGTTGATTTACTTCTTCAAGTGCAGCTGAAGCACATCGATTGCTCACCGAAGCTTATCCTGAATATGTTCCATCGATTTCAACGTGCGAGAGATGGTTTGTGCGGTTCAGAAGTGGTGATTTTGACACGGAAGACAAATAACGACCAGGTCAGCAAAGATGAAGATTTGGAGGCATTACTCGACGAAGACTGTTGTCGAACTCAAGAAGAAATTGCAAAATCATTGGGAGTCACTCAAGCAGCCATTTTAAAATGTTTGAAAGCAGCAGGATTCATCCAAAAGCAAGGCAATTGGGTCCCATATGAATTGAAGCCGAGAGACGTTGAAAGGCTATTTTGCATGTCCGAAATGCTGCTTGAACGGCAGAAAAAGAAGTCGTTTTTGAATCGAATAATTACTGTCGACGAAAAATGGATTCATTACGACAACCCAAAGCGCAAAAAATCGTATGTGAAGCCCGGCCAACCAGACAAATCAACGCCAAAGCCAAATATACATGGCGCCAAGGTTATGCTCTGTATTTGGTGGGATCAGAAGAGTGTGATCTATTATGAGCTATTGAAATCGGGAACACAATTAATCCGTTTGAAGCGAGCATTGGCCGAAAAACGCCCGGAATATGCGACCAGGCACGAAGCCATAATTTTCCATCATGACAACGCTCGGCCTCATGTTGCAAGACCGGTTGAAAATTATTTACAAAACAGTGGCTGGGAACTTTTGCCTAACCCGCCTTATAGCCCAGACTTTGCCCCGTCCGACTACCATTTGTTTAGATCCATGCAAAACGCCCTCACCGGAAAACGCTTCACTTCAGGGCATCAAAAATTGGTTCGATTCATTCTTGGCCTCAAAACCGGAGCATTTTTTTTGGCGCGAAATCCATATGTTGCCAGAAAGATGGGATAAAGTAGTGGCTTCCGATGGACAATACTTTGAATAAAATATATTGTAACAATTTTTCAAAATAAACACTCAAAGTTTGCCAAAAATCCCGCATTCTTAAGTTATACACCTTTTATAAATATTTTAAAGTTACATTTACAATAATTTTATAAAATGTTTTGTTACCGAGAATAGAATTTTAATATATTTTGTAATAACTATACTGTAATCTTACTATTATTTATTGATCTTTTGAGAATTATAGAAGGATTTAGTGACGGAGGCCACTCAAAATTATCACTTTTTGTATATCCATCGACAAGGGAACAAAGACTTCAAGAAATCGATTGTGTTTTGACGATTGTTGCTTGACCACGTTCTACTTTAAAAAAGAACGGCCCCTATGACCATATCAGCAGAAATACTACACTCATTAGTCCTGAAAAGTTATCTCTTAAATAATTTGAGGGTTTTCAGCCCCATAGAACCGACAATTTTTGTTGCTTGATGGCACATTTTGCACTTAACTTTTTTTTCTCCACGACCGTTTAGTTTTCCTAATTGTATAATTATTTTGAATGTACAGCTGCTCCATAAATTTACTTGGACTTAAATTTCATAAACGTGCTGTATGACAGCTGTCAGACAAAATCTGTCAAAATTATAGTGTTCATTTTATATGGCTCACCTTATAGTATCCCAATTAATTTTTATGCTCGTTATTTAAAAATTTCAAAAATCAATTGGTTTTAACATAAATACTAAGAAAATTAAGAAATTTAATTTGATTAAAGAAAAAGTTTATTTCCAATTAAAAAAAAAATATATCATCTACAATAAAACACTAACATTCCTTAAATTAGGGCAGAAGTTCCTACACTTATAAGCATCACTACCAACTTTTAAGAAACCCTATTTATATCGACCCATGAAGGATCTAGTCGTGACCCACCAGTGAGTCGCGACTACAAGTTTAGGAAACGCATTATTAGGGTATATTTTTTTATTGTCATAATAACAAAAAAGTAATTAAAGCACACATAAAATCTCAAAAGCTGACCTAAACGTATTACCTGGCTCTCATTCAAAATTTATGGCGTCACGAATTTTTGTTCTACCGGTTAGATATAGTTATTTCTTATCTATTAATTTACTTTGTAAAAATTTTCCTGTTTATATTTTACTTTCATAATTTACGATTTCTCTACAATAATTTTCTAATTACAGTCTTACCTTATAAAATTTTTCGTTCTTTTAATACTTTTTAATTGCAGACAATTTTTTTATACGATTTACAAATATAATAATCACTTAATAATCACATCTGCTTTAGTTTATTCTCTTTTCGATAATTGATTACTTTCAATTTTGATTATATTAACAATAAACATGTTCATTTACTCAATCAAACTCAAATTCTATATTTAATATATATTTAATTTTAAGTTTTTAATGTTTTTTATAAAATGTTTACTATATTTTAAGCTATATTAAACAAAAATTATTTCTAAATTTATGCTATGCCAATTAATTTTTTTCGTTATTTATTTTTCGAGAAGTTTTTCTGTTTTTTTATTTTTTTATTTGTCAGTAAACCAATTTTAACACGTTAAAACGCTAACTTACGGGAATCCACACTTGACTTCTAGGTCTCATACCCTGCTCTGCCTAATTAATGAACTTGAAATGTCTAAACCTGAATATGGCTCTTTTATCATACACATACTTCGCTTTATGTATTGTGCAAATAATTTATATCTCTACGAGTATATTTACTCCTTGCGGCAATTAATCGAACATCGTGCATATTTATGTGTAAAATTTTTTGTGCAGATATGAACCGCACCGTTATCTACTCGTAGTTTTCTCAATGGAGATTTTCTAAATTCAAAAATTGCAATTAATCGTCAATTTTAACTTATTTAAATAGAAATATTATTTAATATTTAAAGTGAATTCGGATAAGTTTAGCCATTTTATGGATAATAGTTTTATTTGTAAAGTAACTCATATGAAATCATTTTTATTACAAAAACTAAAAATCTATAATTTTAAAAGTGTGTGCATTCTTACAAATGTAATTTGTGAATAAGTACGCGGAAATGCCTTAAATCTAAAATGGATCTAGATATAGTTTCGTTGACCAACTTAATTTAAGTTGACGAACAAATCTGCGCAACTGAGGCTTTTGCCACAGTCACATATAATTTTTTTATCGGTACATTCTTAGGGTTATAATAAAATAACTTTCAAAAACCTTAATCTCTTCGACCGTATTAATGATATACAATATATTTAAACGTATAAAAACGAAATCTCTTTTTGGTGAACATTTCTCTTCGGAATTTATATTTTCTGCAAATTTTTTTAATATCGTTAAAATTTTTATGGACATATTTCTAATTAATTCTTAAATTTTTATAATCAGATCACCATATATATTATTGTAAAATTACATAAACTTACTATAAATTTGATCAAATATACTCATAAAAAATAAGCAGGAAATCTTAATAACATAAGATAATAATAATAAAAAAAAATAAACAATATAAAATTTATTAATATTATAATATAGTATACTAACTAATACAGATGTAATAACACTTATACTTTGATATTTTATACAATCTATGAAAATATAAAAAAAAAAATGATTTCTTTTCAAAGTCAATAATATAATATTAGCTCCAAAACGAAACATATTGACATCTAAATACGATTTCCTGCAATTTAATAATATAAACATGGGCATCGGAATCAAGAACGTTTTTCCAATGAGAATCACAGTGTACACTCTTATAAAAGTAATAAATAAAATGAAGATAAAACTGTTTCATACAATACTATTGGAGAGAAAAAAAATTATATCCCTTACGTAGTCAAATTCAATTTATGATAAATATATCACAGATTCCTTAAACAGATTCATGGATCGAAAAAGATATTATAGACCTTTCTGGCCCCTCATCGTCCTGTCCACTTATAACATATGTTCGCATGTGTACGTAAACGGACATGCCCTAGTATTTTAATTTTTTTTCCCAGACTAATTTCGTTTTTTTTTTATGAGTAGGAGGATTTTTTTTTTCTTTTATGAAGAGAATTTTTCTATATTCTATTGCTTTGAAAATTTCCTTGCACGTTCATATACCGAATGTCCTTTATTTTCTTCTCTAAGACTTATAAATCTTTTCACATTACTATTTTCAGCCTGAAATCTATGATAGATGACCATAGAAATATTCACATTTAGTTATAATCTAACAAATATGCTTACATCCTTTTCTGGAAATATTTAAATAAATATTGTTAATATGAATTTTTCCACAATTTTCATATATACCATATTTATGTATATCGACATTTTCATATATTATCCTTTAAGAAGTATTCGAAAATGGATCTATAGTTATATATTCCAGTATAATAAATTTTCAATATAAGTAGAAAAAATATGTACCAATCGAATAGCAAAATGAAATAGTTTTCATATAAAAATTCTCTTATTCAATATTTTCAATAGCCAAAAAGATATTGAAAAAAAAGATCAACTATATTACGCTGAATAGAATAAAATATATGGCAAAGAACTAATTCAATTTATGTATAATCTTAAATTATTTTTGCCATATTTTCTTTCTTTCTATAATATGATGATCAAATTGATCCATCTTCTTATATCAAAAACAAACAAAAAAACGTATATGCTATATAGTCCTTGTAGCTATTGAAATTATGGTATTAGGAAAAGTTACTCAACTTAATAGTTGAGACAAGCAAATTTTATGAGAAAATAAACTATTCCATTTTAGAAATTCTACATAAATTTAACCTTTTAATCAAATATTCGATTATACAATATTATCAATACAATAAGTAAGAGAAAATTTCTTTTTATATAATATTTCGAATATTTCCAATATGCTTAGTTTTATAAATTTAAACTTTTCATATAAATTATCGAAAAGTTAAACAGAATCAAAACGAAAGGTTTGATAATAAAATTTATTGCATATTCATTTTAAGTTTTTTTTTTTTTTATTTGTTTTGTGACAGCTTAATAAATAAATTCTTGTGTGTATATTAGATATTTTATCTGTATTATGAAAATATAAAAATTTCAGTATAAAAAATTCAAATAAATTATTTTTGCTGGACTTGAAATTCTTTTATTACCCAAGAGCACGTATTGGAAAATTTATATTTGGTTTTAAAAGTATTTTTCTCATTTAAATTATTTGATTTTAAAAATTGTGCATGAATGTATTTGGTTACTAATTAGGAAAAATAAAAGATAAACTTTCATTTTATATTTTTTATATCGAACCAAAATCCAATCAAAATTTTTCAGTATAGCTAAATTTCTGCTTTAACAATCGTAATAGGATCCTTGTATAAAAATACCAAGAATATATACTGTATCATATCTTAAGGTATTCTTGTAATTTTAATTGGAAAAATTATTTAATTATTTTTATATACATTCTTATATTTATATCTATTATGTATACGATAATATATTTAAGGAATATATTTTTTCCATAAAATCGACTTATAATGATTAAAATTCATTTTTTGTTTTAAGAAAACCAATAAGAAGAATATTTTTCTTTCATTTTTTTTTAATCTGTAATAAAAAAAAACAAGTAAACAAGCACATTTTATGTAAGTTAAAAATTTGGAAAAACCGATAAACACTCATCGGTTTTTTGTTAGCTTATAGAATTTATTTTTAATTCTATGAGTTGAAGGAGTAAATTATTTTGAAAATATAAGTTTAAGGAGGAGGATATGGAAATAAATTTGCCTTATAGATAGATATTAACGGAAGGAGAATCGAAGATGAATCTTTTTATAACGAGTAAGATAAAATGTGGATGATAATATTACGTCGGTTTTTTTTTTGGACTGAAGAGTATGAGGATACTCTGATTTGCTATTGCCAATGTTAGATCCAAAGTAGCGTATTTTTTTATAGATGAGAGCAGTTTTGTTATTGCTTTGAATAGGAGGAGATAACTTCTGGCAAAGAGTAAAGACTATGTTATAATTTTGCAAACTCTGGAAGACTTTAACTCTTCCCTTAGTAAATCAAGTTTATAAGGTAAGGATATAATCCTAGTTTCATAGTTTCTTGAGAATATTGAATGACCAGATTTTAGATTTTAGTGACATTTGGTATCATTTGAAAATTATAGTTATCAATGACATTTTATTGGGTTGTTCGGAAAGTAATTTCGTTTTTTCTTTTTATACTCTTTTAGTCAATCAATAGTTTATTCTGGTCTCTTTTTTAAAGTGAATTATTCAATTTGTCCAACTGATGACAGTTCACTTTATAATTGATCATTGTGTTGCTCGGTATAAGCTCAAAATAAACGATTCCTTTGAAATTCTACCAAATAGAGAGAAAAACCTTTTTTTGGATGAATAATGGCTTTCGAAGTGCTTTGATCCGGATTATCTTTTCTACTGCAGGATCGTTTATACTTAACATTGTTGTAGACAACCCATTTTGCGTCCCCAGTGATGATATCTAACAAATATTGATCATTTTCTTGGCGTTCGAGAAGCAAATCGCAAACGTCAATGCGACGGCACACATTTTTTTCCGTAAGAAGATTAGGAACCCATATGTTGAGCTTTGAGATTAAACCTAGCCGTTGAAAATGCTCATGAGACGTCGTATTTGATAAATTTATACGCTAAGCGATGTCATGAGTTTTTATTCGCCGGTTTTCATCAATTAATGTCTTTATTGTGTCTTCATCAGCTTTAACTGACGTTCCAGAACGTGGTGCATCTTCGAGATCAAAATTGCTGGATCGAAATTTTGCAAACCAGTTTTGGCACTGGCGCTCACTTAACACATCTTCTCCGTACACATCGGATAATATTTTTCTTGCTTGAACGGCATTTTTATGTTTTCTATAGTAAAAAAGTAAAATATGCCAAAAATTCTGTTTTTCACTTACCATATTTAAAAGTGTGCATAATCAATTTCTTTACAAGCAAGCCTTAATCATGCGGCTTAACTGTGAACTTGGTTGTCATTTGAAAATTGTAGTTAAAAATGTTTAAGTAGACATAGGAATATTGAGCACAAAAATATTATAGCAAACGGTACCTAGAATACAACCCTGACCACCATTAATCTAGATTTTGAATGACTTTAAAATAACATCGTGAAAAATATCATTCAATATAAGTAGACCAAAAGACAATCTTTAGCTTTTAAGATAAGCTTGGTGCTTATAAGCTTGGTGCATTAACAATACCAAAATAAGCTTGGTGCATTAACAATACTCTTTTCTCTCCAGAAAGGATACTATAGACAAGCGTATAAGTTGAAGGATTAATTTTAAAAAAAATCTTAACTTAAGTACAGAGAAAGCTAACGGATCTATATGAGCTTGTAGAGCTAATGGGCTTATTAGACCATAGTCAAGAAAGCTTACGGATTAGACCATAGCCAGGAGATTTTTTGTTATGATAACTTGTAATAATATTTATGATATTTCGACAGGAGTCGAGCCGATGAAATAGGATTAATTTTTTTTGTTATTGAAAACTTTATTTATTTATATAAATTGACCAGAAAGTTACAGATTATATTATTTTCGTTTTAGTTTAACAGAACTTCTCTTATGGTAAAAAACTTTCTAAAATTATAATTGCTTTTTATGAAACTTTAGAAAAATAATAGATTAAGTTTGAATATTAACTTAATGATACTTAGTAAAGTAATCAGAATTTAAGTAATTGTTCGAGTGTAAAAAATAGTCAACAAATAACTTTTATTAATATACTATGGGTTTTCTTTAAAGACTCGATAAAATCGCCATAATTCAGAAAGGACCTGAAATTTAAAATATTATAATTATATTGAAAGGTAATAATTTTGTGTGTCTGAATAGGAACTGAAAGATATTGTTAACATTTGGGAATTTATTTTCAAATCTCAATTAATTTAAGAATAGAAAATATTTCCAAAATTGCATATTTTTACGCAAAATCTACGAAATATCATAGTAAAAATGGCAGTAGTTATTGACTTTCTAATAGTCATTTTATGCTAGAAACTCACACAAATAATAATAAATAAATTATATTCTTAACATACAACATACATACACATATATGCGTAGTTATATATACTAATAAGATCTACCATAAAAAAATAATAAAACTACTTTTTCTATATATAAAGTCGTTTTGTGTATGGAATTTATTTAATTTTTTTTTTGTTTCATTGTCTATATTATATATTTTTTTGTGATTAAAATCATTCTTTCAAATTAGTTTGATTCTGTTCTCTTGGTTATAAATATATATATGGTATTACTAAGAAAATAAAATTTAAAAAAAAATTAAGAAAATTATGATTGACGAGCTATTGATCCTTGAAGATATAACACAATAAAATAATATCAACCATATAACGGGTATAAAATCATAAATGTATTAGTCTCATATTTCTGCATATATACAAGTAAGTAAGTGCTTAACTATAATAGATCTTTATGGATATATGCTAGTAGTTGTATGAATGTAATGAATCCTTGATATTGTACTGAATGAGATTTATTGAAAACAAGATGAAAAGTCAAAATATTTAGCCCAAAAGAATATTATCTAAAATAAGCTTTCATAAAATCATCATCATATATGATCACACATACACACATAAACAGGCATACATGCATACAAATACTTATTATAATAGAGAAAATGTTTGAATATCTTTTATTATTACAATTTTTTCCGTTGAAGATTTGCCACCATCATGTCACTGATGCGTATATAAACGTACAAATACCACAAGTTATTACATAATATATGTATATACAATATATCGACTGGTATATAATAATTTGTTATATAGAAAAAGTATAGATAGATAGATACAAAAAAAATTCCCTATGAGAAGATGAAATTAATATATCATGTTTTGAAATGTTAATAAAAGAACGAGTGCACGGGGAAAAAATCAAAGAAAAATATCTTCCGATGTCAAAGAAATGAATAAGTGTATTGCAAATATGAATAAAGGATCTAATGCGTTCGTTGGTGTAGATTCTGTGAGCTATACTGAAGAATAAGAAAAAAACTATATAACGGAAAAATTTGTATGCCCATGGGGGTGGTATAAGGAAGTTGGACTATGAAAAAGAAACTATATGCGATAAAGACAACACCAACAACAATAGAGAAGCAGCTCAAATGACAACTGATAATATTCGATATCATTTTTAGGTTATACTCTGATGCAAGGACTAACAAATAACTTCTGGACGTATATCTATGTCCTTAGATATCAATACATACAAATATTGTACACATGCTGACTATGAATTGTATAATTTGAAAGTGTATACAAAATACGTACAATATACCCGATTAATATATCGTCAGATATGATCAAAAATCTACATCTCAGGCAAAAAAGGAAGTGTATCATTTTCAAAGGATCGTCCACCGAAATTATATATGCGATTATATTGTACGTATGAACATATTTGTTCAGATTTCGAATATCTAACTGCAAACGGGCATATGAGATATTCCATTTATCTGAAAGGGAGCAAAAATATGTAACCATAAAAATCTACTATCATATATCCGTTTTATGATTATACAAATATATATAAACATATACATTCGAAGGTATATACGTAGATTTATAAGGATTTAACTATATATTATAGTGGTATGGAGAGTGTAGAGTATGTAAACTATTTGATATTCAACACTGTTCATTGCTAACAAATCACTACCCTTCTGGCTATATCAAATAGTTATCAGAGTAAAGTGACATAAGTCATTCATTTAATACAATGAAATGAAAAGAATTCCGGTTAAATTTCATTTTCTTATTATTTTTTTTTTAACTTTCTTCTTTTTTTTCTATCTGCATTTAGTTTTTTTTTCTGGAAACTTTTCGAATACTTTTATCATTTTTATTGGCTACTCCACATAAAACTAACTCAGCACAATCATATTAAAGAGTATAAAATAACAACAAGGATATTAACTACTACTACTGAAATAAATGTTGATCGGTAACGGAAAAACGATGTGGTGAAGAAAAAAAATCGTGCTCTTTGAAAAGATACAAAATCTATCATTCTGGAAGGTGGTGATGGAAATTTTATAAAAAGGAAATTTTTATCCAAAAGCAAAAACTGAATGATAAAAGAAACTCTATCACAATATATTTACACCCCTAAGCGTTTATTCTAAAAAAAAATAAGTTTGTAAGTACATCCCGATTTTGTAAGGAGTGATATCAATATTTATTCGGCCAACTAAGCATATTTTTTTTTAAATATAAAGTTAAGAGAGAATAAATTTTTGGTTGACTGTTCATATATTTAAAAAAAAAACTAAAAAATTATAACCAAATTAAATGTAATAAAATTGAAGAAAAAAACACCATCATGAATGTAAAGAAAGAAAATCATTAAAAAAAAATTTCTCTTATATAAAATATGAAGATAAAAATTAAAATAACTATAATATTCAGAAGAAAATAAAGAAACATTTTCATTAAATTTTTGAATAATATCATTTATCAATTTATTATTAAGTCATTCAACAGGATCATTCCAATTCAATATTACATATTACGATACGTTACACAAGAGATTGTACACATTGATTCTGATAGTATTTTTGGAAAGAAAAATAAAGAATCATTTTATTTATCATATCCGGTTCTGTATTTTAATATAAAAGTTTTAATAATTTCTGCGTTATTAAAATTTTTTTTAGTTAGCTTTTTTTATCCTCCAAATCCAATGATAAAATTTCTTTAATAAAAAATTACTCTCATAAATTACGACATTTCGTATTTTATCCAATTCCATATATTCTTCAGGAATTTCTTAACATATTCAATTATTGTTTCTGTAATGAAAAAGGTTACTAAGAATAAGACATTTGCATAGTATTTGATATTCAACTATTCGCAACTAAATTCCGTAATCACATCTAACTAGAAATTTAACAATATTAAATTGTTATCGAAAAGTTCTCCCCAAAATCAATTCTGCATTATTTAAACTAAAAAAAAAAAAACAAACAAAAAAAAAAATACTTAACTGGTGTGAAAACCAACCAACCAAACAACTAACTATAAATTCGTATCTGACAAAAGTCCTGCAAAATGAAACACACTCGACGAAAGACCATGAAATAAAAACAAAACAAAAAAAAAATACTATCCCTAAAAAAAAAAATGGGTGGTGGAGAATAAGAAGACTTACGACTAAAGATCTTAACATGGCGAAAGTGAAAAAGTGAATAGAAAAGCATATCCTTGAATTAGACAACGCCTACTGCCGCCACGTTTTTATTCTATAGTGTTTATGTTGCCCAGAAAACCGATTTGTCGTATAAGTTCTTATTTATGCTTACAATCTCTCTGAATTTTGTTATGTCATATATTTATCTCAACACATACATATATAGAGAGAAAAAAAATATATAATAAAAATTACATATTTTTACAAAAACTTTCGTCTTTTAGTCCTTCTTTTTTTTGACATTTCACTTACTTACTTTTATCCTTTTCAGCAAGATTCTCTTTAAAGAATTTCTTCGAATTACTTAAAATGCGGGTGGCCTAAGTGTGTTCATTTGCGTTTTTTTTATATTTCGAATATATTTGCCAAAAATTTTTGTTATTATTATATATTTATTTAAAATTCAAAATCTATAAGGACATCTTTTTCCTCTATTCAGTCTTATATTTTGATGGTTGTTTATAAGAGAAAATTCTAGAAAATTTTTCAATTTCTATTTGAATTATTGATAAAAATTCATTTTGCTTTTCTCTACTTAATACTTTCCAATGAACTGGGATTTTATTAAATTCTTTAAGATCATTCACATTTCATTATATAAATTAATATATCTTTATTATCTTTTAACTTAAGACTATGACTTAAGACTATGAACTTAAGACTATGAACTACAACTAACAACTAGTTTTTGAAGACTGCCTTTTATTAATTTTATAATGTTATGAAAGCTACCTGCAGCATGCACCAGACGCAGCGTCAGCATGTGAACCGAGTAAATTCTAAGTTCTCTACGGTAATATGAGAATCGCAGGAATGTAGAGAATATCTTGGAGTAATTTTTGTGGAATATGATGACGTGAATTTTTGTGTGGGAACATAAATTAACTCTTCCACCTTTAAATGCAAATGTCCTCATTTGATCAAACCTCGTAGAATTTCGTCCTTTGTGGCTGTTGCTGTTTTTGCCCCACTGTAAGTTTAGGGGTTGCGCCGAGACTCAAATCCTCTGCACGGATTTCTTTTAATTCAACTTCGATGGGAGCTTCTAAAACCGTTTGGTTGACGATGGTCGGTCTCCCTGATCCACAACTTTTTATTATAGTTCTTGTAACGATAATCAATAGGCCAATTGTAATTAAGGTGACAAAGCTGTAATTAACCACTAGATGGAGCACTCCTTCTGTTTGCATTTTATCGATACGATCGGTGTTATTGATATGGATTTCTTTCATCATCTCTAAAGATAGAAGTTCATGATATTGCTTTTCTTCCGTAGATGGCTGGAAAATAGCGGGTAGTATTTGTTACATTTCTTCTATGGTAATGGTGGTGTTATGAAATTTGATGAGAAACGTTCCATTGAGGTAGCGAAGAACGTTGTCGATGCGTACGTTTCCATTAAACTGCGATATTTCTTCTACTGATGGAATGTGCTGATTGTTCCCTATGTTGCATGATGAATTCAAACTTTTGATGAGGTTTGGGATGCAGGTAGCGTTTTTTAAGTTGATAATATTATTTTGATTACAAATTGATAATCCATTGAATGATTTACAGTCATTTTTAATACCATACATTTTCTTATTGTTTCTTAAAATCTCTTTATATGCAATTTTGTTTACAATATGTTTTCTTTTTACGGGTTTAATTAACAATTTTTCGAATGTTTCATTTGTTGTCATAGGAATGTAAATTATGTAAAAAAGGCAGTAGTCATTAGTAATTACTTTAATTTCGGCAAAATCTAACGCTTCTTCAGGCGTTGCATATGGAAGTTTTTCTTTATCTAAAATATCGGTAGTAAATTTAATTTCTGAACTAGAAAGTATCATTGAATTGATTGTTCCTATTTTAGCCCAATGTATTGCATATCTTATATTAACTAATTCTTCCTTTAATAATTTTAATTTATATTGAATATTGAATGCTAAGTGATCTTTTAATCCCTTAGTGTCTTTAACTAGTTCTAAAAGATTATTTGTTATGCTTGTTAAATTATTTATTCTTTCATTGTGAAGCTGATTTATAATTACTTGTCTATTGTTATTTTCAAGGACATTATTTATTTTATCTTTGATAATTTCAAAATCGTCGTGATCAGGGCTACCTGCTATCCATTTCCAAGCAGTTCCAATTATGTTAACAGATCGTTTAGGTCTACGTGGTTTTAAATTTTGCAATAATTCTTTAATTTGAGAGGTTTCGTATTTAAGGTAGTTATAGAGAGGGTATGATCTGTTGAGTTGATTTTCTATAAGTGAATCTATCATTGACGTTAAATTTTGGTATTTGATTAGATCAATAATGTGAATGAGTTTGAAATTGCCGTCCTGTATTTTTGCTGTTCCCGTCCCTATCAGAATCACTTGTGAGTGAGAATAATCAAGGATTTGTGCATCTGTGGTAAGCTCGAATTGGTTCTCAAATTTTGGGTAAGACAAAAGTACATCCTCAGAAACTAAGGAATTTTTAATTTTATCAAAGGCTTCTAGAGCTTTCGCATTCATTTCAATGATTTTGCTTTTTGACGCGTTTTTTGACACATGGCCATCTTCCCCTCTTAAAAGGGATGTCAAGGGTTTTGCCAATTTAGCGTAATCGCGAATGAAGCGTCGGTAATAGCCTGACATTCCAAGAAAAGATCGAATTTATTATTTGTGGAACTTGTGCTTGGTCGAGCTTTAGTAGTATCATTTGAAAGTTTGCCTGGCTGAAGTAATCCAGTATTGGCCTCCATATTAACAAGTCAGATAAAATCACAATGAAAGATATCAAAAACAAAAAAATTCCAACTAGATTTCAATATTCAAAATTTCAAAATTTCAAAATGTTACCAAAAAAAAATTTTAGATTTAGTTAATATTGGTTAATTAACATAAAAATATTATTCTCAATATTGTGTCTTAACACACACAAACTTTGAATTTAAAATAAACCAAAAAATTTTATTCCTTTAGACTAATCTAGTATTATTATTATTGATAGGGGAATCCATTATTTCAATATTCGATATTTCAAAATTTCAAAATTTTACCAAAAAAAAAATTTTAGATTTAGTTAATATTGGTTAATTAACATAAAAATATTATTCTCAATATTGTGTCTTAACACACACAAACTTTGAATTTAAAATAAACCAAAAAATTTTATTCCTTCAGACTAATCTAGTATTATTATTATTGATAGGGAAATCCATTATTTATTTGTTTATTTTTTTCAAAAGTATTTATTTTTATTTTACTCTACTTTATTAATTTATTTATTAGAGATAGTTTTAAATTTTTATTATATTATTTTCTATTTATTTCTAGTTTTAAAATTTTATTTTTCTTTATTTATTTATTTAATGCAAATAATTTTAAATTTTATTTGTTTTTATTTAAATCTCATAATACTTTAAAACTAATTAAATGACTTACAATAATAATAGAAAATGATAAAGAATCATTTTATTCCTTTTCTCGGGATGGGGCCACTTGTGGTATTTTCGACGACAAATCAGGCGGCTGTTGATGAACTATTCCCACTGGATTGATCTGCAACTCCGTTTTATCCTCCTGATTAAGGTTTACTCCGGGGCCTCTTTTCCTGACTTTAACGTTGTACGAAGTTCAAAGGATTTTATCCCTTTTAATTGCCACACTTTAATTCGTGAACGCAAGTGATTGTGTTTTTTTTTCTTGATGATTGGTTACACCAAATTTTACACTTGAAATTGGTGTTTTGAACTCTTTATTATATTAGAGTTCGCGATGATAATTTTATGCTTGGTTACATAGAAATTATTCACACACACAAAAAAAATTTTGATTATTAATTTTTTGTTTTTCAAAAGTCACTTTTTACTGGATTAATTTTTTTCACTAAATTAAATTTGAGTGGTCCCTGCTCGGGCGCCAGTTAATATATCTTTATTATCTTTTAACTTAAGACTATGACTTAAGACTATGAGCTTAAGACTATGAGCTTAAGACTATGAACTTAAGACTATGAACTACAACTAACAACTAGTTTTTGAAGACTGCCTTTTATTAATTTTATAATGTTATGAAAGCTACCTGCAGCATGCACCAGACGCAGCGTCAGCATGTGAACCGAGTAAATTCTAAGTTCTCTACGGTAATATGAGAATCGCAGGAATGTAGAGAATATCTTGGAGTAATTTTTGTGGAATATGATGACGTGAATTTTTGTGTGGGAACATAAATTAACTTATATGCTCCATTATTAATTTTAGAATGGGCATTTTCAGTTCCAACTAAAATTTTCCCCTCTACGCTTAAAACGAGAATATAAATTTTTTTAATAATTTATTTAGATAAAATTTTTTTTTTAATTTTATTTGATTTCTATAAAAAATATATGAGAATAAAGATTTTACAACAACTTAGGAGGAATAAGTGAGAGTAAATACCCAACAGTATTTGTGTGAGATTTGATCGATTCCCGGTATTCTGAGAAGAAGTCGTTAATATCTGTTTTATTTATTAGAATCAAATACTCATAAAAATAGGGAGATATATGACTTTTGGCAGAGCATAAATATTATATAAATTTATATATATTATTTCCAAAGAAGCCAAATAGATGCGTAAGGAGAATTTTACTATATTCAAAGAAGGTGTGAAACTGTTTTAGAATAATTTTTTGTCAAAAAGTTTTCCAAAGAAAAGAAAGTAAACTATTAAGCTTCTAATAACAGTTCGGCTGAAAAGTTTAGAACGTAACACAGTAGAAATATTTTTTTGTTGCAAAATTCATTTTTTATTATTCAACATAGTTGCCTTCGAGGGCGATACAGCGATTATAGCGATCTTCCAACTTTTCGATACCATTTTTATAGTACTCTTTCGGTTTTGCCTCAAAATAGGCCTCAGTTTCATCATCGGTCTTAAATTTCTTGCCAGCGAGCATTCTCTTGAGGTCTGCAAACAGGAAAAAGTCGCTGGGGGCCCTTTTGGACGGGACCTTACTCTATTTCCTCACTATATGTGTCAGTGTGCCAATAGCAGGGAAAAAACTAGTCGAGGCAGCGGTAAACCGTTGTATTGGACTAGCCAGTGGAGCACATCGGACATCTCCGGTGGAATCCATACTGATAGAGACTGGTCGAAAACCTATTTTTCTCTATCTTCACAAAGCCCGCCTAAATTTAATTTACAAGAACCTATGCCTTCCAAATTATCCACTCCACACTTTAATAAAAAACATTATCATCTCTCCCAGCTCAAAAAGGAATTCATCATCGCTATCCTTATTAATATCCCACCTTGAAAGCAATTCACCCATCCTCCCCCTTGATTTCTAAACCTCCCTTCCACACCCAGATTGGAAACCGTGGTTAGGAGCAAAGTTGAAAGTGACTGCTTCTCTTGACAGGTTTAAGAAGGCTAGAACTGATCCATCCACATACAGAAAATTTTTCCTTGAACAGTTGGACGGATTAAAATATCATCGACTGTTGTCCACTGATGCCGCCGCTGACACCGATATTACATCTTTTGCGGTTGTCGAACTTTTTGGCTGCAGCACCCGCACACTATGTTGTGGAATCTTCCCTTATAGGGCAGCTCCATATTACGGGGAGCTGTGGGCCATCAAAACGGCAATTGAAATTGCGACCAATATTCCCAGCCAACAAAACGTTATTATTTTTAGCGACAGCCTTGTCGCCCTTAAAGCCATTTGTGGCCCATCGAGTGACCCAGTACTTAGCGCAATTCGTCATAGCCTACTTAGCAATAGGAGTGGCGAGTTGCAATGGGTGCCAGGGCATGTGGGAATTGTGGGTCACAGTCATTCCCAATCTGCCTCACCTACTAACAGAATGGCAACTAACACCTTTAGCCACCCGCAGACACGATGACTGGACCAATAGCGACACTTTTTTGTCGACTCATTGGAGAACCACTAACAAACCAGTGTATTCATCATCCATACCGAAATTCTGGGCGCGAAAGCTCCTCAGAATCCGGATTGGACATACTGCTCTTACCCATAACTTCCTTTTTGGCAACACCAATCGTCCCTTCTGCCAATCCTGTGGCACCCATTTCACTGTCTACCATATTCTACAGGAATGCCACATAACCAAGAACTACTTTGCGAGCAGGATTCCTCCCATTATGGAGCTCCTCGATCCAACAACTCCATTCCCTAGTCCCCTATTTAATCTTCTACAACATACTAATCTGCTCCACAAAATATAACAAAATTTTCAACTTTCTATACTACTAACCAGAGACCAGTTTCTCTCAGACAAATTCCCACACGTACTACGAAGTCGCCAAATGGCCTCACGGTCGTGGCGCTATGAAGTGGCCCCTGACACATGTCTAAGGGACCTTACAAACAAACAACAAACAAACAGTCGCTGGGGGCCAGATCTGGAGAATACGGTGGATAGGGAAGCAATTCGTAGCCCAATTCATTGAGTTTGACCATCGTTTTCATCGACTTGTGACACGGTGCATTGTCTTGGTGAAACAACACTTTTTTCTTCTTCAAATGAGGCCTTTTCTTTCTTCAAACGATCCAATAACGCTATATAATAGTCGCTGTTCATCGTCTGTCCCTTTTGGAGATAGTCAATGAATATTATACCATGCGCATCCCAAAATACAGACGCCATCACCTTGCCAGTCGACTGTTGCGTCTTTTCACGCTTTGGATTCGGTTCGTCGCTCGCTCTCCACTCTGCCGACTGGCGATTGGAGTCTGGAGTGTAGTGACGGAGCCATGTTTCATCCATTGTCACATATCGACGCAAAAATTTGGGTTTATTGCGCTTGAACAGCGTTGTTGTTTTTGGTCCACAGTGAGCTCACGCGGCACCCACTTTGCAAACAGCTTTCGCATGCCCAAATATTCATGCACGATATGTCCAACACGCTCTTTCGATATCTTCAGAGTCTCAGCTATCTCACTCAACTTCACTTTACGGTCATTTAAAATTATTTTGTGGAGTGTTTTGATGTTTTCTGCCGTCACCACCTCTTTTAGGCGTCCACTGCGTTCTGCATCAACTGTACTCGTACGACCAGTTCGAAATTGACGAAACCAATATTCCACAGTTGAAATAGCTGGAGCAGAGTCCAGATAACGTTTGTCAAACCATGCTTTGGTTTCCACTGTATTTTTTTTCATCAAAAAGCAATGCTTTATCAATACACGAAATTCGTCTTTATCCATTTTTTTTTCAATAACAAAAGTTGCTCCACTCAAAATGCTATATCTCACGAACCAATCGACCGATTGCTGTCAATTTTGACAGGAATCATTTTTTTGCAAGAGGCGCCATCTAGACGTCAACGTTCTAAACTTTTCAGCCGAACTGTTAGATTGGAGCATTTATTGAATTAAAAGTTTTGGGAATTATTTTGATAATTCAGAATTTTTAAAGTATTTGGCTATGAATTCAAAACTTGTTGTCAGTATGATGGTAATGGATTAATTATTTAACTTCTGGTTTTTACTCAATTTTCTCCCAATTAACCAACACACTCGTAGAGCAACTAAAAAAAACTAAAACCACTTGTAAATGATTTGATATACATTGTGTTAGCTTTATCATCCACTGTTCAAAAATAAATATCATCGTGCACAGCAAATTCCCTTTCCATCCTTTTATAGAACGCAAAACGATTGAACCCCTATCGACAAGAACTGGACATTCTTCTACATGACAGACGCTCTATTAACTGAGACGCACTTTACATCGAGGTCATACTTTACGGTACGAGACTACGAACTGATCACCCTGACAAAACGGCGCATGGTGGAACAGCTATCCTTATAAGCAAATTTATTAAACATAACATTCACTTCAATTTCTCCTCCGAATCCCTGCAATGTAGAGTTACTACTATTGATAACTCCTTATTTAATCTTAATGTAGTATCTGAATGCTGTCCTCCCAATTAAACCATAGTTGGCTCCGAGTTTTTATCCTTTTTACACTCACTTGGAGCATCATTGCTAAAGACTCTGTCCTCGAGGGTTACTAACCCTCGTTAGTCTTTAGGAAGCTCTATCCCATATATCATACCAAATAACTTCCCATTTCCCCTCCAAATCCAACTTAGTGGCAAACTTCTTGTTCAAAACGACCTGATATCTTTGATTACTTCTTTAGAACTCCTTCAATTACCATAAAATCTAGTATTGAAACTCTTTCCGATTTAAACTCTGATCATAGTTTGGTTCTCCTTACTCTACGTTCTAAACCAATCTTAAAGGCTCTTCATCCTAGGCTCAAAAATGGCTAAATGGCTTAGAATATATTTAGAAATAAATTAGACCAACAGATTGACTTAAAACGAATGTTAAAAACATTTATGACATACAGTCACAATCGCTCATATCTCTTACAATACGACACAACCACAATAACAAAATTGACAAACTAAAATACGGACATTAATAAACAAAAAAGGAAAAATGAAAACGCAATGGCAACGCTTACGAATGCCTAGCTACAAACAGAAACTTAACCGACTACAACATGAACTCAATATGGAAATTAGAAAGCACCTATAATGAAGGGCATCAAATTTATACAAGATCGCTTAGTGACAATATTTTTTTATGGGAAGCCACTAGACGAATACTCTCGTACAAAAGAATATCACACGGCATTTGGGCAAAAAGAGACCAAGAAAAAGCCGAAGTATTTGCTAAACATTTGGTAAATACTTTTGCTCCACATGATGATACAGAAGACAAATTGCATACTAATAAAATTATCGAAGAAATAATGTTCCCCAACCCTTATGAGTCTTCCTTACAAAAATTGTTACCCCTTAGAAATTAAGTCTACTATTCTGCGCCTTCCCAATAAAAAAGCTCTTAGTTATAATCTAATAACAGCTCCTATTCTGAAGTAAATTTCCCGAAAAGATTTATTTTTAATTACATACATTTTCAATGGTCTCCTGCGCACAAACAACTTTCCTTTACTGTCATTAAAATGATCTCTAAAGTAAATAAACTCATTAATCCTCCTTTTTCTTATAGACCTTTCAGCCTCTTACTAATCTTTGGTAAGATTTTTGAGAAATTTCTATTAAAACGACTCTACCCAGTCCTATTTAATGAAAAAAATATTCCTGATCACCAATTTGGCTTCCGATCTGAATACTCCACTATCCAGCAATACCCTCGCATTATTGATCATATTGCATCCTCTCTTGAGAGAAAACAGTAATGCCCAGGAGTATTTTCAGATATATCCAAAACTTTGAAGCGTACGTGGCATCATGGACTCCTCTGGAAACTCAAATTCTTTCTTCCATCAACATACTATCTTATCATAAATTCATATCTATCCTAACGATATTTCCAAGTTGCAATTAACTCAGAATCCTCAGAAATGTATCCTATTTTGCCGGAGTCCCGCAAGGCTATATCCTTGGGCCCATTTTACATAATATTTATACTCATGACATCCTATTTGATCCTAATACTATCGGTGCTACTTATGCAGATGATACGGACATATTTGCTATCCATACAAATCCGGAAGCTGGAAATAGCTTCCAACAATTTAAAATCCAACATACATAACCTTCAATCCTGGTTTAAGAGAAGAGCGCTCACATTACTTTCACACTTCTGTTGAAGCTAACAGATATTACCGACAACTTCTTAGACAACTGGACAAATTATAAAACCTATTTGAACTTATGGAATTGAACTTTGGACGCGATAGGAATTGGAACGAAACGTTCCAATTCCTATTGCATTCAGACTTTACAATCCAAGATCCTCTGTAAAATTGTTGATGCCCCCATTTATGTTCGTAACAATATGATTTAATTGTTCCCTTTATTCAGTACCTATGCAGTTCCCGCTATCAAAAATTTCACTCCCGTTTATCCTATCACCATAATCCACTTGTAAGAGAATTTCCCTCTACTGCCCTCCTCGGAAACAATCATTGGAGACTTAAGAGATAATGTCCTAGAGATTTTCTATAAGAATCTAACTTCCATTAATTGGAGAAACGCCAATGGGTGTTTACTCCCACTTCATGATGCACAATATTGTAAATTAAAATGTTCTGTTAATAAAATTGTAGTTGCAGATAAAATAGAAAATAAAAAATAAAAACTTCTGGTTGGGTAAAATTTTTGGGCTACCAACTCATAGGATTGTTATTTACTTTCAATTACCGCAGTCAGGATGTCCTTCTGTATGGTAGTAGACGATATAAGGCTCTTTATCAACTGTAATTATCGATGAGTAATTTTTTATATTTAATATAATTTAATGTTAAAACGAAAAACATTGCCTTAAATTATTCACAAAAAATTCTTTCAAATGCAAATATTTCTATTGTATTTTCTTAAAAAATAAAATTTAGTCATAAATTTATTTATGAGAAGTTTTTTTGTGCAACTTTTGGCGACTTATGACAATATTTTTTTTTTCCAGTAAAAGAAACTATTACAGAAAATAATTTATAATTATTCTAAAATTGATTAAAATATTATTTTTTTAATTTCTCAAAGGGAGTTTTTTTTTAATTGAAATATTTTTTTTTAAATATATAAAATTTTAAATTATTTACTTTAAAATATTTAAGTTAATTTTATTTAAATAGTTAAAAAAAATACTGATTGAAAAAATTTATTTATCTAAATAATATGTATACATATTAAGGGAAATGCAAAAAAAAAAAAAATTCTTAAAATTTTTTATTCTAAATTATTATACTGCAATAGTTAAAATATGAGCAAATTTATGATGGATTCAAATCAAGTCAGAAAATGTATACACCCTTAAAATTTACTGGAAAACTTTTACCATAGAAGAGGATAAGGATATACAGTAACGAAACGGAACTTAAGCCACACACTTCCAGAAGAATTACAAAAGAAAATGCGAAAAGTTTGAGGCTTTAACAATTCTGTTGACATATAAATTCAAGTACGTTGAATATATTGTATTTTGTTCAAATTTATTATTAGAAATGTATAGTATTTTCCTCTTGTTTTTGCTAAATTTTTATACCCTTGGGACTAAATAGATAGAGTTTTTCGAATGAATTTCCTTTTATTTTTATCATGTTTTGTTAAGTTTTCTTCCCCTTTCTATCTTGGGGACTTTTTCCTAGTTTTATAACTTCTTTCTTGATCAAATGATATTTTTATGTGAATTTCTTTCAGCAATAATAAAAATAATTTTATTTTCTTGTTGTTTTCTTTAAACCACTACGATAAATATCATTATATAAGATACAATGAAACACATACGAATAAGATTTTTAGGCCTTATTAATGAACTTTAAGAAAGCAAAAAAAAAACAAATATCTTTGAGATGTGATATTTAGTAATAATTTAAATATAGTTAAATGAGTAAATATCATTAAATTGTTAATAATAATTTTTATAAGCTATAATTAAAAATAATTTTTTTTTTTAGTTCTTTAGGAAAATTAGCTTATTTGGGAGCTATAAGATATTTTGTTTTATTAACAATTGATATTTACGAGAAATATCGCGTTGATATTGATTTTGACTCTTTGAGACATTTCAAGCTATAAGTTCCATGAAAAGTTACATGAAAAGAACTTCAGTTCAGGAAGGAGGAGTTCTTTTTAGATTATGTGTAATACTTTTAAACGAATCCATATTTGTGAAAATCTGACTTTTTAATATTTTCAGTTAAAAGTTGGTGAACATAGATTTTATTAGCAAATGTACTACGTATTTTTTCTAATAAAATAAGGCGAATTGTATACTGTAAGAGTATACGGCAGTCAATTCATTGCAGATCTTTTAATGCAAACCTTACAAAATTATGTTGCACTGATTCATAATGAGGCGAACAAATCACAAATGCATATTCCAGACTAGGTCTCATAAGGGAATATTGTAGTATATGAGTCGACATATAATATTTGTGAACTGGAAAATTCTCTCCAATAAATTCTCCAGAGAATTATTTCTTAAATAAATTTTTTTTAAGAAAAAGTCATTACTTATAATTATTCCAGGTTCAGTAAGAGACTATTAGTAAGATTTTTATTGTAGAAAGTGTTCAAATACTTCTTAATGGGATTTATTATATCATTAACGTCTCTAATACTTAAAAAGAAAATATATTCATAACATCATCAATGACAAAAATAAACAACAATGGGTTGAGGTAATAATTCTGTGGAACAACTGATAGAACTTCAATACTTCTTGATATTGGACTTGAGGAAGAATACCTCATAAGTCGTATCAGTCAGTTAAGATCTAAACCTAATTTTTCAAACTTAAGTAAAATAGTGAAATGAGGATTTGCAGTGGACATATTCGATATCCTCGAATCCTTTTATTTTAAATTATAAAAAGTTTTAATTTAATACGTTTTTTTATAAATTTCTAAAATACAATTTTCTAGCTAAAAAAATAAAACAAAAATATTTTTTTTAATAATCAAAAAGTTTAAAAAAAACATAAAAAAACAACCTATCGAAAATTGAAAATAAAAATGTTCAACAAAAATTAATGGTTTTAAAAAAGATTTTTAATAGGAGAAAAATTTTCAACAAAAGTTTTTAGTCCTAAAGTAAGCATTCTTCTCTATTGAGTATTTATTAAGAACCATAAATAAGCTAAAAAATACTTTGGACTTGTATAAATTTCCAATTTTATCAAAAATATTAATTAAAAAATATTCAAATCCAATTTTTTAATTAAAGTAATTCAATTTAATATTGGCTACCTGATGGAGTTAAAATATTCTTGCATCGCTTAAGGAAACCTAAATACCTAAATGCTGCATTTTTGGTTATATTAAATATTTGATCAATCCAAAGGAGGTTATCATAAACATACAAACCAAGAATGGAACATTTTGGTTACACTTTAGATACAGGAGACAGCTATGGAAGTATATATTAAAATTCATTATGGCCTCTGAGGCCCATATTAATATACTATCAATTGTCATCAGGGAAAGAATGGATTAGACTAGAAATAACAGATAAGATATCATTTATGAAAACAAGAACGGAACCCTGCGGAATACCAGAATTCATTTGGTGGACTGCAGATTTAAAGCCATCTAAAAACTTGTATTGAAGTGTTTGAGAGGCAGCTTCTAACCCATTTCAGGAGGCAATTGTCAACAAAAGACGTGCAATAATCTTTTACTCTAAAAAAAAATAGAAAGTCTGTGGTACGACTTTTCGGATATTGACGGTCACTGATTCAATATACTCGGTCGCTTCCTTGATTCAAGATATTTGATTAGCTGAATTTATCAGCGTTTCCATGACCTAAGAAAGAAGACACGTTAGTGCAATTGGTCGGTAATTGGAGGGCGTAAAGGACTAACTTTTTCGGGGACTGATTGAACGATTGTTGTATTCCTTCTATTCGGAAAAATACTGGCAGAAAAAGATAGGTGAAAAAGCTTACGCAGTCGTTTCAGCAGTATAGAAAAACACCTCTTTAAGACTATAGAGTCCTTATATATCGCCCATGCTAAGGACTATAGAGGAAAAATAAGGACTCTCTTTAATATTAAGTTTATAAATTTACATAAGAAAACGTTCCAATATTATATAAAAAAAAGTGCTTATAAAAAAAAATTCTTGTTTCAATAAAAACAAAACCTTTTCCTCTTTAATCTGTTTAAAAAAAAAAACCAACAACATCACCAACATTTAATATTAAAAATAAAACTAAAAAACAATCAGAAAATTCTGTTTTTTTTTACAATCAATTATAAAATTATTAGTTTAAAATATTAAAACTAAAAAAAATTCTTAATAATAAAATTCATCGATCAGTAAAAAAATATTTTAGCGAATTAACAACAACAAGTAAATTTCAAGAATTTATCTTTCATAACTTTGACTTTTACATCTTTTTCTTTCCGATTATTAAAATTATTGTACTATTGGTAATCTAAATTGTAAAACTGCTTTAAATGAATAATTTTTGGTTTTAAGAAAAATTATTTTTATAAATAATTTCAATAATATTATAATAATAAATGGTAAATTTTAAATCTCGAATTATTTTTGGAAAAATTTTCTTCGGTTTTTTTAATATTTCCTATATTTTTATTTTTTTTTTTAATTAAAAAAAATTCAATTTCAAATTTTAATTGATAATTAAAGTACAATAAAAATATTTTTACAATCAGAAATTGCAAAAAAGCATAAAAATCTTTTTAAAAATTTCATTTTTTTTATAAAAAAAAAAATAAATTAATTGTTAACTTATTTGTTAGTTAAATACATATTAAAAGAAATATATTTTTTCTGTGTATGAAAAAAAAATCTATCCTTAAAGAATAGTGAATTTTTAATTTTTCTTTTGTTTTTTAATTGTAAAAATTTCACATCCAATTTTACATGTAATTAACATATTTTCACATATTCGAATGCGAGAAAATATAATTTCGCTTTTTTTTAAATTTATTTTTTGAACAAATATAAATTTTTATTATTACATAATATATTCCTTATGCTCGTAAATTGCAAGAAGGATATTTCTTAAAACATTAGAAAAGTTTTTGAGTTGCAAATACGGTATTTTGTTAAAGTAATCTAAGTTTCTGATTAGTTGTCGACCTATTTTTAGTTAAATGCATGGTAGGTAGTATATTTCGAACACTATCACCAACTCCAATCCATAATTCTAAAATGTTTGAATGAAACTTAGTCGAAAATTAAACCATGTTCATATATTTTTTAACAAACTATATTCATAACTTTATTGATGCTATTTATTCTGATGTTTGATGAAAATGATTTCATTCTATCGAAATTGCTATTAATTCAAATTTGTGAAAAGAGGAAACTACCATAAAATGGTAACTTAACAGAAATTACTTCCTAGATAATTCTGTTTTATTACAATATAGTAAATTTCCCCTTTTATATTCTATTGTTATCAATAATGAGTATTCATTCAACTATTTTGGCAATCAATCAAAATATTCGAAATTTGCTTTGAATGGAAAGCAATTTACCACCCCCCCACCCCCAATCCAATTCATTTACTAAAAAATCTATATTTTTACCTGTTGAGGTGTAACAAACGCCAAAAAAAAGCAAAGAAAATAAAAGCGAAATAATAAATGCCAACCCCTAGTAACAGATACAATTTGTTTATGTTAATTTAAAATAAACATAATAATTTATTAGTCCTTTTTTTTGTTTTTGCTCTTTTATTTACCATACTTACAAACTACTATTAATAATTTATTTTGTCTTCAATTCAACTTTCTATATTCGGAATTTATAAATATTTTTCGATTAAATATATTTGAATAAGGACTATTTCTATATAATATGTAAATCATAGAAAATCTAAATTTATAATTAATGATAAGTAAGCGAAAATGGACACAATTTTTAAGAATATTTAATAAAATTTGAATTTTTTTCTTTTTCTTTTTTAATAAGCAGCAGTTTTTGAATGCTTAAAAAAATTTTGCTACAGTTAATTAGAATAGAAAAAAAAACCTACAAATCATATATATTTACATATATGCAAATTTTAATATTATCAGGAATTTAAACAAAAAACTCTGGTGAAGGTTGTAAAAAAATAGTTTGCTGTGACGTGGGTATTAATTAATCTAGTTGTCACGTAGAGTTTTGGTCAATTATGCTCTGCTATTTTTAATAAAAAATATCGAACAAAGAATTTTCCTGACAGTTCTATGGGTCAATTATTACAAATATTTAAAAAAAATTATGTTTGGTCAGCTTAATCGAAAAGTATTTAATGATGACCGCGAGGTGGTTTAGATCCATCTTCGACGTATCCGGTTACCTTAAAAATTTATAATTTAATCATTTTAGCTCCGGATCTGGACATATAATTCGGGTATTAAAAGCTTTTCAGCATAAAAAATCATAGCTTGTTATCGAAGACGCTCAATTTTCATAAATGGGACTTCCACAAACAAATTGCTGAATATATGCTTCCACAAGCCAATTCGGACTCTATTTGTAAGAAATGCATAATAAAGGGTGATAAAACTCTGCCTTATAATATTGTTTAAAAAAAAAACAGACAATAAGCTTTGAATTAGCGTGTCCATAACTAACCAAAAGCAGGAAAAATCAGCTGTTTTATTTAGTTAATTTTCAGACTGTAAATATTCAATTTTTTTTAGCGTTGCATAGCTTTTGTGAGACAGTATTTACCGAAAAGAGTCAAAATTTTTTTCAGAATAGTTTTGGAATTTTGACCACTATAATGCATTTATAGGATATTTGAATATTCCAAGCTAAAAATTACGACTTCGTGGAAGATCATTTGAGTCTGTCGAAGACAAGAATTCGTAAAAGAAATTGAAGGTAATACCACACAAGTACTTTTAAAAAGTATCGTTGAAACAAGAAACATTTTTCTTTGCTAATTTTTGGCCTCAATAACTTTTGTTTTTTCTATCATATTTTTATTATATTTTTTTCACGTTTTAGCAGTATTGAAAAACACCTCTTTGGGACTATGGAGTCCTTATATATCCTCCATGTTTAGGACTATGGAGGCTATATAAGGACTCTTTTTACTATTAGGTTTATAAATTTATTTAAGAAAACGTTTCAATATTATATAATAAAAAGTGCCTTTAAAAAAAAATGCTTGTTTCAATAAAAACAAAACCTTTTCCTCCTTAATCAGTTTTTAAAAAAAAAAATCAACGACATCACCAACATTTAACATTAAAATAAAACTAAAAAACAATCAGCAAATTCTATTTTATTTTATTATCATATTTTTATTATATTTTTTTCGTGAAAATGTATTATAGAAAAAGTTTTTGAGAAAATAATATTTTCAATGATATATTGTATTGTTCTTTATTTAAAATAAAAAAAAATTCATAATTAAATTTTTAATAAATTTCTTTTTTTTTAAATAAAAAGAAATACTTGCATTATTCTGCGCCTTTCCAATAAAAAAGCTTCTGGTTATGATCTATTGTAATAACAGCTCCTATTCTGAAACAAATTTCCCGAAAAGCTTTAGCATTAATTACATATATTTTTAATACTCTGCTGCGCATAACCTATTTTCCTTTACTATTGAAATTTACTGTCATTAAAATAATTTCTAAACCAAATAAACCCATCAATTGTCCTTCTTCCTATAGACCTAACAGCCTCTTAACAATCCTTGGTAAGATTTTTGAAAAACAACTAAAATATTAAAACGACTTAGTGCTAGTTAATGAAAAAATTATTGTATTTGTGATCATCAATTTGGCTTCCGATCTGAACACTCTACTATCCAGCAATGCCATCGCATTATTTACAATATTGCATCCTCCGTTGAGAGAAAAGAGTATTGCCCAGGAGTAGTTTTTAATATCTCGTAATCATTTGATTGTGTGCGGTATCCTGGACTCTTCTGGAGACTCAAGAGCTTTCTTTCTTTAATATATCTCTCCCAACATCATTTCCAAGTTGCAATTAACTCAGACTCCCCGAAAATATATCCTGTTTTAGCTGGAGTCCCACAAGGCAGTATCCTTAGTCCCATTTTATATAATATTTATACCCATGAAATCTCATCTGATCCTAATACTATCATTGCTACTTATACAGATGATACGGCCATACTTGCTACCCATACAAATCCTGAAATGGCTTCCAACAATTTACAATCCCATATTCACAACCATCAATCCTGGTTTAAACGATGGTGAGTGAGGGTAAATGAACAGAAGAGTGCTCACATTACTCTCACACCTTGTCAAGAAAAACTTACCTTTTATACATTAATAGCAACATGATTCCACAATATGATAAAGTACGTTGTTTGGGACTTTACCTGGAAAAGAGATTAACATGGAACCCTAATATTAGACTAAAAAATCTTGAAGCCACTAGACACTACCGTCAACTTCTTAGACTACTGGATAAATGCTTGAAACTAACAATTATAAAACCTATTTGGACTTATGGAATTGAACTTTGGGGTTTTAGAATCAAATATAGACTCTAGATAAGCTATAATATTTACCAATTTATGAAAAACTATTCATAAATTGGTAAATATTATAGCTTATCTAGAGTCTATATTTGATTCTAAATTGACTAGATTTAAGAGTTTAAGTAAAAAACTGCTTATTTTATTCACTTGGCTTACAAATTCGAGTTTTACTTATCTTTTAATGATTAAAAAGAATGATGGTCACTTAATATTTTTTATTAATAACAAAAAAAAATAGGATAAAATTTTTAATGTGAATAAAAAAAATTTCAAGCATTTTCCAAGAATAGTTAAAAATTTAAAATATGTGAAAAGATACTGTTCAGAATTTAACAAATAATAATATTCACGTAATACTATGAACTCGTATAAAAGTCAAATGACAATAAAAAAAAAACTATGAATAAATAAATATACGAGCTGATATGTCAGAATATCAATACGAAAGCGACTGACTTTTTCCACTGACTTCCCATAATGGTGTCAATAAGTCAAAGGTTAAGAGTTAAAGGAAAAATTTGTACAATTTCAAAAGCAAGACGTATACACCCTTTGACGTTCATATGTACATTCACGCATATCCTTTTGATATTTCAACTGTATATAATAAGTTGCAGCACTTTTACTGATATTGGTATGCTCACTTATCAAATAATGATTACATTCTGGTAAGAGACAGATAAATTTCGCACAAAAAAAATCCTCGATTGATCGATTGAATGAAATATATTCCTGCCTGGCAGCAACTGACGTTCAATGAAAATTTTATTGAGGGATAAATCAAACGATATCCAAAGGAATTCTTATTTCCTCCTCTCGTATTCAGTATAAAACTTATACATTTTCAATGAGACGAATTATAAAAATATTTTGAATTTTTATCATTTGTAGAAAACCGAAAAAAGGAAAAAATTATCTTTGATTGTTCCTTTTTATCTTTAATAATATCCACGTGAATCAAGAGAATGTTCATATTCAAATTTTTATTCACTCATCGTATATAATTTATTTGCATTCATTCAATGTACCTATTTTTACATTGAAATATAATATAAAATTTGTAAGAAATTTCTTTTTTTATATTTATTCACTTTCCGACTGAAATAAATAAACAGAATAATCATCAAATAAGCAATTTTTTATCTAATATAATATAATATTATCATAGGACTACAAATTGGTATAATAAGATTTATGCATTCATCACACATGATCTATGTAAGAAAAAAATTAAGTATATAATTGCATATATTAAAATTGAATTTAATTGACAACCTTGGGGACTGCTTATAAATATTTTTATTATTTATTTAACATCACCTCAAAAGGATTCTTCAAAAAAAAAATCCACTTTTATTTTCTTACCATTAATACCTTATTTTTATTATTGTTTATTTTTGCACCTGAAAAGTTTATAAGGTAACACAGTAAAAATATTTTTTTTTGCAAAATTCATTTTTATTATTCAACATAGTTGCCTTCGAGGGCGATACAGCGATTATAGCGATCTTCCAACTTTTCGATACCATTTTTATAGTACTCTTTCGGTTTTGCCTCAAAATAGGCCTCAGTTTCATCATCGGTCTTAAATTTCTTGCCAGCGAGCATTCTCTTGAGGTCTGCAAACAGGAAAAAGTCGCTGGGGGCCAGATCTGGAGAATACGGTGGATGGGAAAGCAATTCGTAGCCCAATTCATTGAGTTTGACCATCGTTTTCATCGACTTGTGACACGGTGCATTGTCTTGGTGAAACAACACTTTTTTCTTCTTCAAATAAGGCCGTTTCTTAGCGATTTCTTTCTTCAAACTATCCAAGAACGCTATATAATAGTCGCTGTTGATCGTCTGTCCCTTCTGGAGATAGTCAATGAATATTATACCATGCGCATCCCAAAATACAGACGCCATCACCTTGCCAGCCGACTGTTGCGTCTTTCCACGCTTTGGATTCGGTTCGTCGCTCGCTCTCCACTCTGCCGACTGCCGATTGGACTCTGGAGTGTGGTGACGGAGCCATGTTTCTTCCATTGTCACATATCGACGCAAAAATTCGGGCTTATTGCGCTTGAACAGCTCCAAACACTGCTCAGAATCATCAACACGTTGTTGTTTTTGGTCCACAGAGAGCTCACGCGGCACCCACTTTGCACACAGCTTTCGCATGCCCAAATATTCATGCACGATATGTCCAACATGCTCTTTCGATATCTTCAGAGTCTCAGCTATCTCGCTCAACTTCACTTTACGGTCATTTAAAATTATTTTGTGGATTTTTTTGATGTTTTCTGCCGTAACCACCTCTTTTGGGCGTCCACTGCGTTCTGCATCAACTAAGCTCGTACGACCAGTTCGAAATTGACGAAACCAATATTCCACAGTTGAAATAGCTGGAGCAGAGTCCGGATAACGTTTGTCAAACCATACTTTGGTTTCCACTGTATTTTTTTTCATCAAAAAGCAATGCTTTATCAATACACGAAATTCGTCTTTATCCATTTTTTTTTCAATAACAAAAGTTGCTTCACTCAAAATGCTATATCTCACGAACCAATCGACCGATTGCTGTCAAATTTTGACAGGAATCATTTGAAGCATGCTGATTGCTGTCAATTAAGTAGATTTTTGCAAGAGGCGCCATCTAGACGTCAACCTTCAGCCGAACTGTTATAAAATATTATTGATTCATTGTAAGACTGGGTAGAAAAATTACATTTAAATTATTTTCACTATAGCAGTATTTTTTTTTACCAGAAAACCTTTATGACAAATGTTTGAAATAAAAAAATAAAAAGAACTGATCTTACAGACAACTTCTGAAATTACTATTTCATTTTAAAATTAATATGTTACTGTTCTTCATAATAACTAAACGTTTCAATTTGCGTAGTATCTAATCCATTATCATCATCATCAAAGCAAGGTCTAGGACTGCTGAACCAAAGATCGATACTTCCAGCATATTTTTGATATCCTGGCCAATATGATCGCTCCAGCGATAACAGGGCCTATATCAACATCCGGCATCATAAATGGAGCCACTATAGACTTTCAGGGCAGAATCTTCGTCAACCATTCGGATTCAGTGTCCAGCCTACCTGGGTCTATTGAGCTTAATTTGATCCATAACCGTGCAAATGTGATAACTGTTCAGCTCCGGAATTGTCCATCCTCATGTATGAGATCAAAAATTCTTCAAATGAAGAAAAAGAAGAAGAAGAAGAAGAAGAAGAAGAAGAAGAAGAAGAAGAACAAGAAGAAGAAGAAGAACAAGAAGAAGAAGAAGAAGAAGAAGAAGAAGAAGAAGAAGAAGAAGAAGAAGAAGAAGAATAAGAAGAGGAAGAAGAGGAAGAAGAAGAAGAAGAAGAAGAAGAAGAAGAAGAAGAAGAAGAAGAAGAAGAAGAAGAATTTTTGGTTGCAGCCCTTATGCTGTAAAATAAACCAACTATGAGGACTAGTAAGGCTAGTATCCGGTACAGCAGTAGCTTCGATGTTTTGATGAGAATTTTCGAGCAAAATAATTTCGAATTACTATAAACGACTCTGTTGGCTATTAGCAGCCGCGCGCGGACCCTCGAACACCAAATAGAAAAATGATTTAACTCGTTGGAAGCTTTTGTCTATTATCTGTATCCGACTAGTGCTAAGTGATCTTGTCTTTAATCCCGCTGTGTCTTTGGATAAAGACTTCTCATACAACTCTTTTTGATCGCTCAATAATGTCGATGGCATCGGTGTATTCTAAAAGCTAGGCAGATTTAATAAGGATGATACTTATGCTTACTCCTGAGCACCTAAGTTCGTCTTCTTGCCGAAAACCATTGTGAATATTAAGTGGTTCTGAAAGTAATTCGACTGCTTTTACTCATATTCTCACTAGTCATAGTCAATCTTATCGATTTTTCTGGTATGCCAAACTCTCTCCGGGCTTTCAATTCAATAAAAAAAAGGGGGGGGGGTATGTTAACTATATTACAACAGTATTTCCATTGACTGCCTCAAAGGAAAATATCTGATCTGTTGTTTCCTTCCTTGAAGTAAAGCCTCTCTGGTATGGGCTAGTAATTTTTGGCCAGATGTGGCTATCCTGCCTAGTAAGATAACGAAGAATATCTTATAGTAGATACTCAGTAACGTCATACCACTATAATTTTTTCACTCTGTTTTATAGTCAATATGCTAGTCATTAAATTCTTCCAATCCAAGTAAATTCGCAGAATACAAATAACTTCGTTAATAATAGTCATGTATGACGAACAAATACCATGTCATAGGGGAAGGGTTTTTCGACTTTCATTTCTGAAAGTTATCGTGAATATACCTTCAAGTATTGTATCAATAAAAGTAAAAAATGTAAAAATTTCAAAGGCTCAAATATCAACAGTATAGATTGCTACATAAAAATTGATTAGATTTAAAATACATATTACGGTTGTCGAGCGACTGTCGATACAGTAAAAATTTTATGAAGTAAGAATAGTCGTTTAATAATGCTGGGTAGTCACATGCTCCTCCTGTCCATGCATTTTTCTAATAAATTGTTCGTTTTTTTTTTATAAACTTGTCAAATTACATTCAAAAACCATAATTTAATTTTTTAATATTTTTATATTGAAAGCTCCATAAATATTTATGCAAAAAAAAAAAATTGATAAAATTAAAACTTGAAAATCTTTTTAAAGACATAAATTTTCTACACACAATTTATACACGTAAAATAATACAAAATTCAGATGAAATTTGTGAATATATCAAAATGTATTAAGGATAAAACTTTTTGGAAAATTCTCAACCACAATATTATAGTGAAATCATTAGGAAAACCTTGACGTGTTAATCAAGCAAGTTTACGTTTTCATTCAATTCTTACGGTACATTTCAAAGCTTGTTTAATATTAATTTATCAAAACGATAAAATGAAAATTCTCATCTTTATATAAATGTACATACTTATTATTTGTAAAACATTGAAATTATTTGTGTAGGGATCCTTGTTCAAAGATATATTCGTATATATTTACCGAAAATCCTTACACTTATACATATTCAAATAGATTGTATATTCAACCATAGTCATTTGTTCATATGTGACTTCTATAAATGGGAAAACATTTGTTTAGAAATTTATCTGCTCTGTTATTGTCATGATATATTTAGTTGTATTATTTGTGGCAAACACCTGTTTATATATTTTCTAACGAATTTAAATCATTTTCATGGTATATCATAGAATAGGATATGAAGCAATCTTTTCTACCAAGTTTTATCAAATTTACATTTTAAAAAAATATATTCGAACGTCTTAATTTAGAGCAATTTAACTATAAAAAAATTTACTTTTTTCAATAAAATATTATATATTGTCATTTATCTACGAAATAAGTTAAAGTTTTTTCTGACAAATTTTATTTTTGTGACAAATTTTTTTTATCCCAAATATAGGACTTTAGGGATACAAATTTTTTAGTTCTAGTCTGTTGAATCTTAAGTGTAGAATACTACTAAACTTTTTGACCTTGAAATATTTCATTGTCATTAAAATGCATGGAAGGTTATGGTTTATGACGGGGAGTAAAAGTTATGGGGACAGATTTTACTTTAATTATCTACTTTGCAAACTAGTTTTGGCGGATTAAGATTTGGGTTTGGAAAATTTTAAAAGCATGTTCGGTATTTTTTTTTATATGCAAGGTTGATCGTATCAATAGAATATGCAGCAAAGAAGGTGTTAAGATAAATTGGAATAACGGTTGTATAAGTGTGGTGGAGAACGGGGCCAAGCGTACTATCTTGCGAAACACCGGCGAATATGGCAGAGATTATCGAGAATTTTTTATTGTCATTTATTTGCTTGACTAATATTTGATATATAATATTTAGGAAAGCTTGACTAATATTTATTAATATATCGGAATAATAGTTTTTTTGTTATTGGTAGAAACAATATTGAATGAGATCAGTAGCTTGATGATTTGTTTTGAGAGGAACTTCAAATGACTATAAACATGTAATAATATTCAAAGATTCTTGACTCCAGTAGTCAGTAGGAAAATTCAAATTTAAAGTCAAAATTAGTGAACACGAGTAATATTTAATGTATTTAGAAAACCATCATTTATTTTTTAATACATTTATCAGTTAAAAGTAGAAAAAATAATTTATTATTTTCAAGTAAAATCATAGAAATATATTCAATAAGTTTTTATTGATCAAATAACTCAAACCTTTATAATTGGCTAATAGTCCTGATTGTGTTATTGAAATATGACAAGATGAAAAGTGAAATTTTTATTATGTTTTAAAAACGATAAGTCCGAAAAATATGTTGGGTGGATTTGTGTGAAGTGCTTTTAAAACAACTCAACAAAAACTAAAGGAAATATTTCAATTTTCATATTCCATATCTTATTTCATAGTTTTTTTTCACAGTTTCTCATAATTTTTCCATTTTTCTTTAGATATTATTTTTTTTTATTTCTACCACTTTTTTATATATCCGATAAACTTATTAATTAATTTTTAAGAAAAACATGTACTTGCATTTTTAATTGCAACTTAAGTAGAATCATGGTAAAAAAAAATTAAAAGTTGTTCATAATTCCTTTCTCTTCATTATTTACTCTTTAGCAATTCCAGAATTCTCTACTATTTTGCTGCATTATTTTTTTTTTAAATTTTTGCATTTGATTTATATATATAGAAAAAAATTACTTAAAATTTTATGTTCATTTAAATTTTTTAACCTTAACTAAATTTCAGTGTTTTTTTTTTAAAGAAAAGTAATAAAAACGAATATGCAGCCGTTAGAATTTTTATGAATTTCTTTAAATTGTTAGGAGAATTTGTTGTTAATAATTATTTAAAAAAAATGTATTTAATACTAATATCATCTGTTGAAAATTCTGTAAAATGTTTTAATGAAAATATCGCATATTTACGCCCTCCCCTCCCAATTATATAATATTTAATTACATAAATTATTTAAGTAAAAAAATAGAAAAAATTATAAAAGTTCAATGCTATAAAAATAAACTAAAATAAAAAATATATTACAAATAAATTATCTCTTAAATTTTACTAGAAAAAAACATTACTATTTGCTAAAAAATAATGCCTCGGAATATTAAGTAAAATAATTATATAAAAATATAAAAAAAAACAATACTATAATTAATATAAAGTATTAAAAAAATAGCTGCCTTTCAGAAATTTTTGTAAATAGGCAAAACTATTTAGTTAATTTGTAATTTAATTTTGGTTTTCGAAGGAGATACTAATTTGAAAATATTATCTAAATTAAAATGACTGCATTTTTCTAAATATATTAGTAGTTTCAATTTGTATCAATTTACCAGGTGTATAAGCTTAAATCCGAAGTTTTTTAGTCAAAAAAACGCATGTTTTTTTTTCATAGAAAGCAAAAGCAAATTTATTCAAAGTACTTGCCTTCGCTAGCTACGCATTTTGCCCATCTCTTTGGCACTTTGTGGATACCACGCCAAAAAAATTTCTTCTCTTCATCAAGCCATTTTAGAACGTCTTTGTGAGAATCGAAGTGCTGCTCAGCGAGCGCGTGGCCCATCGACGAAAACAGGTGGTAGTCGGAAGATGCCAGGTCTAGTGAATAAGCGGGATGGGATAGCACCTCCCAGTTGAGTGTCTCCAAGTAGTTTTGGACCATTTTTGACGTGTGCGATGGTGGAGGAAAATCAGCTTGTCATGTCTTTGTAGATAATCCATCCTTTTTTCACGCAGAGCACGGTGCAATTTGATCAGTTGTTGGTGGTAGCGGTGGGCATTGACAGTTTCACCAGGTCTCAACATCTCATAGTAGACGATACACTGCTGATCCCACAAAACGCACAGCATCGTCTTCCGTCCGAAGCGATTTGGTCTTGTGGAAGATGTTGATGGTTGGCCGGGATCAACCCACGATTTCTTGCGTTTAGGATTCTCGAAATATATCCGCTTTTCATCGCCTGTTACAATCCGATGCAGGAACGACTTTTTTTTGTCTGGCGAGCAAGATTTCGCATGTGTTTTGGCGTCGCTCCATCTACCTATCGTTCAATTCATGCGGCATCCATTTTCCGATCTTTTCCATCTTCCCCATGGCAGGCAGACGTATGGAAATGGCTGGTTGAGTAACATCCAGTTGCTCCGTGAGCATTTTTTGCGATTGGGTATCGTGTTCGTCCGAAAGAGCCTGCAATTGATAGTCTTCAACCTTCCTAGGCCGATTTCTTATCCCACAAGTCAAAATTGCCGTCTTTGAACCAACGAAACCAATCTCGCCACGTTGTTTCCGATAAAGCACTGTCACCATAGGCCTCCATCAGCATTTGATGCTATTCGACAGCCGATTTCTTCAAATTGAAGCAGAAAAGCAGAGCTTCCCGAATATGCTCTTTTTATGGCACAAGAATTGAAGCCGTTGAATCATCACAAATGCTGTGAATTTGCTAGTTTTGCTCTAGAACAACTGGAAAATGATGTTTATTTTTCTGAGAAAATCATCTTCTCAAATGAGGCGCATTTTCATCTCTTTGATTCGGTGAATAAAAAAAATTGTCATTACTGGGCTGAAGCCAATCCATAAATTATTCACGAGGAATCTCTTCATTCCGAAAAAGTGATCGTTTGGTGAGCTTTATGGCGCGCTAACATCATCGGTCATCATTTTTTTTTCACGAGAAATACATGAAATAAGGCCGAATTTATTGCACAAAAACTATCGTTTTTGATTCCGTACACGGATAAGTGGCGGCCATGTAAATGATGCAATTTTTCGAACATCATTTTTTTTCTTTTTTCTTTTATTTGAAGAAAAGAAAACATATCACTTTTACTAAAAAACTCATTATAAATTCTAATACCTTTTAGTTCACTTTTATAAAAATTTGTGTTGTTAATTTTTCTATTGCGATAAATCTTTATTAACTCTTAATTATCTAGCAAGGACTCTATGCAATTCACCAATTATGATTGGTATACATTTTTAATAGTATCACATAAATAAAAAAAAAAATTATATATTCAATTTTACAAAATAAAATAATTATACTACAGAAGAAATGGAATAAAATAATAAAAATGTATTATTGGGTTTTTGTTTGAATCCAGTCTGATTATTTGTGATAAAATATCCTAAGGGAAATAAGTGAGCAAATATATTCATTGTTGGTAAAGAGATATTGAGAGAATATATAAAAAAAAAGAAAATTAGGAAGAGAACAAACGTTTATATTAAGGATAAAAAAAAGCAATTTAACTAATATAATAGGATAATATTAAAATAAAGACTGCTCATTTTCTTGAAATGGGTCAGTTAAATCCAATAAAAACTCAACAAATAAATTCCACACAAAAATGTTCAGTATTCTTACTCATTGCAGTTTCACACGTTCCAATTCTCTTAATCCTTAGTAGAAAATGCAAAAATTTCAAGAGATTTCATGCACAAAAACCCGTATATCCACTTAATATGTTTAATCGATTCCTTTTTTTTCTGTTCCATTATATTTCTACTCTAATCCTTTATCGTAACAAATTAAAAAACTATATATAATCAGTCCTGTATATATGTTCGGTTGATATGCATGTGCAAATATAATTTAAGTTTATAAAAATAGTAAACTAAAAATTTTCCACTAATTGAACAAGAAAAACTATTTTCCCAGATAAATGACGAGGGACTGGTTGAGGAGTATTTGAAGCAATCACGACTATTCCAAATGCTGTATACTTTTGAGCCCATTGTGGTTAAATATCATTCCAAACGAATCGGAATGCAAACAAAATCATTTCATAGTATATTTTTGTGATTGAATAAATTCAAGTGATAGACGTATTCTCGTTTACAGCTTTTATAAAATTATATTATTTGTATCCATATACCCATGCCTGTGCACCAGTTCCGACACCCGTTTCTATATCGTCTTATACTCAGTTCTTTGCGCCCATTTCTTTACCACCAATTTTTTTACTATTCTTGCATACATCTACAACAATACACACCAACTTGTCTATTGAACGAATTATTAAAATTCATTTTTTTTATAAGTGTACTTATAATCAAGTATACGAATAGAAATGAGACTTAGAAAATAAAATTTGTTTGGTTTTTTTTTCCAAATCGAAAAATATATCCTTTAAAAAAATATATTCTTTTAATATTTTTAAATCAAAATTCAAATAAACTTAAATTATGAAGTGAAAAAAAATATGATATGAATGAAAGGAAAGAAATGGAATGGAGAAAAAATTTTCAAAGAACGCAAAATTAAAAAGCAAGTATTTCCGAATCCCTTCTTCAAATATCCTCTATGCATGTATGTATGCATGTATAAATGAATATAAAACCTGAAGAAAGATAACAAAATGATACCAAATAAAAATAAAACACTTTAAGCCGAACATTCTAAATGAATATCATTTTCATAATTCTGTCAGCGCAAAATTTTCATTAAACTCCATCTTACCATTTCGAAATAGGACTTTATGACGTATTCGCCTAGTTGAAGAGTAAATTAAAATTTTATGGTCTTTAGTTATTAAATGAAAATTTTGCTACAAATGAAAAACTCCTATAATATTAAAAGTGAGTTAATTTGATCAAAATATATACTCACAGTTGAATATACACATATATCTTATGGAAGTTTGATTCATTTCAAAAGTTCCATAAGCTTTGTTTGATTATTTCATTATAAGAATTTTATAAAAAAACAATTTTTATCTACAATAATTGATTTTGAAATAATTCTATATAAAAAATGTACTGCTCAACATAAAAAAAAACACACACACTTTGAAGATAACTGAGAGTGTTTCTGATCCGAGTCTATTTCATTAAGTCATTATCATCAACTGTGAGATAATCGGGACTGCGGTCTAGGCATGCTGAATCAAAGAACTCCAGACGTCCCAGCTGTGGTCTTCAAGTGTAACACTCCCAGCATGTTTTCGGCGTCCTGGCTAGTAACTTCGCTCTACCAAATACATGGCCAACATCGTGATATGAGACCGCAAATAGAGCTTCTGTAGGGATTTCCCAGCAGGATCTTCCTCATCTAAAAGGATTAAATGTCTAGCCCACCGCAGCCTAGTTAGCTTAATTTCATCTATAAACGGCCGCTCTTGATACTGCTCCAAGATCTCATCGTAGGGGTCTAAAAATTCTTCGAAATATACTCTTTTTAAACGCGGACAAGACTTTGCAATAGTTTTTGCTGAGAACCCAAGTTTCTGAAAAATCTTGTACAGTAGTAGATACGGTTTTATGGTTAAAATTTTCACACCAAAATAATTAAGTACGGATATACGAGCTCTGTTGAAAAAGTATCGCGAATTTAGAATTTCCGCGGGTTACGTATATTTGATTTTCGACTTTTTTGTGGCGTTATGTTGGTAATCATGTCTCTCACTTATGCCGATAAGTTCGGCCATTTTGAATTGTCAGTTAATTTTTGACAGCTGCTTTGCTTACACGTGTTTTGGCTCGTCTTCATGTTGGTACTCATGTCTCTCACTTATTTCTCGACATAAGTGAGAGACATGAGTACAAACATAACGCCATAAAAAACTCGAAAATCAAATATACATAACCCGCAAAAATTCAAAATTCGCAATACCTTTTGAACAGACCTCGTATTATTGGGTGTAAGGGAAAGTTCTGTCATTTTTGAACACTTTTTCTTTAAAAGATGAACCCAGATCAGGAAGGCCATCAGATGTCAATGTGACATTAAGCTTGGAATTTATCAGACTACTGCTTTAGTGCATATTAAAAGGCTTGGTTTTGTGTCCAAACTCTCTGTTTGGGTGCTACACGAATTAGGCAAAAAAAATTAATAGATCGAATTTCAAATCTTCCTCGTCACAAAAGAGAACCGTTTTCGAACCGTTTGGTGACTGGTGATGAAAAATGGATATTTTATAAACATGTGGTAAGAAAAGATTATATGTTTAAAAAGGGGAGAAGTCACCGACCACATCCAAAGCTGGCGTGCATCAAAAGAAAGTTATGTTGTGTTGTTGGTGGGATCGGAGGGGTATTGTCCACTATGAGTTGCTGAAAGAAAATTATACGGTCGATGCTGATCGTTACTGTTCGGAACTTGGTGTTTTGAATAAAGAAAATTTATTTGGCCAACAGAAATGGTGTAATTCTTCACCATGACAACGCTAACCCGCACATAACAAGAAAAATCGTACAAAAAATTGCAGAGTTGAGTTGGGAAGCTCTACCTCAGTCAGCATATTCTCCAGATATTGTACCATCTGACTATCATCTGTTCAGGGCGCTGCAAAACTTTCTTAATGGAAATGAATATATAAATTATGAGGGTGTCCAAATGGCAGTGGAAGAATACTTAGCGTCCAAAAACAAGTACTTCTTTTCCAGGGGATTGGATAAGCTACCAGAACACTGGCAGACAGTTGTAACCAATAAAGGAAATTATATTTTGGACTAATTTTTGAATAAAAAGTGAAAAAAAATTTAGTATTTCTTAACAAAAAACGACAGAACTTTCCTTTACATCCAATATATATTACCAAGCATCAAAATAGTTTTATAACCGTTTTTTTTCCAACAATTTATTTTCTTTTTGTACATTAATATTATCTCCCTTGGGAAGTTTTTCTTCTGTGGAATATCCAATTATGGAGGGTTTCAACTGGAATCGGTTTCAGCATTTCTGTTACTCTCCTTGGAATATTAAAGACAGTACTAAGATGATGTCCTTTAAAGTTTTTTTTGATCTTGGGGAGCTGAGAAAAAGCCAAACGAACTAATAGCATGTAAAAAGGGGTGACAGGTGCAGATGTGAAATATCCAATTATGTCCGATCTGACGCGAGAAACACTATTTCTAAGCATTTCAAGGACTTCTTCATTAGTTTCAATATAAATCGATGGTCTGACCTCATAAGAATTCTTACTCTTAATATAATATAATAATCTTAGGTTTCGATCAAGAAGGCCTCTCTGATCGTAATATGTCTTCTACTGAGTCTGGACCCTCCAAAAATACTTTATGCCAACCAAAAAAAGTGTGCTCTTAATAAAGATCGGACAAGCATTCTGACGGGAAAAATAGATCACTCTCACCTTTATTGTTTTTCTGCTTCACCTCGTATATTTTAGGGTCCTTACAAAAAGTTGTCAATAAGTTATACCAAATAAATAAACTACTTTATTATCTAATAATTTTTTTTTCTTCAATAAAGCAAAAGAACTATTATTTACTCTAATCAATTTAATGGAACAATTAAAAATTTTACAATTTCGAATGAACATTTATAAGAATTTCTTCACTCCTTTTTCTATGATGATATAATACTTAAAGTACAGAATTTTATTGCTTAGAAAATAAGTGTATTTATTATACAAATATGATTACATATAAAAGTTGGCATTAATATATTATATAATATATATATATATATATTATAAGAAAATTAATGATACCTTTCCTTTAATGTATAATAAAGAAAATATTTCTCGTCGATTATTTTAAAAGGAAACGAAACATGGTAAAACGAGCATTTATATATATTAAAGAAGTTCACTATACAAATACAATAGAATTTAATTAATAAAGCAATTAATAAATCACGTGGCCACTTATGTCTCTGCCAGTCGAGACAATAACAAAAGTATACTAACAAAAATATGGGCAGCTACCCCAATAATCCTGAATACTCTACGATTACGAGTAATAAGGAGGAAATGGCAAACGCAACAGCCGGGACTAAGAAAACTGGTTGACTTATTGTATTCTATAAGAGACATAGAAAATTTTCACTAAATTTTAATCTACAATAACAATTATGCTATGTGCTCTTCTAGTACTAGAGAAGAGTATCTTGAAACCGAAATTAATGGAAATATTGTAGTACTCAAGAAGTAGTTCATCGCACTTCAGCATTTAAGAAAATTAGTTGAATATTTGCTATTAAATACAGTAAAATCATGTGAAAGCACTCACATAAGCTAGTATTTATGGTAAAGTTTGTCAGGATGCAGGAATGTGTGAAATGACAAGAAGGCGTTCGTATTTGTCTTGTACAAGTAAATGTTTTTATTCAAATTATCAAATATTAATTCAATTTTCGGAAGAGTTTGATTTTACCAATTTTCTAAAATATTTATTTATTTACTATTTTATATAAAATTTATAATTTTATACATAATTATCGGTTAGATAAAATAGGATTTTTTTTTAATTTTCATTCATTCTTTCTTTATCGTATAATAAAGATTATACGTAATTTATAGGGTTTATTATTAATGAAAACTCTTATTAAATTGTATGTAAAAAAAAATATTTTCGAAACAACAAATATAGACACAGATACTTGTACTAGAATATAAAAAGGATTTTTAATTAAAAGAATTTTCAAGAAGCTTATTCATGCTACTAAGTATTGGAAAGTTGATCCCTTATCCGAATTCCTGTATTGTGACCCCAAATTCTTTTGTTGTGATGCTGTCCAAAAATTATTCAAGAGCACTTATAGAATTTCGAATGACGAGCAGTTGTAGAAAAATAATGGTTCTGGCATCACTTACAGCCATCGAGACACGATGCGGACCAGTTATTTTTTATCCTTACTGATTGAACGTTAGTGCCTCGTAGAAGTTTTAACCTCGTCAGTTAGGCTACGCGACACCCTATAGAGTGTGATAAGTGATTTTTTTAGTGCATTAAAAAAAATACAACAGCAAAATTTTGAACAATGAAATTTTCTGTTAAGCTTGGTAAGTGCCAAGGCGTACAAATTTTTCGGGGGCATGGGACATTTTCGGATGTCCGAAAAGAAGTGGAATATGAATTTTGCTCATGGAGACCTGCAACTTTGAAAACTGATGAAAATGTGAAATTTTTTTAAGAACTTCTTTACAGAATAGAGAAATTTTTAAAAAGCTCAGAAAAAGGGTATCAGAGCAGAGATTGTAGACAATTCAATGCTCCACCATGCACCCTGTCACTCGGTCATATCCATCAACGAATTTTATGTTAGAAAAAGAGATTTTGGTGTTTATATATAACAAAGGCAAAGACAAAATAAAATAATTATATAATAATTATTTTATTTTGTCTTTGCCTTTGTTAAAGTTGGTTAAGTTCACGTTTATGACTCTACATTCGAAAGCGTTGACGCAGTGCTCTTATCCGGTATTTCGAAAGCGTTATCACTTTTATGCAACGAGTACCAAAAATCCTTTACTATTTTCCTTGAAATTTATCAAATATTTTTAGATGCAAACTATTTTTAATTATGTACATTTTAATATTATAAAGCTGACAATATTTTTTTTATATTACACAATTAAAAAATTTATTTGCTGCCGTCTTTAACAAAAATCATCTCAAGACACTTTTTGTAGTGTATAGAAATTACTAGTCTCTTCATCAAAATATCTTGTAGGTCATATTATCTACAATTAAATATTCCGAAAACGATGAATCTTTGGTAAAAGGAAAAGCTCATAAAGTAGTTCAATAAATATTTACCTCGTAAATATGAATTTTTTGCTAAACAGAATTAAAGAAAGGTCAGGCGTCAAGATAGTCGTTTCCAATATTTATTTTTAATTAAATTTTATATTTATAACTACATAAATATTATGATAAATAGATTATATAATAAAGACAATAAAATTACAGGAGAGGAATATGTGAGAGTAAATACCCATAGAAGTGTCAATAAAAAAAAGATACTTAAAAAAGGTTTTATTATATTAAAATGTAAACGAACTTTTTGAATAATTAATGATTGGTCTAAAATTACTTATATTTTTTTTTCATAGATTTTAATAATATTGCATGTAACGTATTAAAGTTAAAAATATCTAGTGAGAAGGCGTGCATGGTTGCTTTATTTATTATTATAATGGCGTCAGTATCTAGAAGTGATAAGATGGTATCAGTATCTAGAAGTTATGTTTTTTGTTTGCATGGTTGCCTTGTTTATTGTTATAATGGTACATGGTTGCCTTATTTATTATTATAATTGTGCATGGTTGCCTTATTCATTATAATGAAGGCGTCAGTATCTAGAAGTCGTGAGATGGCGTTAGTATCTAGAAGTCACGTTTTATTTGCATGCGTTGTTGTCTAATTTATTATTATAATGGTGCATGGTTGCCTTATTTATTTTTTAAATGGCGTCAGTATCTAGAAGTCATGAGATGGTATCAGTATCTAGAAGTCATGTTTTTTTGTACGCATAGTTGCTTTATTTATTATTATAATGATGCACTGTTGCCTTACTTATTATTATAATGGGCATGGTTGCCTTATTTATTATTAAAATGGCGTCAGTATCTATAAATCATGAAATAGTGTAAGTATCTAGAAGTTATGTTTTTTTTTGTATGCATAGTTACGTCATTTATTATTATAATGGTGCATAGTTGCCTTATTTATTATTATAATGGCGTCAGTATCTAGAAGTCATGAAATGGCGTGAGTATCTAGAAGTCATGTTTTTTTGTATGCATGGTTGCCTTGTTTATTGTTCTAATGGTGCTTGTTTGCCTTGTTTATTATTATAATTGTGCATGGTTGCCTTATTTATTATTATATTTAGCGTCAGTATCTAAAAGATATGAGATGGCGTCTGTATCGAAAGCCATATATGCCGTACCTATGAAACGCAGTAATTATAATGCATTGTAATATAATTTCATTATCAAGTATCGAGAAAATACTGTATCCTTTAACATTTTGCGTTTTAAAGATAAAAAAGTTCTTTTCTGTAGAGTTATTTATAAAAATAAAAATAAAAAATAATAATATTTTTTTTTTATTGAAATATCTGCCCATCTTCATGTAATCAGATTAAAAATTTTATTACATGGGAAAAATTTTCTGAATTTATTCTTGTAATGAAATTTCAACAATAAATAAAGAATTAATAATTATTTCGTCCAAACTTAATAAAATGAATTTAAGAAGATATTCGTTATAATTATTATTTCCTTTTTTATATGTTGGTAACTAAATAACTACTATACGCCATAGAACAGTGAATTTCTTTATGTTTCAATACGTGGGAGGGAAAATTTTTATCATGCCGGTCTAATGATAATTACGGTCCACTTAATCTTTATTAATTAACTAATGTGATGAAGAATTTTTTTCCCGTTTTTCTTATTAACAGATATAATAGCATTTATTCTAAGTTACCATCGTAAACGTAATTTAAGAAGAATATACGAGCATTCATTATCAATTATCCTAGCAATAAATTCATGATACAAATTTGTAAGTATTATTAATGTATAGAAAAATATTTCATCTCTTTTTTTTTATACTAATTATAATATAAAATATCAAATTTATTTTTCCGTGAATCTATAACGTTTGTCTAATATCATAACTGAACTTTTAAATAAATATTATTATTCATAAATATGACTATTTAATTTCGAATCTTAACAAAAAAGAGCAGGAAGATTCTCACTAAAGTACCTATAATTTTTAAATAAAACAACAATAAACATCAAAATACTATCCATTATTATGTACATCTATGTAGATATGATCATATGTATCATATGAGTTTTAATTCAGGATATACAAGTATACGGATTTTTTTATTTATTTGCAAGTAAATATACAATCACAAAATATTGTATATACTCGATAAAATCGCTGGAAAATTATAGATGGTCAAATGGATTCGTTGATTTTTATTTTTTATTTAATCCAATAATCCGTTATCGACAATTGTAATCCCTGAAAACTTGAGCTCCATATCAAAATTTACATAGTAAGGTTATTAATATATATGCCAGTGTATCCAAATGAAAAATAGAAAAAGAGAAAGAAGCATTTTATCATTTAATAGTAAGGTTTATGGTCATGGTTTATTTTTGCTTTAATAATAATTTCCTACCATAATTCTATGAATAACAAAGCCGACAAACAAAAAATCAAAATCACAATAGTGAAATTTGTATCTATATAAAAATATCTCTTACAAAAATATGTATGCATTTGTATAAAATTTACAAACATATCAGCTATAGTATTCAATTTATAAAAATTCCAATAATATTTGTAATTCGTTTTTAAATCCATTTATTATCATAGAAATATTGAACGTTTTGACTTGATAAAATAGAAATGATAAAAGATATGTGAATCTACAATATATTAAAGAATGATAGATTTAATAAAATTATATTTAAAGAAATTAGTTTACACTTTAATAAAAAAAAACTATAAATTAAACCAAAATTCTATCAAAGTAAAAAAGAGAAGAAAATGGTTAGGCCCAAAGATATATTAACATTCCGGCCAAAGTATCTATTAAATAAAAGAGAGTAGATACAGGGGTTAATCATACAAAAATAAAGTCACTTTAAATACATACAAAAATCATCATGAATGGGCTAACAGTAAACCATAGCAATTTTCTTTTTATCAAAACTAGGTCAGTGCGGATTATAACCTTCAAAGAAAACACTAAAAGTAAATTTTATTCACTTTAAAAAATAGATTATAACAAATCGCATGATCAGATAATTTTGTGTAATCAAAATTATGTCAGCAAAAATTACGACCCTCAAAGTTAACAATTATAAATCACATAGTTAGGAAATTTTATTCACTTAAAAGAAGTTCGATATGAATAAAGGTCTTGTAATATGAACTAAATCAAAATCCATTCGCTGAATAATTTGTTTACTAAAAATTATGTCAGCATGAATTTAATATTATTCTACTATTTTTAATATTAAATACTAAGAAAAACTAATCGCATAGTCTGGAAAATTTGTTCAAAATTACGAGGGTCATTCAACAAGTACTTAGCCTCACAGCCCGATGTAACTGCTGTCACAGAAGAAGTACATTCTTTTAGTAGCCTACTGTCAAAGTTTCAGTCGATTCCCTTCATTAGTTTTGTTTTGAGAGCCTTTGAAAGCGAGCATGTCGGTCGGTTGCACAAAAATTGAAAAAGGACAATATCGTTCGGTGATTAGATTCTTGTTTTTGGAAGGGAAAACGCGCAGCGAAATCAAAGATCGCTTTGATGCTGTATATGGTGACTCTTCTCCTTCGATGGCGACCGTCAAAAATTGTTTCAACGAGTTTGTTCGTGGCCGCACGTCGGTTTTTGATGAGCAACGCCCAGGTGCCCCAAAAACGGCTGCTACGGAGGAAAACGTTAAAAAAGTCCACGATCTCGTATTGGCAGACCGTCGATTGAAGGCTCACGAGATAGCTGAGACTGTGGGCATCGCAGTAGGAACGGTGCATCATATTCTACACGAAGAACTGGGCATGAGAAAGCTGTCGGCGCGATGGGTGCCGCGTTTGCTCACACCGGAAAACAAGCGCAACCGTGAGACCACATCGGCGACGTGTTTGGCGCTGTTTCAGCGCAATCCAGCAGAGTTCTTGCGTCGTTTCGTGACCGTCGACGAAACATGGATTCACTGGTATACACCAGAGACCAAGGAACAGTCGAAACAGTGGACTTCACCCGGCGAACGTGCTCCGAAGAAGGCGAAGACTGTTCGATCGGCCGGAAAGGTGATGGCCACCGTTTTCTGGGATTCACAAGGTGTGATCCACATCGATTACCTCGAGAAGGGTAAAACAATCACGGGGCGCTACTATGCTGACTTATTGGGCCGATTTGACGTCGAATTGAAGAAAAAGCGGCCCCGCTTTGCGAAGAAAAAGTGCTGTTCCACCACGACAACGCGCCGGCTCACACCTCCGCCGTCGCTATGACCAAATTGGTCGAATTGCGCTACGAATTGCTGCCCCATCCACCGTACTCTCCAGATTTGGCCCCCTGTGACTACTTTTTGTTTCCAAACCTGAAAAAATCACTCGCCGGGAATAGATTTGGGTCGAATGAGGAGGTCATCGTCGCCACGGAGGCCTATTTTGCTTCCCTCGAGAAAATGTATTTTTTGGACGGGTTAAAAAAGTTAGAGCATCGCTGGGCCAAGTGTATCGAGCTTGAAAGGGATTATGTGGCAAATATAAATTGCCACCTTTCCAAAATTTTCATTTTTCTTTTGTAGGCTAAGTACTTGTTGAATGACCCTCGTAGGTCAGAATAAGAAATTATTCATCCATGTTTACTTAGGACTTTTATTAAATTTAAATAAAAAAATTTTAGAGGAAAAAATCGAGACTTTAAAAAAAAAATTTATTTTAAGATCTTTTCTTTGATTTTTTTCTACTTAAAAATATATATTTTTCTTTAAAAATATTCTCTATTCATGGAAATTTTAATTTAATTTTTTATACAAGAAAATTTCATAATCAAATGACTTTTATTAAAAGTTTTTTTTTTTTTTTGGTGGTGAAAAATCATCATTGATAGACGTCAAAACGATTAAATCTACTCTTACAGTTTACTGGCATTAATTACGTTTTAGCGGTGCAGTCCTCTTCGTAATCCAGAGTGAACTTTTTTGTTTGTTATGAAATTTCACCAGGATTTAAGAAAAAAAAATTCAATAACGACAGAACAATTCACAGTTTACATTAAGGATCTGTCAGGATATCGCATATATACGCAATTCGAAAATTGTCATCTATGTTACCATTAGAGTCTGTTCAAATACATCAGCGCCCAATACTATATTATTTCGGCATATTTTTTTGTTAAATTTTTGTTTATTTTATATATGTGCAAACTTTTAACTTACACATGTATAAATTGCTTGCAAAGTAAAAAAAAAATATTGTATATTGAAAAGTACAATTTTATAGACTCGATGAACGATCGAATTTTGCAAGTTGTTGGAATATTTTCGAACGAACAGAAGTGGAGTACACGTTCAATAATTTTTTTGTTGTTATTTTTGTTTTGTGTTTGCAATTTAGAATTGAACTAGAAAAAAATTTCCAAAAAAAAAAAAAAACATATCAACTCTAAACTGACGTAGAATCCTTTTGTTTGCTTTCAGATCTATGCTCAATAAAACCTATACAAATAAGAGCACATATCGAAAACCATCACGGGAAATAGTGCTTGTCTATTTCGATGAATCGTTTGTTATGGCCACGCATAATAGTCCTAACCATTTTATATAACCATCGGGTTATTCATCCTTGCAAATTTGAAATTGTCCGTTCATTTTCTGTTTAGCTGTTGATGTATTTTCGTATCCTTGGCGTTGTTGCTATAACCAAGTTTTGCCGCTGATTTACAGAATTTACACTCAACCGAACTATGCACTTCAATGTGGACTCCATTCACTATTCACATATTGACACTATTCGCATAGCTCTATAGAATGATTTTGTGAATACAAATGTTTAGAAAATTCCACGAAACGAAAATGAATTTTGCGTATCGTAATAAACGGACTGTCGTTACAGAATCTGAGCATACTATATATTTATATACGAATATATTCGTTAAATGGACTGCACCAAAAGAAAAGCAGAGCGTCCCCACATATGCATACACGTATTTGTGGGCATACAGTCGAAAGGTTAAAAATCCCCAATTCAGCACAACCGATAAGCCTAAAGTCGAAAGCCAAAAGCTCAAATTTAATGAATTCGGATGCGAACTTACCACTACTGATAAATTCGATAACTCGAACAATATATTTCAAGCGTAGTGAGGTCTTGTTAAAATGAAATTGGGAAAAATATCAAATAAAAATATTCCTTGTTACAATACACAATTTGTGCATATATTTGTGCATAATTAAAAAATAATATTTATGCTTTATTAAAGAAGACAAGAGCTAAAAAAAATAGTGTTAGTCTATTTACATAGTTACTACTATGACCTTTGCATTATTAAAAAAAATTTCTTTTAATTATCCATCCAATAATGACTGATTTTCATATACAATTTGTTTTTATATTACATTGTAAGAAGCAGATATATTGTACATAACATTTTAATTAACTATCTTATGCATCATGAAGTGGGAGTAAACACCCATCGACATTTCTCCAACTAATGGAAGTTAAATTCCACTAGAAAATCTCTACGACATTGTTTCTTAAGTGTCCGATATGTGTTTCCGGGAAGGACAGTACAGGACAATTCTATCACAAGTGGATTATGATAATAGGATAAACAGGAGTGAAATTTTGGATAGCGGGAAATTCACAGGTCCTGAACAAAGGGAACATTAAGATCACGATGTATTAAGTTCTTACGAACATAAAAGGGGTCATCAACAATTTTACGGAGGATCTTGGATTATAAGGAATTGGAACGTTTTGTTCCAATTCCTATCACGTCCAAAGTTCAATTCCATAATTCCAAATAGGTTTTATAATTATTAGTTTCGAGCATTTATCCAGTAGTCTAAGAAGTTGTCGATAACGTGTAGTGGCTTAAAGTTTTTTTAAAGTCTAATATGAGGGTTCCATGTTAATCCCTTGTCCAGGTAAAGTCCCAAATAACGTACTTTATCATATTGTTGAATCATGTTGCTATTTATGTATAAATGGGTATGTTTCCCTTGACAAAATGTACAAGTAACGTGAGCACTCTTCTATTAATTAACCCCCACTCCCATCTTTTAAACCAGGATTGATGGTTGTGGACATGGGATTGTAAATTGTTAGAAGCTATGTTAGGATTTGTATGGATAGCAAGTATGGCTGTATCATCTGCATAAGTAACAATGATAGTATAACGATCAGATGGGATGTCATGGGTAAAAATATTATATAAATTGGGACCAACGATACTGCCTTGTGAGACTCCGGCTAGAAAAGGATATATTACCGAGAATTCTGAGAGGAAATGTCGTTGGGAGAGATATGAATTTATGATAATGTAGCGTGTTGAAGGAAGAAAGCTCTTGAATTTGCAGAGGAGTCCAGAAGAAAGCTCTTGAATTTGCAGAGGAGCTTAAAATTATTTGCATAGCAATTATTTCGAATTGTATCAGTAATTCTAAAATTAGAAAAAAATTCAAAAGTCATCTTGTTTTTTTTTTCAAATAATTAAATTTTTACATATTATTTTAGCAAATATTTTTTATTGATAAATTTTGACTAAGTCTCATAAATAACTTTATCGTATATAGAAAATTTCTATTCAAATTAATATATCTTACATGAGTTTATATAAATTTTAAAAGAACTTAAACTCATTTTACTGATTTGATAGAAAAATTAAAAAAAAAAAATCAATTTCAATGTCGTACTAGTAATAATTACTAATAATTTAGTTAAATGTAAATTTGCAAAATGCAAAAATATCCATGATTCTACAGTAAATACAAAACATATTCTGCCGAAATATTAAAAATTACAGAAATTTTATCTTAAAAGAATTTACAATAATATTAACTCATACAATATGTACGATATCAGCAAAACGATATTACTTTTATAATTTCGATATTCATAAAAATATATTAAAAATGACTTCAAAAGATTCTTAAACTTACCATAAATGCAATAATTTTCCGAAAAAAAAACAACGGAAACTACCCCAGAACAGTCAGAAATTTTGATATTAATTATAATTTAACTATTAAATGCTATATTCATCTATGAAATTTTATTGTTACAAATAGATTTACATCAATAATTAATAAATAATAATAAACAGCATAAAGTGGGTACTAAATATCAATCGGCAGTTCTCCAAACAACAACAACAGTGAAATGGTTCTTAAAAATCTCGAACCATTGCCACAGGAAGTGGATTTGGCACATGCCTAAGGGACCTTACAAACAACAACAGCAAAATCTCGAAACTACTATTTATTTAGTCCCTGATAAAAAATTTTGGGAAGGAAACTTAGAAGAAAATTCTCTTGAAAGTATATTATGATGATTGGATAAACGGGAATGAAATTTTTGGTAATGCGGACAAGAAAGGGGACATTACCAATTTTACGGAGGATTCGTTGAACCCCAAAGTTCAATTCCATAAGTTCAAATAGGTTTTGTGATTGCGTTGTATTTTTTTTTGTTACGTTCGAATCCTTGTCTCGTAGTTTAAAAAATTATAGGTGCCGTCTGTTAGCTTCAACTCATTTAAGTCTAATATGTGGGTTGCATGTTAATTACTTAAGTTGGTAAAGTTCTAAGTAACGTACTTTATCATATTGTGGAATCATGTTACCATTACGATGATTTTTGGCAAAGATTTAAAGTAGTATGAGTACTCTTTTGCTCAGGATTAGAAATTGTGATTATGTGATTATAAATTATTGGAAGCTATGTAACGATTTTTATTGATAGGATTAGATTCAAATGGCATATCATGCATATAAATATTATATAAAATGGGACCAAAAACACTATCCAGTGCAACTCCGGCTAAGATATGATATATTTCTGCTGATTCTATTTTAACTGCTAGAGTATATATGAATTTATAATAAGGTATAATGTTGAAGAAAGAAAGCTCTTGAGATTCCAGAGGAATGTAGGATTCCGTAGGCGATCAAAGAATTGGGAGATATCCAAAAATACTCTTTCCTGGATTTAAAAATATTGTAAAAAAAAAATAAAAATACATCTGTCATTAAATAGGCGTTAATTTAAAATAATCTTATTTGTCCTTTAAAATGTACTTCTTATATTTTTAAGGAAAAACTAATTTAAAAAAAAAAAAAACTATTAAGAAAATAACTTTAAAAATAAATAATATAGATAAGAATACGTATGTGTTAGTATATATAACGTTCCGTTTAAGAAGAAAATTTTATTCTTTTTGTTGTAATAAGATGAAATTTCTTTCCATTTGGTATACATTCAGTTTCGATATCGAAAACAAAAAATTCTCCCTCCTGCCACTCCCAAATCGTTTTTACTAATTTACATTCTCACTAACACCCTAAAACTCATCGTCTCTAGTTAATTTTCTATCATCTGCATTACTTTCTACGAAATTTCATTTTATTTTCATATTACTACAATACAATAACTACCTTTGCACCGCCAAAACTGCCATTTATTTTGTTATCCACTCATCCCTTAGTATTATTTTTATTGTTATTATAACGATTGTGACTTTTTACTTTTGTATATTCGCATTTGGATTTTTTCATCTTCTAACTTGGTGTGCTTTTGTTTTTATCATATCCTTCCACTCCATGAAATATACATTAGTCCTGTTGGGTTGAATAAAATAGCACTGAATTAAGGATAATAGCGTTACGTGAAGAAAAATAATACAAAAATATTGAGGAAAGTAAAACCATGCCAAACTTTGCTCTGTCAACCTCACCCAAAACCCCCCAAACAATAAAAATGTACCAAAAATTTGAAGGAACAAAAAAAACTCTAAGAACATCTAAGGACATGTATATATGTATATATATATATATATTTATGTATATATGGATGAGTACATATGTAGAGTCTTACATAACCGATATAATAGCGAATAGATACAAGGACAAATGCCAACATACACTCTGCGTTCATTCGTTCTTTTTATATCTACATGCACATATCCTTGCAGAATATTAGAAAAATTTACGCATTCAAACTGGTCTATACATATACATAAAAAGATATGCTCGTTTCTCTTTACAATAAAAATACAAAAATACAGGTAATTCTCGAACCCACAGGATCCTATTTTTCTCTGAGTGCATTTATTTCGCGGACATAAGCGTTATAACTCTGAATAGATCTCCTTCTACAAAACTAAGTTTCTCCTATTTATGCACCAGAGTATATGTAACATGAAAGATTTTATGTATATTTATCTTCAGGTGCACAATGATTTATGTTTTATGAGCAATGGCATTATGTGGATTATCATATAAAAATTTACCAATTTCCAGGTTTCTAGGTTACTATTTCAGAAAACTCTGAACTATTGTACATAAAGCTTACTCTCTATCTCTCTTTCTCGTATTTATTTATTTAGTTTATTCACATTTACTCACATTTACTTTTTATTTACCTTCTTATTAACTTATGCACATATTATATGTATAAAGTGTATGCTCGAATGTAAATATTTAAAGTGTTGCCAAATAAAAAGCAGAACGTATGCCTTTTTTATGGAATATTTTCCCATTTTTTGGAAGGACATTCTCATCGTGGTCATCATTCTAAATTTTTATATAATTTAGTTTTCATTTTTAAAACGTATGTGTTTTTTTTTCATTTAATCTGTTTCTATATTATAATTTCATAAGCAAACTTTCGAACATTTTTCGAAAACAGTGAAAGTGTATACAAATCTGCATATGGCATTTTATTCAGTTTCTAACATAGAAAATTTTGTATAAAATTGAAAAAATTTTAAATTTTAAATATTTGAAAATGTCCAAAAAACTCTTTATTCTATAATTTGGAATTTGTGGTTGTACTACGTGTATAACGACGTACGGTTACATATAATGGAAAATACCTTGTATTAGAGAGAAGAATATATTGTAAATGGAAATGTTCTATGTTAGTATCAGGTAAATTTGGATTAGTTTTGTTGAATCTTTCAGAAACGGATGTTTGCTTGGAAAATTGTAGTCAGAATTTATATGAAAAATAGTTTAAGAGGTGTTGAAGATATATAATGAGACTGGCTTTTTTTTGGAACAATTTTATTTTATTTTTATGCATCGAAGTAGTCCCCTTCAAAATAGTTCTTCTGAGCAACTATACGAGGTCTGTTCAAAAAGTATCGCGAATTGTGAATTTCCACGGGTTACGTATATTCGATTTTCAATTTTTTGCGGCATTATGTTTGTAATCATGTCTCTCACTTATGCCAATAAGTTCGGCCTTTTTTAATGTTCAGTTAATTTTTGACAGCTGCTTTGCGTGCACGTGTTTGGCTTTTCGACCAAAAACAGCATCGTATTAAAATTGCTAAGGAGCGGTTGGACTCTGTCCACGATGACCCAAATTTGCTTCAGAGGATCATAACTGGTGACGAATCATGGGTTTATGGTTATGATATGGAAACCAAACCTCTATCATCCCAATGGAAGCTGCCGCACGAACCAAGACCGAAAAAAGTCGAATATGGAGGTTTGGCTTACAGTTTTCTTGGATGCAGGGGCGTGGCAACTTCAGTCGAATATGGAGGTTTGGCTTACAGTTTTCTTGGATTGCAGGGGCGTGGTGCATCATGAGTTCTTGTCACAGGGTAGAACGGTCAATAAGGAATATTATCTGCAGAAACGCTCGGATTTGTGGAAGAACAAAAATTGGCTTTTGCACCATGATAACGCCCCTGCTCATGCATCGTTGCTTGTGCACCAATTTTTGTCCAAGAACAACACACTAAGCCACCGGATTTCCCAGATCTGGCCTCCTGTGAGTTTTTCTTAGTCCCGAAACGAAAAAGCCCCATGAAAGGACGACGCTACGCTACAATTGAGGAGATAAAGACGACATCGAAGGAGGAGCTGAATAAGATCACTAAAAATGATTTTTTGAAGTGCGTCGAGGATTGGAAAAAAACGTTGGCACAAGGGTTTAATATCTGGTTAGGATTAGTTAGATATTTATGAATAAATAAATAATTTTTGAAAAAAAAATACAAAATTCGCAATACTTTTTAAACAGACCTCGTACATCGTCGGAGACGTGTTAAAAGTCTTCCTTAGTAATGCGGGAGGGCTTTATCCTTGATTATAGCCCCTTTAAAATCTATCGATAGTACCAAAAATTTTTTTTGATATCCTATCAAAAAATGTTTATCTAAGAAAGCAAAAAAGTCACATGCACTACGATAAACTGAATAGAGGGGCTACGAGACCACATAAATGTATTGTTCTAACAAAAATTCGTTGATAAAAATGGCTGTCATGGTTGAGCATTGATGTTCAACGCAATGTGAAAAACTGCTTTTTCTGATCATCTCATTAAATTCAATGTTAATCGAGGGTCTAACTTTTAAGAATCCTGACGCATTACATATTTTCATCAATTTGCCATATTTTCATCAACCTGGCGAAGTTTATTATCCACTGCTTCTCTGCTCTCTAAAATTACTTTACGACACCGAAAAATACGTGCCCTTAAAAATTAACGTGCCCTTAAAGATTATTCCCAATAGGCTTCTTTAAAACTTACGTTTATCAAATATGGATTCAATAAGCTTAACACAATATTCGCGTAGTTACCTATAGGACATCTATAGGACATCTAGGAGGGTCCAATGTTTAAATTTTGTTAATAATTAAAGAAAATAACGAATAAATTTCCGAAATTGTGAAAGGAGAGTGTGAAATTTTGTCAGATCACCCTCAGTGATGTCAGTCTCAACCAAACCTCATATTATAGATACTTATTTTTTGAGAATATTTAATTTAAAAAAAACTATATTTCTAAGCATTGCAAGAACTACCAATCAACTTCAATGCTAATCGATGGTCTTCCTTTATTTGTCAGGACCATCAAAGCCACTGGTCCGCATTGTTGCCATATCGCACTTAGTGAAGCCAAGTCCCGTTAGTTTTTTGCCACGTCGCGTTTTTCAATATTTTATTTTATTGATTTTTTCAGTAAAAAAATTCTAATTTGAATTTAAAAATATTTATAATTTCAATATATAATGAAATAGATTTTCGTAAAATTGAATTAATTTGTTTTAAAATTAATTTCGACAAAAAAAAATTTTTATTTCATATTTTCTAAAGGGGACATAAGTTTTTATTTGATGTGAATAGATTTTAAATAAGAAATTTTATCATATATGTATCTCATTATTATAGTATTTTTTTTTAATTTGATTAAGATGAAAATACCTATTTTTAAATAAAAAAAAATTTCACTGACCAATTTTCTGACATAAATACTACTCAATTTAAACTTTAACATTTAAACTTTAAAATTGACTTACAGAAAACAATTGTAAAGCAACTTTAAGTAAAATATATTACATGAACTTATGATATTGATTTTATTAATAAAATGGTGAAAAAAAATTATGATAAAATATTTAAACGTAGTCTAGTTTATGTCTAGTTGGTATAGCAGATCTACTTAACTATACTCGTAATTCTCTCAACTTTCAACATGATTTAACAATAGCTCTGCATTAACGTGACATGATATAATAAATTAGGTACAAAATATAATCAAGTATAGAGAAAGTAAATATTATTCAACTAATTTACATAGACTCTATTAGACTGTACTAAATTCGATTGAATAAATTTTATTCAAATTGAAGACTATATCGAAGACGATGAGTCAGTTTTCTTTTGTTAAAGTGCATCGTATTTCTTCTATTCAGCAGCTTTTACTATTATCGCTTTGGTTAAGAATAAATTACAAATAACTTTGGTAATATACTCCAATTTTAGATCTTCATAGTACCAAAAGAGACTAAACCAAAAACAAAATTCAGAAAAAATCACAAAAATTTAAAAAAATCAAGAAAAAAAGGAAGACATTCTAAACGACGATGGTTAGTTCTATCTTATCGTGACCCAATACTGGCCGGTTTTGCATTACAATAAAAATGAAAGGGAGAAAAAATACGCCATCGAGACTTCCGGTTACTTTCGTTGTATAGTTTTCGAAGAAACTTCATACAATTTTGTCACATTTCGACTAAGCGCCATGAATTTCAATTCCTTTCGACGGGCAATAAAAAACACGTTCTTTGTAGTCTGGCTCCTTTTCATCGTCATGCAATCTTCTGATTCAAAAACGTACTTAATTCAAATCATTCCAACTACCTTTAAGTAATAGAATTTATCTTTTTTTTCAAAACGTAGTAAAAATAGGAAGAAGAAGGAAAGTGTTAACACTCACTTATAATATTTAAGACTGTAAAAAGTGAGGAAAATATTTATTGATATAATTCCTCAAACAATCCAGGTATGAGCATAAAAACGAAACGTTTTTGGTTTATTATCTTTTGAAATTCCTTTTAAAAGTTTATGGTTTCGTTTTTTTTTCTCCTATAACATGGAATCCTGTATTTTAATAATTCTAAATATAATAATTTTATAAAAAAAAAAATGTTTCCCATTTTAATAATTAAAGTAAATCATCAGAAGAATCGTAATGATAAATAGTGCTCATACTTGAGCAATTTTAAGTGAATTATAAACTGTATTTTTATTGTAAACACACGCAGTCAAATAATTTAAAATATGCCAAAATTTTAAAGACCATAAATTTAGACACCTACAACTGGAATTGTCTCCAGCTCCTCGATTATACTCCTTTGGACGTTATTGATAGCAGAAGTGTTTTTTTAATTTTGGTGAATAAAAATATGATATTTTACATGAACTTTGATCAGAGAACCACAGAATCCCATTTTCGGATAAAAACTCATGGGTGAGTTTTTAAGTGTCTATAATATCCGATCTTACATTTATAAAAATGAGTTATTTTTATGAAGACATCCTTAATAGATCATCCTCCACTGTTTCATGGCGCTCCAAATATATTTTTTGCTATTCAATAATTTTTGCTCTTGCTTAAAAATATTCTCCATATAAGCCATGCAACTTTTCGTAAGTCAAACTTACAGATTCATTGACATTAAGAGAAAGCTAAATGAATTTGCATATGGTTTGTCCAACTTTGACTGTATCATTTTCCCCATAAAAATAATGATCAATACCAGAAGTGCCCTAGAATTTGTATCTCAATGAGTGGGAGTACCAAACATGTACTCTTGAAACAAAAAAGGGTCAACTAGTTCGGATGCGCCATAAATACAGTGTGCCCGTTATTTGTCAGAATTTTAGTCCACGTCAGCGGCGTGTGCTGGTCCTGAATAGAATGTATAAAATTTGGCAACGTAGATGGTATGAGAGTGTGAATGGCAGATGGACGCACATGTTAATTTCGGATGAGTGCTTAGCATCTGCGTACGGATTTGAATTTGGTCTGTACCTTGGGTATTTACTCACGGGACATGGCAGTATGAATGGGTTTCTGTACAGGCACCTTCTCATTAAGTGTGGCCTGTATTGGGATTTGTGTGACTTAGTTGCATGTGGAATCGTGGTGAATGATGAGAGTGTGGATGGGAGCGGAGTGTTAGGTATGAGAGAATGGTATGAATGCCTTAATAGATTTGCCATGGCACTTTTTGAGAGGAGAGCGAGAATAGTGCATGAATGAGTGTGTAAATAGCATGCACGGTGGCTACAACCGGCTAAAAGACCAAGGTCGATTCCGGTAGTACTTTCGGGTCTTGGCGTACCCGTGCACCTGAGCTGGCTTAGAGATGCCTAGAGCTTTAAAAGATTCGTTACCGTAGCTCAATGAGCAGAGTACAAACCGAAGTACTTTAAAACAAAAATTTGTACTATGGGAGTCGGAATAGTTATATTCGGTATTCACACTGCAAAGGATAATAAATGTTTCGATAGAATGATTGGCTTGTAACTGATCACTGACTGTTAGCAAAGTATCTATTTCTATGGAAACACAAAATGTAATAAACAGAAACGAGGTGAATGGTCTATTAGTAAGACAATTTACTGTTGAGGAATTGACAGATGAGGTGCTTAATTGTTGTATGCATGGAGCAAAAAGACAGGTTGCTAAGAAAAAAGAGTGAACCTAATTGTGTTCGAGGAGTGAAGTGTGAAGGTCGCCTATACGAATGTAGAGTGGAGGCAACATTCCATGCGACAGGAACTGGACTAAAAATGATCGACTGCTTGAGGAAATTAAAACAACAGTAAGAGATGATCTAGAGGGCTAGTGAAAGTTTTATTTAAGCGAGCTCCGTTCAACCAAAACAAGTCTAACTATGACGTTGATAAATGATTTTAGTTTAAAATAGATTTTTTTTAATAAAAAATTTATAATATTTTAAAAGAAAAATTAAAAACATAAACAAAAAAAAAGCACAAAATTTAAATTAAAAAAAAAACTCTAAATACCATAAAAATCAATTCCAAACAATACTACGAAGCCATACATGAATGGTAGTAGTCAAAACAGCATGTTTAGGATTCATGGGTTTACGTGCTCAATCAAGAGCAAAAAATGACATGTCAACAAAAATTCATATATTCTCACCTAATATCAAGGTAATCGTCAGAATATACTTCATTCGTATTCAACGGTAAAACATCCAAAAATAAAATACCTACGAAAAATATACTATATAAGAGGGTGGACTAAAAATAAACACACACACACACACACATACTAATAAACAAAGTAAAAAAAAAAAAAACAAAAAAAAAATGTAAAGTTTTCAAAGGGTTGCGTTACGTTTTATCAAAGATCCTTTGCTAGTATGTGCATTATGTATTTTATAACATCAAATAAATTCGTAGTCGTTTGTTCCTTTTCGTGACTAAAAACAAATTCAAAAGAATTTTTATCTTATTGCAAAACTTTTCGTAAAACTTTTCCTCATATGAATATGATCCCTTAGATTTATGGATTTTCAAATATCACACAAGATAGATTCATTTTTTCTACCATAAGTATATCTTTATAAATTGCTGTATTCCCAAAATTATATTCCACAAATATAACCTAAATGTGTATGAGAACAAAATTATCCCTTCAAATATATATTAATTTAATGTATATGGTTCTAATTAAAAATTTTGCACCACAATTTCATATCGGCAAGGATGAGAATTTCTGGAAATGAAACCTTGGAAAAAAAAATAATATAAATATTGGAAAAAATATTAAGTGCATTAAAGTCCAAAAAAAAAATTTCTTAGAGCACATGCTTTATGAACGAAAAGAAGTTTTGGACTGGTCAGTCTATTTCAGAAGCTCTCGACAGACTAGTTTTCCAAATTATTCCTAAGTTTTTCCTTTTCAACAATCGCATTACTAATATCTCATTTAGTAATATCCTGAAATATTATAGGCTTTACTAATGCTTTTGGATACTTTTCTCTACATCTGATATACAGAGAATTTTTTTATAATAAAATTTAATTTTTCTATCTTTAACATTGTGCTTTTAGCTTTTCCAATCCCATCAGGATAATACAATTTCTCTAACCCTTTCAAATCATTATTGTCCTATAATATCATTTCTGAATATGGTAAAAAAAAACATTCTTCTTAAAGAAATGTTCTTATTATCCTGAATTGCACTATTTCACAGGTCCTGTTATGCTTCTGCTTTTTTCTGTATGGTCACTAAAGACTATTCGTTTTGTCGAGTTGTTGGAACTCAATTTGCCATTTAAGGTGCACTTTCACCAAATACTACACATTCTTTTGATTATTTCTTCAATCCTGAAGTGAGATGATAAATCAATGTTTAACTGCTAGTGATGAATCGATGCAAGAAATTTATTATATTTGACAATGAAGTTAATAAGTACAGCTCCGTTCGTTTTTGATCTGTTATTAACAAAAGCAGCATCCGAACAGTAAGGACTCGTCAGTATATCTTCAGTACTAACCAATTTTGACCTTCCGGACCAATTAACCGAACTCATGAAATCACATTGAACTGTATTTTAAAAACATGATAGATCATACAATCTAGCGTTACGTCAATATCAACCATAAGTTTTAGTAGCTTTAAATTCTTTAGGAAAAAAAATAATGGACATAATCTATTTTAAATTTATCTATAAAAAAAATATTATTAAACGCAGTAACGGTTACCACATGGATATATGAAAATAATTACGTGTATTGGTAGATCCTTACTTATAATGCAAAAAAAATTCTTATTAGCCGAAAACTTTTCGAACAAACCTTGAATTAAAAGAAAAAGTCTTTAAAATAATTTGAACAAAATGCATGAAAATTTTTAATGACTCAACCGCGGATGTCCCATTAATCCTCTTATTAATGCTAGAAATTATATTTTTTTTCTTCTAAAATTGCAGCAACACTATCTTATAAGCTTAGGCTACAAATCGAGGTAGTAGAAACATTCCCTAAAGCCAGGTCACAGACAAAAATATACAAGAACATATTCTTTGTTTATGTCCAGGTTCATAGGTTATCCATCTGAGGATACTCATTCCGTATCGATGAATAATATCCTATCTGAAAAGTCTACAGTAGATCCATTTATGGTTCCCCAGAAGAGGAGATAGTACCTGCCTCCGGTGAAGCGACAGCGCTAGTTATGACGCAAAAATTAACTGTGAGCGTCGCGACACCGGCCTAGATTGCAGTCCCGGTTGTAATGCCGCCATTAATGATTATAATGAGTGACCTGATATTTTGAGAATTGAAGGCATGACTGCAAATGACCTTAAGCCAATAAGTATTACATAACAAGTCAATGTCTTTTCGTTACCGAATTTTAATATTTTCCTTTAACTTATATAAAATATAATTTTTTTTATATAATTTTTTAAATAAATTAAAAATAATTTAATTGCTAATCGGAATTTAAGACAAAAAAAAGTACATTTTATAAAAAAAAAAGAACAAATTAAACAAATTCAATGTTATCATATCATTTTTAATATTTTTGCCCTCTTTTAATTCAGGATAACATTAATAAATATAGAAATTTTTAGGAAAATATTTATCAAAATTTTGTTATCTTCCTGAAAGAAAAAATTTAAAAAAAAATTTTAAGAAAATATAACACAAAAATATTAAGAAAGTATAACTCAACGGAAAATACCAACAACAAAAAAATATGGCCGATCCTAAACTTTATAATATCTGCTTCCAAATTTGATTTATTTTTCTTAAAGTACAATTTATCAATCTTTCGTTTTCGTATAAAAGTTTGTCTTAATTTTTGTCGTATTTTTTTTTATAATTTTTTTTTTTTTTGTACGAATTTTATCTATTTTGCTCGATAAGTTTTGAAAAGTACAAAATACATTAACTTGAATGGATTTTTGTATAGAATATTTAAGTGCCGCATTTATCTATTTGTTCATTATATTATATAATATTGGCTTTTATGCTTGCGGCCGATAGAGTTTCATCTAGAAATCTCTAGTTTTAGGTCCAATATAGTACATTTCATTTCGATTTGAAACGAGTGACAATTTATATTGGCAAATACCCAAAATGGAATTCCATTTTCATTTTATTTAATGGGTTTTTTTTTCTTCATTGATAAAATATGATTATGAAAAACCATTTCACCGTTTTATTCCGTTACTCGTATTCGAATTAGTTTATTACTAAATATAGTATAAAACTTGCATAAGTAGAAGAAATAGAATTTCTTAAATGCTAAAAGAAGCATTCTTTTTGTTATTGCCATTTGTAAAAGCTAAATAGAAAATCAACTATTACTCGAACAATCAACAAACAAAGTACAAAATACAATAAAAATAATGACAATAGAGCAGAATGGAAAATTCTCTTTTCAAATGTATGGTGAATGCTGAAAAGTTTATAGCTGTTATAAAAGTTCAAAACATCTGTTTTTAAAATGGCCATAGTTAAGGACTAAAAGTAATTCTGACGATAAGACGAAACGGAAAGAATTTGAATTTAATTTGAATATGGAATTTTACTTTAAATAAAAATAAATTTTTCATATGTTACATATTTTGGACTCTGCCATATCATAAATTGTATTCTATTGTGTGTGCTTTTTTTTACTTCTTTTCTGAAGACTTTTTTCAGCATTACTATTAAAAATTAGATTAAATATATTATTTTTCTTAAATTCTTCAAATTTCCTTTATTAAGTTTTATTAATAAAGAAAATTTTAAAATATTGGTTAGTATTTCTTTGAAAAAAAAATAAATAAAGGATTGTTACCGTCGTTTGGTAACCGACTTTTATGAAATTTTAACATAGAGTCTACTTATTTTAAGAAAATAGTAAAAAGTTTTCAAGATACTTTATGTCGAGAGTTGGTGATAGTTCGAAATATGCAAAAAATGCTTTAAAAATTACGTCAAAAAGATCAGCTCCTATAATTTGTCTCATGACAGCCATTTGAATAATGTTATAGTTTTTGCATAATACCAAGTTTTAGTTAATATAATAAATGAAAATCTGAAATTATATTGAATAAGTCTTAATTTCGATTTAAATATTATGAATTCTTCCTACTTAAAATTATTTGTCTGAAATCTAAACATTTTTATTCATTGTAATCTAAAAATTTCGAAAAAAAGAGTAACTTTTCAATAATTTTCTATTAAATATAAAATTAATTAATAAAATCTTTTATTAAGAGAAGCCAAATTAACAAAATTTAAATAGAAATTGATCATCAAAAAATATTTACAATTGAGTATCAAATAATAAATTTCCAGTTGTAAGTTCGGAAATTTTGATTATTTAATTTAGGTCATATGAATTAATAAAATTTATTAATATTTTTCAAATAATTTAAAATCATTTTTGAAAAAAATTACGGAAACAACACCAAAAAACGTCATTAGTCATCGGCCTTATCGAATAAGGGTTTCTACATAGACGTCGGGAGGGGTTTAGTATAAATATAAAGTTACTATTTTATAAACAAATCATTCGGCTAATCAATGCCTATGCATTTCCTATCACTTTTAGTTTCTCTAAGACGTATGCCAATTAAATCCTAGATACTGTGTGTGTTTGTATATACAATATGTATGAATGCAAAAAATATCTCTGTGACCAGAATTCGATTGTATTTTTAAACGCAATTATTAATATTAATAAAAATAATACTATTCGATTTTAGATTTTTTTGTGGCGTTATGTTGGTATTCATATCTCTCACTTATGCTGAGAAGTTCGGCCATTTTGAATTTTCAGTTAGTTTTTGGCAGCTGCTTTGCTTGCACGTGTTTTGGCTCGTTTTCGATTTTTGTCCATTTTTGACCATCGCATTAACATTGCTAAGGAGCTTTTGGACTCTGTCCGCGATGACCGAAATTTGATCTAGAAAGTCATAACTGGTGAAAAACCATGGGTTTATGTTTATGATGGACGCTGCCGCTTGAGCCAATGGACGCTGCTGCTTGAGCCAAGACCGAAAAAAGCGTGCCAAGTTCGGGCGAATGTGAAGGTTTTGCTTACAGTTTTCTTCGATTGCAGGGGCGTGGTGCATCATGAGTTCTTACCACAATGTAGAACAGTCAATAAGGAATATTACCTGCAAGTTATGCGCAAGTTGCGCAAAGCAATCCGCCAGCAACGCCCGGATTTGTGGAAGAACAAAAATTGGCTTTTGCACCTGCTAACGCATCGTTGCTTGTGCGCGAATTTTTAGCCAAAAACAATACACTATTTAAGGCCATATTCCCCAGATATGGCATCCTGTGACTTTTTCTTGTTTCCGAAACAGATTCTTTGAGCCATTTTTTTGGAATGGGCAAAAATCGAAGACGAGCCAAAACACGTGCAAGCAAAGCAGCTGTCAAAAATTAACTGAAAATTCAAAATGGCCGAACTTGTCGGCATAAGTGAGAGATATGAGTACCAATATAACGCCATAAAAATAATCTAAAATCGAGTTTACGTAACCCGGGAAAATTCAAAATTCCCGATACCTTTTGAACAGACCTTGTATATACGAAAGATCAATCGTTATTAAATGCCTTTCAAAATATCATAAACTAGGCGGTAAGCATTACGCTACATCCTATATTTATTAGAAAAGTAATCTTACTCCTTTAATTTCATACAGGCTTGGTCTAACCAAACACTTTCTTCACTATTTAATACACTATACCAATCCACTCATTCAAGAGTCACTGGAAAGGATTAATAACTAAGTCAGGCAACACAGATATTCATTCAATGATTATTTCTATGCCTCACCAGTTATCATATCTGATTTTGCTAAAGATAGTGATATTAGGAACGTTCAGTTTTATAATTCCTCAACTCCCCATTTCTATTATGGTTAGCGGAAGCAACACAAAATTTCTAAAAATCCCAAACTCCTAATCCGCTTTTTCTGAACATTCCTTTACATAATTTTTTAAGTCTATAATTAAGTTTAGTTTTAAACTAAAACTAAATAAAGCAATTCATGTACTTAGTCAATAAAAACTTATTTAATATATAAGCAAAAGATGTACAGAGCATGTCTCAGATCTACATTTTAAATAATATGTAAATATGTACAAGTAATATGAAAATAAAAAGTGCTCTACTGAAATAAAAAAAAAATAAAAATAAAAAATATGGAATAAGGAAATATCAACACAACATCAACTTTCGAAAGAAACAACCAATCGTGGACAAACACCCATATTGAGCACAGACTACACTCCTCAATAGACATAATGGCCGCTGCTACTACTTATCTGTGACTGCTTAAAGCATGGCATCGCACCAAACTTCACGAAAAATAAGAACTAGGATCATTTGCTAAGCGAAAATGATCTTAAAACCGCTACAATATTGTACTAGTTGTAATTAGAATACTTATATTCCGAAAAGGAATATTACAGAAAAATAAAAATATATGAAATATTATAAATGTATTTTCCTGGAAAATGAATTTACTAATAAAGAATAAGAAAAATTACTGTTGACTTAAAATAATTTCAACAAAAATTTACGAACAAGCATTTCAAATAAAATAAAATGAGTTTCGTGTTCCTATATAAAACTCTCATTTTTAAGTGATTGTATAAAGTTTGTTTTCGTCTCACCAATAATAATATATAAATATGAACATAAATGAAACTTTCGAATTGCATTAAGTAAATTGAGATGAGTAAATAGAATTATTTTGTTTAATTTCATGTACACTGTGGGCTTCATTTAATTTGTAATCTAATAGTGACAAGGCAACTGAATTTCTATGCAATAAAATGAAATTCTAATGATATTTAATAGGGTTTCATGCATGTTATACGAGTACTATTTATATTGTATTTTATTCAGACTATGCTCATAATATCAATGACTGTCTCTGTAACTGCTCGTAGTATTCAGTTTTGATCTGGTTAGTCTTGGCATTTGTCGTTGGCACTATAGTTCTGATAATGTGGCCAAAATTTCAAGTCTATAAAATGATTTTGCTTGCCACAGTTATAAATGACCAAATTTGTAGTTGAATACTATCATCCGGAAGCTAATTTCCTCTTCGAAATCAATTTCATTCACATTCGTTGACTTCGGGAGTGCACCAAGTCGCAACGAAATCATTTTGCATATCCGCCACGCATCTATGCACTGTTTTATGCTCGTATAAACAGTCAATAGCAGCATTGTTTGTATATATTTCAATAAAATCATATACAATAAAATAGCTTAAAGCTCTCATGCATTTTGAATATTGTTATCATCAAAATGTCTAACGCTATTTTTCAGCGCCTTTTTTTTTACATGTACTTTGATTTTGTTTCACAAAAAATTGTCTCTGATTTTATAAATTTAATTTTATTTTCTTTTGGTTAATTTTCATTCAGTTTAATCGAGTATACTCATGAAAATCCTTAAATTCTTGCATATAAAGCCCCAATGCATATACAATATATATTATTGTGTGTATTGCAGAAATTATCATATGTGAAATATTCAAATTTAACTGTAGGTATGATGGTCGTTTTTAAAAAGTAAACGAAACAGTTTTAACACACTTTTTCATGTGTCTGTAGTGAAAAATATGAATAAATCTTACTTGCATGTTTTAGATTGAATTTAAATAGTTAGTATAGAATTTATTACAATAACATTAGCATTAATCTGAAAACCGAAGAGAATTTCTTTAAAAACACGTACAACATATCATTTTACACATTGGAGTATATTTACTTCAAAGTTAAAATGTGATTTTTATGCACAAAAATACTGTAGACATTCTCCATAGAAAAATGTGTAGTATTTTTTTTGTTAAATAATTTTTATATTGAGATAAGTATTTTGCCACGTGGAAATTATAATTGGAATTTTTGGAGATATTTTTTTTTTCTCAAATGCCCAAAAAAACAGAATATATTTCAGACAGTTTAGATAGTTGAGGTTGAAACTTTCCGTCCTATCTCATAGTTTCCAGGTGTCTAAGCTGGAATTTCGACTACGATTCAAAGGATATTCTGCATCTTGCATATAAGGATCTTTTGAATAGGCACTCTAAAATTTTAACAGATTATTTCTTAGACATTTTAAATGATGATGTTGTTATTTTTAAAATTTTGAATTTTGCTTTACCAACCATTTATTAAAAAATTTATCATAAAAATATTTCCTCTCTTTGCCAGATGTTCTGTGAGTATACTTCAATGATGAGGTTGTGGCTCAAAGACTATAGCCTCTAAATTTCGCAACGTTCATAAGAAATGGACTTTTCTGCGACTTCAATATGACAAATATTGCGAAAAGAGTTGAGCTTATATCCGTACAAGGATGTTCAGTAACCGGTCCCTTGAGCAGTAGTTGCAAATCGATGACAAACTCATCTTCAGCAACAAAATGAATTTTTGGATGAATGGTTAAGTAAACAAGCAAAGTTGTCGGATCCAGGACAAAAAGCAAGCACAAGAGAAACTTACTACACTATACGATGGTAACTGTTAATATGAAGAGGTATTGGCGATGATAAAAGTTTTTCTTGACATCAGTTAGACGATATGGACTTAGATAATATATGGTTCCAACAGGATAGTGCGATACAACTTGCCACATTGCAGTTGAAGCAGGGGCGTTATATCAGATAAAGTTGCCACGTTGCATTATTTCGAGACATGCTAATGTCAACTGGCCTCCAAGATCGTATGAGTTACAGCTCTCACATTGAGTTAATTATCTATGCTAATAAAAATAAACTAGATATTTTCCGATCTAGAGAACACGATTTACACGTATATGAAAGAGTCTGCAAAATAAGATATCAGCTATAGTTTATATACAACTCGTTCTAATCAATTTGTAAGATTGATCTTTCCTTAGAATAATGTTGATATTTAATTAACAATAAAATCAATATTTAAGTTAAGATCAAATAATAAATAAAACAGTAAATCCATGTAAATAAGGAAGTTCTTGTCGGAAAAAAGAACTAGAACAACCCCACATTTCTTTGTTATAAATTCCGTTTAAAAAAAAAAATTCTTGTATTTCTATTAAAAATTTTAACGAAATATAACTCAATAAGTCAACTTTTCTGGAAGTGCTGAACTTTTCTATAAAAGACACAAAGAAACTTGATGATATTATACAGATAGTTTTGTTCAAAATTCAATATAATAAAACTACCCCCAAGGGATGGATATATTAAAAATTTCATTTAATATATAATTTTTCTTTAATCATAAAAATGTCAATCAAGTTTTTTGCAAAAAAAAAAAAAATATATTGTACTATTTTAGAAGAAACTTTCATGGAACTTTTTTTCAAAATGGACTCACAGAAAGTTTGGAATGAAAAATTGAAGTTATAATTATTATCTTTATAAAAACTTAATTAGAAGATATAAAAAAGGTCATAAAAATAATTGCAACATAACTAAAAGTTTTAAATAAAGTTAAATTTTATTTCGTTAAAACGTATTTTCATTTTTTGCAAAAAGTAACATTTAATCTAGGAAAAGATTAAATTTTACTTTGTGCATAAAGAAAATCCATTTATTTTTTTTATTTAAATTTACATTAAAAAATTGGATTTTCTTTTTAAGAAAATCGATTCTAATAAGATTTATTCCTAGAGTATATAATATATTTTATAACAAATTAAATGTATAATATTGTTTAAAATAAATAAGAATTGATTAAAAATATTCGAATAAAAAATTTGAATTTATTAAAAAAATAACTTTTCTCAAATTTTCAATTTCTTTTTTAAGAATTTGCTTTGATAAATTCAGTGAATAGAATGTGTTCAATATAAAAATTGGTAAAAAATAGAACATGGCAAATACTATCATCAAGAGTAAATACAAAATAATTTATCCTTTATAGAAAAATCCAATACAATCTAAATGTAACGAAAACAAAAAATCATATTTACTATTTATTTATCTACCGTGTTGAGATTGTTCTATATCAACAAATTGCAAATTGATCCTATACAAGAAGACGTACAGTATAAAAAATATTTACGAATATTAGAAATAAAGAAAAAAGTTACCCTCACCAAAGTAAATATTTAGTTTTTAATAAAAGTTTCCTTTTCCATAGGCATGTATTATAGAACAAATGCAAAATGGGAAAATTTTTAAAAAAAAAAAAAGCATCAATAACAATTTATGCATCTGTACTTTTGGATATCCTGAGAAATAGTTCATCTAGGATGTCCTTGCCTATTTTCATTAAAATTGGCTATCAAATTAATAAATAAATCGCAAGGAAATAAATTCCTATTTGATCGTTAATTTTGTGCGATTTTTTTTTCAAGGATCCGTTTTATATATGGTATATGTGGCAGAAAAGTTATGAGACTAATTAACAATTTTATTTTATTTTTTACACATAGTTCCCTTGTGCAGCTATATATCTGCTGACGCGTTGTGCCCACTCTTTGTATCAGCACTGGAAAACATCAAATGGAATCGCAATCAGCTCAGCGGTTACATCCCTTTTTGGCAGTGCTTTTTAACTTAACTGAATGAAAAAAAAGTCACATGGACTGATATAAGGTGAAAAAGGGGTTGGAAAACCACAAAAAATAATTTTTCCGATAAAAAATCGTTTTTGTTTTCCGCTAAGAACTCGTATCCTTTGTCCGATATAACGTGCAAAAAAAATTCCATTACCTCTCAACGACTTTATTATAAGAACCTTATCAATTTTAAGATTAATCGATGATCTTGTCTAACCAGTGTCCTTATTCGCTCACATTTCTATCAGTTTTTGATAATGGAAGTCTCCTTGAGAAAAATGCGCTAGTACCACAAAACGAAGAGAGGGCATTAAGGATATAAAATCAATATGTTAAATGCTGTTATTATAAAAAGATTATACTTTACGAGATCATTTAAAATTTTCAAGGACTTTTTTCTAAAAAAATTTTGTTGAACAGTTTGTTCTAAAGGCATAAATTCCTAATGAACGATCCCTCCTTCTGTCCAAATCACAAAAAAAATATTATTTAAATGTTGAAGGTCTCTTGGGTCCACTCTTTATAGCTTTAACTTGAATTTAACATCTTTGGATATTATCGACAGTACGAGTAACAAGAGTATATCCTTTGAAGTATTTTTTCACGTTAAGCAATAAAAACAAAGTCGAACAGACACCATTCAGATAAAAAAAAAAGGCCTATCTGTTATGCCCGATCTTATGCCAAGAATCCTTTTTCTGAACCTTTCATCAGTCTCAATATAAATCGACTGTCTGATCTCACAAACTACCTTACTAGTTCCAACTTTCCATGAGTTTTCGACTTTGAAAGACTCCGTGAGACAGAGTCGTCTTGCACTGCTTTTCGGCTATCCAAAATTACCATAGTCTTTATCAGAAATATTTCCCATGGACCAGTTTGAATGATAAACTTGTAAAAATACGATAAGATGGCATATTATTATTCAAAACTTTTCAGTATCATTTTTCCTAATACACTACAAAAACATAACTTCACTTATCACACTGTATAGGAGGATCGCTAGGATGCACAAACGTACAAATTGTGTGGATTGGAAGAACGCAATAATTCCAGATTGCTCTCGGTTTGAAATTGTTTGAAATTTTAAGGATGTTTATATCTGTTTAAATTATATCTAGTAACTTTTAAAGTGAAAAAAAAAAACTCAGATCGCTTTTTCACAATTTGGATTCGAAATCAGGACCGCGGCAAACTAGACCTCAGTCTGATGCTTCAGTATCATAAAATCAATTTTGTTCATTTTTTGCTTAATTATTTAACAATTCATTTAAAAATATAATTTTTTTCATTTAAGAATAAAAAAGTTTTCTAAACAAAAATTGTAATGAGTTTAGTGTATTGCAAAAAAAAAATAACTTCAATTAAAGAAAATGTTTAACAAAAGAAAAATTAAAAAAAATTTATTTGTTCTTAACTTTAAATAATTAGTTTTAGAAACTATTTCTAATATTATATCTAATATCGATGAATACTGATTACTATAATTTATAAGCAAATATAATCTATAATTACGATTTTAAGAAATTGATATTTATTCCTTCTGAAGCAAAAAAAAAAAAAAAACAATATATTTAATGTAAGCTCTTTAATCTGATAAAAATTGTATACTAGTGAAAAAATAAAATTTCGAATCAAAATATCTACCCTATATAATCTTTATGAAGTTTATCCTACTTTTGACTTCAAAAAAAAAAAAAAGGAAGAAAAAAAGAAAACAAACCAAGTTTCAATTTGAAAATATTTTTTTTTTTGTTATCCTTATACTATGATGAAAATATATACTTAAAAATTGTGGCAATCAATTTTAATTCAATGATTAGCCTTAAAGAGAATATATAAAAAGAAGGAAGAAAATAACACAAAATAAGGGTAGAAGGGAAAAAAATCGATAAATTTAATTTTCATTCCTAAACGAAAAAAAAGGAAGGAAATCGCTTCTATAAATCCCTAAATATGAGTGGTTCCCATTAAAAGTGCGATTATCTTAATTCATTGATCTTCGTTGTGCCATAACATTCGAGAATAGCAACTGTATAGTAGGTAGCTAATATTTATTTTAGCTCCAAAAAAAAAATTTAAAAAAAAACAACTATTCTACCCCCATTTTCTCTCTTGGCTTCATTGAATTTATAAAACAGAAAACTTTTTTTTTTCTTTACTTGCTAAACTTTCATTGCTTTTTAAGTAAAATAATATTTTCCAATAGTCGTCTAATGTTTACATTATAATATTCTTGCAGGACCTTCAGCCTTTTTTTTCCATTATTTTCAACATTTTTCTACTAACGACACGTTAATGGGATGTTTGTCGATGAGGAGGGGTTGAAATTCGTGGTGTTTGGCTTTTCATTGCTTTCATTCGACATTTAAAAATTTTCTGGAAAAAAAAACACCAAAATAAAAAAATTAAAAAAAAAACAAAAGAGAAAAAATGGTACAAATTTTATCCCCTACTACAAAGTATAGCTTAAGTAGTTCAAATACTCAATTTCTATTCTGCCTCATCCTCGTACACTATTGACATCTCTTCTATATAGGCAACATAAAGTACTCGTACACAATTTTTATTGCCATGTAATTTCAGGATTTATGTTCAACGAAATTTTATTATCACGATTTTACTTGACTATTTTAGGGGTTTATTTTTTTTTTTTTATTTTGGATCATCTAGCAACTTTTTATATATCTAAGATTTGGGAGTAAGTAAGGTAGATTTTTTTTTTTTTTTTTTAAATTTAAAGTATGAGTTAAGAAGTAAGAAGCGTTTATGAGTTTAGATGGTGGTGGTTTATTAATATTTCGATATTTTTTGTCTTGTCTTCCCTTTTCAAAAGAAAAAAATTCCCCTTCTAATCATTTTATTTAACTTTTTCTTGCTCTTTTTGGCATTACCGAAAAAAGAAACTCCATCAAATATAAAAATATTTAAGAGAAGCAAAAAACAAAAGAATACAGAAAGTGAAATGTTCCAACCACCGCCACATACCCCCCTTTCCAAATATTCCAATTCTGCTGAAGATTAATTAAGTCATTATTTTAATGATACTATTAAGTGAGAAATGCAAAAAATAACAATAACTCGAATAAAGCGCAACATTAATAACTGGACGATTTTTTAAATTAAATACATGACATTTAGTGTTTTCAGATTTTATATATTCAATTTGATTAAACAATAAAAAAATTTTATATTGTAGATTTTTAGGCCATTTCTTTTTTATCCTTAAACATTTTTCTGTATATTTCTACTCTGCAAATGAAACCCAAAAAAAAAAATAATAATAATAAGAAAATATAATTATTGCGAATATATATAATAAAAATGAAAGTAAACATCAAATTAAACTGATGATAATTAATAAAGAATTTTTAGTACTTTTTAAGTATATTTATCATTAATTTCATTCAAAAGATACAAAAGATCTTTTTCTTTTTTGTTTATATTGAAAAGAAAACTGAATTAATTAATTTATTATTTTAATTAAATTTTTAAAACATTATACACTGGTTTTTGATAATAAAAGGTTTTATGATTGAATAATTTTTCAAGTAAATTTGAATGTATTAAAAAAAATGGCCCTTTTTTGTCGAGAATTTTATAACAAAAATGTACCTTAAACGCTTTAAGCTTAAATTTACTTTTACACGTATAAAAAAATAACTATATTCTACGATGAAAAAATTTATATAGTTTTGGATTTTATTCTAACTAGTAGAAGTCAGATGCCTCTAGAAAATCTCTAGGCCATTGTCTCTTAAGTCTCCGGTGAGTCACAAGTGGATTATGATAATAGCACACGTCCGGAACAAAGGAATCATTTAGATCACGATTTATGACGTTGTTACGAACATAAAATGGGCCATAAATAATTTTACGAAGGATCGTAAGGACTGGACGCAATAAGAATTAAAACGTTTCATTGAATCCCAAAGTTCAATTCCGTAAGTCCAAATACGTTTTATAATTGTTAGTTTCGAGCGTTTATCCAGTAGTCTAAGAAGTTATAGGTAACGTATAGTGGCTTCAAGTTTTTTTAGTTTAATATGAGGGTTCCATGTTAATATCTTGTCCAGGTAAAATTCCAAATAACGTACGTTATCATATTGTAGAATCATGTTGCTATTAAGTTATAGAGGGGTAGATTTTCTATGACAAAGTGTGAAAGTAATGTGAGCACTCTTCTATTAATTAATTCCCACTCTCCATCTCTTAAACCAGGATTGATGGCTGTGGACATGGGATTTGCAAGTTGTTGGAAGCTATGTCAGGATTTGTATGGGTAGAAAGTATGGCCGTATGATCTGTATAAGTAGCACTGATAGTTTTAGAATCAGATGGGATGTCATGGGTATAAGTAATATATAAAATTGGATCAAGAATACTGCTTTATGAGACTCCGGCTAGAATAGGATATATTTCTGAGGATCCTGAGTTAATTGCAACTTGGAAATGACTTTGGAAAGAAAGCTCTTAAGTTTTCACATGAGTCCAGGATACCACACACGATCAAAAGCTTGGGGGATATCAAAAAATACTCCTGGGCAATACTCTTATAGCATTGCTGAATAGTGGATGGTTCAGATCGGAAGCCAAATTGGTAATCATGAATAATTTTTTTATTAACTAGGACTGGGTAGAATCGTTTTAATAGGAGTTTTTTTTTCAAAAATTAAACTGACTATTAAAACGACTCTACCCAGTCCTAGTTATTGAAAAAATTATTCCTGATCACCAATAAGCCTATATGAGGAAGGAGAATTAATGATAGAAAATTTTATTTGATTTAGGAATTATTTTAATGATAGAAAATTTTCAAAGTAAGGGAAAATAGATTGTGCGAAGGATACCATTGAAAATGTATGTAATCCATTATTTAGTTAGTAAATAAAATTTTTATCATGGATTATCAAATATGATCTAAACAGTCATTGATATGGTTTGTCGAGTCGTTGAAAAACAATTAAGGAAATGTGGTGCTAAAAAATATTGTGCGCTTATTGTGCTTGATGTCGAAAATGCTTTTAACTCAGCTAGATTAGTATTCTAGACGAGATTCGTTATTTAAAAGTGTAGATTATATTAGAACAACATCTACGGTAATATATAATACCGAAATAGGATAAAAGCATATACCATTAAAGGGGAAATCCACAAAGGGGAGACCATCACCCCTATCATCGGTGGCTGCAGTATGATTTCATATCCATCGCTTCGATACTTGAGAGTTTAGAGAGATGTATTTTTGAAATTTGGCGAATATCTGAAAATCATCCACATGTTGACGTACAATTTAGCATGCGTAATATCATTTTCCGGATCACATATTTTCCCACTGTCCATACTTCCATGGAAAGGTACTGAAGAAAATTGTTGAGTAAAGCCACATTGAAAAAATTATAACCTCGCAGGCATGTTGGAATATGGTAGCTGAACATGCAACCCGATTAATCAAGAAGCGTTCGTCTTACAAAAAATCATATTCTGGGTTTTAGTAGGAAAAAATTACAGCCACTGTCGGATTCAGTTTTTTTTCAAGCGTCCTCCCACGTTGAAAAAGAAAATTTAAAATTCAACTTTAAGCTCTGCATATTTTGGCTATTTTCAATCTTTATAAAAGGAATGAGAACATATTGTAAATGAACGAACAGTCTTTACTGCCATCTGGATTAAACCAAGTGTAATAATTTCCTCCGACATAAATTATCACTTGCACTAATAACCAAAAATAACTTAAAAATTTAATATTATAATAAAATTATGCTTACAATAGAGTTTAATTATTTAAAATTGAATTCAATATAAAACTGAAAAAAATTATTCTTATAAAATATTTAAAAAAAAAACACCTTCATAGCGATCTACTACTAACTCTGACCTTACACTAAGTTAAACAGATTTTTTAATTAAATTTAACTATTTATCTTACAATATATTAGAAATAATTTAAATAATAATTTTATAACAATTAATTTGAGCTTATAAAATAAATAAAATATAAAAATCCGCAATTAAAAAAATTAAAAGAAAAAATCAATTGAAAATTTTCATTAAAACCATTTTGGTATGATATTTTTCACAATACATTCAAAAATGATAAAATAATCTTTATTTTTTTAATATTTTTAAGGACATTTTGTATTCTAATTAAAAAATAAAAAGTATGCAAAAAAATTAAAGAAATATTCTATATAATTTAATATTTAAATAATTAGCTTTTAATCGAACTTTTGGTTATACAATAGAATATCTGATAAAAAGTTTTTATTTTTATTTTTAGATAATTAATAAAAAATTTTAAAATAATTCTTATATATAAGATTAAATTTCAAAAAATTATATTTTAATAGGATTGTTATTTTTGGTTATTTTCGAAGAAACAGTAGAAATATTGGGTGTATACGTATAACTTAAAAATGTGGGATTTTTGGCAAACTTTGAGTGTTTTTTTTTAAATTTCATTCAAAGTATTGTCCATCGGAAGCCACTACTTTTTCCCATCTTTCTGGCAACATATGGATTCCGAGCCAAAAAAACTGCTCCGGTTTTGAGGCCAAGAATGAATCGAGCCAATTTTTGATGCCCTGTTCTGAAGTGAAGCGTATTCCGGTGAGGACGTTTTGCATGGATCTAAACAAATAGTAGTCGGACGGGGCAAGGTCTGGGCTATAAGGCGGGTGAGGCAAAACTTCCCAGCCACTGTTTTCTAAATAATTTTTAACCAGTCTTGCAACATGAGGCCGAGCGTTGTCATGATGGAAAATTATGGCTTCGTGTTTGGTCGCATATTCCGAGCGTTTTTCGGCCAATGCTCGCTTCAAACGGATTAATTGTGTTCGGTAGAGGTCGCCTGTGATCGTCTGGCCCGATTTCAATAGCTCATAATAGATCACACTCTTCTGATCCTACCAAATACAGAGCATTACTTGGCGCCATTGATATTTGGCTTTGGCGTTGATTTGGCTGGTTGTCCGGGCTTCACATACGATTTTTTGCGCTTTGGGTTGTCGTGATGAATCCATTTTTTGTCGCCAGTAATGATTTGATTCAAAAATGACTTCTTTTTCTGCCGTTCAAGCAGCATTTCGGACATGCAAAATCGCCTTTCAACGTCTCTCGGCTTCAATTTATATGGGACCCAATTTCCTTGCTTTTGGATGAATCCTGCTGCTTTCAAACGTTTTGAAATGGCTGCTTGATTGATTCCCAATGATTTTGCAATTTCTTCTTGAGTTCGACAACAGTCTTCGTTGAGTAATGCCTCCAAATCTTCATCTTCAAATTTTTTTGGCTGACCTGGTCGTTCTTTGTCTTCCGTATCAAAATCACCACTTCTGAACCGCACAAACCATCTCTCGCACATTGAAATCGATGGAACATATTCAGGATAAGCTTTGGTGAGCAATCGATGTGCTTCAGCTGCACTTGAAGAAGTAAATCAACACTTCTCGCAAATGGGACTCTTTTGGTACGAAATTCGACATTTTTGAAGCAAAAAAAAACTTTGTTATTTACACTATTTCGTTCAATAACTAATCGAGAATGAATGACAGATGTTTAACCTCCAAAATGCCAAATGAGTTATTATTAACACAAACCATGTGTAAAAGTTATGTCATCTGTTGTCAATCCCGCATTTTTAAGTTATACACCCACCATAAAATGAACGATAAAAACTTATTTCTAAAAAAATTATTTTATGAACATTTCCAGAATATATTAACAAAATATCTTTAATCAAATTGAAATATAATCAAATTATTTATTGATATAAAATCTATCAATAAAATTTTGCAATAAATTTCGATCAATACAAATAATATTTTTTTTAAGAAAATTTTTAATATATTTACCAGAATATTATGAAGAGATTTAATTTTAAAAATGTTCTCCCAGTTTGTTTGCCTGAAAAAATATTGAAAATATTTTTAATATTAATTTATATTATAATATAGTAAAATCAACAAAAAAAAAATACTAAATGTATTTTGCTTTATTTACAAGCTTAAATATAGGATCAGAAGCAAAAAGACAATACCATAACCAAAAGATATATTTGTTATCAATAAAGGATAATTGGAATTTTTTTCACAATAAAAACAAAATTTTTTCTCTGTTTTTAATAGAAATCATAAGAATTGAACATTTCTAAGATAAATAAAATGCTTTCCAAATAAATGAAGATATAAACGATAATTATATATAACTTTACAAATGAAATAAGAATGTTGTGTTTTTGTTTTTATCTCAGAAGAATTTTAAAAAACGAGTCAACAAACAAAATGTTTTTAATTGAGAACTGATTTAAATAAAATCGTATGACTAACAATAATAATAATAAAGAAATTCAGTCCAGATCAACATACCAAAAAAAAAAAAAAACGAAAAAACAATATTAAAATGCCTTAAGGATATTTATTAGAGTATCTTAAAATTTCATTTCGCATATTCTATTCTATGACAGTTGACAGTTTGTACTCATTGAACTATGTCAGATCTTTCTTAAAAGTAGGTAGAAATATATTATATTAAAAATAAAACAATCTAATGAAAAGACTAAACCAAACTTAATGAAAATGGCATAAAGAAAATTATCATATTTAAAAATATAAACTAATCGATTCAAAAAAACGGTTATGTATATTTTTTATAGAAACTTGTGTATCCAAAATGGAAGAATACCAGTGCATTTATAGATAGATATACATACATACACATCGCTACGAACATAGAAGATTTATTAAGTTATGCACGATGAAAATATATATTTTTGAATGGTAGAAAATATGTTTCAAAAGTATATAGATCATGATGGATAAGAAGCAGCTGAAAAGGAAAAAGGATGGATTAGGTTCATTTACTTTTTGAGACCCTTATCACTTTATGGGGGCGGCGGTGGCATTCGAATCTTTCACAAGATAATAACATCTAATTGCTTTTGCGAAATGATTTTAATCATTCTCTAGTTACATTACGTTATGAAATTTAGCCACATTTTCCTCCTTAGATCACTGAAAAACTACCAATTCCATCTTAGAATTGAAATTGAAGAATCTTAAATCTTCTCTTAACAAACTGGCATTTATTCACCTGGCACATTTGCCCTTACAACGAGCATCAAAAATACAAAATTTCATTTATCATACAAATGAGGATTCATTTAAATTTTGAATATTGTAATTTTTTAGATATTCTAAGAGCTGAATAAACATAGATAAATAATATTATTTATTTTATCAATTAAAGAGAATATATAATTTTTTATTAATTATATAGTTTTTTTTTAAAATTATTTGATTTTTTTTACTTTTGCCAAAAAAATCTTTACATTTTTAGCTTAGTTCTAATTTAGGGCAATTGAATTAAAATTTTCTTTTAGATATTCTGGTATATTGCCAGGATAATTTAGGAAAGTTTTTGCTAATTTCAACAGGGATTCTGGCTAAATAATAAGCAGAAGTTAGTTTAAGTCAAGATTTATGAAATTGTGCAAAAAATATTGAAGTCGATTTAAATAAAAATTTCTTAATAATACAATATATAACGTCTTATAGAGTTATAGATTTGAAAAAGTATCAAAGTCTTATTCACTGAAAGTTTTAATTATGAAAAAAAATAGTTTCTGACTAAATAGCCTACATACACGTAGACTTAATCTTATTTATAGCTGAATTTTTTTAAGACTACTCATCATAGATAACTTCAGACAGAAACGTTAAATAGTTTGAGTTTTATGTTATATAAAAAAAAAATTAAATAAAATATATTTAAAATTCAGATTTTATTACTTTTGTTATCCTTTTGGCAGGACTCAAACCTTTTGAGATAACTGATACTATCAGTTGTACGATCCTAGAGGGCAATTTTTATCACAAAATCTCGAAATTACAAGTTCAGGATACTTTTCGTGAAATAAAGCCAAAATATGTCATGTTGTGTCGTTTGTGGTGATATCTGAAAACAGCAGAATTACTACCTTTCTAGAAAGTCTTTGACAAGTTTAACGCATTGTAAAGTATTTAATCGATCTTTAATGTATTGGGTTGTCAAGAAAGTAATTTCGTTGTTTCCCAACAGAGGACTTAATTGAATTTTTTTACAACCAACTTCACACTTAAGCTGCATAATCATATGTACTCGTATTTTGACAGCTGACATAGCAAGACTTGCTTATGAAAAAATTCGATTAATTCTGCAAAGTAGTTTTTGGTTGATACCCTTTTAAATATCGAAAGTGAAAAACAGCATTTTTGGTATTGTATATTTTACTTTTTTACTATAGAAAAGATAAAAATGCTGTTGAAGGCAGAAAAAAATTATCCGATGTGTTTGGAGAAGATGTGTTAAGTGAGCCTCAGTATCAACACTGGTTTGCAAAATTTTGATCCGGCAATTTTGATCTCGAAGATGCACTACGTTCTGGAAGGTTAGTTGAAGCTGATGAAGACACAATAAAGGCATTAATTGATGCAAACCGGCAAATAACAACTCGTGAGATCGCTAAGAGATTGAATTTGTTGAATTGTCATTTGAAACGATGTGTTCCTCATCTTCTTTGGGGAAAAAACTTGTGCTGTCGCATTGACGTTTGTGATTTACTTCTCAAACGCCAAGAAAATGATCCATTTTTTAAGCATATCATCACTGGGGACGAGAAATAGGTTGTCTACAGTGTTAAGCGCAAAAGATCCTGGAGTAGAAAAGATGAACTGGCTCAAAGCACTTCGAAAGCCAATATTCATCAAAAAAGCTTATGCTATCTGTTTGGTGGAATTTTTAAGGGAATCGTTTATTTGGAGCTTTTACCGATCAATTCTGAAGTGTACTGTCATTAGTTGGACAAATTGAATGATTTACTTAAAGAAAAAAGGCCAGAATTGGTCAATAGGAAAGGCCAGAATTGGTCAATCGATAATGCGAAACCACATACAAGTTTGATCACTCGGCAAAAGCTTTTAGAGCTTGAATGGGATATACTACCATACCCACTATATTCTCAGGACCTAGCACCTTCCGATTATCATTTGGTATAATCTCTACAAAAAATTTTACACTGTCAAAATGTTTAATTCAAATGAGAAGGTCAAAAATCACTTACGTCAAAGGGTATTGGATCAGACTGGATAATAATTAATTGAATAAAATATTAATTCACTATAAGAAAATCGTCTTACATTTTTATAAAAAAAAAAACGAAACTACTTTCTTGACAACCGAATAAAATGACAAATTAAACCTTAAATAAAATTTAAAAAAATATTAAAAAAGATAATCCTGTATTATATATTATCTTAGATAGGACTTCGAACAAACAATTTTAAGCCTAATAGAACACAGTAGTCTTGAGTTCCAGTCCAAAAACCAGCTAGTCACATATGTGTAGTCAGGATATCCTTTTATTATGCCATAATGGCCTGAGTTGCCAGAGCACTAAAAATTTATATATGCGTACAAAAAAAAATTGACTAAAAAAAAAGCATTTTGAATCAAAGACGAAATTGAAAACATGTCATATTATTTTTGTATAATTACCCTAAACTTTAGCAGTATTTTTTTTAAAGTAAATTTTTTAACGGATGATAATTTTAAAGAATTTTTTTTTGAAAAAATAAAACATTTGAAAAATTTTATAGATGAAAAAACAAAGGAAATTAGAAACAAAATATATATGATAATATATTTAACAGTTGAAGGATATATTATATCATTTGAATAGATAAGAAGAAAAAATTAAAGAAAACGAAAGTATCAAATAATCATAATACAATATAAAACAGGTAACAATAATGTAAACAGGTAAACAATAACACCTTTATAAATGCTGATACGATAAACAGAATGAAAACTTTGTTTAAATAGCAATTATTTATGATATTTTATATATATTTTGGTTAAGTTTTACAATTTGAGATTACAATAAAAACATTTTTTTTTTTTAATATAAATTATGGTTGAAATTTTTAACATTTTTAACATTGCCCACTCATTATGAATTGTATACATAAAAGGTAATTATAGTTAAATAAGTGTAAAAAGAAAAAGAAAAGTCGTAGATTATGCAAAGTACTTTATTTTAGCAGAACCTTTAATTTACTTTATTTATGGGGCCTGTTATGCTATTGTTCAGGTGGTTGCTTATACAATATCTTTTTATGTTTTTATGTTAGGTTTTTTCGAATGAATATGAAATAATTCTTCACTAAATATATACACACACATACACACACAAACATATGTTGTTGTGTTTTTTTTTTCTTTCTTCTTCTACAATATAATTAATGCACGCTTAAATATATATATTTATATTCGAGTTAATATAATAATTTAAATTTTACCAGTATATACGAGTATGTATAGTTAATATTCTGTCTATTAAGGATATTTTCCTAAAATATTTGAATGCACACACCCATCTATACACATGTGTATGTAAAAATAATGAATAGAACATTTAAATAAGCGTGTCCTTAATATATTGTATGTACATAGATTTTAACATACAATATATATAAAAGCTAGAAATTTATAATTAGTCTTAAATTAACAATTGTCTATATATTTACGACTATATACACAATAGTTATAAAATATTCGTATAAAATACAAAAATTTTGTAATTTGCAACAGCTGCGTATGAAAATTTACTTTTATCTATAATATTTACTTGTGTACATTTATTATCAGGTAGTAGGCATAATTTCTATGAATACGAATATCTTGAAAGTATATAAACTCGTATATATATTTATATAGATTTAGATATTATAGATAGGTCGGATGTGCTAATGTATAATATCGTTTATGCCTAGAGGAATATCCGGAAAGATAGCAGCCAGCACCTTAGATTGGATAAGAAATGTTTATTCCAAATATTTGTTTACGAATAGAATATATATATAAGCTGAAAGATGCCAAGACAGTTGAGACTGTTAACATTTACAATAAAAGGCGAACACCACCACCTATTATACGATATCTTTAAGATGGATATCTTTCACTACTAAATAGAACAACTAAACTATGTAGGTAGATGAATTAACTTATCTTAAAAAGTGAAAGTTTTCATCGAAAATATTTTTCAACATAAACACTCATACCTCTTGTGCCTGTATTTCTGCATCTAATCGAACTTTAAAATCAATTAATTTATTCTTTTTTTTTCTTATAAGAAGTTATAATTGTTGTTGCTTTCAGCGTGTAAAAAAAAAAAATTCACAGACAGGAAAATTAACGTGATACACATTAGCAGGATTATATTAATGTCAATACTTAGAAATACATACGTGTCCTTATTTTCATTGGCCTTTACAAGTATGTAAAATCAAGTAAGGAAAATTATTATAAAAGTACTAAAATTAAGTAAATTTGAAGTACGAGTACTAACGGACACCTAATAGAATAATATACCGTGGTGGGAGGCTTTTTTGAAGGAATTTTATCCAATTTTCGTATAGAGTCCTTATGCTATTATATAATGTTTGCTTGTACAAATGAAAGGGAATGTATTAATATCCCCTTAAAAAAAAAGTTTTCTTTTTCAAAATATATGTAAGAAGTTTGTTGGTAAAAAAGTTTCTTGTAGGTTTTGTGGCTCTCATCAGTACCTAAGAAAATATTTTTATGCCATGTTAAGGCTTATGCTTGGGTAAAACACGTACATACGTTTATTATCACAAGTGTTTTTACTTATTTTAAAGTTGTACTTAGGCATGTTAAACACTTGTTTACAGTTTTATATATCATATCATTATCCTTTGCAAACTTATTTATTTTAATCTCAAATAATGATATTATAAAAATATAAAAGTACATATATACGCACTCTATTTGTACACATTTCGCAATATAATTGTACAGGGCTGTGTTAGTTTTTCCTCCCTTCTCTTCGTATTTGTTTTTTGTTTTTCTTTTCGTTTTTTCTTTGTGTGTGTTTTTTTTTAATGAAAAACATAATTTCTAATATACTAACTTAAGAAATTCTAATATGCTTTTAAAAGAACTTTTAATTAAAATTAGGTACGTGTATAAACTTAAATGTGAAAATAATTTTCTTATTATTATATCATAACCACATAAGTATCTTATAGGATATAAGTACTTTAGTGTATATGTATGTAATATAAATAAAAGATTTTCACACGAACTTTGCTCAAAAAAAGTTACAAACTTAGTTTGGTATTCAAAGCAAAACGTAACTGAACCCAACTTAAGCACTTTTTTCTATTAAAAAAATAATTGATCGTATTAGCCTTAAAAAAATTTTAAGATGAAACAATTTCATTTTTATAATATAAATTTTTTTTAAATAAATTATTTGCAAATTATTTCTTTATTTTAAAATTAAAAAAAAAAGATCTTGTCACAAAAAATTTTGTTTAGAAATCAAAAACTACTTTGAACGGAATGTGTCTTTTCAATAGAAATTTTTGGAGATGTTGGAAAATATTTTTAAAAAAATTTCTTAAAATAAATTTTTGAACCAAATGTTTATCTTCAATTGGACCGATTACACCATTTTAACATAGTCCTCGGAGCGGAAATAACGTGAGTTCGATGAAGTTCGTCCAATTAGAGTTTTTTCGAGCTCCGACATTTTTTCTTTGTCCATTTGACAGATGTTTCATTTTCATGAACGATTTTCGATTGTGTTTTTATTATTTTGCGCTCCAATACATTTGACAATCAAAGAACAAGTAAAAAAAATATTTAAACAACAAAGAATATAATAATAAATATATTAGAAAATGGAAAATTCAATAGAATGCAGCAACAAAAATGAAGTGCAGCATTGACAAATAAGATACGCCAATGTCTAGACTCATTTTTTTCAAGGTTACTACCATCGTTGAACAATATAGCTTATAACCTTTTCTTATATAAACAACCGACTAAACAAAACTGAAAACAAACAATTTTCTATATAGAAACGTTATTTACACAAATCACACTACGAAATGTCAAAATTTCAATAATATTCGCACTGCAAAAAAAACATATTTGAGCTGGTTGCCTAAAATTATCGAGCATCTACAATTTAAGGCAAATACACCAAATATCGATTATTTGTACGTCTCGAACATGCTCGATTGTTCGTCTCGATCATGCTCGATCAAGCGGAAGGTGTTCTACCGGCATCAATCCGAAAAAATTGCCGATTTTGCCTAAAGTTTGAGTATATCTCGAATGTTGTAATTGTAGCTTAGATTTCCGAATTATCAACAGCCTTAAATGCGTCTCTTTTGAGGATAGGATAAAAAAAATCCACAATTTTTATTTCTTCGTCATAAAAAAATGTAAAATGCCATTAAAGTGGGTAACTACGACAAAAATTTTGGATGTTGTAACTCTAGATTATTTAAAGAACGTTATAAATCATAAATTCACGGTACGTTCTTTCAGTTATACAATGCCATATTTTTAGAGTCCTAACTAAAGCCATCGCTTCATCGAAGACATGGTCTTACTCGTTTTCTGGGATTATAAATAAGACCGCTGTTGTCATCCACGTGTATCAAGTGTCAAACCTACCTCAGCTAATAAGCTTGATGTTTGTTATAATCGGATAATCGCTGTAGAGGTTTAAGATCTCATCATTAAAAAGGCTGTAGACTTGTCTTTCCTCACGTAGGGGCCCAAAAATTCTTCGGTGGGTCCTCATTTTGAACACGATTAGGAGTTTGCAACGCTTTTTTTCTAAGGACCCAAGCTTCTAAAGCATACATGAAAAATTACTAAAGAAGACCATATTGTTATCAGCAGTGTTCCTTGTTTGCAATTACTAAAGAAGGCCATGTTGTTATCAGCAGTGATCCTTGACTCCACATACAAGAATAACACTCTCATATATATCACAGTATACAACTATAGTCCTTAAGCTTTTTGACTATACTTTATATATTTTCTAAATCGTTTTTAAGTTGCAATACAACAACTCACCAAAAAAATTAATATTAATTGGAAATTTTGTAAAAAAAATAATATAACCTTTAGTTAAAAAAAGATATAGAAAATATACAAAGTATAGTTTATTCTTATATTAAAAATTTTTTTTTTTTTTAAAAACGCTGCCGTCTCAAATATTGAGAAGCCTTTGGAATTCTGGAGAACTAGACATTTCCGGTCACTTAAATATACCAACTTTTTTGCAATTTTTCTTTTTGCCATAATTTTCATTTGATATTGTTTTTAAAAGAACTTTCCTTTATTTCTGTTTTATGACAGTTTTTACTAAACTGCCATTTTCTATTTGCCATAATTTTCTGGATCTGTCAGAAACTACGCGGCATATAATTAATTAATTTAATTATTACCAAATGAGTTGTTAATTATTATGTTTGTATTTTTAGTATAAATATTACTAAAAAAAATAAGAAAAAACTTAATTTCTATAAGACAAAAATTTGTACATCAAGTAGAGGTGGTGGGAGCTTTAAATTCGAAAATTATTTTATCATTACTAAGAAGACGGTATTTTCGAAAAAATAAAACTACAAATTTTCGAGCTTCCATCGGATATTTGCTGGAGTTACAACATCCAAAATCTAAATCAAAATACTCCAAAACTAGTTAAGCAAATGGACAATGAATTTGAATAAACGAGAATGTGTCCGGCTAACTTTTACTCTCTACCGTAAACCATATTTTGCACTTACATATTAATGGCAATGGATTCCGACAAATACTTGATGTTGAATCCATTTACAAAACTAAATAAATTAATACGAGTATTTAAACTTTTAAACAGACATTCTAAGCTAATTGCACATATAAAACTGCTTTTCAAAAATGACATACCGAAACCCATATGGACTTACGGACTAGAATTTATCTTTTTAATAAAACTTATACCCTTGTTAGAGAGCTATCCTATAGTTCTTTTCCCATAATTTTATTAGTAAATATTGAAAAATCTCATTTAATAGATGTTCTTATTAGATACGAGTATTATATGTTTTTTTATTATATTTTGAATAGAATTTCCTTATTCACTAAATTAACTATTTGATTATTACAATATACATACATAAGAAAATATAGAATTTAGTATCCCATTTTAAAAACAAAATAACTCTTGTTTAACAATATTCTATGTAACAAAAAATATTAAGAAATTTTATTTTGACAATAATTTAAATATATTCAATAAATTTTCATAGTTTCTAATTAAGTGTGTATTAAACCCCTGATAAAATTTACATTGATAAGAATTCATTATTCTGTAGTGTAATTAGTTTTATTTCACTAAACAGCAAAAATATATTATACCTTTTAGTTTTTTTTTTTTTTGTAGTTGATTCGACTATTTAGTTAAGGTACGAATTATGCTTGCTCATATATAATAGGTCCGCTTTTTCTTTTTACCTTAAAATATAAAAATCTTGTAGAAGCTCACAATAAGAGCGGCGCTTAATTAAGATCATTAACTGATGGTGCTTTTAGAGCTTTCAACACTTAAAAGGATTAAATGTTTGCACGGACGAGAATTTATTTTACTGGCTCTTGTCCTGTAAAATACTGTCTTGATTATTATCCTAAGACTTTATTTGTCACTTTCGTTTATTTTCTATTCATTTTTACCTCTCTTTCGTTTAGTATAAAAAGATATCCTTTGAAGAAAAAATGTTCTCTAACTCCCTTCTATGATATCGTTTCAGTTATAGAACTTAAAAGAACTTAATGAAAACTTAATCTAGTTTTTCATTAAACTTTTTATTATGTTAATTATTTTTTAGTTTAAAAAAAATTTAATAAATGAAAATATAAACAAACAAACAAAAATATAAAAAACAATCAAACTCATCAAATAAAGTATTTTAATTTAAACAAATATATGTGATAAGAAATAAATGAATGGTAACTGAATATCTTAATTGACAAGAATAGTGGCTTTTAAATAGTCTATCATCTCTTATAGTAACTAAAATATTGTACTTTATTAAAACAGTGTTAACAGATAAGCCAACTTCATTTCGGGATAATATCTTTTGAAGATTTTATTTTGTTCGCATTCAATGCCATTAGCTCGAATAAATATTGAACAGTTGATAAAATTTCGATTTATTTGGAGAACGGTAGCCATTAATGCAATCATAAAAACGAGATAATGTAGTGAAGAAGGACTTGATCGATTTTTCTGATATTCTCTATAAATATAATATCTTTTAGCAATTTTCCTTTTTCAACCCATTGGATTTTTATACAAGTTCTTTTTCAGTTTGGCTAAGCACCTTTTCTAATCTACACAAGTGAGAGTATTGTATATCTATTAGAAGGTTGATAAGAGTCCTTAAGAATAAAATTTATATAAACAAATTTTTGCCAATTTTTATATAAATTGTAATGTTTTCTAATTTGTATTTTTAAAAGTTTTTGTTCTGTCTTGGTAAAAAAAATTTATTCATACAATATTTTTCGTCCTTTCTTTTTATTTTTTTTAAAGAAAATTTATCGTTTTGTAGGTAAAATTTTTTTAAGACTATAACTATGTTTTAATGTAGCATTTAGTACATAATATATAAACTGTATTTTCCATAATTTAAAATCAAAATATGACTCATCCTTGCAGATAAAAAATTTATCTAAATTTTCTAGAAAATACTTTCTAATATGAGTTAGAATAGAATGGGATAGCTTTGGTCAGAAACTATCATGTATACACGTATTCTATAAAAAAAGATAAATTTAAATAACTATTAATTTAAACCGTACATCTTTAGCAAATCATATTTGTTTAGCAAGTCTTACTAAAACTACCCATCAAATAAAGATATTAAAAAAAATTTATTAGTGCCACAACTATAATATTTAGAACGTTTTAATTTCTTTATGATAATTTTATGATTTGAAAATAATTTAGACTTTTGGAATTGTTATAAAATATTGTCTAAAATTAACTTTAACTTTATAATTTTGCTTATTCAAAAAAAAAATATAAATTGACTAAATTTACTTAAGTAAGTAAGTTTTTAAAAAAAAAGTGCTTTTATTAAATAAATATATAGTTAAAATAATATTTTTTTAAAAATATTTAATAACTAGAAAATAAATAAGAGAAATTCACTGCCCGGCAACTAATTGGAACCACCAACTTTTTAGAAATACGAGGTCTGTTCAAAAAGTATCGAGGATTTTGAATTTCCGCGGGTTACGTACATTCGATTATCGATTTTTTTGTGGCGTTATGTTGGCGGGCTTTTTTCGGTCTTGGCTGTTGTGTCAGCTTCCATTGGAATGATTGAGGTTTGGTGTTCGATTTTTTTGTGCCGTTATATTGGTACTCATGTCTCTCATTTATGCCGACAAGTTCGGCCATTTTGAATTATCAGTTCATTCAAAAAATGTATCAAAGAGTGAACAAGAAAAAGTTACAAGGGGCCAGATCTGGGGAATACGGTAGCTGCGGCATTATTAATGTGTTATTTTTGTCCAAAAATTCGCGCACAAGCAACGATTCGTGAGCAGGGGCGTTATCATGGTGCAACAGGCAATTTTTGTTTTTCCACAAATCCGGGCGTTTCTTGCGGATTACTTCACGCAACTTACGCATAACTTGCAGGTAATATTCCTTATGGAGCGTTCTACCCTGTGGCAAGAACTCATGATGCACCACGCCCCTGTAATCGATGAAAACTGTAAGCAAAAACTTCACATTCGACCGGACTTGGCGCTTTTTTCCGTCTTGGCTCGTGTGGAAACTTCCATTGGGATAATTCAGCTTTGGTTTCCACGTATAACCATAAACCCATGATTTGCCACCAGTTCCGACCCTCTGGAGCAGATTTGGGTCATCACGGACTTAGTACAACAGTTCCTTACCAATGTTAATGCGATGCTATTTTTGATGGAAATTGGGCAAAAATCGAAGACGAGCCAAAACACGTGCAAGCAAATCAGCTGTCAAAAATTAACTGAACTTTTAAAATGGCCGAACTTGTCGGCATAAGTAAGAGATATGAGTGCCAACATAACGTTACAAAAATCGAAAATCGAATATACGTAACCCGCCCAAATTCAAAATTCGTGATACTTTTTGAACATACCTCGTATATTTGCTTTTGTATCTTATATTGCTGTGAATGTCCTTTTTTTTTAGTTCTAGTAAAATTATGAGGAATATTTATGGTACTTTTATAAAAATTTATTTAAAAAATTAGAGCGATAACTCTTTAGGTTTATAAGATTATTTTACTAAAATTGAACAAATAATTGTTTTCATAAAACTTATTATAATATTTTTAAAAAAAATATTTAATAACTAGAAAATTTCATACAATTTATTCATATTATACATAAAATTTAAAAAAAAAAAACTCTTCTTACCTTAAGAAAATAAAGAAGAATATTAGAATATTTTCTATATGTAATCCTGAAGAAGAATTAAAAACTTCTTAATATTAAAAAAAAACAAAATCCTTTTTACAGCTAAAGATTCTCTGATATGAGATTAAAACTTTTCCATAAATGAAATTTCGAAAAAATATTTTTTTTTACATTTTCTATATTATAAAAATGGATACACACACATTCATACACTAGGCTATATGGAGAATATTTACATAGAATAAAATCATTATTTAGTCAGTCGGTCGTGTATATAATTCTTTTTATGCAGTTCAAAGGACTGGAAAATTCCCAATTATGTATGTACATCTTCCTTCATTTTTAAATTTTTTTTTCCAGTATGTAGATGAATCTATCATATTTTCTTTTTTCAGCTACAAAATATTTTTATTTTTTTTTTCTAACATTATCTTATAAGATCCAATCAGAAAGCTTAGGTTAATGTATATTTAATCATACAAAAGCCTACAAATACCAAAGATTTGAATAACTACGGAAGTTAGATTACCAAAAAAAAAAAAAAAAAACCAGAAATTTATTTATGTGGAAGTGTGCTTATTTGCATGTGTATTACGTGCTTACAAAAATATATATATATATCTGAACCTATAGAATATTCTAAAGGAAATAACTAATGATTTACAAACTGAGGTAGGGGATGGTTCACAAACATCCGTGTCGAGTTACTTTTATAGAAAATTTTGTACCAATTCATGTACGACTAAGTTGAAAGTAACAAACTTCAACGCTTTTGTTATTGGTGATACTGCTTCTGTCATAGTTATTATTATAAAATAGACTCTCCACTTGTAGTCATGCAGGATATTCATGAAATTTATGATTTCCGCCATTTAATTTTTACTTGTACTCTATTCAGTTATATCATCATATTTTTAACATAAATTTAATTTATGAATTATTTATAGTTAAAAAGAGAAATTAAAAAAACTATCTAGCATTAAAACTTAAATAACTTTTTACTTTAATCTATTACAGTTTATTATAAAAGGATATGAAATTATATTAAATTTGATTTATATCTAAATATATGGAAATATTTAATTTTAAAACTATAAAATATATTATGGAAAAACGAGAGAAAAAATTTGCTACTCTTTAAATATGGGAGCATTCACATAAAATAACTTAAAAGTTTACAGACGAAAATATGAATCCTTCACTAAACTTCTGTGGGTTTATGGTAAATCATAATATTTTCTATAACAGTTTATAGTTTGATTTATTATGATCAACATTTAGTTACTATTGAGCTTAAATCTTGGCACAAAGATAATCTATCTAAAAATGATTTTTTTTTACTAGAATAACAATTTTTAGATGGTTATTCACTTTCTATTGTATAATTTATCATATATATATATGAGACTGGCAAGATTAGTATCCTGTATAATAGTAATATCGATGTTGACTAGAACGATGTTACTATTGTACAGGATAGTACGGTGGGCATAAATTCAATTCAGCGTCTGACTTTGTATGCATATTTGAATGTATATAGAATCGTGTCAACCGATGCCATGCAGGTTGTCATGGGAGAACTTCCATGGGACCTGAAAGTGCTGCGTGGAAGTATTCACTACCGTCTATGGTGGGGCATTTCGCTTACCGGTTGTCCTGTTATGAATGAAGAGGTTCAGGATCTTAGTCCGTGCCAGCGGCGTGCACTGCGCCTGAATAAAATGTGTGAAATTTGGCAACGTCGATGTGATGAGAGTGTGAATGGCAGATGGACGCATATGTTCATTTCGGATGTGTACTTTGCGTGTGCGTCTGGATTAGAATTTGGTCTGTACCTTGGGTATTTACTCACGGGACATAGCAGTATGAACGGGTTCCTGTACAGGCGTAGTCTGGCTGCGGAGGCTAGATGCTCTTGTGGGGCGGTAACTGAGAGTGCCAAGCACCTTCTCATTGAATGTGCCCTGTACAAGGATTTGCGTAACCTAGGTGCATGTGGAATCGTTGTGAATATTGAGAGTGTGGATGTGAATGGTGTGTTAGGTATGAGAGAACGGTATGAATGCCTGAATAGATTTGCCGTGACACTTGTTGAGAGGAGAGCGAGAATGGCTCATGAATGAGTGTGTAAATAACATGCAAGATGGTTGCAATCGGGTGAAAGACAAAGGTCGATTCCGGTTGTGCTTTCGGGTCTTGGCAATTGAATTACAAGATTCCTTACCGTAGCTCAATAAGCGGAGTATAAACCAAATTACTCTTAAAACAAAAATTGGTACTACGGTAGTCGGTGTGCCTTATGGTCGTCGTAGGCGACTCGTGGTTTTGATGACAGATAAGTTATATTAAATAATATAATATTAATGTACAGGACACTGATCTTGCCAGTCCTCATGTACAGGACACTGATCTTGCGAGAAGAGCCTTCGGGAAATTTTTGGCACCCTACATAAAAATGCAGGATTCCAGAGCCTATTTTGCGATAAGAATATCTAGCCCAAAAGTCTGCGTTGAGCTGCACAATTAATCCGTATAGATGTGGAAGATCCTGTCTGGAAACTCTACTGTGACTGCACATTTGGTCCCAGAAGAGGATATAGGGATTGCCCTTAAAGGAATGATGGTACTAGTCAGGATACAAGAAAGACTCTGGGAGTGTCAAACTGGAAGACAGCGGCATGAACTTGAGATCTCTGGTGTTATTTCAATAGTCTAGCAGGCCTAACCTAAAGTCTATACTACCAGTTGCCGTACCATCGATGATGATATTTTTTTCTCGATTACTACAAAATACTTTAAACAAATATAACCAAACTTATTTTCTTCTTTCAAATTTTCTTCGATTCATCAAGCCTAGAATAGACTCCCGATTGTTACGCTATTGATGATAAATTTTTAATTAAATATATTTGAATTTTTTTCCAATTCTAAAAGTGGAAAAGACCACTTATCGATGCTGAAGATATAATATGGTTGATGCAAAAGTTATGACCGTTTTTTATGATCCTAGGTAAAAAAAATTTTTCTTCAGAAATGATGAATAGTATCTTCTTTTAAATGATTCCATTGTATAAAGGGTGCTTTCCATCTACTTTCTATTCGGTTTTGGCCTGGCCAGAGTACAGTGAAGAGCCCTTGTATTTTTTCAAAATATCGGTTGAAAAAGTGTATTTACGTCATTGTTTTCTTTATGAATTCCGTAAAGGCAATACCGCGAGTGTGGCAACCAAAAACATTTGCGAAGTGTTCGGAGCAGATGGCATCAAAGTTCGACAGCTACGATGATGATTTACAAAATTCCGATCTGGGGATTTTTCACTAATTGATAAACCATGTACCGGGCGGCCATTGAAGTCTGATGACGACAAGTTAAAAGTCATAATTGACACCAATTCACGTCTAACCATCTGGGAGATCGCGTCGATGATGGGAGTCAATCAAAAAACCGTATTAAGACATTTGAAGCGTATGGGGATGGTTTCGAGTTACGACGTTTGGATACCTCATCAATTGTCGGCTGCCAATTTATTGGATCGTGTTTCAACGTGCGTTGCTTTGAGTGCGAGACAAAAACATGAACCTTTGTTTGCATCATTTGGTAACGGGAGATGAGAAATGGGTCGTGTACAACAACGTGACAAGAAAAAGACATTGAGATATACCTGGACAAGCCCCATTAACAACTTCGAAAGCCGAAATCCATCAAAAAAAAGTTATGCTTTGTGTTTGGTGTGATCGTAAGGGTATTGTGTATTTTGAACTCTTGGGACGCAATCAGACAATTACAGCAGAACGATATTGTCAGCAATTATCCAAATTGAACATCGCCCTTCAAAAGGATAGACCAGAATTGGAAAACAGAAAAGGGGTAGTGTTTCATCACGCCAACGCGCGACCACATGTGGCTATGATGAACCAACACAAGCTGAATTGGGATGTTATCAAGCATCCACCGTATTCTCCAGATCTTGCTCCTTCCGATTTTTATTTATTCCGATCACTGCAAAAAATTTTAAATGATAAAAAATTTGATACAATAGAGCAGGTAAAAGCATCCCTTACTACATTTTTCGCATCAAAATCCACAGAATTTTACACTAATGGTATTAATAAGTTGATAGAAAAATGGGAGAAGGTTATAAGAACGGATGGTAATTATATAATTGATTAAATAAATAATACAAATCTAAAAAAAATGTTTAATTGTATATGTAAAAAACGGTCATAACTTTTGCATCAACCCAAGATTATGTTAGAAAAAAACAATCATATTTTCTGAAACAAAATTCTGGTATTGCCTTCGAAAATTTCAATATTATATCAACAAGATTAGATATACATTTTTCAAATACAGTAAAAAAATTTAAAGCCTTTAAGAAAAAAATTCATAGTATATTAACATTTTTATATGACCTTCTAATAGACACATAATATATTTAATTGTATGATAGGAACAGGTGTGTAACCGAACTGAAAAATAAATTGTATAAAAATTGGATGGGCTCTATAAAATATTAGCTTATAAAAAAAATAATTTTACATTATTACAAGCTACAACAACAAAAATATTCAATAAAAAATTTTATGTTGAACAAAACATATGTCGACCAGTGTATTTCCTATAAAATCTCAATTAAAAATATATTATTTATAAGAAAAACTAACTTCATATCCTTTGAGTGATATTAGTTATTATTATCTTTTTTTTTTTTTTTTGTTCAATTAACGAAAATCAGTCAAAATGTTTATTTGCTTATCTTTTATATGTATATGCACATACATGCAGACGTACACATACATCGACACATACATAAATTATATTGATTTTCAATCTATCATTTTTACTGATTTAGTACACGTTTATTTATTAGATAATATGGTATGCCATATAATGTAAGAAGTATTATAGCAATCTAAGCGGTATCCTCAATATACAATATTTAATTTGGGGTAGAAATTCAATGATGTAATATAAGAAGAAGAAAAAAATGATAAAATGATGATGGGGGCTGATGGTCCTTATACTTTTCATCATATTTTAAGTATTCTAATCATGTAATTAACAAGAACAACTTTCAGCACATGTTCGTTTATATTATAATATGTATATCAATTTTTGTTGGTGTTTGGGGGAGGGGATGTTGAATTTTCCTTGTTGGGGGTAGTATATTTAATAGCGTTATTACGGTATGTACAATTATGTACGGATATGTACTTAAACACATCACACACTCTCATACCAAAGATAAAACGATAAACACGCGTAAGTTAAATTAAAATGATATTCTACTTATACGTAGATATGTATATTTGTACATATGTGTATGTGTATGCATATGGATTTGTATAAATTTATATATATATAAATGCAGATTTGTTATAAAAATCTCAGCAACAGAGCCAGAGGGCTGTTTAAAGAGAGTCTTACATTAAAATTGCATACATATGTACATACTCGTCCCTTAAAAAATACGAGTATAACTTGAAATCAAAACCATCTATTATCTCATAAATATGAATCTATGTTATTATTCATATAAATGTTTATATTAAATACGAATTTACCTTTTACTTGTATGGTTTATATATATATATATATAGATGTGCATATTAAAAATATATCGTAACTGTTTTTAAATAAATTTTGTAAATGTATTTAAGAGTATATGTATGTGAGATGAAAGAAATCTGGGAAATTTAGTAGCATATTTAAAATTTGTTTACCAAAAATTTAAATTGCATACAAGAGAATGGAATTGAGGGAGTCAGAATTGACTGGTAGTTGTATTAAGGACAAGATAGAGGATATGAAAATTGTTGTGTATATGGAAAAATGTTAAATGTACTCAGTCTAATTTATAAATATGAACATATGCGCCAAGTTGACGATCATGGTTATTTTGCAATTACAAAGTAAAGTGATAATGTTTGTTGTTATTATTTGTTGTTTTGTAAGTAAACTTTTTTCCCATATTCTTAGCCAAATATAATATATCCACACATATAAAAATATACATTATGCATGAATACTAACAAAATTATACTTGGCTTATTTGTAAGAATAAATATTATTATTAGTATATGAATAAAAAGAAGCGGATTCGTTTGCTAAACACATATCCATATAATAAATATACAGATTATGTATATATATATTTATGTACTTATGTATATATATATATATATATATATTAAGCCATTGATGAAAATTCGCGCTTTTTATCCGAAAATTTATCCAAACAACTTTCAAACAAAATATTGTTGTATATGCTTGTCGTCCTTTAAATGAGTATTGTACATATAATATTATACCAACATACATAATGCTATCATATGAATAAAAATAAAAAACGATTTGTGATAATACAGTAATAATTTTACATGAATTTCATATTCTAATCATTTTGTTTACTTGCTCATAATAAGTACTATATATAATCAAACTTTTCAAATAGACGTTTATGTTTTTGTTACGATAAAGAAATTTTTTTTTTTTTAAAAAGAAATTATTTTCTTTATATTTTATATACATACTTTTTTTAATATTCATAAAATTATATATCATATTTTAATAAAGAAATAAAAACGAATGAAAATTAGTGAAATTAAAAGAAAACTTCATATGGAAATGGTTGGTATTAATCGACGAGAGTAGGACAATTGGAAATTGAAGAAAATCAAATAAAATTCAATAAAATTGAATTGGAACAAAATAATATGAAATGGAAAAGAATTAAATGATATAAGAATAGTAAATTTAAAGCCAAAAAAAAAAAAAATGTGAAACTAAAAATGGAAATCGAATTGGAATTGGAAGTGGCAATGGAAATGAAATAAGAAAAATCTCATTTCTCTTTTAGCATACGAACATAAAATTTTAGTATAATACATATTAACAATACCCTCAAGAGAATAATTTTCCATAAAGCATATGTATGCGGATGTATTTGTATGTATATGGTATTTGATGGGGTGTTAAAATAGGTATACGAAACACCCCATAACCTATCCCAGTCATTTTCGGAAAATATTCATCAATGTCTTAAACACAAGAGTCTTAAGGATTTATTTCCTTTGGGGCTTTTTCTATACGCTTAAATTCTTTTGAAATGGAATTCAAATAAAATCATTATATTTGTATTCAAACATTTCAAAGAGGATGATACTAAATAATACTAAAAGAGTAAAGCTACTTATTTGTAATTATTTCATTGTTACTTTTAAGATAAATACACTCATAAATAAATAACATTGAAATTAAATATTATTTTTAAGAGTTATAAGAAATAAATTTTTAAAATTACTTTTAGCTAAACAGCTAATTTTTATTTAATTTTTTAAATTTTATAAATATTAACAGATACAACCGGATTTAAATCAGTAATAAATTAACAATATTATACAACATATAGTGGGAGTAAACAACAATCGCGATTTCTCCAGCTCACGAAAGTTAGATGACCCTAATAAATCTTAATGGTACGAGTAATTGTCTCTTTAGTCTCGGATGAGCGTTTTCGGAAATTGTAAAAGAGGACAATTTACTGTACGAGTGGTTTATAATCTTAAATGGACCATTAAGATGACGAACATATTGAAAGGATAAAAAGGGAGCATCAACAATTTTGCAGAGGATTTAGGACTATAAGGACCCAGTTTGATAGAAATTGGAACGTTTGGTTAAACACAAACAGTCCATTCTGTAAGTCCAAATTGGCTTTAATTTTTATTGTTATTTTTGAACGTTTATACAGTAATATAACTAAGTAGTTATATACAATATGAGGTCCATTAATTTTTATCTTTTCATTCTTATATATGGATTCCAGGGTAATAAGTTCCTAAGTATCGCTCTTTAATACATTGACGTATAATACGAAAGTCATTCAACAAGAACTAAGCCTCACCGCCGGATGGAACTGCTGTCACAAAAGAAATTTACCATCCTGCAGTTCATTCTTTTAGTAGCCTACTGTCAAAGTTTCAGTCGATTCACTTTATTAGTTTTGTTTTGAGAGCCTTTGAAAGCGAGCTTGTCGGTCGGTTGCACAAAAATGGAAAAAGAACAATATCGTTCGGTGAATAGATTCTTGTTTTTGGAAGGGAAAACGCTCAGCGAAATCAAAGATCGCTTTGATGCTGTGTATGGTGACTCTTCTCCTTCGATGGCGACCGTCAAGAATTGGTTCAATGAGTTTGTTCGTGGCCGCACGTCGGTTTTTGATGAGCCACGCCCAGGTGCCCCGAAAACGGCTGCTACGGAGGAAAACGTTAAAAAAGTCCACGATCTCGTATTGGCAGACCGTCGATTCAAGGTCCACGAGATAGCTGAGACTGTGGGCATCGCAGTAGGAACGGTGCATCATATTCTACACGAAGAACTGGGCATGATAAAGCTGTCGGCGTGATGGGTGCCGCGTTTGCTGACACCGGAAAACAAGCGCAACCGTGAGACCACATCGGCGACGTGTTTGGCGCTGTTTCAGCGCAATCCAGCGGAGTTCTTGCGTCGTTTCGTGACCGTCGACGAAACATGGATTCACTGGTACACACCAGAGACCAAGGAACAGTCGAAACAGTGGACTTCACCCGGCGAACGTGCTCCGAAGAAGGCGAAGACTGTTCGATCGGCCGGAAAGGTGATGGCCACCGTTTTCTGGGATTCACAAGGTGTGATCCACATCGATTACCTCGAGAAGGGTAAAACAATCACGGGGCGCTACTATGCTGACTTATTGGGCCGATTTAACATCGAATTGAAGAAAAAGCGGCCCCGCTTTGCGAAGAAAAAAGTGCTGTTCCACCTACACAACGCGCCGGCTTACATCTCCGCCGTCGCCATGGCCAAATTAGTCGAATTGCGCTACGATTTTGCTGCCCCATCCACCGTACTCTCCAGATTTGGCCCCCTGTGACTACTTTTTGTTTCCAAACCTGAAAAAATCACTCGCCGGGAATAGATTTGGGTCGAATGAGGAGGTCATCGTCGCCACGGAGGCCTATTTTGCTTCCCTCGAGAAAATGTATTTTTTGGACGGGTTAAAAAAGTTAGAGCATCGCTGGGCCAAGTGTATCGAGCTTGAAGGACATTATGTGGAAAAATAAATTGCCACCTTTCCAAAATTTTCGTTTTTCTTTTGTAGGCTAAGCACTTGTTGAATGACCCTCGTAAGGTAGGTTGCCATTTACATAGAGTAAAGGTACTATTATGTTCCTCTTTTTTTCACTTTCCATTCCATAAGCCAGGATTCAAATTTATACTTATGGGATTATAAAATGTAAGAAGATATGACAAGATTTGAGTAGATAATGAATATGGCCTTATCATCCGCATAAGTGGGAGCGATAGTACCAGAGTTAGCTGAGACTACCGTTCCTACTTTATAAAAAGAAACCAATGCTACTACCTTGTGAGACTCCGGCTAAAATTGTATATATTTTTGCGGATTATTACAATAGTTAATTGATAATTAATTATAATTAACTGATGTAACTTACGTCCACTTTTAAGTTGGACCATTTAAAAGTTGAATTTAAAAAGTAAATTAAAAAAACTAGTGTATATTTTTTTAAATTTCCGGTTTTATTAGAAATATTGAACCGTGAAATTTAAGCATGAAACACAACATCATTATATGACTGCCACGGCTGGCGTTACAGTACCCGATTCGCTCGACCCAATTTTTCAGTACATTTTCGATTGTCTGGGCCTGTACGTATATCTCTTCAATGGCAACTTTGATTTCGTATTTCATGGCCTCAATTGTGGCTTTTCCATGGTGACGTAAGGATTTTCTAAGCCCCAAATGCAACAATTTTGTTTGTTGACATACCAACCGAGGTGGAAATGGGCCTCATCCGAAAAGATGATTTTTCGGTAAAATTGCTGATCTTCGGCCAATTGATCTTGAGCCCATTGGGCAAACCGAAAACGCATCGGATGGTCATGCGGCTTTAGCTGTTGGACTTATTGACCTTTGTAAGCTTTCATACCGAGGTCTTTCATAGTTTGGATTGAAAACTCACCACTTTGGAAGTAAGTTCTCAATATTTCCCAGTTTTCTTCAAGCCTATGGATTACCATTTCGTAAAATTCAGACTTTCAACTTGTGATAACATTTAACACTCAAGTACTTCAAATAAATAGTGGTTCAAAATGCAAGCGATAAATGGACTACCCTTGTTAGATTTAAGTTTGCAATTTAATATTTTTTTTATAATTGTATAATATTATAAAATAAAATATTTAAATAATAAAAATAATGAACTTATTCTTCGATTGTAGATACGTCAAAAAGCAAAATTTCCGTATATGAGGCTCTGAAAACCCCTAAGAAACTTTAGAAAAGCTATTGTATGTATAAAAAATAAATTTTTCCTTTTTTTCCTTGTTCTTCTTCTTATTTTTTTATTTTTTTTGTAAGTTATTAGATGAATAATAATCTTTGGTAAAATCCTTTTCTAAAGTATGATACTTAAGAACAAAACAAGACGGAGCTTACTAGGAATTAAAAGAGATCAACGCCGGAGTACCCCAAGATAATGTACTTGGGCCAATTCTTTGTATCTTCTTCACAAGTGATCTCTCTATGTCAGAAAACCATGTAACAGAAACATTTGCTGATGAAACTGCAATCAACTATAATTTAAATAGAAAACTTGAGCAAAAAATAGAGGAACAAATTATATGAATCTAATCAACAGTTTTTATTAATGAAAATATTTAATATAAGTCGGTATTTATCAACAACCAATAAATACCGAATTCCAATGTGATTAAGTGTGCTGGAAAGTTCAACAGAAAAAATGTGGACTACCAGAAATTTTTTTTCTCAAATAAAATTCTTCGTTGTCAATATAAAATAGACATTATTGCTCTACAACCAAGTCATTAGATATTTCTGGACATACAGCAATGTTTTAAGCTGAAACTTATTGGAATAAAATTTGACTACATCGCAATAGTTCGCAGCGAGATGATCCTGTGCAAGGGAGGTATTCAAAGGTATTTTTTTATGGAGGTGAAAATTTCCTATAAATTACAAAATCAAAATATGATTAAATGTTAAATTATCTAATTATAAAAATATCAATTATCGAATGACATTTTTGTCGAGTGACTTACCAATTAACAGTTATTTCATATTGCCATATAATAAATTCTAAAATTATTTCATTTCACTAAATTAAATTCTAAATTAATTAGTGAAATGAAATAATTTTTGTAAATGTCCTTATTAAAAATAAGTGACCGTATTTAACGTAATTGTCACTCTAAAACTTTTTTCATTAAATCTTTCGCCTATTATATGAACATGGTTAACATTTAAAGTTGTAAAGAAATGCCTTAAAGTTAATTTATTTACAGAATAACATATTTAGATATCTGAGAATTACTTTGCTATAAGACTGAAATGACAGAAATTGATCTGGCAATACTGCCGACTCATTTTCTCCACATAACCTGTCAAAAGGTACGTTTAATCTTTGACAGCCTATTACTTTGACGATTCAACTGGCAGCACTGTTCTTCTTATACAATTGTATCGCGATGAAATCACTAATTAATCATGAAGAACTGACGATTCTACAACGGATCTGATATAAAAGCAATGAAAATAGTTCTGAGAGCTTTATTGGCTTAATGGTTGATTGTGGATTTTGGTCAGGCAGCATCATCGAGCCGTACTGCCCCAACGTTACCGTCCCAACGTTACCGTCAATACCTTCTGCTATTGCTCGATAATTTTGAACTTTTTTTTAATAAAAACCGAAGAACTGTATCTGGTCGACACGTGGTTTCAACAATATACCGCCACATACCACACAGCACGTGAAACAATGGACATATTGAGAGATGAGTTCGGACAGCAATTTATCTCAGGTGTCGGACCGGTGAGTTGGCCGCCAAGATCGTGCAATTTGACTCATCTAGATTATTTAAACAGCATCATTTCAAGTCTTGGAAGTTAATATTACACGTGCTACTAGAGAGATACCAGCCGAGATGCTGGAAAAATTCGTTCAATTGGACCTCTTGAATATATTACTTAAAACGTAGTTATGGCCAATAATTATGCAAAGAAATTTTTAAAAAAATACATGACAACCATTGATTTATAGATTTAAATAAAAATTGTATATAATTTTATAAGTTTTTTGTATTTTTTTTTTGGAAATTTTAAAGTTAAACACTTAAAAAATCACCCGTTATTTAGAAGATATTAACAAAATATCTTTCCAAGAATTTATAGTTAAAAGTGATTATTTTTTAAAAATTTGAAAAAACTTTAATATCCTTTTCCATGTTTATTCCTTATTAACGCTTAAAAAAGGAATAATTACATTTAAAAGGTATACAATAACATTATGCTTATCCTATCATTCCCATTTTCATCTTTCCCATTAATATTTCTAAGAAAAGATAAAGCTAATATTTTCACGACTATATACCATGCAAAAATATGTTTCTTTTCTTCTTTTTCTTTATTTACTTCTACTATATCTGCATCTACTGAGTATAAATGGCATAATCTTTCTTAATATTAAACAACAATAGTAGGCTATTAAAGCCAACCCTCAAACTATAATATTATAACCGAAAACTACACAGATAAATGTATTCCAATTAAGATCATGGAAATAGAGTGTAAATAATTATGCATTTATTATAAATGCGCTAGTTAACTTTCACCAACATTTTATTTATTTATAGTCTACATTCAAATTTCAAGAAAATTTTCTATTTAATTATGAAAGTCTAGGTGTACTTTTATTAATGCCACTCATAAAATTCACTTTCGCCGACATTATTTTATGAAAATTTTCATTTCTCTATTTAACTATTTTCTATAGTCTCTTAAATAATATTAATCTATTAATTTTATTTGTGGTTAGGCTTTGTACAGATACTGTAATTTATAGATATTTTTTCCTTTTTAAGGGATGAGAGGGTGATATTTTTGTTAATTTCAATATAACTTAAAAATTTATGAAAAATTCTTTATTTGATATCATTTTAATAACTTAAATGTATTCTATACTGTCCGTGCATGGACATTACATAGTAAATCAATAAAATTTTCATATACTAAAAAGCTTCTTTTCCTAAAACATTCAATGCTTATTAATTAGCTAAGTCATATAACGTTTAGATAAAAATAAAACAATTTTCAGTAAAAAAAAATAATTAATTATAACATCAAAAACAAAAATTTTCAAATACTGATTTTATTATACTTAAATAAAAAAATTAAAATATTCACTGCAAAATTTTATGTTAATAATAATAGTGCAAAAATAAAAAACAACAACTTCTTAGGGTCTTAAAAAAATTTCCTTAAGATTTATTTATTCATAACTCATACGAAAAATTCTAAAACTTCCATTTTATGTTCAAAAACAATATCCGATGCATGAGAATTAAACTGTGTTAAGAATGGAAAACTAAAAAAAAAGCAATATTTTATATTAAAAAAAAATCTGTATTAAAAAAATTTCTATTAAATTAGAAAAGATCTAAAAACAACCAGACTGAAAGGGTATACAGAAGGAAAAAACGCAATCAAATCGAATTTGAAAGGGGAGAGTGTCCTGAACTCGACAAAATTTTTATGATAGCCATAAAATGTCGGAGGCGACCGACTAGCTTCACAGCATTAGAATCTATAAATACGATAGGGATTCTCCTATTTGATTTTCACTTTTATTTATTTATTTTCTTGTGCGTATGTATGGCTGTTTGTTATGCATGTCATTGGGAAAAATCGCATTAGATACAAATCATTAAACAATGTAATGCTCTGCACACTTGATGGGACGAACATTAGCCATCTATCGAACGGATTCCATAAGATCAACGCTTTCTGATAACGTTAAGTCAGTCAGAGTGGACATGGGTTATGGGTCAGTGGTCGCCAACTAACAGCCAATGGCCAATGGTGTTTGATAATCTGTTGATAGTCGTGGATGAAAATTTTTGGACTATACACAAAATCGTGAGTTACTCTGCATTATAGTCCATGCTGTAACCACCAAAATAATCAAACTAAGCCGATCAAACAATTCGGAAACTGTATACCACACACTTTCACCCCCCACCCCACCATCACCCCTTAGTACATTGACCAGTAGACGATGGCAAAATGGCCAACTCAACAGTATACAGTATCAGCTATTGGCATCGGTATTGATAGAATATTAAGAGAAGTGAAGACATATCTATTTGTCTTCATTAAACACTGTCAACATGCGAATTTGCCCCATGAGTTATCTAACTTGAGACCCCCATCAGCAGCCAACGCTTTTATATCATCAAAAAGAGGATAATGGAAAAATTTTCTCTACCATTGAAAGAAGGACGATGAAAAAATGACACGCATAATTTAAACTAACAGACCTAACTTCCGGTAAAATAGTGAACAGACTCAAACTACCCTGTAATGAGTTTGATTATTTTACCACCTACCTTTGCCATCTCAAATACTTTATTAATTCGTGGTTCCACCCTCGAAAAAGTTTTTCGAAATTTTCAACTATTCTACGAGTATTGCCATTACACAGAATAATGACACATCTAAACTTTCATAAATACAAGCATATATAGCCTAGGATATTATAAACTCAAATGTCCTTGCAGATATGACTTTAGGTCGCTCAATTTGCTTGGTTCTCACGTAAATTGCTATCCGTTTTACCTCAATTAAAATACCGAAAGGTTCGCATTGTTTAACTTTTACTAAGCTTGTCTGACTAGCTGTCCATTGCCATCAGATCATATGAGTATTTACAGTATTTCCAAAAGGATCACAACATTGTCAGCATATATTATAAATGAACATTTCTAACAAAACAAAAACAAAAAACATTTTCACCGTAGCCATTTTATATTTTCAATTCAGCGAATACAAATAAACATTTTCCAACATGCACGATTACAAACAATAATAAAGAAAGGACGATTAACCTACTCTTCCGGAGAGTATTTACAAGAAAAATGAAATTGTTTTTAATTTAAATAAAGTTTTATCGTATTTATAAAAATCTACTATTGTTTATTTCTACCCTTTTTCATATGATTTCTTTTATGTATAATTATGATTTCGTATTTATTTATGTGTATGTAATTCGAGAAACAAAAATTCCTATTAAAAAATTATGATTTCTGATAAATATCCTGTTACACTACCTTTTCCTGTTTCTTTTATAATTTTCACATCATTCTATTGAAGATAATTAATTAAGATTAAGAGGATTAATATTTCCTAAAATGTGAAAGTATATCAGCACGTATATGTCCTTTCTATATTTCTTAATATAAAAATAATAATTGAGTTTTCATAGAAAATATAAACTCTTCCTTATTTCAGAAGTCAAGTGGCATTTCAATTCACACTATTGATAATGTATGAGATGATTTTTAGCAATATTTTTTTTTGGAAATTTGATTACTTAATTTTTGTCCAAGGCACATAACATTTTTCTTTTCAAATAATTAAAAGAGATATATAAGTAAAAAATAGTAGAAATATATGATATTAGTTAACGTTAAATAATTTTTAAGGGAATTAATCTCTATCGATGTTTATCTTGCCCATCTGTCGATAACTTAGCAACTTTTTAATTCAGTATATCTATAAAGTTGTTGATGGATGTGGAGGAAAACTTTTAAATAAAAGGATAAGTATAATTGAAAAAATAAAATAAAAAACTTTTTATAACGAGACACGGCCATCTCAAATGCATAAAGGACTTTAAAATAAGGATAAATAAAACTATTGAGAATATAAACGATAGCATAGACAATTATACTATGTATTTTCGAGTGAAGAGATATAGATTCGATTAGAATAAGACGGCTTAGTAGAGTGTCAGAGTTCTAGTCCATAAGTTCATATTGGTTTTAATCGTTTTTTTTTTTAAGTAATTTTCTGTTTCTAGTTACAATAGTTTGTAATTTTTGTTTCGAAGTTGAAATAGTGTTATTCCTTTGAGTCTTCTGTCTGAATTTGTATAAGAAAATAGGTAAGAGATGGCTCTTGAACAAAGAGATAGTACAAAATTGATACTTTTTATAACGAGATACAGCCATATCACGAACATAACGTCCTTTTCGAATACAATGAATAAAACTATTGAGAACTTAAAAAGCAGCATAGACAATTATACGATGTATTTTTGACTGAAGAGATATTAATTCAATTAACACGGCTTAGTAGAGCCTCAGAGTTTTAGTCCGTAAGTTCATATTGGTTTTGATAGGTTTTTTTTTTTAAAAAAAAGGTATTTTCTGTCTCTAGTTAGTTTGTAATTTTTGTTTAGAATTTGAAATAGTTTTATTCGTTAGGGTTTTCTATTTGATCGTTTATAAGGAAAGAGGTAAGAGATTGCTCTTGAATAAAGAGATAGTACAAAAATAATACTTTTTATAACGAGATACAGCCATACCACGAACATAACGTCCTTTTCGAATACAATGAATAAAACTATTGAGAACTTAAAAAGTAGGATCGACTATTTTTACGAAATATTTTTTATTGAAGAGATTGAATACGATGAGAATTAGGAAGCTTTGTAGAGCCTCATAGTTCCAGTCCGTAAAATTATATGGGCTACAGGAGCGTACTTAACGATATTATCTATTTATCATAGTTGTAGTATTTTAAGTTTGATTAATTGTGAATTCCATATCCAACATTTGCCATCTGGAGTCTTCTGGTATGGTACTGTCATTAAGATATATGAAAGGCTATGGCTTACGGCGAAAAGTAATAGTTGTCTGAGCATATTTTTATTTCATTATTTTTTATTCTGCGCTTGATAAACCAAGAAAGGCTATAACTCACAGCGGAGAGTAAAAGTTGTCTGGGCACATTTTTGTTCCATTATTTTTTATTCTGTGCTTGATAAGCCAAGAAAGGCTATAACTCACGGCGGAGAGTAAAAGTTATCTGAGCACATTTTTGCGCCATTATTTTTTATTCTCCGCTTGATAAACCAAGAAAGGCTATAACTCACGGCGGAGAGTAAAAGTTATCTGAGCACAATTTTGCGCCATTATTTTTTATTCTGCGGTTGATAAACCAAGAAAGGCTATAACTCACAGCGGAGAGTAAAAGTTATCTGAGCACATTTTTGCGCCATTATTTTTTATTCTGCGGTTGATAAACCAAGAAAGGCTATAACTCACGGCGGAGAGTAAAAGTTATCTGAGCACATTTTTGCGACATTATTTTTTATTCTGCGATTGATAAACCAAGAAAGGCTATAACTCACGGCGGAGAGTAAAAGTTATCTGAGCACATTTTTGCGCCATTATTTTTTATTCTGCGATTGATAAACCAAGAAAGGCTATAACTCACGGCGGAGAGTAAAAGTTATCTGAGCACATTTTTGCGCCATTATTTTTTATTCTGCGATTGATAAACCAAGAAAGGCTATAACTCACGGCGGAGAGTAAAAGTTATCTGAGCACATTTTTGCGCCATTATTTTTTATTCTGCGCTTGATAAACCAAGAAAGACTATAACTCACGGCGGAGAGTAAAAGTTATCTGAGCACATTTTTGCGCCATTATTTTTTATTCTGCGGTTGATAAACCAAGAAAGGCTATAACTCACGGCGGAGAGTAAAAGTTATCTGAGCACATTTTTGCGCCATTATTTTTTATTCTGCGCATGATAAACCAAGAAAGGCTATAACTCACGGCGGAGAGTAAAAGTTATCTGAGCACATTTTTCCGCCATTATTTTTTATTCTGCGCTTGATAAACCAAGAAAGGCTATAACTCACGGCGGAGAGTAAAAGTTATCTGAGCACATTTTTGCGCCATTATTTTTTATTCTGCGATTGATAAACCAAAAAAGGCTATAACTCACGGCGGAGAGTAAAAGTTATCTGAGCACATTTTTGCGCCATTATTTTTTATTCTGCGCTTGATAAACCAAGAAAGGCTATAACTCACGGCGGAGAGTAAAAGTTATCTGAGCACATTTTTGCGCCATTATTTTTTATTCTGCGCATGATAAACCAAGAAAGGCTATAACTCACGGTGGAGAGTAAAAGTTATCTGAGCACATTTTTGCGCCATTATTTTTTATTCTGCGCATGATAAACCAAGAAAGACTATAGCTCACGGCGGAGAGTAAAAGTTATCTGAGCACATTTTTGCGCCATTATTTTTTATTCTGCGATTGATAAACCAAGAAAGGCTATAACTCACGGCGGAGAGTAAAAGTTATCTGAGCACATTTTTGCGCCATTATTTTTTATTCTGCGCATGATAAACCAAGAAAGGCTATAACTCACGGCGGAGAGTAAAAGTTATCTGAGCACATTTTTGCGCCATTATTTTTTATTCTGCGCTTGATAAACCAAGAAAGGCTATAACTCACGGCGGAGAGTAAAAGTTATCTGAGCACAATTTTGCGCCATTATTTTTTATTCTGCGGTTGATAAACCAAGAAAGGCTATAACTCACAGCGGAGAGTAAAAGTTATCTGAGCACATTTTTGCGCCATTATTTTTTATTCTGCGGTTGATAAACCAAGAAAGGCTATAACTCACGGCGGAGAGTAAAAGTTATCTGAGCACATTTTTGCGCCATTATTTTTTATTCTGCGCATGATAAACCAAGAAAGGCTATAACTCACGGCGGAGAGTAAAAGTTATCTGAGCACATTTTTCCGCCATTATTTTTTACTCTGCGCTTGATAAACCAAGAAAGGCTATAACTCACGGCGGAGAGTAAAAGTTATCTGAGCAAATTTTTGCGCCATTATTTTTTATTCTGCGATTGATAAACCAAGAAAGGCTATAACTCACGGCGGAGAGTAAAAGTTATCTGAGCACATTTTTGCGCCATTATTTTTTATTCTGCGCTTGATAAACCAAGAAAGGCTATAACTCACGGCGGAGAGTAAAAGTTATCTGAGCACAATTTTGCGCCATTATTTTTTATTCTGCGGTTGATAAACCAAGAAATGCTATAACTCACAGCGGAGAGTAAAAGTTATCTGAGCACATTTTTGCGCCATTATTTTTTATTCTGCGGTTGATAAACCAAGAAAGGTTATAACTCACGGCGGAGAGTAAAAGTTATCTGAGCACATTTTTGCGCCATTATTTTTTATTCTGCGCATGATAAACCAAGAAAGGCTATAACTCACGGCGGACAGTAAAAGTTATCTGAGCACATTTTTCCGCCATTATTTTTTATTCTGCGCTTGATAAACCAAGAAAGGCTATAACTCACGGCGGAGAGTGAAAGTTATCTGAGCACATTTTTGCGCCATTATTTTTTATTCTGCGATTGATAAACCAAGAAAGGCTATAACTCACGGCGGAGAGTAAAAGTTATCTGAGCACATTTTTGCGCCATTATTTTTTATTCTGCGCTTGATAAACCAAGAAAGGCTATAACTCACGGCGGAGAGTAAAAGTTATCTGAGCACATTTTTGCGCCATTATTTTTTATTCTGCACATGATAAACCAAGAAAGGCTATAACTCACGGCGGAGAGTAAAAGTTATCTGAGCACATTTTTGCGCCATTATTTTTTATTCTGCGGTTGATAAACCAAGAAAGGCTATAACTCACGACGGAGAGTAAAAGTTATCTTAGCACATTTTTGCGCCATTATTTTTTATTCTGCGGTTGATAAACCAAGAAAGGCTATAACTCACGGCGGAGAGTAAAAGTTATCTGAGCACATTTTTGCGCCATTATTTTTTATTCTGCGCTTGATAAACCAAGAAAGGCTATAACTTACGGTGGAGAGTAAAAGTTATCTGAGCACATTTTTGCGCCATTATTTTTTATTCTGCGCTTGATAAACCAAGAAAGGCTATAACTCAAGGCGGAGAGTAAAAGTTATCTGAGCACATTTTTGCGCCATTATTTTTTATTCTGCGCTTGATAAACCAAGAAAGGCTATAACTCACGGCGGAGAGTAAAAGTTATCTGAGCACATTTTTGCGCCATTATTTTTTATTCTGCGGTTGATATACCAAGAAAGGCTATAACTCACGGTGGAGAGTAAAAGTTATCTGAGCACATTTTTGCGCCATTATTTTTTATTCTGCGGTTGATAAACCAAGAAAGGCTATAACTCACGGCGGAGAGTAAAAGTTATCTGAGCACATTTTTGCGCCATTATTTTTTATTCTGCGATTGATAAACCAAGAAAGGCTATAACTCACGGCGGAGAGTAAAAGTTATCTGAGCACATTTTTGCGCCATTATTTTTTATTCTGCGATTGATAAACCAAGAAAGGCTATAACTCACGGCGGAGAGTAAAAGTTATCTGAGCACATTTTTGCGCCATTATTTTTTATTCTGCGCTTGATAAACCAAGAAAGACTATAACTCACGGCGGAGAGTAAAAGTTATCTGAGCACATTTTTGCGCCATTATTTTTTATTCTGCGGTTGATAAACCAAGAAAGGCTATAACTCACGGCGGAGAGTAAAAGTTATCTGAGCACATTTTTGCGCCATTATTTTTTATTCTGCGCATGATAAACCAAGAAAGGCTATAACTCACGGCGGAGAGTAAAAGTTATCTGAGCACATTTTTCCGCCATTATTTTTTATTCTGCGCTTGATAAACCAAGAAAGGCTATAACTCACGGCGGAGAGTAAAAGTTATCTGAGCACATTTTTGCGCCATTATTTTTTATTCTGCGCTTGATAAACCAAGAAAGGCTATAACTCACGGCGGAGAGTAAAAGTTATCTGAGCACATTTTTGCGCCATTATTTTTTATTCTGCGATTGGCAAACTAGCAGAGATAATATTCGCGAATTTGTTATCTTTATTTACTTGGAAATACGTGTTCATAAGTAATGATAAAATTATTTCCAAATTCCAAAGTGTACCTCTTATTGCTGTATGAACTTTTATATAAACTCCGCAAAACTTGGAAGAATATTAATTTTTTTAACTAAAAATTAAAGCTTTTTAAAGCATTTATAATTGATAATAAAATTAAATTGTAAATAAAAAATTATAAAATTGATAAAAAAAAAGGAAAAAAGTACTGTAAAAAAATTTTGTTTTTTAATTTGTTATTGTCATTTTTTAAATTTGTTATTGTCAATAGTAAATTCTCAAATGTAACTTTTTGGAAAACAGTAACAATTTACCACTTAATTAATTTAGCAGAAAATTAAATTTAATTAGTCAAGCATAAAATAATCAGCCCTTTTTTGTATACCACAGTTTGAAAATTAACTTAAAAAAAATAAGGAAAATTTTTTGGTTGTATTTAAAATAATACTTTAAAGAAAGAAAAGTCCTAGAAAAAAAATTTAACGAATTGATAAAACCTTTTTGTTGGACACTCAACAAATCATCGATAGGAAATTACTTTAAGAACCCTACGTACTATCCAAGGTAACCTGTTGATTTATGGGAAATATTATATTTCATTTTATGAAATTCCTACTAAGATTTCGGTTATTGAACCGCTGCTATGAAATTCAACTTCGATACACGTGTTGGCTGATTGGACATCACCTGAGCAAATCACTTAAAGCTGATGACACCTTTGTTATTCTATCCTATATGTCAATTAATTGCTAAAAAATTTTGTTTGCCCTTATTCACTAGTAAAATGGAAAAGTTTCGATGCTGTTCAAAACAAATTATTTTTCTGGAGTCAAAAAAAAAAAAAAAAACGGGAATGATATTGAAAAAGAAAAACTAACAAATTTTCGCAATTTTTAAGAGTGTATAGATGTTAAAAACAGGGAGAAAAAAAACTACACTACGGTCTGGAAAGAAAGCTTTTTCTATAATTTTTTTTTTATTTATTTAATTTTCTACAGAAATAACAATTTTTAAGAATTGAATTTGCTGAGCACGAAATCTCTAAGGATAGCAGACACGATAAAACCGATAACGTTAGATTTCTATTGGGACTGGGAATATAAGATGGAAAATATGGAAATATTCCATCAATTCAAGAAACAGCATGATTTTAAGTTTTCCACATCACCATTATTTCCACCTTTGAGACGGAAAAATATTATTTTGCGTTGGGTTTGGTTTATCTTCTCCTTTTTTCTATATATTTTTTCTGTTTGCTTTTTACCATTTTTACGTAAATTTTTTTTTTTTTTTTTGGTTATTGGAACACTTTTTCCATTAGGTTTCATTTTGATGTAGATTTTCAAATGTCTCATTGTTTTGTTTTATTTCCAAACTCACATATTTCAAGGTGGTGGAACGTATTTGGTATCCACCAAATGAATGGTATATGCGGTTGGGTAAGTCTTTGGTTATAGAATTTCTCATAGATTTTCTACTATATTATAAGATAGAAAAAAATACAAAACTATTAAAGAGAGAAGAAAGATAAGAAAAATTATGGGGAAAATCTTCAAATACAATCAAAAAACGGTTTGCATTTATATCCCAGTATGCTTAGAATTTGTGTAGAATTATGGTATTCAGATATTCTAGCAGCTTGCCAGCATCCGTCAATTCAGTTTGCCAGCTATCCGGGCATAACATCGATTTACACGTATCAGAAGATCCATAATTTTGAACGAAATGAAATCCTGTTATTGTTCTATCATTGTGAAAACATCCTTAACTCTAGGAATGCCATAAGGGAATTTTTCTTTTACTTTACACCATGATTTGACGTATTATTTATATATTGTTCTTTCTATATTTTGTCTTCGTTTTTTTTTTGTTGATTTAGCTATTTTCTAATTTTTCCATTTTTATCATTTCGTTAATTTTATTTATATAATTTATCCCCCATTCTACCACCCAAACTATTCCCTTTCATAAATTTACGGATAAACATGATAGTATCTTAAATCAATCGTAATATTCTAATATTAAAATTTATTTCAATTTTTTAGTTATTTTATTTTCTTTGTTTACTCGAATGATTAAAAAAAGTAGATTAAATATTATAGAATCAGTTATAAGATATCGCTTTTAAAGAAATTATTACAAAATAATAAATTGAGAATTGATCCATATTATTTTTATAACTTTTTCTTAATATAAAATGTTTTGAGTTGCAAAGTAACATGGTGATAGCGTTGGCTGTGAAGACAAGATCAATTAGCACTAGAAAGATTTAAATAATTCTCCTATTTATGGTTTTTGTTGAGAACCCTAGGATCAACTAATGGTTTTTTTTTGACAACCCTATTATTAAGGACAAGTTCATAACAACAGCAATGGACAAAATTCGCGTACGGCTGCTGGGAGCCTACAAAGCCTATTACAGTCAGTCTAAACTATTTTGCTCGAAAATTCATCGAAGGTACTGCCTTTAAGGACACTTGTTTTGCCAATTCGCATTGATTTTTCGGAAACTTGGATTCTCAACAAAAACCATTGCGAACTCTTGTCCGCGTTTGAGAGGAGAATCCTTCGAACAAAATTTAACCCCATTCATAAGAATGGACGATTCCGGAGCCTATCTAAAGATGAGATCCTAGAGCGTTGCGGCGATCACCCAGTTATGAATAAAATTAAGCTCAATAGGCTGCGTTGAGCTGGACACTAAATCCGTATGGATTTATAATCATAGAACACGAGGTGGCGTAATGGCGTTAGTCAGGACACCAAAACCATGGTGTGTGCGTCGGACTGGAAACCGCAAGTTCTTTAACTCAGCAGGACTAGACTGGACTCTTGCTCGTCGTGTCATTACTGATGATTTTTTTTGGGGTTTTTTTTTTGTGCTTAATAAAAAAACGATATATTCTTGTGGGTAATTAAAATGATTTCAAGAAAATAAATCTTGTAAATTTTGCAAAAAATATTTATAATGACCTTAACTTTTATCTTACTAGATTCTATTGAACAAAATTCATACTTCTACTAAAAAAGCGTATCTATGTGTAGTATAGAAAAAAAAATACCTCAAATTCCGAATGAAATTCTATATTTTTATTGCCAAAGGGAAAATATTAAAACAAAACAAAATGAACAAAACCATAAAGGCAAATTAAATTATCCTATTCTGTTATAACAACAGTAAAAAAATATTTTTAATCTTAAATTTTTATTACAAATCTTTTTAAAATTCAAATTCTATACTTAGGTATAAAACAATAAAAAAAACTAAACGTTTTTATTATAAAATATCTCCTATAATAGAAAATGTAGTTTAAAACTTATCTCCAACACAATAATAAGATTGTAATAAAATAATAAAGTAAAGTATAAATTTGTTTTTTTTTTATATTTTAATTTTTCTGTTAAAATTTTTTCAAATTCAGTTGTAAAATATTCATTATATGTTAGTTTTTTTTTTTACCATATAATTTGTTTTTGTACACAAAACCAATTCAAATACTTATCAGCGTGAATAAGCACGAAAGAGCATTCAAAACTATTGACTCTTGATAGTACTTGGACACATTAGTTATCCTTAAGTTGTTTGGATGAAAGAATAAAATTGAGTTTTGTCTCCATAGAAACTTATCTAAGAAATTATCCAGAAATACTATTCTGAAACACTAAGTTTATTAGGCACTAATCAATTTGGGGTCAAGTGTTCAATATAAATAACCAATAGTCTGTTTCTCGTCTACAAATAAAGATTATCATCCCAAAACAGAATTTTGGTTTATTTTTCTTCTGTGCTTTTGCAATTGTAAGCTATTTATTAAAACTGAAATATTTAAAATAATATATTATCGACTCAAAAGGTGTCGTCAGCAGAATGTATAAATTCTGTTCTGAGTTAGTAAATTTTAAAGTATTTTCTCAGAACAAAATTTATACATTCTGCTTGCTATACCGATCGTTAGACATGATAACACTAGTCACAACGACCATGAGGATTGAGATACGCCCAATCAGCGCACCACCATTACTGGCAGTTTACAGTCAGTAAACAGTTACAAGCTGATTACTTCAACTATTAGTGGCGAGGACTATCTAAACCTCTACTTTCATAATTAGTGACAGCACCCGAGATAATTACCAGTATCTCTCAGTAGCGATCCACAGATCGTACCCGCGATATAGGTATTAACCATAGCCACCATGTTGCTTCCTAAGGCGCCTCACCATTGTCGGGCACAGTGTGTTTTAACACCATGGGGCACCCCGATTCCCGTGGTAACAATTTTTGTTTTAAGAGTACTTCGGTTTGTACTCAGCTCATTGAGCTACGGTAAGGAATCTTGTAAGTCCCTAAGCACCACTAAGCCAGCTCAGGTACGCGGGTTTGCCAAGACCCGAAAGCACAACTGGAATCGACCTGGGCCTTTCAGCCGGTTGTGGCCACCTTGCGTGTTATTTACTCATTCATTCACGCACCATTTATCAAACGTATCCTTCTCTTAAACAGTGCCATAGCAAATTCAGCCAAACATTCCCTCCTCTTAGGTGTACTTTAAGTGCACCATTCAAATCCACTCGACTATCATTCACTCGAACGCCACAAGCATCTAAATCCCGATTATCCCCATATAGATCACACTCGACGAGGAGGTGATAGGCACTTATTTGTGGTGCACCGCACAGAAACTGTTTTCTTTCAATCAAACCACTGTTATAGAGAAACTCATTCATACTGCCATGCCCGGTTATCAAATAACCTAGAAACAGGCCACATTCAAATTTGTTTGCCGAAGCAAACTTGACACATAAGATGAACATCTGGGTCTATCTCCCATTCTCACTCTCATCCCAACGCTGTTGCCAAATCTCATACATTTTTTTCCAGGACTAGAGCCCGCCGTTAGTGGTCTCCAAGCTCCTGAATTTCCTCATTAAGAACAGGTCCAATACAATGCCACGCCGCATCCGATAGAGAATACTTCTACGGAGCACCTCTAGATCCCATGGGATTTCTCCCAATAAAACCTGCATTACATCAGTGGATACTGTCTTACAAACATTCATACATGCATACAGACCCAACCGCTGAATACTGTTGATTCTGTCTCTAGAATACCTAAAATGCATTACATCACCCCATATGCTATGCATGCAACAAACAAGCCCTTGTATAACATTTTCATTGCCTTCCCCCGAATACCTCATTCCTTCTTTAATCCTCAGGACATCCAGTGATACTAACCACGTTCTTTCTGAGGTGTTCCAAATGGGTTCCGAAGTTCAGGCGCTCACTCACTTGGACACCAAGATAACGCACCATAGCTGAATATCGCAATGCCGCATTCCTTATTCTCACATTCGGTACCCTACTCGCTCTCAGCAAGTCCTTCATTGACATACATTCGCTCTTACTCTCAGAGCCACCCACACCCACGCGATCACCCCATTCATATACATGACTCGTACATTCTGAGCACCTCATCTCCAGATTCAAACGACTATCACCCTCTATATATCGTAGCACGTTAGGTGAAGTTGTGAGTTTGTAATTTTTCGATGGTAGAGCCGAGAAGTTAATGTTTGGAAGACATGCCCCGCTCAGAAAAGTCTTCAATATTAAAAACTGATAAGAATGTGGAACGAGTGTGGGCTTTTGTGAGTTCATACCGACATTAAAGCTCCTTAAAAATACTCAGAAAGAGCGTATTTTTTGATAGATAAAATATTGCAGACATACGAATGCTCACCATGGGCAATATTTTTCAATAACTTTATATCAGAAAAAGAGATTCCTGTAGCTTTAGACCTTCTTATATACCTGATATAAGCCTGTATTCATTTCTTTATTACCCAAGATGAAAAAACACTTTAAAAGCTGTTATTTTGGGTTTGTTGAAGCATTTTTGGAGGACAGAGAAGCAGTGGAAAATGAATCTCACTTAGAAATGCCTTCAACACGAAAAACTGATGAAAATATGGAACCAGTAGGAGCTCTTGTATGGTTAAAGAGTGAGTTAACAATTCAAGAAATGGGTTTTTTGCGTCAGATTGGACATTTCAGACATTTGGCAATATTTGTTGTTTGTTACACGGCAATCTTAGTCAGCGAACTTTTGGTTTTTATGAAGAAAGGATTTAATCTTGATATTGTATTTAAGATCTAAAGGAATGTAGCTGAGGAGCTAAATGTCATTCCAATTAAAGCCTTTCAGCACTGCTACGAAGAGTAAAACTGACACCTCCGCCGATGGATAGCTGCCCAAGGGAACTATTTTGAAGTTAATCAATGAACATTGAAGCTCCTTGTAAGGTCTAGAAAAAGGGTTCTTTATGTCAAATCAGATATTACAGACGCTTGATTATTCTTCATTACAGACGTTTGATTATTTCACCATGACAACGCCCCTCCATCAATGAGTTTTTGCCTATTCACCGCACTTAAATTCATGTGCCTTAATTTTTTCCCATAGTAAAAATCACGTGAAAAGGCGTTGGCTTGGTACAATGTATGAAAAGATCTTATTGATGCATAAAAATAATATAATATTAATGAAAAAAAAAAATTCTTTTCTTAAAAAAAATAGGTTAATTTATTACCAAATTTAAAAAAAAAATACATTCACTATTACGTATTCTATTTAATATGGTATTTAAACTACACCAAATATGAGTAGAATTTTTTTTAACGATTTATAGAAATACAGAAAGTAAGGTAATTATGATTATTTTTCTGATTTGATACCTTCAATATAGTACGATATCATATACAATAATTATGGTTGAAATATATGCAAGAATGTCTGTAAACTACCCTAACTCTATATATTGTATATTATATAATATGATGATAAGATAGCGGTTCATTTTTAAGATGGCATCATCTAATATATTATAATTAATGTATTGTATAAATTCAACGGAAAATAGAAAGCTTGGGGGTAGTTAGAAAAATTGTTAAAGAACGCATAAGGACGATGAAATTTTATAGAACTAAAAGGAAGAGAAAAACTGTTTCGAAAAATTTCCTATTTCGTTATCATAGATACATATATGTACAAATGAGTATATCTAATCCCTTCATGGAAAAGCAGGATCTCATTATAATATATAGATACGTACACATATAACTGGTAGATATGCATACTTTTTTGTAGCCAATATTCATGATCTAAATGAATGAGGTGCCATGAAAAATGAGCAGATTTTCAACAATAACAATAAAGAATCATCACCTTGACAACATTATCACCATTTCAAGCCTTTAAGGTGTTTAACAACTGAACTGTATTCTTTATATTCATATAAAAAATATGATATTTCTTCTTATTATTATGCTTGTAGAAGAGGGTATTTATTAGTTGGGTCTCTATTCGCTCAAATATTTCAATTCATTCTTAAATATTCATTTTATTTCATCTAAATAAATAATTATACAGAATTTTTTTTTCTAATTTAATGTTTAGGTCAATCTAGACATAGAAACCTAAAAGTATCGCGTATCGATAATTATGTTTTGTTCATATCCGATTGTCAAAATCGGTTGTGTATTTATTGAAGAAAATATTTCAAATATTTTTTGGTTATGCGGATTGGAATAAGCATCTAATTTTTGTAAAAGTGATTAAATTAATTTTTCTATATAAAGTAAATACTTATAGAGGAAAGAGTTAATTATTATTAATATTTAAAAAAATTTCGAAGAATTAAAGAAAAGAAAAAATATTCTGTCAAATAAAATTAGCCAACGTGTAATACTCGTATAACGAATGTAAGGAGAATATGTTATTAATTTGAAAATACCAGAAAATGAATATTTGGATGATTTTTGTGTTAAAACAATATATTTTTAAGATAATTTTTTCTATTAGATATTTTGTTTTTGATTTTTAAATAAAATATTATAAAAAAATCTCTTTTCTACATTACAGTAATCCGTTTGAGAAAAAATAAGAACAATATGGCAGACGCAGGAAGTTCAACACGTCGTCGAATTATGACAGATATTCAGATATTTTGTATGCTGTTTTATTCAATTATTATGACGAATATTAATTTTATAATATTTCGAATTTCTATAACTTAAATAAATTTATTTTAGAATTGAGCTTGATTTTAAAATCACAATGGTAGCAACAAATCATTTCTTAATAAGACTTTATGGTCCTGAAGGAAGTAAGTTGAATTTTGCAGTAATTATTATTTGCTTAAGTTCGGTAGATTTATTATAATTTTATTAAAATATAATAAAAATTCTGTTCAGTAACGTATTTTTTGGTCCTTATTGTCGAAGTAACATTATAGTAAGAAGTTAGTAACTTATCGTTCTAATCAGTAACTAGTTAACTTTTATAAATTCGTTGGTTTTAATAAAAAGAAAATTTTCTGTTTTAGCCCCATACGAAGGCGGTGTGTGGATTATTAACGTAATCTTGCCTGAATCATATCCGCTTGTACCCCCAAACTTGCGCTTTTCTAATCTGATATTCCATCCGAACATTCATGAAAAAAATGGTGCAATATGCTTAGACGTGTTAGAAGAAAAATGGAAGCCCGATTTTACTAAGGAAATTGTTTTTTTTCTATCAAGTAGTTTTGGATCATCATTTATTTATAAAATATTTAAATTTATATTTAAATTAAATATTTAATTATAAAATCGTTTAGTGGTGGGTCGGTTCTTTTTATATAAAAACAAATTGAATGATGATCTTGTTTTAAGTGTTGTTAAGAATTGAGAAGCATTTGATTACTAAACATTTTAAATTTCCGAATTAGTAATTATTTTTTTTTACATTCATAGCATTAGTTCTTATTTTCAATCACTTTCTGCCATGGCTGCTGATGAATCCAAATCCTGAAGATTTTGTGAACTACAGTGCAGCTGCTCTGAGCTTGAGGAGCCCGCAGAAATACAAGACGAAAGTTGAGGGTATGGTTTAAAAATAATAATATTACAAAAACTATTTATTGATAAAATGCTAAAATAAATGTATTTAATTTTCTTAATTTTTCGTTATAAAAGATTATGTTCGGCGCTATGCTACAGAAGCAATTGTAGCACGCTTTGAAGCCATATTTGACACGGAAGCAGATGGGCAAAAATCTTAAATACAGAATCAATATTAAATTTTTTGTGCGAATGATGACTATTTTCGTTAATAAATTCTATTTTGTAAAAATTATTAAAAATAATTATTTTATTTAATAATTTATTTGCTTATATTTATTGATATATTGAAGATGATCGTGATGGAAACATGTTTGTTTTGTTCTTAAAATTTAACTTTTTGTTCCAAAAAAATATATATATATTTGAAGAAAAAAACTAATGTATATTTTCTTCTACTATAATATGCATTTTTTTGAAAATATTTTGAAAAATTTTTATACTGAAAAAAAATAGAAATTCTATTTTTATTTTACACCAAAAATATTCATTTTTACCTATTCTTGATGAAACTTTTTTTTTTTTTATTGACAAATTTGTTTTTTGATTAGATATTGTATGGAAGTGGCAAACGAATTTTGAGGAAAGCTTTTGGTGATTTGAAATAATAAAAATGGTAAGAGACGTACAACGAATGTAGGAAAAGATCAGTGAAGTTCTCGCTTATAGTAACGTCAGTTTTTCTTTGGTAGAAATTCCACAAAGAATTGTTTTTTCCGATTCAAGTGTAGTGTAATTCATAAACAAAATTAAGGAAACCATAAGTGCACAATCGTCAAAAAGGATCCGAACTCTTAAGATGGAATTCAATGCCGAAAAATATATTATTGCTCCGAATATCCTTGAGAAACCGATCCCAAACTATAAGACAAGAATAGAACTGGATCAAGCAGGAGTAACGATGATATGCAGACTATTTGAAAAAGGTGGATTATGGACTAGGAAATCAATAAGAAAGCCTATGTTGGCCAATTATTAGAAGTCCAGTCAAAAATAAAATTTTAGTTTGCACTTCTTAGTTTTCTTCGAATAAACTTTGTAAACGTTATAAAAAAAAATATTTTGATATACCCAACATATTTCTTGGTGATGAACTAGCAGGATGAATTATTGTTTATACTCAGATAACATCTATGCATTATTTCAAAAATTAACAATCTTGATACCCATATAACACAAAAATAAATTATGCCTGCACTACATAAATAAGGGAATAAAACTACTAAAAAATTTATAAAAAAACTTTTTTTTTGTTTTCAATCCTATAAAAAAAAGTTATAATTAAAAATTACATTACAAAGTTAGTTGCAAGGAGAATAAGAAATGTGGAGGGTATATAAATTGGGGGGAAGGGGTGGTATGTATAAATGTGGAATTAAATGCAACAAAAAAATTTGCATACAGCTTGATCGTACGACCCGCTACACCATTTATTCGAGGAAGCATCATCAAATCATGGAATTCGTCTATGGTAGTACTGCCAAATGCACCAAAACCGACCGAAAAACTTTATACGTCTATTTGTCATATAATAGGTCTAGAAATTTTGATAAAATTTTCTTTGTAAAATATCTTTATTAACGGTAATTTATGGTACTACTACCATAACTGATACTACTAGTACTAAGCCTTAGAAGGACTAATATTTTCTACTAACATTTTTAAAAACTTTGCAAACCAATACATTTTTGAGATCAATTATTATTATAATTATTCCTTTTTTCTTCTGTTGTTGTTGTTGTTTTTGCATTTTTTTTTTGTGAAAGATAAATTTTGTTTTTGACTGGAAATTTTGTAAAAGCAAAATTTATATGAACATTTAAAAAATCATCTCCCCTATACTTTAAAAAAAAAAAAATTATACTCCTTCAGTGTGAGTATAATAATAGATAATCGTTTTGTATATACAAAGTTGATTTCATCATGTAACAAGAAAGAAAAGGAAAATTTAGAAATAATAAATTCAGTAAGTACATCCACCAACAACACTTACTATTTGTATTGTATTATAAATTTACTTTCATTTTCACTTTAACTTTCACTTAAACATTTACTTTTACTTATGACTATTGACCACGTTTAAAAAGGACAGTAAAAGAAAAGCGAAAACGCATTTGGTTTAAAATTGACTTTTAAAAAAAAAAAAAAAAATTCCCTTATAAACTTATTGTTATTATTATATGAATTTTTTTTTTGTTCTTTTTTAAGAAATTTAGGATAATTTTCGAAAAGTCTTCTTCCAAGTAATATTAAAATGAATAGGGAAATGTTGATCGGTAAAAATGGATAAAAAAAAGGAGAGTTAACATAAAAGTTGACAGCTTGATAAGATGGCCAATATAATGGTTATTTGTTTAATAACTTTCTCTTCTTACATAACCATCTTCGACAACCATCCTACCTACCGCGACGAATTGAAGTTGCTTGTCCTTTTCTTCTTCTTTATTATTAACTTTATAAGTTACTTGATATAGAATCGTTTTTTTTTTTTATTTTTTTTTTTTAGAAAACGGATAATAACAAATGATGTTTATCGTTTAAGTTCACTTCTATTGAAATTCACTTTACTCATCCACCCACAATTCACGACTATCCATATAAAATTATGAAAATAGCCTTTTTATGCTAGAACGAAAAAATATGAAATTGATAAATTTTTTGATGAAAACCATTCAAAATTGATAAGGTTTCACCAATAAATTATAATACGAGGGTCATTCAACAAGTACTTAGCCTCACCGCCCGATGGAACTGCTGTCACAAAAGAACGTGCATTACATTCTTTTAGTAGCCTACTGTCAAAGTTTCAGTCGATTCCCTTCATTAGTTTTGTTTTGAGAGCCTTTGAAAGCGAGCGTGTCGGTCGGTTGCACAAAAATGGAAAAAGAACAATATCGTTCGGTGATTAGATTCTTGTTTTTGGAAGGGAAAACGCTCAGCGAAATCAAAGATCGCTTTGATGCTGTGTATGGTGACTCTTCTCCTTCGATGGCGACCGTCAAGAATTGGTTCAACGAGTTTGTTCGTGGCCGCACGTCGGTTTTTGATGAGCCACGCCCAGGTGCCCCGAAAACGGCTGCTACGGAGGAAAACGTTAAAAAAGTCCACGATCTCGTGTTGGCAGACCGTCGATTGAAGGTTCATGATATAGCTGAGACTGTGGGCATCGCAGTAGGAACGGTGCATCATATTCTACACGAAGAACTGGGCATGAGAAAGCTGTCGACGCGATGGGTGCCGCGTTTGCTAACACCGGGAAACCAGCGCAACCGTGAGACCACATCGGCGACGTGTTTGGCGCTGTTTCAGCGCAAGCCAGCGGAGTTCTTGCATCGTATCGTGACCGTCGACGAAACATGGATTCACTGGTACACACCAGAGACCAAGGAACAGTCGAAACAGTGGACTTCACCCGGCGAACGTGCTTCGAAGAAGGCGAAGACTGTTCGATCGGCCGGAAAGGTGATGGCCACCGTTTTTTGGGATTCACAAGGTGTGATCCACATCGATTACCTCGAGAAGGGTAAAACAATCAGGGGGCGCTACTATGCTGACTTATTGGGCCGATTTGACGTCGAATTGAAGAAAAAGCGGCCCGCTTAGCGAAGAAAAAAGTGCCGTTCCACCACGACATCGCGCCGGCTCACACCTCCGCCGTCGCCATGGCCAAATTGGTCGAATTGCGCTACGAATTGCTGCCCCATCCACCGTAGTCTCCATATTTGGGCCCCTGAGGCTACTTTTTGTTTCCAAACCTGAAAAAATCACTCGCCGGGCATAGATTTGGGTCGAATGAGGAGGTCATCGTCGCCACGGAGGCCTATTTTGCTTCCCTCGAGAAAATGTATTTTTTGGACGGGTTAAAAAAGTTAGAGCATCGCTGGGCCAAGTGTATCGAGCTTGAAGGAGATTATGTGGAAAAATAAATTGCCACCTTTCCAAAATATTCATTTTTCTTTTGTAGGCTAAGTACTTGTTGAATGACCCTCGTTCAATAATTCATATGCGTGAAAAAATATACTCTGTAAACTTTAATACTATGAAAGTTAGATCAAAGAGTAAAATTTTGAAAATTTAAAGTGTTTCTTTACTAATTACTTATAATAAAATAAAAAAAAATTAAAATAATAATAATTAAAGAATTTTTTACATTTAAATGATAGTAAAATAAAAAAAAAGTGAATTTTTACACTTAATTATTGAATTCAAGTAATTTTTACTAATAAATTGTTACTTTGATTCAATCGAAAAAGTCATTGTTGAAAAAAAAAAATTATTAGCAATTTAATATCTATTTTACGACCAACATCTAAAGTATAGAAAATTTAAAATTTCTTTTAAATTTTCATACCGTACAAATTAAAAATGTTTTTTTTTTTATTACATTTATACTATTAACTTACAGAACTCCCTTTTCCAATAGTTTCAGTAAAAGAAATTTTATTATTGGGTTGGTAACTAACCGATTGCGAATTTGGTCAATAGATGGTGTTAGCTCATTATTTTGTTATGTCAACGTGTTCATAGCACCTAACCTATATTGTTTTCGTGTTGTTTGGACTTCCGCTTTTAATTTAGTAAAAAATTGTATCGTTTAGCTATTTAGTTTTGTTTTCATTCAAATTTAAAAATGGAAGGACAAGACGTGCATTTTAGATATATTTTATTGTATTACGATATTTCCGAAAAGGTAAGAACGCATCGCAGGTACACAAGAAGTTATGTGCCGTATAATATGGGAATGAAGCCTTGAAAGAAAGGCAGTATCAAAATTGTTTTGCTAAATTTCGTTCTGGTGATTTTTCATTAAAAAGTTGAAGTTGATGAGACCCATATCAAGGCCATTATCGATTCAGTATCGCATACATGCATTGAAAAAAAATTAAAACAGCTTGGCTATTTTAAGAAACTCTACTTATGGATTCCTCATCAGCTTAAGGAAATTCATTTGACGCAACGCATTGGCATCTGCGATTCGCTTCTGAAACGCAACGAAGCGGATCCATTTCTGAAACGACGGATAACTGGCAACGAAAAGTGGATAGTTTACAACAACGTTAATCGGAAACGATCGTGGGTGATGTGAGATGAACCTCCTCAGACGACATCAAAAGCTGAGATGCACCAAAAGAAGATTATGCTGTCAGTTTGGTGGGATTATAAAGAAATTCTGTACTTTGAACATTTACCAAGAAACCAAACGATTAATTTCACCGTGTACGTTCAACAACTTGTCAAACTGAGCACTGCATTTCAAGAAAAGCGGCCAGAATTTCCAAATCGTAAGGTTGTGGTTTTCCATCATGACAATGCAAAGCCGCACACATCTTTGGTCATTCGCCAAAAATTATTGGAATTAGGTTGAGATGTGTTGTCAAATCCACCATATAGCCCTGACCTAACGCCTTCAGATTATCATTTATTTCGTTCCATGCAGAACTCCTTAAATGGTAAATACTTTTTTTTTAATATTGTAAGTTGTTTTTTTTTTTTAAAGTGTATATTTTATTCCAATAGTTAAAATAGAATTTTTTAATATAACAAAATTACAAGCTTTTATTTTTAAAATTTATTTAATAAGAAAAACCCACTTTCCTTAACAATACTTTTAGAATTATTACACAAAGAACTGAATTCTTTTTATTTTTTCTATAGTTAAAAAAAACAAAAATTATTTTTCTAGCATCTCTGTTAAATAGTTTATATACTAAATAGTAGGAATATTTTTTAACCGTTTTTTTAAGCATAAAAATATAATTGAATTAATGTAAATATCTCAGAAATTTTTGTTAATATTTCACGTAAAATAAGTATCGAAATGTATTAATTTGGCAACAAAGAATATCGGCATGATTTTTGGGAATTAACGTAGGACCTTGGCTCAGTGGGTTTCGAATCCATGACCTTTTGGACGGTAGTCCAGTATGCTAACGATTATGCTACCGGGTTGGTTTTCTAAGATATTTATTATATATAATTATTTAAAAGAAAGTAAGGATCTACGAAAAGTGTCATGTTGTATGAAATCACAATATATATTTTTTTTATTGTTTTTTTTTTTTAAAAGCAGTTAATTTTAATTAACAATCTTATGCATCATGAAGTGGTAGTAAACACCTATCGGCAATTCTTCAACTACTGGAACTTAGATTACTCTAGAAAATCTCTAGGACATTGCCTCTTAAGTCTACGGGGAAGGCAGTACAGGACAATTCTCTCACAAGTGGATTATGATGATAGGATAAACGGAAGTGAAATTTTTGATAGCGAGAAATAAACAGGTCCTGAACAAAGGGAATATTTAGATCACGATGTATTACGCTGTTACAAACATTAAATGGGGCATCAACATTTTTACGGAGGATCTTGGATTGTAAAGCCTGGGTGCGACATATGTCCAAATAGGTTTTACGAGTATAATTGTTAGTTTCGAGTATTAGTTCTGTAGTCTAAGAAGTTGTCGGTAACGTCTAGTGGCTTCAAGTTTTTTTAGTCTAGTTTGAGGATTCCATGTTAACCTCTTGTCCAGGTAAAGTCCCAAATAACGTACTTTATCATTTCATGGAATCATGTTGCTAATAAGACCCACACTCTCCATCTCTTAAACCAGGATTGAAGGTTGTCTATATGGGATCGTAAATAATTGAAAGCTATGTCAAGATTTGTATGGATAGCAAGTATGGCCGTATCATCTGTATAAGTAGCAGTGATAGTATTAGGATCAGATGGGATGCCATGGGTATAAATATTATATAAAATGGGACCAAGGATACTGCCTTGTGAGACTCCGGCTAAAATAGGATATATTTTCGAGGATTCTGAGTTAATTGTTACTTGGAAATGATATTGGGACAGATATGTTAAAGAAAGAAAGCTCTTGAGTTTCCAGAGTAGTCCAGGATGCTACACACGATCAAATCTTGTGAGATATCTAAAAATACTCTTAGGCAATACTCTTTCCTCTCAAGCGAGGATGGAATGTGATCAACAATGCGATGTTATTGCTGCATAGTAGAGTGTTCAGATCAGAAGCCAAATTGTTTATCAGGAATAATTTTTTCATTAACTATAGGACTGGGTAGAGTCGTTTTAATAGAAGTTTTTCAAAAATCTTACCTAGGATTGGTATAAGGCTAATAGGTCTGTAGGAGAAAAGAGTTTTAATGGGTTTGATTTGGTTTAGTAGACAATTTAATGACAGAAAATTTTCAGAGTAAAGTAAAGTAGTTTGTGCGCAGGAGACCATTAAAAATGTATGTAATTAAAAATTAATCTTTTCGGGAAATTTACTTCAGAATAGGAGCTGTTATTAGATTATAACTAAGAGCTTTTTTATTGGGAAGGCGCAGAATAATAGACTTAATTTCTAAGGGGTTAAAATTTTTATAAGGAAGACTCATAGGGGTTGGGGAACATTAGTTTTTCGATAATTTTATTAGTATGCAATTTGTCTTCTGTATCATCATGTGGAGCAAAAGTATTTACCAAATGTTTAGCAAATACTTCGGCTTTTTCTTGGTCTCTTTTTGCCCAAATGCCGTGTGATGTTCTTTTGTACGAGAGTATTCGTCTAGTGGCTTCCCATAAAAAAATATTGTCATTAAGCGATCTTGTATAAATTTGATGCCCTTCATTATACGTGCTTTCTAATTTCCATATTCAGTTCACGTTGTAGTCGGTTAAGCTTCTGTTTGTAGCTAGGCATTCGTAAGCATTGTCACTGTGTTCTCAGTTTTCTTGTTTCATTAATTAATGTTCGTATTTTAGTTAGCAAATTTTGTTGTTGTGGTTGTAACGTATTGTAAGAGATGTAAGCGGTTATGACAGCATGTCATAAATGTTTTTAACATTCGTTTTAAGGCAATCAATCCATATTGCCATTTATGATCCTAGGACGAAGAGTCTTTAAGATTGGCTTAGAACTAAGGGTAATAATAACAGGACTATGGTCAGAGTTTAAATCGGACAGAGTTTCAATACTAGAATTTATGGTAATTGAAGGAGTGCTAATGAAGTAATCGAGAATATCAGGTCGTTTTGAACAAGAAGTTGGCCAGTATGTTGGATTTGGAAGGGAAGTAATTTGTTGTGATGTATGGAATAGAGCTTCTTGAAGAATTTTTCCACGAGGGTTAGAAACGCGACATCTCCATTGATGGTGTTTAGCATTTTAAACACCACCCGCAAGGACCGAGGCTCTAAATAAGTGTAAGAAGGATAACAAGTTGGAACCAGCTATTGTTTTATTGGGAGGACAGTATACAGATGCTACATTAATATTAAGGATAGCTGTTCCACCATGCGCCGTATTGTCAAGGTGATCAGTTCGTAATTTCGTACCGTAATGTATGACCTCGATGTAAAGATCGTCTCAGTTAATAAAGCAATGTCAATGCGTCTGTCATGTAGAAGAATGTGCAGTTCTTGTCGATAGGGGTTCAATCCATTTGCGTTCCATAAAAGGATGGAAAGGGTATTTTCTGTGCACGATGGTCATCAGTGGTGTTCATATTTTGTTTAGTTGCTCTATAATTGAATTGGTTAATTTGGCAGAATATAGGATATATCTTGGGGTAATAATAACGTAGGGGTAATATAATTCTTACTGTTAGATTTTTACTATTATGGTTGTTGTAATTGTGGCTGTTAATGTTGCTGTTGATGATGTTTTTGTTGTTTTTGGTTCTTGCTGTTCAATGTTAGTTTTTTATTATTAAAATTTTTTTAAAAATATTTTTTGTAATAAACAGAAATTGAAAAGAAGCTAACCCAGTACGTTAGTACAGTTGTTACCATACTGGACTATCATTTATTTTTCATTCTAGTTTAGTTTTCTTATTTCGGTATCCTGTCCTTAACAGAACAGTGCAGAAAAACCACTGATAAAGCTATCAACCATCAGAAACACGGAAATATTAATACCATCTCTTGGAAACAACTAAAACCACACGTATTGATCAAAGACAACAATCAGAAATGGACGAACGTATTTCGGATTGTTGTCTTTTGAGTTCCTAACGAACAAAAAAATATGATCTCATAAAAAAATTTGAACAATTTGAATATTTTGTAAAAAAGAAGGGCCCCACGTTCCGAAAGGTATGTTTAAAAGGATTATATGATATACAAAATAAAGAATTATCCAAATTTTGGCTTTAGAAAGCAAAATTAAATAAAATAAATTTGTAATTCTAATTTTGATAAAATTTTTAATTTATTATATTTTATATAATTTGCCATTTTAAATATATTGTTACAAAAAATTGTTAAAATATATTTTATTAAAAGTATTGTCCATCGAAAGCCACTACTTTTTACCATCTTTCTCGCAACATATGGATTCCGAGCCAAAAAAAACTGCTCCGGTTTTGAGGCCAAGAATGAATCGAGCCAATTTTTAATGCCCTGTTCTGAAGTGAAGCGTATTCCGGTGAGGGCGTTTTGCATGGATCTAAACAAATGGTAGTCGGACGGGGCAAGGTCTGGGCTATAAGGCGGGTGAGGCAAAACTTCCCAACCACTGTTTTCTAAATAATTTTTAACCGGTCTTGCAACATGAGGCCGAGCGTTGTCATGATGGAAAATTATGGCTCCGTGTCTGGTCGCATATTCCGGGCGTTTTTCGGCCAATGCTCGCTTCAAACGGATTAATTGTGTTCGGTAGAGGTCGTTTGTGATCGTCTGGCCCGATTTCAATAGCTCATAATAGATCACACTCTTCTGATCCCATCAAATACAGAGCATTACCTTGGCGCCATGAATATTTGGCTTTGGCGTTGATTTGTCTGGTTGGCCGGTCTTCACATACGATTTTTTGCGCTTTGGGTTGTCGTAATGAATCCATTTTTCGTCGCCAGTAATGATTCGATTCAAAAACGACTTCTTTTTCTGCCGTTCAAGCAGCATTTCGGACATGCAAAATCGCCTTTCAACGTCTCTCGGCTGCAATTAATATGGGACCCAATTTCCTTACTTTTGGATGAATCCTGCTGCTTTCAAATGTTTTGAAATGGCTACTTGAGTGACTCCTAATGATTTTGCAATTTCTTCTTGAGTTCGACAACAGTCTTCGTCGAGTAATGCCTCCAAATCTTCATCTTCAAACTTCTTTGGCTGACCTGGTCGTTCTTTGTCTTCCGTGTCAAAATAACCACTTCTGAACCGTACAAACCATCTCTCGCACGTTGAAATCGATGCAACATATTCAGGATAAGCTTCGGCGAGCAATCAATATGCTTCAGCTGCACTTTTTTTTTCCAAATTGAAGTAGGAAACCAATACTTCCCGCAAATGGGACTTTTTTGGTACGAAATTCGACATTTTTGAAGCAAAAAAAACTTTGTTGTTTACACTATTTTGTTCAATGACTAATCGACAATGAATGACTGATGTTTAACCTCCAAAATGCCATATGAGTTATTATTAACACAAACCATGTGTAAAATTTATGTCATCTGTTGTCAATCCCGAATTTTTAAGTTATTGAAATGGCTTCCGAAAAACTTCTCATATATTTTGGGCTCTATGATGGTCATTAAATGATAGATATTAATTTTTAAATGTTTTAAAATTTAAAAATTATTAGTTTAAAAATAAATATATTTTATATACAATAGTTTTAAAATAAAAAGTCTAACAGTCTATAAAGCCAAATAAGATTGTGTGGATTACGATGGTGTCTCATTGACAGCACATATGATCCAGAATAAAATCTTCTAGGTCATGAAAAAGAAAGTCGATTATTATACAAAATTGAAATACTTAGAATTTAAAGTAACCTTCTTTTAAATAAATCTTTAAATCACAATTAACACCAAATATAGGTTTTTAGATCTTTATATATAGCAATTCTGCTTATTAACATATGAATAGTATTATTAAGTGATTATTTTATTTACAATATAAACTAGAAAACTTTTGACTTAATAAATTTTATACTTAATAAGACAAGGGCTGTGTTCTGAACAATTTACTGAAAAATTAAATTCACCTAACTCAAAATATTTGCATATATTTAATGTTATTGTAACATATATAATAAGTCTATCCTTTTTTTGAGCAATTGAATCTATATTCGATCATTTGCAAAATATTAATATATCTTTTATAATTTATAGAAGAAAAAATTGATCGAAAGAAATGAAACAAAATGTCGAAATATCGATGTTCATCCGAACTTGGGAGAAATGTCAAAAACATGGAAAAGTAATAATAAAAAGCGATTAGCAATATATGTGTATTAAAAGTTCTTTCTTGTAAAAATTCATCATCTTATACTGGCAAATATTTGACGCAAAAAAAACAAGAATTAAAAAGACGAAAAGTTCCGATGAAAAACTCTCATACAAAACTTATTCTCGTATAAGATTATATATTAAATATAAAATTTTCTTTTAGTCGTTTATTATTTCAGATTTGTATATTTTGTTTTTGTTATTTTTTGGTCGATTCCTTGTTTGTAATATTTGTAAAAATTTTGAAATAAAAAAATTATCCATCTTCTCTGTTAAGAGATTTCGAAGGAATTTCATATACGAAAGATGGGAAAAATTGAAAAAGGAATGCATAATAGAGTACAGAAAAAATTGAAAGTACAAAAGTTATACGAATTAAATATTCAAAACAATGTTAATAAGAATCAAAAACCATTGCATCAATTTTGTATACTAATACGAATAGTTGACTAAATTTATACTCAATCTGAGTGGGAATATTTGCAGAGGCTCAAGCGCAATATTAAAATATTTAAATTAAATTATTTGTATATATGTATGTACAGTGACTTAAAAGATCCTTGATGTTTTATCAAAAATATTTTCCAATTTATTTTAATTAATAAAATTTATATATTATAAAGTGATTAATGTACAGAAAATTTATGAATTTCATTAATGAGATATAAAAAAAGAATAAAAAATCAAAAAATTTAACTAAAATAATCGAGAAAATAATATAATATTCGTTTTGAGGCAAAAGAAATCCATTATTTCATGGATTATTCGATTATGGTTAAATATGTATCGTTTTGTTTTATAATTTGTTGTCATTTTAAAGGTAACTCCATAAGGCGTCTGTCATAGAAGCCCTGGGGTCCCTATTGGCGAGAAACTTAATTAAGTGATGTTCACAATCTTCTTTTGATGTCAAATTTTTATCACTAAGGAAGTTTTGCAATTATAAGAAAAGATGGTAATCGCTTGGCGACAGGTCCATACTATTAGTTGAATATATCAAAACTACCCAACCAAGCTCCTGGAGTTTCTAGCGAGTCAGTGTAGACGCTTGTGGCCTGGCGGTGTCCTGATAAAACATAACACCTTTCCTGTTGGTCAATTTTCACCGTCTCTAGTTAATCACTAGCTTCAAACGGTTCAATTATTAATAGTAGAGGTCCGAATTTAGTATTTGGCCATATAGAAGCAGCCCATAGTAGAGGGTTCCTTTTCAGTTCCACGAAATGTACAGCAAAATCTTCCTGGCCATTAGTCCTGGTTTGGGCACCGTTTGAGCCGCTTCACCGCGCTTTGACCACGATCGTTTTCGCACAATATTGTCATATGTTACCCATTTCTCATCTCTAGTCATCATCCGTTTAAGAAATGGGTCGATTTCATTCCGTTTGGCCAAGGCTTCGCAGATAGAAATTCGATCCATCATGATTTTTTGCGTCAATTCGTTTGGAACTCCAAACATCGAGCTGCTTTTTGAATCCAACCCTATACAGATCAATTTTGGTCGATCTTTAGCTCCTGAGCTTTGCTATAACTGTTAACATGCCAGCCTACTTCGATCCTTTGTATAATTTTATCGGCTGTTTCGACGACGGGCCTTGCATTTTCGCCTTTATAAAGAGCAAAATTGTGAAATATACCACATTTTCCATTTGTTAACTTCCATCTTTTACAACCTGTAATTCAGAACTGAATCGACAATCAACAACTATAAAAAATTTGATCAATACTTACGAGATATATACGATTATCACAAATTTTTCACTTTATACAATTTAAATTTGTATTTTTTTCATTTTTAGATAATTTCAATTTAGCTTTATCAATTTTTAAAGAAAATTCTTATTTAATACTTAAATAAATGAACTAATTTGAACTATTTTGAGCTATTCAATTTGCGACTGAAGCGCCAAATTGAGACCAAAAACGGAATACAAATTTAAAGTTACTCACATATTTAAACTGCTCAAAGGCATCGCTTTAATATTTGTACATATTATTTTCGCGCACATTCTTAAAATAATAGTTGAAGTTATTTGAACTAATTAAATAACTGCAATGGTTATTTAAATTGTTAAATTTAGAATTATAAACTTAATAAAACAATTTTTTTTTAGTTTTATTTATTTGCATATAAAAGTTTTAATTTCAAAACATGAAGCGGAACTTCTACAATACTTATATATCCGATTATATTATGAAAATAGAACAAAAATTAAATAGAATCATCGAATCATATTTATGATAAGAAATTTACAAATGTAAGCAGCTTTAGCTTTAAGTTGGAATAGAATACAAGCATTATCACTGACGTTAGTATAAAAATTCATAAACTCAAAATCATATTCTTATAAAGGAATTTCGTACAATTGACGTATATTTTTCCATATTCGAAAATTTTACATGCATTTTTGACCATGGAAAAATATTAATTTAATAAAAACCCCATCGGGAAGAAATCAGACCACCGTCATTGACATGTCAATCTGATCACAAAAATGCTGCACAAGAATTTTTTAGTCTTTGAGCACTTAGAGTACTTGAAATTCAATAAAATCTAGTTGAATGAAAGATATAAATGACATTATTCATATATATAATTAGTTTCTACCGACAAGTTACCTGAAAAAATATATATGAACGTATAACACCTCACTTTTTACATTAATTTTACTTTTAAAACGATTAAAAACACAATATTAAAAAATTGATTTTAGTTCGATAAGTAAAAAAATATATATCAAGCACAACAGATAAAAAATATTTTTATCAACTATTTAATTTATATTTTTACTAATCTAAAATATTTTAATTAAATTTTAGTAATTTTTTTAAAGTAAAATGATTTGTTTTCATTCGCTTTTAACGTTTAAAATGCAATTGAAACAACGGGGTTCATTTTAAGCTAATAGTTGCGTAATGGTTGATAGGGGAGATTTTTAATTCATTGCAATTCCACGGGATTTTTTGGCTTCAATACAATTCCTTATATTCTATCCTTATATTATATATCCTTATATTCTATAATCTAAGATTGCTCGGGTAATATTGAGTGGCGATAGTTACAAATCGGTTGCCTATTCAATAACGTTCAAAATATATTGATATATAATAGTTATGTGGAGCGGAATTAGCATTTACTTTTTGTAAAAGTGAATAAATTAATTATTATTTATAAAGTAAATACTTAAAGAGTTAATTATATTAATTAATCGTTATTAATCGACAATTTAGTAATATTAAAAAAATAAAGTCAACAAATTTTGACAAAAAAATCAACATATTATCCAAAATTCTGATTTCCTTAAATTTCTACTTAATTTTTTCCACTCCGTTGTAATAGTTCTGAACAGAGCAGGCGATATTTATTTTTAAGTTTTTCTTGAAAGAGTAGGCTTTGTTTTGGTATATAATATCAAGTGCAGGGGATGAATTGTCAAATTCGGTTTTTGGTTATTTTTGGTGCATTTTTTTTTTCTAAATTACAGTAATCTAAAGATAAAATATTAATAGCGATGAGAGGACGGAAAGATAAAATATTAACTACCATAACTTTTGTTAAATTTTAGCAATAGCATTATACAATAAAAATATAAAAAATAATATTGAATAACTCTAAAAATTGGTTACATATTCTTAACAACATTGTTATCATTTGAAAATGTAGAAAAGGACTCTACAAATTTCTTTTTTCACCACAAACTCTTCTATAACCAAGAAGTATCTGTTATTTTATCTAAAACTATTTTAATCAATTTATACACATAATATAGTAAAAACCAAATATTTTAAAGTATTATAATTTTTAAGAGTATAAGATAAATTTTCATTTGGTAGACTTTCAATTCGTAATCATTACTAGAAATTTATTACAAAGTAAAATTTTATTTTATATAATATTTACATAAAGAAAAGAGATAGACATTAATTTGAAGAATACATAAAAATAGTCAGAGTAAAAATTGAAATATCCCAAAGGACATGGGTTTCGTGATTACAATAATTCTTCAAATTGTAGTAACAATAATTCAATTTTGATCAAAAAATTATATATATTTTTTTTAAAAATCTGTTCTTGATAAATGAACTTACAAATAAATGAAAACTGAGTTGAATTCTTGCAAAATCTCTTATTTTCAGGAATTTTCAACAAAAAATATGGTGACATATTTCAGAAATAAATGAGGTATTGTTCATAAATACTTTTAAATTTTTTTGAAATTATTTTTAAAGAAAATTTTCTTCTTTTAATTAAAAAACACTATCCAATTTTTGAGTTTTTCTTACATTTTGAGTAAATTCCTACATATTTTATTTATTTAAATTGATATGAAATAATAAAAATATTTTTTTTTTCAAATTGTCCTATTAAAATATATTTTTGTAGATAATTAATTAACTAAATAGATAATTTAAATTTTCTGCTTTTAATATGGAAAAATCAAATATATTTTATTACTTTGACAACTTGTTCAAAAGTAAATTTTGCAAATATTTTCATATTTAAAATATATAAATGAAAATTTTATATTTATTGTATATTCTATTATAGTATACATACTCCATTCCAATTTAGTAAACTGTAATTAAAGGCGGATATGAAATTATGTTGGAAAATATATATATTTATTAAAAGAATTCAAATTTATTGTTTAATCAGTTCCTAGAGTATAATATAAAATACCGTGAATATAGTAAAATTTTATAATTAATGTTTATTTAAGTAGAAAGGGCATAAATAAAAGAATAAATATCTTCATACGTAATATTATCACGTATATAAATTTATTCAATGAAAATATATTTAAAATTACTCAACATTACCAGCGGCAAGCTCAATTAACAAAAAAATAGAAATGAAAAATTTCAGAATAACGACTTATGTCCAAATCTGTACTTACTTGAAAAAATTCCAGATATCCATTTTTATATTTTCATATTTATATGTATTTTGTTTATATTGTGTCCTGTTTCTATTCGAATTTTTTAATATTTTCTTAAAGTTTTGGTTAAAAGACTAAACGTTAAACCACTTTTTTTTTTGGGGAATATTTTCTTCTTCTGAATTAAGTGTAATATTTACAAAATTCCAAAAATCATATGTATTAATTTTTATATTGGGCAAAAGTTTTTATTTTATTTACATATAATTAAGATCTTTTTTCTTAACTTAATATTTGTCATTACACATACGGACATGTTTTTAATGAATATTTATTGAAAATATTTAATAATTACTCAATATTTTGAATGAAAATTCCTTATATTTCCAATTAATACCTTTAGTCATGCGGAGTCAAACACACTAGGCCATAGTAGATTATTTTGTACACAAATTCGTCAATTAGCAAAAAACAAGTCTACTTAACCACCATTGCCAAATTCGGGAAAGAATCCGCATGTTGTTAGGGGTTCTTTCACTTAATCAGGATCTTCTTTTTGGATTTCACTTTCTTTATTGTGGAGCTCTTGGACGTAATAACTCCTTTTGAAAGCCCTCTTTTTAACCATCCCAAAATTTTTAATATATTCTGTAAAATTAAAATATTATTTAATTGCGCCCTCAAAGAAGCTGTCAATGCAAACCCATACGAAAAATAAAGTCGCGAAATGGGCCCAAACTCATGGCACTACAAAATAGCTGTTAACTCTTATTAGCCCCACACACACACATGCATACATACAATAATAATCTTCCTATCGTCCACTTTGCATGCTGGATTCGGACGGGAAGAACTTGGAGCGGATAGTGGCCGACAGATTGGAGCAATACATCGATCCTCAACTTTCCGAATTTCAATTCGGATTCAGGAAGGGGAGATCGACCATCGACGCGTTGGAACTCGTCACGAACATTGCAAAGGAAGCCATCTCAGGAAAGAGATGGAAAGACGGTTCTAAAAAGTATTGCCTCATTGTCACCCTGGACCTCAAGAATGCGTTCAACTCGGCCCGCTGGGATAGAATCTTGGAGGCTCTTGAGAACATGGGGGTGCCCAACTACCTACGGAGGATGTTCAGATCATACTTCAGTGATCGATTACTGCAATACGAGACCGAGGATGGACCAGCGGAGTATGGGGTCACGGGAGGGGTACCTCAGGGCTCTGTCTTGAGGCCACTCTTGTGGAACGTCATGTACGACAGCCTACTCCATCTGGAATTACCGACGAACACAACACTCATGGCTTTCGCGGACGACGTAGCGGTTGTCCTTGTAGCCAAACACCTGGAGGAACTGGAAGCCGCATTCTCTACCACCATCCGGAGCATAAGACAGTGGATGACATCGGCAGACCTGTCGTTGGCAGAACATAAGACCGAGGCACTCCTTGTGAGTAGCCGGAAGAAAATGGAGACTATCACCATAAGAGTAGGCGATCACGACATCCGGTCGCTACACTACATCCGGTATCTAGGAGTGGTCTTTGATGCCAGACTCAACTACAAGGAGCACATCTCCAGCGTCAGCAGGAAGGCATCAGCAGTACAGGGCGCACTTTCGCGGATAATGCCCAATATCGGAGGCCCCAGGCAAATCCGAAGGCGACTACTGGCAACTGTAGTTACCTCCGTCCTGCTATACGGAGCACCAGTGTAGGCGAAATCGCTAGATCTAACAACATACCGCAAGACAATGACATCAGTCCAGCGGCTCTCAGCGATCAGAGTGGCGTCAGCATACCGAACGGTATCACACGATGCGGTCAACGTCGTGGCATCATGTCCACCCATCGACATCCTTGCAGGAGAGCGTGAACGCCAACATTGTAGGAAGAAGTAAAAGCGGCGAAAGATCCTCTGTGAAGAGGAGAGACCCGAGAGTCTTCGCCTCTGGCAAGAGAGATGGGACAGCTCGACGAAGGGTTTGTGGACTCATTGGCTGATCCCAGATGTCACCAAATGTGTTACTCGCGTGCACGGGGAAGTCAAGTATTACATCACCCAACTCTTGACGGGGAATGGATGCTTTCGGGCATACTTGCACAGATTCAAGAGAACTGACTCCCCAAACTGTCATCATTGCCGCGATGTGATCGAAGACGCAGAACACGTGTTCTACCAGTGCCCCCTCTACGAAGGGACGCGGGTGGAGCTGGAGAGAAATCTGGACCGTACCATCAGTCCAGAAAATATAGTGGAGTGCATGCTGAAGAGCCAATTGGCTTGGAACAGAATTGCAGAGTACGCGGAATCCATTATCAAGGATCTCTACACAACGTACCAAGAATAGGCCGCGAAGCGTCATAACATCGGGACAGCAGTAGCATCAAATAAGAACGCCCCGGCGAAGTAGTATTTACAAAGAGTGCCGCCGGGGAACCATCCTTCCGGGAGCAAGATCAGAGCTGCAGGTTAGGTTTTAGCGAAGTAAAAATCCCGCATAACTCGCCTGGCAGGAAAAATTTCCAGGCCAGTCCTTTTTGAAGGTTTCCCCCTGTACCTCATTAATCTAAACATAAAAAAAAAAACATACAATAATAAATATAAATTTGAAGATATTATAACATTTAAAAAACTTATTTTTATATATATGAGAAGTCGTGTTTGAAAATTCAATCAGTAAAAATGTGTTTTTAGAGAATTTCTGTTGTATTTTAAAGTTAATTGGTAAATTTTGAAAAATTAAATTAATTGCAAATGGGTAATTTAAAACTGAAGTAATAAAAATGATGGCAAAACAGATTAATCCAACTGAAGCAAAGAAAAGCAAAAAGTCATTTATACCGGTACTCTGCTTATTCGTGTTAAATACAATATAAAATATAAAATAAACTAAGTAAAAAACAAATTGTGATAAGATATTTACCAGCGAAAGTAAAATGGAAAAAAAAGCTAAACTCGTGCATACGCCATAATTCGGCAACGTCAGCGCCTGATACGGGCACTGAATCCGTCAACAGTTTGGTCATGCCTCGAAAAAATTAACCCAAAACGGCTGACCGACCAGCATGGAAATCAACCGATCGCAGCCAAACCGGTTTGCGTTACTCCCTGATAAGAAAGAGTAGCCAATACAGTAACACCAACTGGTAAAACCACCGTTAATCTATATACGTGACGTGGACAATTTTGCTGTGTTTTGCCATGCCATAGATGTGGTGTCTCTAATATCCATGGGATTATTCTTAACCACGTGATTTGATCCTCTGTTGATGAAGAGTTAGCGTCTTCCGGTTGAGTTGTTCGCGATCTCCCACGTCTCACATCTAGAGAATTTTACTGTTTTTTGCCATGCCATAGATGTGGTGTCTCTAATATCCATGGGATTATTCTTAACCACGTGCTTTGATCCTCTGTTGATGAAAATTTGGTGTCTTCTGATTAAGTTGTTCGCGATCCGCCACGTGTCGCATCCAGAGAATCAGCACCAACACTGATCCACCATAGGACTGTAGTACATATGGTGGATCAGTGTTGGTGTTCTTCATCACACCATTCAGAATAGCAAAAAGGAGAGGGCACAATTTGTTGGCACTATTCTTACCACAGAATCGTACACTCCATGCAGAGTCCCTATAAAGCTCACGAGTGAGCGTAATAATTGTTTCTGGTATACCAAATCTAACAATACGTTCCAGATAGCAGGTCTGTTAATAGTGTCAATACCTCCCTTCAAATAGAAAAAGAGAAGGAAAAGAGGCGTCATCCCTTCCATAGACACTCCAATAATGATCCGTAGCGTATTGATATGGTCGACATAGGATCTATTCGGCAGAAACCTAGTCTGCTCAGTTTGAAGTGATTTTTCAATTTTTGGAGAGATACGGCCAAAACCTTTCCAATTGTGTGAAGTAGAGTTATGCTTCGCCAGTTTTTACACAGGCTGAAATCGCCCTTCTTTGAAATCATAGCGATGATTCCTTCTTCCCAGTCGTTCGGTATTCTTCTAATCAACCACATCTCTCGGATAAAAGGCACCAGCAGCGCATTCGTAATGATGGCTGAACTGCATTTTTTGATAGCAGTTCTAAATTCTTCCTTATCAGATGGACCAATAGAGATGTTACAATTTTGTATGGTGCATTTTCGATGAGGGGGCAGAGGATTGCTCTCTGCGATAGGATCGAATGTGCCGTCAAAGGGTTCCTTCTGCCACTGTTATAGTTCTTGCCGTTCAGTTGCGAGACCATGACTTTTTCTGTTCAGTTGCGAGAGCATAACCATGAATATAATTTTTTCAAAGGACAAAACTCTATTACATATTAGATACAAACATATACAAAATGTAATAGAAAATTTGTATATTTTATTTTGTTTTCCTTTTGTTTCTTCTTCGTTTTATTACGTCCTTTTACTTAGAGAAGATTGATCCAGAACTAAAAAAAAAATAATTAATTAAATTAAAATGGCCGCTGGTTTATGCTTATTAAAAAATGAATTTTTTTTCTGCTCCTTTTGTTGATCGTAATGCACGCTAATTTTAAGATAAAATAATTAGGTGGATAGTAAATATTTCAAAAGTTTTAGGTTATCAGCAAACCAACAACTTTTTACCGCCTTGGGAGAAGTTTATACAAAAATTTGCTGTGTTCTAAATTTTGTATTTAAAATAATTTTGGTGCCCTTATTTTTCTCTGTTTTGCTGTTTTGTTTTGGAGACTTTTTTCTACTTAGATCATATTACGATTTAGGCATGGCAACACTAGTTAAAGTAAAATAAAAATAAAGTTAAATTGAAAAAAAAGAAAATTAGAATAATACCCAAAATAAAGTTTAATATTGAAGAAAAAAAATGTATTCCAATTTTGCGTTATTTTTTTTAATATTATTTTTTTTGTTAATTCAGAAGGGTATAAGGAAATTTCTTGGCTGAATAGAAAATATTCATTTACACAATTTTTCCCAACTCGTCACCCAGTTATTTTTCTCTTGGTTTATTCCATTTTTACCAGACACCCTCCAATTTTCTTATTCCTCTTTTCTATTCCTTTTATATATACTCGTATATATTTTTTTTATTTTATTTCAGAACATTTCAAATCCTTCTCCCTTGCTTTCGAACTTTTCCAGTTGAACCAGATATATCCTAATGGTGAAAAATTGCTGTCGAAATGCAATTAGTTAATGAGATTTCATATTGTTGGCACCTTTATTCTCACGCCTGGGAAAACATTTTTATATTCATTTCCGAATAAATGGAATTTGCAATCGTTTGAATATAAATGAGCACACGGCTCTATTGAAATCAGTCGTCTTTTCATTCAACAATTCGATAATTTTTCTGCCAATAGGAATATCAAATAATTTAATATGAAATTTATTACTTTAATTTTAAATATTCAATAAAGAATATACAAAAATATATGAGAAAAAAAAAACAAATTTATCTATTTATAAAAATATTAAATTTATCTATTATCAATAAATAAGAATATAGATTTATTTAACTTTTCTTTCTTTTTACTAACAAGTGAGTGTACATATGTATATATATAGTACAAGAGTATTCGAGGAGTGAAGAAAAGTAATGAGACTAATTCAAAATAGTTCAATCGTCCAGCTATATATCAGCGGAGGCATGGTTTCCACTCTTCATAGCAGTGGTGGAAAGCTTCAATGAGAATTTTCATTAGCTCCTCGGTTATACGCCTATGGATGTTATTGACAATACCAAGATGATGTCCTTTCAAATGTTTTTTAGACCAAAGAAAATAAAGAAAATTATATGGACTTAGAGCATATGAATTATTGGGTTTACTTTTCCTACAAAAATCCGTTGATAGAGATGGCAGTGTGACAAAAAAATCATTTTTCCGAATTTCTGCAATGTCCGATTTGACGCGAATTATTTTGCTGGCCTTATCTTTTCAAGGATTTAATTTTAAACAAAAAAAAAATTTTAATAGTCCGCGGCTTAACCTTACAAGAGCCCTAACTTATCATATATTCATGCGTTTTCGATGTTGAAGGCCTTGCTAAAAAAATCCTTCAAAAATGCCTTGAGCCAAAAATGCCCTCGAAAAATCAAAACAAAATCACTGATTGCTAATCCTCTAAAAATGCATTAAGCTTTCAAAAAAAATTTGAGAATTTCTTAATAAGAATATTTTTGGTATTATTTTTAAAGAAAAAGTTAAAACTATATAATTATGGATTAAAAATATATTTTTATTAGAGTACCACAGATTTTAATGTGCCTTTCATGTTGATAGTACTTTGAGATCTTAAAATTTTTATGCCTAAATAATAATATTTTTTCAAAAATAATTCTATTTTTCTGGGTTTTATTTTCTAAAGAAAAATGTTAAAAAGATTAATTTTGATTCGCAGACTATATTATCTAACGTTTCTAAAATAAAAATATTATTAAATTACTAAAATCTTTCAGTAACATCTAATTTAAAGCCAAGAAATTTTATAAAAAAAAAGGTCTTTATATACTTTTGTATAAAATGATATCCTTGCATTGTAGGGACAATATGAAAATAGAACAAAAATCTATTAAATTTAAGACGAATGCATTAAATTTTCAGTTAGTAATAGTAGAAGCAAAAATCTGATATTTTGTAAACTTTACAAAATTTGCATTTAATAAATTAATGAGAAAATTGTTTGGTAGAAAGTTTTCCTAATATCTGCACGAAAATTTCCTATGAATTTCATTATCGATTGAATTGGGGTGAATACTAGTAATCTTACTTTTCAAACAAATATAATGAGCAATATATTTTGAATAGTTTTATAAAATAGTCTAAAATTTCCATATTATAATATTTTCCATTCAATTTTCCAGCTAAAACGTGCAAAAAGTTGTCTAACTCAAAAGCTTTGATCGAACTGACAAGGAACTATGTTCAGGTTAGTTAGTCAAAAGCAAAAATATAACCGCAAGTTTCATATTTTCAAAATACATAGCAAATTGAATTGCAAAAATTTAGCACAAAGATAATTAAATTAAATATCTGATTTTAAAAATATTCCAATATTCATAAAGTTTTGTTAATTTTTTCTCAAAGATCATAAAGATTTTTAATCTGTACAGAAAATCTTTGGAAATTCTGAAACTATAATTTTAAATTGTTAAGATGAAAATCAATTAATTTTCCAAAATCAAAGTCAAATTTATTGGATTAACATTAATAATTTCTAAAATAGTTTTACGAATACTAAATAGAATTTTTGAAAAATTTTTACTGATTTTATCGTGGCTGCAGTTAAATTATAAAAATTAATTTCAATTCATATAAACATTAGTAATAACAATGATCATCTTAGTAGTAACAAATATAGTAATCAGTTTTTTTGAGATAAATATAAGAAAACATAACTTTTGGAAATCAGGTATATTATGTTTTTACTACGAGTAGAATAAAAATAACATAATGCAAATCTCTACAACTTTACCGAAACTTCGATCCTCACAAAGCAATCATACACTTAGAGTGATCTGGCAACATTGCGGACTTCCTATTTACAAAACTTGAACGTTGGTATCTAATAAATGTGCGGTACAAGTTTCAAGCTCGTAACTTCAATACCAAAAAAAATGATAAAAATATCGAAAGAGTAAGAGCTTTTTTTAATATTAATAAGCTCTCAATAAAGAGTCCTTGAAAAGCTCTATAAAAAAAAAGTTTTTGCCGTCAGATTGGACTTAGCAGACACTTGAAAATTTTTTTTTTGTAACATGGCCATCTTCATCAATGAGTTTCTGTTGGAAAAAGGAGTTACTGTGGTTCCCCAGCCAACCCGATTCACATGATTGAAGTTTGTGTGATATTTTGTTTTCTTTCCAAGATAAATAAAAAAACACTAGAAAGCATATCATCGTGGTACTGTATTTAAGATATAAACAAATGTAATCGACGAGCTGAAGGCGATTCCAGTAAAAACCATTCAGCACTAGTACGAAGAGTCGGAAGAACGCCTCTGCCATTGGATAGGTACCCAAGAGAACAGCTTCCAAAAGCAAAAATAAAAATAAATTCTTTGGAAAAAAGTAACAAATTAGTCTCATTTATTTTCTTACACTCGTCGTAAGTGTTCATCTATAGTCTTTCCAACTATTGTATATCAACGTTTCTTTCTTTTTTAAGACTAATTGTACAGATTACTGTGATACTATTTAATTTATCATAGAGGGGCGATAAGTTGAATATTTTTCTAATATACCTACCACACACCCTTAGATATACCACCTCCAATAGTTGTTTATGAATATTTTTTGTTCGACAATAATTTAAAAAAAAAAACAATTTTAAAAACAGACCAATTTTTACACTTTTTTAAATCCGCTAAAAAATCTTTAATAAAATCATCTTAAGTTCTTTGAATATTTTATTGATACTCAATTTATTATAACAAGATTTTTTTTCTATCGAATAACTGATATAATCTTCTTAGAATTTTAAGGGTATTAGCAAATATATTTTCTATTCAGAACATAAGCTACAATTCTTCTTCTTTTTAAAAAAAAATTAACTTTGAACCTAAACTAATCTTTAGTATCTACTATTATTAACAAAATAATCATTTTAAGTTTATTAGAAAAATAAATTAGAAGGACAAATTTTATCCCATCACACTCAATAAGTTAGATTAACTAAAATAACTTTTTTCTTTTCTCAATATTTTTATTACTTACAGACTAATATTTTTTGTTTTCTGTTTATTTAAAATATGAAAAACTTTGCTTGGATTAAGTATAATTTTGTAAAAAAAAAAAATGATTCCTTTATATTAAATACTGATTTTCTAATAATAGCAAATATTTTTATAAAATATTTTATCAGCTAAAAACAAAGTACAAAAACAAAAAGGAAAAGAAAACAAAACTATATAAGGATAATAGTCGACTTTTTCTATATTAAATTTGTTAGTAAAAAAATCTACGAAAAAGCCCCAACAATACGTGACTATTTAATGCTAACGCAAAAAAAAAAATAACAACAACAACAAATAATAATAACAACAAGCAGAAAAACCATGAATAATATAAGCTTTATAAATATATAAAGTTAAAAAAAAAATATTATTTTTTACTCAATATTGTGTCATTAATTTAAGGAAATTCGGAATAAGAGTGCGCGTGGACAATATTCAAAATTACAAAAAGATGGGCAAAGTTTTAATAGACTTTGTACATAACTTTTGAATAAACTCAACAAGTACTCGAATTATCGATATAAAGGACACTCGTTTGTGTTTTTTTTTACAATATTTAAACGCCAAAATACGAACACATAAACACATACAAGCATGGTCAACAGATAATAAGAAGTCTGCTCCTTTCTCTGTCAAGATTGGTGGTAGACTTTCTTCTTTGCTATTATTTCCATGAATGCAATAATTACAGATAAAAAAATTGCCTTTAAGTTTGCCATAAAATAATTTTGCGTTTATGGAACAGCTTAAAAATATAGTCCTTAACTTTGAATTTTGCTCCGTTTTTTTTTTTTTGCCTTCTTCACTTTATATTAAATGCTATAAAATAAAGTATTTACAAAACAAAAATTAACACCGAAAATAAAAATAAAAAAAAAAAAAAAAAACTAAAAAAATTTTCTTTATCAAATAGTTTTTTTTTTATAATGACTTTATTCGTTTTTTATACAAAATTGTTTAAACATTAAAAATCTTCACACTCGTATAAGTATAAAAATTAGATGATGTTTTTAAAATTATTTTTTATAAGTAAACTTTAGTTATACAATTTATTTACTTTTTAGTATAAAAATCTGAATTGAAAATAAAAACAATTATATTAAATTCAAATTTTGACTTAATTTTTTTAATTATTAAATTGTTAAAAATTTTGCCATTATATTTACAATACGTGTATTATATATAAATTTTTTAATTTGATGCTTTTAAGATAAATTTTGATGACTTTTTCGCACATTTCGGAATGTATCATTACTTGGCAGGTGTTAATTTCATTACTTGGCAGGCTACACTCATTACTTGGCAGGTGTTAATTTTTAAATGGTCTTAATTTAAAAAATTGTCCAAGCAAATATATTTTTTTGCAAAATTTTATAACAAATAGTAAAATGTCCAATGTTAAATTCCATATACTTTTATCCCCTCGCTCGATAATTAAAATTTTTTGGTTAATCTCGTACGGTCTTGTTGCACTATTTTTTTAAAACCACATATAGTAAAAATTAAAATCCTAAAGTTTAGTAGAAAAAAGTCGCTTCTCATATGGTTATAGCACTCACAACTGGTATTAACAGTAAAGAAATACAGGCCAGTGATACCGTCAGACCAAAATTCACATTAGAAAATCATTTTTCGTGAATATAATGACTTTTCCACGGTTAATTGAGAGTTTTTAGAGCCCCAATTTAACTCAATGAGCCTCATCGCTGGTGTAAATAATTCATAATATTTAAATATTATATTTACTTAATAATTTTCAAATAACAAAGCTGTATTTTCTAAACCCGAAAATGGATAATTCGTTATAGTATTATGGTACATTGTGATAAAATTAATATTGTGTTGTCAAGAAAGCAATTTCGTATTTTCCCTCTGGAGTTTCCAGAGAAGTTTAGGATGCTACACACTATTAAAAGCTTGCGAGATATCTAAAAATACTCCTGGTCAATACTCGATGGCATTGCTGGATAGTGGAGTATTCAGATCGGTAGCCAAATTGGTGATCAGAAATAATTTTTTCATTAATTTGGTCGTTTTATTAATTAAAACGAGTTTTCCAAAAATCCTATCAAGAATAGGTCTGTAGGAGCAAGGAGAATTAATGGGTTTATTTATTATCACAAAATCTCGAATTTATAAGTCCTGGAGACTTTTCATGCAATAAAGCCAAAATATGTCGTGTTGTTTGGTATGTGGTGACATCTTATTTAAAAAATTCAGTTAAATAAAAAAAAAACCAAAATAAAAAATCAACAAAAGTTTGCGCCATTTTATTGATGGTACATATTAAAATTCTTTGCGCTAGGACGAAAAAAAAATTTGGTTATAACACGGCTATGTGTTAATGACACATTTAGAACAAAATACACAACAAACAGTCACTGCTTTGATACTTCTAGACCAATTTCCAATTATTTGTGGATTTTTAGAGCCCCATATATGTTAATTTTGATTATTAACATATTCACCAAATGAGAAATGAGCCCATCGCTTAACAAAATTCTCATAAAACAGAACAATTACCACTTTTCTAGAAAGCTTTTGAAAAGTATTAACGCATTGTAAATTAGTAAATCGATCTTTAATGTACTGGGTTGTCAAGAAAGTAATTAGTTTTTTATTAAATTTTATTAATAAAAAAATGCATTTTTAAGATTATTTTTAACTAAAAATACTTCTAGACCAATTTCCAATTATTTGTGGATTTTTAGAGCCCCATATATGTTAATTTTGATTATTAACATATTCACCAAATGAGAAATGAGCCCATCGCTTAACAAAATTCTCATAAAACAGAACAATTACCACTTTTCTAGAAAGCTTTTGAAAAGTATTAACGCATTGTAAATTAGTAAATCGATCTTTAATGTACTGGGTTGTCAAGAAAGTAATTAGTTTTTTATTAAATTTTATTAATAAAAAAATGCATTTTTAAGATTATTTTTAACTAAAAATACTTCTAGACCAATTTCCAATTATTTGTGGATTTTTAGAGCCCCATATATGTTAATTTTGATTATTAACATATTCACCAAATGAGAAATGAGCCCATCGCTTAACAAAATTCTCATAAAACAGAACAATTACCACTTTTCTAGAAAGCTTTTGAAAAGTATTAACGCATTGTAAATTAGTAAATCGATCTTTGATGTACTGGGTTGTCAAGAAAGTAATTAGTTTTTTATTAAATTTTATTAATAAAAAAATGCATTTTTAAGATTCAATTCAATAATTTCCACGATTTCTTGTCCATATTTTCTATTTATAAAAAAATTTTCCTTTAAAAATAAATTATCAAATTGGCATTATAGCAAAGAAGACAAATCGCCATTATAATTTGTTTTTATATAAGTATTGGGTGTATAACTTCAAAATGCGGGATTGACAACAGATTGCATAACTTTTACACATGATTTGTGTTAATTATAACTTATATGGCATTTTGGAGGTTAAACATCTGTCATTCATTCTCCATTTGCGGGAAGTGTTGATTTACTTCTTCAATTTGAAAAAAAGTGCAGCTGAAGCACATCGATTGCTCACCGAAGCTTATCCTGAATATGTTCCATCGATTTCAACGTGCGAGAGATGGTTTGTGCGGTTCAGAAGTGGTGATTTTGACACGGAAGACAAAGAACGACCAGGTCAGCCAAAAAAGTTTGAAGATGAAGATTTGGAGGCATTACTCGACGAAGACTGTTGTCGAACTCAAGAAGAAATTGCAAAATCATTGGGAGTCACTCAAGCAGCCATTTCAAAACGTTTGAAAGCAGCAGGGGATTCATCCAAAAGCAAGGAAATTGGGTCCCATATGAATTTAAGCCGAGAGACGTTGAAAGGCGATTTTGAATGTCCGAAATGCTGCTTGAACGGCAGAAAAAGAAGTCGTTTTTGAATCGAATCATTACTGGCGACGAAAAATGGATTCATTACGACAACCCAAAGCGCAAAAAATCGTATGTGAAGCCCGGCCAACCATCCAAATCAACGCCAAAGCCAAATATCCATGGCGTCAAGGTAATGCTCTGTATTTGATGGGATCAGAAGGGTGTGATCTATTATGAGCTATTGAAATCGGGCCAGACGATCACAGGCGACCTCTACCGAACACAATTAATCCGTTTGAAGCGAGCATTGGCCGAAAAACGCCCGGAATATGCGACCAGACACGAAGCCATAATTTTCCATCATGACAACGCTTGGCCTCATGTTGCAAGACTGGTTAAAAATTATTTAGAAAACAGTTTAGATCCATGCAAAACGCCCTCACCGGAATACGCTTCACTTCAGAACAGGGCATCAAAAATTTGCTCGATTCATTCTTGGCCTCAAAACCGGAGCAGTTTTTTTTGGCTCGGAATCCATATGTTGCTAGAAAGATGGTAAAAAGTAGTGGCTTCCGATGGATAATACTTTCAATAAAATATATTGTAACAATTTTTCAAAATAAACACTTAAAGTTTGCCAAAAATCGCGCATTTTTAAGTTATACACCCACTATTAAGTTATACACCCAATTAACTATTAATTCCACGTTTTAATTATCGAGAAATTATTTTTAGTATTTTTTTATCTCGATAAGAGTCCTTACTAACACTTTAAACTGAATATAGACATTTTCATATTAAGTGCGCTTGGCACTATGACCACTTATATTTAAGTTAAGCAAACGACAGCTAGTAGTATACTTTAAATCATTCAGGATAATTGTATATACTTTATATTTATTATGGGATTTTTTTAATATTTTCGATAGACTGTTATGTAGCTAATATTAAAGTGTGCATAATAGTCGTTGCACAGTTGTAGGTCAATTTTTTTCTACATAATTCAAAATATTTTGTCTCGGAACGTTTTATTTAATGTTGGCCAGTAAATACAAACAACATCAAAATAAGATAAATTGTTTCTGTTTTAGTTTTTTAGAGTTTTAATTCTAGCCATTTTAGTTCTTTTTAAAGGCAATTATTTGGGAAAAAAAAGATATTTTTATTTTTTTCAACAAAAAAAATTTAAAAAAAAAATCCAAGAAAAAAAAATTAATCCGATTCAATTTACCTTCAAAGTAAAATTAAGATTATACCTTCGTCTAAAAGAATAAGTGTAGATTCGCAGAACCAAACTGAAAACAAAAGAAATATATAAAATAAAATATGTCTTAATTAAAAAATCGTAATAGTCATTACTAAAAGCAAAGAGGCTTTTTAGACAATTAAATTTTCAGGCAAATTTTCACCATGAATAAACAAGTAAAACGCATTAATTACATACTTATGTGGGTATCATTTGACTGGATTTGTGGTAATTCAGTCAAATTGATACCCACATAAGAATACTGAAAGTATCTTTTTTTTTTATAAAACAATCTAAAAAATTCCCAACAAACAAGAAAATAATTAATTTTTTTTCTGTTTTATTTGTTCAGTTTTTTTTCCAAATTTATTTCCATCTTTTATCAAATGTAATGATGAAAACCCCGGTCAGTAAGGATAACAGTATGTAAATATAGGATTTTATAAAAGAATACAATTATGCGAACATATGTGTTTGCCAGTATCCTTCTGTATACTTTTTTTTGGCCATTATTAATACTAAATATTGTTAAATTTTGATTATGTTTGTTGAACGTGCAAAATAAAAACGATTATAAGGGTAAAGGGAAATAATTATAATAAGGACAGAATTAATAAGTGATTATAATGCTTGTCGGTGACAATTAAAAAACCACTAAGTAACCAAACAAAATAGATGCGCTAAAAAAAAATTGAAATCATCAAATATTCATTTTTGAAATGTTCAAAGGCAAAATCCTTTAAAGGATAAAATGAAAAACTGGAAACATTTTCCAAATGGTAAATACAAAATGACTTATTTAATAATTATCCATGTTTGAGAGTATTTCGAAGGATATTGTTTATAAATAATTTATGTAAAATATTTTTATATCTTTTTTAAGGGCTAACGGGAAAACATTTTAAAGAAGAAAAAAAATTCCAAGAAATGGAAGGAGGACACGAAAACTGGACAAATAAATAAGGAAATAGAAAAAGACCAACAGTAAATAATGTTTATAGATTTGAGCACGTAAACAAAATAAATTTTACATAATTACATCGAAAATTTTGTACATATTTTATACTCGTAATAACCTCAAATAATGTCAATAATTCTCAGTCTTTTTTTCTTAAATTTTTACATTAAAATATAAAGTTTTTTGTGGATTTTCAAATCAAAATTGATCATCTTATAAAATAATCAAATAAGTTTTCGAGAAATTTTTAGTATTAATAAGTAAATATTTTTTAGTATCCATAAACTTATAGAGTGAATTTTTATACAAAACTTTGTTTTATCATTTACAACAATAGAGCAAAAAATAATTTTAAGAATTTTCAAATTTTCTTTAAAGGAAAATTCATAAATAATTAAAAAAAAAAAAACCTTACATGCAATTGCATGTTAAATGAAGCTAGTTATTTCGTATCTGATTTTGAGAAATCTTTTCCAACGTGTACTTTTTAACTTAATGAAAATGAATTTACTTATTTTTCAAATTTTCCTATCTTATTCGAATTCAAAACGACCTCAAATAAGCCAACATATCATCTAGTGTAGTATGAATGATCTTAAATTTAAGTTTTCTTATGGTAAAGGTGATATCCCTTCGGCTTTAATTAAATCGAATTCTACGGCATTACTCACTACTTTAGAGATTATTTTTAAAATATCAATTAAGAATGGTAAATTTCCTTACTTGTACAAAAAGTCTTTTATCATACTGGTTTTTAAAGAAGACATAAAAATTAGAGTAATTAATTACACACTAATAGTAAATTTATCCAGTATTCTAACGTTATTCGAGTCGATGATCTATTTTCAGCTGGTTAAATTCATCTAAGAGGCATAATTTTCACCTATTCTTTCAGATTAAAGACAATTAATCTGTTAACGATCACTTCAAACATATTTGAAAATTTTTCTAATAGTATATAAACTAACTGCATCTTCACTAACTTTAGTAAAGCTTCTAACAAAATATCTCACTCAGTTATTTTAGTAGAGTTTATGAAATTCGGCTCTCCATCAATACTTATTAACTGATTTGGTTTCTATTTAACAGAAAGGACTTACAAAATACTTTTCCATGAGTTCTATGTGGTGTCTCTCAGGGTAGCCATCTTGGTCTCTTACTTTTTATTATTGTAATTGATGACATTATGAAATATATTGTCTGGTTCTTAACCCACAAAAATGTGTCTTTCAAATGGCCTATTCCAAAGGAATCTAAAGCTATGATATTTTGTAGATGCTAAAACCCTTGCACTTTCAATAATGATTTAAAACGTCGTCAACCTATTACCGACTTGGTATTAAAATTAAAGAAGAAACTTGAATTTATTCTGCATGTAAAGTACATTTGTTTAGTGAAAAAAGACTACAGTTTTAGGTATTCTAAGGCGATGGTCAACGGAATTGTTAAGAATATATGCCTCGGTACACTTATTAGTTAGACCAATCTTAGAATTTGCATCTTTAGTTCAGTTGGCGCAAGGAGATTTTTTTATATTATTGCAGTTATTGTAATTATTGCAGTTATTGTAGTTATTGCAGTTATTCCAGTTATTCCAGAAATTGTAGTTATTTATTTCATTTATTGCAGTAAGTACAGTTATTGCAGTTATTCATTTCAGTTATTGCATCATAAATACCATACATCAGCTTAATTTACTCAAAATGCCTACATTAGACAAAAGACGCAACGTTGCTGATATGGTGTTCATTCGAAAACTATTAAACTCAAAGACTGATTGTAAGATTCTTGCAAACTGGGTTTCGCTTAAGCGATTCAAGTACCACTTGAGAAGAGTACCTTTTATATACTTCAACTCTGCTATGTCTAATTACTGATAACACAAATCAATTAGCATGAATCAAATTACTATTTGTAATTGTAGAGAATTCTACCTTGCTACTTAGAAGGACTAATTGAAAAGGGTTTTCTTTCTCTTGACTTGTAGATCGAATTTATCAGGTAGTTTTTTATCTGGAAAGGAAAGTTTTAATAATTCTCCCATCTGAGCCGAATCTAATTGTTCGGTGAATGAAAATAAATTCAACGTAAAATATATCCACTTTTTTATATAAAAATAATATTAAAAATCCTTTCTCTTCTGAAGTATCGGGTGAGTTTACGCCATGTTTTTATTTTTGACAGATCACACATGACACGTGACATGGTCAGTTAGCATTGCTATTTTATCATCGAAAGACTTTTAACCGAACAACGCTAACAAATTATTGAATTTTATTATCACAATATTGTACGTTCTCTTTCAACAAGTAATTGAAACCGTATTTACAGAATTACGCAGAAATTTTATACTATTGGACATCAAACCACCAACCCGTGTGCGTAGAGTACGCTGCCATAGCGTCCAGCATTGTTGAAGCGTAGAGTACGCTGCCATAACATCCACCAGTCGCCGTTCACAGAAATTGGGATTGTATTACTCGACTATGTGGAAGATTTTACGCAAGGATCTTGATCTGAAACCGTATAATATACAGCTCGTGCAAGAACTGGAGTCTTGGAACAACTTGAGGAAGCTCATTTCTGGTTGAATGGGTATGTTAACAAGCAAAATCGTCGCATTTGGTATGATGAACAATCACAGGCAAAACAAGAACTGCAATTGCACCTAGAAAAAATGTACTGTTTGATGCAGTTTAAAGATGATGCTGGCCGCAACGTTACCACCAATGCCGCCTCGCTTATTGATTTCAAACTTTTTTTTTACCCAAAATGCAAGAACTGCATCTGGCCGACATATGGTTTCAACAAAACGACGCTACATGCCACACAACACGTGAAACAATGGACATATTAAGAGATGAGTTCGGTGAGCAATTTATTTCACGTTTCAGACCGGTGAGTTGAGACTACGTAAAGTCACTTATGTATGCTGATAAACCAGCATTGGAAGACAACATAACATGTGTAATTAGCGAGATACTAGCCGAAACGCTCGAAAAAATGCTTCAAAATTGGACTTAACCGTAGTCGTAGCCAATATTTATACAAAATAATCTTTAAAAAGTATTGTAAATGACAAGCATTGATTTATATAGTTAAATAAAAGAATTTATCTTCCTTAAAGAAAAAACGTTCAAATGTCACAATCCTTAGATCTAAAAAAAATATTTTTACTTTAATATCACAAATTGATTATTATTATTAGGGTTTTTTTTTTTACATTATATTATATAAAAAATCCTAAAAATATTTATATCATATTAATATTTTTTGAAAGAATAAGTAATAATATAATAATATAAAAAATGAAAATATTTGATAGATAATCGGAAATAAAAAAGGAAATAACAAAAATAATGGTTATACAATATATACCATTTAAGTAGGACTATTGAATTTTTATGAAATAAGGTAAATGCGAATATCCGAAATTTCCTTTTCACATGATTATTATTCAGAACATAAACAGTCCCCACAAAAAAAAAAAAAAAAACCAATACAAATCGGTAAAAAAAAATTCCAAATATTTATCTGTATTTTGCTTATAAACATATCCTTTTTATTGTTATTATTATTATTATTTTTTTTTTATTTGATCATAATTATTTTTATTGTATTTGGTTTCATATTTTTTAACGTATAATCGACTGATTATAAAATGGAATCTAATATGATATTATGCTATAATCAGGTAAAAGGACACTGTCTGATACTAAAGCGAAAATATTTCAACAGTTTCAAAATTGAAGAAAAATCCTTTTTTTTTTTGGATAAATTTCAATTTGAATTTCAGAATTTTTTTTAATTTTTAATTTTTTCTAAATCCTTGATTTTACAGTTCTTTATTATAGTTTTTCCACAAATTGACTAGTTTCTAGAAATTAATTCTAGAATCCTTTGGTTGTATTGAAAAACAAAAAAATCCAACATCTCACTTTCAAGAGAGTTGTTTTTTTTCCTTTTCTAACTTATCATTATATTTAAGAACTTGAATATCCATCTGTATATTAATGCATTTACATTACCTTTAAACGGTCGTCTCATATTTACCATTTATAGTTTTCGCATTAGTTTTCATTTTGGTTAAATTTCCAATCATCTTTTTACCTCAACATTGATTTTTCAATTCATTCAAAATTTTTATTATAATATTTTTTTTATGTTTTCATATATGGACATATATGTACAGATTATATTTTGAATAGAATTTCATTAAGGATCTAGAAAGTATAAAAGAAAAACAAATCATATTAACAAAATAAGGATAAAATAAAATCTAAACAAAATAGAATAATTTCAATAAGTATAAGAACTGTGAATGTAGTCCTTTTCAAAGCCAAGCACTGACTAAAGTGGACATGAGAATAAATACCAATTGGAATATACATACACAGAAAAATATCTGTTTATAAAAAGGATAAATGAAAAACAAGGCAAAAATATATAATATAATAATAACTGGGCGATACAATATATTGTTGGGTGTCCTTTTTCTTTCTTTCTTCTTTTCTTTTTTTTTTTTTGAACGGGGGGAAAGGGGTTGAATAGAATAAAATGGGGTGGAAAAAATAAAAATGAGCACTCAGGCAAGTTGAAAAGAAGTTAAGGTTGATCCTGAAAAGGAAAACTGAACTGAGTTGCATACTAATTAGGGTTGGCCAGGACCTTGGAGAAAATATGTAAATAAGATGAAAAATCACTAGGTCGAAATGTTCATGATACTTTCTCCGGTAGAATAATTTCTGGCATTTGTCCAAATAGAACGGCCGCGCCATAGCGTTATGCGTAACAAGGTTTAATTCAGTTTCACCATAATTCCCAGAATTTCTATTTTTTTTCATACCTACAAAAATAATACAATATAAAGTCACATCTATATTGTACACATATATATTTATGTACTCGTATATGTATAGAACACAATGAATTTCGGTATTTATATGTATGTAATACGATATGAGGTAAATCAGGATTAAAATATTTGCATCTATCTATTGAGGTTTTTGCCTATATTATCGCACATTTTTGAATTAATGATAATAAGATGCGCCTTTTCCCTTTTGGGATGTATTTCCTTTTTACTATAAACCACCCACTAATAAATGAATAGAATCAACTACTACTTGGAACGTTGTAATAAATTATTTTATTTAATTTTTTTTTTATGTGTGATTACTAAATTTTGTCATATATTTATTATGAAAAAAAAATGAATATTTAATAGTATTTCTCATGATTAGATTTATTTATTTTCATATCCTGTGATGGTTTGTGGTAAAAAAAATATTACAGTTTACCATACATATTAATTTCGCATTATAGAATTGATTTTTTGTTCATTTGTATACATCACTAGTTGAGTCCTTGTATACATCACTAGTTCTCATTTAAATTGAAAATGATTATGAAAAAAATTTAAAAAAAATCATTATATAGAATTTTTATTTTTTAATTTTATTTTATATTGACAAGTATATAACGCCCATCGGTGTTTTGTCTACCTAACAAGTCATATTAACGCTGCAAAAAAACCTTTGGGCTAATTCCTCTTTAATCGTCGATAGGTGGTTTCTAGGCAAAATAATAGAAAAGTTTCCTAATAATAGGATTATAGTGGTAGGATAACCGAAAATGAAACTTTTTATAACGAGCAGCACATAAGCTGTGAATAAAGAGAACATTCAGGTCATGATAAATAACTTTGTAACGAACATAGAATGTAGTATCATCGATTTTTTGAAGGATTCTGGATTCATGGGATTAGATAAAAGAGGACTTGGAAAATTTAATAGAATGCCTGAGTTCAATTCCTTATATTCAGATCGGTTTTAAAATTGTGTTTTAAACTAAAAGTTTATTTTTAATGTCACTTCCTTGAAGAACACTAGCTGTAATAGTGTATATTTCAGAAAATTCTATAATAAAAGCTCTTTGAAAATATCGTGGAAGGGACAAAGCTCTTGAGTTACTCAAATAGGCCATCAAAGGCATGTTAGGTATGTAAGAACACCCCTAGACAGTAATCGTTATGCTAAATATTGGACGCAATGTTATCAATTACTCTTTGACAGTGTTGGATTGTAGAAAATTCCGATCGAAAACCAAATTGATGATAGGGGATAATTAGGACATTTTTAAGGATAGTAAAAAAGTGTTATAATAGAAGTTTTGAAAAGATTTTTTCACAAAAAGCTTAAACGTCTATACGAGCAAGAAGAATTGAGTGGTTTATTAGGCTTAAAAATTTATTGTGCACTTTAGTTGCTACATTTTGCTAAGTTAATATCGTTTTCTATTTTTAGACTTTGTTTGAGGTTAATCATTTGAATTAAGTTTATTTCCAAATACGTTCCAGTCAATTATTCTGTTGATAAGGTTGGTGGCGCAGGGATGGGATTGAATTTTTACTTATGATAGTATTTGTGTCAAGGGTAAGGAGAACAGAATTATAATTGGAATTCAGGTCTGTTATATTATCTATGTGTATGTGAGCTAGAAGCTAAAGTGAGAGTTACCAGGTGTTGGAATTAATTCGTAGCGTTTTACAAAAGATAGCGTTAGCCAACTATCCATAGGATATAGCGCAACTTTTCCACTATATGACATTTTGTTATAGTGTCAGTAGCACTTGTTGCGCAGTGTCAAACATATCGAAAATTCGTGCCTAAAAATCGTTTTTGCGGGGAGTGTTACTCCATTACTTCAACATGAAGAAAAGTGCCGCGGAAAGTCATCGTATTTTAGTGGATGTCTACGGCAAACATGCTCTTGTTGAGTAAACTTGCAGAAAGTGGTTTGCGCTATTTAAAAATGGAAATTTTGATTTGGAAGACATGGAACGTCCCGGACAGCCGAAAAAGTTCGAAGATGAAGATTTGGTGACGTTGCTCGATGAACAGCCGTGCCAAACACTCCGGGAGTTGTCAACATCGCTTGGAGTCGACTTTTCGATGGTCGGAAAACGCATGAAAGCCATAGGAATGGTACAAAAACATGGAACGTGGGTTCCACATGAGTTGAATCCAAGCGACGTCGAACGGCGTTTAGTCACCTGTGAGATTCTTCTCTAACGGCAGGTAAGGAAAGGATTTCTGCATCGAATCGTCTCACTGGTGACAAGAAGTGGGTACTCTACGACAACCCCAAACGCAGAAAATCGTGGGGCTTGCCCGGTCATGAATCGACATCGTCCCCCAGGTCGAATATTCATGGAAAGAAGATCTTACTGTGTATTTGGTGGGATCAGCTAGGTGTTATTTATTATGAGTTCCTCCAACCGGGTTAAACCATCACTGGGGATTATACAGACAACAATTGATGCGTTTGAACAGAGCATTACAAGAAAAGCGGCCGAAATATAAAGATCGACACGAGAAAGTAATTTTGCTCCACGACAATGCAAGACCCCATGTTGCGAAAATCGTGAAAACTTATTTAAATACGCTGATATGAGAAGTTCTGCCTCACCCGCCATATTTAACAGACATTGCCCCATCTGATTATCATTTGTTTCGATCCATGGCGCATGGCTCGTCAGAACAGCACTTCGATAGCTACGAAATGATCAAAAATTGGATCGATTCTTTCATCGAATCTAAAGAACAAGAATTTTTTCGACGCGGTATCCGAGCATTACCAGAAAGATGGCAAAAAGTAGTGGATAACGAAGGACAATACTTTGAATAACGCTTCTGTAATGATACTGTTATAATAAACCACGAAATTTTGCAAAAAAACGTAATAATAAACCACAAAACTTTGCAAAAAAAAAAATTACAATATATAATTTTTTTTAAATATATTTTATAAAAAAAAGTTTTTTACGAATAATGTTGAACGCAAAAGTTTCTATATTATTTTTTTTTTGAAGAAATAATTTATATAATAATGCTCTATAGAGCATATATTTTTTTAAATAACACTTAAATGTTTAACTTTTTTCAAAAAGTTACAAAATGGATTTAAAAAAATTATCAAAAAATATCTTTATTATTTTTAAAAAAAGCATTTTGTGAATTTATTTTTTTAAATTTTTTTTTTTACATAATGTTAATTTATACAAAACGAATGAATAGAAATGATAATTTTTTTTTTTACAATTTAATTACAGTTTAATTTTTTTTTATATTAAAAATTTTTCATTTAAAAGTCGAAAATTTAAATTCGAAAAATTTAATAAAATTTTGTAAAATAAGAATTTGTAAAAAAAAAATTGTTTAATCTTTGAAAAATCTTATTTTATGGTTAAACTTTCTTAAGGTAAAAATTATTTTACAATTAAAAATAGATTTTGAATTATATTATTTTGTAACGGAAATTGTTTTCAAAAATGATTTAAACTAGAAAATTTACTAGAACCGATACTTAACATATAGAGGATTAAAAAAAACACTATCAATTTACGAAATTAACTTCTAGTAATTTATATTTCCTAAAAGGAGAAAACTTCTTAAATATATATAAAATTACAATTTAAGTTTTTTTTTAGTGAAAATGTACTAAATTTATAGCGATTTATCAAAAAGTATATTTCAATAATTTATGCAATATTTAACAGAAATGGTAAAATAGAAATTCCTAACTAGAATGTTTTTTTTTTAATACACAAATATACTATATTAATAAATAAAAACTTTTAGGAATGAACGTAAATTTATGTGTCAAAAATTTTGTTGATATGGGTTAAAAATGTATTCCCATTTTCATTTATAATAAATATTTTCCAATTGTCTATTTACAATATATCTTCTATATTATTATATATAAATATTTGCATATAATATATTTTTTAACTACTTCTAGAGAAATTTCATCTTTTATAGCGGATATTTTTGGAGAAATTTACCCTTAAAAGACAAACAATAAAAAAAAAAAAACAAACTCAAAACAAAATGGAAAAAGGAAAAGTTTCACATCCAAAATAAGTTGACCGGAAGTTTTTAATATATTAAATGAATTTGATCGTTTCTTTGAAAATGTGAATAACTTAAAGTGTAATTTTCTAAAATGAAATAAATTTAAATTAAACAACAGATAAAAAAAAACTATATAAATATACAAATTTATAGATATACAAATATATTTAACAGATGGGATAATAGAAGTTTAGTAAATAAAACCGTACAAAGAAGAGAGTTTTATAACGGAGCAAACAAACCTTAAAAGGTAGAATTTCTTGAAGAAAGACCACATCGTGCAGAAAAGTTTAATTGGAATATTCTCATTTATGTATGTATATATATACTATTGTAATGATACAAGAGATATTCAAGTTGAAATGAAAATAGAAGCCACCCCTAAATCGAACATGGTAAATTTCTTTAATCGGTATCAGCAGTGAAACGAATTTCTTATTTTCCTACCCTTCTCATTTTGTAAGTCGAATGGGAATAAAGAACTTAATTAATAGGAAAAGGATGAAAACTTTTTAAATAGTTCAGAGTAATCAATTCTGAACAGGCAATTGATTTATAGAAATTACCTTTTCATATCAAAAACGAACATTATGTTTATCAAGAATTAAATAGGCATGTAGCCAATAGAAATTGACATATTGATTTTCGAATCAAAACTTTTCATAAATGCACTTCTCTTTGCCCTCATCCCTAATAATATCCAAATAGAAAGACAAAATAGCATTACCAACAATAAAAATAAATAGAACGAAAGGTCGACATGAACAATTTATGACAAATTGTACAATAATTGATTTTTTAAATGAATATAGATAAATTAAAAAAAAAAATCTATTTTATGTACTTTGCAAGTTTTGAAAAAAAAATATTACTTTAAAAATCAAAACTATTAATGGAAATATTATAGATATTTCAAGGATTCAATAAAAGAATATATTAGCACTGATCTTCTAACCAACTGAATTGGTTAGCAGAATAAATTATTATAGACAAAATTATACAATATTAAAGAAATCAAATAAAAAAAAAGGTTTATTTTCGATCAGAAGGGTTAGTTTTTAAAGAGCAAATAAGATACAAAAATTTCGAAGGATAGTAAGTATTTTTTTTTTTTTGACTATCCCAGAAAATAATTTATTTTAAAGAAGGAAATTTATTTTTCTCAATAATAAATTAATCTAATATTAATAGAAAATTATTTACTAACTTTGATTTGATTGAAGTTTATAAGAACTGATTTGCAATTATCTAGTATGTGCTGATAAAGCTTAGGCCACTGGTACGAGGGTCATTCAACAAGTACTTAGTCTCACCGCCCGATGGAACTGCTGTCACAAAAGAAGTACATTCTTTTAGTAGCCTACTGTCAAAGTTTCAGTCGATTCCCTTCATTAGTTTTGTTTTGAGAGCCTTTGAAAGCGAGCGTGTCGGTCGGTTGCACAAAAATGGAAAAAGAACAATATCGTTCGGTGATTAGATTCTTCTTTTTGGAAGGGAAAACGTGCAGCAAAATCGAAGATCGCTTGGATGCTGTGTATGGTGACTCTTCTCCTTCGATGGCGACCGTCAAGAATTGGTTCAACGAGTTTGTTCGTGGCCGCACGTCGGTTTTTGATGAGCCACGCCCAGGTACCCCGAAAACGGCTGCTACGGAGGAAAACGTTAAAAAAGTCCACGATCTCGTGTTGGCAGACCGTCGACTGAAGGTTCACGAGATAGCTGAGACTATGGGCATCGCAGTAGGAACGGTGCATCATATTCTACACGAAGAACTGGGCATGAGAAAGCTGTCGGCGCGATGGGTGCCGCGTTTGCTCACACCGGAAAACAAGCGCAACCGTGAGACCACATCGGCGACGTGTTTGGCGCTGTTTCAGCGCAATCCAGCAGAGTTCTTGCATCGTTTCGTGACCGTCGACGAAACATGGATTCACTGGTACATACCAGAGACCAAGGAACAGTCGAAACAGTGGACTTCACCCGGCGAACGTGCTCCGAAGAAGGCGAAGACTGTTCGATCGGCCGGAAAGGTGATGGCCACCGTTTTCTGGGATTCACAAGGTGTGATCCACATCGATTACCTTGAGAAGGGTAAAACAATCACGGCGCGCTACTAGGCTGACTTATTGGGCCGATTTGACGTCGAATTAAAGAAAAAGCGGCCCCGCTTTGCGAAGAAAAAAGTGCTGTTCCACCACGACAACGCGCCGGCTCACACCTCCGCCGTCGCCATGGCCAAATTGGTCGAATTGCGCTACGAATTGCTGCCCCATCCACCGTACTCTCCAGATTTGGCCTTCTGTGACTACTTTTTGTTTCCAAACCTGAAAAAATCACTCGCCGGGAATAGATTTGGGTCGAATGAGGAGGTCATCGTCGCCACGGAGGCCTATTTTGCTTCCCTCGAGAAAATGTATTTTTTGGACGGGTTAAAAAAGTTAGAGCATTACTGGGCCAAGTGTATCGAGCTTGAAGGAGATTATGTGGAAAAATAAATTGCCACCTTTCCAAAATTTTCGTTTTTCTTTTGTAGACTAAGTACTTGTTGAATGACCATCGTAATATATTACGTTTCATGGTATATAAAGAAGCAACAAATTTAGATATATTTATAGAGCAAGTGATTTACTACGTGGAAAAAAAGGAAAATTAATTTTAATGACAAAGATAATTTTCTTTGTTGTCTTGTCGTCTGCGTCAGTTGCAGCGAGGTTCCTAAAACATATAGCGTAAGGATGAGGAAAATTCTGCCTAGAAATGCTACCGTGGCATTTCACTCTATTTAGAAATCCAAAAATAACTTCTATAAATTTATTATCCTACAAGTAAGATATATGCAACTGGCTTAAAAAGTGAAGGGTGAAAATAAACGAACAGAAAAGTTCTAAAAATAAAATGCATTTAGGATGATAATGACAGAAACTTCGGTTACCTAAATATCATATACCATATAAGGACTACAAACCTATAGATGGTATTGACAAAATAGTCAATCAAAACTTTATAAAGAAAAAAATTTAATTTTTAAACCAATTTGAACTTATAGCAAATTAGGGTTCTACTCAGCCATCCAATACACGACAAATCCAATTTGTTCAATCCAAAATACTTTGAAAAGTCCTTGATATCGAATTTGATTTTTATAATATAGTTATTCATCAGCATTTCAATAATTACTATTTTCATGACTTCTGAATTCCACGTTATAAAAAAAAAATGCAATCCCAATTACCCTTACAAAAAACGCCCATTAGTAGATATAGTTTTATAACTCACATTAGATCCAGATATACGCTCTATATTATTTTAGTAAATTCTAATTTGTACAAACAAATTAATTAATAATTATATGCGCGATTATTTTTTAATGAATAATAAAAATTAAATATTCAATAATTCGTTATTAAACTTAGTTAGTATAGTTTGAAAAAAAAAATAATAGTACTCGTAACAATTTCAAATATTATTCTTTGGTGGAAATTACACAAAATCCATGGTCGATTATTAGTGTTTCTGAATACTACAATAATTGGATGAAATTCAAAATTCTACGTGCCTTTCAAAATGCCAAAAAATAGAGAACCAAATAACCATCCCTCCAAATTATTATTTTTTTTCCTCTATAAATTTGTAATAACTTATATGGAAAAATTGGAAATAAGAGAAAATTTAATACTATTAATGAAAATTTTGGTTCTATGTTTTTTTTTCTTCTGGTAAATTGATATAGGAATATTTTTCAAAAAGGCAAATGAATATAACTGATACTTGTACTGTATGCAAACCAAAAAACAAATTACCATTTGCCCTTCACTTTTCAAAAAGAAAAGGGAAAATAAATAACTACAAATATTGTCTGGTACGTGTATGTAATATAATCAATTCTACGAAAAGCGGTTATTGTAGGTGGAAAAATATTTTGATTTAATGAAGAGAAATATTATTAATTTTATCAAAATAGAAGATGTTGGAATAATAATAAAAAATGTTGGGTTGGAATAAGGGTACGGAAATTTCTGTCTTATTTCAAAAGAGAAAAAAAATATTTTTCATAATTAACTTAAAAAAAAATTGAGCTTATTTGAAAAGAAAATCATTGAAGATAATTTTGGTATATTTACAAAGTTGCGTTTGGATAAATTTGAAAACAAGAGATTTGGAAAAATACCATAACTGAACAGTGATAACGTGGCTGATGGGGATGATTGGCGAATGTTGATGATCTTAGCGGGGATGATAACGATGATAATGACGAGGATGATGATGATGATTTTGGAAGGAAAATGGCAAAATTCAAAGAACATCGACGAGAAGGCAAAATATTTATTTCGGAAAGCGAAAATATTTCCTTTCAATAATAACAAACGTACTATAAAATCACGAATATTATTGGATAGTAAGATGATGAAGTACATAAGAATCTATATAAAACTGTGGTAGATTTAATCTATAGTATCTCTTTATCCATCTATCTATATATTTATCTATCTATCAGTATATTTATATAAAAGCATGCCTAAACAAGGATATATATATATATTTTTTATATTTATTTATTTATTGTATTTATTTACTAGTTTTAATATTGAAAATATTTATAAAGATTTCTTTGGTTTTATATATGTTTGTTAATGTAAAGATATAAATATGAAAATTCAGTTACTTGTGTACTAATGTATATTTGAATTTTGAAAAGAAATGAAGAAGAAGTTTTCAAACTTCTTTAATAGGATATAATATCATAAACCAAGAAATAATTTAAGAAATCAAAGAATAAAATATCTGTCAAAGGAATTTTGATAATTGCAAAGGAGGAGTTTAACAAACGAGCACTTGTCTTTTATAATTACAACCAGATAAGCATTAAACCTTTTTTGTTTATACCATTTTTGTTCGCATAAGGAATTTACACTTTTATTTTGATAATAATAATTATTATAAAGGATAATGTGAAAGACGATGACAGTGATGATGATAATTTTTATGATGATAAAAAACGGTAAGAATGACAACAACATTAACTAACGATGATTAAAAAAATTAAATTAAAATATAATTCAGGTTATGATTTTTATTATAACCATCATATTATTATTATTATTATTATTAATATTATTATTATATTTTCTTATATCAGCGACTATAAGTTTATCTTTTCGAAAGAAAATTTACACAATATTTTCTAACAGAATTATTCCAGTTCATTAAGAGTTATCCCATAGACGAAACACTTATAAGATATTACAAAATATCATTAGAAATTGTTGTTGTTAATGGTTTGTTTTTCATAATATCAAATAAATGAATTTAATATAATTGTATTTTAACATTTTGAGTACCATAAAAAATGTTCATTGAAAAAAAAAATGAAACTTATAAAAAGGATTCTATTTGAGAAAATTATTTTCTTAGTTTTTTTTTTGTAACTTTACAGTAGGTCCTTATTAAAAAATTAAAAAACCTTGCGTTAATTTTATATATAATCAGAAGGTGTATTTTTGGCACTGGCGCTTACTTAACACATCTTCTCCATACACTTCGGATAATTTTTTTCTTGTTTAAACAGCATTTTTATCTTTTCTATAGTAAAAAAGTAAAATATGCCGAAAATGCTGTTTTTCACCTTCTATATTTAAAAGGGTATCAACAAAAAACTACTTTGCAGAATTAATCGAATTTTTTCACAAGTAAGTCTTACTATGTCAGCTGTTATTAAAAAGAAGAGGACATTCATCCTCTGTCAAACGCACCTAAATTCATGTAAATCGGATGACAGATCATTTTAATAAAATAAAAGTGTGCTAATGTTACAAAACAAAAATGGAACAAAAAGCAAATATGAAATTTTGTGTTAAACTTGAAAAAAAATTCGCTGAGACATACGAATTGATGGGAAAAGTTTATGGTGATGATTGTAGAAAGTTTATGGTGATGATTGTAGTTTATACTTGAGGATTTAAATGACGACCTTAGGCCAGGTCGTCCAGAAGCTAGTAATCGTGCTGAATTGGTGGAAAAAGTCCGTGAAATCATTGGTATCGATGCAAATTTTACTACGAGAATATTTTTTTCCACATGAATTAAATGAAGACCAAAAAATCGCTCGTGTGGAGTATTGCAAAGACATTTTTGAAACTGCTGAAAACGATCCAGACTTTCTTGATTCGATCATAACTGGTGATGAGTCATGTTGCTTTAAATATGACCCTGAAACTAAGCGTCAATCTGCTAAATGGAAGTCCAAAGGCGAGCCAAAACCAAAAAAATTGCGTTTTCAGAAGTCTCGAATTAAGACAATGTTGATTATTTTTTATGATTCGAAGGGTATTGTCCACAAGGAATTTATTTCAGAAGGTCGAACTATTAATGGAGAATACTATTTAGGCGTTTTAGATCATTTGTGGAAAAGAATTGGTCATGTAAGACCTGAATATCCAGCAGGAAAACAGCTGTTTTCATTGTACGGTAATGCACCACCTCACAAGACCAAAAAAGTGAACGAATTTTTGATGAAAAAACGGATTTCTGTCATCAACCTTCCTCCGTATTCGCCTGATCTATCACTATGTGACTATTTTCTATTTCTAAAACTGAAAACCAAGATGAAAGGAGCATTTTATGATGATATCCCAGCCATTCAAGCAGCCGTAACCGAGGTGCTGAAGAACATTCCTATAAATGACATAAAAAAATCTATGCATGCGCTGGTTGACCGTTCCAAACATTGTATTGAGTCTAATGGAATCTATTTTGAATAAATAATAACTTTCAAATATACAATAATATAATGTGTATTTTATTCTATATGCAAAAAGTTCGGTTATTTTTGGGACACACTGTCAAAAATAACTTCCATTTAAATACCTGGTATGGCAATAAAGTAATGCGACTAATGTTTGAGCGTGGGAAGGGGAGGGGGTTGGTCAACCCTTATATATCATTTTTGTCATCATCCCACAACAGAGCGCGATCAACGAACTCCAGACACTCAGCATGTTTTAGTCATTTTTCTATTAAGCTTGTTCTAAGGCCAAAAGTCTAAAGGCCCCCACCAGTCCAAATTTCGGGAATACTCTCCTCTAGGCAGATTGAGCTTGGAGTTGATATCCCCGTCTTGTAAAAACAATTACAATTAAAAAGAAGAATAAAGAAAACAATGGAAATTTTCTTTTATCATTAATAATTTGCAATCGAAATGATAGAGAACTGATTTTGAAGATCTCTTTAATATGCTACGAGTATCGTTATTAATGGACAATTTAGTATTATTAAAAAAATCAAGTCAACAAATTTCAACAATAAAATTAACATTTTGTCCAAAATTCTGATTTTCTTAAATTTCTACTTAATTTTTTCCACTCAGTTCCAATCGTTCTTGACAGAGCAGGCGATATTTATTTTTAAGTTTTTCTTAAAAGAGTAGGCTTTATTTTCATATACGAGTATGGTATCAAGTGCAGCCGAGTTAATACAATATTATTTTTGTTCAATTTACTTTTACTTTAAGATTTTTTTTTTAAGAAATTCTCTGAAAATAATCTACTTTTTTTAACAATTTAAAGTGTTTTTGGAAAAAGGTAAAAGTAAAAAATTTTGGAAATTATTAATAATTTTTATTTAGTTTAATTAAAATCTAAGTTTTTATTTGTATGTAGTTATATAATGTTACGAAGATATTTTCAAATGAGAATTGGTTTGTGAGACAATAATTGCGATTAACAACCATTAATTACAAAATATGAAATGTGTTTGAATTTTCACGTTCAAAAGCTACAATTGTGTTTCAATACTAGTACTGTTTACGAAATAATTTGTATTCTAATTAAATAATATTTAATATAATGAATTCATATATGTTTGCCTATTATACTTAAAAAAATTTAAAATTTAAAGAAAATCAGTAGAAAGCAAGGAATCTGCTCTACTCACAAGATCATTGAGAACATTTTTTATTACTGAATTTATTTTTCTGTACATTTGCTATTTAATTATAATTTTCACATGTACGCATGTAAAGTTTTTTAAAAATAAAAAATCTCTGAATTAATTATAAGGAAACATGTTTTTTTTCTTGTTTCTAAAATTGAAAAAGATTTGAAAATATTGATTTAATATTTATATTTATTGAAACTATATTAAAAGACTTTGTAAGCATTTTGATATATTTTTCTCATTATATAAAAAGTTTATAATTTTTCGTAACTAAAACAAAATCTCTGTCCTAGATTACGGTAGCCCTTTGATTAAATAGAAATAATAATAATGGCAGTCCCAAGTACTGAAAAACGTCGTATAGATACTGACGTTATGAAATTGTATGCTTTTTCATTATATTTTATTATTTTTATTATATTAATGAATTTTCGTAACTTAAATAAATTTATTTTAGAATCGAGAATAAACATGAAGTCACAATAATAGGTGGCCTAAATCAATTTTCTGTTAAATTTTTTGGACCAAAAGGAAGTAAGTAGAAGTTTTTATTGTATATTATTTGTTTAAATTACTAAATTTTATTCAGTAACATATTTTTTGCTATTTATTTTCGAAGTTAGAAGTTAGTAACTTATCACTGTAATCTCTGCATTGATTGTTATAATTTCGTTGGTTTAAATAATATGAAAACATTTTGTTTTAGCTCCATATGAGGGTGGTGTTTGGATGGTTAATGTACAGTTAACAAACCAGTATCCCTTTAAGTCTCCAATTATAGAGTTTATAAATAAAATTTTTCATCCTAATATTTGTGATAAATCTGGCGCAGTATGCTTAGATGTTATAAATAAAGCATGGACCCCATTATATGGTAAGGAATATTGTTTTTTCTTTTCACTTTTTCTTTTATAATTTTTTATATATAATATTTTTATGTAATAATTAAAAAACAATGTCGTCCATTTAAAATCGAATGCATTTACTAGTTAGCTGATTTTAGTTCTATAAGAAAATGTGTTATTTAAAAAATATATGATAAATTTAAGTGTTGTTCAGAATTTACATGCATTCGATTACTAAAATCATAAGTTTTCTAATTAATATAAAGCTTTTTCTATATTTACAGACTTGTGTACTATATTTGAGTTATTCCTACCACAATTATTAATATATCCAAGTCCAATGGATCCTCTAAATCCCATGGCAGCTTCTATGTATCTTCAAGAGCCAGTGAAATACAAAAAAACAGTTTCCGGTATAGTTAGAAAAAGAATAAAATTACAAATAGTAATGAATTTTCTTAATTTTTTTTTCGACAGATTATATACGACAGTTTGCCACTGAGGAAGCTTTACGAGTTTTGAGAAAAAATGATAGTTCAGATAGTGAATCAAGCATATCAGATTCTAGTGAAGATGAAGCATGATCCAAGTGATATTTAACACCGGCTGCCAACTGATAAAATTTAAAAAAATTTATCTCAACAATGTACATTATTACATTTATATAGAATATAGATTTTCTATTATATTGACATGCGAAAATTTTTTGCTTTTCTTTTTCATGTTTAAATGGAAGATTTTTTATTTAATAAATTAATTGCTTATATATATGTATGTATACATTGAAGAGATCGTGATGGAAACTTGTCTCATTACTACTATTATCATGTTGTTATTGGCTGCGCGATCCTTAACCACAAATAGTAGAATGATTTAACTCTTCCTAATTATTATTAATTACCGTTTTTAAAAAAAATAGGTGATTAATAATAGTTAGGAAGAGTTAAACCGACTTATTCTTAATGTGCAGCCTCAGATTTTCAACGCCACCTTAACTTTGGTAAGGGTCGATGTCGTCGGCTAACTATAAAAGTTGGTCTGATTTAATAAGAATGGTACCTCTCATTCTTATCATCCTTTCTACCAAAAAAAAGATCTACCTCGACTTCTGGGACTATATATCCATACCAAAGTTTATTGAGCTTAATTTTATGCTTAACGTTCCAGGATTTCGTCGTTAAATATGCTATGGATCTGTCCATTCTCATGTAAGGGGGCCAACAAAATTTCTACAATGCGGACAAGAGCTCGTAATACTTTTTGCTGATGATGCAAGTTTCCGAAGAATACGAGTACTCGAGGAGTGATGTTATGGTGAGAGTTTTCGAGTAAACTAGTTTAGATTTTCTGAAGAAGACTCTGTTGGCTACCATTTCTTATTCCATGTTGTTATCGGATACGACCCTTGACGAAAAAGAGAGGAATAATTTAATTCTTCCGAAGCTATAACTCCTGTCTGCATGTGACTAGTCCTAATTAGTTTTTTCTTTGATGCCGATACTGCCACCATGCACTTTGTTTTATCTTCATTCATGTGCAGCCTCAGATTTTTCAACGCTGCCCTCACCTTGACGAAGGTCTCTCATACAGCTCTTGCTGAATATCGATGTCGTCAGCACTGCTTGGAAGCTTCAACACCAATACCATTAAGCACTTTCCTTTTAAGTATTTTTTGGTCCTAAAGGGGAAAAAAACAATCGGTATATTGGCCTCGTGGAGGGGGAGGGGGTTATTCTTAATTATTATAAAAATCTTCTTTGGACAAAAAAAAATCGTTGAGAACGTTGGCCTTGCAAGAGGAAGCTATAAACCGCTTTTCGGAGCATATTAATGACTTCTTTATATTGTAGCTATCGATGGCCATACATTAGCAGATATTTACTTGTTCGACATTTTTATATCCTTCTGAGGTTCGTTTATCACTATTTCTAAGCTCTCAATAAAATGCTTTCTGTATTCAAAAAATTTGTTCTAAAAACTTTGTGCTAAAAATTTTTTGTAACGCGCTATATTAATAAAATAAATCAAATAGTAAAAAACAATAATTTCAAAATTAAAAGTAATTGATTTTTGGGAAATTTGTGTAATGAATTTTTATAGCAGTCTAGTTGAACAGTTTGAGTGCTGCAAAAAAAGTCAGTTTATATTAACTAAGGAACTAATTCGTAAACGCAACTCAAATCAGCTCATATACTTTATATATTTACATCCCTTTTTAATATTAGTTATTCTTCTATTGTGGACTAATATAATATATTGTATATATACAAACTTTTATAAACATTTCAAATAAGTATAAATCCCATTTATACTCAGTTTATAATTTGTATTTATATTTAAATGTATCATTCTTCTTAATATTCCTTTTTACTTATTTTGCGTTTTTGTTTTTATTTTACGGCTTTGCATTTTCTTTTTGATAGAAAGTTTGTAAAAATAAGAAAAAAAAATGAAGAAAAATACCAATACTACTATTTACACTTTTGATCTCTATTCCTTTGAACAAACGAATTTTACGTAATCTCCTTCTTTTAAAGGTAATCCTTTGGGACTATGCGAGCGAGTATATCCTTTTTCTATATTTTGCGGTGATAAATTTTTGTTACCTATGTTACCTATGCATAAAGTTTTCAAACATAATATTTTCTCTTTTAACTAGGCTTTTCTGATCGAAACTTTCAACTGAACTCAATTTATAGATACTATCATCCATGTATATTTATATGAAATTTTATTATACACATATATGTATATATCAACGCAATATAATATATTCATAATACGTCAAAAAAAAAAAAAATTCATACAAAAATTATGCTTTAAAAATCCCTCTTATTCCTTTTCAATATACATGTGATACTAAACAATTTTAGTTTAGATTTTATATAAAAATAAATACATATCTACCAAAAATAACAACAGAAATCAAAATAATATTATCTAGCCTTTATATATATATATTGTATATATTTATATTTTTACTGGTTTTTTTTTTGATAATTTAAAAAAGTTTCAATGATAAAAGTAGAACTTAATATCTAAAATATTCCAGTTTATATTAAAAACTTTTTATCTCTTTTGTTATATCGTTTTTATTAAGTCGAGTTAAAAAATAATAAATAATATATAAAATAAAATATATTGTATTATATAAATATAATTTAAATAATCCTTAATCACATATGCAAAAGTATTATTATCTATTTAAATAAAATTTCATATGAAAAATATATTTAATATATTAAGTAGTAAAAGTTAATGCAAACTATATGATTTTTTCAACAATTAAAATGGTTTGTTTCTTAAAGACAATTAAGAATTCTATTTTTTTTTTTAATTATTTATAAGAAGAACAAAAGTTTGAAAAAAAATTTAGAGGGAAATTTAATAAACTTTTTGAACTTTAAAAATATCGGATAGTAAAGATACGAGGGTCGTTCAATAACTCCTTAGAAAATCCAAGAAATTGGGCTCGTAGTGTCGGTAAAGATTTTTTTTGTTGTAAGTATCATTATCCTATATAATTTCAGCTCGATCCATAGCGTAGGTCAATTTCTATCGTCGATTAAAGTTAACGACATTTATTTGTGCATAACAATGGAAAAAAGCGAGTTTAGGGCTGTCGCCAAACATCTCCATTTGAAAGGCTTAAGCCCGAAAGAAATCAAAGCCGAGTTGGATGCTGTTCATGGCACATCTGCACCTGTGTTTTCGACGGTTTACAATTGGGTGAATGAATTTAAACGTGGCCGTTCATCCACAAAAGATGAACATCGTTCAGGACGTCCAGTTGAGGTGTCTACTCCTGAAATCATCGACAAAATCCACGATCTGATTTTGAACGATCGGTGAATTAAAGTGCGCGAATAAGTTGAGGCCACGGGCATATCACAAGGTACAGTCGCTTCAATTTTGCATGAAAAATTGTCTGTGAAAAAAATTTCGGCAAGACGGGTGCCGCGTTTGCTCTCAGAGGAGGATAACCGCAATCGTGCAGTGGACTCTGAGGCTATGTTGGCACTCTTTGATCGCAATCCTGCCGAATTCCTTCGTCGATATGTCACTGTGGACGAAACCTGGATACACTACTACACTCCAGAAACGAAGAGACAGTCATCACAGTGGATTTTCAAGGGTGAACGGGCTCCGACGAAGGCAAAAACTGTGCCATCGGCCGGCAAGGTGATGGCCACGGTCTTTTGGGATTCGCAGGGCATCATTTTTATCGACTACTTGGAAAAAGGAAAAACAATAACAGGAGCGTATTACGTGTCGTTATTGCAACGGTTGAGCGAGGAAATCAAAAAGAAACGCCCCCATCTGAAGAAGAAAAAAATCCTCTTGCATCAGGACAGTGCGCGTGTGCACACCTGCGCTGTTTCCAAAATTGTGGAATTGCGAATGGAATTGTTGCAGCATCCCGCTTATTCACCAGATTTGGCCCCGAGTGACTATTTTCTTTTCCCCAGTCTGAAGAAATGGTTTGGTGGACGGCGGTTCACTTCCAACGAGGACGTCATTGCTCAAACGGATGAGTATTTTGCAGAACTTCCGAAATCCTATTTTTTGGACGGGATAAAAATTTTGGTAAAACGGTTGGAAAAGTGTATAGAGCCAAAAGGAGGTTTGGTTGAAAAATAAAAAATTTTTTTTTTAAAATCAGTTTTTTTTCATCTTTTTCTAAGGACTTATTGAACGACCCGTACGTAATTAAATTTTGACGAAAGCAATCAGACACAAATAAATTTAATCAATGAATGCATCCTTACATCATATCGTTGCATACAAAATACCAGGAAATATAGATTTCTTGTAAAAAAAACGATAATTGATGAAAAAAAACCATTTTCTTTCCCAGTACCAAAATTATTCCTTTCAAACCGACACTTCCACAAATCGACACGTTCGCTGGTGTTCCACAGGGAAGCAAATATAGAACCATCCTTTATAACACCTACACTTCTGATGTCAACACATTCTCTGCTACATATGCAAATGATACGACCTACTTTGCATCTAAGTAAAATTGTAAACATCGTGAAGGTAACAGGAACACTTTTTTGGTAATTTAATAAAACCAGTTTTAGAGATTGTTGATATGGCATTTTAGGTTTCTGGAAGCTATTTAGATATTAGAGTAGTATGCAAAAATAGCGGTATTGGGATGTTAACGATATAAATATATTATAGGATGTTAACGGTATAAATATTGTATAGGAGTGGACCAATGATAATAGGGTATATTTCAGAATTTTCTATATTAACAGCTATTTGAAAATGACGTTGTCTGGACAGTCTCATTTGTTAAAAAAAATACTTGTGATTTTGTGCCATTGTATGTTTAAAATAGTGTTATACATCGGTAATGTTTTTTAATCGTAAAGTAACTAGGTAGATCTTGAGCATGATGAGGGGTAGGGTAGACCTTGAACATGATCCTTGTTCAAGCTCTACCCTACCCCCCCCCCCTCTTCCATCAGTATCAACATTTATACAGAAGACTCAAAGGACTAGAAATATTTCCCCTTCTCTAGACAATACATTCTAAGCTAATTTAAAAAAAAATACTCTACTATGACCAATATGGACTAACGGACTACAAATCTGAAGTTCTACTAAGCATTTCAATTTCTATTAAAGCCAATCTTTTCAGTGAAAATATATTCCGTAAAATGTTCGATGCTCTCTTTTATGTTCGTAATAATGTTATTCCTATATTATTTTAAAGTCCTCTATATATGTGCTATGACTGTGCATCGTTATAAAAAGTTTCTCCTTTTTAATTTTTCAAGCATTCTCATCTCCTTTGTTGAGATTTATTCACCATTTTTTTTCTCTAGAAACACCCATTCTCCACTGCTGCGACAATTTAATAAAATAATTACTTTTAACTTATAGTCACAAATGTACACATGAACAAAAGCAATTTCGATAGATGGTTGCTTTCCATAACCTTTCGTATTATTCAATACTTAATATGTTGTAGATATACTAGGTGTATAAGCTTAAATCCGCTGTTTAGTCATAGATGGCGTCAGTGAGCGTAATAAGCTACGATGGACACGCCATACTTTTTTTTATAAGTTTGACAGCTGTCAACATTAATCAGTGCACAATGTCAGCAATTTCGTACAACAACATACATTTTCCCTTTAGTAATCATGTCTAGTTTTGTGACAGAAAAAGAGCATATGCGGGAAGCTATGCTTTTCTGCTTCAATTTGAAGAAATCGACTGTCGAATCGCATCGAATGCTTATGGAGGTCTATGGTGGCAGTGCTTTATTGGAAACAATGTGCCGAGATTGGTTTCGTCGGTTCAAAGACGGCAATTTTGACTTGTGGGACAAGAAGCGTGAAAATCGGCCTAGGAAGACTGAGGACCATCAATTGCAGGCTCGTTTAGATGAAGACGATACTCAATCGCAAAAAATGCTCGCGGAGCAATTGGGTGTTACTCAACCAGCCATTTCCATATATCTGCGTTCCATGGGGAAGATTGAAAAGATCGGAAAATGGGTGCCGCATGAATTGAACGATAGGCAAATGGAGCGACGCTAAAACACATGCGAAATCTTGCTCGCCAGACAAAAAAGAAACTCGTTTCTGCATCGGATTGTGACAGGCGATGAAAAGTGGATATATTTCGAGAATCTTAACGCAAGAAATCGTGGGTTGATCCCGGCCAACCATACAGCATCGGAAGACGATGCTGTACGTTTGGTGGGATCAGCAGGATAGCGTCTACTATGAGATGTTGAAACCTGGTGAAACAATCAATGCCCACCGCTACCACCAACAACTGATCAAATTGTACCGTGCTCTGCGTGAAAAAAGGACGGATTACCATCGCACACGTCAAAAATGGTCCGAAACTACTTGGAGACACTCAACTGGAAGGTGCTACCCCACCTCGCTTATTCACTAGATCTGGCTCCTTCCAACTAATACCTGTTTTCGTCGATGGCCCACGCGCTTGCTAAGAAGCCCTTCGATTCTTACGAAGACATCTGAAAATGGCTTGATGGGTGGTTTGCCTTGAAAGAGAAGGAATTTTGTTGGCGTGGTATCCACAAATTCCCCGAAAGATGGGAAAAATGTGTAGGCTAATACTTTGAATAAATTTGTTTTTGCTTTCTATGAAAAAAGCATATGTTTTTTTGACTAAAAAACAGCGGATTTAAGCTTATACACCTGGTAAATATAATTTTTTTTAAATTATGGTATAAAAAAAAACCAAATAAAATTAAATTACATAACTGAAGGCCAGTTAAAAAGTCAAATTAAAAACATTTAATAAAAAAGAATTTAATAACTCTCTTATAAGAAAAGATTTTCCTTCAACAAAAAAAAACAAAATTTTAATTTAATTAAAATAATTTATTTATAAAAAATTCATAGGCTAAAACTCTGAAAAATATCTTTATTTATATTGTAATATATAAAAATTCTTTTATTCTGTTAAATAAGAAAAAAATATTTTCAATTTGTTGATTTTCTACGAAAATTTTTTATAAATATATAAAATCCTATTAAATATATTGTAATATATTTTTTTAATGAATTTAATTGACTGAAGATAATTAAATTTATTTTATATAAATTTTTTCCGCATAATAAAAATATATTAGATAAAATTATTATATTCCATAATTCTTTTATCTCTGTTTTTGTACAATATGTAGGCAAAGAAAATTTTATTTGTCAATATGTATTAATTATATAAATAGTATCTTTTTTATGAATTACGAGGAATTTACCTTAGATAAGATTGAAAATAATTATAATACACTCATTATTTCCAATTTTTTACACAAATTAAATTCCTATTAAATGATAACATTTTTAAATATTATTCATGGATTAAAATTTATTATTATTAATGAATTTCTGAGAACTATTGAATATGTGCTAATTGGCAAATGTTTAATAGAATTGAAGGCGTTATTATATCAACAAGGACGTCGAGATAAAACATTGTCAACATATGTTCATATGCATAGAAGTGGCAACACTACTAAGTACGTACTTGAAGATCCTCTTCTATTTCTATAGCATCTGAATGCATTTATTTGTATCTAGAATCTAGCAAAACTAAATTGATTGTTGTGCATTACCATCCTATGTATGGTATGTCTGCATCTATTTATGAATACTTATTATATTTACTCAGCAGAGTTTAAACTTGATTACTAGTATTGGCTATACAATGTTTCAAATACAATAAATAAAAAAATGTACTTCTATTAATTCGTACTTTAAATATTAACATTTCAAAAGGATAGTTTCTACAAGTACGAGTATTTATGTAAACATGACAATATGAAAATACTTCAATACAAATGCATAAGCCTATCTATATATTTACAAATACAATTATATATGCCTAAGATAAAAGTTTCACTTAAAGTAAATCCTTTCACTTTTAGTCCATAATATTTCCCAGAAAATACTTATTTAAGATTTTATAATACAATAAATTTATTTTATGGAGGGAGCTCTTCGTATTGATTAATTACACATACAATGTTATTGAATTTACATAAAGCTTTCTATAAAGTCCTAAATGAATACTTTCCCTTAGAAAATATATTAAACGGGAAAAAAAAATTTCCATAATTTCCCCATTGACCTTTGTCGTCCTTAATTCACCTCAATTTGCAGTTGATTTTTTGTTTTCTCTATAATTTTTTTTTTTTGGGGGGGTTACGAAAGGTAGAAAAGAGGAAGGAAGCCTCAAGTGGGTGATGCTGTACTTTTCATTTCGAAAATTCATAATGGTAAAAAAATTACTTCAGAAAAGCATTAATTTTAGGTTATGTCAAAGTAAAAAAATTTTATTTGAAAACTTGCTGCCTTTACTTTTCTTAATTTAATATATTCTCCTTATTTTGCCTTCATTTTTTACTGTTACCCCTCTATTAAACTAAAATTAAGGTCACATTTATTTTGTTTTTTTTTGTTTATTTTTTTTTTTATCGAAAAATCTGCTTATTGACTTTCAGTTTTCTTATTAAGCTTACAAAAAAAAAAAAGAAAACCTCCTGAATTTGATTAAAGTTAGTTTTTCTTTGTTCTCTATATCAATTTTAGAGTAACTTCCTTTTCTTTAATCTAATTTATTAGGAAAGGATTCAGCTGAAACAGATATTAAAGAGTTTTTTTTTATTTCTTTATATTTTTAAGTTTGTTTTTTTTGTTGTTGAAAATTTAATAATAGTTTTCCTTAAGTAAATTAAATAATTTTCTTTTCTATTTCCTTTATTCGAATATCCAATTTAAATGTATTCATTTATATATGCTTTAAAAATGTCTATTGCCTTTGAGAAGAGAGAATATTTATAGTAAAAATTGAATATTCAATGTAAAGTTAAGTGCCTTAACTATTTGAATTTTACTTTTAATTAAAATTTAAATTAAATTTATTTATCTGACCCAAAGACAGTAATATTATATTATTTAACGTGACTTATCTATCGTTAAACATAAAACCACGAGTCGTCTACGGCTATAGGAATTGAATTACGCTCAATCAATGCACCACCATTACTGGCAGTTTATAGTCAATAACCAGTTACAAGCTGATTACTTCAAATATTAGTGCCGAGGCCTATCTACACCTCTACTGTCAGAAACAGTGACAGCGATCGAGATAATTACCAGTATCTCTCACCAGCGATCCGTAGCCCGTACCGGCGATATTGGTATTAACCACAGTCACTACGATGCTGCCTAAAGCGCCACACCAATGTCGGGCACAGTGTGTTCCAACACCATGGGACACCCCGATTCCCGTTGGACCAAGTTTTGTTTTAAGAGTACTTTGGTTTGTACTCCGCTCAATGAAATACGGTAAGAAATCTTGCAAATCCCTAGGCACCGCTAAACCAGCTCAGGTACGGTGGTTCGCCAAGACCCGAAAGTATAACCGGGATCGACCTTGGTCTTTCACCCGGTTGTAGCTACCATGCATGCCATTCGCACACTCATTCACGCATCATTCTCGCTCTCCTCTGAAAAAGTGCCACGGCAAATCACTCCACTCACATCCACACTCTCATCATTCACCACGATTCCACATGCACCTATGTCTCGCAAATCCTCGTACAGGCTACACGCAATGAGAAACTGCTTGGAAACCTCCTCCGCCACCCCATAAGGGCATTTAGCCTCCATAGCCAATCCACGCCTGTACAGGAACCCATTCATACTGCTATGTCCAGTGAGTAAATACCCAAGGTATAGACCAAATTCAAATCCATACGCAGATGCAAATCACACATCCGAAATGAACATGTGCGTCCATCTGCCATTGACACTCTCATCCCATCGACGTTGTCAAATTTCATACATTCTATAAGATCCTGAACTTCTTCATTCATAACCGGACAACCAGCAAGCGGGATGCTCCGTCGAAATCCCATGGAGTTTCTCCCATGAGAACCTCCATCGCATCGCTTGAAACGGTTCTACATATATTCAAACATGCATACAAAACCAGACGCTGAACTGAATTTATGACCACCCTTGCATATTGGTGACGCATAATGTCAGCCCATACACACAACGCATACATTGCATACGGAACAAACAAATCCTTGTACAGGACTTTCACCGCTCGGGATCGAAGTCCCCATTCTTTTCGAAATATTCGCACCAGCATGCCAACTAAACCGGCCACGCACCCCCTTAGATGTTGCAAGTGAGGCCGAAAGTTCAGCCTCTCTCCCACCTTTACTCTAAGGTAACGAACTTCCCACGCTTATCGGACGCCGACCTCCTCTAAACGAATATTGACCCTTCAACAACAAACACACAATCTTCCTTTCTGAAACATTCACTCCCATTCTATTTCCCCATTCAGTCACCATCTGTACATAGCGGCTTCCCGCTACCTCTACCGTATACCTACTCCACCCCTCAATCAGAAGCAGTGACCCATAGACAGAATGTCTTTTTACCTATGATTTGAAAATCATAATTATCATCATCATCAACGATGCAACAACTGAAAGTCCGGTCTAGCACTACCGAATCAAAGAAATCCAGATGGCCCAGCTTCGTGCCATAGTATTTCAGTTTTACTATTTCAACATGTTTTTGGCGTCCTAATTAATCGCTCCACTGAAGGAGGGACTATTGAAACTTATTTTATCTACAACCGGGCGGTCACGTTAACGCTCCAAGATCTAGTCGTTAAATAAACTTCCGAATCGTCCATCCTCATGTAGGAGAACAAAAAGTCTTCGAAGAATTATGTATGTCCATCCTCATGTAGGAGAACAAAAAGTCTTCGAAGTGTTGCAATTGTTTTTGCTATGAACCCAAGTGGAAGGACTCGTGTCTAGTACACCAGAAGCTTTGATGTTATGGTCGGAATTTTTTTGCGAAATAATTTAGAATAAGTGAAATAGGCTCTATTGGGTGTTAGTATATTGTAATCGACTGCGACCCTTGAGAAGGGTACCCTACTTATGACTTTATTATAGAGACAATGATCTCAATGTCATTTCCAAGTTATGAGAAATCTCCAATATTCCGAAATATTCAGATTAATGCCGGAATTCCTCAATGTATTATAGCATTCTTGCTCCTATCCTTTACAATATCATTACTTCAATAGCTCTCAAGAGTAATAATATCGTTACAGCTACATATTCTGATGATAGGACTATCATTGCATATCTTATAGAAATAATAAAAATATATGTTGAACTCCACAAAACCACATCTTAATCCTCAACAAGTGTTATACGCAGTATAAGGGAAAAGTCAATGAGCAGAAAAACAATTATCACCCACCCTAAAAAAAGCTTCTACTTTTAATTTTATTGACAAATCAATTCGAAAAAAAAGAAACAAAAGTAAAAAACTTTACTTAAAAAAAAAACTAATTTTGAACCCATATATAAAAATAAAAGGACCTGCATCTAATAGACGTTATCGATGTCTACTTAGGCTACTCAACAACAGATCTGCTCTTCCATTATATTTGGGGTCTATGAGCTAAATTTTTTGGCTTTCAATTATCATCTAATCCAGAATCTTTTGGAAAATTATTAATCACAAAAAAATCCCCTTTGTCTGTCAATCATGTGTTTTCTCTTATAAAATAAGTTAATGATCATATGTACTATCCTATAATTAGCCCCTTGTATATCTACTCTTATCTACACGTATTACTTTCTATAAAAGCAGTCAGTAGCGCCCTTAAGAGACATTGCCCTCCAGAATTTTTGAAATATTTAAATAAGCCTCGCAAAGTACTGATGACTGCATACTCCTTTTAAAGTCATTGTAAAAATATTGTTAAAAAATCAGATTCTTACAATAACTGTAGTTGTATGTATAAATATTTAAAAAAATGAACCTATTTAAATATACTTTAATTTAGTAAATATTAAATAAAAAAATGGAAAAAAGTATACCGTAGAAAATCCTTTTAAATAAGTTCGGAATTTTTTTTTCGCTTGCTAAAGTAGAATGAGTAGAATTTATTAAGAAAATCATAAATAAAGGAAAGGTATAACTTAAAGGTGGCATCAGAAAGTATTAAAGAAAATAAGAGTGTCCACAGAAAGGAACATAGAATATTTCTCAAGACCCCTCAATTCTAACAACCACAATGGATAAACAGGAATTGGAAACTTTTCTCCAATGTTACCTTTGTAATCGCACTTGTCTTAAACGCTTAAAAGTTTCTCTTGTACATCTGCTCTTTCACTGATAGCCTTATTTTCCAACACATACTTCCATTATTGCACAATACATATAAGTAAAAATTTATATACTTATAGAAGAATTAGAAATTGGCAAATTGATTATATAAACAGTTGCAAAGTTGGTAATAATTTCATAGCAGTTTTTTTTTTTGATATTCTAAAATGAGTAAACTTATTTATAATAGAGAAAATGTGGTGAACAGTATTTACAAATAAAAAAATAGTATAAGAAAAATTTAAAAAAAAAAAAACTAATACAGGATATAAAAATTAAATAAAACTTATTCAAATTGCAATAGGAAACATAATTTTAATGTTTGTGTGGAGTTTTTCTCTTCACCACTCACTCTCAATTGCTCGATGAGCTCTAAGGATATAAAAAAAACTATCGAAAAATGGAAAACCGAACAAAATAATACAGGAAAAGGAACTCTATCACACTTCCGGAAATTATTCAAAATAGTTTCTTTTTCCTTAAAAAAAAAAATGAAGAAGAAGGCGAAGCAGAAGAAGAAACATTTCATTCGGTTTTTTTTTTTTTTGCTTCTATTGCATTGATTCATCCAAATACTCTTCGACTATGCTGATTTCCTCAATAATTTTTTTTTTATTTTGATAGAACTATAAACATTTCAATTTTCCCTTTTTTCCGTACGTAAATTTTCTTTAAAAGAAACTGAAAAGGAAAAATCTTACATATTGTAAAATACAAAATAACGAAGGGCAAATAAAAAGAGCACTGCTACTAACTTTAGATTAAACATTATAGGAAGTAACAACGTGGCCGGATAGAAAAACAAAAATAAATTTTTTGTTAAATAATGTTTGCATCCTTACTTATACATTTGCATATCCTTGTTATATTCTACATAGAGTATATATGTGTGTGTATGGGAAAATTTTCCCATAATGTAATATTTACTTTAGCAGAAATATTTTACGTAAACTTAAGAAAATTCTTTCAATTTTGAATATTTCCTTTTTCGTACACGTATATATATTAATATTCGGTCATATTCGTATAATTCTAGAAATGATTTTACTCCATTTTTCCACTTGTATTTATGCAAAAAGGGAGAAAGGGGTTTGGAAATAAAAAAAAAAAAACAAAAACAAAAACAAAATTATTTTAAGAATAAGAAAAATAGCCTATGGAATAGAAGCAAAAATGAACTTTATGCCATAACTTGTTGAGAATAAGGATTCTGCATGCGTGGATACATATTCACAATTCAGAATTCGGAATTCACAATACAAAATTTCAGAATTTAGGATTCAGTTAGTACATAGTCAGAAGATCTTAGACATAGTACGTGACATTACAAGAAAAAGAAAAACATACGTGTATACAGCAGCAACAACACAATCAGACAGGGTATAACATATGCCATAGAAAAGTTGCTAAAAGTATTTATTATATGAACGAGCATATGTGCATATATATTTACAAAAATTTCTTTAACCACGTATGTATATGATATATGTACATATGGCTGTAATTGTCAGTTTTCTTAAATATCATTTTTTTTTTTGTTTGTTTTTAGCTTATTTTCCGTGAACTTTTTCTGATAACTTTTTACCCACCCTATAATATAATAATTTTACTCTCAGATATCATATATGCCCATACATCTATGTATGCTTGTACAAAGAAGGATAAATGAAAATAATAAAAAAAAAAAAAAAAAAAAACGACTGAGATAAATCGAGAGAAAAAAGTCTATCGTAAAATAAAATGGGTACAAGAAGGCGCAAATAATATAAACGCACACAGATTTAATAATAAGCCAACACCGGAAGGAAGGAGCCATTCAATAGTATAGTAAAAAGGACAAACTCTCGAAGAAAATATGTTTGATAAAATAAATAATCCGAAACTGAATTTTCATATAAACGAAGCGAAACATAGTTTTTCAACTAACCCCAAAAATAATATAATAGAATAGTCAAAAGTATATCTTATATAAAGAAATAATCAAAAAAAAAAAATATAGAAAAAGGAACATCGAAAAAAATGCATAATTCTATAAGGAAACACATATTCATATTCATATTCATGTTCGCATATGCAAGGACAATTTTTTCTTACACGTTCTTTACTTATAAGTTCATATTAGCTTCGATCAATTATTTCTTTTATATATATAGTACAATATATAGTATATTATATATACATTTTGTATATAAAAAAAATATATTATAAATATAAGGATATATATGCATAAGTGAATATAGATAAAAGGACATATTTAATATATAGGATATAATTTAGTCATGCCAATACATATACATATGAGCATATACAATACTATTCTCATAATAATATACTAGTCATGAATTTGTGGTTTTACAACGTTGAATGCCTGAATGAAAATTTGAATTTGAATTTGAATTTGAATTTGAATATACGAGTTTGTAAAAGAATTGGAGAGAATAAAATGGTGGGTATACAAAAGCTTCATCTAAATTCCGTTTTTTTTCCCTCTTATATTATTATTATTTTTCGCTTTGTTTATTTCTATTTTTCTTTTTTTTTGGAAAGAACCACCATACCGATGCCCTTATTTTTATATCCCATAAGTGTATTTCTTAACTCTTAACGTTCCTTCAACTTACGCCAATCTTTGCCTTCCATATAAAAAAAATGGTATTTTTTCCTATAATTTTTATACATTCATAAAATTCTATATATACATACAAACATAAATATTAAATACAAAATAGGAAAAAAAAGAAGCTTTTTTCTCATTCGAATGCCTTGCGGCATGTCGAATACTTTTACAAAACTCTTTCTATACATTCTCTGACATCGGAAATTTTTAGTCGCAGTACTTTTCGATTTAGTAGTTTCAACAATAAAAAAATACTGTACAATACAAAGAAAAAAAAGAATAACTTAAAATCCTTTATTCTTATTCATATGCATAATAAAATATAAAAATATCTATAAGGACAGATGCATACATTCCTATTAAATAAACATATAATAAATATTGTTACGCATACAAATAATATAAGCAATCTTTGTTGGAAAATATGTAACGAAATTTCTATTTTAAGGATTCTTTTCTTAAAAAGTTTCTATTTTACAAATTTTTCCTTTTCTTAAAAAGACTATAGATTTTTGGTAGTAATATTAATATTATTATTATTATTATTATTATTATTATTATGATATCAGTTTGTTTTTGTAATTTTTTATCCTTTTTCAATTTAAAAAAAATTATTTTTAAAGCGTTTTTTCAATTTATTTAGATTTAAATAAAAGATTTATTTTTGTCTTTAAAAAGATTTTATTCTATGAATGTACAATATTTGAATGAAATACATTTTATAAATTAACTTATTATTCATTTAATAATATTTACTAGAATAAAGAGTATGAAATTCTATAGGATAATAATTTCAGATATGATATTCTTCAACCCAGAATGAAAATAGAGCTTTAAAAGCTATAAAAGAAAAACGGTATCTTAGTTGGGATTGATTATAAACAATATATATGTATGTCAAGGTTTACAAAATTTTTGCAAAATCATTTTCAACTAAATTTTCTCAAAGGATACGAATTGCACTAAAGGAAATTTATTAAGTTCTCCATAAAAAAATAGTAAAAGTATAGTTTTTTTTTAATAAAATAAACTCCTTAAAACGTCCTTAATATTTAGAGAGGAAAACATATTTAACAACAAAAGAATTTATAGAACAACAAAAAAAAATTAAAATTAAAATAAAAATTCAATAACAAAGTTAATAATAGTAAATATTCTTGAATAATTTCTAAAAATTTATTTAAATGGAAATTGTTTATTAAGAAAAAAAAATTGAAAATGTTACAAAATTTTTTGTAAAAGTCCTTATCACTTTTGTAAAAGTCCTATTTTACGGAAGGAGAAATAAACAAAATTGAAATTCTCTTCCAGGTGCATAGGAGGTTCCGTTTAATTAACATTGAGAAGTATTAGTATATAAAATAATAATTTCAAAATGTAATTGAAGATACTAAATGAAAAAAATATATTTTATATTTTTTGTCCATCTTTTAAGTTTATATTTTGAAAAAAAAAAAGAATATTCTTGAATCAAAATTCAAGAATATTCTTTTTTTTTCTGCTATTATAGTTTAATTTATTTGAATTTTTAATTAATTTATTCTGAATTATTTTCATTTGTAAAAGGAAAACTTTCGATCCATTTTCAATTACCAAATTTTTTATATTTTGCTGATTGTTTTTCTTCTGAAACAAGCTAATGACACTAAAGTGGTAATAAGTGTTTATAGTGATGTAAGTGGAATTAGCTATTGAACTAGGGAATTAGTGTAATTGGTAAGATAAAAATGAACCTTTTTATAACGAGACACTTTAATAAAGGCATTTTTATCTAAAAGTATTGAATTCAATGGAATTTGGAAGGCTTAGGTGGACTTCAGATTTCTAGCTCGTAAGTTCAAATTCGTTTCAGTAGGGCATTTTCTAAAATAATTTTACTGTCTGTATTTAGTTTATAGAATGTTTATTCTGAAGCCGAAGTTGTTCTAGTCTTCCGAAACTTCTATGTGGTTGTGTTCTAGAGTAGGAGGTGGCAGATAGATCTAAAAAAAAATTTATATAAGGTTTTATTTAGCATAGATAGAATGGATACGATTTAGGTCAAATATGCACCGTCTTGTTCGATAACTTGTTGCCATTTTGAAGGTAATTTCATAATGCCTCTCTCATAGAAACCCTCGTCCCTATTGGCAAAAAACTGGGACAGTCGATTTTCACAATCTTCTCTTGAGCCGAATTTGTCACCTGTAAAATCATTCGTCATAGACAGAAAGAGGTGGTAATCACTTGGTGCCATATCCGGACTATAAGGTGGATGCATAAGAACATCCCAACCAAGGTCCCGGAACTTCTGGCGAGTCACTATCGATGTCTGCGGCCTGGCGTTGTCCTGATGGAACACAATTCCTCTCCTATTGGCCAAAGCTGGCCGCTTCTGGGCGATTGCTTCTTTCAGACGGTCCAATTGTTGACAGCATAGGTCCGAATTAAGAGTTCCCTGCCAGTCCACCAAACACACAGCAAAACCTTCCTGGCTGTCAATCCTGGCTTGACCACCGTTTGCGCCGGGTGACCGTGATTTGACCACGACCGTTGTCGCTTGACGTTGTCGTAAGTGACCCACTTTTCATCACCAGTAACCATCCGCTTCAGAAATGGATCGATATTGTTGCGATTCAGCAGCGATTCGCAGATGGAAATTCGGTACATAGTTTTTTTTCGATAACTCGTGTGATTATCCAGCCTTATTTAAGTGGTTCCAAACGGTTTTTTGTGCAATGTTTAGCCGTTCTTACGTGACGGTCGGACTCGACGATTTCCATTATTTTATCGACATTTTCGACAATTAGCCTTCCAGAGCGTGGTGCATCGTTGACATCAAAATTACCGGAACGGAACCAAAATTACGCGTGATTGGCTGTTACAGTATCAGGACCATAAACACTATTCACATTTTCAGCTGCCTGGCTTGCCATTTCGCCTTTATCGAAGAAAAACTGTAAAATATGGCGTATTTTCTCTTTGTTGGTGTCCATCTTTGACGCGTCCTAAAAAAATACTAAGTCAAGTAAAGGAATTTCGTACAATTGACGTATATTTTTACATATTCGAAAATTTTACATGAATTTTTGACCATGGGAAAATATTAATTTAGCAAAAACCCTATCGGGAAGAAATCAGACCACCGTCATTGACATGTCAATCTGATCACAAAAATGCTGCACAAGAATTTTTTAGTCTTTGAGTACTTGAAATTCAATAAAATCTAGTTGAATGAAAGATATAAATGACATTATACAAACATATAATTAGTTTCAACCGACAAGTTACCTGAAAAAAGTTTTTTAACTTAACATTTCATTTTCTGAAAATATTTCATATATTAAATTATTAAAATTTATTATTCATATTAATATAAACGTATAACACCTCACCTTTTACATTAATTTTACTTTTAAAACGACTAAAAACACAATATTAAAAAATTGATTTTAGTTCGATAAGTAAAAAAATATATATCAAGCACAACAGATACAAAATATTTTTATCAACTATTTAATTTGTATTTTTACTAATCTAAAATATTTTAATTAAATTTTAGTAATTTTTTTAAAGTAAAATGATTTGTTTTCATTCGCTTTTAACGTTTAAAATGCAATTGAAACAACGGGGTTCATTTTAAGCTAATAGCTGCGTAATGGTTGACAGATGAGATTTTTAATTCATTGCAAATTCACGGGATTTTTTGCTTCAATACAATTCGTATACATATAGAGCGATCATATATCCTTATATTCTATAATCTAAGATTGCTCGGGTAATATTGAGTGGCGATAGTTACAAATCGGTTGCCTATTCAATAACGTTCAAAATATATATAATAGTTATGTGGAGCGGAATTAGCATTTACTTTTTGTAAAAGTGAATAAATTAATTATTATTTATAAAGTAAATACTTAAAGAGTTAATTATATTAATTAATCGTTATTAATCGACAATTTAGTAATATTAAAAAAATAAAGTCAACAAATTTTGACAAAAAAATCAACATATTATCCAAAATTCTGATTTCCTTAAATTTCTACTTAATTTTTTCCACTCCGTTGTAATAGTTCTGAACAGAGCAGGCGATATTTATTTTTAAGTTTTTCTTGAAAGAGTAGGCTTTGTTTTGGTATATAATATCAAGTGCAGGGGATGAATTGTCAAATTCGGTTTTTGGTTATTTTTGGTGAATTTTTTTTTTCTACATTACAGTAATCTGTTTAAAAAATAAGAACAATATGGCAGGCGCAAGAATTTCAAATCGTAAAATTATGACAGATATTCAGAGACTGTATGCTGTTTTATTCAATTATTATGACGAATATTAATTTTATAATATTTCGAATTTCTATAACTTAAATAAATTTATTTTAGAATTGAGCTTGATTTTAAAATCACAATGGTAGCAACAAATCATTTCTTAATAAGACTTTATGGTCCTGAAGGAGGTAAGTTGAATTTTGCAGTAATTATTATTTGCTTAAGTTCGGTAGATTTATTATAATTTTATTAAAATATAATAAAAATTCTGTTCAGTAACGTATTTTTTGGTCCTTATTGTCGAAGTAACATTATAGTGAGAAGTTAGTAACTTATCGTTCTAATCAGTGACTTGTTGACTGTTATAATTTCGTTGCTTTTATTAATATGAAAATTTTCTACTTTAGCCCCATACGAAGGCGGCGTGTGGATCATTAACGTAAGCTTGCCTGAAACATATCCGCTTGTACCCCCAAACCTGCGATTTTCGAATCTAATATGGCATCCGAACATTCATGAAAAAATTGGTGCAATATGCTTAGACGTATTAGAAGAAGAATGGAAGCCCAATTTTAGTAAGGATATTGTTTTCTCTCTGTCACTTTATTTTGGATCATCATTTATTTATAAAATATTTAAATTTATATTTAAATTAAATATTTAATTTTAAAATCGTTTAGTGGTGGGTCGGTGCTTTTTATATAAAAGCAAATTGAATGATGATCTTGTTTTAAGTGTTGTTAAGAATTGAGAAGCATTTGATTACTAAACATTTTAAATTTCCGAATTAGTAATTATTTTTTTTTACATTCATAGCATTAGTTCTTATTTTCAATCACTTTCTGCCATGGCTGCTGATGAATCCAAATCCTGAAGATTTTGTGAACTACAGTGCAGCTGCTCTGAGCTTGAGGAGCCCGCAGAAATACAAGATGAAAGTTGAGGGTATAGTTTAAAAATAATAATATTACAAAAACTATTTATTGATAAAATGCTAAAATAAATGTATTTAATTTTCTTAATTTTTTGTTACAAAAGAGTATGTTCGGCTCTATGCTACCGAAGCAATTATAGCACGCTTTGAAGCCAAATTTAACACGGAAGCAGATGGGCAAAAATCTTAAATACAGAATCGATTTTAAATTTTTTGTGCGAATGATGACTATTTTCGTTAATAAATTATATTTTGTAAAAATTATTGTATTATGATGACTATTGTCGTTAATAAATTCTATTTTGTAAAAATTATTAAAAATCATTATTTCATTTATTAATTTATGTGCTTATATTTATTGATATATTGAAGATGATCGTGATGGAATCGTGTTTGTGAGAGGATGGAAAGATAAAATATTAATAGCGATGAGAGGACGGAAAGATAAAATATTAATAGCGATGAGAGGACGGAAAGATAAAATATTAACTACCATAACTTTTGTTAAATTTTAGCAATAGCATTATACAATAAAAATATAAAAAATAATATTGAATAACTCTAAAAATTGGTTACATATTCTTAACAACATTGTTATCATTTGAAAATGTAGAAAAGGACTCTACAAATTTCTTTTTTCGCCACAAACTCTTCTATAACCAAGAAATATCTGTTATTTTATCTAAAACTATTTTAATCGATTTATACATATAATATAGTAAAAACCAAATATTTTAAAGTATTATAATTTATAAGAGTATAAGGTAAATTTTCATTTGGTAGACTTTCAATTCGTAATCATTACTAGAAATTTATTACAAAGTAAAATTTTATTTTATATAATATTTACATAAAGAAAAGAGATAGACATTAATTTGAAGAATACATAAAAATAGTCAGAGTAAAAATTGAAATATCCCAAAGGACATGGATTTCGTGATTATAATAATTCTTCAAATTGTAGTAACAATAATTCAATTTTGATCAAAAAATTATATATATTTTTTTTTAAAATCTGTTCTTGATAAATGAACTTACAAATAAATGAAAACTGAGTTGAATTCTTGCAAAATCTCTTATTTTCAGGAATTTTCAACAAAAAATATGGTGACATATTTCAGAAATAAATGAGGTATTGTTCATAAATACTTTTAAATTTTTTTGAAATTATTTTTAAAGAAAATTTTCTTCTTTTAATTAAAAAACACTATCCAATTTTTGAGTTTTTCTTACATTTTGAGTAAATTCCTACATATTTTATTTATTTAAATTGATATGAAATAATAAAAATATTTTTTTTTTTCAAATTGTCCTATTAAAATATATTTTTGTAGATAATTAATTAACTAAATAGATAATTTAAATTTTCTGCTTTTAATATGGAAAAATCAAATATATTTTATTACTTTGACAATTTGTTTAAAAGTAAATTTTGCAAATATTTTCATATTTAAAAAATATAAATGAAAATTTTATATTTATTGTATATTCTATTATAGTATGCATACTCCATTCCAATTTAGTAAACTGTAATTAAAGGCGGATATGAAATTATGTTGGAAAATATATATTTATTAAGAGAATTCAAATTTATTGTTTAATCAGTTCCTAGAGTATAATATAAAATACCGTGAATATAGTAAAATTTTATAATTAATGTTTATTTAAGTAGAAAGGGCATAAATAAAAGAATAAATATCTTCATACGTAATATTATCACGTATATAAATTTATTCAATGAAAATATATTTAAAATTACTCAACATTACCAGCGGTAAGCAGAGAATTCAAAAATATTCTATTCAAAGCATTTATTTATATAATGTAGTAAAGAAGACTATGACGGATTTATTTAATTTTATTGGTGGTAATCAAATTATAGCCAGAAGCTTTGTCTATTGGCGGGTTGAATTCACTGCAATTTGTAAGTTTGGAAAAATCCATTTCTTTTGAGAAAATACTCATGTATAACGAAATAGTCACTATGGTCTCAATTTTAATATAATGATTAACGCACCTGCTGTTATATCATGTGCGTCTTCATACCAACTTGATCAAAAGTATGGCGCTCCCATCGTTCCGATTTGAATTCTGTTTTTTTTTTGTTAAGTTGGTACATCTGTTGTTGATATTCCCTCTAAATGTCATAGCTTGACATTTGCAAAAGTTACGTAGCCAAGAGTACATCTACCTCTGTGTGTGTTGGCGATTCTTTACAATTTTAGAAATGGATTTAAATTTGCAACAACGAACTTGTTTAAAATTTTGCGTAAAAAACGGACTTAATGGTGCGTGAACTTTGGAAATGTTGGAAAAGTGTTTCGGCAACGATTCTCTAAAGAAAACGGTCGTTTACCAGTGGCACGAGCGGTTCAAAAGTGGTCATTAGTCAATCGAATCAATGTTTTCATCGCAAACCGACGAAAACATTGATAAAGTAAAAGAAATGTTGATCAATAACCGCAAATTAACCATTGCTTATGGATCCGCCCAAGACATTTTGGTTAATGATTTGGGTTTCCGTCGTGTAGCAGCAAAGTTGGTACCAAAAGACCTCAATTTCATGCAAAAAAGATACCGTGTTGACGTCGCAAAAGACATGATTTTCGAGGCTGAATCCGATCCCACATTCATCAAAAGGATCATTACTGGAAACGAGATGTGGGTTTATGAGTACGACACGCAATCCAGACATCAGGCAAGTGAATGGCGTTCACCAAATGAGCCGAGACAAAAAAAACCACGTCGTTTTCAGTCAAAAAAGAAAACAATGCTCACGGTTTTTATGATGCACTTACAACGGTGTATTGCATCATGAATTTTTGCCAGAAGGCCGAACAGCACACAGAGAGTATTATTTGCTCGTTATGAGACGTTTGCGTGAAGCAATTCGCCGAAAGAGACCAGAATTGTGAGCAGAAAACTCGTGTATTTTGCACCATGATAACGCACCGTCGCACAAAAAAATGCAACAAATACCATCCAACAACCACCAAATTTACCTTATTTGGCTCCCTGTGACTTCTTTCTGTTCAATCGAGTTAAAAAAACCATTACGGGAAACGCGTTTCAATAGCCGAGAGGGAATAATGGAAAAATCGCAGAAAGCACTGATGGACATACCGAAAACCGAATATAAAAAAAGGTGTCGAGAATTGGATCAAGCGCTGGCATAAGTGTGTTAAAGTCGATGGGGATTACTTTGAAGGGGACAATATAGATTTAGATGAATAAACTTGCATTTTTAATTTTCTGAATAAATTACGGTAGCTTTTTGATCAAGGTGGTATAGAGTAAATGTTTCTACAAAGTGATAATGAAATATTTTTGGAAATTTTAGGACAGCTTTCATTAGTTTGCATGCAAGGATACGTCCATAGTAATCTATGTTTTTGTGTGATAAAGTGTAGTTTGTAGTGGTTTTTGAATGCTAATAGTAGAGTTTTCCTTGTAGTTTATTTCGGTTTGTTTTGTCGCATTTTTGTAAATTAAGTGGCAGAGAATAAAAAGGTTGACTTATATTTTATAATTTAGCTAGGTCACTAGACTTGCAATTTATTAATTACTTATATTTTTTTTAAAATAGAAGAAAAAAAAACTTTTTAATTAGCAATTAAAAATTATAAGGAATTCTTTAGTAAAGAAACAAAACAACACACTTCAATTTTCGAAAAATTACAAAATTATTAATCTGAAGAATATTCATATTTTTAACTACTTCAATATCATAAAAATATACGAGTAGTAAAAATAAATTAAATTCTCATCAATATAAAAAATAAACTTATTAAAATAATCAAATTAATCATAAAATGTATAAAATTTGAGTGCATACACTAAAATGGATTATCATAAAATATCAGAATTTTGCATTCAAGATACTGAAATAATTCTAAAAGTGAATTGACGTTGTTAAAAGGTTCACGAATTGAAGTAGAACTTTATTAAGTTATATATTTTCTGCTTTTGATACATGACATTATACAAATATACAAAACAGACATATATATATATTTGTGCAGGTATCTTCCTTCTATAGGATGGTATAGTATAGAATTAAAGTGTAATGCTTAAAATGAAATTCTTTCTACCTTAGAATAAGAAATTTCACCATAGCAACCATTAGATTTGAATTATAAAAGGCAGCAATTCATGTGTAGCCAGACAATCGTGCCAATGTACAAAATTCATTTTTAACTGGAATCGAGGGTGGTTTTTTTCTTTATTTCCTTTTTAAATGAAAACGAATCGTGTTCGTTTCAATTTTAATATATAACGAATATTACTTAATGCCAAGTGAATTTGAATTTTCAAATAAACGAAAAAGAGGACACCTTTTCAGATATATTATAAAAAGAAAAGCATAATATAAAATTAAAGTTATAAAAATACTTATTATTATAATAAACAAACAATGGAAATACATTTAAAAAAAATTAGAAAATTTTCAAAATACCATATGATATTTTATTTTTGATTAAATTCTAAAACTGACAAATAATATAGAAAAAAAAATAATCATTGCACTTAAAAGGCTTATAAGTAAAGTACGCTGTGAGAGGAAAACAATTTCAAATAAATGCTTAATGGAAGAAATCACAGTGGAAATCAGATCAGATCAATTCTCGCAGGTGCACGTAGTATACGTATTCGAGTAGTTTTTATTTTTTTTTTTAGTTTTGGTTAGGTACTATTATGCCTTAAACTCGTATAGATATGCTTGTATAATCAGACCTTTGGGCTATTAGTTGGCTGCATAAATTCTCTATTATTACCCTTTCTGCAAACAAATTTTCCGAATCGATTCCTTAAATAGAACGATACGAATAGAAACAGAAAAGGGTCCAAAGAAAATGATTTTACCCCTCTAATATTGGTCTATAAGGACAATTTTCTGGTTGCCGAAATCAACTATCAAATTGTTACCTACACATGTCATAAAACGAGTCCTGAATAAAATAAGATGTTAAATGGATTCCTCTTAGTCCTTATCGATGGCAAGTCAACACCTAAAGCCATCTGGGCCTTTATTTATTTATTTATTTTTTATTGCACATATTTTCTATTCGTTGAGTATTTAAATCCTCTATCCTACCTATGTGTATAAAGATGGTATACACATATCTATCTATATAGTTATTTATATAATACTTTGTACATGAGTATTTATTTATCTACTTGTACTTATATTTGCATGTACACGAAATAACCAAATTTCGATTATTTAGATATTTCTTTCCGCTTTTATTATATTTTTTTTTCAACAGACTCCTTCCTATAAATACTCATATATGCAGATTTAGCTGAAACAACGATTTATTTTTCGTTCATGCAATGGTATGGTAATTCCGCTGTTAGAAGTCACACGAGATCAACAACTTAAAGTGATGTCAACCACGTTTTAGGTGTGGACAAACATTGACTATGTAACCACACCACCCTACCATAATGCACAATTTCTATAGGATACTTGCTATTGGCACTCGCAAATAAAAATCCACCCCCCCCCCCCCCCTTTATGAATCTGCCAATCTATCTATCGGTTGATATATCATGTACAGATAGAATATCTGGCATAGTATATTTTAAAAATATTTTCTTTACCTATTCCATACTCTCACACATTTGATTTGGTTCTACTCTATTTATAAAAAAAAAAAGCCTTACATTTTTATGACAACAAAATAAAATACATTTATTTATTTGAATAAAAAATCTACCAAACAAAAATAAATATAGAAAAATATTTTAGAAGGCACGAGCTCATAAATTTATATGTATGTACGTTCTTACCGTAGCTATCAATAAAAATGGCAACATTCAAATCAGAAGGGTTGATATTTCCTTATTTTACATGCAATGTTCACTGCTTCATGGATTGACTTTTATATATCTGAAAAAAAAAGAAAATATTATATAATCATTTAATGGATTTTACCAAAAACTAAGTTTACAGAAAGAAAAAAAAATTTAATCTTAGAAAATTCCGAATTAACGAGGGCAGTCTGATAAATCAGTGATAAATAAAACAAAAACAACGAAAATTTCAATTATTTTTTAAACACAATCTTTTTTTTTTAGTTAAATATTTGTTTTGACGATATTCTAACTTTTTTGTACCACAATTCTGTCAAATAATCTTCAATATCGGCTACAGAGTTAGAAATGGACGCAAATTTGAAATAGATAAAAGTCACAGGAACTTATTTTGCCGTTTCAGTTGCTGATGTGTGTGCAGGTAGGTGCCTGCACATTCATCACCAATTGCAATAGCAAAAAATAACATGAAACCAAACTTTTTTCTTTAATACATGCGGTCGCTTATTTTGATTCCATTAATTAGCTAAACTAATAATACTGTACGATACTGTCCTGTTATCATTTTTTTCAAGATAGTCGATAAAGAATAACAGTAGCCAAATTATCTTATGCCGATGAAAAAGTTTTTACCATTTTTGATGCTAGTAGAAGTGCACTATTATGACTTATATCTAAATACTCCATTAAAGACTTAACACGAATAAGTATTTGGTCAGGTGTTAGTAAACGTGATGCCCATCTATCTAGTACCCAAAATTTTAATTAAGATATTACCTAACCTATCTTTTGATATATTGACCATTTCACTTTATATATATCAGACACTTTACCTCGAGGGATTTTTCAAACGATATCATAGATTTTATTAACCATTTCTTTAGTGATAACCTAAATTAGATGTCCTGGGCACTTACCATCAGCTATGTACATACGATCACAACGTAATTCAGTAAACCATATCTGAATATATTGTATATAATATTTTTCCTCAAAAAACAATGTTTTCTTAATACACAAAATTCACTATTTTCCATATTAATTATAAAACACAAACCTTAACTGATTATAATTGCTGTCAAAAATTTAACTAACGAACAGATGTTTATAAAATTTTCTATTAAATAACGTATTTTAAAAATGATAAAACACTTATTATTTTCTTGATATCAGCTACATTTGATCTATTTATCACTGACTTATCAGACTACTCTCATAAAAAAAGAAAATTTTTTTTCAAACAATTTTTTTCTTAGACATTTTCAAATTGAATAAATTTTTTATAATACATACTGCTATAATTTCAATTAAACTTTGAATTGTTTAAAATGAAATTTTGTTTATTATAACAAACACCCCCTCCTACTTCCCCTTCCCAAAAAAGAAAAAATAGTTCATAACAAATAATTTACCAATTTTTGCTGTTAAAAAAGAAAATTTACAAATATAAAAAGCTAGCTTGAATATACATTAAGTGGCAATAATTCATATATTTTTATTTCATATTTTTTCCGTTATTTTTTTTTTGTTTATAATAACATTTCATCCCTTAAATTGTATAGATATTTTTAAATCCAAATAATCATTGATAGAAATTCTTAAATTTAAAGATAAACAGTAAAAGCTAAAGAAAAAACAGGAAATACTTAAGAGAAGATGACGAAGTATGAGAATAAACTCCAGAAAGAAATACTATCACATTTTCGATACATTATAATATAAGAAATTGAGGGGTGATATTATCCCATCTAGAAAAGTAAATGCTGACGAAATATTATGAAATCGGTAATATCATATTAGCATCAGATGGTGCAAAGATGATTGGTTGTGAAGACTAATCGTGCAAACGGAAACAATATTTTAGTGAATAACTATATCTAAATATGGACATTCTATAACATGGAAAATTTATACTATTTTCTACCTTCGACAAGTGTAAGGAGTTTTTTGCTTTGTTTCTCTTATTAATAAAATAGAACATCTGCTTTTAATACAATTGGTGTTAAATATATTGAAAAATAATCTCAATAATACTAATTTAAAAAGTATTTTTTTTTTATACAGTATGTCTGATTTTTTAATATAATGTTTTAATTAAATTATGTATGTTATATTTATTGTTTATATAATATTCGTATGCACTTTAAAAGTTTTATTTTTTTCAATGTCTTTTTAAATGCAATAATCCCTGAAATTATCTCAAAACCTACAATAAATTGAAAAATAAGAAAACTCCTCGAAACGTGTTAAAGTTTATCCTATTCTATTCACAATAAATAAAGTTTTTTCAACATTAATAAGAGAAAAAAACAAAGAAGACTAATTATATTTTCCATATTTTATATTCCTAAATCCAATTTCAGAAAAATCATTTCATATGATAAGTGTCAACAAAAAAAAAATTCTCTAAAATAAACTGAAGATAAATTAATAAGCGCCCTTGAATTAATTATCGTTAAGCTTAATATTATTTAAATTTCTAATTATCCTTACAATGAATAAACACATCTCATGCACATAATTTGTATAAATAATCAAAATACATGATTATAATGAGAAGAAATTTTCACGTGTACAAAATTAAATAATGTAACAACAACATTTTAATAAATAGTAATTTAATTAATCGTATAATTCAAATTGGAATAATGTTTATAAGAAAAAACAATAATTGTTTTGGAAAAGAAAAAAAAACTTTTGAGAGTGTAAATATCTTCAAAATCGTCAAATTGTAGAAGGACTTTTCTAAATTTTATTTTGCTCAAATATATATTTACAATAAAATGGAATCAAAAGTACTGATTTTTTAAGTTTATGAATGATTTAATAGAGTGACAAGAATAAATGTGGTTGAGTTCCATTTATAAGATATTCAGTTATGTTCTGTAATTTAAGTACTGAAGAAAGGAGGTAATTTTTTTCATAAATGCCCACTATTACCTATACACGCGAACATAACGAAAACAATTATGATACCGGTTAGGTGATATTAATTTTACTTTGGTTACCTCCGAAGAGGAAATGTTATTATGGTAAAGAGGTAGTAACGTATACTAGAGGAAGAGAGGAAAAAATCGATATGAAATATAATTTTAAGAGGGGATTATCAGTAGCGATTGACCTGGGAAATAATGGAGGAAAGAATAAAACTGAAGAAAAAAATGTTCGACTATAAAAAGACAGACCCAACAAAGAAAAAATATGCTATATTGAAGAAAGAAAGCAATCGCCAGCCATGATGGTGATCGGGTGGTGTTGATCACCATTAGCATAGCATTTCTGGCTAGATGTTAGAAGTGCCCTTAAACGGATGACGATCTACCCAACTTAAAAACGCGGGATTGACAACAGATGGCATAACTTTTACATATGGTTTGTGTTAATAATAACTCATATGGAATTTTGAAGGTTAAACATCTGTCATTCATTCTCGATTAGTCATTGAACGAAATAGTGTAAACAACAAAGTTTTTTTTTTGCTTCAAAAATGTCGAATTTCGTACCAAAAAAGTCCCATTTGCGGGAAGTGTTGATTTACTTCTTCAATTTGAAAAAAAGTGCAGCTGAAGCACATCGATTGCTCACCGAAGCTTATCCTGAATATGTTCCATCGATTTCAACGTGCGATAGATGGTTTGTGCGGTTCAGAAGTGGTGATTTTGACACGGAAGACAAAGAACGACCAGGTCAGCCAAAAAAGTTTGAAGATGAAGATTTGGAGGCATTACTCGACGAAGACTGTTGTCGAACTCAAGAAAAAATTGCAAAATCATTGGGAGTCACTCAAGCAGCCATTTTAAAACGTTTGAAAGCAGCAGGATTCATCCAAAAGCAAGGAAATTGGGTCCCATATGAATTGAAGCTGAGAGACGTTGAAAGGCGATTTTGCATGTCCGAAATGCTGCTTGAATGGCAGAAAAAGAATTCGTTTTTGAATCGAATCATTACTGGCGACAAAAAATGGATTCATTACAACAACCCAAAGCGCAAAAAATCGTACGTGAAGCCCGGCCAACCAGCCAAATCAACGCCAAAGCCAAATATCCATGGCGCCAAGGTTATGCTCTGTATTTGGTGGGATCTGAAGGGTGTGATCTATTATGAGCTATTGAAATCGGGCCAGACGATCACAGGCAACCTCTACCGAACACAATTAATCCGTTTGAAGCGAGCATTGGCCGAAAAACGCCCGGAATATGCGACCAGACACGAAGCCATAATTTTCCATCATGACAACGCTCGGTCTCATGTTGCAAGACCGGTTAAAAATTATTTAGAAAACAGAGGTTGGGAAGTTTTGCCTCACCCGCCTTATAGCCCAGACCTTGCCCCGTCCGACTACCATTTGTTTAGATCCATGCAAAACGCCCTCACCGGAATACGCTTCACTTCAGAACAAGGCATCAAAAATTGGCTCGATTCATTCTTGGCCACAAAACCGGAGCAGTTTTTTTGGCGCGGAATCCACATGTTGCCAGAAAGATGGGAAAAAGTAGAGGCTTCCGATGGACAATACTTTGAATAAAATATATTGTAACAATTTTTTTAAATAAACACTCAAAGTTTGCCAAAAATCCCGCATTTTTAAGTTATACAATATAAAAAGCTTTATGCTCGTTTACCATATCATTCCAACTTTCTTGTAAGAGAATTATTCCCAGCGACATCCCTTGTCGCTTGATACGGCAGTGGTTATAAGACTTATTAAACTAGTCAAATATTAGCTCCTTTAAGTATCTATAGCTTCACGTTCTTGTAATGGGACCTTTAATAATAAATCAGCTTATTATCTCTTCTATTTAAAGATATCTTAGTAATCAAAAAAGAAATTATCAATAATAAACAAAAGGCTGGCTAAATTATGAACTCAACACTGATGCGTCCAAGAAGCAGAAATCCTGGTATCACTTAATCAAGGCTCTCTCAAATTTATTAAAAATGTCCGTAAAATATTATTGTATTTATATCGATAGTGTTAAAGTCTAATATTTTTAGTGATAAGTCCTTACGATATGTTATGTTTTGTAATTTAAAGTTCGGAAAAAAGGAGGGATAATATTTCTTCATTACATGGGTAGGAGGAAAACTAGATTTTGGACGGAGAAGTAGATTAACCACTCAAAAGACGAGAGCGTGGCAGGAATCCTTAACGGCCAACATATTTGCAGTAGTTATGATGGGGGTGTGGGTGTTTTTTTTTTCAGAAATGGCCACTATCGCCTTCACACCTGAATATAACGAATACATTTATCATATCGGTTAAGGGATTTTTATTTTACTTGGTAAATCTCCCAAAAGTAAACGTGTTATAACGTACACTAGAGGAAAAGGGGAAAAAATGGGTATGAAATATAAATTTAAGAGCGGAAAAAATCAGTCTCGATTGACAAGGAAATAATGTAGGAAAGAATAAAACTGAACAAATAAAAAAAATAAAAAACGTTCTACAATAAAAAGAAACCCGACGATCCAACAAAAAAGGAGATGTTCAGGTGGTGTTGATCACTAAGAGCCATTCTCCTTTCCGGCTTTGACATTTCTGACTAGATGTTGGAAGTGCAACTAACCGGGTGATGACTCTCGGTGAACCATGCAGAGGAGAGGTATTGGAACGGGAATAATAATTATATCAATTTATACATTTTTTTTTCCATCTCATTCAAATAAAATATTTATACTATTTTGATTAAATTCAATTGTAAATGAAATTTACACAATTTAATATATATTTTTATTTATACTATTCCTGTTCTACCTGCCCCAAAATTTTCTTTATTTTTATAATACAATAATAAAAGTCTTCGTATATTTAGATTTTTATTGTTTTATTTTCTCAATTTAGTTTAGCTTTGTAACAATTAGTTAGTAAAGTATTAAAATCACAATCACCCACATTTTAATACACGTTTGATCGGTTTTGTTGGTTTTTAGATTACGAGTATCTATCATCATTCAATCAATGTTGGAACATGTACACAATATTTTTACATCTGTATGTAAAGGGATGTATTTGCTGTTAGCTTGTGTTGATCTAAAATAAGTTTTATCACTTTTGAACGCATATTACTTCAGGCCATTACCATTATCCCCCTCTCGCCAAACAATTGCTCTCTTTTATTCTCATTAGGTTTCTCTTTATCGACACTTACACATATTAATCTCTAATTACACAGTGAAACATTTATACATAAATACTTGCTAATTTGTCTACTTTGTCGTCGTCTTCTTCGACCATTTTGAATGTTGTCGTCTTCTTCGTCGTCGTCTTCGATTGATGCCAAATCAGTTCGGCCATTTTGAATGTTCAGTTAATTTTTGACAGCAACTTTGCTTGCACGTGTTTTGGCTCGTCTTCGATTTTTGTTCAATTTCGCCCAAAAACAGCATCGAATTAACATTGCTAAGAAGCTGTTGGACTTTATCCGCGATGACCCAAATTTGCTCCAAAGGGTCGTAATTGGTGACGAATCACGGGTTTATGGTTATGACGTGGTGACCAAAACTCAATCATCCCAATGGAACTTGAAAAGCGCCAAGTTCGGTCGAATGTGAAGGTTTTGCTTACAGGTTTCTTCGATTGCAGGGTCGTTATGCATCATGAGTTCTTGCCACAGGGTAGAACGGTCAATAAGAATTATTACCTGCAAGTTATGCACAAGTTGCGCAAAGCAATCCGCCAGAAACGCCCGGATTTGAAGAAGAACAAAAATTGGCTTTTGCCATTTTTGGCCAAAAATAACACACTAATAATGCCGCAGCTACCGTATTCCCCAGATCTGGCCCCTTGAGACTTTTTCTTGTTCCTCAAACTGAAGATTCCCATGAAAGAACGACGCTACGCTACGATTGAGGAGATAACGACAGCATCGAAGGAGGAGCCGAACAAGATCACAAAAAATGATTTTTTGAAGTGCTTCGAGGATTGGAAAAAACGTTGGCACAAGTGTATAATATCTGGTGGGTGTTTTTTTGAAGGGGACAAAATAGATATTCATGAATAAATAAATAATTTTTGAAAAAAAACACAAAATTCCCGATACTTTTTGAACAGAGTTTTTATTTCTTTTTTTATTATTTAAATGCGTTTTTCGTTTGAAAATTATATCAAATTTGACAGTTAAAATTCAATATTTCTCTGCGTTGTTTTTTTATTTTGGTTACCATAAACTCCTCTTGTCTTTCCTCTTTCATTTCTCCTCTTGTCTTTCCTCTTTCATTTCTCTTTTTTTTCTGTGAGTGTATAAATCTTTTATTTTATTTATTTATATTTAATGATAATATTTTTAAAAAAAATACATTTTTGTTTTTAGCAACCTTTTTTGATTTTTCATTTTTTTCTCTTCTTTTCTCTCGATTAGAAAATCCTCGTTGGTGGTCAGGATGCAAGCGACCAACCCAAGCGGATTTCTTTCCATTCTTCTCCCTATCATGGCAAATCACACGTGCCGTTAATCTCATTTACAAAACCGGTTTCGTCACGAGACGATAGATGATGGGCACGCCTTCGATCATCCAGTTAATCGGTTCGCTTTCGATCAGTACGAAGTCAATCAAAATTGAATTAGGACTGCCATAACAATTCTCCCCTATCTTACGAGGCAGGATAGCCGCATTCGTTCATTAAATTATTGGCCCATACCAGAGTGGCTTTACTTCAGGAAAATCAGCAACATATGTAATATCTATTTATTGACTTTAAAATCGCTTATGATAGCATAGAAGGAGAGTCGAGCGGCATCCCAGAAAAAATTGATTAGACCAACAAAGGTGACCGTGACCAACTAGTGTGAGAGAAAAAGTAAAATCAACCCAACCACTTTTAAAGCCATTTAACATCCACAATGATATCCGATAAAGAGACGCACTTTAGTTCGTTTTCTTTAAACTGGCGCTGAAAAAAGTTATTCATTACTCATGGTTAAGTTTTAGAATACACCGTTGACTAAGCTCAATCGGCTGCCGTAGGATGGAAACTGGAACCGTATTAATGGGAAAATATAAGATGGGATAAGCTCTGCCTTTAGTGAAGCAATAACATTAGCCAGGACACTAAAATAAAGCTGCGAGTGTCAAACTTTCATGACCTCAGCGCGAAGCCGATACGTCTGGGTCTAGAGTTCTCCGATTCGGCGGCAAGCCTTGATTGATAACTTAAATCTGATGGTTTCATAAATAGTTAAAAGGGTTTATTTTAGTCGTGCCAGATGTACTTAAGAAAAGTCACTGTAGCAATTATTCTTTCAAATTAATTTCTATAAGTCTAAAATTTTTTTTTTGTTTTTTTTTTTTTATAAATAAAATTATCTTTGATAAATGATTATCACGAAAGCCATATTATCCAAAAGTTACTCGTATTTGATATTTTTATACGTTATTAGTACAAATATGAAATGTTTTTTTTAGATATTTTTATAATAGATATCTATTTGAAAGGCTTAAGCCCGAAAGAAATCAAAGCCGAGTTGGATGCAGTTCATGGCACATCTGCACCTGTTTTTGCGAAGGTTTATAATTGGGTGAATGAATTTAAATGTGGCCGTTCATCCACAAAAGATGAACATCGTGCAGGACGCCCAGTTGAGGTGTCTACTCCTGAAATCATCGACAAAATCCACGATCTGATTTTGAACGATCGGCGAATTAAAGTGCGTGAATTAGTTGAGGCCACGGGCATATCACAAGGTACAGTCGCTTCAATTTTGCATGAAAAATTGTCTGTGAAAAAAATTTCGGCAAGATGGGTGCCGCGTTTGCTCTCAGAGGAGAATAAGCGCAATCGTGCAGTGGACTCTGAGGCTATGTTGGCACTCTTTCATCGCAATCCTGCCGAATTCCTTCATCGATATGTTACTGTGGACGAAACCTGGATACACTACTACACTCCAGAAACGAAGAGACAGTCGTCACAGTGGATTTTCAAGGGTGAACGGGCTCCGAGGAAGCCAAAAACTGTGCCACTGGCCGGCAAGGTGATGGCCACGGTCTTTTGGGATTCGCAGGGCATCATTTTTATCGACTACTTGGAAAAAGGAAAAATAATAACAGGGGTGTATTACGCGTCGTTATTGCAACGGTTGAGCGAGGAAATCAAAGAGAAACGCATCCATCTGAAGAAGAAAAAAATCCTCTTGCATCAGGACAATGCGCGTGTGCACACCTGCGCTGTTTCCATGGCCAAAATTGTGGAATTGAGAATGGAATTGTTGCAGCATCCCGCTTATTCACCAGATTTGGCCCCGAGTGACTATTTTCTTTTTCCCAATCTGAAGAAATGGCTTGGCGGACGACGGTTCACTTCCAACGAGGACGTCTTGCTCAAACGGATGAGTATTTTGCAGAACTTCCGAAATCCTATTTTTTGGACGGGATAAAAATTTTTGGAAAAACGGTTGGAAAAGTGTATAGAGCTAAAAGGACAGTTTTTTCCATCTTTTTCTAAGGACCCTCGTATTAAAATTACCAAAAAATTTTCTTTTTAATTTATAAAATTAATTATTTTGTACAATATGCTTTAGTATTCTATTAAAATTAGATAATAAGTTTGTCTATAAAAAAAAACCAATTTTATGATAATGGGGATATTTTTTCAAAATTTATTTTTAAAATCACAATAAAGAGAAATTAGAATAAATTACCTTTTGAAAATATTTGGTTTTTTTTTTACCTTTCAACAAGCCAATCAGAATTTTTTTTAAATAACGAAATAAAAAATCAATTACGACCATATTCACACACATCTAACTCTTCTGGCATATATAAAAAAAGATAATTAGCCTATTTTCCATCTTTTGCAATTACTTTGAACTATAAAAATATAGTGAATTAAGTAAATAATTCTATACACGATGCTTAATATATATATGTGTATATATTTACTAAAATCAACTGTTTCGATAAGAAATAAGCCAAGCAATAGCGATGGTGTGATAATAGCTACTAACATAAACGGAATGATATAAATCAAGGATGCTACAAACCAAATAGATTCAAATATTTTCTCATCCATATCGTCATTAATATCATTATTTCTTTACAGGTATATACGTACATAATATATACTCGTGTATCGTGTGAGTTCAATATTACAAAACGTTCTACTATCAGTCGGAATATCTGAAAGTATGTGTGTTAGTTAGTACTCGTAAATAATACATAAATCTATACAAATAAAAATAAATCTATATCTACACAGTATTTTGGCATTCTCTCGTCTAAAGAAAAATTTTCTGATTTTATTTTAACTTTCCTACCAAACAAAAATCTATAGATTCGAATGTGTACTAAAAATGAGGCTCATTTGTAAGTACAGCGAATATTAAGACTACGGCAACGTAAGGACACCACAGGCAATCCAAAATAATATAGACGTTTGCAAATAGTACCCAAATCGTCATTCATCTTTACTTTTGTACATCTATCTAAATACCTACACATAAGTATATATAAAAATATACGTTTTGAGATAAATTTGTATATGAAAATATAATAAATTTGTCTATAAGTAAATTGTATATTTTTCTACAATATAAATGCATATACATACATATAAATAGGACGGCCATAAATTGAATATTAATAATATAAATATCCATTCATGTGTATATGTATGCACGTGTATATATGAATTAATATCATATATATATATATACAGATTGACGATGGTGTTTATAAATACATTAATATAAATGCTGATGGTTAAATATTGTATTATGCCAAAGACCAACTAAAAATATGCTCCCCTGAGAAGGAATCTGTAGGTGGATAATGGAAAAAATTAACAGCAAAAAAAAAAAATAATCAAAAAATAAATATCAGAGAGTATAGCAGTCAGTATAAACGAAAATAGCAGTTCGAAATAAAGCAAAAAAAAAATTAATAAATAAATAAATAAAGTGACTGTGTACCAAAATCATACCATATCCGAATCTGAATTCAGGCCAAGCTTTAGACTAGACCTCAAATCAGACCTTCGACCAGACCCCAGCCCAGATCTGAAATCAGACCCCAGACCAGTAAAGAAATCAGTCCCCAGACCAAAACCAAACAGGACCAAACAACCATACAAATATGCATACTTCCCCGCCAATTCAATCATTCTTGTTCTTACACTACGTCGCGTCGTCAGCTTTCTGGCATTTTCTGACGAGATTTTGTTCCTTTATTATTATTCCTGTTCATTTAATTTAATTTTATTTTATTTTTTTATTTTTTGGTTTTTTTTGTTGATTTCTTCTATACATTCATCTAGAATATTTTATATTTTCTTTTTCGTGTTTATATATTATAGATTTTAATTTTTTTTTCTCTCTTCATATTATACCTTTTCTTATTGGATTTATTCGTTTTTATTATTATGATTATTTTTCATGTTTGCAACATTTTGACCTTTTTGGATGAAAAGTCTCAACCGACAGTCGCCTTATATAAACTTTCTTAAGCCCTCTCCCAACCCCCCCTCCCCACCCCCGCTCCCTAAAATTAGTAATGGAAATTTTATACACACTTATAAACGGTAAGGGTGGAATGGAAGAAGAGAAGAAAAAAAACCGATAGAAGAGGGCAAAAGGATATAAAATTGAACAAGTTGAACAGAAAAGCAAAAAAAAAAAAAATAATAATAATAATAATAATAAATATGGTAGTATCTACCATGTTGTGGTGGGTCCATCTGCCAACAGTATGCCGCCCATGAAAATGTGAAATGCAAAAATTACTCAAAAATAATATAGGGATGATGGTGGTTTGAATTTAACTCTCAAGAAAATAGATTCACGTTCAATTCACCCTTTAGTTTAGAATATTTTTCCTTTATCTTTATCTTTATTTTTTTTTTTCTAACTTACCACGCACACACACTAATATCATGTATTCAGCTAAGTTTTCGTTCATTTTTCTTACGTTAGTTTTTTTCTTCTTAACTTTGTCCTAAAATTTTTTATCACCCTGTAAATATATAATATGTGTGCATGTGTGTGTGTGTGTGTGTGTGTGCGCGCAAGTATATGGGGTTTTTTTTCTCTTCGGTTTGTTAGACATTCCTCAAGATAACGTTGAGCTCATTCTTCTATGTCGGCAGATGAGATATACTTTACGGAAACTATCAGACACGTGAGTTATATGGTGAATAACCAAAATCATTTATATAGTCTGGAAAAAACCTACGGATTTGAGAATCTACGATGAGATATTACGAACGTTCAGAGCTCAACACCAAAAATCTACATCATAGACAAATTGGGGTTATTTTTATGGTACATATTTTTATTAGCTGGACAATACTGTCAAACATAATATCAAATATTTCTTCATCTTCGTAGTTTTTTCATCATCATCATCATCATCATCATCATCATCAGAATCATTGCCATCAACATCATCTGCTGCTGCTGATGCTTTTGCTGCTGTTGCTGCTGCTGCTGTAACTGCCAATACTTCTACTTCTATTCATATATCTTTTTTCTTTATCATCATCTTCTTCTTCTTCTTCTTCTTCTTACATTTCAGTTATATAACTTCTATTCGGATTTTTTTTCCTTCAAACTCGTACTTCTATACCACCACAATATATCAAATATTTTGTTTATTCTAAATTTTTTCTTCTTGTAATAACATACAATGATATATAACAAAACACTTATAATAAAAAATATACGCTATGCTAAAATAATTGTCGTCCTTTTTTTTTAAGTAAATTTTTCTTCTTATTCTTATTACTATTGTTGATTTTGTCTCATGTCATTTCATATTTTTTGATTCCAATTTGGATTATTTTCTACACGACTTAAGATATTATTGAAAGATGGAAGAAAATGTATTTGCTATTTTATCTCATTTATTTCCACCGAACATATTTCTTCTTCTCTTCTTCTTCTTCTTCTTCTATATTTTATCAGTTATAAAACTTATGTATGTTTGCAAAGTTGTTTTTTTTTTGTTTAGTTTTGTTAAAAAACTATAATAAATTTGCCTTGAACAATCAAAAATGTTGACCGATTTATGAGATAAATCAATAGAAAAGTTTTGAAAGTTATTTAAAATGATGCCAAAATAAAAGATTTGTTTACCCCTCAATTAAATACAAATATATACTCTAAGATCGTTTTCGATAAATAATATACACTATAAGAAATTGGAGAGTTGAATATATACATTTTTGTACATATATCTTTGGTAGAAATAGTTTAAAAAAAAAAAACATTTCTTATTTTGTTGAATATATTGCATTTTAATAAAAAAAAAAGGGAGAATAAGTTAAAATTAGAAGAGTTTTGTTCTACAGACCAATCAGTTTATTAGGGTAATTTTATTACGATAAAAAGTATTTTTAAAAATCAAATTTGTTTTGCCAAAAGGAGTCATAGGGTATTTTACTATTCAAAGTTTTATAAGATGAAAAAAGAGAACTTTTCAGGGTGTACAATTTTTATCAATTTTGTCTGTCCTCATGTATTTTTCGAAAATATGGGTTGCTTATTCCGAAAGGATCCTTTATTGTCCGCGTTCAAGGAAAGAATCTTTTAAGGAATTTTTGCAGCAGTACATGAGAGTCCTAGAAGGCCTAAATATTGTTTAGTATTAAAATTGCTCAATTCGTATGGATTATAGTTTATAGTGACCCCATTAAAAAAAAAACAAAAAAAAACAGGACAGGCCCTACCTTCGGTGGAAGAACGTCAGAAACATGCTGAGAATGTCAAACTGGTACGGTGATTCGAAGCCGGGACGTCCGAAGTTCTTTGACCAAGCAAGCCTAGACCGGAGTCACCGTTGATGATAATAGACATAGAAAATTTTGATGTGTTTTCACATTTTGGAGAACTGAAAAATACTCAGAAAATTCCGGCTAAGAAAAATGTGTTCAAAATAACTTTGTTTTCGAAAAAGATTAATTTTTGCCACTAATAAAAATTAATTCAAAAAAGTATTTTGAATCCATTTTGCTTTGTGATAAAAAAAAGAAAAATGCAGTCTATCATTTGCAAAATCATATTAATTCCCTTTAAAGATCCTTTAGAAAGAGAGAGAATAAAAGTAAAAAAACAGATAAGTGTCCATAATTACTTTTACTAATTACATACATATTAACAGTAATACTGTTCTACAAAAGTATTAATCACTTATATTACTTAGGACTGTAAATTGATAAGCTTTTGACCTATTGTGATGAGAATTAGCACTATGTGGATTAGGCAAGGCTTTCAATTCTCATTAAATTTAAGACCTCCAATCGAGAACCCTCCGAACGATCTTCAATGCTTTCTATAATATTTTGTTCTTTGTACTGTCATTCTTAAGAAATCCTCTTCTAAGAAAAAACATATATGGACGCTTGAAAAGTATAACTAATCCTCGTTAATAAAAAAATCTGCTGTGCGAAAAAAAAAAGTTTCTAAGACCATAAAAAATAGTAAATTTAAACAAATTTATAACAATTTTAAGTACATATAAAAACTCTTCTGATAAAAAATTATGTTCAAAAGTGTGAAAAATTTCCCATAAAATCCTATGCAATATTTATGTTAATATAGTTTTTTATTATTAATTGGACTAAACCGAAAAAACTTCATCTTATATCATTTGAATTAAATTACCAATTTAGCTTGAAATATATTTTGGAAAGTTACCTTTTGAAAGGAAATCATTTAATTTACCATAACAGGACATTAAAAGGATGCAGTTGATATGAAAAATTCATCAAATTTATTATTTAACAAAAAGTACGTAAAAGTTTTCGAATTTATCATCGTTCTTTCCAAAGGGATAATCTTTCATTAAATTCTTCTTCATTTGAATTATTCTCCAGCAATTTATAGCGTTGATATCAAAATCTTGTAAAAGGATTGAAATATGGATAAAATATGGAATCATAAAATTTGGAATTCATTTTTGATTTCAATTACTTTTTTTTTTTGTTAAGATTTTCTTTCCGTTTCTTTTTTTTTACTTTTTGGTTGTTTGATTCAATTTATATGATGAATTGATCGTACTTTTTTCTCACCTGGCTTTTGAGAGATTTTTCTATACACAAATCTATGAGAGTATTTCATAAAAGCAATGAAATGCATCTGAAGATTTTCGGAAATAAATCTAATGCTGTCAGAAAAGAATATTCATCCTTTATCAAATTTTTTTCTCCCTTAAAAACTGCAAAGTAATTTGGCTTAATAGCTGATATACTATGAATTTTAGGTTTTTCCTGTCATTTCGGATTTTTAGTATTTTCATTTTTGCTTTCGAAACGTGTTGATGATAAATCTTATAAAAATCATAGGTTACTCAAAAAAGATTTGATACCCTTCAAATGGTATCTTATGATTAATATTTGATATTATTTAATCAAAATATTAAATTGTTAATGGAAATTTTATATTATAAATATATTTTTTGTTATTGGTATATTTGGCCAAAGAATAGCCATTCTATTAAGTGTTACAATATTCTTATTTGAATAGAATAAAATAATTTTAAAGAGAACATATTTTCTGTTATGTGATGAATGTTTACTTTTCTTCTTAAATTAAAACTTTATCATTTGTTAAAAAGAAAACCGATCAATTTTATTGTTTGATTGATTACCATAATAAACTCGTATAGAAGATGTACATATTCATGTTTATAAATATTAGCGTTTTTTTTTTTTTTTTGTTTCGAAGTAAATAGGAAAACTTTTCTGAATTTTTATAAAATCAAAAGATACCAGGCTTCAGGGTATGATATTGTCTTATTTATACATTTTCTTGTACATATGTATGTATAGTTTGTAAAATAAAACTTTTTAACAATCATACACTTATGTTGCTTGATATTCTTTTATAGCATATTATTATAGTCATTGTTATTGATCATACATTGTTTTTATGTATTATAAAGATATCTTATAAAAAGTTCAATGATATAAAGTTTAAATTTAAAAAAAAATAATAATATTTTTAAGTGCTTCTGTTTATATTTCTATATTAATTTTATTAAATTGTATAGTTTATATTTCTATATTCTTACGAATATGATATTCTTATATATTTTTAAGTAAGATTATTATATAAGAATATCATATTTGTAAGAATATAGAAATATAAATTATACAATTTAATAAATTTTTAGGCTTTATTTTTAGAAAAGTTCCCAGGATGCGTAACTTGGAAATGTTGATTGGCCTTCAAGATCATTAAATTTAATGCCATTAATTGTTTTTTAAAAATAAAACTATCCAAACAATTTTAATTACACAGATAATATTTAAACTCTAGAATTATTGGTTAAGTAACTATTGTCATAGTACAGGCCGAAATGTTTGAAGATATTATTGAAAATTTAATCAAAATCTCAATTAAACGTTATGGCTATTCGTATATAAAATAAACTTAACAGATGGCGCTAAAAATGCTTGTAACATGATCAGCGCCATCTGCTGAGTTTATTTTATATACGAATAGTCTTAAAATTTATAATAAAAATTAGTTTCGAAATTAACATGGATTAAGTTTAGATTTTTGCTTACTTCAATTTGTAAAAATTAAAAGAACCTTTAAAATTTTTAACTGGAAAAAATTTTTTTTTCAAAAAAATTTTTATCGCCAGCAGCAGCATGTTAAAAGTAACAAAAAACTACTCAATCTTATTCACCAAATATTACATAAATATATAAAAAAAACTATAAGATAAACTATAATTTTAAAATCCTATCTATCAAAATTAATCAATTTATCATTTTTAATTAAATTTTATTTTACACAAACTACAATATAATAATTTTCTATTCATCTTAACATAATTGATATGAATATATATTAGAATTTCTTAATCAAATTTATGCAATTATAATTGCAATAATCTTCTCTTAGTATAATTTTATTATTTTCTAAATAAATATCAAATTTGTGATAATTATAAATAATTGCTCTCAAAAAGCAATTACACATCAAAAGCTATCTGATTTTTTCCATTAAAACACACGTGTGCATCTATTTGGGGAGATGATAATTGCTTTTTACTTTAGCAACAAAAAAAAAATTCAATATTTTAGACCAATTTATAATTTACTTTCACAATTGCTAAATGGTTAAATCAAAAATAAATTAAATAAGAATCTCTAAATATGATTTCAAATGTGTTTGCTTTAATCGATTGAAAATATATATAATCTGTACAATGTTGTTGTGCTTTATTTTTTATGTTCAGCTTTATTGTTGTTGCCCCATCCATTCATATCGACTAAGAGAGTGGTTTGATTTTACCTTTTCACAAAGAAATATGGTGAAAAATCATCAACATGACATGCCATCAGTTGTCGGTGTGCAGTCGCCTAAAAGAGATTAAAACCGAATGGCATATCCTGAGGAAAAATTCAAAAGTTAAGCCCTAATGCCCAAAAGAAGAAAACGTAGACCACATAATGCTTAGAGGAATTTTTCTCAGTCAATATAAGCATTTTTTTAAGGCAAAACTCATTTTCCCAACCCCAATTTATATAAGAGCACTGCGTTCTACGTGTACATGTACCTGTTTTTCAATGGGTATGACAATGTATCCTTTGGAAATCGCTTTTTTCTGAATAGAGAATTGGGAAAACAAATCAGTGTTAAAGGTATAGAAATGACACTGGCAAGAATGCGTATCGTACCTTGAATGCAATGTTCACAAAAATGAATGGCAACAGCCTCGATAAACAGAATTCAGTATATATGCCAGAGTATCAATCTTCCCTAGTGGATAACCGAAAATACTTTTGCAACAAAAAAAAAGAAAAAAAGAAATGAATTGAAAAAAGGATGCTTTGGCGTGTAAAAATAATGGCATGAAGCCCAGCGATATATATTCGAATATTTGATCACATACGCCCCCAATAGTCAGTCTCAGGGGTGTGACTTTTCATTTGCACCTGACGTTAAAATAATTTCGATTTTATTTTTTTATTATTTCTTCTTTTTTTTTGTTAAACTTAAGGCATTCTCATTTCTTTGCGTTCATCAATTTTCAGAATATTGCAAAAGAAATATTAAAATTCAAAGAAAAAAAAAGCATATTCTGTAAATGTGCTACCATATATAGAAGTACAGGCACATAAATACGTATTCATGGGTATACTTTTGGTATGGCTGTAACAGTAGAAGGAAGGATTATGTTATGTTGCCGTTGGTGTAATCGATATTGTTGTTGGTTTTATGCACACTTAATCAGAAAATACTTCTTGAGCGAAATTCTTGTTATCGGCGAAAAAGTAATTTCTGTCAGCTAAATTGATTGATTATTAAATGAAATCATAATAAGTGTAAGAAATGTCATGCTGAGATTCATTAAAATATCAAATTATAATAAATATTATCCTTTCTTAGTAATCCTTCGATGAACAATTTTACTGACTTTTTCCTTTCGCCTCAAAAGATTGTTAAAAATGGTTATTGTTTAAATAAATTTTTCATGAACTTCGGTTTTTTTTCTTCTCAAAAGGAGTTTTGTAACAAAAAATGTGTAAAAAAGCTATTACTGATATTCTACTGTTCTTTTTATTTAAATGAATGGTCATATTTTTTGTTTACTTTGATAATGCTATGTGAGTGGTTGGGTGAAAAATAGTAAAACTGATTTTTTCTTGCACTAATTTTATATTATTTTTATGGATAAATATTATCCCCTTTAAAATCGTTCCAATGGGTAATGCTGGAACACTTCAACTTACAGGTCATTCCATATGAATACTGTTGATATCATTTAAAGGAGTCAGCAGTACCAAAATAAAGCCCTTTCAAGTTCTTTTGATCTTGCAGAATATATCCTTAGATCAGGTGAACAGGGGGCCTAAAAAACTAACAATTCCTTTCTCCGATAAAAACTGATTTTTTGGAAATGGACGTGTGATAGAGGAAGTTGTCAAGGTCCAAGTGTCTGAAATGTCCGATCTAACGCAAAGGAGACTTTTTCTGAGTCTTTTAAGGATCCACTCAATGTTAATCAATAGTGTGACCTCATAAAAGCCCTCACTAGTTCCACACTCATAAAATTTCTTCGTCTTCCACTATTTCCATCACAAATTACTTTATGCCAATAAAAAAGGTATGATTTTTATAAGAAATAATAGCTAAAGATTTTTTGCAAGTTTTCATAGATCAAACTAGCGGATTCATCAAGCTTACACAAACTTTGATGATACATCGTTGCTCCTCCAAATTTTTCTAATTCATTTTTCTTAATGCACCAGAGAAATACAAATTCTATAGAATCGCTTAATTACTGGACGAGGTTGAAACTTTTACAATAAAAAATTATGTTCAACTAAACTTCTGAAAGGAGCAAAACTGCATTCCAGGAAGATACACATCTGGACTTCGCTCTCTCCTATTTCGTTAAACTTTATGAAAATCATGCGTAATACCGTTACCCGAGGTAGAAGATGGAATTTTTATATCAAAAAGACAATCCAGCTAATCAACCCCATTTTTAATTTCGCTAAAAGTCATTTTATATGTCAGAATGCTGGTAGCAGAGCAAAGGCAACTCAAAGCAGCAATTAATCGCTTACGAGGCCGGTCACTCATACATAAATTCTGTAAGTTCCTCTAATAGAAACCGAGGCTAAGAGTGGAGTTTAGGATATCTACGTCACTCAGAAGATACAAAACGACAAACACTGATCCATTTAGCTACAGGAAACCTTTTCTGGAACTGTTGGATGAGCTTCATAATTTGGTTTCAATGTACAAGAACCTTATAATATATTTTTCTATTATCTAGATTTTTGGCAATAAGCACTGTAAATTTACAATCGAATTTTATTATCTAAAAGGTCTCCTTGCCATGGTGGGCTGTGGACAATTAGGACTGCAGTTCAGCATTCAAAAAATCTCCCAGTCAGCCCTCGTAGCTATTCGTGAATCGTCAAATGATCCGGGGCTCAATATGATTCGTCGCAATCAGGTCTACAACAGAAACTTCCAATGTCCATTCGGTTTCCTGTCATATTAGCATCCTGAGCAATGCGTAGACTGATAGGTTTTCAAGGAGGCGCTACACCATTCTGTGCTTACTGTAGTCCTCAATTTGATTCGCGTGGCACTTAACTTTATAAGCCATGAGTATGCAAACAGACTGAACGAACGGTGGAAGATTTCTGTCCACACATTTTGGACTTGACATATGCCTCTATAATTTATAAATTTTTTTCGATAACCAATCTTTTCTGCTGGCGTTCAACTTGCTATTTTCTATTGTATATTTGAAAGGAATGCCACTTAACTCTGATTTTCTTATTGAAAAGGTTTTTCCATGGTTTTAGCTCTAATAAGTCCTTTTCTAAGCATTCTTTTAGATATTCTCAAACTATTCAATTTACAAATCATAAAATTTAACTATCGCCAACTTTTCTTTTCAAATGGTAATGCCTTGCCCTTACGTAACATAAAGCCATCAAGGCACCTCATGGGCGTGATACTATAAACTGGCTAACTGACTTTTATCTCAAATACCTTACATGCAAACACACAAAATAATTTCTAATAAAAATAAATGAACAATTCAAAATTGTTTTAAATAATCCTAGTTAATTAATTTTATAGTTACTTTTTTAACTTCAATTTTCTTATTATAAAAGAAATGAAACTTCTAGAAAAATTAAATTTCGATTTTGAACAAGGACAAATTAAATTTCTGATTAATTTCAGTTCATTTTTTTCCTTTCTATAACCAATTTAACATTGAACAATAAAACAATTTATCAAAATAATATTACCATGGAAATTTGTATAATGAAATATTTTTCCAAAAATATTATTCAACATTCCAATTAAGTAAGAGAACGTTTAACTTACAATATAATATTTTCTTTAAGAGATTGAATAAACGAATATTATTTTTGACTTTTGAGGAAAATTTTTTAAAAATATTATATCCAAACAGAAAATAGTAAAGATAATAATTCTTCTTAATGAATGCAATTCAAATTAATGTGTCTTCGGAACTAATTAAATCCCAAACCAAAAATGAATCCGAAAACAATTTTGATGGCTGTTAACAGTTTCAGTGTTGGTTAAATGTTTTCTAATGTTTATCATTTTTGTCCAAGCGGAACTGAAATTCCATTGGATCATCTACACACCCATTTAACATGATCGCCATTGACAACGCCATCGCCATCGCCATTGCCATCAAAATTACTAATGCCCCATTGTCGTCTATCTTCCTTTTAAATGTAGATTTTTCGCCCATTGTCACAAACATTGAATAATTTTGAAATCCTATAAAGAGAGAGAGGGAGAGGAATATACAATATATATACAAACGCGTATATAGATTTAAATAGAAATCTTAATTAAATCAACTAATTGCATTCAATTTGGTGGAGAGTTAATGCTCTATTAATTCAATATTTAATGCTGCGTATCGAATTCTCTTTTATACGAAATGGGGAAAAACTTTTGACTAGATTGTATTGGGCATGTCCTTCCTCTCTGGCCCCGATTTCAAATTTTGTAGCATTTATTTCGTAAACATCAACACCAACATTATATGTCAACAACAACTCTCCACAACTCCTAGACCACACAAACAAATATTATCCAACAAATGATTTGATTTCTTTCTAATAGCTCGTCATTGGGACAATCTTGAATTTTCTACAAATTTTCAAATACATTAACTTGATTGTCCTTCTCACTTATTTTAAATACCACCTGTTTTTTTTCTTCTCTACAACACCCCACTTACCCCCCTCACCACACATCCCACCACCACCACTTCCCACGACCAATAGAACCAATTTCTATTTATTTGTTGTTTAGAGAAATAGTTTTAAAAAAAAAAAAATTTTATTAATTAATTCAGATTAATTTTATTCATTTTTTTTCTCTATCTCTCATTTATGCACCATAATCTTTACGGATTTAGAAGGATGGTTTTTTTTCCTCTCCTTAAGTCCTTTTTTTTTTGGTTTTTGATTATTATTATAATTTTTTTTTTCTGTTTTTTGATTATTTTCTCACTTATTTCATTGCATTTACATTTTCATTAATTTTATTTCTTTTCGCGTGCTTTTGTTTTGTGAAAATTACGTGTCACCAAAACCTGATGAAAATTTAAAATACTCTTTCTTATTCAGTTTAAATTTTCATCATGATTCTGGTAATCTACTCTAAATCAAACCTACTTTCAGTTATCACTGGCATAGCATTTTAATTACCTTCTTATAATAACGCCCGTTGACAATCCACATTCCAATATTACCTTCTACTTATATTCCTATTCTATATATATACATATTAAACTATACTATCCTATCCAGTATATATATGAAGTATTGTATAATTTTGCCATAGGACTTTTGGATTACATAGAATGGTTAATGAGAATTTTGTAGCTTCTAGTGCTCTTGATGAATATTGACTCTTATACTATCTATATATAGCCTATATATAGATGTATACAGTCCAGTTCTAAATTAGACTCTTAAGAGTATCTATAGTCTGGATTTGAATCATCCAAAAAGTCAAATCTAAAACTGAGAGTCTGAATTAAAGTCTAAATGAATCTTTGTTGAAAGCCGATTCACAGTGGCAAAATTTGAATTGGAATCGGAATCTGAATTAGAGTCTTAATTTGAGTCTGAATCTGATTTTGACTCTGGTTTTTGGTCGTATTGTGACTAAATCTGAATCTGAAAGCAATAACAATGGAAATCATAATGGTTACCATTTCAACAGAAATGAAAAAAGGATGAGAAATAGAATAGAAAAAAACTTTAATTTTTTTTTTTTTGGTCTTTTGTTTTACATAGAAAAGAAGAAGAAGAGAAAAAACAACTTTAATGAAAGAGACGAAAAAAAACCTAGATACTTTTGAATATAGACATTTGAATAAAATTCCAACAAAAATATCAGGCATTAATGTTGTAACTACCCAAACATCGAATATTAGACGCACATCGAAAATGAGAATTCTAGAGATTTTCACAATTCAAAATCATAAAAGCTAATTTTTTTTCTTCCTTTCTCTCCTTTCCAAATCCAACCTCTTTACCAATCTAGCCTACAAACTACTATACCATCCTTCCTACAACCACCCCCCTCCCCCCCACAATCGGCATCGCAATCGTATTACCCATCTCACCTAGGAGTGAGTCCAGAAATGTTCACGAAATTCTTTAAGATACGAACTCAGACTGTGACTGTTTGCCTATCCATCCACCATTAAAATGCTAATCCTATTGCTACCGTATATCGGCTGTGATAATATTCTAAAAATAGGATCATCCAAGTGTGCCAGCCCAACCCATATAACATTATGGCAATAATAATATGAAAGTCAAACTTGCCAGCTGTAAAAATTACCTAAACCCATGAAACGGTTTTATTGTATTTCTTCTTCTTCTTCTTCTTCTTCTTCTTCTTCTTCTTCTTCTTCTATTGCTTCTTATTCTCCTTTTTCTTCTTCTTGTTCTTATTTTTCGTTCCTTTTTTTTTCTTTCTTAGCGCCTATCACACGGAAGTTAAAAAGGTCGAATTTGATAAAAACATCGAAATTACAAAAACGTTAAGAAATTGAATACTCCTCGTATAAACGAATAAAAATGAAATCAAGTATTACCGAGCAAACTATGCATGTATTATATATATATTATCTATATATATATAGGTTAGAGTGCATGTCCTATTTTTGAATAAGTAATATATATAATTATGTATAGTTCTTGTATATTATGTATATAGTATAGTATGTATATCTATGATTATTATTCTCACTGGTATAAATGGATGACTGGCTGAATAAATGGATGGATGGATAAATGGATGGATGGATAGATGGATAGATGGATAGATGGATAGATATAGAAATACTCGTTAGATACAAAAGGTATCTAAATAGAAAAGGAGGAGATAATTAGATGAATTCTAACAATCAACTCCGAACTCTTGGATTACCGAGCCAAATGCGATAAAGAAAATCAATTTCAATTCAAAGCATAAATCAAACAGTCCACTGACTCAACGAGCTAATCTTTTCCCTTCAAACAACCGAAGTAATTGTGAATAATCGCAAAATACTATTAATTTAATGGTAACTATTAAAGCAAATGAGCAAGGCATACCAGTACAATTTTATTGTTTTTCAGTTAAAATTAATGCATATTTGTTATAATCTTTCAAAATGTTCATTATATCCTTTAGATCATCCTGAAAATTCAAATAAATTTCATATACAACAAACTCTCTCTATCATATTATAGAAAATTTTCCAATTCATTACCTTCGAAGATCATTTTTAATATTTATATTTTTGATTAAAAAAAAAAAAAATTTATGCAAAAAATTTAGTCGCGATCTTGGAAATATTTGATGTATTTTATATGGAAAGGCAGGTGGAACGGAAACTTTATAAATAATTGAGACACTTTTTAAGAATAAAACGTAAAAAAAATTGTCCGGTGACTGCATTGGAATTATGGAATCGTTTGACATTTAGAGTAAAAATTTGTCGCCTCAATTAAATTATAAAAATAAATAATATTAATATAGTACCATCAGAATTTAGATGACTTACAACAGATTCGACAATCATAATACCGACCAAGTATTGTAAACAAAAAAAAACCAAATTTATGAATACTTTACCGTAACAAATAATTTTACTTGATCAAAAATTTCACCTAACTCGCAGTTGATTTTTTAAGGAAAATATCAAAAAAATATTAGATCATTTCAATAGAAGGCCTATTCGGTGTATCGAGTAATAAATTTGTCACGTGACTTTATTAAGTCCAAGTTCATTTGAAATATAGAAGAAGTCGCATAAATTTAAAAAAAATTGATATTATAAAAATGACAGCAGACTCGACAATCATAATACCAACTAAAGAAAATCCACAAAAAGTTTAAACACAAGAAAGGACATTTGTGGTTTAATGACTTTTTGGGAGTTAAAAATATGGAAAAATGTGACTTTATCAAGTCGGTATTATTAGATAAACATTATTTGAAATGTAGAAGGAAAAATCTCCACATACATTTTCATATATTCACAAAGTTTGAATTGTATTTTTAATCAAATTTTATGAAAACATAAAAATTCATAATATTAATTATGGCATTATAAGACTTATAATTAATTGATAGTGACTCGCCACTCATACCACCACAAATAATTTTAATTTATCAGTAATTTTTTTTTGGGGGGTAATAATCGAATACTTTTTATAAAATACAAAAGGCCATATTAGACATGTTGAATAAGAAATTTATCATATGAATTTTTTGTTTTGGTATTAAATTGAGAGCAAAAAAAATATATTACTTTTTCTTAAATTTTAATTTCAAGTAGACAATTTTAAGCAAATACTGTGAAACAGTTCACTTATCAAAAATATTCTGCTCAAATAAGAAATAGAGTTAACTGCTTACAGACAACAACAAGAGCCCAGTGTCCAAGTAAAACAAAAACCTTAAAGCAGGTTCAGTTTTCCTTTCGGGCTTTTTCAAGTAGTTCCTTAGGAAAGCGTCTCAAATTATTTCAAACTTGCCTAAATGAAATTTTATTGGTCAGAGCCCGACAGTCAATGTTTGTATTGAATAGTTAATAAATAAAAATTAAGTCAGCAACCTTATTATAATTTAAATTTTATTATATAATTTAAAAAAAAAAATACTTTCGATTTGGTATTTTAAAATCTCGACTTATTGATAGTGACTCGATAATCATAAAACCAACTAAATATAATTCATACTAAAAGAAAATATTCATTAAACAATATAATAGTTTTTAATCATTTTTATATACCAAAAAATTAAAAATTAAAATTTACAAATACTATGAAAGATATTAATTATGGCAAAAAATGTATGCAAAAGGAGACTTTATTTAAAAAACCGTTTAAAAATGATTAAAAAGTGATAAATATTTATAACTGGCTCGCAGAAAAACTCATTTTAAAGTGAAAAAATTTTAAAGGACCATTTCCATTGGTGGGATAAAGACCACCAATGGAAATGGTCCTTTAAAATTTTTGTGTCAACTAAAGGCGGTCGTTTTTTTGTTGGCATGTCATCAAGGGGATGCTGGAGGGAGGCGAGGTTGGTAGTGTATGACAATGTAAAGGAAATATAATCGTTTGGGGAGTGGTTTGGGGAGATTTCCCGAATAAACCTAGTTTGAACAGAAAGAACTACAATAGCAAATTGAAGATGAACGATATTGCATCGGCTTAGTTTGCTCGTCGGTATACTGTCGAGAGGATGCTAGAGAACTCTGGTATTAGTGGAGGAAATAATATATTTTGGAGAATTTTTATAAGGAATACTTAATTGAATAATAGTAAACGCAAAAAGAAGGCCTACAATGGACGCCATTCCTTCGATACCGTGAATTTTGCAAATGGCTCTATATTTGAACAAGATAATAACTCTTAGCATACTACTGGTATATGTTCATATATCCTGCAGGAACAGGATCTGCAAGAATCTTTAATCTTTGATATGGTCGTATTTGTTACCATATCTTCCTCCCATCAAATATATTGTATATAGGACGAAAGTATAAGGCAATAAGCCAATAAGTCATTTGCTTCAAAGTACGAGGGCAATATGATAATTCATTAGCTAATTCAAAGATATAGCTAATATATTTTATTAATACTATTTTTTTAAACAATTTGAGGAAAAAAAACAAAATCATACTCAAAAAGTATAATTGTGGCTCTACACCACATTGTATGGAATGATTCAGAAGTGGTTTACTGAATTCTTTTGTGGTTGTACAAGCGCCCAGGATATCCAATTTAGTATCAATACCGAACAGAAAAATCAATAAACTTAGATATGTTTATTTTATCTTAAAAAATTATTACAATACTTTCGTTAAATATATAAAAACTTTTAAATGTCATTTGAAAAAAGAAAGAAAATTATTTAACAAGAATAATCATTTTTCAAAAAAAAAGAAAATTTAGTTTAAAATTCATGAATTTTTAGAAAATTTACAAAATTATAAATTCCATTAATATATAAGGATTATTTTTATAATTAAATATGATCTATGCACAAACTTGCATGTATTTCGTATTTGCAATGAAAATTTAAAAATATTTCAAAGCTTTGATAGCATTCCCTAAAACTATAGTGAAATTTTTCAATAAAGTTTTTTTTTTAATAAAACGTTTATGAAAAATTGACTATATTTGAGAATTTTTTAATATTTGTTAAAGGATGAAATTTTGGTATGTTGTTATTTTGTTATATTGCATTCTGGTAAAATAATCATTTTTTTTCTTGACTTTTTTTTCATAAAAAAATAGCATACGAGTATAGCTCCTCTAAATGGGCTTTTTCAAATAAAATTATCTAGCATAATTAGAATCGAAATAATTATTTATACAGGCATTAAAATAATTATTATAAGTCAGCATGAATTAAATAAATCTTGCCATTACTTTTAAAAAAAAAAAAAAAACAAAAATTTCATAAAAATGTCTTATTAAAGTTATTTTTATAATAATGTAAGAAAATTGCTTAGGATATGTGTAAATATCGAACTGCTAGAACTAATTCGTTTTTCGTTGGAAAATTTATTATTAATATAACAATAAATATATTCAATTAAGTAGAGCTGCACCTTTTTTATAGAAAAAAGCCGAAACTGAATGAAAAGTGGTTTTTTTTTTGTACTTAACTAGAACCTCATTAAGTTGATCATTATTTGCTTCTTTTCTAAAATAATGACAATCATTTGAGAAAAACGATATCTTTTTTTCTTTCTTGGCACATAATCTCAAACCATTTAGTCCTTTATATCTAGGACAAGCATATCAAAAAATTGTTCACATTAAAATTGATTATTTTCAAATAAAATATAATAAAAATAAAAGAAAAAAAATTGTGTCTTTTTTTTAAATTGATATCAAAAATACCAAAAAAAAAGTATACATTAAAAATAGGTCCACAAAAATAAACAACGAAAAAACCAAAAAAAAACGAGAAAATAGAAAATTTGTATAGTAAATGAATGAAAATAAAAGATGGCAAAGAAAAGTGAAAGTGAATTGTGACCACATGATTTTTAGTTAATGGAATCATTTTGATTAATGGGAAATCAATGTTTTTCCACTCAATTGATTATAGTTTGAACTAAAAATCTAAATGATAAGAGACTGTATTTCGTTTCGCATAATGATTCGAACGATAAGATCCATTTCACCGCCCTCACGCAATTCTTAAACATTCAACGTCATTCCATGTGAAAACGCAATTGCTTGTAAAGAGCTGTAAGCATTTGCAGAATCACCTAACAAGCACATTTTCCTGTTTTGAAGGTAGTCAGAAATGACCTAAACAAGAGACGGAAATAAAGTCAAATCGAAAAGGAAGAGAGAAAAAATACGAATATAAAAAATCGTATCCAATATATATGTAGTAAGCATACACCTCTAATATATAGAAATTATATAATATAAGAAAACATGAGAATGACAAAAAGAAAATGTTGCCTTTTATCTTGGATATTGCATAGCAATTTTCTTCAATCCTTAAGGAAAAATCTAACCGGCAAATCTACGTACATGAAAATTCACAAAAAAATACTAACAAAAAAAAGAAAAAGGAAAAAATACCAAAATGAAAATAACAACAATTATATTACTTTTCTATATTTTTCTATACCTTATATTTGTATAAAAAGGACTTTATTTTATTTATGAAATGACATTTAAATCTAGAAACTAGATTATATATTTCATATAAAGTATTCCTTATAATTTGAATTATTTTGATTATAATTGTTTAGTTGTTTTTTTTTTTTTGTAACCTTCTAAAATTATTTTCTAATGTACATTATTCATTTCCTAATACCCAAAAAGGATATTTCTTTGATAAAAAAAAAATTGAGGAAAAAAAAATATAACTCAAAATCAAAAGTAATTTTTATAATTAAAATCAAATCAAAAGAAAATAAAGTGACATTTTTTTTCCGTACAAGCTCAATAGAATAAGGAGTAATTTTTTAAATGACTTCAGAATGACTACTAAAAGGATTACGATTAATTTTTATATTTTTCAAATCTTTAAAAAAATAATCTAGGAAATATTTTTTTTTAACATTATTTGGAAGTAGTTTTGAGTCGTTGTGGTTGATAGATGTGATTTATCTCACAGAGGTGGCTGGAAATACTCCTCTGTCCCTCTCATAAAAGGATATTATCACTAAAAATTGTTTTTACTAATAACGGAAGTTAGATTCTTTCAGAAAATCTCTAGCCCATTGTGTCTTAAGTCTCTGATGAGTGTTTCCGGGGAGGGCAGTATAGGACAATTCTCTTACAAGTGGATTATGATGATAGGATAAACGAGAGTGAAATTTTTTGATAGCGGGAAATGTACAGGTCCTGAACAAAGGGAACATTTAGATCACGATGTATTAAGTTGTTACGAATGTAAAAGTGGGCATCAAAAATTTTACAGTGGATCTTGGAATGTAAGACCTGGGAACGCGATAGGAATTGGAACGTTTCGTTGAACCCCAAAGTTCAATTCCATAAGTCCAAACAGGTTTTATAATTTTTAGTTCCGAGCATTTGTCAAGTAGTCTAAGAAGTTGTAGGTAACGTCTGTCAGCTTCAACTCTTTTTAAACAACGTACTTTATCATATTATAAAATGATGTTGCTATTAAGGTACAGGTTTTCCTTGACAAAGTGTGAAAGTAATGTGAGCACTCTTCTGTTCATTTACCCTCAGTCACCATCTCTTAAACAAGGATTGATGGTTGTGAATATGGGATTGTAAATTGTTAGAAGCTATGTCAGGATTTGTATGGGTAGCAAGTATGGCTGTATCATCTGTATAAGTAGCAATGATAGTATTAGGATCAGATGAGATGTCATGGGTAAAAATATTATATAAAATGGGACCAAGGATACTGCCTTGTGGAACTCCTGCTAGAATACGTAATATTTCCGAGGATTTTGAGTTAATTGTAACTTCGAAATTACATTGGGAGATATATAAAGTTATGGTAAGGTAGTTTGTTTAAGGAAGAAAGCTCTTGAGTTTCCAGAGGAGTCCAGAATGCCACACACGATTAAAAGCTTGCGAGATATCTAAAAATACTCCTGGGCAATACTCTTTCCTCTTTAGAGAGGATGCAATGTGATCAATAATGCAATAATAGGGGAGTGTTCAGATCGGAAGCCAAATTGGTGATCAGGAATAATTTTTTCATTAACTGGGACTGGGTACAGTCGTTTTAATAAGAGATAAAATGTCTAAATTCATTTTAACCAAGTACACTTTACAAAGAGTAATTTAGTACCAACAAGATGCTTTTCGGATTCTTATATCACTTCCATTATACAAGCTACGACAGAAAAGTGAGCAAAGAACGAAAATTGTTGTTTCTACGGCACTGAAAATCCATAAATTATTGAAAAGGTACCTTTTCACGACCAAAAAGTTACTATGTGGTGCGGTATTTATGCTGATATGGTCATCGGGCCCCATCCTTTTTTTAACTAGAACATGCAACAACCGTCAATCAGGAGCTTTATCGGTCTATGACTATCGTTCATAGACTATATGAACGTAAATAGGCTATCGTTCCCTGGTCGTTTGATATAAAAAAATTATGATTTTGAGTGGCCTCCGTATTCGCCTGCTTTGCCAGCGCCGGACTTTTTTCTGTAGGGCTACTTGAAGTCAAATGTCCCTAGACGAACAACAAGCCAAGAACCCTAGACAAACTTAAGACTAACATTAACTAGAATACAGCCGCCATATCGGCCAATAAACAATTGAAAATGTGATGCAAAATGCCAAAAAAAAACGGGTAAATTGCACCATTAGACCTCAGGGCGAACACTGGCACGATATTATATTCAAAAAGTGATCACAATAATATGATTTTTTACTTGAATTTCTTTATGATATTTTTTAAAAAACTATTAAGTTAATCTAATATGGCTCATCTCCACAAAGGTGGAAGCATTATTTTCATTCATCGTAGCAGTGTTGAAGGACTTTAACTGGAATTGCCTACTGCTCCACGGCTACACTCCTTTGGATGTTATCATGGTGCTTTTAATGACTTCAGTCTGGGTTTTTTATCTCTAGCAAAATTTAAGCAAGTCACTTGGACTAAGATCCAGAATCCCGTTTTCAGATAAAATTTCTTTAATGAGTTTCAATAGTTCTTAAAATCGTTCCGCATTTTCATTAGTTCTCAATGTTAAAGCCTTCTTGAACGAGGTCCCTTTTCCAATAGCTGTCGGCCCACCAAAAAATGTGAGCACGAGTGATGTATTAAGTGAAAAATATATATTTTAAATGCCCCTACTTAGTAAACAGATAAAAAGGGTTTTCGAATAAGAGTGATATGATTTCTTTAAAAAAAAAAAACAACACACTAATTGTTAAAGAAATTCAAATGTTTTTTATTTAATGTGAAGTACAGGCGATACAATTTAGTTCTGAATAAAACGTCATTCAAATGGCCTCCACGACTTCTTTTGTAGGAACGAATTCGATGAACCCAATTTTCGAGAACTTTTTCCACTAAATCAAGTCATATGTCATGAATAGCACGTTCAATATTGACTTATAAAGCTTGAAGAGAGTCTGGTTTATTGCTAAAGACCAATGACTTCAAATAACTCCACAAGAAATAGTCTAATGGTGTTAAATCACAACTTCTTGGAGGCCATTAAATGTCACAATTTCTTGAAATAATCGAATCTCCAAACTTTTCTCGCAATAATTCGGTTGTTGCACGTGCTGTGTGGCACGTAGCCCCGTCTTGTTGGAACCAGATGTTGTTAAGATCAAATTCTTCCAATTTCGGCCATAAAAAGTTGGTTATCATCGATCTATACCGCTCTCCATTGACAGTAACGGTGTTACCAGCTTCATTTCGAAAGAAGAACGGACCGATGAATCTACCAGACCAAAAAGCACACCAAACTGTCAATTTAGGTGAATGTAATGGGTGTTCATGAATAATTTGTGGATTTTCTTCGCACCAGAATCAGCAGTTTTGTTTATTTAGCGCACCACTCAGACGAAAGTGAGCCTCATCGGAGAGGATGATTTTCTTTAAAAAATTGTTATCGTTTTCAAGTTGTTCCAAGACAAAATCAGCAAATTCACGACTTCAGCTCTTGACGGTGCTCCAATAGCTTCAGTTCTTGAGTGATAACAATTTTATATGAATGCAAGCCCAACTCCTTTCTCAAAATCCGCCAGGTTAAGGTTTCAGACAGTCCCAATTCTTGAGCACGTCTTGAAATCGACAAATTGCGGTCTTCAGCAACACGTACCTGAACAGCAGCAATATTTTCATTACTTCGAGCGGTTCTTTATCTTATTGGCACTTGAACATTATGCAAAGAAAATGTACGCTCGAAATTTTTAATAATTCGACGAATAGCGAGCAAAGTTGGACGATTATTACGAACATAAAATGGCAAAAGCGCACGAAAAGTTGCAATTGGAGAAGAATTATTTTGATAATAAAATTGAATAATTTGTAAACATTATTCGTGCATATATCTCTCCATGATGAAATTGTAAACATTACTGAATACAATGAAAAAAAAAGACAGATCATAACATAATAAAAATGGCCGAAACGTCACTTAGAAATCATATCACTCTTATTAGAAAACCCTATAAAAGCATTTATTGAAACGTTAATATTACTTTTTAAAAATCCACGTCCGAAAGTTCAAAATGACTTTATTTAAGATACGTTTAATATTTTATAGTGTTTTTTATTATTGTAGTTATCTTTTGACTTTATCAAAATTCTTTTTAAAGGCCGGTCAAATATTTCGTATCGTATCTGTTTTGTAAGAGCACCAAACCCCCCCTCCCCCCCCCCCCTTCCCTGCACTATATTTAAAAGTGTGATTGATTTAAAATTTTCTTTTTCAGTTTAAATTGGTTTTTCTTAGAATTTTCTTAAATTAAACAAAAGAAAAAATGTATGGTTTTTGTTAACATTTTATGAATGGTTTTTTTTTTATTTTCTAAACTAAAAATTAGAGTCCTTTTATATATTGGTATTCTTCTATAATCTAATTACCATCTAATAATGGTGAACATTAAAGAAATTTTCATCTATAGAAATAAATGAAGACCTAATAATATGAATAAGAGTGGAATAAAAAAAAAAGTTATTATTATTCTTCTTATTATAGTTTTCATTGAGTAGATTAATGAAAGATGTACGATTGGACACGATAAGATTAAATGAATAGACGTCATGGATTCGGTATACACTAATGAAGAGTGACTATAAAACGGAAGTGAAAAGATGTCGGAATAAAAAGAAATCAATGAGTACACCTTAAGTTAGAATGACTGGCCTTAATTTATATCTATAGTGATAGATGGAAGGGTCTAAATGGATGTCAAGATAATCAAAGAGACGGAAAATCCAAATACTCGTTACTACTCACTTGCCTAATATAGTTTTAGTTTAATTTTAGTGGAATTCGATAGCAAATTAGTTTCGATCAATTTGATTTCAACAACTTGAAAACTTCGAATCTGGAATACTTCGTACGAATATAGAACAGAAAATTGACTTGCCATGTAACATATTTTATTATATCTTATTGGATAGCTCTTATCTATTTGTTCTAAAAGCTATCCAAAAGATATTTTATATGAAAATAGAAGTATCTGTCTGTGAATAATTTCTCTTTAATGTATTAAATATGATTGGTGCCCATTGATATTTATTCGTTCTTTTGTGTATATACGGATTTAATTGAGTAAAAATTCTCAATTAGGAATCAAGAATATTACTATGACTTTAGTTTAATTCTTTTCTCCTACTATTATTATGAAATTATTCAGTGGATTTATTTGTATAGAATTTTTCAAAAGGAAAGTTAATAAAGATTTGCTATGTGCAAAACAGAAAAGTAATGAGATAAACAATAATGTTGACTTTTTATTCACCCTTGATGTGCAGTACAAGTTTTAATCTCGTACAATATTTTCGAGGCCTTAAAGAGCGCGTTAAGCAAAATAGTGTTTTTACAGGACGATAGCGAAAATGGAATACCGAATTAAGAGCAATGACACTGTAAAGAACATTCCTAATTAAAAGTTTAACAAATAGCATTAAGCCTATTTGAAAATTAAAAACTATTCTCTATCCTTAATAATTTTTAATCTAAATTATAGAGAACTGATTTTGAAGATCACTCACTTACTATGCTATCGTTATTAATGGACAATTTAATAATATTAAAAAATATGAAGTCAACAAAATTTCCACAACAAAGTCATCGCCTTGTCCAAAATTCTGTTTTTCTTAAATTTCTACTATATTTTTTCCACTCAGTTTTAATAATTCTTAACAGAGCAGGCGATATTTATTTTGTTTAACTCGTATAGTATTAATTATCCGAATCGGTTAGTTTTAGTGAACGTGAACTGCTAAATAAGGTAAATATTTTCACAAAAAAGAGTTGGAAAAATAAAAAAAAAATAAAAATATTTCTGTCAAATACAATTTGGCAACGTGTGATAAAATGAATAGTACAGAATAGATTAGTTTAAAAAATACCAGATTTTCGTTTAATTTATTTTCACTTTTCGATTTTTTTTAAGTTTCTTTTATAAGATTTTTTAAGAGAATTGAAAAATTCTTTAGAAATAATCGACTTTTTTTAACTTATAATTTTAAAGTGTTTTTTAAAAAAAGATTAAAGTAAAAAATATTTGAAATTATTATGAATTTTTATTTAGTTTAATTAAAATCTCAGTTTTTATTTGTATGTAGTTATATAATGTTACGCAGATATTTTCAAATGAGAATTGGTTTGTGAGATAATAATTGCGATTAACAACCATTAATGACAAAATATGAAATATGTTTGAATTTTCACGTTCAAAAGCTACAATTGTGTTTCAATACTAGTACTGTTTCCGAAATAATTTGTATTCTAATAAAATTATATTTAATTTAATGAATTCACATATGTTTGCCTATTATACTTAAAAAAAATTAAAATTTAAAGAAAATCAGTGGAAAGCAAAGAATCTGCTCTACTCACAAGATCATTGAGAACAATTTTTCTGTACATTTGCTACTTAATTATAATTTTCACATGTACGCATGTAAAGTTTTTTAAAAATAAAAATCTCTGAATTAATTATAAGGAAACATGTTTTTTTTCTTGTTTCTAAAATTGAAAAAGATTTGAAAATATTGATTTAATATTTATATTTATTGAAACTATATTAAAAGACTTTGCAAGCATTTTGATATATTTTTTCCTCGTTATATAAAGAGTTTATAATTTTTAATAACTACAATAAAACAAAATCTCTTTCCTAGATTACGGTAGCCCTTTGATTAAATAGAATTAATAATAATGGCAGCCCCAAGTACTGAAAAACGTCGTATAGATACTGACGTTATGAAATTGTATGCTTTTTCATTATATTTTTTTTTATTTTTATTATATTAATGAATTTTCGTAACTTAAATAAATTTATTTTAGAATCGAGAATAAACATGAAGTCACAATAATAGGTGGCCTTAATCAATTTTCTGTTAAATTTTTTGGACCAAAAGGAAGTAAGTAGAAGTTTTTATTGTATATTATTTGTTTAAATTACCAAATTTTATTCAGTAACATATTTTTTGCTATTTATTTTCGAAGTTAGAAGTTAGTAACTTATCGCTGTAATCTCTGCATTGATTGTTATAATTTCGTTGGTTTAAATAATATGAAAACTTTTTGTTTTAGCCCCATATAAGGGTGGTGTTTGGATGGTTAATGTACAGTTAACAAACCAGTATCCCTTTAAGTCTCCAATTATAGAGTTTATAAATAAAATTTTTCATCCTAATATTTGTGATAAATCTGGCGCAGTATGCTTAGATGTTATAAATAAAGCATGGACCCCATTATATGGTAAAGAATATTGTTTTTTCTTTTCACTTTTTCTTTGATAATTTTTTAAATATAATATTTTTATGTAATAATTAAAAAACAATGTCGTCCATTTAAAATCGAATGCATTTACTAGTTAGCTGATTTTAGTTCTATAAGAAAATGTGTTATTTAAAAAATATATGATAAATTTAAGTGTTGTTCAGAATTTACATGCATTCGATTACTAAAATCATAAGTTTTCTAATTAATATAAATCTTTTTCTATATTTACAGACTTGTGTACTATATTTGAGTTATTCCTACCACAATTATTAATATATCCAAGTCCAATGGATCCTCTAAATCCCATGGCAGCTTCTATGTATCTTCAAGAGCCAGTGAAATACAAAAAAAACAGTTTCCGGTATAGTTAGAAAAATAATAAAATTACAAAAAGTAATGAATTTTCTTAATTTTTTTTTTCGACAGATTATATACGACAGTTTGCCACTAAGGAAGCATTACGAGTTTTGAGAAAAATTGATAGTTCAGATAGTGAATCGAGCATATCAGATTCTAGTGAAGATGAAGCATGATCCAAGTGATATTTAACACCGGCTGCCAACTGATAAAATTTAAAAAAATTTATCTCAACAATGTACATTATTAGATTTATATATGATAGAATATATGTTTTCTATTATATTGACATGGGAAAATTATTTGCATTTCTTTTTCATATTTCAATGGAAGATTTTAATTTAAGAATTTAATTGCTTATATTTTTGTTAAATATAAATATAAGTGATGGAAATTTTTTTCTCATTATTATCATCAGCATCAACTGCGCAACAACCGGGAGTCCGGTCTAGGTCTAGACCTGTTCAATCAAAACACCTCTAAACGTTCCGGTTTTGCGCCGCAGTGTTCAAGTTTGGCACTTCTAGGATGCTTTTAACGTGAAGGATATCTCATTTTCTGGGACCGTAAATAGAGCCACTAAAGCTTTTTAGAGCAGAATACTCCTCATCCATATGGATTAGTTGTCCAGCCCACCGGAGCCTATTGAGCCTAATTTGATCCATAACCGGGCGATCAGGGTAACTCCGGAATTGTTAAATAGACTCCGGAATCATCCATCCTTATATAGAAAGACAAAATTTTTTCGAAAGATTCTCCTCTCAAATGCAGACAGGAGTTAGCAAATATTTTTACTGAGAACCCAAGTTTCCGAAGAATATATGAGGACTTTTAAAACTAGTGTCCTGTACAGCAATAGATTCGATGTTTTGGTCAGAATTTTTCAGCGAAATAATTTAGATTGACTGAAGGAGGCTCTGCTGGCTATTCTTATTGCTATATCTTATGTGACTAGTGGTAATTGGTCTTGTATTCGACGCTGATGCTTCCAGCATATATTTTGTTTTGTCTTCATATATAAAAGCTCTTCTATAGATCTTTCTAATAGATACATAATTTCTATATCGTCAGTGTATGCAAAAAGCTGAGCAGACATAAAAAGGATGGTATCCCTTATGCTTACCCCTAAGTCAAGAATCATTTTTTCAGTGATACATTAAAAAGAACGCACAAAAGTAAATCTGCTTGCCAAAAAACCTTGTGGACTCCGAAAGTTACTCTTGCTCTTACACTAATCATGGTCAACCTAGTCATTCTTATCAATTTTTCTGTGATCACTCTGGCTATGCCCATCCTAAGCGGCTTTAAAGTCGATGAACCGATAGTGGGAATCTGTTGAGCATATTCCAAAAGTTTTAATTTTTTTATTTTTTTTTTATTTATTTGTTAATTATTTTTTCATATTTTGGATCAAATTAACTACTCGTAATATACACAATAAATTTTTATAATTAGTAAAATTATTTGTTAAGGTTAAAAATGATCTCTTACAAATTAATTAATTTTAAATAATTATCCTTAGAGTTTTCATTGTAATTGTGAATATTATTTATATGTATTTTAGTATGGCCACTAATTATCAACAAAAAAAAGAAAAAGTGAATTTCAAAAAATTAACAAACAAATAGTATAAAAAATGGTTAAATTTAAAATTCAACCAAAAGCTAAAATGAACATGAACTAATGATGATTAGTTCAGCAGTTATGATTTCACTTTAAATATTATAAATATGTTAGTAAATGTTGTGAAAATTTAACAAGAATCCTAATGTAATAACTCATGATTTGAATATTAGCTTCATATAATACATATATATAAAAAATAAATTCGTTTATATGTATATATAGTTAATATTATTATAGATGATGTGTAAAAGGTTAATAACATATATCTACGAACATAATAATTGCTTTGGAAAAATATTGGAGCCATGGGAGATAAAAACAAGCAGACGAGGTATAAAAATACAATAAGTTTTTAGAATAGATAGTATGTCGGTAAAGGAGAAATAAAACATTTTTTTCTAAAATGAATGAACAGAATGGAATAATATGAAATTATTTGATGTAGATAATTTCCGTCAGGATTACTGTAAACAACTAGTGATTACATACATCGTTAATAATAAATCTGCGTATGTGGAGAAATGTGAAAGCAAAGTGCTTGAAAACGAAAAATAATCGAACGCTAACAACCTTTGCTAGTAGCAATTTCTCATATGGCCGGGGGATCTGTCTACGCGACTAGGTCTTGGACCAAGGATACGTTGTATGGGTATAGTGCGTAAATAAAAATGTTACGCGAAATATGACTGCTCTGGGAGATATAAATTCCTTTTAGGATCCTAGGACTTAATCTGTTATGATGTCGTAAGTCATCATTTTTGTACAGCATTCATCAACCTGATAGTCGTATAAAACGGGCTAGAGTACTAGGAGAAAAAGTAGAGGACACCGCGCCAAATCGTTAGTAGAGAGATTGTTTTGGAAAAACCCCAACAACAATTCGAATAACACCAAAACGAATTAATAATACACGTATACACACCCACCAACACAATACTATAGATACATAAAATATCTTCTTTTTATTTTTCTGGTTTCCGAAACCATTTTTACTATACGGAAGGATGAGAATGGGCCAGTACAATACTCACCAAAAAAAAAAAAAAAAAAAAAAAAACAAGAAGAAAAAACCCAATTCATATACGTTAACATGATACATATTCAACTGATAAGAATATTATTTCATTCTTACCTAAGCATATTCACACACGCTATCTAAATATCAATATACCAAACGATTGAAATTGGATATAATTTATGATAATAAAATGACTTCTTAACAAATCGAAACTATCACCTTACGTGTACAAAATTACCTTGTTCATATCATAATCGTTCTATCGTGTATTTATTATTGATTTTACCATAAAATTATTATCACAAAAATAATATATTAAATATTATGAGTATAAAATCTGTGTTCACTTTCAATTTTCATTTTTAAATTGTAATCATTTACAGGAAAAGAAAATATTTAATGGCAATTCAGTTGGACATTTTTTTATTTTGTTTTTGCCAATTTATATATAAAAGAAGGTAAATTTGTAATATTATTTTCTTTAACTAATATATTTAACAAATAACTTTCATAATTTATTTCAACTTAAATAATCAAGTCAATTTTTTACCACAAATTTCTTATAAATAAATTAATTTTTAATAAAAAAAAAAAAATACAAAATATTTATTATTGATTCATTAATAAAACTTTTATATTTTTCAAAATAAATAATCTATTTTTAATAATTAGAAAAATGCTGATAGAAAGACCACTACTTTTACAATTGTTTTTATATCCTTTTTAACAAAAACAAAAATAATTTTCAATATTTTTTATAAATTTAATTACTTTACATTATAATTTGAAAATATCTACAATTTTTAATTTGAAATCAGAATAAGGTATTAATTTTTCATAAAAGATATATTGTACAAATTTTGAAAATTGAAATGAAGCGATTTGCAAAATTGTAAAACGACAGAAGCAAAATGGATAAAGTGATTTTACACAGTGTGTCCCAAAAATAACCGAAATTGAAAATTTGCAACATTAAAAAGATACATTCATCCTCTTTCAAACGTACCTAAATTCATGTAAATCGAAATTTAATTTTCTATTTGCTCTTTGTTCCATTTTGTTTTCCAAAACAAAAATGAAACAAAAAGCAAATATAAAATTTTGTGTTAAACTTGAAAAAAAATTCGCTGAGACATACGAATTGATGGGAAAAGTTTATGGTGATGATTGTATGAGTCGTACTCAAGTTTATACTTGAGGATTTAAATGACGACCTAAGGCCAGGTCGTCCAGAAGCTAGTAATCGTGCTGAATTGGTGGAAAAAGTCCGTGAAATCATTGGTATCGATGCAAATTTTACTACGAGAATATTTTGTTCCACATGAATTAAATGAAGACCAAAATATCGCTCGTGTGGAGTATTGCAAAGACATTGTTGGAACTGCTCAAAACGATCCAGACTTTCTTGATTCGATCATAACTGGTGATGAGTCATGTTGCTTTAAATATGACCCTGAAACTAAGCGTCAATCTGCTGAATGGAAGTTTAAAAGCGAGCCAAAACCAAAAAAATTGCGTTTTCATAAGTCTCGAATTAAGACAATGTTGATTATTTTTTTATGATTCGAAGGGTATTGTCCACAAGGAATTTATTCCAGAAGGTCGAACTATTAATGGAGAATACTATTAAGGCGTTTTAGATCGTTTGTGGAAAAGAATTGGTCATGTTAGACCTGAATATCCAGCAGGAAAACAGCTGTTTTCATTGTACGATAATGCACCACCTCACAAGGCCAAAAAAGTGAACGAATTTTTGATGAAAAAACGGATTTCTGTCATCAACCTTCCTCCGTATTCGCCTGATCTATGTGACTATTTTCTATTTCTAAAACTGAAAACCAAGATTACAGGAGCATTTTATGATGATATCCCAGCCATTCAAGCAGCCGTAACCGAGGTGTTGAAGAACATTCCTATAAATGATATTAAAAAAATCTATGCATGCGCTGGTTGATCATTCCAAATGTTGTTTTGAGTCTATGTTAATGGAACCTATTTTCAATAAATAATAACTTTCAAAGAAAATATATTGTGTATTTTATTCTATATCCTAAAAGAATTCTATATTCGGTTATTTTTGGGACACACTGTGTAGAATATTTTTCATATCAAAGTTAAATGACATCAAAGGTATAAAGTGATTTTTTCTTGGAAATGGAAATCTATTGATGGGTCTTATTTAAAAAGTATAAAAAATTTAAAATCAATAAGATAACTTTTGCAAATTGTTTAATGGTAATAGGGCGACAATTTTCTAAAAACTATTACACACTTAGGAAATGTTTACGTACAGTAAATAAAAATCAAAATAAAAAATTATATAAAATGTAATTTATTTTAGCTACTGGATTTCAATTGTAAAATGACCAATAAACTTCAAAAGTAAACAATCCCCAAAATTTTTTTGAACGTATAAAATTAATTTTTACCTTTTATTTTATACCAGGTCATACTAATTAAACAAGATTTTTTCGGCCACTCGGTTACTCATCCAATTTAAATAATTTAAAAGTAAACAATTCCAAATTGGTGACAATGAAATTATTTTTTTTTTAACACAAAAAAAGGCTCCGTATGAGTCTACACCTTTTTTTTTTAAATAAGATCGCACGTGATTTTTTTCGGCGGTCATTGGGTCACTCATTCAATTTAAAAATAACCACTTCAAAATTTCAATGGAAACAAACCCATTTGGTTACCGCGAACATTTTTTTTGTGTTTAAATAAATTGTGCTGTTTTGGTTCGTTTATGAAAAGGGACGTGATTTCAGCCAATATAAATGTTGATCACTAAAAATTTTCTTGGCTGTCAATTACAACCTTAGTATTGAGTTAATAAAATTGTCATCGTTTTAGATCAAAAACTATTACTTATAATTTATTTAGTAAAAATCGACATCGCAAACTATTTTTTCTTAATAACTTTGTATTATTTTATTATTAAAAATAGTTGATTTTTTTTTGAGGCCGTAACATCGAAGCTGCTGCTTTTTTGAAAACTTTGGTTCCAAGCAAAAAAAAATTAGGAACGTTCAAGAAAATCCTTCATAACAGCGACTGCCCGATTGTGGATAAAAGTAATCTCAATAGGCTCCGGTGGGCTGAACTTAATCTGTATGGATGAGGAAGATGCAGCCTGGGAAGTATACAGTGACCTCATTTATGCTCCTAGACCATGAGATAGGGTGAGAATGCCAAAAACATCTTGAGAGTGTCGAACTAGAATACCGCAACACGAAGTAGAGATATTTGGAGCTTTTTGATTCAGCAGGCTCGAAGATTTTTATGGCAATATTTTTAAATGAAAGTAAATTTTTTTTAAAGTGTTTATTTAAATTTCTTATAAATCTAGAAACAAAAATTAAATTATATTATCGCCAAAGAAGGCTCAAATAAGACATATTGTAAGATTGAAGATAAAAAATTCCTTTGAAACGTACAATTTTCTCAAGCATATTTTACTATTCGATTTTATCTGCACGTATAAGCGTAATTATTTGGAATTAATTTAATTCTCGAATAAATTTTGAAAAGAGAATGGAAACGAACGACTTTAAAATTTTACTTTAAATTAATTAGTAAAGATTTAATTGTGATTATTCCCTAAGCAAAAATATAGAAGAGAGAGAAAAAAAAATATCAAAATATTAGTAATTTAGTAAAATTTCGAACACTCTAATTAAAACAGTAAATTAGCCCGTTATCGAATCCCTTTAATAAATCCAGTCTGATGACTATTGAATTATTTAAGTGAGCGAATATCTTCGTCAATATTAATGCCTTAAATAAATTATTGGAAAATGGAAACGAGAAACAGTTTCACCAGAACATTTTCGAAAAGGTTCTATGCCCTGAAGCTGTGGTTTTCAGTGGCGCGAATGATTAGCCTTTTATCGTATTTAACGCCTTTCTTTGGTACATAGTCGTATACCCACATTCGAAAATGCTATAAATTCTCAAAATTCGATTAGTCGGAATAGATTAGTCGATGCAAACGTACTCAAATCTATAATCTATTCGAAACTATTTTATACACTTGTACTCGTATAAGGGGGAGAAGTACCTGTTTCTATATATTATCATCACCAATGAACAACTAAAATAATTAATGTGAGGGGATTGTACCCGTGTGAACATATTGTACGTCCTCGTATTTTTGGGTGGGATGATGATATTCTACAGTTGTTGAAAACTTCTAGCATCAGACATTATCAGTATCGGTGGAAACTATTACAAATAATCGAATAATGAATTTTGTCAATGCCTACACTATTTTAATAATAATTTTAAACATGATAGAAATCCTAATCAATGAGTTTTGCAAAAAAATATTTAATTCAAATTATTGTCTTCGTACACAGTTGCGCTATTTAATCTTTTAATAAATTGTGGTGAATTTATAAAATTAATTCAAATAAATGCAAATAATTTGCGTTGTGCTTACACAAATCAAGTGACTTAACTTGTTTTATGTATTCGTATTACAGTTGTCGAGCTTTTTTTTAGGTACAGTTGTAAATTATGGTGAATTTTTAAAATTAATTCAAATAAATGCAAATATTGTAGTTTGGGTCGTACTCACACAAATCAAGTGACTCAACTTATTTTATGTATTCGTATTACAGTTATCAAGCTTTTTTTTTAGGTACAGTTGTAAATTATGGTGAATTTTTAAAATTGATTCAAATAAATGCAAATATTTTGGGTTTTGCTTATATAAATCGAGTGACTCAGCTTGTTTTATTTATTCGTATTACAGTTGTCAAGCAGTTTTTTAGGTACAGTTTGTAAATTATGGTGAACTTTTAAAATTAATTCAAATAAATGCAAATAGTTTGGGTCGTATTCACACAAATCAAGTGACTTAACTTGTTTAATGTATTCGTATTACAGTTGTCGAGCTTTTTTTTTAGGTACAGTTGTAAATTATGGTGAATTTTTAAAATTGATTCAAATAAATGCAAATATTTGGTGTTTTGCTTATATAAATCGAGTGACTCAGGTTGTTTTATGTATTCGTATTACAGTTGTCGAGCAGTTTTTTAGGTACAGTTTGTAAATTATGGTGAATTTTTAAAATTAATTCAAATAAATGCAAATAGTTTGGGTCGTACTCACACAAATCAAGTGACTTAACTTGTTTTATGTATTCGTATTACAGTTGTCGAGCTTTTTTTTTAGGTACAGTTTGTAAATTATGGTGAATTTTTAGAATTGATTCAAATAAATGCAAATATTTTGGGTTTTGCTTATATAAATCGAGTGACTCAGCTTGTTTTATTTATTCGTATTACAGTTGTCAAGCAGTTTTTTAGGTACAGTTGTAAATTATGATTTTTAAAATTAATTCAAATAAATGCAAAAAGTTCGGGTCGTACTCACACAAATCAAGTGACTAAACTTATTTTATGTATTTGTATTACAGTTGTCGAGCTTTTTTTTTAGGTACAGTTGTAAATTATGGTGAATTTTTAATACTGATTCAAATAATTGCAAATATTTTGGGTTTTGCTTATATAAATCGAGTGACTCAGCTTGTTTTATTTATTCGTATTACAGTTGTCAAGCAGTTTTTTAGGTACATATGTAAAGCCTGATAAATGAAGTTGTGCTTTTGTAGAATTTTACGGAAAATAGAACAGTTCTATTAAGCTTGATGAAACGTAGACTATGATTTATAGCAAGCTTCGATGATTCTAACTCCGCCAAGGATGGTCACGAACACAGCTATTAAAGGAAGGGTGGCTTTTATATGCGGTAAACACTGACTGTTTTGTTGTTACATCTGTTATATGATTAATTATAAGACAACGCAGTAGAACAGTGTTACACTACAATTACCTCATCCTGTAAAAGCAATTCCGATTAAAAGGCAGAACAAAGAAAATAATGGACGGAAACAAGGGCAACTGACGCACTGAATAAAATTGCTCATTTTCCCATGAAATGTGCGCTTTTCACAAAGACACGAAAATGCTCGATACCCTTTCAAAATACCATGCTAACGTAACAAGCTTTACAAGAAATTCACCTTTTTCGAAGACGTAGAATGATGCCTCGACGCCCATCCCAAGTATGACCCTATAATCAAGCTTGATGATTTAAATAGCCCCTATTCAGGACAAAATGACAGCACCTAAAGCTTTCATGAGAATACCAATGATAGCAAACCGCAAACTATCTGGTTTACATGAATCGCTAACCATAAGACCATGTGGATATTTACAGAGGAGACAACTATTTGGTATAGACCATGTGTTGGCTAACCACCAGCACCTCTCCAACAAAGAAGACTTTATAACACATTGAATAGGATTATCATCTTCGCGGTGATCCAAGCCCAAATATAATTTTTGCTTATAAATCGAATTTTTTAGTGGTATTAAGCATTTCTGGTGGGCTTGAAATCTCGCTTAAGGAGGCCTTCAACATAAAAAAATGATGAAAATGTGAAATTTTTCAAGGACATTTTAATTAAAAGGATTTTTTCTTCTTTGCATCAAATCAAACATTGCAGCCACGTTACAACATCATTCGGCCATCTCTATCAACGACTTTTTGTCGGAGAAAAAGTTTCTGTTGCTTCTCAGACCTCCTACTCACTTGATCTTAGACTGTGTGACTTTATATTTTATTCAAGATCAAGAAATATTTGAAAGGACATTATCTTGGTACTCAGTTAAAGCTACAAATTTGTGTAACTCAGTAGCTGAATGCGATTTCAATTAAAGCCTTCCTGCACTGTTTCGAAGAGTGGAGACAACACCTCCTTTGTTATATAGCTTCTTAAGGGAGATGCTTTGAATGGGACAACATTGATATATAAAATTATAGCAATAAAAATTCAGTCTCAGTATACGTCATATAATATGTCACAGTTCTCAAAAGAAACAAAAATTTTCCGAAAGGTTTGCCATTTCATAAAAAACTACTAAAAGTTCTTTAAACGTTTATTTTTCGTTAACTAATAAATTTAAGGAAAACAACGCAAAATCATTATCTACTAATGGTTACGGAAAATTTTCGAAATCAATTTATTAAATATCAAATAATTATGACTAAACAAATTCATATCAATTTGATAACATTTTATAATTAATTAAAATATTTATTATTGAAAATTGGAGAACCGTTGAATATGCAGCTCTCAACAATTAGAAAACCAATGAAAATACACTCTGATATTCTAGCACTTTAGTGTACAGTAGAAAAGGCGTCATTCTATGGAATAATCATAGCAGGTGAATAAGCTCTCAAAATAAATTGACGAACATTTTCCACCACCTTTTCAAATAGAAAAAGAAGAAGAAGAAGATGATGCTGATGATTATGATGATGATGATGAAGAAAAACATTTTCCCACCTATCGTTTCTATGATGAAACATTTTCTTCAATTCGTACTGATTCGATTATAATCATATTTTGGGAAGTTTTATTTTTTTTCTCTTCAATAGACGTTCTATGATTACAACGATTGAAATTTTCAAATAAATGTTTCCCAGACGAAATCTGTCAAAAATTGATGATGACATTGATTGGTTTTCTCGTTCTCCTAATTTAACAGCTACCTAAAAATTTTTGTTATGAAATTTTGACTTAATAAATCGCAAAAAAAACCAAAAAAAATATTCAACGAAAAAGTTTTATACAAGCAAGCCAATTATAATTAAACAGCAAAGCAATAAATTTTTGTTAAGCAATTCGAATAAATAAATTTCAAGAGAAAAAGGAAAATAAGTTAAATCAAAAAAAAATACCATATATAAAAAAATGTTTATGGAAATTGGAAATTTGAGCAATAGAAAACTTTCACAAGTGAAAATTTCTCTAAAACGAATGCGCTCTACTAGAAGAAAAAAAACTCCTATTTTCACCACATTTTTTTTCTTTCGCCTATGCTAAATATTACTTTACAATTTTTCATTATTCATAATATAGTAAATATACGTTCACATGGTTGTTATTTATTTTACATAAACACACAATATGCTTTTGTACACGCCTAAGTATATGTTTACACGTATACATATGTGAAAATAGGATATTTTTTCTTAGCAAGCAATAAGACAGTCATGCACAAGGAATCCAACTTAACAGGACAGTATTTTAGAAAAGCTTTCAAAAGTTTTTCATCAGATGAACGTCCCCGATAAGGCTTAGTATTTAAATACCTGTAAATCAGTCAGACAATGCAGGCATGATAAACCAGCCGAGATTGTGTCCTGACAGGTGTTTTGGTACTTTTTGCTCTTTTAGACAGCTTTTTCTACTTTAGCTACTTATCATTTGAAAATACAAAGAAAAAATCCTGTTCTATTTTGAATTTCTTTAGTTTTTTTTTCTTCCATTTGACTTTTTTTTTTGTCTATAATTTTATTTGAATTTAAACTTTTATCTAAATATAATAATTCGATGTAAGATTTTCATAAACTATAAAAGATTTAAGATTTTCATAAATTTTCTCTTCTATAATTTTGTTTATTTAAAATATCCGAAAAAGTAACTGTGAAAAAATTCTACAACAATTTTTTTTTATCTGGAAGCAACTGGTATATGATAAATAATTTCTTACTACCCAAAGGCAAATGTTAAAAATATTCATCTTTATTATACGAGGTCAGTCTGATTAGTCAGTGATAAATAAAATAAATAATTCTAATACAGAATTCATCTGTATTATACGATGTCAGTCTGATTAGTCAGTGATAAATGAAATAAATAATTAATTAACTCTACAAAAAATGAATCATTTTTCAATATAGTATCCTTTTGACTTGATACAGTTTGTTCAAGAATAATTCAACTTTTTTATAATGCCCGTGTAGTACGATTTGTATCAAACTCTGCAAAAAAAGGTCTCAGTTTTGGCTATGATTTCAGAATTGGATGAAGCTTCGTGATTACATTATTCAACTATTCTAATAAAGATATAAAATACTGTACCGTTATCGTATTTTTTTTTATATTTGATGAAAATATAGCCATAACATTACCTGTCGTTGGAACCAGAAAACCGGTATATCATGTGCAACCCAGAAAACCGTTTTCAGCCGATGGAACCATTTTCGCCTTCTTTGGTGCACGTTTGCTAATAGAAATTAATTTGTTTGACTGAACTTTGTTTTCTGATATATAACAGTAAATCCAAATTTCATCAATAGTTATGAATTGACGCAAAAATTCATGTATATTATGCTTAAAACTGTTCTAATACTATACGAGCATGTTTTAGGTCAGATGTTAGCAAACGCAGCACTCACCTCGTCGATAGCGTTATCAAACATAAAATTTTATATAAGATGTTGCGTATAGATTCATATGAGATATTTACAATATCGTATGCTGCTATTCGAGAATTGAAAAATTGTTGATTTTATTAATCACTTTTTCGGTAGTGCTCTAAATTGCTCGGACGACCACAACGAAATTCAGTAAACCACTTCTAAATCATTCCATATTTTGGTGAGGTATCTACGTAATAATTTTTAACCTTACTTTTGGCTTTTATTATTTATTCTTCGAAAAATATTATTTCATTAACACACAAAAATAACTTTTTCTATATCAGTAAAAAAAAAACACAAACCTTGTCTACATTCATTGGCTGTCAAAACTGAACTTATGAATAGATATTTATAAAATTTTATAAGAGACTTTCACTGATATCAGCTATAATAATGGTTTACTTATATCAGCTATATTTTTTGCATTTATCACTGACTTATCAGACTGCCTATTTCTTCCAATGTTCTCAATAAATTAAATCAGTAATGGTTTTTTTCAAAATTATGTACAATATTTTAATTGTAATTGAAATAATCACATTCGAAGAAGACGATCGAATTTTTTTGGCTGATTTAAAAAAATTTAAAGTCTCAAACAATTTAAAAATAAAAATATAATATTTTAATCGATTTTTTTTCGATCTTTTTTTTCAATTATTTTGTAAACATTTCTAATAAAAGCAATTTTTACATCAAATTAACATAAATATTATAGAAGTTTCTAATAATGAATTCAAGTGTTTAATAGACCCAAAAAATTTTCTTGTACTTAACATAAAAGCAAATTTCTCTTGTAAATTTTTATATTCAAATACTACTAAATATAGGTACGCATTTATAAAAAAAAAACATTTACGAAAATATTAAAGAAATCCTTCAAATTTTTATGAATTTTTTTTTTAAATGAAGTTTATTTCTTTTTAAAAAATTTACTTCCGTAGTCCACTTATTTAAATATTTTCAAAAGAAGTCTAACATATTGAAAAAGTTAAAGAAAATTTCTATAGAACTGGTAATACAATTCATTTTTTCATCATTTCTTGATATTAAACAATAATTTTATCCAACTTATTTCACTTGCTTTAAATGGTTTAAGTTTTTGGCAAAAATTTTCAAAAGTATTTTTATTATAACCGCATTTAAAATTCCTTTACTTAATTTGCATCTTCTCACAAACATAAAGAATCTTAAATAAAAAATAATGGTATACGTTTAAAATTTAATCTACAAATGGAAAACAATTCAAAATTAAAATCAAAACTTTCTTTATGAGAGAATAAAAAACAAAATTCAAGAAAACCAGTACACAAAAAAAACAACCAAAAAATCCATTCAAGAAACTAAACCAAAGAAAAAATATAATTTAGCTATTTTCATTCTATAGAAAGTAAAATAAAATTAAATGAGAGTATGGAATTTTATGCAAAGATGAATTAAATTGTAGAAACCATCTTCAAAGTTTTGTATTATATAATTCGTATTTTGTAAAAGATACTTTTGCACATTTTTCCATTAATAGTTCTTCCTTAAGAGAAAATTTCATTGCAAATTTTATATGGTCTTTTTTTCTATAGTCTCCATTGCTCATTTAATATAATTCCTTAATTTTTGTGAGCATTCAACAAAAGTATTTAAATACATACTTTTCGAGGAATACTCGAATTATTAGTCGCCAGTTCGTCCAAATTGTCGAAATTTTGATCATCGATTACAGTATTCGAGCAATGGACGAATTATTGCTTGAGAACGAACATTTTGGTTCGAGATATTATTAACTCTGTCGTGAGCTCGAACTCACTTACAGCGTAACCTTGATGAAAAGTTCGTCCGATCAGAATTTGTTCGAGCCTCGATTTTTTCCATCATATCGAGGTCATATGACATTAGTTTTGTTAGTTTTGTTTTTATCAGTTTCAGCTCTAGAGTTTTTGCGTCTTGAAGTTCAATAAATTATATAATCAAAAAAACGACAACGAAATTATTCGAGCAAAATAATTGTAAATAAAAAAACAATAGAAACATCGAATCACATTCATTTATGGGTCATGTTGGCATCCTGGGTAGTGAATGGGCTGATTGTGTAGAGACAGAAGCTCTCCACCTTTCTTGTGCTTATTGTGATTCTAAACTTACTGAGACTAGTAAAATGCCACCTTATATCATTACCTATGCGTCGACAAGCACTAAAAGATTTCTTTCAAGACATTAGCCGAGCATTGTAAAGCCAGTCTACTCAACAGCCTATATATAGTTTACAATTTCTTTCTAAATGGGACCCCTTTCATTCTTGAGCTCCACGACACACCATTAAATTGCTGAGCTCTCTTTTTTATTTCCTAAATCAATTTTATATACTCCAAAAAATTCATTAGCAGGAAATTATTCCTTCCAACTAACTATCGACCAGTTTCATTAGGGAACCTGGCAATGCCAACCTACATCCAACATGATTTTGGCCTCATGATGATGGCGCTACCAAATAGTCTCTAGCTCTTGGCTCTAAGATCTTACAACCAATAAACAAATAACAAAAGAAAGCGGAAGGCAGCAATGCAAACAGCTTTGTGGTGGTAATCACTTTTTCAACAGAAATTGTACAGTTTTCTAAACTGGAAAAATTCAACGTCACCGACCATCGTCGAACAATACAATTTACGTCATTTTTTGTTTGCAATAAATATTAAAATTACTAAATATTCGAGCAAATCTCCGAGCACCATTCGAGCAACTCTCCATATTTTGTGCGTCTTTAACATGCTCGATCGAGAGCAAAGTGTTCACCCAATTTGGGCGTTCGAGCATATATCAAAATATAAATTTTTTAATGGGATAATTAATATTCTCAAAACGGATTTTTTTTTCATATCAAGTTGATCAATGGTATATACTAATATTTATTAACAATTGAACATTTAATTGGTTTATGCTTTAGTATGTTAGTGTAATGGTTGTGGTGTAAGGTAAATACATTCTTAATGAATTCAGAAAGTTAGTCAAAACGTTCAAAAAATTTCAAAATTTAAAATTCCGAATGGTTTTCAACTAGGGACAAGGCATAGTGCAGGTATCAATCTATGAGAAACCCTATCTTTGACAGTTGATTGACGCCATGTTGTTTTTCTTTTGTTTTGTTTTGAAACGAAATTTCAGTTTATGTTTGGCACTTGGCATAATGAACAATTGAAGAGAACGCTCAAATTATTAAAATTTATTATCAAAATGGTAGTTAAACTGTCATGGTAGTTAAAAATTGGCTCAATATTGTTGTAAAAAAAATTTATTCTATTGAGACCTTCTGCATACTGAAAAAGTAACTGTCTATGTTAGGCTAGACTATAGATTTATTTAAAGAGAAATTCGTTGGATTTTCACTAAACTAATTAATATTAAATCACAATACAAACATTCAAATAAACAGTAATCGAATTTAAAAAAAAAAATTAATAAAATCTCATTACAGTTCAAAGGAGTCATAAGATGTTAATTGACGGCTCAAGTTATGTGGCCCTAAGATTTTACATGTTATATCAACATGTAAATGCATTACTTAATGGCGAAATCAATTGAGAAAAAAAACATGAAATAAATTACATCATAAGAAAGGTTAATTGAAATTGAAAGTCAATGCATTCGACTCGAAATAATAATAATTACATAACATTTATCCATAACATATCGATAACATACATAACCTACAAAAATCTGATCTAAATACGGCAAGTATAGCTTAAGTCGTAAATTGATAACATTCAATAAAAATAAGCAAAAAAAAAAGAACCAGAATAAAATAAATAAATAAAAAAAACTATTATAGACAAAAGTAATAATGGGGTTTCTGTATGGTCTATTTGGCGACATTATCAAATTACTTATTGTCACCGTAGGACATAATTAAGGATTTGAAAATACCTCAACTGTTAATGGAATGACAAATGAACACAAAGACTGATAATAGAAAATTATTTTTCAATTAGTACCAATGCGGTATTTGATATTCATCCTAACAATATATTTGATTAATTGAAAATACAATCAAATTTTAATTTGTCTTGTGGACTTTTTTTTTCATCGACTAGACATAAACTAGACAGTAATTTAGCTTCATTTTATCATTTTTAAACCTTTATCCAGACAAGATTTTCGATTTGATTTGCTCAACTATTTTTATATGAAAATAAACCTTTTTTTGATGAGAAAATAAAATTAATTATGAAAAGAATATTTCTATTGATTTTCTTTTCAATAAAATTATTTAAAAAATTTGAAGAAATATTTAAAATTAATGTTGTTTTTTTTTTATTTAAAATGTTATCTAAAACTACTTATACTAGTAACAAGCAGATTTTTTAGGGGAATATACAAGGACATGAAGACATGTGGAGGAAAACACCCATCGATGTTACCTCTAGAACAGGGTAATTTTATTTTATAATTTTAGAGAATCTCTCGGCCATCGCCGTTTTAAACGTCGATGGGTGTATACTGGAAGGGTGGGAGTGAAAAGTTCCCTTCCTAAAGGATTAGGATGGAAGGATAGATGCGAATGGAATTTTTTATAACGGGAGATGCATAGTTCACGAACAAATGGAACATTTAGGTCACGGTGGATAACAGTGTTTCGCACATAAAAGGGGGCATTGACAATTTTACGAAGGATTCGGTATTGTAGGGATTGGATTGGAAGGGAGTTAGAATGCTTAGTCGAACCCCAAAGTTCTAGACCATATGTCCATATTGGTTTCAGAACCGTATTGTATAGTAATAGTTTACTTGTTGTTGGAAGTTTTGATTTACTGTCTAGGAGACGTAATAATTGTTTGTATCGTCCGTTAAGTTCACATCTTTTAGTTTTCGTATGAAGGTTACAGGTTAACCGTTTGTCGAATATAAGTCCAAGGTAACGTACGCTATTTTTTTGTGGAATAATACTACCGTTTAGGGTTATGTCGGGAATTTGTTCTCGGCAGAGTGTGAAAGTTACATGAGCAGATTTTTGCTCATTTACCTTCACTCTCCACCTTTTGAACCAAGTTTCTAAGGAGTGGATATGGTTCTGTAGGATACTAATGGCTGTGGAAGGATCTTTGTGATGTGTCAGGATGGCTGTATCGTCAGCATATGTTGCGGTCAGGATGATGTTGTGGCAAGGAATTTCATGGGTATAAATGTTATATAGGATAGGATCTAGGATAATTCCTTGAGGAACACCGGCGGAAATTGGATAAATGTCAGAGTACTCAATATTTTCAGCTACCTGAAAATATCGGTCTGAGAGATAGGATTTAAGGATATGGAAATAACCCGAGGGTAGGACTCGTTGCAACTTCCAAAGCAATCCAGGGTGCCATACACGGTCGAAAGCATGCGAAATGTCAAGAAACACGCCTGAGCAGTATTCCCTTCGCTCTAGCGAACACGCTATGTAGTCGACTACGCGATGACACTGCTGGATAGTGGAATGCTCAGGTCGAAATCCAAACTGATACTGAGGAATGACACCCTCGGTTTCAAAAATGGGATAAAGGCGTTTTAGGATTAATTTTTCTAGGATTTTTGATAACATGGGAAGGAGGCTTATAGGTATATATGAGGTAGGAAGGTTTTTTGTGCTTATTGGGTTTTGGGATCATCTTAATTATGGAAAACTTCCACAGGGAAGGAAAAAATGATATGCGGAGGATGCTATTATAAATATAGGTTATAAGGACGAGGGTTTTTTTGGAAATTTGCTTCAGGATTTCTGAAGTTATTAGGTCATATCCTGGGGTTTTTTTTATTGGAAAGGTGTTCTATTGTGAATTTAACTTCGGAAGGAGTGAAAAACTTAGGAGGTGGACTTATGGGCAACTGAGTTGATATTTGTCGGAATATTTGTTCGTCATGCACATCTTGGACATCTTCGTGAGGTTTAAAGATGTTTTTTAAGTGTTTGCCGAAGATGTCGGCTTTCAGTTTATCCGTTTTTGCCCAGGTTCCGTCGGTATTCCAGAGCGGGTGTGCAGCTGTTTTGTATTTGAGAATTCGTCGGGTAGCTGTCCAAAGTGACTTATTAGTTGTCAGTGATTCTGTGTATTCAGTAAATCGTTCGTTATTATAATTAAAATTTATTTTATTATATTTATAACTTTTACAAATATTTAACTAGAAAAATCGGTGCTTTAGAAAAAAAAGTGCCGTTAAATTACAATAGGTAAGATAAAATGTCGAATAATACACTATCAATAGCTTCTGTATTGGTATTACGATTGTCGCATTATAGTCAATGAAAAGGATTAAATTTTTACTATTTGGTAACTTACATTACGAGGTTAGTTTGATAATTCGGTGATAAATATAAGAAATGTGGGTAATATCGGCAAAACTAAATTTTTTTTTAATAATTAACGATTAAAAAGAACATATAGAAAATTTAATAAAGATATGTTTATTAGTTTATTTTTGACGGCTATTGAAATTAGACAAGGTTTATGTTTTTTTTTATTATTTGTTAATAAAACACTATTTTTGCAAGAAAAAAACTATATATAAGAACGTATAGGCAACATAATTTATAAAATTTTACGTATGAAAAAGATACCGACGAGATGGGTGCTGCGTTAGCTAATACCTGACCAAAAACTTGTTCATATACACATAATGACTTCAATGGACTGTTTGGATATTTTTAAGCGTAATCCAAATAAATTTTCAGATCAATTCATAGTTATTAATGAAATTTGGATTTACCGTTACACACCAGAAACTAAAGTTCAGTCACACAAATTGATTTCTACTAGCAAACGTTTACCAAACAAGGCGAAAATGGTTCCGTCGGCTGAAAACGTTATCACTATTTTTTTCTAGCTTGCACATAGTATAATCTTCATCTACTATCTTGAAATAAGAAAAATAGTAGCAGGACAATATTATACATCATTATTTGACCAGTTGAATAAGGAAATCAAGTAAAACGACCGCATTTTGCGAAAGAAAAGTTTTCTATTAGTGGATTTACATTGTGAATAGCAAAATAATCAACAGCAAAATTTTGTGGAATTGTAATACCTTATAAATTGCTTTTCCACCCATCGTATTCTCTAAATTTGGTTCATTGTAACTTTTTCATATTTCCAAACCTTAATGCATTCGCATCCAATCCTAAAGTTATAACCGAAACGTTCGCCTATTTTGCCGAGTATAAAAAATTGTAGTAACGGACAGTAGAAAAATGTTCCAATATCGTTAGGTCAAGTATATCAAGCTGAAAGGAGATTTTCTTTAAAAATGACTTAATTATTGTTGATTTAATTAATTCTATGTTTCGTTTATCACTAACTTGTCAGCCCGATCTCATAATTCTATTTCTTATTGCCATTTTTCTAATATCTAACAAGTAAAATGTTTTCCGATTAAAAAATTAATTTTCATGTGATGTTATTTTTACTATAATTATTTCTCATACTACTACGGAAGTACTGAACATTGCAATGTAAAATAATTTCAATACAAAATAGTAAACGCTACTTTATTGCTATTATATTTTTAGTTTGGTCCATGTGATTTGCAATTTTCTAATGTTAAGAAATGTTAATTAGAGGAATCAGAGAAGATTCACACTCCAAATTTGTTCCGACTCTAAAACCTATATTTTTTATGCGCCAAATCCAATTCTTTCTGCATAATACTTAAATTTGTATTATCATAGAAAATCCTAAAAGCTTTTATCAAATTAGTTTGTATTCCATAGTAAATCATTTATAAAAAAAAAATTTATATGTTTTATCAAATTTATGAAAAAAAAAATTTAGTTTAAAAAAAAAACTACAAATAAATAAAACAAACAAAATATATACTAAACTTTTATTTAATTCCTATAGAAGATTGAAAGCCTGCAAAAAAAATTTATATTACTTAAAATGTTTGTCCTAAAATCAAAAAAAAAGGAAAAAAAATAGATTAAAAAAAAACCGAAAGTATTTTCTTTTAGGCTAAAACAGAATATGTTCATGTATAATAAAAATAAATAAATAAAAAAAAACATTTCAATCTATTCTAGCAAGTTTAAGAAAAAGATTTGGAAAAGTGGGCTAAAATAGTCAAATAGATAAAAATGTTAAAATAAGACGAAAGAAAACTAAGATATTTTTCTTATAAACTAACAGAAAAGTTAGACACAAAAACCAAACATTTTGGATACTATAGTGTATATAGGATTGGGGTAAGTGAGGAAAAAAAATGTTACTCCTAAAAACTATCAGTTACCTTCTTCCATTTGACAACTGGACTGCAGACAGACTATACTAACTGGACTGGGGTAGGACCATTGAAAGTGGAACGATATGTTCTTATAGTTGCGGAAAACGTTTCTATAATTGTAACAAAACCATAATTCAACACTACGTTTTCTATATGCTATAAGAAATGAATCTATATATATATGTATATATAAATAAAGATATGAAAATCTGTATAGAGGAGGGCTAGTAAATGTAACAATTCATATTGGCAAGAGATTTTGCGTTCAAAACGCTTGTACTCATCTTCATACGAACAAACCAAAATACACTGAAATTGCTACTAATTTTGAATGAATATAGTTACGAACATACATAAATATATTCTATATAAAAGGACATCCGATTGTAATCCATTCGAAGAAAACACTTGTGCAAGCGAAAAAATTTAGAGACTAACAATTTCGAACAGACATATTAAAGCCTTGAACTTAGTATTTTAGGAGAAAATTTACTATTTCTCCAATAAATTTTCGTATAACCATTTCTGAATGTAGCTTCCTTTATAGGCAATAGTTTGCATATACTCGTATACTAGCAAGGGTATTCGGGCTACATATAACTAACCATATAAATATTCGTTAAGTGTGCCACAATATACATTCAGATGAAAATTTCACACAAAAAGTACAAATATCTTGACATATATTTATGGTTTGAACACAACTACTACTACCATCACTACCACCAATATTATTAGGATGTCTTAAGAATTTTTTGGATTCTTTTTGGTATTTTTTTTGTTTGTTTTTTTTTTTTTTGATTTCCCTATTCTATTTTGTATGATAATTCCCAATCTGGGAAGCGATTTCTCTTTTCTAACAAAGCGACATGATAATCACAACTACATGACCTCTTTGAACACAGTATTATAAATATTGTTGAATTTGAAAATTTTCCTATTTCACATAATGTAAGACTGGTAATAAAAACAACTAAGGAGCGTACGCTATATCTGGTACTAAATGAAAAACGACTAACACAACAACAAAAATACTTAGAAGAAAGAAGAAAAAAAACCAAAACGAATATTTACAACTTTGAAAGATGTCTTAAGAGCAAATATTTTATAATTTCTAAGTGAACATTTTCATTTTTGGAAAGGACAGAATGGAATTGCTAAAAGTTTTTAGTTATCAACACAAACATTAGGGTGAAAATGATATAAAACTAAATAAATGGTTTTCAGATAATAAACATTGAATGTATTTGCGAAGGTTTTGTTTTGTTTCTATTTCAATTTCTCATAATGTCACCAACAACAAAATCAGCGCTAAGAAGAATAAAAACGAAAAATTACCATAAAATTTCAGTACTTTAAAGATATTCAAAGAGAGGATATAGTCCCAAGACAAATTTAGAATCACCTAAAAATACAAAAATTTCTATTTCTAGTAATTGTAAATTTTATTCTTCTATTTTTAAATATCAAATTAACCTAGACAAAAATAATTGAGATATTTTCAACTCGTTACAAATAAGTGAAAATTCTGTAACAAAATTTATCGGCTTTAAAGAGCATAGCCAGAGTAAGACGCTACACATCCTTGAGAGAGTTTCCAGAAACTCTAAACATGACTAATATAAGAGGAAAATTAAAAATAGTTGAATCACTGTCAGAGCTATTTAACATTCAGAGTAGTCTCCGATAAGGCGCTGAAAAAGTGATTCCTAACTCAGGGGTCAAGAAGTACTATCCTGATGAAGTCTGGCCAGCTTTTAGAATACACCAACGATATTAACGATTATGTGTTGATCAAAATAAGCTTTGCGAGAGACCTTCATCATTATAGAGCCGGCGGCCAAAAATCTTGATTTGCGTATAAATTAAGTCAAAACAGAGTACATTATGGCCCATTTACACTAACTAGTCCTATACAGATTGGAGATTAAAGTTTTGACAGAATTAAACCATTCTCCTTCTTGAGAAAGAAATCTCGGAATAATAACACTGAAGCTACTGTTGTACAGGATCAGTCCTCGTATACTCGTATTCTTCGAAAATTTGGGTTTTCCACTGCGAAAGCGTTAAAGCTATTGCAAACTCTTGTCCACGTCTGAAAGGGAGATCAGTTATAATGTTTTTATTTAATGTGGCTTAATTGTCTTCAACCTAAAACCACAAGTCGCCTACGACTATAGGGGATTGAGGTACGCTCAATCAACGCACCACTATTACTGGCAGTTAACTGTTAGTAATCAATTATAAGCTAACTACTCCACCTACTGGTGGAGAGGAGTACCAAAACCTCTACTGTCATTAACAGTGACAGTGCCCGAGATAATTGAAAGTTATTACCGGTTATGTCACACCCGCGATCCGGAGACCATACCCGCGACATGGGCATAACCACAGCCACCATATTGCTGCAAATTGGCGACTCACCTAAATCGGGCACAGTGTATTTTCACACCATGGGGCATCCCGATTCCTGTTGTACCAATTTATGTTTTATGAGTACTTCGCTTTGTACTCCGCTCACTGAGCTACGATAAGGAATCTTGTAAATTCCTAGGCACCACTAAGCCAGCTCAGCGGAATTGACCTTAGTCTTTCACCCGGTTGTAGCCACCCTGCGTGTCATTCACACACTTATTCATGCACCAATCTCGCTTTTCTCTCAAATAGTGCCACGGCAAATCTATTAAGGCATTCATACCTCTCTGTCACACCCAACACACCACTCACATCCACACTCTCATCATTCATCATGATTCCACATGCAGCTAAGTCACGCAAATCCCCGTACAAGCCACACTCAACGAGAAGATGCTTGGCACTCTGAGAGGGGGATCAGTCGCAGATTGTTTCATCGCTTACAAGAGAAAATGGACAATTTTGGAGCCTATTTATCGACGAAATTGTGAAGCCTTAACGCAATCGCCCGATTATGGATAAAATTAAGCTCAATGGGCTTATGTGGTACTGGAAAGTTTATCCATATGGGTAAGACAAATTCTGCGCGGAAAGTCTACAGCGGCTCCATTAGTGGTCCCAAAAGTCGATAGGCTCTGCCTTCAGTGGAATTATAACGTTAGCCAGGACACGAAAAATATGCTGGGAGTGTCGATGTGCAAAAATCTTTGATTCAACAAACCTGAACCATGCTTCCGGTGATGATCAAATTCCCTTAAAAACATAAATAGTCAAGAAATTTTTTTTAAAAGAATCAATATTAATAAAAGAACCCTTAAAAAAAGATATTGTATTAAATTCAGAGATATATTCTTGTAGAATTTTCTTCTTTGCCTTGTAATTCCTAATGAATACAATTTTTTTCTTTATTAAAAAAATATTTTTTTCTGCGACAAAAACGAACCATTTTCCAATCAATTAAAATTTTTGAAGCAATAATCAAAAAAGTTTTGATCAAATTTTCAAAATGTCAAAAAGGAAAAAATAATATTAAAATTGTTGAACTTCTCTCAAAATAAAATTCTTTAATTAAAATTATTTAAAATACAAAAAAAAAATTGGAAATTCTCATAATTATTTAAAAAAAAATAAAAAAAAAAAAATTATTATTAGCAATCCTTTTTTCATAGATAAAATTTTATAGTGAATATAAAAACAGGACATACCATTCAATTGTTAGGAAAGAATTATCATAAACGAAATACCAATTACAGTAACAACTATTAAGTTCCATTTAAAAAAGTATTCATCCTAAAATAAATCTTATCATGTATACCAATAATGTTCTCTCCCTCTATATAAATATACAATATATATAACAATTATAGTCCTGTCGATTTTTTAAAGAAAAATTTAGTAATAGAGGGGAAAAAAAACCTCAAAATAATAGGAAAAAGTCTCTTAACGGAATGTAAGACAGCTTCTATCTTGTAATAATACTTTTCTGCCCAAAGGATTAAATTTCAGATAATTTCTCTTTTTCATCTGCTTTTTCATTATCCTTTTCGTCCTTTTTCACACCAAACAAAAAAAAAATTCTCCTTTTTTATACTAAATAATAAAACCGTTAAAAAAAATTCGCTTTCTAGGGTATGGGTATGTTAAGGGTATAGAAATGGAAAAATTCTAATTAGTATATTATCCTTTTTTTCCTTTCTATATTTTCTTATTCATATCCGTTGAGTAATTAAGGCGTAGTGAAGATTTATTAACTTTTAGCAAGAAAAAAAAAATACTTTCGCATCTCAGTCACTTTTATTTCATTTTATTACAAAAAAAAATTTCAAACATTTCTGTATCCTCTTTTAAAAAAAAAAAAAAAAAAATGGGACTTAAAATTTTTCATTTACTTTTGTGAATTTTCCTAACATTTTTTTTTATTCACATTTTATTATCTCTTATTTCATTGATTTTAATCATTATTTGTAATATTTTGAAACAAACAAAAAATTTTCGTAATCATTTTGTAAAATGTAAGGAATTTTAATTAAACGGATCATCTTTTAAGCAAATATCAGAAAAATAAACTTTTTTTTTTTTGATATAAAATAAGAATTTCATTCATCATGTCTGTTAATATTCGGGTTGTTATCAGATCCAAAAGGGGTTTCTTAAAAATCACCCATCTTTCCCAAATAAGATCAAATTCTTTTTAAAAACTCATATAATATTTGAACAAAATCTCATTAAATTCATTAAATTTTTATACCAACATTTTATATATAGTATCGTTATACATTTTTTTAAAGATTGAGAAAATATATATATATATTGCTCTTCATATGATAAATTATACTAAATGTTTAATGGAATAATTTTTTTTATTTTATTTCATTGAATATTTGGTATTTTTTTTGTGGCTTTTATAGGTATTAATTTGAAAACAGAAATAATCTATAGCAATAACATGACTTATATAAACTTTTCTAATATTGTTGAAATTAAAAAAAAAATACTTATTTATCATGTTAAAATTGGTAAAAATTGATTGATGAAATTTACAAATAAAAATTATTTAAAAATACCTTTGATAAAATAACTAAATACAACTATATATGTGAAATTTGTTATTAAAAATTATTTTAATCTGTTAGGAGTCATTTTCGTAATATGGTTTGAAAAAAAATTATATTATTAAATATATAAAAAAAATTTTTTACATATTTCAGAAAAAAGAAATAATAATGGTAAAAGAAAATTTCCATTAATCAAAGTCTTCCACTCGTGGCTGTGCAGCCCATTAAAAACTAAGCTCTAAATCTATTTAATGCTAAGAAAAATCGGCTTTTGCTATAAAAAATTGTACAGACCCACCCGCAGACGTGGCCTTAACAGGGTTAATTCAACGAAATTAATTTTTATTTCCCAAAAAATTTTTTTTCTTTCCATTTTTATTACTATAATTATATTTAAATTTATACAAATTTTATTTATTTTATTTTTCTAATGTACTTTTCAGTATACAAACCAAAGTTTATAAAAAAAAAAAAAACATAAACCTCATTAATAATTTGAAAGAAAATTAGTAAATTTTAATGAGAAAATGACTAATTTTGGTGAATGGAGATTTGTAAATCCAATCCGGATTTGAGAAAAATGTTGCACAAAAATGCTATTTCTGCGAAGTTTATAATTGCTTTTTTTTTCATATTTTAATATTTGATATTTTATATTTTCAAAAAAAAAAAAAAATTTTAATTTTCCAAAAAACCACCGTAATAGTATCTTTTGCTTGTAATATTAGAAAATTGTTTATCATAATGACTCAAGCAAATTTTTGCACAATTTCCCAACATATTGCTAAAGTTTTTGTATATTTTTGTAAAAATTTTCGGATTGATTATGTAAATATAAAATTTTGAGGTTTTGGAAGTTATCAAGATTAAGAGAATCATAAAATTTTATTAGTAACAAAAATTTAGTTAACATAGAATTAAGAAAATAAAAAATAAAAATTTAAAAAAAAACTAAAATAAGGGACCAACAATAGAGAAAAAGAAAGAAATACTGGAATGCCAGGCCATTTTCTCAAAATATGAAAAGTTTTCCGTTAAGGACGTTTAAATTTTTATATAACATAAAGAGTTTTATCTGCAGATAAAATTATAATTATAATTTCCAATTAATATTGTTCAAATGGCATGCACAGGAGATGATGCAAGAGGGTTCTTAGACCATTGATTTAACGTAGCTCCTTAGAAAAAAATCTAAAGGCATTCTAAAAGGGACAATATCTATAGTCAACCAAATATAAAGTCTTAATATTTGGTTGACTATAGATATTGTCCGATTGACGCTAAAAAAATTGTTATAATCGCTCGACGTTTTTTGTTGTGCTGAAAAGTTCATACAATACGGTAATATTATATTATTTAAACATAATATAATGTGTTTAACGACATAAAACCACGAGATTATTTAGTCGACTCGTGGTTTTATGTCGTTAAACATAAAACCACGAGTCGACTACGACCATAGAGATTAAGTTACGCTCAATCAACACACCACCATTACTGGCAAAAGCTAACTACTCCATCTTCTGGTGGCGAGGTCTCTCTAAATCTCTACTGTTATAAGCAGTAACAGTGCTCGAGATAATTACCAGTATCTACCACCAGCGATCCGTAGACCGTACCCGCGATATGGGTATTAACCACAACCACTACGTTGCTGCCTAAAGCGCCACACCATTGTCGGGCACAGTGTGTTTTAACACTATGGGGCTCCCCGATTCCCGTAGTACCAATTTTTGTTTTAAGAATACTTCGATTTGTACTCTGCTCATTGAGCTATGGTAAGGAATCTTGCAGATCCATAGGCACCGGTTAGCCAGCTCAGACCGGTAAGCCGGGTTCGCCAAGACTCGAAAGTCATGCAAATCCCTGTACAGGCCACACTCAATGAGAAGGTGCTTCGCACTCTTCTCCGCCGCCCCACAAAGCACACGTCTGAAATGAACATGTGCGTCCATCTGCCACTCACACTCTCATCCCATCGACGTTGCCAAATTTCACACATTCTATTCAGGACCAGTACACGCCACTCGCGTGTACTAAGATCCTGAACTTCTTCATTCATAACCGTACAACCGGCAAGCGGTATGTCCCACCATAGACGGTAGTGAAGACTTCCACGCAACACCTCCAGGTCCTATGGAATTTCTCCCATGAAAACCTGCATAACCAAACAGTATGATTTTATGGATGCAAAAGAAACTCCTCAAACTGTTGTGACAATTTTTCATCCCAGATCCGATAATTGTGCTTGTTTACGTAGCTATTTAGCCAAAAATGTTCCTTAATTTCTTCACGAAATCTGTGATTTGGTAAGATTTTATTATGTCGACACGTTTTCGTTTAATCGTGTAGTACTCCATGATTAAATGGTACTGAAAGCAAAATACAAACGTATAAAAAAGATTGAGCATATTTAAATCAAAGCCCCTTACTAATAATAATATACGCAAACAAAAGAAAACTCCTTCACGAACACTCTCCCTCAATTAAAAACTTTCTCGCACCGACTGACCACCGATGACTAAGCGAACAGATTTTAACAAACGATCAACGAAGTATCGTTTAAATTATGGAATTTTTCAATAGCATTGTTGCCAAATCTAGCAATACCAGAAGAAAAATCCAAACGAGGTTTCGTTACGAAGTTTCGTTCACGTATGCTTTGCTAACTTAAGTTTTAACAACGGATAAATGTTCGAAACTTAAGCTACAGCTACCATGAGAAACAATCTAATTTTTTAAATTATAATAATAAAATAAATAATATTTTTTATAGTACTGTATAAATATTATCAAAGAAAAATTTAATTAAAAGTAAATTTGCTTAAGTAAACCGATTTATTAATGTGCTATAATATTTTCTCTACAGTCAAACACTAACGTACCATATATAAACTTGCATACATCCAAGTATACTAATTTAATTTTAAATTTTGGTGAGTTTAAATGTTTACTTAAAGGAAATAATAATTTTCTATCTATTGAATAAACAAATATTGGTAATAATGTAACGAAATCATTAAGCTACAAATGCGATTAACTGAAAATAGGTGGTAAAATGAAATTTTAATCCCCTTTTATATAAGTTCTTTGATTTTTGCTCATTTATGGTAAGAAAGTCTTTGTGTTTTTTTCTTTCATGTTAACTTAATAATTAAATTAACTTTTATTAAATGCCTTCAATAATTCTAAATATGTATATCTCATAATAAATTACCTTAAATAGCAGAAAATTTTAATTCTTTTAATATTTAGAGTTTACCAGGTGTATAAGCTTAAATCCGCTGTTTGGTCATAGATGGCATGAGTGAGCGTATTAAGCTACAAAGGGCACGCCATACTTTTTTTTATGAGTTTGACATTTGTCAACATTAATCAGTGCACATTGTTAGCAATTTCGTAAAACAACATACATTTTTTTGATAGTTTTGTGCCAGAAAAATAGCATATTCCGGGAGCTCTGCTTTTCTGCTTCAATTTGAAGAAATCAGCTACCGAGGAAGGTTGATGACCATCAATTGCAGGCTCTTTTGGACGAAAACGATACCCAATTGCAAAAAATGCTCGCGGAGCAATTGAGTATTATTCAACCAGCCATTTCCATGCGTCTGCGGAAAATGGGTGCCGCTTGAATTGAACGATAGGCAGATGGAGCGACGCCAAAACACAAGCAAAATCTTGCTCTCCAGACAAAAAAGAAAGTCGTTCCTACATCGGATTGTGACAGGCGATGAAAAGTGGATATATTTCGAGAATCCTAAATGCAAGAAATCGTGGGTTGATCCCGGCCAACCATCAACATCTTCCCCAAAACCAAATCGCTTCGGACAGAAGAAGATGCTGTGCATTTGGTGGGATCAGCAGTGTATCGTCTACTATGAGATGTTGAAACCTGGTAAAACTGTCAATGTCCACCGCTACCACCAACAACTGATCAAATTGCACCGTGCTGTGCATGAAAAAAGAACGGATTATCAACAAAAACATGACAATCTGATTTTCCTCCACGACAACGCACCATCGCACACGTCAAAAATGGTCCGAAACTACTTGGAGACACTCAACTGGGACATGCTACTCTACCCCGCTTATTCACCAGACCTGGTGCTTTCCGACTACCACCTGTTTTCGACGATGGGCCACGCGCTCGCTGAGCAGTACTTCGATTCTTACGAAGACGTCCGCAAATGGCTCGATATATATGTTTAACACATAAATTTATTTTTCTTTTCTATGAAGAAAACATATGTTTTTTTGACTAAAAAGCAGCGGATTTACCCTTATACACCTGGTATTATTTACAGCTCAATAAATAATTTTGTATAGTATTTGGCAAAGTACTTAATTTTGTGTCAAAAAAATAAAAAAATGAAGAATATTTAAAATCAAAAATAAATCAATTATTGTATTTGAAAATATTTTTTTTTAACAATCATTATCAAAATGTTTTAACAATTATGAACTTATTTCATAATTATGTTGTGTATTTAAAAAAAAAAACTTTTTTAACCAAAAGTAACTGACAAAAATAGTTTTCTTATAGTTAATCAACCAATGTTACTGAATACTATGTATAAGATATTCTGCGGTATTTGACTAGTCAGGATAGCCCCATTCTAGAAGAGGCTTCACTCTAGGTAAATGATCAAACAGATCAGATCTCCTCTCTGCAGCAATCGATGGAAAAACTGTTGGAATATAGTCAACCCTTCATCGAATTTAAGGCCACGTATGATAGCATAGCCAGGGTAAAATTTTACTAGGCTGATCATGACTAGTATGAGAGAAAGTGTGAAAGCAGTGGAATCAGTCGAATAATGGTGTCCTGGAAAGGAAAAAATATGTCATCTTTAACCTGACGCTCGAGAAAGCAGATCGTAACTCAGGGGTCAGTATGTGGGATACCATCAAAATTCAGTCGGCACAATAAATCTTGGGATGCACATAAATTAAGGCAGCTCAAAGTACATGTTTTGCACCATCGCCGTCGAAGACAAGACCAATTAACAGAAGCCGCATACATATAGGAGATTGTAGTCATGGAAGAGGTGGAAGTGACCCATGCTTAGTTCCTATCTGTCAGCAAATTTTCTTTCAGTAAGTATAAATTATTTCGATCAAAAATTTTGACTATAACATGGAAGCTTCTTCTTTACAAGGCAGTCGAAAGGAAGATCCTTCAAAGATTTTGTGGACCACTCCATTAGTTTTCACCATTATGGAGCCAATTTAATGACAAGATCCAAGAGAGTTATTACAACCATCCTAGGAGACAATTTAGGCCGTGCCTTCGGTAACACATCACCATTAGCCAGGATAACAAAAGAATTTTAAACTGTAGGACCGTGGTGCAAAGCCAGGATTCTTTGAGCTCTGTAATTCATCAGGATTAGACCAGACTTCCGTTGTAATTGATAATGATGAGCAAGCATGAGTACAATTTTCAAAAACTAGTTTCCATTCTATTGAAATTTCTTTCTAATAAAAAAGTACTTACATCACATTTTTAACTGGAATTATTATAATAATCTAATAAATATTATTTAAAAAAATTAAATACATAAAAACAAAATAATTATTTTCTAGGAAAAACTATATCTGCCTCGAATACTTTATATGCATTCTAAAAGGATCCTTAAAAAAGGTTGTGTTTTTTTGTTTTGCCCAAATTTAACGATTTTACTTTTTAATAATGTTTCTATTTAAAAGCTCTTATAAAATAAAAAATGAAAATAATAAACACAAGAGCATAAAAGATTTTTACTTAATAACTACTTACTCTCCAGTAGAAGAACTACTATTGACTTCATGCTAATTCCTTCTTATTATTAAAAAGAGAAAAAAAATGAAAAAATAAAACAAACAAACTTTTTTTTTCTTTTTTGCTGATGTAATTTTAATTAAATTTGATCCAAGAGTATAGTAATTCTATACAGTAAAACCTCTTTTAACTTTTAACACTATCGTCATCTTTGCTAGAAAGGAGATGCGGTCAAAGAAGAAGAGAAATGGAAAATTATTAAGAAAATAGAAGAATTCTTTATACAGAAAGGTATGCTTAAAGAATACTTTTGAAGCATTTTAAACCATTCAAAATACTAGAGAATCCTTTATAATACTGTAGGGTAAGGTGCTAAGGTATACAAGACGTCCAGTTACTTTCGGCATCTTTTCAAAATGGAAAATATATACCACCATACATAAGCTTTGAAGCGTACATTTTAAAATTCCTAATCGTAATGTAAACTTGCACAGCTCACAAGAATATTTTATTTTCAAATAAAATCACTACCTATGAAGTATACGTTTTTAATTTCTTTTTCTTTTGCCCATTTAAAATATTCCGTTGTGGATTTATGAAAATGAAAATAGACTGGCAGAAGCGGTTTCACATGAATGTTAAATAAAAACTTGTAAAATATAGAAGCAATGTGCTTAAACCAAAAGCAAAAAAAAAAAAATTACTTAGGACAATTTATTTTTAAGGGTGCCAAGGTGGAATGGGAGGAGGGATAGGTTAGTAAAATTGTTATAACAATACTTTGTGCTGTGCCTTTTAATTATAACTTATACGAGAGTGTAGATACGGGAAAAAATCCCAGCAACCAAAACGAACAGGAAAATGAAATGGTTTCCGCAGAAATTGAAAGTGGCCACACGCTGAAGTAGAAAGAAACTTAAAATCCTAAAATATCCGACATTTTAATGGAAGTGTAAGAATTCTGAGATTTTCTTTTTTATTGTGACTAGAAGATAATTTTTTTTCTTTCAAATTTTTCCCTTCATTCGCATATTATCCCAGCTCTATGATGGAGGAAAAAGAAACAACATAAATACGACATTTATTTCGAGTGACTTTCTTATTTTAATCAAGGATTCCTTTTGCTTCCATGTGGTCACAGAGCCGTTTGTCTTTTGCCATTATTAATTCTATTTTCGTCCTGCAAAGAATTTCTCCCAATATACCAAATTATCTATTTTTTTATTCTTTTCCTTCTTTTTTTTTACAACAGTCAGTTTTTATTGGATTTTTACTTTTCCTTTTCCATTCTATCAAAAGAATCTTGTAATTATATTTCCTAATTTAAAAGTTACAAAAAAAAAATGCTACAAACTTTGGTTAGCTTAATATACTTTTGTTAAGCATTTATTTCCATATGAATTTTAGCAGATTCTTTGGAAAGAACAGTTTTTTTTTTCAAAGACAAATGTTAAGTGAATTAAAATTTTATTTAAAACTATTGAATATTAAGTTTTCAATACAAAATATCGCAATTTTCTTAATTAAATAAATATTTTCGAATCAATTAATTTGATGGTAACAGCTTTTGCAAAAAAAATAGTTTTTGTTAACTTGGAACATTTTTCTAATAAAAAAAAAAAGTAATTTAGAGAAAAAACATGCAGAAAAAAGTTTAAAGTTAAATGAAAAATAAAGAAACTTCCAAAAATAATTTTGGATTATAAAAATATATTCTTAAATAGAAAGTTTATTCAACAATTATCAACTGTTCAATTAGGAACGTTCAACAAATCACTTTGAAAAAATTTTATATTTTATAATATTTAATAAATCGAAATTATTTTTCTCTTTTTAAATTCTTAACTTTTGTAAAAATAATTCGACTAGTTTCTCATAAAAACTATTGTAGAATTGATATTTTTAATCATAAAAATTTTCTTTCAAAAACTCCCTTAAAATAAGATTATTGAATAAAAATGAAACCTTCTCGTCATCTAGTAATTCCAACAAAAAAAAAATCAGATATATACACAGTAGTCTAAAGTTAAATGGCAAAACCTTTTTGATATTTAAATAAATAGTCAAGATTGTTTGGGAAAAATATTCGTAAAAGTTAGTCAACAATTATAAATTGTTCAACAAATTACATTCAACAAATCTTTTTTTTTATAATAAAAATAAAGTTATTTTTTGTTAATAAATTTTTAGTTTTTGTAAAACCAAATTTACTAATTTCTAATCTAAATTATCGCAGAATAGATAGTTATCTTTTAACAACTACCAAAACTTGATTATTGAATCAACCAGAAATTGTTGCGTCATCCAGCAGTTTAAGAAAAATTCACAAAAACAATAACATTAATATACGTTTAAAGTAATCAGCAGTCCAATTTTCGAATTTACTAAATGCAAGGAGTTTCCAAGACATATGGTATGGCATGCTTTTGATCGTGTCTGACACTATGCTTTACTATGAAAATTGAAACAATTCATTCTGTAAACTCACTAATTAATAAAACAATCATATCTCTTACAATAGCATTTTCAAAAATCTGTAAATCTAGAATACTACCCAATATCCCACGGTGTTCCTCAGGGTAATATATTGGATCCTATCCTGTACAATATCTACTATTTCAGTATCTCTAAATGTTCTTACACCCTCGTTTCAATTTAAACAACAAGCTTCGAAAATCCTCTTTCTGCTTCCAGTATTTTACAAAATTATATCCTCGAACTATAAAACTGGTTCTTTAAGTGGAGAGTAAAAGTAAATGAAAAAAAAAACCGTTCACGTTAATTTTACTCTTTATAGGAAATCATCAGGTCCGTTTCCGGCTTATTACAACCGTCAATAAACCATAATGGCATTATATTGTAATTCCCCATCAAAATAAGGTGCGTTACTTAACACTATATCTAGAAAAATGATCGACCTAGGGTAACTACATAGGATACTCGTGGCTTGCAGTGAACAGATTACTTAGATTTTTGAACTCCCGTTCAAAGCTTACACTGTACCAAAACCTATTTGAACTTACGAACTAAAACTCTGAGATTCTACCAAGCCTTCAAATTCCAGTCGTATACAGTCAGTTCATCTTAAGAAAATCTTTCGTAAAATTGTAAAAAGTTTCATGTTCGTTTACCATACGAATAAAATAGAAATTTTTCCATAAGAGAATTATCCTCGGTGATGCCCGCAGTAACGACAACAGCTGCGAGACATATTAAGCTAGTCAAAGGTTGAACTAATTAAGTGGCATTAGTTGAAGTAGCACCGATGGATATTAGTTTCTCCTTCATGTTGCGCGTTATTGTAATGACACCTTTAACAAAAAATTCGCTTTTTATCTGTTCTCGTTGTAAATATCTAATTTATTAAAAAGAAACAAAGAAAATATGATGTGTTTTTTTCAAGTAAGAAACTGATTTTTAAAAGAACAAATGTTTTTATCCATAAATGTAATTGCCATTCAAGTATCCTTTTCCACAAAATTATCAATCTACCAAAATTAATATGATATCTGGCTCCTCTCCCAAAAACGTTACATACACAAACAAACAAATATGCCACAAAATTTATTAGCCTTCCAATTAATAAGAATTTCTGTTTTTATTATAAACATTTTTAAAAAATTACATAAATACTATATGAGCATAAGTAGGATATCTTCTTAAATTATCCTGTGATAAATAAGTATGTGGCACATATAAGAAAATAACGTTGGAAATTATTTATCCACCAGAACATATTTAATATTTTTCTGAATTTATTTTTGCAGCTTTTTCATATTCCAATTGAGAATATCATTTTTTTTTTCTATACATATTCCATATTCTTGAGGATATTATTTTTTTGTGTTTATTTTGTTTTTTTTTTTGTTTTGTTTATGTAAGAATACACCACATGCACTTATATAAATCGTCGGGTTACATATATGTACATACACTATAGTTTGTTTTAAAAATCTAGAAGAGCTTTTTCTAATAAATCCTTGTACAGAAACTTTTTATACTCCTTTAGGAGATATTCGGTTGCGAGTATACTATAAAATTCATATCACTCAATTGCAATATGGCACTGATGCATATTCTGTTAGATTGTCTTATCCTTTTAAATTGTTTATAGAGCTTTCATTTTTTTCACTTTCGGCTTGTTTTTGTTGAGAAATTTTTCCTATTTTATTTTATATTTGATATGTTTTGATTTTTATTTGTTTTTTTTATTGTTTTTTTTTTTTTGAAAATTGTTTTTTGTTTTAGATTTTTCTATATTGCCATAAACATTTCTGATTGCTCTGCATGTCTGCCAAATCATCTTTTCTTATAGAATAGATTTGGATTCTTTTATTTCGATGTCATTTATGCATCTACGAGTGAGTATATCATTGTCATTGGTGTAAATTTTTTTCTGCAATTCACAAAAATATTCCACAAAAGAGGATCTTTCCATCTGAAATGGACAGACATAAACGATTTAGTATTTTGCCCAAACAAAAACTAAATAAATAATAAAACAGAAAACCCCATAGGAGCTTTTTTGCCATCACAATCTTTATCGTTTTATTCTACCATGTTGGTCCTACTTTTCGTCCTCGTATTTCTTTTTTTTTTGCCTCTATTTTCTAATTCATCAACTTACGAGCTATGTGTATACAATATTAGCTAATATAGAATTTTGTTTGCATACAAGTCGATTTTTTTGCTATTAATGAAAAATTTCTACTCCATTTTCTTTGTACTACACTCATAGTTATTTTAGAATAACCACAATGAATATGTACGAATATTTAGGTGACTTCAACTAGATATATATTATATAAACTTTTATAGACATATATTTATAATTATTATGCGAATTTTTATTAATATTTTCTTTTCTTGGAAATATATTAGAATTTTTCTTTGGTTTTTCATAAATTTTCCCATTTTATAAATGATTTAATGAAATTTTCCAAAATAAATTACGAGCATAGGCAAAGCTTTATATTTTATATTCTTTAATTTTAGATATAAAAATAATAATTTCAAAAGATAATTTAAAAAATATATTATCAATATTAACGTTATAATTTTTATATGATTTTCTTTTTTTGTCTTTATATATGGTATTTAAAAAAAAATGTCATTCCATAAGGCTCCCTTCTTTTTACTATACTTTTTAGCAAATACATCAATTTCATATTTTCTAAATGCAGGTGGATGGAATAAAATTTCAAGATACTCTAATACAGTCCGGTGGCACTATTGAAAAAATGTCCCCATCTCCCTCCACCCCTTAGATTCCATAAAAGTCCTGAGTATTTCCATTACCCATGGAGGAGGATGGAATTTACAGATCAACAACACTTTTGACAAAATCAATGCTATCCACAAGATGGTAAGTATAGGATCAGACAAAGTGTAGTAATTAAAGTAACTAATGCCCTCTGGGACGGAAAGTTGCACTAATTGCCAATAGTAGAGTTAAGGCATGTTAAAGAAGCTATTAACCGTTGCATTAGACTAGCCAGATGGACTTAATCCTAATCGAAACTGGTCGAGAGCCAAGCTCTCTGCACCTTCATAAAAGTATAATAATTTTCGCTTTGTTATTTATCCGCTCCATAATTTAGTTAAAACTATTATGACTGCCACTAACTTAATAATCTCAACATTGTAGGCAGATCCTTTCACTTTCTCTCTTCACTTCCAAGTTTTCCATTCACATTCAAACTGGAAGCCTTGGCTGAGAGCGGTGTTGAGAATATCTACATCTATAAATAGATTTAAGAAAGCTTTTAGACCCGTCTATCCGTAATAAAATTTTTTTCGAACAGTCGGACGGGCTCTATTCGTGGATGCGACGACTGCCCTCAATAAGTACAATTTATCTTGCACTTATCGAGGTTAATGGTGCCCAAATACGTGATCTGTATTTGACAGATAACATCCTCAATCATACGAAGAAATACAGACTGGACTTATTGGCATAGTTTTGGCATCTTATTGGACAAAGAACACCGATCTGGTCTACTTAATTCTGGACACGAATACTACTCTCACCCATAACTTTATTTTTCATCACCATACACGTCCTATCTGCCAATCCTGCGGTGTTCTATTAACTACTCCACATATACTGAGTGAATTTCAGCAAACAAAGAATTTCTTTCCAGTAGAGCAGCTTTCCATTGCAGAGCTTCTAGATTTAAAAATTGCATTTCCAAGACCTGATCAAACATACTAACATGATCCACAAAATTAAACTTACTCTAGCTGATCTAACCAACTAAACAGACCAGCTTTGTAATGGCCACTCACAAGAATTTTGAAGTCGCCAAATGGCCTCATGGTCGTGGGCATCTGCCTCTTGTCTAAGTGACTTTCCATACAAACAATCAAACAAATACATTTATTCAATCTAAAATATTACCCTTATGATATTTTCACTGTTTTCCTGGCCCATTTTAACTATTTAGATAAAAAAAAAACTTTGATAAAAACCAAACTAAATATATAATTAGATAAAAAAGAATAAATGAAAATTCAGTTGTTAGAATTGAAGTTAATTTTTTTTACGGGTAAATTCAGTTATAAAGTTAGAGTGGAAAAAACTTTCATATAATGTTACCTCACGAATACGGTTTAATTTTTGTGTTTTAAGTTTCATTTCTTAAGTATTTGCCGTGACTCTACGAGTTTCTTTATTTTTGGAGACTTTCCATCTTTGGGTGGAGCAAACGCAGCAAACATATTTCTTCTTCTTCTCTTTGAATTAGTAAAACATTTGTTTTTTTTTTCCTAACTTTACCATTACAATACTATATTTTTTTCAAACCTTTCTGTTCTATGCTATGGACTAGTTATCTAGATTCGTTGTAGAAATTCTGCACGTACATCACGTACTATTTTACTTGTAAAAGTCTTTGTTTCAATGTGAATAGTTTCACTAGCTAGACTATGTTATAACTTAATGCAATATTTACGATGATAGCATGTAAAACAATACAATGTTACGCAACAAACATATTCGAATTGATATAATTCATTAAATAAACATAATACATAGTAGTAGCACATGGGAAACATTTTAATGTAAAATCTTTCGTTGTTGTTGGTTATTTATCCCACTCCAATAATATATGAACTATTTGAAAATATTATAATAGAATTTATTTTTTTAAAAAAAACTTTTAAAACAATAAATAATTAAAAACAAGGAAAAATTAAAATAAAATTTATTAAATTTTATATATATTCAAGTGTTGTTATTTTAACATTAATGATAATAAATTAAAATTCATGATATATTTATAGTAGAATTTCTAATGGAAGTGGTACATTTCATAATATAGAAATATTTTATTAAGTATATTAAAGTAGTTTACTATAATTAATAAAATCCATCATTTTTTTTAAATACTACGAGTACAATAGTTTCTTTGGGAAAACTAATTATAAGCTTTAGATTAAAGATACTGTTTTTAAAATATAAATTAAATTTGATATTTATTAGTGAAAATTTTTACCGAACATTTTTAGCGAAAATTTTTACCGAAAATTTTTACCGAAAATTTTTACCGAAAATTTTTACCGAAAATTTTTACCGAAAATTTTTACTGAAAATTTTTACCGAAAATTTTTACCGAAAATTTTTACCGAAAATTTTTACCGAAAATTTTTACCGAAAATTTTCACCGAAAACTTTTACCGAAAATTTTTACCGAAAATTTTTACTGAAAATTTTTACCGAAAATTTTTACCGAAAACTTTTACCGAAAATTTTTACCGAAAATTTTTACCCAAAATTTTTACCCAAAATTTTTACCGAAAATTTTTACCGAAAATTTTTACCGAAAATTTTTACCGAAAATTTTTACCGAAAATTTTTACCGAAAATTTTTACTGAAAATTTTTACTGAAAATTTTTACTGAAAATTTTTACTGAAAATTTTTACTGAAAATTTTTACTGAAAATTTTTACTGAAAATATTTACTGAAAATTTTTACTGAAAATTTTTACTAAAAATTTTTACTAAAAATTTTTACCGAACATTTTTACCGAACATTTTTACCGAACATTTTTACCGAACATTTTTACCGAACATTTTTACCGAAAATTTTTAACCAAAAATTTTTACTGAAAATTTTTAGTGAAAATTTTTACTGAAAATTTTTACTGACAAATTTTTACTGAGCAATTTTTACTGACACAATTTTACTGCCAACTTTTTACTGAAAATATTTACTAACAAGTTTTACTGCAAATGTTTACCGACAATTTTTACTGAAAATTTTTTACTGTATATTTTTACTGGACATTTTTACTGAACAATTTTACTGAACATTTTTACTAGCAATTTTTTACCAAACATTTTTACTAAACATTTTTTTACTGAACATTTTTACGAAACATTTTTACAAAACATTTTTTTTGGTTGAACATTTTTACTGACAATATTTTACTGACAAATTTTCACTGACAAATTTTTACTGACAAGTTTTTACCGAATATTTTTACTAAATATTTTTTACTGAACATTTTTACAAATAAATTTTTACTAAAAATTTTTACTGAAAATTTTTATGAAAATTAACTTACTGAACATATTTACTGAAAATTTTTACTGAAAATTTTTACTGAACATTTTTTTTGAACCTTTTTACTGAAAATTTTTACTAAACATTTTTATTAAACATTTTGTTTTTATGGAAATTTTTTACTGAACATTTTTACTAAACATTTATTATTGACAAATTTTTGCTGGCAAATTTTTACTGACAAGTTTTTACCGAACATTTTTACTGACAAGTTTTTACTGAACATTTTTAATGAAACTTTTACTGAAACAAATTTTTGTATTTAACTGTTTGTTATATTATAACATTGTTGAAACTGAAATCAGAATCAAGGCAAAAGCATATGCAATTTTTAGTCATATCATAAAAGCTCAATTTTAAGTTTGGTCACCTGGTTAGATGGATTTATTTTCACTCGTCGAAATTTAACTCTAAGATGGACGAAATTTTGTAACAAAACCCGATACAGTCACCAATCGAAAGTCGCAATTATTTTAAGTGCATAAGATATGAAAAAAAGTCAGTCCAAAGTTATATCCAAGAAAAAGAATGAAAATCAAAATACTTACACGAAAATAAAACTAAATGAATTCATTTACTAGGATTAAATCAATATAAAATAAATAAATATTTACGATCGCTGTTTGGTGGGAGATAGTTTTTCTATTCGTTTTTGTTTTTATTATGAATTTTATTAAAAACAAATAGTTTCAAATAAACATAAATATCTATAATATGAAAAAAGAATAATAACATTTGCCACAGAGCATTTATAAAAATATAAGAAAAGTCATTTTGTTGCGTCCTCAGTTTAAGTATGAGTCGAAATTTGTCGGAAAAAGAGAACACTTTCTGCTAGTATTGTTTGCATTTTGTGCACAAGTATATACCGATATCATGGTATAATAAAATATCTAAAAACTTATAAATACATACATGTGCAGATAGATTTATGAAAGGATAGCAGTCTTAAAAGCCTTAACTAATGCTGGATGGTTCCAAGTCAAAAACGATAAATAACACTGACGAGTAGAAAAACAAAATAAAAAAACGAGTTACACAGTAAAAGTTAGCACTAAAACATTTTATAGTCCTAACGAATCAATTCGGGTTAAATTTCTTCATACTCGTATTCTGTTGAAGGAGGTCCATATTAGCAGTTGTGGCTACTATTAAGACGCCATTCAGTAACCGGTAGTATCTTTGAAAGGCACCACAATTGCTTTGACATCATCCTTTTATGTTGTTTTGGATCAAATTATCCTCTTGTGTTGTTTTGGATAAAATTATCCTCTTGAGTTGTTATTTTTACATTTACTCTAGAATTATACCTCAAACCAAATATTTTTTTTTTCATATTTATTGTGTTATTGCAATTAAAAAGCCTATCATAAATATGTTATTATATACTGGCGTCTCCATATGCGTGGATAATTAAATATTTTGTTTTTATAGTAAATTTTATTTATTTAAGTAGCTTATATAGTAGATGAAGTAAAATTTTTTTTCTGATAAAAAGGAGAGTGATATAAAAATCATATTCTTTTCATAAATTTTTATTAAAGGATACAAGATAATGTTCACTTCATAAAAATCGAAAATCAATTTTTTCCCACTCAATTTTTTTTTTGTTGGTGTTAATACATAATACCGAATTCATTGTTAATGGTAAATTATTCTATTTTGCTATAAAGAGAAAGTTTAATGGAAAAATATTCTTTACAATGAAAATAATATAACAAAAAAAATGTGAGAAATATTGCACAAAGGAGAATTTCTATTTTAATAATTTCTCTTTTTCATCCCCTTCCCCTCCCCCCCCCCCCAAAAAAAAGAATACGGAAATATACTATATCAAAGTAGTATGCATATTAAAAATATTTTTCATATTTTTACCATGTATTAAATTTTTTTTTTTAATCACTTTATTAAGTATATTGAAGCTTCTATTTATGCTATCCTTTATTTACGAATAAAGTAACTTTAAAGTATTTTATATTTTTACTAAAAATTCGCATATTCTTTATAATAAATATACTTTAATAGTTTGCAAAATATTATACTTTTCACTATTTCCTACTATCAGAAAATATAATTAAGATTTTAAGTTAATTTATTATTATTAATTTGTTATAAGTTGTTTATTTTATTAAAGATATCTTATTTGCCATAAAGTATATTTTTTTACTGTAGACTCCTTTAATAAGAAAAAATTAAATCATGGCCAAATTTCTTAGATTTGTTAATTAAATAAACCGGAATATCTTTAAATTTCTCCATAAATTCCATCTTTTAAATACTTTTATTTACTTGAGTATAATTAAAAATCCTATAATCCTTTTTTTTTTGCCCTAATTTTTTTTAAATACAAAACTTTCTTTGACAATTTAATTGCCTAGAAATAAAGTTAAAAGAAGATTTCCACAAAGAATAATTACACGGTTGGTATTTTACACTAATTAGCAACAAAAGAATGAACTGAGTTAAACCAATTTTATTTATATTCTCTACAATAATATAAAATTTCTGTTTTTTTTATTCCTTTAAAATGCTATAAAATTATAAGATAGTAGTCGAAAAATCATTATTGAGGAAATCATTTTAAAGTTGTATTTAATTCGGCATATTCTTTTAAAATTGGATTTGTTGCAGTTTATAGGACCAAAATAGTACGAAATCTTTAAATAAAATTATGTAATTAAATATTTAATTATAGCGATATCTATGGTTTCTTTGATTGTATATAAGATAAATGTCGCTAATTTACGGTAAAGTGTGTTTATTATAAAAATATACATTTAGGAAAAACCCACGATTAAATGACAATAGAATATTTGCGTTTACTATGCAGTAATTATGCATTCTAATCTAGACAGTGACATAATAACCTAGACGTTCTTTTATGACCACTAAATGGCCTAAGTTGACGTACCGCTAATACTTCCATATTTCAATAAAAATATTAATAGAAATAAATTTAAAAAATAAAAGGCATATAGGATTGTTCAAATTTCATATCGATCTATATTGAGAAGAAATTTCTTTTTCATGATATTTTTAGATACTCGGTTGTGCTGATAAATCAGTAATAAAGAATATAAAAAATTAATTTTTACAATAAAAATCGATACATTTTTCAACATAATCTACATTTAACTAGATCCACTTTGTTCAAAAATATTTGAACTTCTTTTCACCGTCCATGTAGCACAATTTATAAAACTTCTGCTGAATAGGCCTCAGTTTTGGCTATAGCTTCAAAATTGGATATATTTCTCCATGTTTGGATATAGAAAAAAATTATAGCAAGCCAAATCTAAAGAATAAGATTGTTATTCTGACGAATCAATTTATAATGGAATTTTACTAATTTTGCTATTGTAATTGCCGATAAGTATGCAGGTGAATTGTCGCATTGAGACAGAACTTTTCTCTTTTTCAAATATGGTCATATTATATTGATTTCATAGATAAACTTATCTAATAATGCTGTATAATAGAATACTATTATCGTAAGATAATACCATGTGTGTCTCAAAAAATAGTAGTCACAATCTCTCCTGTTAATGGAACCTACCTGCTAATTTTGCTTTTTTGTTGCACGTTCGCTAGCATAAACCTATTGTTTTGTCTGAACTTTAATTTCTCGTGACATAATGGTGAATCCGAATTTCATCAACAGGCATGAATCGGCAAAAAATTTATTCGGATTCAGCATGAAAATGTCCAAACACTCCATTAAAGTTGTTAAACGACTTTAATGGAGTGTTTGGACATTTTTGGTCAGGTATTAACAAACGCGACATCCATTTCGGCGATATATTTTTATACTCTAAATTTCTGTTAAATATTCTTTGTACATTTTTTGATATATCCTATACATTTTCACTCGAGGAACTTTTAACTTGATATCACGGATGTAATTATCGATTTCTTCGTTAGCGACCTTAATTGAATGTAATGGATGCTCAGCATCATTTGTGCTCGCAATGAAATTCAGTAAACCAATTTTGAATAATTCCAAACGATTTAGTTTCTAACTTATAGAAGTTTCTATAATACATGTTAGGCCCTCGTTTTAGGGTTTCAAATACTATTTTTTTTCCTCCATGAAATTCCCTCTTTTCCATATTACAAAAAAAACAAACACAAACCTTCCCTACATTCATTGGCTATCGAAACTCAACTAATTAATAGAATTTTTTAAAATTTTATATGGCTCCTTCTTAAGAATGCCAAATGATAAAAAAATATTCGTTTTACCTTACATCAGCTATATTTCTTATATTTATCACTATCTTATCAGATTGCCTTTGTTTCAAATAATACTAATCTATATAATATAAATATAAATTGAAATAATTAAAAAAAAAAACATACACACACATATAATATCAAAATTCAGAATATTTCTAAAACCCAAATTAATTTTATAAAAAATAATAAATATTTTCAATTACGTTAGAATAGAGTATATGTTAAGTTCGACAATATAGAAAGTCGATTAAATTAACAGGATTATTTATGTGTTCATATATATTATCTAATATAATATTAAGAAAAACTAAATCATTTGTGGTATATTTTATAAAGTTTTATGGCTGTTCTAATATAAATAAACTATTTCAATAACAATATGGTAAATATTTTTTTTTTTTAAATGACACATTGTACGAGTGTACGTACGCTATTAAATGTTGAAAGTGTGTATTAGGTTTTTATGGTAACTTTCACATATAATATATACAATAAAATACAATAAAATCAAATTAAATTGGTTATAAATTAGATTCGGTTAGGTAAAATGCCCAACCTAATAAATTTTATCGAATGCGGTCTCTCATTGTATAAAGTGAACAAAATCCTATAAACATTACAATAGATCACATAGATTGATTAGGTGTTAGATTTTCACATGGTAATTAATTAGCTTCTATTTATTTTTATTCTTATTTTTACTCATTTTGCATTTTATTTTTTTTTAAATTTTTTTTTTTTTAAATCAATTTAGTAAAGAGTCTAAGCAATTTATAACTGAAAAGGATGAGTTACCAAAGAACTTCCATCATGCATGTACGAGCAAATATTTATAAACCACATACACATACGTTCTATTAGAATATTTATTATGTCTTCAATTTACGAAATTTCAATTTACAATTACTTATTTTGCAAATGATAAAAAATTAATTCTATACAAATTTTTTATTCTTATACAAAATAATAAAAATTGTTTAAATAAACGAAATAATTCTTAGTTAATTTTAATTTTTATTTTTATTGGTAGTGTTAAAATTCTACAATAATAATCATAACTAAATCAAGATAAATATTAATTTTTGAAAAAAAAAACTTTCAGGTATATTCAATGTTTGAAAATATTTCAAAAGTTTCTTGCATTCAGTTATCAAATTTAATATTATTTGAGAAAAAAAATTACCCAACAAATATAATTTATATTAAAAATAAATAATAACCAAAACCTTTTAGAAAATTATTATAAAATTCATTATTTTTTTTTTATTAATAACGTACTATTCCTTTTTTAATTTTAAAAGTACAGCCTTATTATTCGTCATTTGTCAAACGTATACGAGTATTGTCTTTTAAAAGAAAAAATATTTTCAAATAAATTTGCATATTTTTATGAATTTTTTTGTCTAGCAAATAAAAATGTAAATTTGTATTTAAAACATTTTTCAAATGTTGTAAATTCTGCCTTAGCCAAGTCTTACGTTTTAAGAGCAAATATTGGCTGAAGTGAAGCTGCCATTAGCATGTATTTTTTTTTTTTTTTTGAAAATGAAGAAGAAGATACCATTACCCTTAATTATAACATTTTTATTAGCCTAAACGAAAAGATTTGAATATGGACCATATACAATATAATTTTAGTAATACATTACCACAAGCCACACAACCTGACAAATTTTGACTTTATTTTGCAAAAAATTTCCAGGACAAATAATTTCAAGTTTTGGTCATGTCAATTGGTCTACAAAATCGTACGATTTGATACCATTGGATTTTTTTTCTTCTTATTTTGCTATAGAAAACTTAAAAAAATCAACATCCATAAAATAATATCCGTATAATAGCCCAAATTGTACAAAAGCTTTGTCAAAAATTACCTCAAAATGATCGAGTTCTGCCAGCGGTCACGTAGCTAACAAATGTTAAAATAATTTGAAATTTAATACTCGTAATAAATGGTTAAAAAAATTTTGCAATACATTAAAATTCAAATTTTATCAAATAAAATTTCATTTATTTCATGTAAGTTTGGACATTTCTTTAAGGAAATTTTTTTTAAAACCTCTGAAAAAAATAAAAAATAAAACAAAACTGATCAAAAAAAAAGTTTGAAAAAATATTAAATCTATACAGAAATTGCCTTCATCACAAAATAAAGGAAAAAAAATTGGTAAAAATTGCCATCAACACAAAGTAAAAGGAAAATTGTATTATTGGTATTATAACATAATCACATGCAGGTGAAAAAAATTTTTAAGTAATATGACTTCATTTCGGTAAAATACTATATAATTAATAAATAAAAAGTTGCAAAGATTAGAAAAAGAAAAATTTAATATATATTCTTTAAAAAATTTAAACTTTAGTTAACAAAAAAAAAAAAATATCACAAGAACTGTAACAAGAACTGCTGACCGATAAAAGATCACGTATCGTAATCAGAATCACCCCCGCCATATTGAGCCCCACGAAGCCGATAACCAAATTATTACCGAAATAGAATCACACTAATTGAACTTGTTTTCACGTACCAGTAAACAAATACTGTCTGTCAGGAAGCGGATAAACCCTCATCAGTAAGTTCCGGAAATATTTACAAAATGAAACACAAATTCATCGTGTACGAAACTAAACAGTTTGGCTTGTCATAGACAATCTATTCCTTGAGAGAAGGAACAACCAATATTACGAATACTTCAGTAAAAGTTCAATTTTGATAACTTATTTATTAAAAAAAAAAAACATTTAATTAAATATAGAAAATCATAATATATATAATTTTTATTATGAATTTTAATACAAATTAAATTAAATTGAAATTTTTCCAATATAAAAAATTTTTATAAAGAAAATTTGAATAGCATCTCACTGAGTTCTTAATTGGAACGTGGCAACAAATTCAATCTAAATTAATAGAATCTAAATAAATAAAAGAAAAAACTTAAAATCTCTAATATAAATAAATTTATTTTAATATATAATTAAACGTTTTATTTTTTTTTAAGGTGTTCTGATTTTTATTTTAATATTTTCTAATAAAAATATATTAAGACATTTATTTTTTTTTAAATTTTTTTTCAAGATTTTCTGCTACTATTTTAATGCTAAAAATCTACAAATAAATAATTGAATTTTTTTTTTCAAAAGACAATCTCTTAAGAAAAATTTAGAAATAGATTTTTTTCCATTTTTTAGATATATTCTGTAATTTTTTTTAGATATATACCAAAAATCGATAAAAACATAATTAGAGCTAAGAAACTACGAGTATATCAAAAATATTTTTCTTCTAAAGATACTCGGCTAAAAATCTATAAAAAGATCATTACTATTAAATTTTGTCTAAGGATATTTTGCTATAATTCCATAACTGAAAATATATAAAATGTATTTTTTATTATACATTCTGCTTGATATTTTTCTATTATTCCATTATTAAAAACCGAATGGAACTTTTTTTAAATTCAATAATACAATTTTTGTATTTTTGTAAAAAAAACTTTATTCTCTTTCAAAAATAGTCTGCTAAAAATTTTTAATAAACTAAATTTTGAAATTACTTTTAAAAATATTCTTTTTAAACTGAAAATCTTTAAAAAAAATTTTTTTTAAGAGATACTTGGCTTAATATTTGTTTATTTTCTTCAAAGATATTCTGCTATTATTTCGTGCCCAAAAGTCTATAAGGTAGTATGTGTTTTTTTTTCAAAGATATTTTGTGAAAAATCTTTAAGAAAAATACTTTTTATTTCAATTTGTTAAAGACATTCTGCCTAAAATCTAGAGAAAAAATGTTCTTATATACAATATATCAAAGATATTTTTCTATTTATTCCATTATTAAAAATCTATAGAAACTTTTTTTAAATTTTTGTATTTTTGTAAAAAAAAAAATAGTATTTTTTCAAAGATAGTCTTCTAAAAATTCTTAGTAAAATAATTTTTTTAAATTATTTTTTAAGATATTCTTTCATAACTGAAAATCTTTAAAAAAAAATTTATTTTTTTATATTTTTTAAAGATATTCTTTCATAACTGAAAATCTTTAAAAAACTTTTTTTTTTTAAATTATTTTAAACAATATTCTGCTATAACTCAAAATTTAAAAAGAAAATTTTTAACATACACTAGTTAAAAATTTTATTTCATTTCTTTTAAAGATATTCTGGTGAAAATCTTTAAAAAAGGAGCTTCTTTTAAATTTATTCTCCTATTATTCCATAAATAAAAATCTACAATATATAAAAATAACTTATTTTTATTATGTTTTTTGAAACTTTTTTGCTATTATTCCTAAAAAATTTGAAAAAATAATTTTCTGATTTAAATAATAAGAGTAAAAAGAAAATATTTTTAAGGATAAAGAGTTTTTGTATGTAAGGTCCTTTAGATATGAGCCATGGCTAGTTAATATGGTATTACGACCATGAGGCCATTTGGCGACTGAAAGTTTCGTATAGGTGGGGAATGTATGGATTCCAAAAAAAGTAGTGGGTTGGAGCAGGATGTTGGGGAGATTAGATTGTTAAAGATATTTAAATTTCGGTAAAAAAGTTCTTCAGACTGGATTATTCGTAGTTGGATAAAGAGAAATATAGAAGGTCTCGATGTTCGTCCAGTCTGAGTTCTTTGTTACATATAGTCGCGAGGAAATTTACCAGGGGCCATGAGGCTATTTAGTGATCTATTAGTGTGTGGGTTAGATGGAATCGGTCTTTGGTAAGTTGGATGGAACATTTATACGTGGTAAGATTTTGTAGAGTTTTGTCTTATACAAATTCTTAGCAGTTTCCTTGCTCAAAATGTTGACAAGATTATCGAGTAGACTGGTTGGCCATTGGTTCGAAAGAAAGTTTTTTGCGAATGGCTAAAAGTGTCATTTATTATTTCGTAAGGTAGGAGCTGCTATGAACATCGGGTGATGATGCCGAATATTATTGAGATCAGGATCACTGGATGGGCCATGAATGACTTCCATACAAAATGCAATCTCTACCAGCAACATGATGGCCCACATCTCACCATAATACGGATCCTAAAGGTCCAGTCTGGATTTTTTAACATATCGCTAAGGATGTTATTTGCCATTCTGTTAATAGGGGAAGGCAGGTGTTGAATTACTGATATTACCGAACGTCGTAGAGTTTCGCCGGCTAACTGACCCTTTCCAATTTATGACACTATGATATCAGCGTCTTATTTATAAGGGTCTCAAGCTAAAATTCAACTAGAACTTTTGACTCCCAAAAATAAATCTAATTTATTATAAATCACGATTTATATTAAAATAAAATAGAATTACAGACACTATTCCTGGGACATTTTTTTTTTATCAAACCAAAAGAAAAATTTATGTTAACATTCAACTATTCACAAATAAGAACTTTTAATTTAATATGTAAGCATTTCCAAAATTCTATACGTAGGCTACTATATATATTTCTGGCCTAGGCAACACTAAGTGTTGCCAGGTGCGATCTGACATTTCCATTGGAAAGTTTGACATTTTTTAGCATAAACGTACTCAGAACGTTTTGACGTACGACTATCATTTGTGTTGTTTACAGTGACTTGAAAAAATCAATTTGGCAAAAAAATGGAATTAACTCGTGAACATTTTCGTGCGATCATTTTTCACAACTTTCGACGTGGATTATCACGACAAGAGTGCATCGATGAACTTAAATCTTTGTATGGCTATGAAGCACCATCCTATAGCACTGTGAAAAACTGGTACAACGAATTCAATCGTGGCCGACGCTCGCTCAAAGACGAATTCCGTGAAGGTCGTCCAAAAACAGCCGTTGTTCCAGAAAACATCGATGCCGTACGTGAACTGATAATGCAAGACCGTCATGTGACATACCGTGAGATAGAGGCATGCCTAGGCATTTCTCCCACCAGCATACATTCGATATTGCATGAACACCTGGCCGTAAAAAAGGTTTGTTCTCGTTGGATCCCGCACAATTTGACAATCGCTCAAAAAAAGGCTCGTGTGGATTGGTGTAAAGAAATGCTGAAAAAATACGATCGCGGTGCTTCAAAAGACGTTTATAAGATCGTCACAGGTGACGAATTATGGATCTATGCGTATGAGCCCGAAACAAAACAGCAATCGACCGTGTGGGTCTTCCAAGACGAGTCAAATCCAACGAAAGTTGTTCGTGGAAGAAGCACTTCGAAGCAAATGGTCGCTTGTTTCTTTGGCAAAACTGGTCATGTGGCGACTGTTCCGCTTGTGCAACGTAGGACGGTCAATTCTGAGTGGTACACCACCATTTGTTTGCCTGAAGTCTTCGGAGAAATTCGAAAAACGAACAAGAGAAGTCGAATCATTGTGCACCATGACAATGCGAGCTCTCACACATCGGCTCAAACCAGCGCCTTTTTGACCGGACAAAACGTCGAATTGATGGGTCATCCTCCGTACAGCCCTGACTTGGCACCCAATGACTTCTTTTTAATTTTCGTCGCCAGAAGATGCTGTTGAAGCATTCAAAAACCATGTTTTGGAGGTGTCTCAATCGGAGTGGAAAAAGTGCTTCGAAAATTGGTTTGAGCGCATGCAAAAGTGTATAAATCTTGATGGAGAATATTTTGAAAAACAATAAAACCTTTTTCGTTGATAAATATTCGCATTTTCATTATTAGGCCAGAAATATATATAGTAGCCCACGTATAAAAATCTCAGAATTGTTATTGGTTTATTGAAATTTGAATAAAAATCGACGTAAATTTACGAAAATTTTCTTAATAGGAGCATAAATAATTAGATGCTCGTAAACGTTTACGTATTCAAATATGAATAAAATGGGCAATGTGCAAATATTTGTGAATTTTTATGTACGACCTAATATATATTCGTATCTATGTACATATATTGGTTAGTAATATTGAATGAATGATTTACAAACAAACACAATCACTTTATTGTTACGAACACTTTTGTGAATAGGTATACGAATGATCATAAAATTGATTCATTTAGTTTCTTGATCATAATTTATTAGATATTTCGTTTTCTTTATAATTTTGACCATTTACGACCATCGGGAATTCGTATAGGCAATAAGAAACTAGTAAAACGTTACATGGGCAAACATGAAAAGGAAACTGCTTAAGGAGGCGAGTAGAAGAATGGTCTAAATACAATATCATCAGTACTATCAGAACGAAACATATCCTTTTATATAGGATATTTCTCTTAGCGCAGATGTGTGTAGGAGATCCTATAACATCCGTTTTTGTATACAAACGAATGCCTATGAAAGCATAAAAAGTAAAATCTCTGATGGACCATTCATTCCATTTAGTCAGTTTTGGTCTTATTTCATCTGCTGACTGACTATATCCTTTCAGTTTGACCTCCAGCTCCTTTCACTTAGTCCATGCTTCTTATCTAGACATGAACGCGATATGGTCTATTCCAATTTGGTCTAGTTCTGATTTGGTTTCTGAATCATACATTCTTTTACTCTTCAGATATCCTTAGTTACGATTCAAGGATAAAACTTTATATTATTCTCGTTTATTTGTGTTTCCTTTCATATCAGTTTATTATTGGACTTGTTTCACTTTTTTCATCCCTTATAGTTTTGCGTTTCTTTTCAATTAATTTTACCCAAATACCTTAAGGAATTATATGCTTTAGTATTACACATGTATATGGAATGGTTCACTTATCCAACTGTCACAAATTTTTGTTTTTTTTTTATAGTTTTCGAAAACTAAAAATAATATTATTTTTCTACGAACATTATTTAATGGTAGAAAATTTAAAAAAGAAGATAACATCTTTAAAGCGAGATAGTTGATATTATTTTTTTTTAAATTACTTTTCGCTAATAAAAATATGACAAGTCTCCCGTTTGATTTAGAAGCTTTCATGCTTTTTTGAAAATTATTTTCGAAATTTTCGTAAACTCTTTTATTGAAACTTCTATTAAATTTTATGGATTTTTAAAAATTTCAAGTGTCTTTTTTTTAAGTACTTTCAATTTTTCTTAATATATTATTTTTTAAACATTTCTAAAATTTCTATCTACTAGGTGTATTAGCTTAAATCCGCTGTTTTTTAATTAAAAAAAAACATGTCTTTTTCATAGAAAGGAAAAACAAATTTATTCAAAGTACTTGCCCTCGCTAGCTACACATTTTTTCCATCTCTCGGGCAATTTGTGGATACCACGCCAAAAAAATACCTTCTCTTTCGGGGTAAACCACTCATCAAGCCATTTTCGGACGACTTCGTAGGAATCGAAGTACTGCTCAGCGAGCGCGAAGTCGGAAAGGGCCAGGTCTGGTGAATAAGCGGGGTGGGGAAGCACCACCAGTTGAGTGTCTCCAAGTAGTTTTGGACCATTTTCGACGAGTGTTGTCGTGGAGGAAAATCAGCTTGTCATGTCTTTGTTGATAATCCGTCCTTTTTTCACGCAGAGCACGATGCAATTTGATCAGTTGTTGGTGGTAGTAGTGGGCATTGACAGTTAAACCAGGTTTCAACATCTCATAGTAGACGATACCCTGCTGATCCCACCAAACGCACAGCATCGTCTTCCGTCCGAAGCGATTTGGTCTTGGGGAAGATGTTGATGGTTGGCCGGGATCAACCCACGATTTCTTTCGTGTAGGATTCTCGAAATATATCCACTTTTCATCGCCTGTCATAATCCGATGCAGGGACGACTATCTTTTTTGTCTGGTGAGCAAGATTTCGCATGTGTTTTGGCGTCGCTCCATCTGGCTATAGTTCAATTCATGCGGCACCCATTTTCCGATCTTTTCAATCTCCCCCATGACACGTAGACGCATGGAAATGGCTGGTTGAGTAACACCCAATTGCTCCGCGAGCATTTTTTGTGATTGGGTATCGTCTTCGTATTGATGGTCCTGAACCTTTCTAGGCCGATTTTCACGCTTCTTGTCTCACAAGTCAAAATTGCCGTCTTTAAACCGACAAAACACATCTCGGCACGTTGTTTCCGATAAAGCACTGTCACCATAGACCACCATAAGAATTGGATGCGATTCGGCAGCCGATTTCTTAAAATTGAAGCAGAAAAGCAGAGCTTCCGGAATATGCTCTTTCTCTGGCACAAAACTAGACATGATTACCACAATAAAAATTTATGTTGTTGTAAGAAATTCCTGACAATGTGCACTGATTAATGTTGGCAGATGTCAAACTCATAAAAAAAGTATGGCGTGCCCATGGTAGCTTAATACGCTCACTCACGCCATCTATGACCAAACAGCGGATTTAAGCTTATACACCTATTATGTAGGAGAAAAATCTTTGAATTTTGGAAATTTTATATTTCGTGTGGGTGCCATAATTAAACAACGAGGAATTAATTAGAAGTGATTAAATTATATGGATCGTATTAAAATGTTTGGAAATGTTAAAAACTGAACTTAAAAAATAGATTCGTGACCATTTTCACTAAATCTACCCAGCTTTTAGAATATGCCGACGACATCATTTTTAAGCCTGTCCAGCATTTAGAATATACTAACAAAGACGTCTCTCTTTTACCGACGAAGCACTAATCGCTTATAGATAGGAGATTACAGCTTTGAAAGAATAAAACCATTCTCCTATTTGGGGTCAAGGGTCGTGACAGCCAACAGAGCCTACTGCAGTCAATCTGAATTATTTCGCTCAAAAATTCTAACCAAAACATTGAATATCGTTTAATATACGATTCCTGAACCTATTGTTTTCCTGTAGTTAGATGGATCGGTTTTCTCCTTTCTGTACCTCCTCAGTATCAAAGACATCCTTAAGTCTAGCCCGAATTATGTCTTCCCATCCATCCAGTTATTAAAGGGCAATTTGGAAATTTAGCAAAAGAGTGTATGGATCTGAGAGATCTTTAGAAAATGGCGGATGAATTTCTTTTTGAGTAGATGGTGGTAATTTGTTTTAAAAGATTATGAAGAGGATGATTGGAAAAGGAAAATATTTTATTAACAACGCTTTTTAGGAGACCCACCAAAGTTATGTACAAGAACTTATGAACTATTTGCAATAAGGATAAAGTTCACCGCGAAAGTTCAGTGTCCTTCAAATTCATCCGGTGGCCAATTTGTAGTGTCACAACCAACAGGCAGTTTGATGATTTTTATCAAATTAGTTTTATTATTAAGAAAAATGCCATTCCAACTAAATTATATTTATTAATGAACTTAAAGAACAATTTTAAAAAAAAAACATAACTCTTCAATATTGTAAATAGTTAATTTTTTTTAAATTATAATTTTTTAACATTATTATGGTAAAAGAAAAGCGAAAATAATCCATTAAATTTATTATCTCAAAATAGGTATTTTACGAAAAATTATATTTTAAATTTTTTACTTATAAAATACTTATTTTGAAATTATCAATTCCAAGAATTATTTTCGTTTCTATTTATAATTTTAAAAATTTAAAAATTTTAGGAAAAAAAAAATTGTACCTTGAATCCAAATCGAAACAGTTTATTTTAAGGATCATCTGTCAAAAGTGATTGTGTTAAAAAATTTACACTAAATCCAAAAATTCATCCCTAGGAATCAGATCTTAATCAATTACACATTTTCCTTCTTTTTTGTTATCCTTATCTTTCCAAAACCATATGTGTATGAATAGTTTTATTAATATTTAAATTTCCTTTTTTTTATACTTATTTATTATAGTTGCAAATCTTTGATAATATATTTAATATTGTAGTATTTTATACGATTTAAAAATTGTTCTAAAAATATTCCCAACTATCTTATTATCCGTCTTTTAATCTTCTATTTCTATTAACATATACCTACAACTTCTTAACCCGATCATACTTCTTCTCTTCAATAATAAATACAATAACTAAATTTTCTTAATGAAATAATGAAAATTATTTTGATTATATCAATTTTATGAACATTAAAAAGAGAATTAATATTAAATAAATCGAATTTATATTGATTTTCAAAAGGCTTTATCGAAATCAATTTATTATTATATAGGAAAACTTTAATATCCTTAATAGATTATTTTATATATAATATATATATATATATATATATATATATATATTTTTACTTAAAGGTTTTTCTATTGTACATATGATATTATTCGCATAGAAATAGTATTCGTTAGTAGCTAGTAAATTTATATTGTATATACACACATACTAGTTATAGTATAGAAAAAAAGGTACTAACATCGATTTTATTTATTATTATAAAACGGAAAATGTTTCATATTGATTCAATTTAAAAGGATAACAATTGTATACTGACAAGCAATAATAATAATAAAAATAAAAAAAAACGAAACATAAAAGAGAAATTAGATTTCTTTATCTATTAAATTTTTTTTTTGTTTTTTTTTTTGCCCACATCTACTTGTGTTTTTATATTTAAGGATTTAGATTATGTTCGATTTTTCCTTTTGCCTTTTTTTGGTTAAGCATAGAAAAGAATTTTCTTAATTGTACTTGTATTGTATTAATAACATATGATATTGTTACAGACTATAAGGAAGATGCCCCAATTTGATATTGGTTATTTTCGGTAACCTCTTTAAATCTACCAAAGTAATGTTAATCTTAAATTGTTTCAGATCACAGAGATAAAGAAATTATAATAGATAAACTTATAGTCACGAATATTCATATTGTTATTTAGCTAAAAGTATAACAATATCTTCAAATAATATGATTACTAACTATTATTCTATGATCATTGCTATAATTTTATTATATGAACATACACGTATATAAGCATTTAGACAAACGATAATTTTATTATTACTCGTAATATTATTTTTTTTTAAAAGTTTTTTTCTCCCACATTTTGATATTTTATATATTACAATATATTCAAACAAACAACTGGTATACTATTAAAGGATATACAATATATCTTTTCAACTAGGTTCGATTCCAATAAATTATTTTCTCCTTTCCAATATAAACTGTATCCATACTCCCCCCAACTCTATAGTCGATTAACGTATATTATCAGTAAACGTATTATTCTGCATGAACAATAACATAATTTTCTGCAACTAGTTTGCCCATTCAAGCATTATTACTCTGCTCTGTATTAGAGCAATAATCACAGGAGCTGAAAGTGACATATTCACAAACGTCAGATAAATTTCTCATCTCATCTCCAACATTTATAGATATTCCCTATACAAGTAAGTATTTATATGTCAGTAGATATATGTAAATTATATTGCACCAAACGAGTAGATATTTGCCCGTTTATCGATAAATATAAACATTTTAACTTAACATAATGTAAACTGACTATTGTTATAAGTACACTTTAAAATATAAAGTAAATACTATAATATTACGCAAATATATTGTATGTATACAACTTTAGTAGGTTTATGTTAAATCACATACGAATAAATTTCAATGGGTATAAGAGCAAAATTACGACTACTATTTATAAGTACAGACATATAGGATTGTTGGTATTTATTATCCGTAAAATCATTGCATTCAAATTGGAATCTTTCTTCTTCTATATATCGATAAATAAATAATCTAAATCATATGTTAGAATATCATAATATTTCTGCTCATAAGGGCTTTATTTTTATTTTTAATTATTGTATAATCTTTTATTCATCATTTAATTGAGCTTCAAAAATGGCAATCTATATAGCTTTAATAAAAAAATTATTGTATTTAATAGAAAAGAGTTTTTATTACAAAATTCTAACTCAAATCATATGGGATATTTGACTATTGATATGTATCAGATTTGATGTTGTTATTCTTGTAATCCTTATGAATATCTGAATCAAAGATAAAATAAATGTGGTTTGATAGAACAGCTTTAAGAATAAATAAAAATATTTTGATGGATATTTTCTATAACATTCTGGATTATTACTAACTCATTTTCAACTATTTAAATAGCATAACATTCCACTGATACATTTTTAAATGATTAATTTTAAAATTTAATCCTCTCAAACAAAAAGTATCTACAATAATAATATAATAATAATTGCCATTGGGCTTTGTAAAAAGGATGTCCTGCAATTCATCAGTCCATTTTTTACCCATTGTAAGTTCATGTGACTTTGAAAAGATCAAAAAACACTCATACACATAAGGACGTCATCGTCATGGTACGACGTTTGCTAGAAATACCAGATATATAAGCTTAAATCCGCTGTTTTTGTCATAGATGGCGTGAGTGAGCGTATTAAGCTATTATGGGCACGCCATGAGTTTGACATTTGTCAACATTAATCAGTGCACATTGTCAGCAATTTCGTACAACAACATACATTTTTCCTTTGGAAATCATGTCTAGTTTAGTGCCAGAAAAAGAGCATATCCGGGAAGTTCCGCTTTTTTGCTTCAATTTGAAGAAATCGGCTGCCGAATCGCATCAAATGCTTATGGAGGCCTATGGTGACAGTGCTTTATCGGAAACAACGTGTCGAGATTGGTTTCGTCGGTTCAAAGACGCCAATTTTGACTTGTGGAACAAGAAGCGTGAAAATCGGTCTAGGAAGGTTAAGGACCAACAATTGCAGGCTCTTTTGGGAAGATTGAAAAGATCGGAAAATGGGTGCCGCATGAATTGAACTATAGGCAGATGGAGCGACGTCAAAACACATACGAAATTTTGCTCGCCAGATAAAAAAGAAAGTCGTCCCTGCATCGGATTATGACAGGTGATGAAAAGTGGATATATTTCGAGAATCCTACACGAAAGAAATCGTGGGTTGATCCCGGCCAACCATCAACATCTTCCCCAAGACCAAATCGCTTCGGACGGAAGACGATGCTGTGCGTTTGGTGGGATCAGCAGAGTATCGTCTACTATGAGATGTTGAAACCTGGTGAAACTGTTAATGCCCACCGCTACCACCAACAACTGATCAAATTGCATCGTGCTCTGCGTGAAAAAAGGACGGATTATCAACAAAGCCATGACAAGCTGATTTTCCTCCACGACAACGCACCATCGAACACGTCGAAAATGGTCCAAAACTACTTGGAGACACTCAACTGGGACGTGCTACCCCACCCCGCTTATTCACCAGACCTGGTCCCTTCCGACTACCACCTGTTTTCGTCGATGGACCATGCGCTCGCTGAGTAGCACTTCGATTGTTACGAAGACTTCCGAAAATGGCTTGATGAGGGGCTTACCTCGAAAGAGAAGGAATTTTTTTAGCGTGGTATCCACAAATTACCCGAGAGATGGAAAAAATGTAGAGCTAGCGAGGGCAAGTTTTTGCTTTCAATGAAAAAGACATGGGTTTTTTTAGCTAAAAAACAGCGGATTAAAGCTTATACACCTGGTATACTGCGATCTTTCCAAGGGAATTACTTTAAAGATGCTAACAATAATAAATAAAAATAAAAGAAAAATTGTTACAGGAAAAGTTAGTTTTAGTACATATTTTCCAGACCTCGTATCGTACCAATTACATTTAATATCGAGTTTTTATTTATTTTCTAATTCATAAATAAATTTAATCAATTATATATACTCCATAAGATTTTTCCCTTATTTCTGATAGCTTATAGAGTTTCTGGTGAAAAATTCCTCAAACAAAAATATGTCCAATCAAAGGTTTACCCCTTAATTGATGCAAAAGCCAAGTATCGAGGTTTAAAATTAGTCCAAGATATTAAAACGGCTTAAATATTTTTTTTTGTTGACATTTTATAAGGAAAAATATCAATCACTTATCATAAGAAAAGTAAGACAATAAATTAAGAAGGGGTATTCACCCTGGTTTTTTTCATCTACTAGTGGGTCATTAAAATCTTTTATTATACGTTGAATGGTTGTTTTTTCGATGTAGAAATATAGCATCAAATTAATTTTTTTATGTTTTATAGCATCAATAATTAAAATAAATTTTTCCTAAACCCCTATTAAAAAAGTTACGAAGACTTTGCTGTTGTAAAAGAATTTTAATTCCAACAAAAATATAAAAGTGGCCGCCCTATGTATAAAAGGGTTGACTAACCCTGTAATAGATACTTGAGATATAAGCTTTTGAATACCAATCAAAATAGCAATGTTCCGCCATTATCATTGTGCCGCTATAAAATAAATTTTTTCTAGAGGACTTTATATTTTAAGAATATAAAAGAATGTATTTCTATATAATTATATGGTCTTATAACAATAATATCATCTAAATATTAATGGTACTTTTTAGAGCGATCACATTTTCTGAAAAATTATGGTAATTTTTAAGCAGTTTTTCCAAAATTAGCTTCCAAATGACCTCACTCAATCTTGGCTTACCAAAATTCCCTCATAATTGCAACCATATTAAATACATTTTATCTAAATGAGCTATAAAAAAAACTATCACATGATTGTAGGAATATGCAATAAAATTTGCACAAACGATCTTCCTGGTTAGATCTATATTATAAAATAATCCCGCAGTCTTGATACCATAAAATAGTAATACTATCATTATGCTATAAATTATTTTTATACAATTAACGTTTATTATGAATATAATAATTATTGTTAATAATTTTTTTCTTTCATATAAAAGAACAGTTAAGGAAAAAAGGTAAATTGTCATTTTTTTTCTCAAGGTTATCAATAAAAAAAAATTAATCATTCTTGAAAGTTTAAACAATTTATTTTTTCTTTGTAAGGAATAAAAAATTATATTTTCTTTTAATAAAATTTCTAAATTATTGAAAAGATTTTTTTTTGTTTAAAAAAGAAAATGATTTTAGCCAAAGTTTACCTTAATTAATCATCTTTTAAAAGGCAAAGGATTCTTTTTAAAGTAAAATTTTTTTTTCAATATACCTGAAAATAATTTTTTTTTTTTTTTTAAATTCTTTTCTACCGTAAAATATTTTCTTTATGAATAATAAATACTTTAAAATTATTATTTCATATTTTATCGATAACCAAAAAAAATCTATTCTTTGTCATGAACATATTTAAACAAGAGAATAAATTTTAATTTATTTTGAATATAATTAAAAGTTTAAATTTCTTTTTAATGAATCTATATATATATATATATATATAAATATATTAAAGATAAAATTTATTCTTTATGAAATAAAGTAAAATGTATGATTAAAAAAAATTAGAAATAAATAAATAAGTTATAAAAACCTAGATTAAATTTATAATTATAAAAGTGAAAAGATGACATCGTGCATAACGTTCGTTATTAGAAAAGAAAATGCTATAAACTGTTAAATAATTTATAAGAAAATTCAGAACGAAAGGAAAATCTTACAAAGGATTAAGTTAAGAGTGAATTTTCACCAAAGTTTCCGTGTACATTGTTGCCTTCGTTTCCATTACGGGAAAATTTTATTTACCACCATAAGCTTTTCTGTCATGTGCTTTTCCGCCCCCTTATTTTACCAATATTAGAAATGGCTACAACATCGACTATTTTCAATTTTGTAATTTTACCAAAAACCAATAATGTGCTCGTAAATCAATTTTAGACTGATATTTTTTTTGTGTTTTTTTTTTTGTTAATAATTTCTCCTAAAATTTTTTTGAAATTTTTATTAATTTTTTTTTTGATCATATTTAGAAATAAGACCATTCTGATAAATCAGTGATAAATGCTACAAAGAACTTATTTATTTAAGCAAAATTGATTAATTCGATAGTCCAATGATATTCAAACTTCTTCATGCTATTTGTGTAGTACTATTTGTTAAAGTCGACAAAAAATGTATCATTTTCGACTATAACTTCAGAACTGCAAGCAAATTCTTATACTCCAAGCTATTTCTTCATGAATACGTGAAAACCTCATAATGTTATTGGGCTAATTTTATTGTTGTTATCGTCAAGAGTTTTGCCTTCACTGGTATACGTTCCATTTATTTCCAATCATTGGTTTTCTTGTATATAAAACAATATTTCATCAATAGTTACGAATCAATGTAAAAATTCACTTGGATTACCCTAATAAAATATCCAAATACTCCCTTAAAGTTGTTACACAAACACGTTTTTGGTCGGGTGCTTATAAAATATCAAAACACTTTCTTAAAGGCGACATCCATCCCGCCGATGGATTACTCATACCCTAAATTTTATGGAATCTATTACCTACATATTCATTTAAGATGTCAATCAGTGAGCTAAATTTGATGTGTTCTGAACGCTTAGCATTATTTGAGCTCTTACGACCATAACATAATTTAGTAAATCACTTCTGGATTATTCCATATGATTAATAGGAATCTTCATACTACTTTTTTTTAACTAACTTTTGTTTTCAGATATGATTTTTTCCTCAAAAAAGAAGGTTTTATTGATTCATGAAAATCAGTTGTCTTCCAATTCAACAATTCATAAAAAAACATCAACTTTATCTATTTTCAGTTGCTGCCAATTAACATATTTTTATAAAAATTCTATATTCCGTCCTTTTAAGAATTCCAAATATTAAAATGAATATTATTTTGTTGATATTAGCTAAATTTATTGCATTTATCACTAACTTATCAGACTACACTCTAATTTTTTTTAAAATTTGTAAAAAAAAAAGATGACTCTAAAAAATATAAATATTTTTTCTAATGTAAATTGTATTGCGTTGATTAATGATTTTCCCAACGTATTCGATTGAAACTTCGATTAAGAGACACAAATACGAAAATTAGTTTATTTTCCATGAAGTCAATTAAATTGTGCAAATAAGAAACCAAACAACTGAATTCACTTGAAAATTTTTCACCACATGCCATAAGCGATATCTTTAGGAAATTTCATGGAAAACTTTTCACATCAATCTTAATGATATCATACAAGATAGGTGACGGTAAATCTTACCAAATCAATTACCAAGCTACCTAAAACCAATGTAACTCAACACTCTATACGAATATGTACAACATACACATATATGCGAACATATTGCAGTGTTTACATTAAAGGTATGTATAATAAATAAAAAGATTATTTTTCTACTTACATCATTACCCCCCTCCCTCCCCTCTTTCAGTTGTTGTAACTGCTATAAAATTCTCCGAAGTAGAAATAATAATTCACTCTATAGCATGTATCAAGGGTGTAGCAAATACACGTACAATAAGCAAAAAGAAACCTTTTTTCATTGGTTTCTTTTTTTAATTTCTCAGCTTTTTAAATAGAATCAAGTAAATTACTTAAAATTTCCCCTTCTGCTTCTCTCTATATATGAATGTTTCTCTAAACCAGCAAGTATGCCACTTCATATTAACTCGTTTATTTAATGAAAATGTAAGCATAGAAAAATTATTTACATAAAAAGTAAATACTGCATAAGAACAAGTTATGCTACTTAAGCACATACACGTGCTTATAACTTTCATAAGGTTTGTTATCCTTGCTCCTTCTTAATTTCAATTATTTTTCTATAAATAGTACAACATAAAAAAAAAATTATTTTCTTTCAAAAATATACACACTTACTTATAATAGTTTTAGTAAGCTTTTATATTCTATATTAGCTAAATAATCAAAATAATAATTTTTTTTTAAATATTTATTCTAGAATTATTATATGAAACTTTTATTTTCAAAAACTGAAATAACTCGAATAGCAATAAATCACAGATTTTAATAAGTTCACTTATTCTTTTAGAAAAATTGTTACAAGAAAATTATCCGGTCCGGAAGTTATATAATTAGGAAAAAAAAATAGAAACAAATTAACGAACATTCATTACCGTTCTGAAAGCTGTTCTATATTAAATTGAAGGAAAAAGAAAATTTAAAAAAAAAACTAAGTATAATAATAGAAAAGTACGAGTACCTTCGCTAATTTAAGTACATACGAGTACTATGGACTTATGCACTTTGTATGAAAAATTTCTTCTACATAGACGTAATTTTTTCCAGTCGGTGTGTGTGTTTTTTTTTTTTTTTTTTGTAATATTTCTTTCTAGAACATAACATTTTTATTTTTATAATTTTTTAACTATCAGAAAGTTTCTCAAATTTACTATCACTATAATTTCTAGTTAATGCTTAAGTTAATATTTATTTTACTCATTTGTAAATTTTCCCATTCTCACTTTTGCTCCAAAAGTAGTTTTTCCTTTTTCCATTTTTACAACATTAAGTTCGAAAATAATTTTCTACAACTTTCCTTATTACAAAATTATTAATTAAAATATATTTTGGAATTGTTGTTTTATTAAAAGTTTTTTTTTTTTTTTTAAGACAAATTTTAAAAGTTTTTGTTGAATTTTTATACTGACCAAAAAAAAAAAAAAAAATTAAAACTTTTTTCACGTGCAAAAAGAAATTTTTTATTTCCGAAACTGTTATTTACTTGAAAAAAAAAATCTGAGAAAGGCTCTTTTTATATATACGCTATATTTTTTCGTCCTTATAAAATTCGGTTTTGTTTTTATAAAATTTCATAATTATATTAATAAGAATACTTTTATATATAATGAGTTATTTTAAAAATCGTTCCTTTTAAAAAACTGTAAAACTTAATATCTACGAAACTGAATAAAATATGGCAGAACATAAATGACAACATTGTGGATAGACTTCCTTTCTACATTGTTTGAACATTAGATAATCCTGGAGTACAAGTTTTAACCCCGTTCGATAACTACTAAACCGTATAAAGTGTGAAAAGTAAAGTTATGCTTTTTTAGTGCGTTACGAAAAATGACGCAGCAAAATTTGGATCAAACTTAATTTTGAGCTTTTTTGAATCCATAAATTTGACTTATGAAAAGTTGAAAGGAGTTAATGTGAAAAATACTTTATCAACAATACTAGAGGAGCCTAGTGCAACCAGAAACATGGTGGTCTAAATCGGTTTTGAATGGCAAAGAAGCAGAGGATGACAAACCTCATTCACCATCAAATATTGATAAAATTTGGAATCTTTCAATTATTTCTTTATAAAAAAAAATAGTATAAAAGTTCCTCAAATCGTGTAAATGCCACCATGCACATGGCTATTTTCGTCAATGAGTTCTTGTCTGAGAAAGAAATTCTTCTAATTTCCCCGAATCGCCTGCTCACCTGATTTAAGTCGACGTGTCTGATTTTTGTCCGAAAAAAATATGAAATCTTTCAAGAACTTCTTTTAATGAAAAAGTCTTCGAAATGCTGGGAAAAGAATTCCTTGGGTTAAATTTGCCATTGTCTAGGATACTTATATATCAGTGGGCCAAGATGTAAAGGAAGATGAATCTCAGTTATGGAAGCCATTGACATCGAAAATTTATGAAAATAAACAGAAATAAACTCCCAAAAATAATTGCCAACCAAGTTTTTTATAAAAACATCCTTAAAAGGATCAGAAAAAGAGTTTTTTTGTATTTTTATCGCAAAAAAAATGCCTGTGGTTTTCTACATCCTTTATTTACTCCCCAAAAATTAATAAACATTGGAAACCAGGTATTTTCGAACTATCGATAACATCCAAAGGAGTGGAACTGAAGAGCTGAAAGCTATTTCTAGTTCAGATATGAGTTTTTTGCAAAAAAGTTGTATTGTTACAAAAAAAATTTTTTTTCAGGGACAGAAATATTTTTAAAAATAATTTCAATTTTAATTGGGAAAAATTATTTTTATAAAAAGATATTCCATATACAATATTTTATGAAATAAGCCTATCACTAAGAAATTTACTTAATTGTTGAAAGGCTTTATGAACTATTAATCGAGTAGATAAATTTTCTCCAAACTACTTTACAATTTTCAGATTTTCTCATTTTTTTCCGTATCATTTGAGAGACTTTTTTATGTCTTTTTTTTTAAGATGTTCTCAAAAGCTATTTAAGAAAAAAAATTATATCAAATAAAATTATCAAAAATTATATACAATTAAATTCAATGTAGTAGAATACTTTTGACGGGATTATTTTTTAAGTCCATACACCAAAGAATTCAGAATTTATGTAATCAAAAGAGCTTAAAAAATTATATCAATTTTTGAATAGCATATAAAAAGCTTTTCATTAATTATATAAACTAAAATACTTTAAAAAATTATTTTACAAAAAAAATTATATCAAACATTTAAATAAATAAATACCGAAAAGTCCTAATATAATTGAAATGAAATCAATTTACTTAAAAACTAGTAAAAGCTACAAAAATTTTACAAAAAAATACCATACAAACATTTTTAAAAGTCGATCTGGGCATATTTAAAAGTATTCATATTTGTTAATGAATTTCATATAAATTTCTACCCCTTTTATAATTATCGCTTATAAACAGAACTAACAACCCTAAAAACTTTCTCATCCTTATTATAGTAATATGTATTTACAGTTCGTATTTAATTAATTTTCGTGGAATTGCTTTAAATATTCACAATTCATGATTGATTGATAGAATATATTTTTCAATTGGAACTTTTTCCTTTTTTGCGGTTGTTTATATATACATAGTAATAGTTAGTAATGGATTGAAAAATCTGTTACTGTAATATTAATTTATATAAATAACAAAAAAAAATCATTTTTTTCCAATTTAATTTTTTTTTTTAAAAAAACGTTTAATTGTGTTTTATAGAAAAAAAATTTTTTTATGGCGATGCAATAGAAAGGATTCAAAATAAATTAATATAAAAAAATTTTTGTTATTAACAAAAATTATAATTTTCTAATTTTGCCTTTGGAGAAAAGAAAACCACAATTGAACAAAATTGAATTTTACAAACTTTTTAACAATACAAAAAGAGTATCCTTCGAGCCACTACAACTTTAAAGGTTAAAAATATGAATCAATTTTGTTTTGCAGAATTTTTTTTTGATATATTAATAATATTTTTCCAAAATTGTTGTCATTAATTAATTAAAATAGTTTATCTAAAGTTTTATGAAACAATTTAAAAAAAAAAAAAATTCTATTGATATACGAACAAGGATGAAAAATTTTATAGGATATTTTTTTTAAATATATTCCCGTAACCATTTTTGTTTTTATTTTTTATTATTTTTGATGTGTATCATCTAAGCTGGCGGTATGTGTGACTAATTATCGGAATTGCGACAGAAATGCGTTACAGGATTTCTACATGAAATTGCCTTAAGCTACGAAAGTACGCCATTTTAAAAATTTTTTTGAGATGAAATTATACTAATTTGCCATTAATAAAATCCGCTGGCGATTTTATCCTTTTAATTTTCCTTTAGAATTTCAATAACCAAATAAAACTAAACATATTTTTAGAAGATACTAAAAAAATTTAGAATTTAAAATTTATGGAATTTTGTAGTAAGTACTCCATGAACATTGGGCAATGGTCTCTAATACACTAGCAAGTTTTTGAAGACCTTTATATGTTTATAGTCATAAATGGGTGTGTGAGCATTTTTTTTTTTATTCAAAATTTAAAAAAAAAAATTTCAATATTTTTCCTTGCCGTTAAATGGGAATTTTGTCCTTTTTTTATTGCCACACGTAGGTTTTTTTTAGAGAGGATTTTTTTTTATAATATAAATTAAATAATTTTATAAGTGCTTGTATTAAAATACGTGTTGTATTGATATAAAGTTCGTTATACGAATTCATTTCTGAAAGTTATTTGGGTTTAATTAACACTAATTAATAAAAAAAATTAATACTAAACATGTGAAATCACTTCAATCAATACCCAACTCTAATATGTTAAAATTATCGAGGTTAGATGTTACACATAATTATTGACTACTGTTTTTTTTTTTAAATTAATTCTTATCAAAAAAAATTTTTTAGTGGAAGAACGATTTTTTAAAATTGAAATTTTTCAAGTAATTTTCGGTTAAAAATATTCTTTTTTTATTCTTACTATGACAACTTCAAAAATTGTCCTCTATTTTATGATGTTTTTATAGTAACTATTCTTGATTAGAAAAATTTTTAAATTAAACATTTTAAAAAAACTCTTATAGTCAATAGAAAAGAAAAAGGATAAATTTAGTCCAACATTTAGATATGATAGGCGTTCTACTCAATTTGTCTGAACGAACACTGCAACAATGTCGGCCTTATTATAAAAAAAATAATTTTAAAAATATCAAAGCAAAATGTTCATTCTCATATCATACAAGACAACAGAAAGTATACAGAGAAAAAAAAATTTAATACTATAATTGACGAACAAATAAAAAAAAAAAAATAAGGAAAAGGAAAAAAAACCAATTCAAAATAATTACAAATTTTTGTAGCTTTTAATATAATATCTATCATCAATTGTGTAGAATAATTATTTAATTGAAATTACCCCACAAAAGGGTGATTATTAATTTATCTAATATGGAAAATGTTCGAACAATTGTATAAAATTATATTTTTTTTTTCAGTACAACTATAATATTAGTTCCTCAATTGAATTAAGGCTTAAATTGTGGTAACAGCTGTTGTGAATATAAAATACCCTTCTACTAATATTATTGCATAACATAATATACATTATATGCTTAATGGTATTTATATAAAATATCTAATCAATATTTAGTTTCTATTATTCAATATTTATTTGTATCGATGAATATCATTTAAAAGTGATGAGGATTTTGATAATGCATTAAATTTATGTATTATTATCAAACCACCCATTTACTTATGAAATGGAGGAATGGATGGTCTATAATTTTTTCTTTAATTATTATCTTTGATTAACATTTTTCAAAAAATAGAAAATATTAAAATTAACCCTTTTATGATTTTGATTTTGCCATTTCAAAAAACAAAACACATTTCACCCTTCAGTTTGTAATAATTTTGTTTTACCAGAAATAAATCATAGCAAGGATTCGTTTCTGATAGTATTTGTATCAAAATAAATATAAATATACAATATAAAAGTATCCTGTTTATTCTATTATAACAGGATAAAAGATAATAAGAAAAATATTAATTTTTAATACCAAAATTATTATAATATTTTACAGATATCCTCAGGCAATATCAGAAAAATAACAGACTTACTTTAATTTTGCATTTTCTATTAATTTATTTTTTTATTAGTGATTTAACTTTTTAGTTGGGATAAAAGAATTTTTACTATTTATATCAAAAGCTACATAAATTTTCATTTATATAATATTTTTGAACATAAATCTTTTAATATATTTCGTTTTAAAATTAAATAAAAAGTAAAGATTTCCTTTTCCTTGAAAGATTTGTAATTATTGTAGAAAAAAAAAAAAAAATCTAACTTGTCAGCACTACAAAAATTAATAAAACAAATTAAAATACATATACACACATAAGGATAATATTACAAAATATTGTAGAATATTTTCAATGAAATAAAATCAAAAATGATAAAAGAAGAAACAATTTGTTGTATTTTAATAATGATCAAAACTTTTGATTTTCATATTTAATTATTTTTCGGTACTGACAAAAGTCTGTAACAATTTATGGCAATAACAAAAAATATATTTATGATAAATTATCAAAAAGCTCAAGGCATAAGAATTTTCAAATTTAAAACTATTTGATACAAAGTGGAACAGCAGCTTTTATTTATTTGTAATGAAATTTTTTCCCTGACATGAAAAACAATTAATATGACAAATCAAAAGACATTATATAAAATTACTAAAAATAAAATATATAAAAATAAAAACGGTGTAAAACAAAATTAAGAATATACAGAAAGACAATTTTTTTGTGTGCATATTTTTAAGATAAAAAGGAAATTTGCAATAACCAATAGGGAGGGAAACGATATTGTTATATTATTAATATTGTGAAAGGAAAAGATATTTTTTTTAAAAAAAATAATAAATATTCCTTTTCCAACATTAATATTGCAAAAATAAAATATTCACAAGTATAAGGATTTGTTTATTTTGATTTAATTTTTTTTTTTGTATGAAAAATTCTGACAATTTTTCGTTTGTAAGAGAACAAACATTTTATATTGAAATTGTTTTCATAATTTTAAAATAAGTCTTACAATATGACAATTTTAAGCATGTTTTAATATTGTATTCAATGTGTATACGATCAAATATACTGAATACAGAATATGTTCACAATAAATTCATTTTTATTCAATAAATTTTTTTTTTTTGCGCTAAGAAGAAAATTAATTTTTAATATTATTAATATTATATATTTCCAAAAGAGTTTATTGGAAAGTCTTAAGGATTTTTTTTTGTTTTTAAATATATATCAAATGACTAAATTCTTTGATATCAATAACTTTAACCAATTATAGAATTTATATTAAGTTTTTTTTTTGCGTCCGTATATCTTTTAAAGGACCATAAAATAATATATCCTTTTCATATCAGAAAGATAACAAGAAAAAAAAACGAATATAGTACAAATTTGCTTCCTTTTTATATATTAATATAACATTTTTAAAAACGGACGAAACAAAAAGTCCTTGAATTTCTTTAAAATATGCATATAATGATGAAATATTTATAAAAAAAAAAAGAGAAATTAAAAATTTTTGAAGTAATTTTTTCCTATTAAATCCAGAACAATTGTCATATTTAATTAATTCAATTTCTGTTATTATCGAATCTCTCCTTATCATATAGTTAAAAAAGGACGAACAAAAAAAAACACAAACCAATTTTTACATAATTTTTTAATTTTATTGAACTTGAAAATAATATGATAATTTTCAATTAAAAAGAAAAATTATACCGAATTTTTTTTCCCAATCTTAAGAAACATTTTTTTATATAATACATCCTTCAAAATATGCCATATAAGAAAAATGAATATATATGTATGTATAACAATAAATTGATGAAAAATTTATTTAAATATTATTTGAAAAAAAAAATTCATCTTTACCAATAAGAATTATTTTGGGTTTTTTTCTATGAAATCTCCTTTTTCCCTCTTCTGCTAATATATATCCTTTTGTATATAAGTACGTAGTACAAAGATAACGAATATGGATGTTTTATGTTTTTATTTTTATTTTTTATTATTACTTTTATTTATTATTTTTTTATTTTTTTGTAACTTAATTTTCTATGTACATATGTGTATACATATAGAGAGAACGTCGGCTTTTTAAACGCATCCTGAAAATTCCAGGAGAAAAAAAAACCAAACAAAAATGAGCACTTATTCACAATATGTGCACAAGAGGAAAATAAAGGATTCTTTTTCATATAATACTTTACGTATCTGGAATTCTAGTAAGGATTTATGCTATAAAACCGACACTTTTACGATATCAGCATCTATACTTGAAAATAATCGACACTTTTTACTCTTATTTATTCCTTTTTGACTTTTTCTTTTTTGATTTTATATCATTTCATCATTTATAGGATTTAAATCAAGCACGTATATAATAGAATTTACATATCTTTAACACACTTGCATATTTATAAAAACGATGGAGTGGACAAGGTGGCGGGAGGCAGTACAAAGGATGGTTTTATATTTATTTAAGATATTCTTTTTTTTATAGCACGCATAGGGACACAATTTTTGATACTGTTTTATTTCACTTTTTCTACTTTATTAAAATTTCACTTTATTTTGCATAGAATTTTTTTTTCTTATAAAGTTTCTTAATTGAATTTCTAGTTATCTTAGAATTTTTCTAAAAAAAAAAAAAAAAAATTGAGAATATAATAGTATGCATAAACTATTAATTTTCCGTTTACTTTTTCTCTCTCTTTTATCCTGAATATTAAAACTATTCACTTTACTACAATATAAAGTAATTCACTCGAAAAACATTTTTCCCTCGTTTGTACAAAAAAAAATTCTATTTTTTAATTACAATTGTAATAAATTTTTTTTTATTTTTTTAATTATTGGCCAATTAACTAATAGTAAAAAATGTATAAAATATTTTTTATATCATTCTGTATACACTCGTTATTTTCCGCGCGATTATAATACTACAGGATAATTTCTTTTAATCCATAAGTGGACTATAAGGAAATTTAGAAATTTCCTGCAATTTTTCATTTAAAAATATTTCTTAATTTATTCTCAATATGTGATTAGATAAAGACTTGTACTGATAATTAGCATCCATGGTTTTTTTTGTTGAGATAAAGTCTATTTTCTTTTCGGTATATTCAAATAGTAAATGAAAGTTGTTGAAAATAAAAATCTTCTTTTTTAAGTATTATTATTTAAAGACTTTCTTAAAGGCTTATGGAATACATGCCGGAATAAGTATTTTAAGTAAATTTTCCTTTTCAAAGAGCTTAAAGAATTATATCTTCTTTCTCTGCAGTTACTTATTATCTATTGTCATATAATATTTAACTATTATTTTTAAAAAAAAATTAATTTATTTAATATAATTTTAATTAAAATTGAAATAGAAATTTATTCACGTGTATCTCAAAAAAATATTCTCTCTTATTTATGAAAATAACAATAACTCTATTAATATTTATTTGCCGCTTAAACACATTCACTTGTAAAAATAACTACGATGATAATTTTATCTAAACTTAAAATGGGATTTTTAACAATTGCTATTATTTATTAATTCACATAATAAAAATAGATATTTAAATAAGTAAACTTTGATATTTGTCTACACTTTTTCAAAAAAATTCAAGAATATTCACTCAAAAAATATTTTTAATTTTCATTAACACTTTTGAAAATTGATTAAACACGTAGATAGATTATAATTTTTGTAAATATATTTTATTCACTTAAGATTTGTGTCAAAATATCTAATGGTACCATTCAAACTAAATACCCAATTACAATAAGTTATACTACTATTTAATTCATATAATTTTCTTCATATTTTTTTTTATTAATATAACTTAGAAAATCTTTAAATCGTTGAATAGAAATTTTTAATAATAAAGAAGAGAACCCCCCGAAAAAAGAATTCTTCGATAAATTCTTATTTTCTCTCACGTATTACCATCCAAATTATTCTATTCCACCAAAACATATTAAAATTATTCAATAATATTGAATTCGATTTAAATTTTCTTGGTTTTTAATGATTTTTCTAATTTTCTTCATTATTCATTTGACACGTTATCCTTACAACTTTAAAAAAATTCTCAATAATAATTCTTTAGAATTTTGTTTGTTTTTTGTTATATTTTTGCTTTCTATTTAATAAGTAAATACTTTAAATAAAAGTTATAATAAATTTCTACACTTGTTAGTAGTAATGACAAATGCTTAATTCTCGAGTTGAATAGTATCATTTATGTCAATAGTAAGTATTTGGAGTGTAAAACTGTGGCATGAACAACCGCTCAATCTGAACTAGACTGTTTATGTTCGGCGGTACTATATTGTTTTTCTGTACACATTTAGTTTACCATTAAAGGATTTTCATGAGAAAGGACCAAATCGAATACATTGACAATCGATTGCTCCAACCCATGTATATGTGTACACCACACCGCATTTATACTCAATACAGTATACCGCATACTGACTAGATTTAACTCAATATGCTTCCAATACTATATAGTATCGTAAATTGTTCTGTGTGCAAGTGAGTGTGCGTAAAAATGTTTGGAGCATTCAAAAGGATAAAATCATATCATTTCATTTAAAATAGAAAAAAAAATTGTGTACGCATGATGAAAATTTGACTGACAAAGATAACATTGATGCTATGCTACCGAAAGATAGAGAACGAAAATAATTTTCCCAAAAGGGAAATTCCGGCAAAGTCGGTGTAGGGAAATCAACAAAAATTTACAAAAGGACAACATGCTATCGTCATTTGCGCATGTTTACTTCTCCACTAATTAAGATACGATGGAAAATTGCCATCCTGCCGGAATTGGCAACCTTTTCTACACGGAAAATAGTCAATTTCCTATCACTTAAAAAGTGTTATAGATTTTGAGAATTTTCATATTTTTATTACTTTTTAGCACCCCAAACTCTAACTTAAAATGTTTCCACACTATTTTTTTTAAATAATACTTAATATTTCTTTTAGAATTTATTGGAGTATTTTTTATCAACTTTTAAAATATCACACATATTATAATTTTTTTTAAGCTGTCAAGTTTAAAGTACAAAAAAACAATTTAAGTCATTAATAACAGAACAACGCATTTTTATCATCCGAAACTTACTACGAAAGTGGGTATTCTGTAAAAATGGCATTTCATTAAAAATCATATTTAGTGACAAAGCACATTTTCACGTTAAGAAAAAAAATTGACGAATCTGGGGCGCGGATAAACCTCATGTGATTTACAAAAAACTTATGCATCCTAAAAAAGGCACAGTTTGGTGCCTCATATATCCTGATTTACAATCCATTCTATATATAATAAATGCTGAGCGAAATGTACTAGCACACATGTTCCTTAGAATAACAAGTGCGGATCGCACAGCAGAAAAATAATCAATTTTATTATGAACTACGACTGAAAATAATTTTTACTGAAAATTTTTACTGAAAATTTTTACTGAAAATTTTTACTGAAAATTTTTACTGAAAATTTTTTACTTAAAATGTTTACTGAAAATGTTTACTGAAAATTTTTACTGAAAATTTTTACTGAAAATTTTTTACTGAAAATTTTTACTTAAAATGTTTACTGAAAATTTTTACTGAAAATTTTTACTGAAAATTTTTACTGAAAATTTTTACTGAAAATTTTTACTGAAAATTTTTACCAAAAATTTTTACTGAAAATTTTTACTGAAAATTTTTACTGAAAATTTTTACTGAAAATTTTTACTGAAAATTTTTACTGAAAATTTTTACTGAACATTTTTACTGAACATTTTTACTGAAAATTTTTACTGAAAATTTTTACTGAAAATTTTTTACTGAACATTTTTGACTGAACATTTGTACTGAACATTTTTTACTGAACATTTTTTACTGAAAATTTTTACTGAAAATTTTTTACTTAAAATTTTTACTGAAAATTTTTTACTGAAAATTTTTACTGAAATTTTTTACTGAAAATTTTTACTGAAATTTTTTACTGAAAATTTTTACTGAAATTTTTTACTGAAAATTTTTACTGAAAATTTTTTACTGAAAATTTTTTACTGAAAATTTTTACTGAAAATTTTTTACTGAAAATTTTCACTGAACATTTTTTACTGAACATTTTTTACTGAAAATTTTCACTGAAAATTTTTTACTGAAAATGTTTACTGAAAATTTTTTACTGAAAATTTTTACTGAACATTTTTTACTGAACATTTTTACTGAAAATTTTTTACTGAAAATTTTTACTGAAATTTTTTTACTGGAAATTTTTACTGAAAATTTTGTACTGAAAATTTTTACTGAAAATTTTTTACTGAAAATTTTTAGTGAACATTTTTTACTGAAAATTTTTACTGAAAATTTTTACTGAAAATTTATGATATAGGTGTTTTCTTCCAGTTAAAAAAAAACAACAGATATCCCTAAAATTATATGAAAAATTTTAAAAAATTCTTCAAAAAATAAAGCACAAACGTTTTTAAATGTTTTTAATTAATCACAAATATTTTTTTAAATATCTTAAAAATAAATAAAAGTGAATTCATAATAATTGACAAACCCAAAAAAAAAAGAAACTTTTAAAAAAAAACAACAGATATCCCTAAAATTATATGAAAAATTTTAAAAAATTCTTCAAAAAATAAAGCACAAACGTTTTTAAATGTTTTTAATTAATCACAAATATTTTTTTAAATATCTTAAAAATAAATAAAAGTGAATTCATAATAATTGACAAACCCAAAAAAAAAAGAAACTTTTCCCCGAAAAACTATTCCGTTTGAGTGTTAAAAAAATGTTTGCAACATCTTTCCGGCATATTGGATGAAAAAATTATTATTCTCCTTGTTTCACCATCATAACATGGGGCAATTGTACATGAGGATTTATTGGCAACAAAAACAAGAAATTCCTACAAAGACAATCACACTTTGGCACTCAATTTTTCCTTTTACGATAAAATATGTACCCCAGAATACTATATTTGTCGGAAAAAATGAATGAACCTAATTCAACTCAGACACCTATCAAAAGATTGCTCTGAGAGAAGATTGTGTTTGGGGACCATAAACGACAAGAACCATAAAATGTGAGTACATTGATGGAAAAACGAGCCTCTCCAATGCGTCTCATGTATTGATGAAGATACGTATTTTCTTACAATTTCATTTTTCGTATTTTATTTAGTTTAACTTTATTTATTATTATTATTGTTTTTTTTTTTTGGTTCTTTCAGTGGATTATATCCTTTTGGTATTTGCATAATTATTGCTTAAAACTAAATCATTTGAGAAAAAAAATACTTTTTCAAAATATTTTCCCAAATTTTCTTTTGCCTTCTTTAAAATAATATCAAAATAACCATTAGAAAAAAAAGGCTCTGTTCACGATAAATTTTTTGTGGTATAGAAAATTTCCATAAAAGTTTTGAAAATCCAACCATTTAGTATCATTCTTTTGTATCGATGAAGAAGAATTCACTACTAACCCTTACCTATCAATAACTTCTATTACAGCATATTTATAATAATACGGAAATGAGTAAAAAAAGTAAATATTACAATATCCATCCCTTCTATCATAAAATATCAAAACTTCACATGTACGGTTATGACATATGAAAGGTATTAAAAAATTACCGCATGTCAATCAATTTCACTAAGTTTTCAATTTTTTCGATACAATATTACTCGACTTATTTTATTAACAAAAAAATCAAAAATCCAAAAAATTGATTTTTTTTTATATTTAAAAGCTCGTAAATATAAAATACTGATGAAAATACAATAAAATTTCAGAAAATTTTATGGTAAAACTTTCAATAAAATGTAAATATTAATTTACTTTGTTAATATTATTATTAAAATTTTAAGTTTGTATCGGTGGTATTGATTAAAAATTTGTTAAAAAGTATTTCTTCAAATGTCTACTATATTACGCGGTATGGCAGAAAAGTAATGAGATGGAATAATGCCGAAATTCTAAGAAATCCAAGTACAAATCCACCAGAACTAATTTATCAAACAGATTAAAAACGTGAACGAAAGAAAATGTGTCCCCGTAACATTTACTCTCTGCCATAAATCATGTTCACCCATTTACGAGGTGTAGCAGAAATGTGATGACACTGATTTTTATTTTTCAACAATTTTAATCTATTTTTATATATAAATAATATTCCCTAGTTTACTAGAAACTAGTTCCCTAGGACAGAGACATATATATTGTATTTATAAAATTATCTTTTAAAAAAATTCTACCCAATAAAAGTATATCTGACTTCCACGGTGGCCTTAATCCTAATCAAAACATGTCAATAACCTCTTATATATTATCTCTATAAATCCTGTATAAATCTTATTTATAAGAACTTTTGCTTTCCAAATGATCCTTTTCGTAATCTTTTAAAATATATTCTATCCTCTATCATCAAACGAAATTCATTCTCCATTTTCCTAATGATTCCTGAGTATAGAAAAGGGATTCATGCACTCCTTCATTTTATTTCTTAACCTGATTTGGAAACCGTAGTTGAGAGCAGTATTGAAGGTGTGTAAGGTAATAAGTAGATTGTTACCTTTTTCTTGAATTGCTAGATAGATCGGGTGATTTCACAATTCTATTCATGGACGCTGCTGTCGATGATCACACAGTATCTTTTAATATCATTTAGCTTGATGAGGATGGGCATTGTGATATCAAGTGTATGAGCAATTAGGACGGCAACTAAAGCTGTAATTAATGTCATCGAACACAATAATTTTTAGCGATAGGCTCTCAGGTTTGAAGGCTATTTATAGCTCCCAGTTGACTTGGTTCTCAAAAGCATTCGACATAACCTGCTTAATAACCGAGGTGTTGAGCTGCTTTAAATTCCACGTCATTCTGGTGGAGCTGATCAACTGGCAGGAGAGACTCTCCGCTATCCTGATCTCACTGAAATTCCAAACTTGTCGCATCTACTGATCAAATATCATTTAATATCTTTAGCTATTCGTAGGCAAATACAATAGACCAACGGTGGAAGATTATCACCGTCGCCTATTATCGGCATCAATTCCTTGCATTCACTCTTTTGAATTTTATATAATGCCCTTTCATGATTTTTTATTACCTGCGGGAAAAAAAATAAGTTACTAAGGGGAGGGGGGAGGGTTTGGTTGACCGCAGGATATCCGTTTCCCAATGAAAACTTCTTGATAGAGATGGTCAAGTGACAGGGATCGTTGTCATGGTAGAGCTTTCAATTGAAAACAATATCCGATTTGATACAAAAACTAACTCTTTCAAGGACTTCTTTTTCTAACCCTTTCAAGGACTTCTTTATAAAAACCTCATTAGCTTTTCAGTTACTCGATAGTCTGACCTTACAATCAGTTGTCGATGTCAAAGACCTCTCTGCGTGAGGTTCACATTACACTGTTTTACGACCCCCCAAATCTATTTAATGCCATCTAAAAACTCATGGTTATGACTAGAAATGTGTCCTGCAGACGTGTTGCAACTTTCCGTAAGTTAAGCTTTCAGATTTACAAAACTCATCACTCCAATTATAATTGTTCCATTTTTCATAACGCACTAAAAAAATACAACTTCATTTATCACGCTCTAAATAGGTCACGTGACGAGGTTTGAAACTTCTACTGCATGCCTAAGGAAGACTAACTTTTAGTTAGTCAGTAAGGCTAGTCTCTGTCCATCTGATAAAACCTAGTAATATTTACATAAATTTTTATTAATTTTCTCTCATAAATTAGAAAAAAATATTGTATTGCACTGAATACAACTAATGGAAGTTAGAGTCCTCTAGAAAATCTCTAGGCCATTGTCTCTTAAGTCTCCGATAAGTGTTTCCAAATGATGATAGGATCAACGGAAGTGAAATTTTTGATAGCGGGAAATGCATAGATCCTAAACAAAGGGAATATTTAGATCACCATGTATTACGTTGTTACGGACATAAAAGGGGGCATCAATAATTCTACGGAGGATCTTGGATTGTAAGGACTGGCCGCGATAGGAATTGGAACGTTTCGTTGAACCACAAATTTCAATTTCATAAGTCCAAATAGGTTTTATAATTGTTAGTTTCAAGCATATGTGTAGTAGTCTAAGAAATTGTCGATAACGTCTAGTGGCTTCAACTTTTTTTAGTCTAGTATGTGTGTTCTATGTTAATCTCTTGTCCAGTTAAAGTCCCAAATAACGTACTTTATCATATTGTGGAATTATGTTGCTATTAAGATATAAAGGGGTAGGTTTTCCTTGACAAAGTGTGAAAGTAATGTGAGCACTCTTCTGTTCATTTACCCTCACTCACCATCTCTTAAACCAGGATTGATGGTTGTGTATAAGGGATTTTAATTTCTTGGAAGCTATATCAGGATTTGTATGAGTAGCATGTGTGGCCATATTGTCTGCTTTTAAATATTATATAAAATGGGACCAAGGATAATGCCTTATGGGACTACGGCTAGAATAGGATACATTTCCGAGGATTCGGAAATTGCAACTTCAAGATGATGTTTGAAGAGATATGAATTTATGATAAGGTAGTATGTTGAAGGAAGAACGCTCTTGAGTTTCCAAATGAGTCCAGAATGCCACACACGATCAAAAGCTTGGGAAATATCTAAAAATACTCCTAGGCCATACTCTTTCCTCTCAAGACAGGATGCAATGTGATCAATAAGGCGATAACATTACTGGATAGTGGAGTATTCAGTTCGAAAGCCAAATTGGTGATGAGGAATATTTTGTTCATTAACTAAGACTGAATTTTAATAGAAATTTTTCAAAAATCTTATCAAGAATTGGTACGAGACTGATAGGTCTTATAGGACTAAGAAGAATTAACAGGTTAACTGAACTTAAATACAAAAAAATATATATTATATATTATTAAATTTAATGTTTTTCATTGACTAACCTCCTCCCCCCTTCACCCCCTCCCCCCAACCCAAAAAACTCTGCCATACCAACGAAAAATAAGATAAATCTTTCAAAAGAATAATTTTGAACAAGATTTGTATAATTTTTTATTCAGTTTTTTTTTCAAATTTTTTTTATTGAAAAAGCTTTTATAAAATTTTAAAACTTAAACTTTGCGTTTTTCGTTAACACATTTTTAATTCTTCTTAAAACTATCAAATTTTTACTTAACTTTTTATTTTTTTTTTTATTATTTTATATATATATCTTCTGTAATCCATTTTCCACTTAGTCCCCACAACCCCTCTTTTCCCTTGCATAAATTTAAATTCAACGCAATTGATATAAAGAAAAAATTCACAAAAATATATCATGAGGTTATTTAAAAAATTCTCCTTAAGAGGATTTAAAATTTTATAAAAATCTTACCAATACAACAACCAGAAAAAATTGCGTATGTATTTATATAAATAAATATCAATTTCAATAGTAAATAAATTAATAAATAAAAACAAATAACAATGACAAACAAATGAACAAACACAAACGGAACAGAAATAAAAAGAAAAGGATATATAAAATGGTATACTTAATAAAAAAATAAAAAAAACAACATTAAAATAAATTTTATTTGGAACAAATAAATTCAAAATAAACTGAATAAATTATTTCCCTAACACCTCCTATTATCCTTTTATACAAGTATATAGTAGGTTTATTTATTTATTTGGTTTTTTTTTAAAGTTTTTTTTTTGTATTGCTGTTTTGTTGTTGTTGGTAGAATATCTCATATATTATCATTGGTATCAGTAGAATTTAGCTATAGTATTGCATTAGAGCTGTTGAGTCCACCATTAATGTTATAACATTAAATTAATACAAATTTATTATATTATTTCTTTTATTTTTTTTATACAGTTTTTTTCTTCTGTTTTGATTGGTGGGTTGCGAGGGGACGGATAGGGGTGGTTTAAATTGTGATGATGAAAGCCAGAGTTAGGGATTTCTCGAATCGCTAGGGGATGATTTTTTCTTAATATGCTTATCCTTATTGATATCGAATAAGATCTACGTTAAATATATGCATGTGTAGAATGATCAATCTACCTTATTTATGCTATGTAAAACTTCAAAAAAAAAGAACAAATTGATAAGGGAGGTAAACAAAATATATAGTATCAGAAAATAGGATAAGAAGATCCATAACAAGATGGATGCAGAAGAAGAAGAAGAAGAAGAAGAAGAAGACAAATTTAAAGGATATGAAATATAATAGAAAATCAAAAGGAAAAGAAGCACAAAAAAGACAAATGCGATTCGAATTTAAAACGATTTTTTTTTATCATCCTTAATGTATCTATTTACATTTATACGTACAGATATACATATGTACATATTAAAGTTTATATTCATGCAAATAATAGAATTTCTAAATAGGATAGAAGAAAGGAAAATGACAAAACCGGGGATCAATGAAGACTGGGGAAGAAGGACCGTGAGATATAAAGATAGAAAGAAAGGCATAAGTACTCTCTTCAAATAAAGTACAATTTAAGTGGAATATATTTAAAAACTAAACGTTTCTTCTGTGTCTAAGAAGCTTTGGAATGAAGACAAAAATAACAACAACAATAAAAAAAAACGAATAAAAGAAAAATTCCTTTTCCATTGAAGCTTTCGATAATTTCTGAATAAGTTTTGTTTTGTTTCGTTTTGTTTTTATTCTTTCACTTTTTATGATGGTTTTTGCATTTTTTCCCATTTTTATTAATTTTCTTCCATTTTTTTCTCACTTTTTCTATATTTTTTTTTTTTTTTTTTTTTTATATTATATATATACAAAAGCACAAATATTTCCTCCCATTCACTAAACTTTATTATTGTGTTTTTCTTTTTTGTTTAGCCATTGTGCTTTTAATTTATTTTATTTTAGTGCAATTATGTAGCTTTTTATTTATGGTTGTTTCAATCAGCTATCAAGAATAGAAAAGACTAAGCTTAAAGGCAACAATTATTATTTTAATGGTTGGCGAATCTGTTTCTATAAATTATAAATTTTATATTTTTTTTGTTGCATGAATCATTATTATAAGCATTATTATTATTATTATTATTATTATTATTATTTAGATGTGTAAGTATTATTTTTTTTTATAATTTTATATTTATTTTATTTCTTCTCAATATAGCCTATACCTAGAACGAATTTTAATCCCATATTGGATACTTAAATTTGTGGTAGTTTGTATGCGTGTATTTCGATACACTATACTCTCGATGGGGAACTTTTAGTTGGATGACAAAGAAAATGTGTGCAAGATGAGGAAAATGTGGAAAATAGGAGAGAGAAAAACAGCGGAAGATGGAGTATAGTTTGTGATTAATGAATGACTGAAGTTTTGCGGAAGTGCACAAATTTACATTGTAATGCAAGCAAATATGTAAATTTTCAGTTTATCTATGACCATATCCGCAATAACATCTATAATTCTATGCAAATACATTAAATACAATTTCCTTTTATTACAATTCAATAGTATATATATGCGTAAAGATATTCAAGTATTTGAATATAATTTAAATAGGACATATTACTATTCTTTATAAAAATTTATTTTTTTATGAATTTTCTTTTAATTTTTTTAACACCAAATAATCACAAATTATTTTTACCATTAAAAAATATTTTTAAAAATATGAATTAATCTTTTTAATTAAATAATAGCACTCATAACAAAAAGAATGCTAACATTTTTTATTTACAATTAGGCTTTTTTTAATATTTTATATTTTTTTGAAGTTATTAATAAAAGTTGAGAACTTTTTTTAAAAGTTATTTTTAGTATTATTTGTGCTAAAATTTAAATTTTTATCCATACAGTAATAAATGGCTAAATTCAAACTCAAGACAACTACATATATACCAGACGCAGCTACACCCCAGTTTCAGTTAATCAGAGTTATGCAAATTACAACAACAAAAAATTATTGTAAAGAAAATGTTATAATTTTCCTAATATTTTAAATGCTATTATTATAATTCAGTGAAAATATTTTATAGCAACTTTAATATTCTTATCTTCAAAATGTCCTTATTTTAATTTTTTTTTTGCTTAGAAAATTTTTTCAAAAATATTAAAATTTAGAAAAGGCTTTCAAAAATATTAAAATTTTTTTTTAAATAATTTTTATTAACATTATTTTTATTTTATATTTAAATGTAAATTTTTCTATCAATTTTCATATGAAAATATATAAATAATTACTTCTTATCTAAGTATTAAGAATTGTATGCTATTTTTTTTTCTTAAACTATCCATTTAATAGTACAATTAAAATTAAGTCCGCTAAAATATAATAATTAAAATTAAGTCTGCTATTTTTATATTTCAATAAGGTTTATTGTGTAAAAATCAAAATTTTTACGAAAGTTCACAATTTAAAAGGAGAATTTTTTCAGTGACGAAGCTCATTTCTTGCTTGATGGATACATCAGTACATATAATAATAATATATGGGGCTCTAAGAAACTACAACTGGCTCCTATTTCTTTGAAAATGGAACAGAATGGATGGCTACCGTCAATTCTGAGCATTATGGCCTTATGATAACTGATTTTTTTGGACCTGAAAAAAATGTGGTTTTAAAGAAACGGTGCTAAAATCCACAACAATTTAAAAAATGTTAGCTTTATTGCGCAAAAAAGCCTGCATAACGCATAATTGCGAGATTTGGTTAATGGTGCTGTTTGACAAATTTTTATAAAATTTTGCAAAAAAATCATATTTAAATAATTTTTAAACTTTAAAACATTTAAAAATGAACATCTGGTAATACTCGTAATTTGAAAAAACTGTATTTTTTTATAAATTATCAAAATTTAATCAATATATTATAATTCACTAAAAATATTATCAAAATTAAAATGAAAAATATTTTTAATATAATTTTACTTACAAGAGTATAAATTGGATATTCAATTACTTTTTTAATGTTAGCAATCGTGTATAATAATTTTTAATTAAAAAAAAAGAAAATTTCATCAAAAAAAAAATTATTACGTAAAAGAGTAAAATTATATAAATAATTTGATTAGATAAATTTTGAAATGATATTTAACATCTTATAAGAAGAATATTTCTTATTTTAGAATTTTATCTACCATTAGAAGTTAAGTGTCTTCGTATTTTATTTTTTAATATTGAATAATGTGTCTGGTCATATTTATATATATGTAAGTGTATAAATACAAACAGACGCACATATATATCAAAGGACAATAACTATGCTCGTATAATATTATTTGGTAAAGTATATTAAAAAATTTAATTAGTAAATTAAAAACTAATTTAATCATATAAATCCTTGTAAAATAATATGAAAATTAATTAAAATTTTATCGTTGTATATGGGTAGATTTAGGTATGTATGCACTTGTGTTTAGTAGATTTGATAATAGCAAAAGGTAAGGTTTGACCTTTGAATTGTACAATATACTCATAATAGTACACAGATAGTATCAAATCAAAAGATTAATTTTCGTGATAAAATTTTATATCAGTTCATTGGTAAGTTAATAATACTTTCAGTTAATTAGTATTGCGTGTAATAAAACTAAAACTAAAATAACAATACCATGAAAATATACAATTTATAGTTGGAATTCAAGTAGCATAACATATAATTGATGTGTTGTTAATTTTATGAATACGAACACGATGGTGTAGCTGATACCAGCTATACCTGTTTAATAATTGCTAAATATTTAAATTCGATATTAAAGAAATACAAATAATTTCAATCAAAATTATAATATTATGTTATATAACATAAAACTTAAAGTATGATATTTGTGTTGGATACTGATTGGTGGGCGTTGAAATTGGTAGTACGCTCTATTCTTATATATTGTAATAGTTAATATATTAACTTGACCATATTTAATACGAGCACGAACACACATTTGAATAGTCTAAATGCAATCAGGATTATATGAATTCAGGTCTTGGGTATTAACTAGAAAATCAGCAAAGATAATTTAATTCAGGACAGATGGTCATTAGGGCAGGGTGAAAGGATAATAACATTCGAACTTCTCGAATAAGTCGAATGGCCACTAACTCGTATTTGCAATAAAATCCATGCGTGTCCAATTTTACTATTATTATTACCAGTTTAACTATTTTGCTAGAAATAACGTTTGTTAATATAAATACAAAAAAAAACCACCATGTTTATTGCAGGTACTCGATTATATGTATACAATTTTTATAATGTTCTATATAGTTTCGCTTTTATTAGCTTCAATAGTCACTAATCCTTCTATAGTTTATAACAAAATATAAAATTTTATTTCAATATTGATTTAATCACTTCCATAAGTTCACAAGCAAAATATAAAGTGAATAGTTTTATAATCTGGATAATATAACTATAGGCAAAAATAAATTATAGCAAAAATAAAATTTATTCAGAGCTGCACTTATAGAAAAAAAAAAAAAAAAAAAAAAATATTTTACAACAAAAGAAAAAATCATCTTCATCATCAACCGGGGTCCGGTCTGGGCCTGCTGAATCGAAGAACTCGAGACACCCCAGCTTGACGCTGTGGTCTTACAGTTCGACACTCTCAGCATGTTTTTAACGTCCTGGGTGACGCTGTCACTCCACCAGAGGCAGATATATCTCATCTTCTGCGACCATAAATCGAGCCACTATAGATTTTCAGGGCACAATCTTCCTCCTTCATACGGATTAAGTGACCAGCCCACCGGAGCCTATTGAGCTTAATTTTATCCATAACAGGACGATCGCGGTAACGCCTATAGTATATCGTCGTTAAATAGGCTCCGGAATTATCCATCCTTATGAAGAGGGCCAAAAATTTTTCGAAACGATAAGAGTTCGCAATGGTTGCTATCCTTTTTGCAACAGGGAAGAATATATAAGGATTCATTAAAACTAATGTCCTGTACTACAATAGATCCGATGTTTTGGTCAGAATTTTTTAGCAAAATAATTTAGACTTACTGAAGGAGGCTCTGTTGCCTATTGTTATTACCATATTGTTATCGGCTGCGCCCCATGACTCCAAAGTAAAAGAATGATTTAACTCTTCCAAAGCTATTATCTCCTACCTGTATGTGACTAGTGCTAATTGGCATACAGGCATCTCGACAACTCTTTCTGATCGACACATAATATCGATGTCGTCGGCGTATTCTAAAAGCTGGGTAGATTCAATAAGGACGGTACCTCTTATGCTTACCCCTAAGTCAGGAATCATTTTTTCAGCGTCACGTTAAAACGAACTCACAAAAGTACGTCTCCTTGCCGAAAACCATTGTGGATGTTAAATGGCTCCGAAAGTTATTCGACTCTTATTCTCACACATGGTCAACCTAGTCACTCTTAGCAATTTTTCTGGAGATCACTCTCCCCAGAAAAATTGCTATCATATGTGGCTTTAAAGTCAATGAACAGATGATGAATCTGCTGACCATCTGGCAACAGTTTTTCAATCGACTGCCGCAGAGGGAAGATCGGATATGTTGCTGGGCTCTCTGGAGTGAAGCCTCTCTTGTATTCTATCTATTGTAGTAAGATAGTGGAAAATATCTTATAGATGGCACTCAAAAATATAATAACTCAAAAATTGCTACACTCTGTGAAACCTCCACTTTTTGAATATAGGAAAGATAATGCTAAGGTGCCAGTCATCAAGCATTGATTCACTGTCACATACGTGGACCATCAATTGATGAGCCATTTGACGCAGTGTGTTGCCTCCGTACTTAACCAACCCGCTTAGGAGCTCATCAAAATGTCTTTTCCATCGCCTTAATATACCCATTTGTTCAGGATATTCCCACCTTTGCTGCGGCAAATCGTCTCACACTGCTCATAGCTAAGTACGCGCTTGGTACTATATAGCTTTCGATTTCACAGACCTGTTCGTTCTCTCAGGGTTTTTTTTCTTTTGTCTGCTCTTTTCAAGAATAAAAAACTTTCCTCTTTTCACGAATTTTTTTAAAAATGAAATTTTGTATTCAAATTGAATTTTTTAAAATTATTTTTTTTTTATTTAATTGTTTAATAAAAATTTTGTTTTTTCTAATAAACATTTTTTATAGCAAAATATATCTTTCATCATGTACAGTTTATAAGTACCATAAACAGGAATAAACGTGGGCACACAAAAAAAAACCCAAGAACATTCTAGATGATATAGCATTAAGTTGAGAGCTCTTAAATCTACTATATATAGTAGACAATTAATTTTGTTAAGAGGTAGGATTATAATACACAATTTTATCGGCTTTTCTTAGACTTTCGTTAAAGTTTATAATGGCGGGTTGTGAAAACATGAACATGTAATAAGAACTATGGGCGTTTTGTTTAAAAATCCTTGTTGTATGTATATTTTGCATTAAGTTTTTGCCAAACTATTTCTCATCCCTTACATAAAGCTTACTACCCCCCAAAAAAATTTCTTACTCAACTTATCTTCATTTACTTACTTCCATGGAATTTTATGTATGACTATCTTACCGAAAGTACTTTTGGAAATTTATCCGTAAATATATGTGTTTACATACTTTAAAAGCTATTCTTCAATGCATTTTAAATTTATTTAATTTTATTCCAAACTGGACTTTATAAATTTGCTGAGTTCAAGGATATTTTCGTTTAAATTTTTATCTATCTTATTCATGTAATAATACTCAACTTTTTTTGCTATATACTATATATTGTAAATAAATTCATTACGTATGAGTATATTAAACTCTAAAACAAAAGAAAATAGTTTTATTTCATTTTCTCTGATTTTTTAAGTATAAAAAGGGTGAAATTTTTATAAAATCATCAATATTTATATATAAATAAAATGTTTTTTTAAAAAATTTTTGCTCAAAGAACTTATAATGTAAAAATAAAAAAGCAAAGAATTTTTTTTCAAATTACCTTAAATGAAAACCTTGTCTTTTAATAAAGGTCACCCAACTTTCTATAATACGGTAGATAGGTTCCTATAAAATATCCATGTTTTTTTGTCAAACTGTGTTATAGAAAATAATATTTTATTTTTAAATTTTTACAATTTTATAAAAAAATCTATAAAAAAAAACGTAAATCAAAAAAGAAATTTCGATTCCTCTTTAATTCAAACTGATTTTAATCAATTTATTCCTTATCACTGCTCAAGACAACAAACCGAGAGTGTTGTTTTTTTTTAATTTTTGAGTTTTGTTGCATCTTCTGGCCTCCTTCAAAATATCCTTATTTTAGTTTGCTTGCTGAATATTCTCAAGAGTTTTCGTAACTCTCACTGCATGAGGACAGGGAATTTCGTAGCTTCCGTTTGAATTTTCGGCTTCTTTCAAAAAAGTGATTCAAGATTTTTCGTCCTAAAGTTAAACCTTCTTGTAACGTTTTTTTTCGGTAAAAGTATTAACTTTACAATTTTAATGGAAGGTGTTATCTTCAGAATTAATTTGATTAACAATACCGGATTCCAATTTCGATCTTCAATCAAAAATTATTGCACGTCCTCAATAGGCATATCCATAAAACCTTCGGCTCTAATCGGTCTAGCAAGTTCTAAGATTCCCCAAATCCCATTTTCCGGGAATTCAAGCATGCTCTCCATTGACAATGACCGTATCATTTTCCAGTTCTTTAAATGTATTAAAAACACCCTGATCTATTGGGTATTTGGTGTTAAAAATTCTACTTGGACGTTGAGTTGACTTAAATCTCTCTGGGTGATCTGGAATAGCCCCTTCATAGTCAAATTTTTCCATTGTTTTAAATAAATCTCCTCTTCTAACAAAACTTTTGAATTTTTTTCTCTAATGTACTGGTAATATATTTTTTTTACACCTCTAAGTGCTCAAGAATTAAAAGATCTATGAACTAGCCTCCCGACGCATTACTGCACAAAAGTAAAATAAGACAATCTTTAGATACCTTAAAATCGAATGCGTTTTTTTCTTCTTTTGATATAAAGTTTCTGATGATAATTTTATCCACCAAAGCTCAAGTTCATCGTCACTATGAACTTAATTTGGTATATTCCAACCCTCGTCAATAATTATATGATTTTTTGCAGGATCCTTCCTTGCAACTGCACGATCAGCCGACATGGATTAATTTCTATTGCCAAAAAATTAAATCTTCTCTTATAAGTAATTCTTAATTCTTTCAAACATAGTTTCTGTACTTGGGAGCTCAGATAGATGTCAGATTGAGCTTTGGCGAAGATCTGAGAATTACTGCTGAAAGGGCAAGTTGGGTTGTGATTGCCCTAGTAAGCATCATATCTTATAACGGAGGGCTCATATCTATAGTTATCAGTACTACAATATCATAACTTACAAAGCCTTTGTCTGGGCAGAAGCTATAGTTATTTAAACGTCAGAGGATGGCGATATATCGTTGGAGCGCACTTTAAGTCTACAGATAATTCCGTACTATCCAGATAATTCCGTACCGTCAGATATGACCTGTCTGAGGAGGGTATTAAACAAGGAATAGGGTATTCGGGAGAAGGCAATGAGAATGTTATATAAAGGCTTGTTTGTTGCATGCATGGCATATGGGGCTTGCATTTGGGGTGATGTAATGCAGTATTCAGCAGTTTGTTATGTATGCATATCTGAATGATTGTAGGACAGTCTCTACTGATGCAATGCAGGTCTTATTGGGAGAAATCCCATGGGATCTAAAGGTACTCTGAAAAAGTATTCTCTATCGGATGCGGCGTGGCATTGTATTGGCGTATGGTTGCCCTGTTCTGAATGAGGAAATTCAAGAGCTTGGAGACAGTGAACGGCTTGCTCTAGAACTGGAAAAAATGTATGAGATTTGGCAACAGCGTTGGGATGAGAGTGAGAATGGGAGATGGACCCAGAGGTTCATCTCATGTGTCAAGTTTGCTTCGGCAAACAAGTTTGAATGTGGCCTGTTCCTAGTTTATTTGATAACCGGGCATGGTAGTATGAATGAGTTCCTCTATAAGAGAGGAATGAGTGAGAGTGCCTATCACCTCCTCGTGGAGTGTGATCTATATGGGGACATTCGGGGTTTTCATGCTTGTAGCATTAGAGTGAATAACAGTCAAGTGGATTTGGGTCGTGCACTTAGTACACCTGAGAGAAGGGAATCTTTTGCAGAATTTGCCATGGCACTGTTTGAGAGAAGAATACATTTGATGAATGGGTAGTAAATGTGTATGCGAGTGAAACTCAAGGTTGCCACAACCGCCTGAAATACCAAGGTTGATTTCGGGTCGTGGCAAGATTCCTTACCATCAGAAGTTTAAGATGGTCCTCATCACCAGCACTTAGGGTAATCAGCTTGCAACTGGTTGCTTACTGGTAATCGCTATACAGGTTTGGCGTTACGCTGATTGAATGTATCTCAATCCCTATGGTCGTTGGCGACCCGTGGTATTATGTCTAACGTTATGTATGCCACGTTGATAATCAGAATTATTCTGTCTGATATGACCGCTGTCTGTATTATCGCTTACATGTCGCCAAACACAGAGGAAGGAAATGAGATATTATAGGTTGCCGTGTTATAGGAGCATTTTCAAAATTTTCTTATTGTATTAGAAAATTTATTGTACGAGAGTATTATGTACTCAATTCATTTAAAGTATTTTTAAAAGAAATACTCAAATTAAAACATACTTTTAGATAGATGAAATTTTAAAAACTTCATTCAGCAATATATTTAATTGAGTATTTATTTATAAAAAAAAAAAAAGAAATGACGAAAAATTAACTTGCACAAGAAAATTTCATATTATATTTATGTAAATAGTTCCTTGATATTAAATTGACTTGATTATTTAGTTCTTACAAATGCAAGATAAGAATAGTAAGAAAATATTAAGTAATCAATGTCAGTTGCAAAAGAAAAATATTATATTTACTTCATCCTATAGAAAAGAGCTTATCCATTAGAATTAAATTACAAAATGAAAGCTTTTAACTTATTTCCTACTTTAGAAAGAATACATAAAATTCTATAGATACTCGTATTATTGTATATACCAATGCAAATATAGCTACAAGTACAGTAATCTCAAATAAAATTGCAAATATTTTAAAAGGAATTGCATAGTATTGTAGTTATAAATATGAGAAAAAAAGATTTTTTTTTTATTAATCTTGTATTTTTTTGTGAAAAATTTCTTTTGCAGTAAATCAAAAGTTATTTGACTTATCAGTTAAGTAATTTAGAATATTTTCTTTATGGATTGCAATTTCAATTTTTTATAATAATCCTAAACTCATATAAGAGCTTTCTTTTCAGTTATCCTCATATAAATATATCTATACCGATTTTATAGATAAACATTTCTTAAGAATATATTATTTTGAAACATTAATCTTCTCAGTAAAAATCCCTTCATAAAAAATTATTTTTACATAATAAAAAATCCCTTACGAATTGGATACAATTTTAAAACGATTTTTTTCATCAGTTTGTGTTCAGAGCAGAACACTCTACTATCCAAAAAATGTGTTGTAGACCAGATTGCTAGCTTTTTTTTGAGAGGCAAAATTGGTCTGGTACTCTAACACTATTCTCTGAATTGAAGCACTCCCCTTCCCTTCACTTACTAACTGATAATACAATTATCCATCCCAAAAAGGTATTTTTAACTGTCTGTAAATCTTGAAAACTCTCCAATATCCCCTATATTCATTGATGTTCCTCAGTCTTAAATAGCATTAACAGTTTCCAGGTCCGTATATATCCTAGCATACTCGGTAGAATTTACGCAGATAGCACAGCTAATTTTAACAAACTACGAAAATACTCGCTTTGCTTGCAGCATTTTGCAAAACTATATCCTCAAACTACCAGGCTGGCTCTCAAAATGGAGAGTAAAAGTAAATGAAAAAAACCTTTCATATACATTAAGTACACCACGGCCAATAAAGCATAGGAGGGTCATTCAACAAGTACTTAGCTCACCGCCCGATGGAACTGCTGTCACAAAAGAAATTTACCATCGTACAGTACATTTTTTAAGTAGCCTATTGTCAAAGTTTCAGTCGATTCCCTTCATTAGTTTTGTTTTGAGAGCCTTTGAGAGCGAGCGTATCGGTCGGTTGCACAAAAATGGAAAAAGAACAATATCGTTCGGTGATTTTTTCGAAGGGAAAACGCGTAGCGAAATCAAAGATCGCTTGAATGCTGTGTATGGTGACTCTTCTCCTTCGGTGGCGACTCAAGAATTGGTTCAACGAGTTTGTTCGTGGCCGCACGTCGGTTTTTGATGAGCCACGCCCAGGTGCCCCAAAAACGGCTGCTACGGAGGAAAACGTTAAAAAAGTCCACGATCTCGTATTGGCAGACCGTCGATTGAAGGTTCACGAGAGAGCTGAGACTGTGTGCATCGCAGTAAGAAGGAGATTATGTGGAAAAATAAATTGCCACCTTTCCAAAATTTTCGTTTTTCTTTTGTAGGCTAAGTACTTGTTGAATAACCACGTAACTGCATTATAATTCCCCCAAAAACATTAAGTACGTTATTTAGGATTACGAGACTCAAATAACTTGAAGTGAAATGACAATACAAACAACTATGAAAACTGTTGAACTCACATTTGGACAGGCTTGAGTATTATATTATAAATAAGTAATTTTCTATTAATTGTAATTCATTCAGTCAAAAATCTTTCAACAAATTATTAATACTCTTTATTATGTTCGAACAAACTCTCTCTCTCGTTATAAAAAGCTTTATGCTCGTTTACCATATCATCCCAATTCTCTTATAAGAGGATTATCATCAGAGATCTACCCGAGTAACATCCCTCGCCGCTTGATACAGCATTGGCCATAAGACTTATTAAGCTAGTCCCTTTTTATTATCAATAGTTCAACTAGTATAGATGCGTGTTAGGTTCACGTTCTTGTAATGGGACATTTAATAATAAATCAGCCCTATTACATGTTCTATTTAAAGAAATCTTACTAATAAAAAAAGAAATTATCCATAATACACAAAAAGCCACGCAGCTTATATCGCTCGCTAAATTCGAACTCAACGTAATGACGCGATAATTACATAGTTTTGTAATTTAAAGTTCGGAAGAACGGAGTGATAATCTTGGTCTTGGACATTAAATATCGAAGAAGTAGATTAACAACTCAAAAGATAAGAGACTGGCAGGCATGCTTAACGGCCAACATATTTCCAGTAGCGATGAGGTTTGGGAGGGGGGTAGTTATTTTTAAGAAATGGCCACTATCGCTTTCATACCTAAATATAACGAATACATTTATCATGCCGGTTAGGTTATTTTTATTTTACTTGGGAAACCTCCGAACAGTAAATGTTTCCTAAGGGTTATAACGTATACTAGAGGAAGAGGGGGGAAAATGTGTATGAAATATAAATTTAAGAGGGAAAAAAATCGGTCGCGATTAACCTGGAAAATAATGTGAAAAAGAATAAAACTAAAAAATAAAAAAAAAATACCTTCTACAATAAAAAGAAACCCGACGACCCAATAAAAAAAGGATGTGATCAGCTGGTATTGATCACCAATAGCCATTCTCCTTTCCATCCTTGGCATAAGTTCCCTTAAACCGATGACGACCTACCCAACGAAAGCAGAGGGTTCAATAAAAACAAATAATTATATCATTTTATATTTTTTTTTCCATCTAATTCAAATAAAATATTTATACTATTCTGATTAAATCCAGTTGTAAATTAAATTTATTTTTTTTATTTCTAAAGTTTTTTTTTTTAAATTCAACGTTTGCACAATCTAAAATATTTTTTTTTGTACTATTCCTGTTAAAACTATTCTACTTGATCCAAAATTTTCTTTATTTTAATAATGCAATAATAAAATGTCTTCGTATATTTAGATTTTTATTGTTTGATTTTCTCGATTTAGTTTAGATTTGTAATAATGATTGGGTTGTCCGGAAAGTCCCCAACAGAGGATTTTATTGTATTTTTTCATAATAAACTCCATGCTTAAGCCGCATAATCATACACATATGTATTTTTACAGCTGACATAGCAAGGCCTGCTTATGAAAAAATTGATTGATTCTGCAAAGTAGTTTTTGGTTGATACCCTTTTAAATATGGAAAGTGAAAAACAGCATTTTCGGCATATTTTACTTTTTTGCTATAGAAAATATAAAAATGCTGATCAAGCAAGAACAAAATTATTCGATGTATTGTATATGGAGAAGATGTGTTAAGTGAGCGCCAGTGCCAAAACTTGTTTGCAAAATTTCGATCCAGCAATTTTGAGCTCGAAGATGCATCACGTTCTGGAAGGCCAGTTGAAGCTGATGAAGACACAATAAAGGTATTAATTGATGTAAACCGGTAAATAACAACTTGTGAGATCGCTGAAAAATTAAATTTATCAAATATGACCATTCACGATCATTTGAAACGGCTAAATTTTACGTTAAAGCTCGATATATGGGTTCCTTATCTTCTTACGGAAAAAAATGTGTGCCGTCGCATTGACGTTTGTGAGTTATTTTTCAAACGCCAAGAAAATGATCCATTTTTTGAAGCATATCATCACTGGGGACGAGAAATGGATTGTCTACAACATTGTTAAGCGCAAAAGATCGTGGAGTAGAAAAGATAAACCGGCTCAAAGCACTTCGAAAGCCAATATTCATCAAAAAAAGGTTATGGTGGGATTGTAAAAGAATCGTTTATTTTGAGCTTCTACCGATCAATTCTGAAGTGTACTGTCATTAGTTGGACAAATTGAATGATTTACTTAAAGAAAAAAGCCCGAATTGATCAATAGGAAAGGTATAGTGTTCCAACAGGATAGTGCGAAACCACATACAAGTTTGACCACTCGGCAAAAGCTTTCAGAGCTTGGGTAGTGTATATTGCCATACCCACCATACTCTCCAGACCTAGCACCATCCGATTATCATTTGTTCCGGTCTCTAAAAAAATTTTTACACGGTAAAACGTTTAATTCAAACGAAATTACTCCCCGGACAATAGTTAGTAGAGTACTAAAATCACATCACCCACATTTTTATGCACGTTCGATCGGTTTTGTTGGCTTTTAGATCATCCATCATCAGTTATTCAACGTTGGAACATGTACACGATATTTTTAGATATTATGTGAAGGGATGCATTTTCTGGGACCTTGTGTTGATCTAAAATAATACCATTACACATATTAATCTCTAATTACACAGTTGAGCATTTATACAAATATTCATACATAAATTTCTCTTTACCTACACTAATTACACAGTTTTCTTCTTCTTCTACTCTTTCTGTTTCGGCCTCTTTTACTAGTCTTTAAATTTTTATTTTTAATATTTGTTTTTTTTTTTAATAACAACAAATATTAATTTATTGTAAATTAACCAATCATACGAATTCGTTATGTTTTATATTTTTACTATGAATCTTTTTCGGTTATATTATTTAAAAATTAATCCGGATTTTCGTCATAAGACGCCGGTCATGCAGTTCACTTTCATTTAGATTACGATGTCTAAGCATGCGCAAAGACTCTACAAAATCGAATATCATTTCCCGCACACATTTTTCAGCTCAAATTAACTCAAGGCAGCACTCTTGGCCAAAAGGATAATATTCTGTATTAGCAAATATTAACAGAATTCGAATAGGACACTTTTTAAAGGAGGAAAATATCCAAAGATACTATGTTAGAAACTGCTGTTGAAAAAGGAGCTTTCAGCAGGGATAAAAGACTAAAATTTTACACTAAAATCTCAACAACAAAAATTTTATACAACCAATTACCTACAATATCTTTGAACAGTCTATCCCAATTATACACAATAATACTATAAAAATTCAATAGTTCTACACAGTTTATTTAGTACCAGAATTTAATTAAAAAAAATGTATTTTATTATAAACCAAAAAAAAAAAAAAAAAAACCTACAACAAGAAACAAAAAAATCGAATTAAATTTTATGCAACAAAGTCGATAAGAGAAAAAAAATTAAAATAAATATAGTTCAAAATAAAATTCACACAGAGAAATAATATATAATATAAACAGGATTAAGTGGTTATTTTCAAAGTCAATTTCCAAATATTTTCCATTCAGTCAATGCAAAGAAAAAATATTTAACCTCAAGAAATATACGCTCAGTACTCAGTGCATATGTCTCCATGGCTTGCTAAAATATGTTCTTAAAAAAAAGGATGTATGTACGTAGAGGGGGTAGGTGGATAGATTTTAATACAGTAAAAAAAAAAACTAAAAATAAAACGAATACAAAGTGAACAGCTGAAGAAACAGTTTTTTTCGTATATAAGATAAACATGTGACACTGATACTTCCTTCACATATGTATATACATACATACTATAGAAACAAACACTCAATAACATAATTATAATATATTATATTTATGTATGTATATATCCGGTATATGCAAAAATTATATATGCTCGTTCTGGTAGAAAAGTAAAATGTGATTTAGTATGCAGACACATTTCACATATGCTCATGTTCGGAGTATATAACTATGTATGTGTATGTATGTATGGTGGAGATATATGGAAGAATTTTCGTAGAATCCTCGAATTCAAGTTACAAGGATGAATTTTATGGTCTCAGTATCGGTCTTAGAAGAACAATTATATACATTTGACATTCCCACAAGGGATAAAATTTCAACATACAATCGATCATGATGATTGATAGCAGTATTTTACGGTAGATATCCAAACATAAAATAAGCTTACTTCCATGCTCTTAAATATCATGTACCTGTAATCTAATAGCGATTCTCAACAATAAATGACCCAAACAACATGTCGATTAGAAGCTTTCAATAAAATCCTCTGTCCATCTTATACATTTTGAATAGACTCGAAAATCTCCCATTGGGTATACTTATTATTCCCATACAACCAACCATTATTATGGTCCCATTTATTTTGGCCACAATTACCCATACATATGTATATATGTACATGCATACTTAGATCTATATTCTGAGGCCTTAAAATTTCATTTACCATTTAAACATTTCATTGACATTACTATTTAAATATTTATTCATTTCGATACCAATGTATGGCTGTCTCTTCGTATATAAATTATTTTAGCTCTATTTCGATACCCCCCTACCCAAAAAAAAAAAACACAATTCAATAACAAAAAAAAAGGACAATTTATAAACAATTTTCTTATATATTAGGAAGGGACAATTTGTCATTTTCCCGCCATTTTATCTATTACAATAATCTTGTCGCAGCTAGACATTCTTCTGATTTGATCTTCTTTATACTACGAGTATTGTATTTTTTTTTCTTCAAGAACCCATAGTAAGTCTATCTTTTTTCTCCCAAAAAAAAATTATTGTATTATATTATAGTATAAATATTTTCCATAATTGTGTAAATAAAGGATAATTTTCAACAACAAAACAATTACATTTTTCTCGTCAACTTAATTACCAAATTATTAATTTAATTTAATCATGAATTATTTTTTTGGTTTTTTTTTCTTCCAAATATTTCAAAATTTAGTTTTAACAAAATTTAAAAAAACAAAAATTACTTTAAACTTTATATATGTTCATCGTTACAACTATCATTGCACATATATACACATGTACATATATTGAATATTTATAAAGACACTATATTATGGGCATTTTAACTTTAATATATGCACTATATCATATGATTATATGCACGTAAGGATAATAAAGTATTCTATGAGAAAATTGAACAGAAAGGGTGAGAAAAAGAGAAAGAGAGGGGTTAGGGGAAGTTAAAACAATCCCCCCAAACATCAACAAAAAGAATCTCAATCGTTTACGAACGAATTACTAACAAATATCGAATAAATTCGGTATTAAAATCAAAATGTTTTAAATGCAATAGTATATGAATCACAGGATAATAGGAGTACTATAGCTGAGAATAATAATGTACTATTTTTTTTTTATGTTAAAGAGACGTGCGCAACCTTTGCAGACGCTTTTTATTGAGAGGAGAAATTTTCCAATTTGGTTTTTTTGTTTTTAACTGGCATCTTTCATTGTAAATAGAAATTTCCTTTTCATGCGCATTATATACAATTTCCATTTCCCCAAGACTGTCAGTTCAAGTAAAAGGGGCATTTTTTTTTTTTATCAATTCTATTTCAAATGGGACTAGGACAACCGTAACAACAACAATTTCCATATATCGCGTTTAAATTCCTTTATCCTTGTACATTTGAGATGAATTGTTGTTTGAATATACCACATGGATTTGTCTGAATTCTATAAAGAGTACTCATAAGTAAATACACAAAATTATACAATAAATTATTAGATTTGCAAATTCATATTAAGAAAAAAAAACTTTATTAAATATATTTTTTTTTAAATTTATATTTAACGTCGAAAAAAAAAGAGGAAAAAGTTTTTTTTTTTTGGGAAATCATATAAAAGAAAATTTTATGTAACTAAATCAACAATTTTATATAAAAATATTTTTATAAATATTTGTCAAAATTTAATTGCCCTCACACACTCAACTGCATGTAAAGATGCCTTTCCATTGCATATAGATCCAAAATAAAATATCATCCCCAAATTTACAATAACTAATATAGTCAGAATATTATATATATATACATTTTTTTAATAATTTTATGCTTTTTAAAAATTAAAAAAAAAAGTGAAAAAGAAAAAAGGATAAGAAAATTTTTTTGTAAATTTGGTTGTTTTTGATAAAAATTATTTTTTCTTAGGATTTTTTTTTTGTAAAAAAAAATTATTGTTTTTTAATAAATTTTTAATAAAAAAATTTTTTTTTTATAATATTTGCTTTATTTAAAAATAAATTTATGAATATTTAAATATTGCTTGCCATTCAAAGATTTAAAAAATCTCTATTTTTAAGGACTTCTATATAAAGTTTAGTGAGTATCGCATTTGATGTTATGTTATTGTTGTTGTTGTTGTTTTTTTTTTGCCGAAGATCCTGTGAAAAAATCTACTATATATAAATAATATTCTTTAGTTTTCCATGTTTAATTAACAATTTCAATGTGATTGAAGAAATATTCTCAACGTGCTGTTGTTATTTTCTCCCAATAACGCTTATCACGTTATCCTATGTATCTAGTCAGATAAATCTCACATTCTTTTCTTCATTTATCACCATAAACCGATAATTACAAATTTTCTCCACTTTTCGACCGTTTTACACTCAGTGCCACAAAAATTTCCCCTCGATTATTCTCTCCTTTTCAAAATGGGAAATATTCTCCCCTTTTTATATCATACACACTCAGATTAATCTCAAATATGTTCTCGCATTTCACTTGAATAAAGTACGTACACAAAGAATAAATCTCCACGCAAATTTCTCCACTTTTTCGACAATTTCTTCTTGTTTATTTAATCCAACTAGAGAACCTTGACTATTATTACCCCTAAAATTTCACATTACTCTAAAAAACAATACTACCTCTGGCTCCATCCAGTTTTCCGCCCATGTCCCACATTTTTCTACTCCTGTCAACATTCCATCATTTGTATCCTTGTTCGCAATTTAATATATCATACCGCACTTTACTTCTACACTTAATCTGTGCCTCTTCTACACTTTTGAATATGTATTCGATGCATTTAAAAGAATCATATTGGATTCTTGATGAAGCACCAAATACCATGTACCCAGTTTTATCCAACCATGTTTTCATATACATACCACAATTTAATAGGCTTTTATAAAACGGTGCGTACGTTTAAAGGAAGAAATTAAATCGACTTTTTGCTTATTTTTTTTTTTAAATATATGCTCCAACCGCATTATCTTTATTTCATTTTGGTTTCATGATATTATTGTACAAATTAAGAAGAAGTTACTTTTACAAAATTAAAAACAGTAAAAATTATAATGCCATATATTTAATTATTTGATATAAAAAAAAAGTTTAAAAATACAATAAAATAAAACCTATTTTTTTTTAAGTATTTAGAATTTTTATATATGACACAAGTTTTTTCCATTTTATTCGTATATTAAATTGTGTATAAAATTACTTAGAACTTTAAAATTCAATAAGATACTATCGATTATATTTATAATTCTTAATAAATTGAATAGTTAAAAGCTAAAAATCGTACATGTACTTTGTCCTTTCATAGATGAAACATGTGGTACGATTAGAGTGATGGGTCAGTACCACTAAATGAAAATTATGGACATGAAATCAATTAATATTATTCACTGTAAAGCAGTTCCCTTGGGCAGCTATACACTGGCGGAGGCATTATTTCCAGCTACTTTTCGTAGCAGTGCTGGAATCGCGTCAACTGAAATCGCCTTCAACTTCTCGATTGGATATTGTCGACAGTTCCAAATGTTTTCAAAAATTTTTATTTTTTATTTTTAGATCGAGTGAAAAGGGGTTCAGAAAACCACAGGAATCCCATTCTCTGATAAAAACTCATTGTTGGAGATGGTTGTAGAGATGGAATATTGTCATAACGTAAAGTATCCTTTTTTCGGCCTTTCAAGGACTCACTCATTAGTTTCAAGATCTAAACTCACTCGTTCCACATCAAGAATCCCTTTTATCAACGTCAACTCGTTTATAAAGATGAACGTGTGTGAGTAATATTGTCATGGTGGACTTACCAAGTGTCTGAAATGTCCATTTTCATACGATAACTCTTTTGTGAGTCTTTCAAAAACTTCCTTATATATTAATTGACAGCCTGCCCTCACAAGAGTCCTCGCTTGTTACACATTTTCATCATGTTTAAGGGCTCTCCGAGCGAAGATTATTTTGCACCGCTTCATGATAATCTGGTCCAGTCTAGCCCTGCTAAATCAAAAAACTCCAAACTTTCCAGCTTTATATCCCGGTCTTCCAGTTTAAGACAACCAGCCTGTTTTTTGTATCAGGGCCTACGTCGTCTTCTAGGACCATAAATGGAGTTACTGTAGACTTTCCGGGCAGGATACGGATAAAGTGTCGGGTCCATCGTAGCTTATTGAACTTGAATTTATCCACAAGCAGGTAATCACAGTAACGCTGCAAGATCTCGCCATTAAATAGGCTTAAAAATCGTCCATTTTTAGAACCAAAAATTCTTCTCTTTTGCGGATAAGTGTTCGCAATGGTTTTTCATGAGAATCAAAGTTTTTAAAAGAATACAGGTAGACTGGCAAAGTCCGGCGGTAACTTCAAATTTTCAAACGAAGTCCTTCTTCCCCTACTTCTTGGCCCCCTAAAAATACGTTATGCCACCTAAAGACTTTTACTCGCCATTGAGTATAAGTCTTTAGGTGGCATAACGTTTTGTCCCATTTTTTGTCACGTCCTACAGAAATACACCTTTACTTGTGACTCTCTAAAGGGTCGCGTATATTACTATTTCATATCTGCTATTGTGTTTGTAGAATTCATAGTTCCCAAGGGAGTCCGGATATTTTTTTAAAAATACTTTTCTGTATAATTGTTTCTCATTTTCGAAGATCATTCCTTTAAAAAAGCTCTAATTTTAAGTCATTTAACAGTTGCCCATCTATTAATACAATCTACAATCGGTAAATATCTCTTAAGTTAAAGATCAAAATTACCAATAAAGTTTGTTAAAATGCAAAAAAAATACTTTTTTTTATTTATCAACAGTGTGCTTTTAAAAAAAAGTCTTCCAAAAAAAAATCTTAACTCAAAATAGCCTTATTTCCCTGTATTTTAATAAATAATTTGATTGTGGTAAATTTAAAAAGAAAAAAGAAACATTTCGGGTATTTTGTTTCTGTGTATGTTATAGAATGTTCAAAAGGGCAAGCTGTCAAATCAGCTGTTATCTGTCATAGTTGAATCAGAATCATTTGAAATTTTACGCTTCAAGAAAGATATGGTTTCAGCAAAATGACGCTAGAGCCTTCGTGAAGACACAATTCGGCAACAACGCGATTTCACGTAATAGACCAGTCAATTGCCCTCCAACATCGTAGTTTTTGACACCGTTCCAAACATTTTCATTTCAGCAATAATTAATATCTGAGAAGCCAATATAGAGCAAGGATTTTCCGAAAAAGCTTCGCCAAGAATAGCCAAAGTTATTTTTAAACACTTTTTTTTTTGAAGAAAAAGAAATTGTCTTTCGAAAAAAATTTAATATTTTTTATGTTTGTTTAGTATTTAAAACTCTTAAAAAAAATTTCCTATAATATTGTAAAAATCAAAATTACTATCAAATAAAAGAAGCTAAGAATAAGAGTGATATGATTTCTTTTTTTTTTAAAACACACTAATTGTTAAGAAAATTCAAATGTTTTTTATTTCATGTAAAGTACAATCGATACAATTAAGTTCTGAATAAAATATCATTCAAATAGTCTCCACGACTTCTTTTGCAGAATTCGATGAACCCAATTTTTGGGCACTTTTTCCACCAAATCAAGTCGTATGTCATGAATAGCACGTTCAATATTGACTTCTAAAGCTTGACGAAAGTCTGGTTTATTGCTAAAGACCAATGACTTCAAATAACCCAACAAGAAATAGTCTAATGGTGTTAAATGACAACTTCTTGGAGGCCATTCAATGTCACAATTTCTTGAAATAATCGAATCTCCAAACTTTTCTCGCAATAATTCGGTTGTTGCACGTGCTGTGTGGCACGTAGCCCCGTCTTATTGGAACCAGATGTTGTCAAGATCAACTTCTTCCAATTTCGGCCATAAAAAGTTGGTTATCATCGATCTATACCGCTCTCATTGACAGTAACGGTGTTACCAGCTTCATTTCGAAAGAAGTACGGACCGATGAATCTACCAGACCAAAAACCACACCAAACTGTCAATTTAGGTGAATGTAATGGGTGTTCATGAATAATTTGTGGATTTTCTTCGCACCAGAATCAACAGTTTTGTTTATTTACCGCACCACTCAGATGAAAGTGAGCCTCATCGGAGACGATGATTTTCTTAAAAAAATTGTTATCGTTTTCAAGTTGTTCCAAGACAAAATCAGCAAATTCACGACTTCAGTTCTTGATGGTGCTCCAATGGCTTCAGTTCTTGAGTGATAACAATTTTATATGAATGCAAGCCCACCTCCTTTCTCAAAATCCGCCAGGTTAAGGTTTGAGACAGTCCCAATTCTTGAGCACGTCTTGAAATCGACAAATTGCGGTCTGCAGCAACACGTGCCTGAACGGCAGCAATATTTTCATTACTTCGAGCGGTGCTTTATCTTATTGGCACTTGAACATTATGTAAAGAAAATGTACGCTCGAAATGTTTAACAATTGGACGAATAGCGAGCACAGTTGGACGATTATTACGACCATAAAATGGCAAAAGCGCACGAAAAGTTGCAATTGGAGAAGAATTATTTTGATAATAAAATTGAATAATTTGTAAACATTATTCGTGCATATATCTCTCCATCATGAAATTGTAAACAAAAAATGACAGATCATGACATATTACAAATGGCCGAAACGTCACTTAGAAATCATATCACTCTTATTGGAAAACTCTATATTAGTGTCCATTTTGATAGCAGTAAATTTAACAGGCTTTATCGATACTAGTTTTTATGTGATCTTATACTTATTACTCTTAAATATGTTTATAATGTTAATAGAAACTATGCAATAGTTGGAATAATATGAATATAGTGTTTGCTAATATTTAATGACTTTTTAGTTAGTGGATATTTGAATATGGTTTGGCTCAGACGAAGTAAAATTTTTTGTTACCCATTTACGACTATTCACTTATTATTTTGCCACTTTTACCATACCATCTATGTTTACTCCCCAACCATTTATTCACCTATCTATCCATCCATCCATCCATCCGTCCATCCATCCATCCATCCATCAGTCACTTGCTTAATTGAACTGAAACACGTTGCAAAACTCTTCAAAAAAATATAATGTAAGTTGGTTAAAAGCTTCTTTGTTTGCGCTGAATATAAAATCATACATTGTATCACGGACATATATAAATGAAAAGAAATATAAAAATAAAATATTTTAAAAAAAAAAAAAATAACCAACCAAATTGTGCACCACATATTGAATATATGCAAAATATAATATGCATCTGCATTGGACTTATGGGTATAATGCTACTAGCAGTAATCACATACACATACATACACTCATGCATAAATATATGCACATGTAAAGACGGTGCTAGTTTTAAATAAAAATACGAAAAAATATTATCAAATTATAAAGAAATTTTTGAGAACTTTCTTGGGAAGGCGAAAGTATTTTCAACACAATTTTCTTAACACATAGCAGCTCAACAGCTCCGCTTGTACTAACAGTATACATTGTTCAGGATTAAAAATGAAACTTTCCAAATAGTTCAGGTAACTTTTTCAATATAAGAAATAAAATATGTAAATCCTAGTTAATGGGATAAATAATAAAATAAAAATATCCACCATATACTATACAAACATAGTATTTTTAGGTTGTTAACTTGATTACACGTAAATGTCTGTTATTCGAAAATGGAAATAGTCTATTTACGTAAGTACTACTAGTAGTATAGGAAAAAGGAACAAATAAAAATTATTTTAAAAAAATCATTGCAGCAAATATCGAAGGTAGTATATATTGTTCTAACCTCACAAATTGTACGACAAATAATGTAAAATGCAAAATATTAACAGGTACTACAAATTTTGTCATAAATTGAACTAATCAACAACTGTGCACGTTTGTATGAACATGTAGGTGGGTGTGCATGTAGGTTACCCCATCGACGAACCAGTATTGTAGAATTTTTTTGTTGTTGTTAAATTTTATACTATAAAATTCTAGAATTTCAGTATTATGGTTACGGAATTGAGGTCATATTACTGTTGCAAATGTGAATAGAAACACATACCATGATGACCTATGACTATAAGATTAATCGATTGTATTGCAAAAAAAAAATAATTGTTCCCTAGAAAATTTACTGTACTAATTGGAATATTTTCTTTTCTATAATAAGAAACTTAAAAAATTCGAAAATCAAAATTTAATGAAAATAGACATTTTTAAATCAAAAAGGATACAGCTCCATACTATACTGTACTGTCGGTATTCAATATTGCAGTTGTAATCTCCCAAATAATCATACTAAATTTATTTTCAATGAAAATTATTTAATTATTTAATTCTCAAATGGTAGTGCCATACTAAAGCCTAATAGACTAGATGGGGAGATAGTTTGTTGTCCCACTCACATAGATATTTTTCAAAATATGCCCCTTCGACTAACAAAAAGGTAATTAAGTCTTATGTAAAAAAGTAAAATAGTTTAAAAATGGCATTTTTTTTGCGCTGTCCACTCAACTAAAATTCATACCGAAGAATTTCTTCTTTGGAAATTTTTCACATCCCACTGCCAATGCTGTGGCACCCTTCTAACCATCGTACACATGCTTCGAGGCTATCCAACCGCTAGCCATTCCATTTCTATGAGATTCTTCAATCTTTTGACTACCTTTTAAAGTCCTTTTTTAATCTACTAAAGATAAATATTTTTTTCCATATACTTTTAGTTGCCAAATAACCTCAAGGTTATCATACTATTGTATATGTTATGGTACCTGTTAGATTTTTTAGGGACTTTTCTTACAATACAACACAATATTTGTTAGTCGAAAAAGTTCGTGGTGTTTTTGAGTAAAATAAAAACGCCACGAACTTTTTCGTTTTTGAGTGTTCAAATCAATTTATTCAAACTAAATATACTGAATTATAATAAAAAATGTGTCGCTAATTTCCGGAGAAACTCTATCAGTACAGAACTTATGGTGGTTTATGGTTGAAAAACTGAATCAACTGGTTTTCAAAGGTCTCTTTTGAAGCCAGATTGGTTCCATTAAGTGTCACTATCAAGTTTTTGATAGATGCTTCAAAACTTCTCAGGCAATTTCTCGTAATTTTTGGCGAGTCATCAAAGATGTGTATGGTCGAGCCTTATCGTGGTGGAACACGATACCCTTCCTATTGATCAATTGTGCCTATTTTCTCTTAACCGCTTGGCATAATATCTTCAGTTGGTCGCAGTACAGTGCCGAGTTTTACAGTTTCACTAAACGTTAGCAGTTCATAATGAACGTCAATTCTGGCTTTGAAATTGTTTGTGATCGTTCATGTCTCTTTTTCAATGATCTCTTTCAAACGATAATTTCGTATTTTACCAGTTTTTTATTGCAAATTATGATTCGCTTTAGAAATGGCTCGATTTCACTGCGCTTCAGCAGCATATTGCAGATGTGAATCTTTTGCTAATGGCTTAAAATGGTTTGATGGTGAATGTTTATTTTTTTAACTAAGTCATGACTGCTGATAAGCTCCATGTTTTTGAGAATTTCATCAGTTTTTTGAGTATTTGGCCGACCAGAATGATGCTGGTCATTCCAAAAATGAAAGAGAGCAAACCATTTACGTGCTGTTAGTTTTGATACAGTACCTTCACCATAAACAGCAAAAAAAATGTTCATAAGTCTGCGATGCGTAGTCGCATTTGTCGAAGTGATCCATTGTTGAACTTGAATAGCTTTTAATAAACCACACCAATTGCAATAAAAAAAACGCGCGTCTTTTATATACAAAATCGCGTTATTACAATTCGACTAATGAATACTGAGTTATTTGCTCTTAACTTTATTTGTCGGAGAATAACATGAAATTTTTCGACTAATTAATATTATTCTCAAAAGATTATTCTCAGACATGCTAAAATACTATGGAAACACAGGAGTATCCTTCCTCCAATCTATTATCTTATAATTTAATTGTTTCTATCATATCATGAATATTCTCATATTAACTCCATTAAAGCTGGCATCCCGCAGGATAGTATCTTTGGGCCCATTCATTATAATAATTATACTTTCGATATTTTTATCATCGAAAAAATACTCAACATAGTATCTTTTGGCCCATTCTTTATAATAATTATACTTTCGATATTTTTATCATCGAAAAAAATACTCAGGATAGTACGTTTGGGCCCATTCTTTATAATAATTATACTTATAAGGATAATATCCTTATTCATGCATATTCTGATAGTACAGCAGATTTAACAACTGATTACGACCCTAACCTTGTATCTAAAATTTTTCAACCTTACGAAATGGAAAATGAAGGTAAATGAGGGAAAAAGTGTATATGTAACTTTTCCTTTTTGTAATAATCAATAAATCAATCAATCATGAAGTATTCTGAACTTTTTTTATTATATTTTTGTAATATTTTTCAGTAGTTAAAGGATATCTCTTAGTTCAATGTACCTCATGGCAAAGGCCTCCGCTAATATCTCCACTGTTTTCTGTTTTGGCAACTCTTATCCAGTTAGTAGACGCTGTAAGTTTTAATTCAGCATCCCATCTTTTGTGTTATCCTGTCCTATCTTTTTTGCCATATCTAGGGTATCATTCTATCACAATTTCAGTTAATATCAGGGCCCCTTCCATGACCAGTATATTTTCCCTCTATCGGCTATACGTCTGTTAATTTTCTTGGTAGTTGAGTTTTTGTATGAGATAAGCTGGACCCGATAAGTATACTCTTCAACGAAAGATCTAGTATTTTTTTAACTAAGATTTATAAGTTTTATACGAACAAGACTATGTCGTCTGCAAATCAAAAATGGTTTAGTTTTCTTTCATTTATGTAGAGTCCAATTTAGCCTTAATTTAGTTTCGGAATAATATTCATTAATGCTAATAGACTGAAAAGACTAAAACTTACTTTGACCATACAAGCAGTTACTAACAATAGTAAAATCCTAATTTACGATACAGTAAGACCTTTAGCCATTTACGGACTCGAACTTTGGTGTTCAACCAATTCTCCCAACTCTATTAAAAATACAATTCTTACTGTCAAGCAATAATAAACTTACATTATTATTTCTAAGTATAAATTGAAAAAAAACTACTTCAAATTTTTAGGTCCATTTCAATGTTTTTAATGCTATTGGAAAGAGGGTTCTCCTTCGAATGGAGTCTGTTTCGAAACATAAAATCCTGGATTAAATTCGAGAGAAAAAATTAAAATTAAAAAAAAAAAACAATTGAACAATATTATTTATGATAAATTACGTTTAAAACTACAATAAACCGATTAACCATAGTAATTAATGCAACTTATTTAATCTGAATGCTTTTATTATGAACAATTTCAATATTTACCTTTCCTCACTTAACTATTCACATGAATGATCCTTTTTTGTCATCTTTTTTATTGAGCAAAATTATACATATTACCTATATTAATAATTTATTAATTATACCAATGAATATTGAATAGTATTTTAAGCGAATTAAACCCAAATAATGATATCGAAATTGATGATAAATAAACTTTAAATTAGTTTGCATAAATAATAGTTCATAATCGGATTTTAACGTGAGAATATATGGTAATTGATATTAAATAAATATTATCGATGTTTTTGTTGTGATGGCTGATGGCTTTTCTTTTTGAAGCCATCAAACCTGAAAGGTGTGTGTTTTTTTTTGTTTGGGTTGTATTGGTAGTCTAATTTTTACTATTTTTTGTAAGAAATGATTTTTTTTTAAAATTACTTTTATATTCATATGAAAATTTAATAAACGAAAATTGCCATACGTTCTGATATATGGCAAACGCTATTGCTCTATCAAAGACTAAACCTGGCAAATTTTCTGGGAAATTTTATAAATTTTCGGACACTCCCTTCCTTATCCATATGTAGCTTTGAGCTGTCTATCCTACAGTAACCTATTGAGCTCAATTAATCCGTAACCAGACAGTTCTCATCATTAAACAGGGTGCAAAATCGTATTACCTCATATTTCTGCGGAAGACGCTCTTCTCGAATGCGTCTTAATGTTTGCAATGGTTTTCATGACATACTCGTATCATCTGACTCTCGGTTAATTGTTGCCACGTATACGGATAATATGGCCATACTGACTATCACTAAAATCCTGATAGAGTTTCTAATAATTTACAGTCTCATATCCATAATCTCCAAACCGGGTTTACAAAATGGAAAGTAATAGTAAATGCACAGTAGAGATTTAGGTTACCTTTACTCTTTGTCAAAAAGTTATTTGTTATATTTACGAATGGAAATAAAAGGAGATTAGGGACTCTACAGTTTTTGCTTGTAATTACAGTGAAACGGTGATTGAGGAAGGTAAATCTGAATAAGAAAACCTTCATTTCGCTCATAACATAAAAGAAAAAACTTAGATTGAAGAGAAAAGATCATCGCTAGTGATTATTGGACCTTCGATTAGTATGTCATTACTGCGCAGTTGGCATCCTAAGATATTTGGGGATGCTTCGAAAGCTTTTCAAAAGTAAACCTTTTAAGAATAATAGGAGAAAAAGTTGGAATAGGCAAAAGATCACCAATATTGGTCATTGGAGAAGTAGGAACAGCTCCCTTGGAATGGTTAGTTCTAATTTGGAATTTCTAAGTCTAACAGAAGCACTTTTGTTAATTGACTTGTTGACGAGAGGATGCTGAAGTAGTTCGTGGTTACTACTATGATACAAGATGGAGGGAATGCATAAAAGATCACTAACATTAAGCATTGTACCAGTAGAAGGAGTAAATAGGGTTTCTATTTTTAGCTTTTACAGAAATCCTATTTTTAGTTATTATAATGGTGCGAGAATACTGAAGAGCTATGTGGTTGGCACTATGAGACAGAGTGAAGGACAATGATTCGTAATATTACTTAAAAATTTTTATTAGTTAGAATATTGAGGAAAGGATACTGAAGAGCAGCATGATTAGCACTCTAAGATTTTGTGGTAGGAATATTATGGTTTGAGGATATTTATCAACAGCAGACCTTGTTAGAGTAACAGAAAAACTAACAAAAAAGGACAGTTAATATAAATTGGAGACGCACGATATTTTTTTTTTTTGCATCAGCATAATGACCTTTAGCATCATTTCCATCTGTGTTCATCATTCTTATAAGAACTTGAGCTAGAAAAATCCAGCTGTACTCATCATTTTTATAAAAACTGATGCTGTAAGGATCTTTAAGGACCAAATTATGGTCACTACAGGATGAATTGTACCAAAAGTCTAAGAAAAGGAATCCTTTAAGCCAACTTAACTTCTGAACAAATGCCAAGGGTTTTCAAAGCAATTAATTGGGCAAAAGTTAACGCCCTTTTTTCAAAGAATTTTTAAAAAAAAATATTAAAATAAAATTTACAAAATATTTCTTAATACTTATTTTTAAACAATAACATATACAAACATAATTACTTATCAAAACAAAACAAAATAATAAATGCTGACCAATTGTGTATAAGTATAAAAACTAGACTATATTCTTCCTTAATTAATTGGCCATACCGACAGTCTAAAATAATGTGTATATAATACAAATATTAACTAACTTCTTAAAGAATCTATTTGTTAATTGATTTTATTAAAGAAAAAAAAGTTTAATGGAACTTTAGAGGAAAATTATTCCATTTTCATTAATATTCAATATTTGAAAATTCCTTATTCTACAAAAGAAAAAATATTGTATGTATACATAAATATAATACAATAGTAAGAAAGAAACTGCTATTGAAGAATATATACAATGGCAGAACTTTGAAATTTTGAATAATTAAGAAATTATTAAACTGACTGATTTCATTAATAACGCTCTAATTAGATAAGAAAATTAATAAAGTAAACATGAGTTGAAATTAACTTGAATTATATGATTTTTTTGGGGTTTTTTTTTTGGAATACTATAACCAACATGAAATTGGATAATATTTTATTTAATTCCATCTTTACTGAAAACTTATGTACAATATGTATATACGACGTCATTTTGATAAGTCTTTGATAAATAAAATAAAGAATTAATTTATTCAACGAAAATTGATCTTATTTCAACTATGTTGACGTAATAAGATCAATTTTCATTAAATAAAATAATTCTTTATTTCATTTATCATAGAATTATCAAACTGAAATCGTATGTATATGCTGATAAATATGCAGGTATATTATTATGATGAAACAGAACTTTTAAATTTGCTATATACTGTCATTTTGTCTGAATTTTAAGTTGTTGTCTTAATTAACTCTGCTATCATAGTTTTGCTTTTACAAGATAGTCGATGAAGACTAACCATATGCATTCCAGAAAATCGTAGTTACGTGGGCTACTATATATATTTCTGGCCTAATAATGAAAATACGAATATTTATCAACGAAAAAGGTTTTATTGTTTTTCAAAATATTCTCCATCAAGATTTATACACTTTTGCATGCGCTCAAACCAATTTTCGAAGCACTTTTTCCACTCCGATTGAGACACCTCCAAAACATGGTTTTTGAATGCTTCAACAGCATCTTCTGGCGACGAAAATCGTTGACCACGCATTTTTTTCTTGATGTGTGGGAATAAAAAGAAGTCATTGGGTGCCAAGTCAGGGCTGTACGGAGGATGACCCATCAATTCGACGTTTTGTCCGGTCAAAAAGGCGCTGGTTTGAGCCGATGTGTGAGAGCTCGCATTGTCATGGTGCACAATGATTCGACTTCTCTTGTTCGTTTTTCGAATTTCTCCGAAGACTTCAGGCAAACAAATGGTGGTGTACCACTCAGAATTGACCGTCCTACGTTGCACAAGCGGAACAGTCGCCACATGACCAGTTTTGCCAAAGAAACAAGCGACCATTTGCTTCGAAGTGCTTCTTCCACGAACAACTTTCGTTGGATTTGACTCGTCTTGGAAGACCCACACGGTCGATTGCTGTTTTGTTTCGGGCTCATACGCATAGATCCATGATTCGTCACCTGTGACGATCTTATAAACGTCTTTTGAAGCACCGCGATCGTATTTTTTCAGCATTTCTTTACACCAATCCACACGAGCCTTTTTTTGAGCGATTGTCAAATTGTGCGGGATCCAACGAGAACAAACCTTTTTTACGGCCAGGTGTTCATGCAATATCGAATGTATGCTGGTGGGAGAAATGCCTAGGCATGCCTCTATCTCACGGTATGTCACATGACGGTCTTGCATTATCAGTTCACGTACGGCATCGATGTTTTCTGGAACAACGGCTGTTTTTGGACGACCTTCACGGAATTCGTCTTTGAGCGAGCGTCGGCCACGATTGAATTCGTTGTACCAGTTTTTCACAGTGCTATAGGATGGTGCTTCATAGCCATACAAAGATTTAAGTTCATCGATGCACTCTTGTCGTGATAATCCACGTCGAAAGTTGTGAAAAATGATCGCACGAAAATGTTCACGAGTTAATTCCATTTTTTTGCCAAATTGATTTTTTCAAGTCACTGTAAACAACACAAATGATAGTCGTACGTCAAAACGTTCTGAGTACGTTTATGCTAAAAAATGTCAAACTTTCCAATGGAAATGTCAGATCGCACCTGGCAACACTTAGTGTTGCCTAGGCCAGAAATATATATAGTAGCCTACGTATAATCTGTCCTATCGATGGAACCGTTTTTACCTTCTTTGGTGCACGTTTGCTAGTAAAAGTCAATTTTTTTTTGACTTAACTTTAGTTTCTGGTATGTTGGCGAAATCATTTTTCATCAACAGTAATGAATCGATGTAAAAAATTAATTTCGATTACACTTAAAATTATCCAGAAAAATCCACTGAAATTGTTACACGAACACGTTTTTGGTCAAGTGGTGGCAAACAAGGTACTCATCACGCCGATGGGTTCCACATACTCAAAATTGTATGTAAGATATTGATTACAAGTTCTTTTGAGATGTTTATCATATCAGCTATCATATACACTCTTGCTCGGCAGTCTTTTAAAATGTCATCATAGAGTTTATTTATCCTTTCTTTATTGGCTCCAAATATGCTCGTACGACTATAACAAAATTTAGTAAACCACTTCTAAATCATTTCATACGATGATTAGTGGTCTCCATTATACTTTTAAATCTTGGTTTTGGTTTTATATATATTTTTTTGGTCTCAAAAATAAGATTAAAAAAATTATATATCATTAAAAAAAAAACACAAATCTGGTCTGCTTTCAACGACTATCAAAACTAAACAAATAACTAAAAGTTCATATAAAATTTCATTTAGCGTCTTTTTAAAAATTCTAATTAATAAAAAGAATATCGTTTCGCTGATATAAGCTACAGTTTTTAAATTTATCACTGACTTATCAGACCGCCATCGTATATAAAAAAATAAAACTGAATATCACCAATAATAAAATGAAAAATTAATGAGAATTATATTTGATCTTAACAAAATTCAAAAATTGTTATTTGAACAAAGCTAAAAACGAATGTATGTTATACAAATATCGTAGTTAATGTTAAAATAAATATATAAATATAGAAAAACTATGGGAAAATTTTTAAACGGATTTTAAAAATTAACTTTTAAATCTTACAAATAGTTTCGTCAAATAGAAAAAAAAATTAAAAATTCAACTAACTTATAAAAATTGTTAATAGTTAAACTTCGAAAAATAAAAATTTTTAATTTTTAATACTAAAAATTATTCATTTTTTTTTCGTAATGATAAAAAAATTTTATAAAAATTTAAAAAAAAATCATCAACATTACAATAATTTACGTTAGAAAATTTTAATAAAATATTTGTATTTATTAAAAATTTCCTTTAAATATTGAAAATTTAAAAAAATATCAGTTTAATTATACATTCTCAAATATAAATACTCAAAAACAGCTATCGCATAAAATGAAAGTTAATTTAATAATCAAAAGTTAAAATATTCTTTTTCTTATTTCCATCTCCCAATATTATTTGTGCGAAAAAAATTATCAAATATTTCGAATCAAATTTCGACCAAGAAAAATAAATTTTATTTTTTATAATAGGAAAGATTTGAAACTTTTTCAAAGACAGCAAAGACAAATACTAAATTTCATTCAAATGGAAATGAAATTTATTTGTGTTTGCATTTAAAATTTTCGCTGATTCAGGATGGTAAATAAAATATTTTACTGTGGTCATTTTGTTAGATCAGTTAAGCGGTGGAAAAGATAAAAAAAATTGCTCATACAGGAAAGTACCACTAAAGAGTGAGTTGCAAATATCCATGAAATTTGTTAGTACTAAACAGGTAATAAACGTCCTAGCTAGACTCAATAATCGGTCGCGCCACAAGCCACCATGCTACGAGTATTTATCCGAAATGCAATGCCACATAGCTAAGAGGGATGATGATAGTCTCCGAATGATGCCACCCATTCCGACACCTGTTTCGTCGAAATACCCATTCGTATGGGCTTCCTCCGATAGATAACGATGGATGGGAGGGTTTTTTTTTCTCCGTAGCTATAGTGACCTAAGTGGCCCATAAGACTATATCAATGGGTGTATTATGAACTCTATAAACCAAAACAATAGCTGAGATCTGGCTCAAACAAGTGTTAAGCCCTTCAGAAGTAAAATCGAATTTCTCTTTCATCATGTTGGAATTTTTCCAATTTCTCCACACCATAAGAATTCCTCTTTGGTTATGCTCATGTAGATTTTTACTTTTTATTACTGTGGAAAAAAAAGAAGAAGAAAAAAACAAATACAAAATGAACAATCTTAACAAAACACAAATGTACAAAATACAAAAACATTTTAGGGGTTGTGTAAGAAAAACTCTACTCATAGAAAATAATGTAAGAAATGAGGTGAAAAATATCTTTAAAAGCTCACTTTCCTCCCTTCGATTGAAACTTTTATTTTCTGTTTGTTCTGATGGAATTTTATTTTATGTTTTTCTGCGATCTATTTTGATGTTATTTATTTATATAAAAAAAAATTTCTGTTCATTTTTTTTCTATTTTCAAGTCTTTTTAAATTATAAGAAAAGTTACATTAAAGATACTAATAATTCTATTGGCAAGTCTGGTGACTCTGGGATATTTTTTCACCATGAAAGATCCCCTTATTCACCTGCTATATTGAATTCAGTGGAAACTTTGTGAAATACATAAGAAGGCATGAAAACGATAAGAAATGGTTAAACATTGAATAGCAGATGTTTGAAAGCGATGATACAGAATGGAATGGACAGAAACGCCAACTTGTTGTGGAGGTGTGTTTTGAAAGAAAAGAAATAAAAACTTTCAGTCGATGGACAAAGACGATTTAGCTCAAGTTGGACCAAGAATGTTTCCAACCACCACCGAACTGTAAGTCCAATGATGAATACGTCTTACGATAAAGCTTTGAGGATGATTTTGCTGAGGTGTCTCTATTATAGAGTATTTCAGAATCTAGAACAAAGATTTAATAAGTGGCCGTCTCTGGAGTGGTCACATAGTGCTAATGAGTAAGTGTACCGTTGAACAGGCACTCAACAAGACAAATGAAGAAGTACTTGAAGAAGATGAAGCACTTCCAGTCACTTCTATTAAATATGTTTGAAAATTAACTATCAAACAAGCAGCAAACCAAATGAACATAAATATACAAAAAAAAACAATTTTACACTCATTATTTTACCAAATTATACGTAATATTATCACAAGTTAATTAGATATTTTATATTTACCAGATGACGGATTTAAACAGATTAAATTTAATCAGGGGGAAATTTTTTTTTTTCATTATAAAAAAGGAAATTGTTTGATCATATATTTTCACCTTCTAAGAACGTGAAATTCAACTCTTAATTGAGAACATTTTAAAAATTTCATATAAAAGAAATTTAATTACAAATTTAAGTTAATCTATTTTTAAATAAAAAATTAAATATAAATATGAGTTCTTCCAAAGTATAAATTTAATATTAATTTTTGCTTTGGACGTTATCGACAGTACCAATAGATTATTGATATTTTAAGTAGTTTCTAGCTTTGGGGAACAAAAAACAAGTCAGATGGAATGATATATATCAGATGAAAAAGGGACCAGGGGTGAGAGTATACCAATAAATTTTTCGACAAAAACTCGTTGATGGAGACGGTCGTGTGTCAGCAATGTCCGATCTTTTTTGAGCTTTTGAAGGACTCACTCGTCAGCTTTAATATTAATCGATGGTCTGACCACACCAGAGCTCTGACTAGCTCATATTTTCATCAGTTTTCAAAATTGAAAGCGGCCCTGAGCAAAACTTGATAGTACCACAAAAAAGAAGAGAGGACATTAAGGACGTGAAAAATCAATTAGTGATATTCTAAAACTAATATTATGCGAGATGTATTAGAAAAGTAATGTGATTTTTTTTTCTACATTTTATACATCATCGTATGCATCTGCGGTGTTTCTTCTCTTCATATTAGTGCCTATTCACACAACAAATGTAATATCCTTTTAAGTGTTTTTTTTAATCCTGATGAATAGAAAAAAGTCATATAGCCTAATATCAGTTGTATATTGAGGCCATAAAACGGACAAAAACTCCTAGAACCAGACTGTTCTTATTGTTATTGTTATTATTGTAAGATCTTTGAGACAAGAGACAGAGGACATGTAACTATTTGACAACTCTCAACCAGAACGGGGCTCATCTTAGACATCAAAATTTCCAGAACAAAAACGAGCGAACCGATTATCCCATCTATTGAGTCTGTAAATGGATTTATATTCGACCCGTCAGTTATCGTTGAAGAACTGGTATAGTCCTGGACCTCCTTTTTATCCAACAACCACCTTAGTCATTCATGTCGTACACAGAAATAATATTTCACGAAAAATCTCTCGCCTATACAGTCTGCCTCCACCCAAATCTTGAACCAGCCAGTATCACCTTCAAGTGAACGACACCTGGTAGGGACAAGGTTTCTTTTAAAATGATTAAAGAAGCATGTTAGACTTTTCATATTAGAATTGTCAACCTCTTTAATAAAAATTCTGGAAATATATATTTTTCCAAATTGTTAGAAGGTTGCAACAGCCATTCCAGTTCCCAAGAAAAATCACTCTTCCCACAAGGATCCCCTTTATCTACGATCCTATTCAATATATATATTCATTCCATTTTCCACCTCCTATTATCCTTCAACCATTACAAATATGCCGACAATATTTTTGTACTTATATCTGGTTCTGATCTTCAACAACAAACTAATAACGCCATCCGCAACATCAACACTTGGAACAGCATAAACGGTACGGTGATCTATACATCATTGTCTTCATGTTTGCAGGAAAAAAATTATAGTTTCTCTGATTCGTCACTAGGCCCCTTCCTTGCCCAACCCAAAAAATTCTATGAAAATCCTGAGTATCTCAATTGCCCGTGGAGGAATATGGAGTCTTCTGATTAACAATGCTGTTGAAAATTAACACCATTCTCCGAAGCAAAAGAAATGTAAGACAAAGTGGGGCCCCTTTGGTCGGAACCTTACTCTATTTCCTCACTATATATGTGCCAGTGTGCCACCATTGGATTAGACTAGCCAGTGGAGCACACCGAACATCTCCGGTGGAGTCCATACTGATAGAAACTGGTCGAAAAGCTATTTCTTTCTATCTTCTTAAAGTTCGCTTAAAATTAATTTACAAGTACCTATCCAAATTACCCCCTCCAAACTTTAATCAAAAACATAATCATCTCCCCCAGTTCAAAAAGGAATTAATCATCGCTATCCTTATTAATATGCCACCTTGAAAGTAATTCCTCCATCCTCCCCCTAGATTTCCAAACTACCATTCCACAACCAGATTTAAAACCATGGTTGGGAGCAAAGTTGAAAGTGTTTGCTTCCCTTGACAGGTTTAAGAAGGCTTGTACTGATATAGGAAACTTTTCCTTGAACAGTTGGACGCATTAAAAGATCATAGACTGGTGTTCATCGATGTCGCCCCTGACACCGATACTACATCTTTTTCGGTCATCAAACCTTTCGGCTGCAGCACCCACGCACTATGTTGTGGAATCTTTGCTTATAGAGAAGCTCCATATTACGGGGAACTGTAGGCCATCAAAACAACAATTGAAATTGCGACCAATATTCCCAGCCAATGGAGCGTTATTATTTTAAGCGACAGCCTTGCCGCCCTTAAAACTATAGAGTGGACAAATACTTAGCGCAATTAGTCATAGCCTACTTAGCAATAGGATGCCAAAATGGCAACTAACACATTTTTGTCGACTGATTGGATAACCATCAATAAATCAGTCTATTCCACATCCACACAAAAATTCTGGGCACGGAAGCTCCTCAGAATCCGGATTGGACATACTGCCTCCTTTTTGGCAACACCAATGGTCCCTTATGCCAATCCTGTGGCACCCATTTCACTATCATTCATATGATTCCTCCCATTATGGAGCTCCTGGACCCAAAAACTCCATTTCCTAGTCCCCTATTTAAACTTCTACAACATACTAATCTACTCCACAAAATATAACAAAATTCTCAATATTCTGTACTAATAACCACAGTCCAGTCTCTTTCAGATAACTTCCCACACGTACTATGAAGTCGCCAAATAGAAAGAAGGAAGCTCTTAAGTTTTCAGAGGAGTCCCGAATGCCAAACACGATCAAAGGTATGGTAAATATTTCAGAATACTTCTGGGAAATACTTTTTCTCACAAAAGAGGATGCAATGTATTTAACAACGCGATAGCATTACTGGATTATATAGTGTTCGGATCAGAAGCCAAATTAGTGATCAGAAAATAATTTTTTTTATTGTTTTTAAAATCCAAAATTTTAAGCCAAATTTTGATGCTTTCAACATTTATTCAAAATCATTTTAAATAGAAACAAATTACAAAAATCTTCAATATATTTATGGTATTTATTTTATAATATTGTTTTTTTTTTATGAAAAAAAATGTTTACATTTTATTTGACAATGTCAAATTAGATCAGTACGATTTGATAGTTTAAAGAAATTTTTATAAATTAGCATAAACAATCGTACATTCGGATGGTCAGATAGAAGTATTGCATAATCGATTATTTGGCACACTTGCTAAATCGATGAAAGCTGTTATCTCTTGTCCAGAACTAGAATTTCAAAGCAAATAAAAAAAAATTTAACAAAATATAAAAGAAATAAAATATAACAAAAAACGTATTTCCAGAGAATATATGTTTGGAAGGACATGCAGCGTTTATCCTATACTATCATATATGCAAATATATGTACACCTCTGAAAATAAGCACAAAACTCAAGTAGAATTTTATCAACAAACTCGAACGTAAATATTTCAACCCTGCATATGTGCTTTCGTGATTTCCTTAACTTAAGATTGCTTTTGGTATATTTTATTTATTCCCCCTTAGAATGTCTTTTTTCTTCTTTTTTTGCTTATTTTTTCTAGTTATATTTATACGTAAAAGAAGATATGTTTATGCATTTCCATTTACTATAATTTTCCGTTCAATTTTTATTTCGTTTCTCTTTTTTGTATAATTTTTCCACTTTTTATTTACATCTCTTAATTTTTTTTTTTTTTGTATCATTTCATTATAGTTTAGACATGTACAATATATTGCTTTTCTGACTTTTCTTTGTTCCACCCACTTATCACCTATTTTCGTGATCCTCTCATCCCCAAATCATATCATATTCGACCCTCCCCCCATCTGTAATTGCAAATATCTCTTATATCATTTCAGTATTCAGCAATTGCTATGTATTTTCGTTCATTTTATTTTATTTATATAAATTTTTTTTCTATTTTATTTTATTCCAATTCATTTTATTTATTTATATTTTTTTTTATTTTCGTTTCTTTCATTTTTATTTACCATCCGATTCCCTTTTATGAAGCTTTTAGCTGAATATGCTTAAAATAAGTTTGTCTGTAAAACTTTTGAGCTCAATTTTTATTCCAATAATTTGCAGAAGAAAAGTTTATACATAAATTTTTCAGTTTTGACCAGTTATGGAAAGTTTTTTTTTTTTGCAAAAAAGAGGGAGGGTTATAGTATATTAAAATTAAGTTTTGTTGTTGGAATTTTATTAACATGAATTTGTAAAAGAAATTTCCAAATAAAAATCAACGAATAGCACCCTAAAAAATATTATGTTAGTTGAATTAGAGTAGATAACGAGATATAAATGAATATATAGAAAAAGAAATTTATTATTTTTAATATCATTTCAGTAAATACGACAATTTGTTTTGCATATTTTTTTTTTTTTTTAATTGAAGAAAAAATATTTGAAAAAATTTTTATAAAATTTATATCGATTATTTTTCCATATAATTTTCTCTTATTTTTAATTTAATATATTAATATAAAAAAAATTCTATTAAAAATTTGCTAAATATGAAATATTCCAAAAGGATTGCAGAAGATTTTTCTGATAGTAACAAACAATAATATGAAAATTTTTCCAATTTGCCATTTGGAATGTACAATTAAATCGAATATAATCAAAATAAAGATTTTCATATACACTATTATTTTTTTTAATACACATTTTGGATTTATTACATGCAAAATTCCCAGGACATGTAATTTCAAGAGATTTTGTGATGTTAATTGACTTCTAATGTTAATTGGCTTTTGAACTTTTTCTTATAAAACCATGTAAAAGATCATATTTATGCAAATAATTTTTTTAATTTTAGATGATTTGAAAACTAACCTCTATCAAGTAATCGAGTCCTATAAAATGACATCCCCAAATGTGCGCAAAAATAATCGAGTTTTTAATTATAAAAGTTTAAATTTGATAACCTTTTGAAAATATTTTATGTAATCAACTCGATATAAATTAAAATTTTTACAGTTAAATCTTAATAAATAGATATTTTTTTTAATAAAATAAAAAGAACTCTGATATTTATTTTGATAAGAAATTGAATTGTAAAAAATTCTTAAATCAACAAATTTAAACAGATTTTATTTATAAAAACAAACGAACATAAAATCTTGCAATTTTCATAATATAAAAATAGTAAAAATGCATTTTTTTTTATAATTCACAAATTCTTCTATTTATTTAAAAATGAAATGTTCAAAATGCATAATATAAACAAATCAAAAATATTTTATTAAAGTTCAAAGTGAAAATCGAAAAATTTGTATTTATAATAAATAAGTGGAAAATGTTTAAAGAAAATTCCTTTGAATGGAACTTATTTGTAAATTGGATTAAAGCGTATTGATTTGGAAAATATGTAAATTTTTATCTATAAATAAAATAATCTAAAACTTTTTATCGGAAGATGTTTAAATAATAAAAGAAAAAAAAACTCTTAAGGTAATATAAAAAGGAAAAAACAAAAAACCTAACGCATTCTTAATGAAAATAATATAAAATATAAAATTGTTTGTAATTTTTTTATCGTTTCATAGCCATTTATTTTATAATATCGGTATATTATCTTAAATTGATAAGAAAAATTGGCATAAATGAGTACAACTTTACACAACTTAATATTTGCTAAAAATACTGAACTTTAGATTTATTATATCAGTACAAGTATGTACATAATAAAATTATAAGTAATATTTAAATGTTGAAATCAAGTAATACTTTTCTGATAGGTTAACGAGAAGAAACACTCAAAAAAAAAAAAAAATCTTCACATAATAGATTTGATATGTTTATGAAATATTTTTTAATAGCGAACAATCCATTAACCATAAAATATTGTTTTAGTCTGTAGCCAAATATTTATAATTCCCAAAAATTCTTCAAAAAGTATTAGAACACAACTTTTCCCCATTATTTGAGTGCTTTTATTTTTGGGGCGAAAAATTTTTGAATTGCGAAATTATTTTCAAAGTTTCTCTTTTATAAGAGAAGTTAAGAAAAGAAACAGAAAATAAAATACATACACACACACACAAACAAACAAAAACAAAATGTTTAAAAAAAAAACAAATAACAACACTTGCTTAAATGGATAGATTTAAATGGCATCCGGAGAAGTCTTACTTGGGCCAACAACCCTCTCTCACACAAAGGGTGCTAGCTATACTTTTACCGTCAATACTAAGATAATGCTACCGAGGCCAAGATGCTATATACTAAAACCAAGAGTATCATCACATCTACCACCATCCACCACATCAAATACGTCCTCGAATACCAACCCTCCTAATAACCGGCAGCTAACAAAAGGAAATTTCAGGTTCGGAAATCTTCATTTTTCAACAGGATAATTTTTTTTTAAGGCGCTTTTTATATTATTTAATTTTTTTCAATTTATTCTTCTTTTCTATTTCAACATTCCCATACCTTTAAATAGCTTAAATACGGTAGTTAACATGTAAATGTATATGTGCATAGAGAAAATACTTTAAATTTTCTATGATCTAATCACTGTAATTAGAGTTAGAAAAAAAATTTTTTTTTATATATAAAAGAAAATTAATTACATTCTTGTGTTACCAATTTTATTATATCTCGTCATGAAAAGATGAGAAGAATAATTAAGCTAATTTTTTCAAATCTCACTACACTATAAGATTCAAGATTGCTAACAGATTTCAAGTGAAGATAACTTATTTACTTACTAAAAATATGATAAAATAATATTTAAAGTTTTTATTTTCATACTTTTACTAATTTGTCCTTTTCATCCTTATTACTATCAATTTAATTTTATCTCAATGACTTTCTATTCTTATTTTCTCTATCTTACTCTCATTCAGTCTATATCTCTCTGTTCACCTCTCCTCTCTAACTTATAGTCGATTTGCATTTTTTTGGGTTTTAATAATATTTCTAATTAATAATTCTAATATTTTAGGAAATAAAAATTTTACCAAACTGATTGCTTTCATAAAAGAAAATATTACAAAATTAAAGACATGCATTAACAAACACTGTCCAAGGATTAATCATATAAGATTTTACGTAATTTAACAATAAGAAAAATCGTCTTACAATATTGAATTTTTTTTAAAAGAAAAAAATATTATACTTACGAGGTGTAGCATAAAAGTAATGTAACTTTTTTTTTTATTCATCAATGTTGACTTGTTCAAAGTAGTTTATTTTGACAGCAAAAACATCGGCGGAGACGTTGTTGCCAAATTTCGCAGCAGTTCTAAAAGACCTCAACTGGAATCGCTTTTCAGCTCATCGGTTAAATATTTCTAATTAATAAATCTAATACAATATTTCAGGAAATAAAAATTTTATCAAACTGATTGCTTTCATAAAAATTTTTTTTATAAAAATAAGAAGATACATTAGCAAACACTGTCCAAGGATTAATCATATAAGATTTTACGTAATTTAACAATAAGAAAAATCGTCTTACAATATTGAATTTTTTTTAAAAGAAAAAAATATTATACTAACGAGGTGTAGCATAAAAGTAATGTGACTGATTTTTTTTATTCATCAATGTTGTCTTGTTGAAAGTAGTTTATTTTTAGAGCTATATATCGGCGGAGGTGTTGTTGCCAAATTTCACAGCAATTCTGAAATACCTCAACTGGAATCGCTACCAATATGATATCCTCTTAAGTGATTTTTAACTTTGAGGAACGAAAACAAGTTACATGGACTGATATTTGGCGAAAGGGGAGGAGGGAAGAAGGTTTCTTGAATCTTTTTTTCCGATAAAAACTCGGTGGTGGAGATGGTGTCGTTGTCATATATCAGCAATTTCCGATCTGACAAAAAGACCTCTTTTTTTAGCCTTTAAACTACTCATTCATCAGCTTTAATATTAATCGATGGTCTGACCTCATTTAGAACTCCTCACTCGCTCATATTTTCATAAGTGTACGATATTGAAGGCGCTCCCTGAGCAATGTGCATCAATAGCACAACACGAAGAGCGGTGTGCTAAAAATTAATGTGACTAATTTTATTTTTTTCAACGTTTTTTTTTTAATTTTTTATAGAACAAGGTTGGCATTTTTAAAGTACTTCTGTTTGCCAACTTGAGGAAATAAAACCAAGTCGCATGGACTACGATCAAGTGGATTAGGGGCCCAGTGAACCAAAGGAATCGATTTTCTGACCAAAACTGTTGGCAGAGACAAGTATGTGATAGCAGTGTACAGTCGTTAGCGTTTTGTACTACCATCCAATCGGTCGTGGGTTCGAATTCCACTGAGGCATGGTTCTAGAATAATTTCCAATGAAACACTTTATTTTATATGCTAATGTAATGTCCTTATCCCCTTTCTTTATCAAAAAGTTCGTAACGAAAATAATTGAAAAAGTCATCAGCCATCAGGAATATCAAAATATCAATAGCAATTTTCGAAAGGAAAAACTAATCGTGGATAATACATAATAGCTGCTCATCCTATTGGCTGAAGCATGGTACCGCACAAAAAATTATATAAAAATAATCAATAGTAAAGCTCATCTGCTAAAAACATATTCTTTTGGAAAAAAACATTCAATATCCTACGGAAATAACCCTTTTCTGGACCTTTCAAGGACTTAATTATAAAAAAAAACTCACCAGTTTTAATATTTATAGGCCCTCTAAAAATTCTTTATACCATCAAACAACTTGTAATCGTTGCAAATTTTGAAAAAATTGAAAATTTTTGTCTTTTCAAAATCAAAAATTGCTCTAAATTTCGCTGTTAATTTTTTTTTAATGAATAATAAAAATACAAATTCACTTATGACGGTCTATAGAGTCGCGTACCTTAAAATTATTACACCACCTTTAGAAGGGATTAACACAAAAGCTACTTAGAGGGTAGGTCTACCTATGCCAGTTTCATGAATTTTCTATAACACCTCAACTTATGGAAAGTTAAAGGAGCTCTTAAAAAAAGTCCCTTATCAATAACTTAAGTAAATAAATATTCACACCGTAAGGAGAACAACAATATCAACAGGCAATGTTTTTAAAATTAAGATTCATCTTTATCCAGAATACACCACTCTAGTTGAAATACAAACACTTACATAATCTGTAATCCAAAAATCAATTTTCGTTTCGATTAGAAGAAATCGTCTAACTTTTGCATATTTGATTCCCATTGGAAAACCCTTTGAGCAATGTTCTTGTCATTAGTTAACTCAAAACCGAAGATGTAAATTGCAAATTTTATATAATAGTGCAATTACAAAAACTAATTAACATGCGTATATAAAGAATAACCTTTTAAATAAAATAATTCTCATTAATGCTGTTTACAGAATATAGTTGTGTACCATTCGAAATAAGAAGTGTATATTTAAAAAAACAAAAACATGAACAAATTTAACATAGTTTTTAGAAAACATTTATCTTGTAATCATGATATTATCATATATAAAGGGTCTGTGTTAACATTAATGTTGACTCTATTAAAATGAGTTTTTACAAGTAAATAAAAAAAAAACATTTATTTTGGTTTTACAATAAATAAATTTTAAGAAGATATCAAAAAAGTGTGCATACTTTAATAGGAAATTATCTTTAATGCGAACATGCCACTCTCTATAATACAATATTGATTATGAAAAACTCTCACCTTTGACTCAGGAAAAGTAGCAAAAAAAAATGTATCTAAAATAAAAATAGTTGGACACTCGCAGTTAAATTAAGGTCAATCAATGTAAATAAACTAGATATGTTGATATAATAACCCAGATCGATTTAAAGAAAAACTATCTCAGTAACCAAGGTCTTTGATCACATTTGCCTACATACTCGTATCTATCAATGTCAGTTACCTCTGTTATATTTTTGGGTTGGGTTGTGGAAAGAAATTTTTTCCTGATGAGGGTAAGAATTGTCATGGTGAAACTCTGACATTCTGAAAGTTATACCACATACCGCTCTTTGCTATGGATGTTTCGGACGTAATATGAGAAATTATCCTGGAAAAGTCGAGTTCAGATAGGAATCGGAATCTTCCAAGACAACTGACAAACACCGAATTTTAAGAACACAAACTTTTCATACCCACCGATACAAGTAGCTATCTGACGCCTACTCACGCATTCTCAAGACGGTCGCTACCGTCATCCACGAGCGTGATTGGTTGTTTTGTGGTTGTAGCAACCTTGGGAACCTACATTGGACGCCATTTGTTATCTAATTTATTGTGTTTCGTTTTTGGTTATAACTACAAGGTGTATAAGTTTAAAACACATGTTTTTTTCATAGAAAGCAAAAACAAATTTATTCAAAGTACTTGCCCTCACTAGCTACACATTTTTCCCATCTCTCGGGCAATTTGTGGTTACCACGCCAAAAAATTCCTTTTCTTTCTAGGTAAACCACTCATCAAGCCATTTGCGGACGTCTTCGTAAGAATCGAAGTGCTGCTCAGCGAGCACCTGGCCCATCGACGAAAACAGGTGGTAGTCGGAAGGGACCAGGTCTGGAGAATAAGCGGGGTGGGGTAGCACCTCCCAGTTGAGTGTCTCCAAGTACATTCGGACCATTTTTGACGTGTGCGATGGTGCGTTGGCGTGGAGGAAAATCAGCTTGTCATGGCTTTGTTAATAATCCGTCCTTTTTTCACGCAGAGCACGGTGCAATTTGATCAGTTGTTGATGGTAGCGGTGGACATTGACAGTTTCACCAGGTTTCAATATCTTATAGTAGACGATACCCTGCTGATCCCACCAAACGCACAGTATCGTCTTCCGTCCGAAGCGATTTTGTCTTTTGGAAAGATGTTGATGGTTGGCCGGGATCTACCCACGATTTCTTGCGTTTAGGATTCGCGAAATATATCCACTTTTTATCGCCTGTCACAATCCGATGCAGGAACGACTTTCTTTTTTGTCTGGCGAGCAAGATTTCGCATGTGTTTTGGCGCCGCTCCATCTGCCTATAGTTCAATTCATGCGGCACCCATTTTCCGATCTTTTCAATCTTCCCCATGGCACGTAGACGCATAAAAATTGCTGGTTGAGTAACACCCAATTGCTCCGCGAGCATTTTTTGCGATTGGGTATCATCTTCGTACAAAAGAGCCTGCATTTGATAGTCCTCAACCTTTCTAGGCCGATTTTTACGCTTCTTGTCCCATAAATGAAAATTGCCGTCTTTGAACCGACGAAACCAATTTGGACACGTTGTTTCCGATTAAGCATTGTCACCATACTCCTTCATTACCAGTCGATGCGATTCGGCAGTCGATTTCTTCAAATTTAAACAGAAAAGCATAGCTTCGCGCATATTCTCTTTTTCTGGCACAAAACTAGACATTTTTACTAAAGGAAAAATATATGTTGTTGTACGAAATTGCTGATAATGTGCACTGATAAATGTTGACAGATGTAAAACTCATAAAAAAAGTATGGTGTGCCCATGGTAGCTTAATACGCTCACTTACTCCATCTATGACCAAACAGCGGATTTAGCCCATTACGATGACGTCTATGACCAAACCCAAGACGATGACGTCCTTAAAAGTGCTTTTTGATCTTTTAAAATTCACATGAAATTACAATGGATAAAAAAGGGACTGATGAATTGCAGGACTTCCTTTTTACAAAGCCCAATTCGCCAAACAGCGGATTTAAGCTTTTACACCTGGTATCATAGGTCCCAACAATAGTTACATCTTCCTCCTGATTTACCGTACTTCATTTTTTTCTTGAGAAATTTACACCTTTATTGTCGCAAGTCTAAAAAAAAATAGACAATTAATCTATAATAGAATTTGTTAATAAAAATTTTAAAATTTTATAAAAAGTTAAAAATAATAAAAACATTTATAAGTTAATATGAAGTTTCTAATAAAAAATCATATTTATTTTAATCAAATTATAATAATAATAATAATGATAATAGAAATAATTTAAATAATTTCATCATTCACAAGTTTAGATATATTTTTTTCTTATATTTTTCGTAATTGTTTTTTTCTATAATAACCTAAATATTGTAAGTAAAATAAGTCCCTTTAATTATCAATATTAATTCACCAATATCGATAAATATTTATTAGCTTAATAAGCTACTATTAGAAGAAGAAGAAGAAAACAAACAAAACTAATTAATAATCTCTTATCATAGGTAAATATCTAAATATCTTTAATATATCTTCCTTAATATGGTTAAGCCAATAATAATAATTAAAGAACTGTCATAACATTCTTTTTTTATACCGAAATTATTTATAACATTGCAAAAATTATATTCATAATTACGCTGAATATCCAATTTAATCGGACCTGTGGAAGAGAACAGAAAAGGGAAAACTATGACCACATTTAAACGTAACACAGATGGTGTAGAATTTTTTTTAAATTCAAAAGTTTTAATATTTTATACTATGTTAAATATGCTAGATGCAACATAATCATTAACAGGAAAATATTCAAAATTTAACATATACAATAAATTATTTCTAATAAAGTCTGTCTTATATACATATACTCGTATTCTAGGATTTATCGATGCTCCGTTTTATATTCGCAATATTATTATTCATCGTGTTATAAAAGTACCATTTGTTTATGATGTAGCTTTGTTTTCTGTAAGAAAATGTCATTCTTATCTTTGCAATCAAACTAATCTACTTCCTCGATACATATCCTTCTCTAGAAACACCCATCGTAAGACTTAGGCGTCACTGCTTCCAATGATTTGTTAAAACACTAGATCTTAACTAACGTTCATAAATGTATAATTCGATGGTTATTTACTCCTTATATCCCTCCACGTTAATTAATACTATTATCTAAATCTGCTTCTTACTATGCCGTAGTTATAGATCTAAACATAAGAAAACTAATAAATTTATAAAAAATGTATCTCAATCTTTTTTTAATAAAATGCACTTTTTGTAGATCATAAAATGAATTAATTTTTATAATATACTATAATTTAAGGATTATAAAAATGCGTTTAAGAAGATTTATTTGAATTTTTTCATACTAAAAACATTTTGTCCTCATTTTTTTTTTATATGCAAAAAATTCGCTTTGGTGAATAATAACGAAAAATTTTTCGTTTTGGTAAATAATAATTTTTTAAATTCACTTTTATATTTAAATGTTTTTTTTTATATGTTATGCGATTTGACATAACAAATTTACTAATAGTTAATTAATTTTTTTCTATTTTTTGTAAGCTTTGATTGAGTAAATTTTTCCATTTTAATGAAAAAATTATTATTGTAAGACAATTTTTTAAAATTGATTCGCCAAATCACTAAATTGATCGTGACGCTATACAATGGCTTCTAAGTTCTTAGTTTACTCGCAATCCTTAGAAAAATCGTTGAGAAGTTTTTTAAGAAAATCTTGTACCGCTTTTGATTCTTCTAGTAATTTAGGAATAGGAGTACAGTCCTTTTTGGACAGTAGTACTGTCTAAAAGTATTTCTATACATACCCTAAACACCTTTTATTGGCTATGGTATCCTAGACTGATCTAAAAACTCGCACACACTCTCAACATATTTTCTTTTTTGACAATCATAACTTTCCCAATGTTATCTACCATATAGCAGTTAATAATAAATATTCTTAAATAACCCGTATTACAGCTAATGTTCCGCAAGATAGAATTCTTCTTCTACTTTTATATATACGAGGTCTGTTCAAAAAGTATCGCGAATTATGTATGTATATTCCGCGGGTTACTTATATTCGATTTTCGATTTTTTTTTGGCGTTATGTTGGCACTCATATTTGTCACTTATGCCGACAAGTTCGGCCATTTTGAATGTTCAGTTAATTTTTAACAGCTGCTTTGCTTCCACGTATTTTGGCTCGTCTTCGATTTTTGCTCAATTTCGACCAAAAACAGCATAGCATTAATATTTTAAGGAGCTGTTGTACTCTGTCCGCGATGACCCAAATTTGCTCCAAAGGGTCATAACTGGTGACGAATCATGGGTTTATGGTTATGACGTGGAAACCAAAGCTCAATCATCCCAATGGAAGGTGCCGCACGAGACAAGACCGAAAAAAGCGCCAAGTACGGTCGAATGTGAAGGTTTTGCCACAGGGTAGAACGGTCAATAAGAAATATTACCTGCAAGTTATGCGCAAGTTGCGCAAAGCAATCCGCCAGGAACGCTCGGATTTATGGAAGAACAAAAATTGGCTTTTGCCATTTTTGGCCAAAAACAACACACTAATAATGCCGCAGCTACTGTGGCCCCCTGTGACTTTTGCTTATTCACAAAACTGAAGAGCCTCATGAAAGGACAACGCTACGCTACGATTGAGGAGATAAAGACGGCATCTAAGGAGGAGCTGAACAAGATCACAAAAAATTATTTTTTGAAGTGCTTCGAGGATTGGAAAAAACGTTGGCACGAGTGTATAATATATGGTGGGGATAATTTTTTATAACGAGAAATGCACAAATCGTGAATAAAGGTTAAAATAATCGGATACTATCATTTCAATGTTTTCCTCCCTTCCTTTGTCATGAAATTTACTTATTACTAGTGTTATGCTTGCAGAAAAATGGCGTTGATCGATGGTCTTTTAATGGTTATATCAGCAAGTATTATGCTTACAGAAAGATGGCACTGATCGAAAAAGAATGAATTAATCATAAGGACATAAAAAAAAAAATTTTCTCAAAGTTCAATTAGCAATTAAATTATGTTTGCAAAAAATCATTCCTTTAAAATTTATGTATAATAAAATTTCTGCAAATAAATATGATTTTTTAAATTATCGAATAATAGAGAAAAATAATGCCTTGAAGTTCATAGTTTCAAATTAACAACTCAATTCTATTCTGCATACATAGTATAAAATAGCTATTATTTTAGTTTTAGCTACTTTGTAATTTGCTATTAACATATTATACATACGAGTATATTTAAAAATAAGGAAACATTGTAAATTTTTCTATTAAATCTTGCTATTATCAGTATAAAATAAGGTATACTTTAATAAACTTTTGAAGCGAATATAAAACAGAAATATAGGGAAAAAACTGTTAGAGAAAATTAATTCCAAATGCATACACAATCCTGAATATATATCTGTAAATATATACTAAAGTCTTTAATATCTATACTCGCATTATGCAAACTCAATAGATCATGCGGCAGGTGCAATTAAGAAGTTTTTTAAAAGTTTTCTGCTTAGTTTCACGGCGATTTTATAAATTAATGTTTGTTTTCTAACATGTTCTTCTATGGTTGTTGTTTTTTTTTTTCATTTTGCAATTTTTTCAAAGTAGAAAATTTATAATTTTTTTCCTTTATATTTGTTTCATTTCATTCATAATTATTTATTGCTTTTATTTACACTAATACAGTCATTGTCATGTAGAAGAAATTTCTTTAGTTTTATTTAATTATGTATGTTCGCTTTTTATCCTTTTAAGTCTAAACAAATAATTCTTGAAAAAAAAAATTATTAAAAAAAGAGAAAAAAAATTTATTAAATTATTAAATACCAGTTTCCACTCGTTATTTCGAATTTAAAATTTTTATATTAAAATTACGTTATTTATTTAATAAAAAGGAATTCAATTTAATTTATTATAGACTTGAAATTTTTTTAATTAAATTTTCAATAAATTTTAATCTTTCTGAAAAATCCAATTTTGAATTTTAAAAGTACAGGAAAAGTACATTAATTTCTTTTATACATATATTAAAATATGTAATTTTTATATACTCGTATTATTTATCTGATCAACAGAATGCAAAGAAAATATGCCGATTAGGTGCTTATATAACTGGCTTTGTATACTGATTTTTCGAATAAAATTCATTCAGCATTGAGGCTCATTTCTCGCTCGATGTATACGTTAATAAGCAAAATTATCATATATGTATAGTATTCGCGAAAAGTGATTGTCTGGTTTAAAGGTATCATTGACCTGTATTTCTTTGAAGAGAAAAAAGAAAGTTTTTTTAAGGCCAAAAAGCAAAATTTTTTGAACTTAACATAAAGATTTTAATCTGGACTGTATTCGTTTTTAATAAAATATTACCACCAGCAATACAACACAAAAAAATTAGTCCTTAATGCGCGAAAAGTTTCCAAGATGTGTAATATCGCGATTTGGCAATATCAATTGGCCTTCAAGATCGTGTGATTTGACGCTTTTAAATTTTTTTTTGTAAGGCTACGCAAAAATTTGTGTTTATGCAAATAATTAATATACGGCTCATAATGGACGAATTATATTTCGAAATGAGCAAAAAAGTCTTCCAAAATTACGACAAAATGATCGAGTTTAATCAATATATTGAAGGAAAAATATTATCAAAATTTTATTTAAATATATTTTATTTAACTTAACTTTTCAAAGTACAAACTGAATAATCATTTATATTGTAAAATGATAATACGACATTATAATAATTTTAATTTATTTTGAAGTGCCAATATTTCTGAAAAATCGGTACGTGGTTTAGGGTTATGAACCCTTAATTGTAGTAAGCTGATTTGCTAATAATACATAGATCTTGCCAAAAAATACAAGTATAATTTTTTGCACCTAATATAATCATAGTATTTTTTTTTTGCTCACGTACTTAAGAGTCCTGAAATATATTTACAAGATCTTACCTAACAATATGTAAAAAGTCTTTCTGAGATACTAACTTGGATTTTATAGTAAATAATTTAAAGCAAAACCGACAAAATATTTCCCTTCAAATATTTAAGATTTATTTTTATCAATTCTTTTTTATTAATTATATATGGACTTATAAAAATATGATGGAATTTATCTATCAACTTTCACATTTTTTTATAAATTTAAGCATTTTTTACAAATGTCTAAAAATTAGAATGTTTTTTTGAAATTTTTTTTCTAATTTAAGTTATTATTTTTAATATTTTTATACATATTTATTATGTAATATAATAGACAGGAATATTTAAGTGAAACTTTTTATTAGAATAATATTAATTTTAGTTGATTTTTATGAGTATTTTCTTATGAAAATAAATATTGGGAAAAACATCTAACCAACAAAATACGACGAAAAAATTTATTACAAAATATTATTTATTTCTAATATATTTAGAAGAATAAATAAACAAGTATACTCCTTTACTCCTTTACATTTATTTGTAATAACATAAAAATATAAATCCATCTTTTCTTTTCTTTTTTAAATATTTTCAAGTTCATTCTTGTAAATTTCAAATAATTGAAAAAGCAATTTTTAAGATTTTTAATCATTTTTTCTTTCTTCTTAAATTGGTAAGCAAACCTACCACACCACAATCCTTTTAAAAAAAAGGTATAAAAATATAAAGAAATAAACAAAAAAACAAATAAATAAAATGAATACAAATAATAAATAAATAATAAGATTAGAATAAAACAAAATATATTTTAATGATTTGGAAAGAGAAAAACTTCAAATGAAAATCGAGTTAAAACCAATTCGATTAAAATGTAATATTTTTTAAAAAAAAAAACGCCTCTGTAGAAATTACGAATAATTTTGGGGAAAAAATTCATAATAATAAATTGGATGTAGGTTTTTTTTGTTATATTAAGGTGAAAATCATTGAAAGACAAAGTGTGGGAATTTAACCCACTTAAACCACTTTATGTGGTAACATTTCCAGAGCTGACTACAAAATAGCTGTCTGGCAAAACCTCGTAGGCCAGGGATTGATAGAATTCTTACTCTGATGAATTACTACTACCATATTCGTTCCCGCTCATCCAGATGGACTATTTTTATGACTATTGTTGTAAAACCATCGATAGCCACTCAATCCATCTTGTAGTCCAACATCAAGTCTACTTCATTCTTTGGCGTTAGCGGCCTGCCAACACACTTCTATCCGTCCTCTCTTTCCGCTCGAAATCGATTGAAGTAAAAGAATACGTGCTTCGCTCTATTGGGCTACAGTCCAATTTAAAAAGTCAACATTGGGCTATAGTCCAATTTAAAGCAGTATCGGGTCAGCCTGAAAACATCCATGTCCCGTCAGCCACCCATATCGACGATTTATCCATGGATCCACCGCCGGGTGAGTTTATCTGGCATCGACAGCTGCCTGGATTCCATTTTTTCCTCCGTGCAAGCTTCACATCACACCATCGCATAATTCCGACTTCTTCGGCGGTACAGCCTCTGTCGTCCGTCTGCCAGAATTTCGATCGGTATCAGTCCGGTCACAAAACAAATGGCCTTGTATGACACCTACGGTATACTGAGACAAATTCACTTTGTGAATTTGTCAGAAAAGAGCAGCATTGGCCTGATCAAGGCTCCAACAGGGTCCTAAGGCTCCAACAGGATCCAGCCTTCCCACCGATGTATAATATGTGTTCCTGTAACCGCAGCCTAGCGGCAATTATCATCGCTAGGCACTTTAGTGATGGTCCTGAGGTCATCACATGCTCGTCAATCCGAACGGTAATACTACTTCAGCACTTCCAATTCGTGATAAGCACTGCCCTCGTCCTATGGTCTACAAGCTTAAGACTAGCTGCCAAAAGCCAACTTCGAACTGAAGCAACAGTCTCATGACAGATCTGTTCTACCTCATCCACATATTTTGCCAGCAGTCTGAAAATACCATCATATATCAAATTGCACGATACAATACCGTAGAGTGAGTTCTGTGAGTCTACTCGTTCCTCACCTACCCCCCCCCCTTCTCACTTAAGGTATTCGGTATTCGGCTATAGATGTGCACGAATTTATAACAATTTTTTTTTTTAACAAATTTAACTTATGAGCCAATTTATCCTTACAAATGTTTATGTACAACCATTTGATTATGATATAGTAAAAAGTACATTTCAAAAAGCCAAACCAAAAAATACTTGCACTTTTATAATAGAGTATGTACTCATATGTATGTACCATATGTGTGTAGATTTTCCAATTTATTCGGTTATATTCCCATGAGTGATAAGAAATAAAAACATTTAGTCATATATAAAAGTTACACAAAATTAAATAGCAAAATTGAATACACAAATGTATACACTTACTAATATACCTATAAAATATATCTTATATTCCACATATACTAATAAATAAAATTATCCTAGAAACGTTCAATTCGGTCAAGTTCTGCTTGTCATACTTGAATGAAACTTTTTTACTATTTAGGAAAGTTCACATCTATGGTCGATTTGGTATTTTATTTATCATTAAAAACTCATCGAACTTTTCATCGAGAAGTTTAACAACAATATTTCATCTGTATAAATATGTTATATTCTACTATAATGGGGAAGCTTTTATACGATCCATATAGTCTAAGGATAATCATATATGTATGAACATAAACATACGCATATATGGAAAATATTATCAGTAATTGTTGGTTTATAATAAATGCAAGCAGATTTTTAGTATTGTGGATATTTTCATTTTCTATAGATAGATATACGTAGATAGATATTGTAGATAGAATAACTTACTGTATATAAGTATAAATATGAGAATTTTGATGGTCTCTGCAAGGAATTTACTTGTTTGCTTGACTTGCTTGCTTTCTTACTTCAATGTTTATTTGTATGTCGATTTGTTTGTTTGTTTATTTATTTATTTATTTATTTGCTTATTCATTTATATGTATCTGTCGGTCCTTTATATACGCAGCAATATGCATATAATCAATTTTTCGCGAAAATTCATAACGATCACATATGTACAATATATGTATGTATGCAAACTCATATAAACGCATGTACGAAAATCCTGTCAAAATAATAATAATAATAATAATAATAATACCACTACTTAAACATTAAGAGAAAATAAATATCGAATATCGAGAAAAAAAATGTACGTTCATATATATATAAATAAAAAATGATGAAAAATTGTATTGTATAAAAATTATCCAAGAGAAAAAATAAAATGAAGAAAAAAAGAGAAGAAAAAAAAAACAAAATAAGATGAAGAAAACTTTCGATAATTTATACAATTTTTCTTCTGCCCAAAAAGTTCATATGTCAACAAAATTTTTTCTATTTTCGAAAATGTTCTCATATTCGAGAAAAGTTTACCATTTTTTTTTCTATTCTCTCAAATCCTTTTTTTTTTGTAAGATGAGCATTTTTGCATTTATATAAATATTTGTAGCTGAAATGCTCATATGTATGTATAGAAGAAATAAATGATAAAAGAAAGAAAAAACTAAATAAATTAACTACCAATCGAGATAATAGGAAATATTTACTAAAACCATTTTTTACTATTATGTATAGAGAGAGTTTCAACTATCTGCCAAAATGGTATAATAAACTATGTTTGACAGGAACAATATGGGAAAAAGTTTTTAATTGTCATGAAAAATTATTAAAAGATCTATCAATAATAGTTCATATGAAATATACCAATAAGTAGTTATTATTTTATATTATTTTGTAAATAGAATTAGATTTTCCTAAAATCTATATTTATTTAATATAATAAACGAAATACTTCCTTCATTTGTATAGTCTTAAAGGATATTAAAAATATTTGTAATTTTTTCCTGTCTTAACGAAAAATATTTTCGAATAAAAAAAAATAAAAAAAGGTTTTTATGTATAAAAAATGATTATTTTATATATATTAAATTTAAAACTTTCAAATTATAATATTCAATATCAATTTTAATAGAAAACTAGAAAATTGTTTAATTTTTTTTTCAATCATTATCAAAATAAGCACATTTGGTCGAAATTATTTAATATTTTATTAAAATAAAATTGTTAGGCAAAAATAAGAAGAACGCCCGATCATACGATGCGGATCAAAAATATAGAATACAAAATATAATTTTTGGTAAACATTACAGGTAAAAATTTTTAATAGAGGTTTTCGGTAAAAATGTTCGGTAAAAATTTTCGATCAAAATGTTCGGTAAAAATTTTCATTAAAAAAATTTCAGTAAAATTTTAGTAAAAAATTTTCATTCAAAAAATTTCAGTAAAAGAATTTTCGGTAAAATCTTTCAGTAAAAATGTACTATAAAAATTTTCAGTAAACAAATTTCAGCAAAAGAAATTGAGTATAAATTTTCGGTAAACATTTTCTACAATATAAAAATTTACGGTAAAAATGTTCGTTAAAAATGTTCAGTAAAAATTGACGGTACACGTTTTTAGTCAAAATGTGCGGTAAAATTTTTTGGTAAACATTAGCATACAAATTTTTTTTTAATTATATTGCCTAACCACTATTATGTGTTTTTATAGTATAATTTAAATAATTGTCGCAAATTTTTTTTCAAAATTCGATCTTTTTAAGGTAATTTTGTTTAAAAATATTTTCGTACATTTTTGGATTTGCCCATTACTTGACGGATGTTGATTTTTAAAAAGCTCTTAAGTTTAACAATTTTTTTGATTAACTTTACAAAAAGAAAGTTGAAATGGAAACCAATAGGCATAATAGATCATATCGAACGATCTTGGAAATCAATAGGCATAATAGAATCTCCAAATTACACATAATGGAAACTTTTCGAACAACAAAGCCAAAATTTGTTATTTTATATGGCTTATAGGTCCAATTTATTGATACCACTTATGATTCAAAATAAAATCTTTAATTGTAATCCAAAAAAAAAAAACGCCCATAATGCTCAGAATTGACGATAAATATCTATCCTTCTTCTTTTCAGAGCAAAATGCATACCAGACAGTTATTTTTTATAAGTTTTTAGAGCCTCATTCATAATAATTTTATCAATTTACATATCCACTGAGTGGTAAAGAGGCCTCATCGCTAAAGAACATTTTGTTCGAAAAATCATCATTCAAAGCCTGTTATTCCAGCACCAAACAATTTTAACATATTGTTTAATAGTTATTCAAAAAATATTTAAGACACGAGATCTGTTCAGAAAGTATCGCAAATTTTGAATTTCCGCGGGTTACGTTTATTTGATTTTCGATTTTTGTGTGGAAAAAACAAAAATTGGCCTTTGCACCATGATAACGCCCCTGCTCACGCATCGTTGCTTGTGGGCGAATTTTTGGCCAAAAACAATACACTAATAATGCCGCAGCCACCGTATTCGTCAGATCTGGCCCGCCGTGACTTTTTCTTGTTCCCGAAACAGATTCTTTGATCCATTTTTTAGAATGGGCAAAAATCCAATACGAGCCAAAACACATGGAAGCAAAGCACCTGTCAAAAATTAACTGAACATTCAAAATGGCCGAACTTGTCGGCATAAGTGAGAGACATGACTACCAATATAAAAAATAAAAAATTGAATATACGTAACCCGCGGAAATTTAAAATTCGCGATACTTTTTTAACAGACCACGTATATTGCGTCCCATCAGAGGAATTCTCTTAAAATTATAATTATTTCTTATGGAAATGAGAATATTAATATAGTTTAAAGAATTATGTAGATTTGGATATTTACAGTAAAGCGCGATAAGACACAACTAATGGACTTGAGAACTTTTATGATCGATTGAGTAGTACGATCAGCATCTGAAAATATCAGATAGTCCTTTGTCGAAAGAAAGAGAAAGAATATAGTGCACGGGATTTTTCTACTGTGAGGTTGTTTTCGAAATTAATAGAAATGGTTTTTTTTACAATATTAATTGAAAGATGACTCAAAAAAATTATCATTCAATTTGATATCATTTCATCCATAAAAACTTATATACTCATTGTTTAAAAAATAATGATTTTAATGAGTACATCAACAAAAAATTCAATACTAGTAAGAAATCATAATCAAATAAGGAGCTGAAAAATTGTCACAAGAATAAGCAAAACTTTTCGATATTTTCATGAAAATACAAATTCATAAACTAAACGACAAGAAGTTCTGAAATAAGACCTATATAAAATTTAGATTCGTATCCATATATTGTATGTACATCCAACTACGACTGAGAAACTATAGATGAAATTCGACAGTTTTATTAACAAGAAATGCTCGCAGGATATTTAAATAATATTTTGGAAAAATGTCATGGAAAAGAATAACTTAGAAAGTGTGTACGTATATGCGTACGTACACATAATGAAAGATGAAAATAGTGAAGAAAGATAAAAAAAATAAACTAAATGGAAAGTTGATACTTTCTTCACGAATTTAAATATTCACCTAAGTTTGTACATTCATGCATACAAGCAGTCTCAAGTTTTATGGTTTTTATTATTTTCTCAAAGGTCCTGTATGATTTTGTATTTTCTTTTATATATTGTATGATGCTTAATTCTGTAAACATTTTCACAATAATATTCATACAATACCATAGAGGTACTTTTATTCTTTCGCTGTCACTTCCTTTCACCCCATTTTGTAATAGTTTACAATACTTTTCCTATATTTAAACGCTGGGATCGCCTTAGAAAAAAAAGGAAAATCTTTAGAATCAACATGGCAACTTTACCTGCAAACTAATAAAATTCAATAGAACAGCACACACGTCATTTATAGATGTACAATACTAGTAAATAGATAAAAAATTATACGACTATAAACTATAGATATACATAAGTATATGACACATATCAGAGTTATTATGACTCTTTTTATAGGTTATATTTTACATTTTAAAAGGATATGAACACTTTTGAAAAATTTTCTTTTCTTTATTGCATATTTCAGTTTGATTTTATTATAATCTTCTATTTAATTCTAATAAACAAAAAAGAAAATTAAATATTTAGAAAAAAATTAAATTCGATAAAATACCACAAATTATTATATAAGATTTTATCCAACAACAAAAAATCATTTATTAACATTGTAGTCCTTGGTCACTTTTGAAATTAGCTCTTCATAAAATGTTTAATTAATTTAAAAATTTAGATATTATCTAAAACCATAATAGAAGTCGGGAATTATTTTTTTCAGTAGGACTTGACTGAACTTGCAGTTGTTACATCGTTTATGATGATAATAATTATGATAGAATTATATTGTAGAAGCTAGTCAAGGATATTTTTTATTTAATTTTACAAGTAAGACCTCTGAAGAGAGGATATGTGTATACAATATAATTTTAGTTAAGTACTCAAAATAAATGTTTCTCAATGATAATATTTTGTACATCAATATTATCGACTTTAAAGTAGTTTCTGTGGGCGACTATCCATCGGCGGAGGTGTTGGTTCTACGGTTCGTATCAGTGGTGGAAGACCTAAAGCTCCTTGGTTGCACTCCTGTGGATGATATCAATAGTATCTGCTATATTAAGATCTGTTTGTAGTGCGGTTTCAATTTGCTAGAGACAGGATTCACTGCAGTCAGAGGTTGATTCTGTATGCGTGATTGAATGTTTGCGGGGCGGTCTTCACTGATGTAATGCAGTGTTTCGATGGCTAAAATCCTATGGGATCTAGAGAGATGCTCTGAAGGAGCAAATTTCTACGAGCTATCATGAGATATTGCGTTAGGGTAGGAGTATCCAATTCTAAATGATAAAATCCAATGTGGATCTAGGAGTGCACCAACGGCAGGCTCTGGTCTTGAAGAGAATTCTTGAAGAAGAAAAAAATTTGGCAACAGCGGTTGAAGGATAGTATAAATAGGAAATGGACTCACAAGTTGATCTTGAGCGTCAGGTTTGTTTTGATAAACAAGCTTGAATGAGGACTGTGCCAGGTTGAATGAGGCCTATGAATGTATTTTTAAGCGAGAGTTCAGTGAAAGAGTAGAGGGTATGTGCAGTGAACCAGAAAAAAGTGCTTATCAACTCCTAGGGGAGTGTTGTTTGTATAAGGAGCTTAGGGATCTGAAAGCATGTGGAATACGACTGAATGAAAGACTAGTAAACCCTGAGTATGCGTGAGAGATATGAATGTTCGAGTAGGTTTTCTATAGCATTGTTTGACACAAGGACGCGAATGTTGAATGGGTTATTGATTGATGTGTGGGTGTTACGTAGGGTGGCCACCACCGAGTGATGGAACATAGTCGATCGTGGTGATACATTCGAGCTGTGGTGCACCCACATACCTGAGTGCTTTAGGATTACAACATTTCTTGTCATAGCTCAGTAATTAGACTACAAACCAAAGTACTCTTAAAATAAAAATTGGCAACACGGAACTCGGGTGCTACATGGTGTTCAAACACACTATACCCGACAATTATTAGGTATCTTCGGCTGTAACGTAGTGACTATGATTAATACCTATATCGCAGATAGACTTCGCCACAAACAATTAGGATTACTCACTGTAAATCGCCAATGATGATTTCAGGATCCATTGATTGGGCGTATATCAATTGGGCATTAGTAATATGTCTAACAATAGGTACGATATATGGGCAATAAAAAAAATTTTCTTGGGAAACAAAAAAAAAGATGTATTGACTTAGACCAGGTTAATAAAGGTGCTGAACTGATATATAGTCTGTAATAATCATTCTAAAGTACAGTACCCTTTTTCTGAGCCTTTCATTAACCTCCCTATACAAAATATTCGGCTTATAGTTTATATTAAAGCACCTGATCTCATAAAAGCCCTCACTCGTTACCCATTTTCATCAGGTTTTGATATTAAATCACTCCACCAAAAATTTTATATGCAATTGAAAAATGTATTCTTTTAATAAAAGGATCACTGCAAACTTTCATAAGTCAAATTCCAGATTCACTTAACTTAACACAAAATTTGAAGACACATCCTTTTCGCTAATTTTTCGTTTCCATTTTTCGTAACACACTATACAAAAAATACAACATTTTATTGAATTTTATTCTGGTTGAAGGATTTTAAATTACATTCATCAATTTAATATTGGTAAGCTAAAGTAAATTCTTTCCGGAATTCTAAAAAGTAATAATTTTCATATAATACAAAAAGCTTTCCTCAAATACTTATTATTCTCATATGCATAATTTTTTTTTACATATATACAATCATATCTTATATACGATAAAGTATATTATATTTATAGTTATTTTTACTATTTCCTATTCGTATTTAGATAATATACTATCCTACATAAAGGAAAAAATTAAGTTCATTTTATCCCATATTATGTTTGGTTTTATATTCTTACCGTATCATGATTAAAGACATCTTCATCATCCGAACGAAAAGGCAAATTTTTAAACTCAATTTCTTGTAATATTTCTTTCGACAGAAACTTAAAACTAAAACTTTTGGCCCAATATAAGATAAGGACTACATATGATACGATAATAGTTTCTTGTGGATGCTCGATGACCCTATCAGTTAGATTGAGATAACCTAACTATGTGTCTTGAATACTAAATATTATATTGTTATATTAGCATATGGAATGAATAGTGTACGAGTACGGCCAATGAAAAGCTAAACTAAAAAAATCCTCATTACATACTCCTCCACCCCACCATACATGCCATCTTATTATACATTTGCAATATAATATATGCTATCTCAACAACAAAAAAATCCCTTCAAAGGAGGCAAAAATGCCAAAAAAAAAATGAAGACAAAATAACGGTAAACAAATGAGGGAAGAATTTAAACAAAATTCACATTTGTATTTAGGTAGGTATGTACGTCTACTTGTGAATTTTTTTTCTCTTGTCCTTGCAAAATTTCCTACTTTTATCCATAAAATGTGAACAAATATTTCGTAAAACATAAATTTATAAAAACCCAAAATATACATATATCATATAATATTCAAATAGGTGAGAATATATGAAAACTGTTATAATATAACGTGTATAGGAAAAAAAAGGATATAGGTTATCCTTTCTTCTTTGCTACCAACAAAAAAAAAATATTTTTTCTTTTAAAAATTGCTAATATTTTATTTATGGTATTTTAGAGAAAAGCTTTAAAAAAATTTACAAAAGCCCATAGAGAACAATCGATTTTTTTTTTATGGAAAATTGACAAATCTGGTAGCGCAAAATGTTTGATTAATTTTTTTCAATTTGATTTTAACCACTGATGCGGTCCTGGACATTTGATGCGTTATATCTAGATGCTCGTAATAATCTGTCACTTCAATTTGTCGATCGATAAAGTGACATTTGCCCTTATATAGCTCGATTTATCAGATATCCTTTTTTCATTGTGAAAAATTTACAAGAAAGCAAAAATATTTGCATTTTCGTTGTTAACAGTTTCACTTATTTAAAAGACGAAGCTTACGTTATTCTTGTTTTATTATTATTTTATTATACGAGTAGTCTCAGCTATAATTGTAATTTAGGATATTCATCGGTAATTAAATTGCAGACTTTCTAAGTACAAAAATAATATTTAAAATGCACATGTTTTGTTAGTCAAATTAAATTAAAAAAATTGTCTTTCAGTGCGCTGCTACGGTAGACTCTAATCAACCGATCTGCCTCAATATATCGACTGGATCTCCCAAGATTCGGCATTAGGTGCGCCAGTACCATCATTGTCACTGCAGCCTTTCCATCCACATAGTGTATAATAGGTGTTTATGAAACTGCAATCTTTTGCAGTCAATTATCACCGCTAGGTACTTTTACAATGGTTCCGATGTCACCTCATGTTCGTCAATCCGAACGGTATTACTCTCTCTGCAGTTCCTACCCGTGATTAGCACTACCGCCATCCTATGGCCTGCAATCCGAAACCCAATTACCAGGAGTCAACTTCAAACTGTATCAACAGTCTCATTTTGTTACTACGACCACAGCAACATCGTCAGCGGATGCAATGGTTCTCGTATTCTCTGGGATATAGAGCTTGACCTACACCACATTACATAACAGAGCCTCATCGACTCGTGGTTTTATGTTTAATTATAAATAAGTCACGCTAAATAATATAATACTACTGGACCCGCCTCATGATCCTGTATGACCTCAGGTAGTGACTCAAGTAGTCTTCTATTATCTTAGTAATATACTCCGGAATACGCATTGACCCCAAATTGTCAAGGATACAATACCATCTCGCCAAGTTAAAGGCGTTCTTCAAACCAAGCGTTATGATCGCGCAGTGCTTTATGGATATTCTTCTCCACCTTTTGCGCTCGATGGCTATACGAGTACACGCGGTGCTAACGACCAACTCAATAATATCCCATGTGAAACGTGCTTTCTTGAAGCCAAATAAATCCTCAGATAAGTCCCTCTGCCCCTCGGTGAATTTCTCCAATCAATTGCATGGAATACTTTCATGGATTTTTACCGCCGTGTCTAGAAGACAAATTGGCCGGTAGGATTAAGGGTTTTCAAGGGACCTCCTTCGCTTTGGAAGAAGCACAAGACGCTGCCTCTTCCAAAGTTATGCAAAACTTCCCTCGAGCAGACAAGTATTAAACATATCCAAAAATAAATTTGGATGCGCCGCAACAGCTGCTTTTAGTGCAACAGCGGGTATGGCATTGAGTCCAGATGTCTACTTATCATCGATTTTTCTGCATGACCGAAGAATTTCATTTTCGATAATTCGTAGAACCTGATTACTGACAGGCATTAAGCTACTTTTCAATATAGCCACTTGTTGCTGAGGAGCAGGTCAAAGTTGCCATGGAAGAACCCTTCAGCCTCTTCATAACTACCTGATATGGCCTAACGCATTGGTTGTTGTCGACTTCGCCGCATAGTTCCCTCCTCAAATAAAAGGTGTGTATACTCATGCAATACCTGTTTTGTGTTGAAAAAAATATTCGCGGTCACCAAGTGGGTTTGTATACTTTTGAAGTTCAAGGTCGATTTTTTTAATTGAATGATTGACACCAATTTTACTTAGTTTCAAATTAAACTGGTTATTTCATCGATTAAATTGCAATAAATGTGACTACTTCCCTCGGAAAAAATTTGTAATTCAAAGGATATTGACAGATTGTTTCCTCCTGTATCCTTTCTTTATTTATTTCAGAACAAAGAAGAGAGTCAATATTATTTTAGTTTAAAATTTCATATAAGGTTTTGGAGCCAAGAAGTGATTGAAGAATCGATTATAGAGTTATGTAATTTTTTACTGAAATAACCAAAAACTAAAGTTTTATTTAAATATCCTTTTGAACACATAATAAATAATTTTTTTTTTTATATAATAGCTGAATCAATTGCAGAATGGCTTAATTATACAAGTATATATACTCGTATAAATTCATATCTATTAGGTAATTTCAATTTAAATCAATAATATGAAAGCAATTATTTTCACAGTGATTTTTATTAAATAATTTATTTAGTTGGAAATATGTCACAATTATTGTAATTATTATCAAAAGTACATTCACCGTTGACACGTTCATTTCAATAAGATTTTGCTGTAATTATCTGAGTTCATATAATTATACCTGTCCAATCCTCGTACTTACCTATGCAGTTTGTATGGTAGGCTATATAAATATGGAAGCTGTAACTGAATGAAAGTCAATTGGGTAGTGTTAATTACTTTTCATTTATGTTTATAAAATGTTCAAATAGAATTTTTTCGAAAATGCTTTTATGTTAACATGCCTTTTTGCTATTTTTTTCATAATTGTTTATTCGCATATCAGTTTTTCTTATATACAAACATGTACTTGTAAATATAAAAAAAAAAAAAAATTATAAAATCAGAATTTAAAATTAATTAAATTATATAAAAAATATTTATGCGTAAAGCATATAAGATTAGAATTTTGAAAAATTAGTAAATAAATTGCAATTTTCTAACTAATTTATTTAAAATTTATAATAACTAATAAAATAAGAAAATTTATTATGAAAAATAATTTCTCAATTTATTTTTAAACTGCCTTAATAAACATTTAACGATTATCCAATTTGCGCTTTTAAAAGTCAAGCTAATAAAAATTATTTAAAATTCAGATTTTAATAAAAAAATTTATTCAATTAAATCACTTAAACATTTTTATAATGTAATTAAATATAACATTATTCAAATAGTTATTGAAAGAATTTTTGCAGGACTTGGATCCGTTTGAGGTAATTTTTGATTTCTTTTTTACACATTTCGTATTGTAATTCTGGAATTACTTTGCAGAAGTTGGTGTTTAAGTATACTAAAGTTTCAAAATAGTCTACGGAAATATGTTTTTTATATAGTCTTATAATAAAATGTTTAGCGGTATCAGATTACCAATCACCATAACTCGAACTTTTGTATCCTAAAAACTTTTTGCCAAATAAAACAAAAAATGTTTACTGTTTTGTTAATGCCTGGCAGTGTTTTATTAAAACTAAATCTGGTCAAGATAAAAATTTTAAATTTTAGTTTTAAAAAAATTTCTGTTATCATAAGACGCTCAGAATTGACGATGACGAACTTTCTTTCTTCATTTTTCAAAAAAATATGGACCAATGACAACTGCGACCATTTTTAGTGGATAAAATGGTTTTTATTGGGTTATAAGGGAAAATTCTGTCGTTTTTTTCTAAAGAAAAAACTAATTTTTTTTTCACTTTTTATTCAAAAATTAATCCAAAATATAATTTCCTTTATTAGTTACAACTGTCTGCCAACGTTCTGGCGGCTTATCCAACCCTCTGGAAAAGAAGTCCCCGTTTTTGACGCAAAGTATTCTTCCACTGCCATTTGGACACCCTCATAATTTATATATTCAGTTCCATTAAGAAAGTTTTGCAGCGACTTGAACAAATGGTAGTCAGATGTTACAATATCTGGAGAATATGCTGGCTAAGGTAGAGTTTTCCAACTCAACTCTGCAATTTTTTGTACGGTTTTTCTTACCACGTGGGTCCAGCGCTGTCATGGTGAAGAATTACACCTTTTCTGTTGGCCAAATATGGACGTTTACGTTGAATTTCTTTATTCAAAACATCAATTTGGTAACAGTAACGATCAGCATCGACCGTATAATTTTCTTTCAGCAACTCATAGTGGTCAATACCCTTCCGATCCCACCAACAACACAACATAACTTTCCTTTGATGTACGCCAGCTTTTGATATGGTCGGTGGTGTCTCCCCTTTTTAAATATATGATCTTTTTCTTACCACATGTTTATAAAATATCCAATTTTCATCACCAGTCACCAAACGGTTCAAAAACGGTTCCCTTTTGTGACGAGCAAGATTTGAAGAACATATTGAAATTCGATCTATTAAATTTTTTTCGCTTAATTCGTGTAGTACCCAAACAGAGAGTTTGGACACAAAACCAAGCATTTTAATATGCTCTAAAGCAATAGTCTGATGAATGCCAAGTTTGAAGGCCACTTCTGTGGACTTTAACATGGGATTTGTTCTTATCATACTGCGTAGCACTTCGTCATTGACATTTGATCACAGAAAAATCACCCGAACGAAATCTCGCAAACCATCTTTGGCATATTCGAGCTGTTACTGCGTCTTCTCCAAACACGCCACACAAGTTTTTTTTGCCTCCATCGCGTTGTTCCCTTTTTGGAATTCATACAACATATAATGTCTTAAGTGCACTTTTTCTTCACACATGTTGACTGTTTTACAAGCTTAAAAAACTGACAAAAATACGCAAAAATGTGTATAAACCATAAATCATACTGTAATCTAACGGTTTAAATCGATTTCAGTCGAATCAGAATTGTCGCCAAGAATCGAAAACGCATACAAGTGCAAGTGTTCAAAAACGACAGAACTTTCCCTTACACCCAATAACAGTCATGTTTACAATTTCTAAGTCTCATGTATGGCAAATTTGCTTATTGACGTCTCCACCGAGTGAGAAATAAGCCTTATCGTTGAAGTAAATTTGTTCAACAAATCAACATCCAAAGCCTGTTGTTCCAGCGCCAAATTTTTATAAATTTAACGTATTGTTTTATAGCTAAACTATTCATCATATAAAATGCCAAACCTTTTGGATAATTATCAAATAAATAATCTGTGTTATTAAACAACAAAATGAACATTTAAAAGTATCTCTATTAAGATTGAAATTGTATAGTTTTGTATGTCACTGTTTATACAGTAACTGACAAAATTACACAATGCTGATTTTAATTACATAGTTTTTTAAGTCACTGTTATTATAGTGACTGACACAATTATGCAATGAAAATTTTTATAACCTAATTTTGTTGGTCACTTTCATTTCAGTCACAAACAAATTATGTAACTAACAAAATAGACAATCGACAATAAGAATTTTTTGATCACAAATACCAAATATACGAGGTATGTTAAAAAAGTATCGCGAATTTTGAATTTTCGATTTTTGTGGCGTTATGTTGGTACTCATGTCCCTCACTTATGCCGAAAAGTTCGGCCATTTTGAATGTTCACTTAATTTTTGACAGCTGCTTTGCTTGCACGCGTTTTGGTTCGTCTCCAATTTTTGCCGATTCCAAAAAATGGATCAAAGAATCTGTATCAAATTTTGTGTGAAAAACAAAATTAATTGCGCGGACGCATTCCGAATGTTGACAATGAAAACATTGATGAAGTGAAGAAAATAGTTTTGGCCAATCGTCGAATCACCGTTAGAGAAGTTTCTGAGGACTTAAACATATTGATTGGCTCGTGCCATTAGATTTTTACCAATGATTTGGTCGTGAGACGGGTCGCCGCCAAATTCGTACCAAAATTGCTCAATTTCGACCAAAAACAACATCACGATAATATTGCTAAGGAGCTGTTGGACTCTGTCCGCGATGACCCAAATTTGCTCCAGAGGGTCATAACTGGTGACGAATCATGGGTTTATGATTATGACGTGGAAACCAAAGCTCAATCATCCCAATGGAAGCTGCCGCACGAGACAATACCGAAAAAAGTGCGCCAAATTCGGTCTAATGTGAAATTTTTACTTACAGTTTCCTTTTATTGCAGGGGCGTGGTGCATCATTAGTTCTTGGCACATGGTAGAACGGTCAATAAGGAATATTACCTGCAAGTTATACGCAAGTTGCGCAAAGCAATCCGCCGGAAAGGCCCGGCTTTTGCACCATGATAACGCCCCTGCTCACGCATCGTTGCTTGTGCGCGACTTTTTGCCCAAAAACAACACACTAATAATACCGCAGCTACCGTATTCCCCAGATCTAGCCACTTGTAACTTTTTCTTATTCCGAAAACTGAAGAGCCTAATGAAAGGACGACGTTACGCTACGATTGAGGAGATAAAGACAGCATCTAAGGAGGAGCTGAACAAGATCACAAAAAATGATTTTTTGAAGTACTTCGAGGATTGGAAAAAACGTTGGCACAAGTGTATAATATCTTGTGGGGATTATTTTGAAGGGGACAAAATAGATATTCATGAATAAATAAATAATTTTTGAAAAAATACAAAATTCCACGATACTTTTTGAACAGATCTCGTATTTAACGATTTTTAAATCACAAAATTGTACTTTTCAAACTGCAAAATGGATAATCCTCTTAGATATATTGATAAAGAAAAGATTTACAAGAATTGATACTGAATGCCAATTAATTTAAAATTTTCTAAAAAAGAATTTTCATATTTTCTATATTATTTTTCAAAAATAAAATTATTACAATATAATCTCAAAGAATACTAGTAAGTATAAATGGAAATGATTTTTTATTACAAATCGAGCAGAGAATGTTTTTTTTTTCTTTGCGGAAAATCGAAACCATAACACTCTCTAAAGAATAATAATGATAATAAGTCTCTATTCTTCCCAAGCGTCTCGAAAAATTCATGAATTATGCATAACACGACGATTACACCTATCATCGTACTGTTGATAAATTCACTTTTACCTATTCTATGCCACTTTAGCCTTATGTCTAAACATAGATACATTTATATGCCCATATGCATGTACAACCATACATACATCATTTTTACATATGTGAACTACAAATAAATATATCTAATTCGATAAAAACATAACCGAAAAGTGTGATATTAAGCTAATGGAAAAAATACCAAACTTACTTCTCGTGTTAAGTTAATATAAAAAAATATGAACAAATATAGTTGATGCCCTTATTCTTATACGGATGTACAGTGTGCCTGTACATACATATAAATCCGGAAAGCTAAACATAAATTCTCAATCGTATGCATGCATATGTACATTCTTATCACATATATTCTTGGAGCATATATCATCGATACTTTTCCCTATGCCATCATATACACATATGACAGAGTTTTGATGGAATTTTTGGGAATAAAATTCACACCATACACAAGAAATTAGTAAATTTATTTGCCGTAAGAATCTATCCTTTTCTATCTTGTATTGTTTAATTAATTTCAATTTATTATCATTTACTTATAAGCAAACATATTTAATACCAAAAATTTTTCTTCCTATCCAATATGTCTCATCCTTCCTGCATGTCCTTCAATTTCTTTTTTGGGGAAACTTTTTTTTTATTCAGTTGTTGTTATTTTTTTCCTAAATAGATATCAGCTCATCTCTTAACATCATCCAAATTCTATCTATAAAATAAAATTGTATACGGATATGACCAAAGAAATACGTGGTTTAGCGGATCGATATGTCTACATTGGAACAACATTGTGAACACGTCCATAAGATAATAGATAAATTTCCTTTTTACCCGATTATATTTTTCCTATTATCCCCAATCGATATGGAATAATCTATTAAGAGCTTATACACAAATCGCTAGAAATTGCTTTTGAGCGAATTTTTCGAATTAAATGCTGCTAATACGGGAGAGAATCTGCAACGTAAGTCCTTCATCCAGTCGTTCTAGAATTTATGTTTTTCTGTTGCTTTTTTTTTCAAAAAAAAAAAAAATATATATAAGATCAATGATACTTGCATAAGCAATTGTAATCCATTAAATATTTATATTATTTAGAAATACAAAAATATAAATAAAAGAAAAGAAAAAACCAAAAAATAAATCATATACAAACATTTTCTGTAATAAATTTAATGAATTGATTTGTGAAAGGAAATATTTATAATATTTTAAATAGAATGCATTTAAGATAACGAAGATTAAATAACATATTTGTATATACTCGTATTTATATATAATTCAAGCTAATTTGTTATATTTACAATTCATCAGAATAATTAACGACGTGAACACTGCGAGTCTGGTCTGGCCATGATGACTCAAAGGACTCCACACGTCCCAAATTCGCAGCGCAGTTTTCCAGTTCGACACTTTCACCATGTTTTTGTCGTCATGGCTCCACCGAAGGCAGGTACTACCAGTTCGACACTCTCAGCATGTTTTTGGCGTCGCTCCACCGAAGGCAGGTACTATCTTGTCCGGGTAGGATCATCCTCATCGATACAGATTATGTGTCCACCCCATCGCATCCTTTTGAGCTTAATTTTATCCACAACCAGGTGGTCTCTCCAGAATCTCGTCGTTAAATAGGTTACTCATATAGGTGGCCAAACATTTTTCCAAGGATCCTCCTCTCGAATGCGGGCAAGAGTTTGTAATGGTTTTTGCCCTTTCGCAATGAGTAACCCAAGTTTTCTAAGAATATATGACGACTGGTAAGACTAGTTGTATGTACAGCAATGGCTTCAATGTTTTGGTCAGAATTTTCGGGCGAAATTATCTACACTACCGAAGGAGGCTCTGCAATCCTTGACCCCAAACAGGTAAATGAATAACCTATTCTATAATCTTTCATTTGTATAGGACTAGTGCTAATTGGTCTTGCCTTTGATGCCGACGCTGACACCATGTACTTTGTTTTGTCATCATTTATGTATAGACTTAGATTTTTCGCCGCCGGCTCATTCTTGATAAAGACCTCTCGTACAATAGAGTGGACTTCGTTGGCATATTCTAAAAGCTGAGCTGGCTTTAAAAGGATGGAAACTCTCATACTGATCCCTGCGTCACGATTCGCTTTTTCCAGTACCATATTATAGATGACATACTTTTTCCTTCCCGGAGACCATTGCGCATGTTAAATGGGTCTAAAATTACTTAGACTGCTTTTACTCTTGCTCTGACATTAGTCATGGTCAGCATAGTCAGTCTTGTCAATTTTTTTTTGGGAAACCAAACTCTCTCATGGATCTGTAGAGCTTTACCCTGGCAATGCTAGCATAAATGGCCTTAAATTCGAAGAAAAAATAGGGGCTCTGTTGACTATATTTCTTCAAGAAGATCTGATTTGTTGCTGATTTGCCTAGAGTGAAGCCTCTCTGATATGGGCCAATAATTTTTTTATTCACTGTCTCATACAAGGACCATTAATTGATGAACCATTTGGTGTAGCGTCTCGCCGCCGCAATTAACCAGTTTGCTGACGATCCCGTTGGCACGGTCTCAAGTCCGGCTGTAAAAGGAGGAGCGAAAATATATAGAAGTGTGGCTCCTATAGGGTAGGTTCTGGCCGTTTTACTGTTCAGTTTATTCTAAAGCTGCTATCCTTTAGGCAGATTGGGCTTAGAGTTATATAATAGCGCAGTAGATCAGCGTTGTAACTATAGTTGCACACCAAAGTATTCCCGTTCGAAGCTGCTGTCCTCTAGGCAGATTGGGCTTAGAGTTAATTTCCCCATCCTATAAAAATAATTACAATTAAAATGCGGAATAAAGAAAAAAATGGAAAATTCTTTTTATCCTTATTCATTTATAATCCAAATAATAGAGAACTGATTTTGAAGATCATTTAACTATCCTATCGTTATTAATGGACAATTTAATAATATTAAAAAACTGAAGTCAACAAATTTTGACAACAAAACCCATGTCTTGTCTAATATTCTATTTTTCTTAAATTTCTACTCTATTTTTTTCACTCAGTTTTAATAGTTCTTAACAGAGCAGGCGATATTTATATTTAAGTTTTTCTTAAAAGAGTAGGCTTTTTTTTTGGTATATAATATCAAGTGCAGGCGATGTTTTGCTCGTATAATAGAATCAATTGTCAAATTCGGTTTCGGGGTTATTGAAAAACCTAGTTTTGGTTATTCAATAAAAGACAGAAATTATCGGAATTACAATATTGTGAATTTTTATGCAGTTTAATTAAAATTTCATTATTTATTTGAAATTATTTAAAAGTATGAAAATATTTTAAAATAACGGTGAAAATATGATTAACCATTAATAATTAAAAAAAATGTAATGTGCTCTTTTTCACGTTCAAAAGTTACAATTCTGTTTTAACACTAGTACTCTTCCCGAAATAATTTGTATTCTAATAAAATTATTTTTAATTTAATAAATTCATATATGTGTATGTTTATATATTATACAAAAAAGTTTTTTAAATTTAAAGAAAATCAATAAAAAGCAAAGAATCTGCTATACTCACAAGATAATTGAGAAACAATTTTATTATTGAATTTATAATACTGAATTTATTATCCTGTATATTCGCTATATAAATATAACTTTCACATGTACGTATGCAAAGTTTTTAAAAATAAAGATTTCTGAACTAATTACAAGAAATCATATTTTTTTCTTGTTTCTTAAATTTAAAAAAATGGTGATACTTGCCATCGTTGATCTGAAAATATTGATTTAATATTTATATTTATTAAAACTATATTAAAAGACTTTGTAGGCATTTTAATGTATTTTTCTTATTACATATATTAATAAGCATTAAAAAAATATATAATTAATAGTAACTAAAAGAAAATCTCTTTTCTAGAGTACGTCAGCCTTTTGGATAAAAAGAAATAACAAAAATGAATCCTCCAAATAATGGAACACGTCGGGCCGGTTCGGACATTAACAAATTGTATGATTTTTAATTCTATTTTATTATGACTTTTTTTATTTTAATTTATTATAATATAATTTTGAATTTTCATAAATAAAATAAATTTATTTAAGAATCGAAAATCAATATGAGGTTAATATGTCAGATAACTTAAATCGATTTACTGTTAAATTCCATGGCCCACAGGGAAGTAAGTAGAAATTTGTTATAATTATTTTTTACTTTAATTCTGTAGAGTAATCATAATTTTATTAAAATATAATAAAAATTCTGTTTAATAACATATTTTTTGACTATTATTATCGAAGTCACATTACAGTGAGAAGTCAATAACTTGTTGCTATCATCAGTAACTTATTGATTGTTATACAATAATTTCGCTTGTTTCTAATAATATGAAAACTTTTTGTTTTAGCCCCATATGAGAATGGGATATGGACAATTCGTGTATTTTTATCAGAAAATTACCCAAATGATCCTCCACTCATAGGGTTTAATAATAAAATATTTCATCCCAATATTGATGAATATACTGGTTTAATATGCTTACATATAATAGGGGACGAATGGGATCCCCGTTTTAGTAAGAAAATTATTGTCTCTCTTTCACTTTGTTTTAAATTTCCTAATTAATAATTAACTTTTTCTACATTCACAGCTTTGACTCAGGTATTTGAGCTATTTTTGCCATCGCTACTGGCATCTCCAAACCCTATGGATCCTTTAAACGCCGATGCAGCTAATCTGTGTCTTTCCAATCCAGAGGAATTCAGAAAGAGAATTGCTGGTATGGTTTCTGAATTATATATTGATTTTTTTTTAATTTTTCTTTGGAAAAGAATATATTCGGCAGTATGCTACTGAGGAAGTGCTAGCGTAGAATAAAACACTAAATGGAATTTAAGAACAAATCGATAATTCAGATAGCGCAAGTGCGTCAAACTAATTTTGTTAATTCATGTTTGTTTAGTTAAAGTATTTTTATTTGTTATTTTGTAGGAAAACTCCGTAGACAGTAGCTAGGCCCATGTGAGATAAGCTTGAAAACGATAAGGATCACATGGCAACCTGATTTTAATAGAAGAGGCTGGTACTAGACCTCACAAATATATGTAGAAATTGTTTAAGTTCTCTTTTTTTTTGTGGATATGTTCATTTTATAGCAATTAAAATTTATTTGATTTTAAAAGCAAATATTTCAATAAAAATTAATGATCTTAAAAAAATGTCTTCCTTATTACCAAAATAGTTCAAAGTAAGATTCATTTTGTTTTTAATTGAATTCCTTATAATTCCTATAATATTAGATAATATTTGTAACTAAACGATTTGGTAAAATTTGCAATGTTGTATATTATTATATAATTTGGTGTAAAAAAAAAAGTTTAATAAAAACAAAAGTCACATCATAAGATGTATGGTTTATGTGCATATGGATGGAGTCGGCAAAAAATATTATGGAAAATGTTAAAAGGTAAAAAAAAAGCCATATTTATATAAGATATATAAAGATGCAGGAGTACCACTAGTCGCACATAAAAAGGGATAATTTTAGAAGGAAACTGAAGAGATCTCTGAAATTATGGTAGTTATTAAGAAAGCGCACACAGTCCCAAAGCAGCTCATGCACTCTTGTTCTTTAAAAAAGAAAAAGAAAATTTTACAATTCAAATTTATTCAATGGAACATTTTTACTACGGTTCTGCTGCGTTATTTTCTGTATGTCTGCTGTTGTATAAATGTTTTTGGGTTTTATTTTGTATTTTTCTTTCACACTAAACAGACAAACCAAAATAAAAATAAACATGAATAAAATACGCAAGAAATCGTACAGGACACAGGAGAGTTTCCGCTATCTACACAGGTAAGTGGAAGAATTTCTTTTTTGAAATAAACAAAACAAAAAAAAATAACAACAACAACCAAAAAAAAAGTAAATGTTAGAAAGAAAAAAAATTCAAATAAAATATAAAAAAATATATATTATAGTACCCATCATACATATGCAATAAAAATAAGGGTAAAAATTTGTGATTTACGATGTAATTTATATTCGGATTTTACAGACAAATTTCTACAAAAATAATATTATATACCCAAGATACTATATGCATACATACATATATACACACATATATAAATATTTATTTATATAAAAATATTTTAACATAATAATTTTTCGTTAAGATATACTACCTGTACTAAATCAAAAAGTAAAAGAATACCCAAAAAAAAAAAAACACCCACCCTCCACCTACGAAAATTTAAAGAAATATAAATGAAAGAAAAAAAATATATACACATAAAATATTCTATTGAAATTCATTACAATGTGGTATCATGATAATAAGTTATGTGATTTATAACACATCGTCAATTTTTAAACAAGATTATGTGAAAATCGTTTTACAAGTGTGCTGAATAAATTTTTGAAGCAATCTTTTGAATATGGTAATAAGTTGAGAAAATGTTTTAGAAGACAATGTTTTGTTTGTCTTAAAAGGATTTAAAACACGAGCACTGATCGGTTATATGGTATATTCGAATATAAGGTCTATAGGTATTTGGTTTTTTTACTTTTAAAATATTCTTTATTTTCTTACTCAAAGAGAGAAATAATATCCTTTCCTATTTCAGAAAGGGAGAGAAGAAGTGGACTATGCAGGATTTGTGGAATTTTTTTTTTATAATTTCTAGTGAAAAATTATATTGAGGAATATTGAGTCATTAACATTGTTACAATAACTAAAGAGAGAACCGAAAGATAAATAAAGACAGAATACAAAGTTCAGGTTTATACGAACGATAAAGATAATATGATAAAGGAGATGTATAGATATAGAGACAAAGATACCATAAAGATATTTTTTTGAATCCGTTAATAGATAACAACCATTGCCGATAATGCTTCAAACATAATTCCGAAGAGCAAGAATTTTTTTCCTGTCAAAATTTTTACCAACTTTTGCAATCTAGAAATTATAAAAAAAACACAAATCTGATTAGATCATATTACTCAATATGTATGTGCACAAGGTCATAATCATTTATCACTGTCAGATATATTCGGTAAAGTTTTTAATCTATTCATAAGTTAAATACACGCCTCAACAACGCTTCGAAATTATCTAAATTTTTTATCATAATAATTGTTCTTTTATTGCAACTTATCGAGCACTTCTTCCAATTTATAATCATAATAACAGTTTTGAACGCAATCTTTCTTTACACAATATTCGCATACTAGTAAGATGAAGATCCGAGAATATTTGCTGACGTTAAGGCCCAAAAGTTTTGATGAAGATGCATAATTTATCAATTTCAAGGCGTTCTCAATATTTGGGATTGTCTGTCACAATAATATGGTATTTTTTAACGGTTGGATTTGGGCTTACATTCTTACAAAATTCTTATCACATAAGAATTGAATTCGTTGGACCATCGCAAACGCCGTGAATTTACTGATTTTGCTCTGATATAAACAAAATTGTCATCACTGGAAAAAGTGACCGTTTTGTGACGTCACCGGTCCTCATTTTTGTCAAAAGGAAGAACGAATTGCCTATTACTCTAAACGCTGAGCGGTACAGATCGATGACAAGGAATTTTTTGTACCCTGAATTGGAAGTAATTGATTTAATAAATATGTGGTTTTAACAAGACGCATAGCCAATGCCACAATCGATTTATTGCGGTAACATTTTGGCAAGTTGATAATTTCAAGAAATGTAGATGTGTAATGGCCTTCAAGAAGTTGTTATTTAACATCTTCGGACTTTCTCTTGTAGAGTTATTTGAAATCATGCGTCTATTTCAATAAACCAGCAACCATTGATGGATTAAAATTGAATATTTAACGCAAAATACGTAAAATATGGCCGGATTTATTGCGCGAGGTGGTCGAAAATTGCAACCATCCTATTCGGTTTTGTAAATGGAGCAGAGGCGGCCATTTGAATAATGTTATTTTCAGAATACAATTGATTCGATTATACTTTAAAATAAAATAATAAATTTTGCTCTGCCGCATTTCTTTTTTGTTTTATTTGAAAGTATAAAAAACAATTCACTCTTATTGAAAAATCCTGTAAATCGAACTTGCTAGCGACTATAAATCGAACATCGTACATACATATGTTATTAATGTATAGAATTTTTTCTATAGATATGACACCGGCGGACATCTAGTTTTCGTAATGGAAATTTTTTAAATTCCAAAATTGTGATTAATTTTTGCTTTTTTAAATTGCTTATTTCATAATTAAAACATAACAATAGTCAATATTAAGACTGGCATTTTTTACAATATTTTGAATATTTTTTTTCAAATATTTTTATATTAAATTGTATCGTATATTGGTTTGTTATTTATTTTGTAAATATAAATGGAAATAACTTGTATGTCAATTTCGTAGACTTTCGAAGAGTTCTAAAACGCCATTTTCCATGAAGTGGTAGTATACTTAATACCTAGCATATTTAGGTTTTACTTAAATTTTTAATTTGTTCAATTTCAAGGTTAGTTATATGAAAATTAATGTTGTACCTTCGAATTCCTTGTAATATTTTTATTATAATTGTTTTTTTTTATTAATTTTTATGGTCACCTTGAAACGTGTTGCTTGCAACGAAATGGCGCCCCAGCGCATACTACAAATGACTCAATGGCTCTGTTAAATGATATCTTTGATATTTGAAAAAAAAAGAGTATACGTTAATAATTCGAGAACCATCGCCTAATTAAAAAACAATATTCGCAATGAAATTGATGTCATAACATCTGAAATTTTGCCATAAAACCTGAAAATTATGGAAAATGTTTTGTAAAGAACACGAATGAGCAAAGCAGAAAATGCATACCATTTGTAAGATATCATTTTTCATAATTAAACCAAAAAAATTTTTCACTACTATACTATATTTATAAAATATAGAAATATTTATTATTGCTTAAATTAAAAAGGTTAGAAAGATTTCGAAGCATATCGTTTATTTTGTGCCACCCTGTATAATCTGATGAGAAATGCTCGAATAATTCAAGCAAAATGATCGTCTTAAATTCATCCAATTGGATGAACTTTTTAACACCGATTACACCATTTGAGCAATTCATTGCTTCAGTTAAAAAAAAACAAAAAATTGATTGCTTCAGCTCGAACATTTGCGTTTGAGTTTTCGGAGGGAAATGAAAATGTCTCGATCTCGGAGCGACCTTTCGAACAGTGAATACACGTGATGTCGATCAAAGTTCGTCCAGTCAGCATTTGTTCGTGCTACGATTTTTTCTCCATCCAATTTGTTATGTTCTTATTATTTTAAATTCGATGCTTTATGCGTTTTGCTGTCCAACACATTTGGCAATCAAAGAAAAAGTAAAAAAATAAATATATTAAAAAATTCAAAATAGGATGATTCAAAAGTATGCAGCACGAAAACGATATGCAATGCTAGGAGCAGCAGTCGCAGTAATGTGGCAGACATTGGACGATAGCGGCAAAACCGATGATAACGAAGAGCTAGAGCGCCCAGGTGGGGAAGCACGATAACGACGGTGCTAGTAAATAGTTATTTCCGGAACTTCGCGTCGGCTATTACTTCGAACAGGAATTGTATAGCAATTTTCACTTTGCCAAGATGTAAAGCCATATTGCTCGGGCACGTATGGCACTCACGCTTACATATTTGGTGACTGTTTCCAGCTTCTGCTTTTCGCAATATCTATGTTATTCCGTATTATGCAACCAACTCTCACGATGATCATTTCTCCGGTGATCGATGCCATTTGTACTTTATTGGCGAACAAATACCTAAGGGTACAGTGATTTACTTCGCAATGACTGGCACTTGGCCGTACAATCTCTCGGAGATAAGTTAGCTATCTGTGCATGCCGATTTCAATCTTTATTTTCCGAAAAGCTCAGCAAAGCGAATTAATTTAAATCACATTGTAGTGCGGCCACGTGGCAGTGATCTTCAGGCCAGCTTTCTTTTCCCTTCGACTGAGGTTTGCTTCAACGAACCCGAGCACAATTTTTTTTGACAGCAAATTCCACATCACTACCGTCATCATACAACTCTTCTTCAGACATTTTTTTTGTATAAGCAACAGGCAAATCAAAATACAAAATAAACAATTTTTAATACACAACTTAAACTGCGAAATGTCAAACTTGCAATAATATTCATGCTCGAACATCATCATTCAAGGATGCCTACAATTTGAGGTGATTATACCACATTTTGTTTGTCTCAAACATGCTCGATCGCAGGCAAACTTCGTCTGTTCGTCCTACATGTTCCACCGCTCGAGCTAAAAAAAATTGACGATTTTTTCCTAAAATTCGAGTATTTCTCGAATAATGTCATCGTAGCTTAAGATTTTTTTTGTATTGTTCTACTCACCTACGTGCACACACGGGCCAGGTGCAAAATGGCGGATTGCGTTCAAAACTATTTTTTTATGTAAAATGTACTCTTACAAGTTTTATTTTATTATTTTTTAGTATTTTTGCGAATTTCTTGAATAACGTACTTGTAGATCTAAACTATCATATTCCAAAGTGAATGGTAGGTTTTTGAATCATTAGTAGAAAATAGGTTGACTGAAACATGTATCAAATTAACCGAAAAATACATTTTCATAACGTGAATTTATTTTGCACTTATCTTTAGTTGTAATTTTCATAAAAGATATATTTTTGTAATTGCAAAAAAAATATTTTTTTTTATTTTGAAAAAATTAAATTGATTAATTTTTGTTAATTAAAGAGTGAAAATAGAAAATCAACAGTTTATTTTCATTATTCAGACAGAAAATCGGTTTTTATTCTTCCAAAAAGAATTAAGGAATTATATTCAATATTCCTATTACATTCAGGATTTATCCATTTAAACTTGTACTATTTAAAGCATAGATTATAAAATAATAATAATACTATTAATAAATATAAGCAAAATAAAAATAAAATAAAAATATAGTACAAGTATAAAAATATTTTTTTTTCGATATTTTTTTTGTAAATGCTCTATTATTCGAAGACATTTAATTTAGAATATAATTAAGATAGAGAAAAAAAATTTCACAATTCTCACTCATGTTGAAGGACATCAAAATCGTATGCTTTAAAACGTTCACTTTTAGAACGTTGACTATGTATGTATATAGTAATTTTAAGAGCTACGATTCATACTAACACTAATTAAATTGCTATAATTAAATGCAATTCAAATTTATGTACTCTAAATAATATTTAATTGTGTTTCAATTAAATATTACAATAATAGATTCGAAATTTTAATTTTATACCATATACTACAATAAAATAAGATTATTTTTATATTTTCATTATACAAGTTCTATTTAAATTGTAAGCGAACTATTTTTTAAAGAAGTATCTATTAAGAAATATTGAATTTAATAGCAATTCTTTTCTATAAAAGAAAAATTTTTTTATTCATTTATTTATGGAATTTTTACTTAAAATTATATGAGATTTTTTATTCATTTTATTTATGGGATTTTTTATATATAATTTTAAATAAATTCAATAAAATTTATTTGATTAGAAATTTTTTTTTTAATATATGCAATAAAGAGGTCATTTGCAATACAATAGATCCGTTCTAGTTATTTAATTTAATAAGTTTTAATTAATTTAAAACAAATATTTAAATTATTGATTTGAAGGCAAAAATCTTAAAAGTTTTAATTAAATCTATTAAATTTAAATTAAAAAAAAACTTTTAGATATTTACCGGACAGAAACATTAAATAATATTTTGAAATAAATCAGAAAATAGTAATTAATAATCTAGAATTTTCATAAAAATTATATTAATTTTTCTTTTTTTTACTTCGAAAACTGAGTAGTAAAATTGGTTCATTTTTTTTTTTGGGGGAAATATCGAATAAATTATATAAATTTCAGCGACTAAATTTATTATTAAATAAATTACAATATATATATTTCTTTAAACACAAAAAAATTCAATTAATTTAAAGAGTTTCTTCTATAATATTTTTAAGTTGGAAAATAATAATTCCTAAAAACCACTAAAAATCGTATACAAAATTAAAAAAGTTTTTCTTCAAATTTTTTAAATTTCATTTTAAAAATAAATGACAATTAATTAATATTCGAAATTTTTATTTGAAAAAAAAAATGGAAATTAAAAAAAAAATTATAAAAAAAATTTAAAGAATTTTTAAGTTTAATATTATGATGGGGATTGCAAAAATTATTTGTGTCGAAACAAGAGAATTTTCCTTGCGAACAAATCAGCAATTGAACAGATTTTCTTAGCAGTTCTAGCAACATTTCAAAATTAAAATCACTTTTAATACCAACTGATGAGATTTTTACCAATTTACTTATGTATTTATCTTCAAAATACATAGAAGAGAAGGAAAAAAAAACTAAAAAATAACAAATCGTATATAAATAGTCTCAGTTGATTATGGTAATTTTCTGCTTGTATTTGTGGACATCAAATTTAAGAATAGAATATGTGCTCTGTACGATAATTTCTAGGTTACAACCTTCCAACTAATTTTCAAAATAGAACAATTTCGATTAATATGCATACGTACATATATACGAATATATATATATATATTTAAAATAGAGATATATTAAAAGATATCCTTTGAAATCAAAAGATCAAAAAGAGAAATAACCAAATTCACATATAATCAATTGTATTGTATTGAACAGTTCTTTCTATAAAAGATACATTTTTTTTTTGTTCTATTTTTAGAAAGCATATATCATAGTTGATGTAATATTTATCAGTATCTTAGATTTTATATTTTATATAATAATTGCAAAAACTTTATTGATATTTTTCAGAGCGTATGTCATATGTACCATACCACTGATCCGTAATAAGGCCGAAATATGTATGTTGCGAGACAAACACTGTACTAAGCACCTAATTAGAAATCCTATTTATTTTTTTTTTTGTTTTCTTTTAGGATTTACATAAATGTTATCTATAAGAAAATATTTAATAGTGCATTTTTAGAGATCATTTATACTACTTATTATCGTGTCATATACCACCTACATACAGTTGTCTCTATAGATATAAATGTATATATAATATCCGATTAAATTCGTTGAATTTTCGTTAACTCGAACGAATTCATATACATACAATATTTTATTTTTATAGTTGAATATTGTACTCTTTGCTCTTCATAAATATAATTTTACTCGAAATGTTTTGCCTGCCATAATATCAGTGGGCATCGAACGTTTAACTAATTATCATCGGCGGCCATAAAGGATCTATATCTAAAGTACGATTTATCTATTATTCTATATTAAAAGTATAAATAATAATAAAAATTCTTATTATTCATATTACTATAATTAATACTATTTTCTTATTGTATAAAAAAATATCATTTAATTTTATTGTAATATTATAATTTTTTTTTTTTTTTAAATATTGTGAGTTTTTTGTTGAATAAAAATTCTTTTTTTTTTATACAAAATAAATAAAGAATCGTGTTATCTCAACTTATATAAATCGACAAAAATTGTATTCTTCTTTAATTCGTGTACTAGTATTGTGTAAAGAAAATAATATTCAAAATGACAATAATCAAAATAATACCAATCTGTTATGTAAATAATTTCTTGTGCAATTTTATTAATAAAATATATTATTCAATATAGAAAAAAAAACGAATATATATCTAACTAATAGAGCTTTTATTAGCCCTGTTCAATAGCAAGCTAAATTCGTAAAAAGTTATCTAATTTTTCGCAAATTATTTCACAGAAACTTTTTATCGTTAATTTCATAAAAATAAACAAAATTTTTATGAAATTAATGATAAAAAGTTTCTGTGAATTCAAATAAACATTTAAAATAAAAAATGTATTCTAAAACTTTATAATTAAAAAAAAAATACCTTAATTACAATAAGAAGAGATCAAATCTTTAAAAATTATAATTGAAAAAAAGGTCCGATATGCATTATCACATATCATGTAATCTTTATATAAAAATCAAAAAAAAAAAAAAAATCTCCTTCTAAATTGATTAAGTGTTTTAAGGTTGATTATACATATTTATAATTATGCAATCAATAGTTTGCCCTCCATTGAGAAGTTCATGTAACATTTGCATAGTTGGCTATTGTCCAATTATTATACAAATAATACTCTACAATTATAAGCATATTTTTAGCTATCTAAAGCACATTAATACAATCTATTTGGGCTATTATTTAATCAGTTCGCACATGGTTTTTCCGCCAATATTTACAATAGTGGCAATATACAAATACAAAACGGAAAATGTATTGTAAAATAAAAAATATTTTCACTCTTACATCATAGTCACGTGCAGAATTTTCTTTTTGTTTCGAAAATGTTTTACGATCGATTTTTTCTTCATCTACAATTTCATTTTTGTTTTTTTAAATTTCTTTGAACTAGTTTTTAATTAATTATATGTTTTTTCCTATCTGTTTTTTTTCCACCTATATACATAAATATGGACGTTTTATAATCTTAACGCAAAATGGTTTTTTTTCTTTCATTATACAGTCAAAATGTTGTTCAGTTCATTAATTGAAGCCGCACAAAATTCACCATTTAAATCACCTTTTACAACTGCCCACTGTGATGCTATACGTCCACCAGCTAAGGATGTGTCCCAAACATCCGTGACAGCAACAACCCCACAAAGGCAAATAATGGCAGCTGCTGTTAAAGAAGGAGGTAAGTTGTAAATACTGATATGGGCCTTACGTTAGTTAACATAGCAACCATACCAATTTTATTTTGCTTATTTATACATATCTATATTATTAAAGAAAATATCTTTTACAATTATTATATCATAGTTTATAAAAGATTTTCTTTAAATAATATTATACTAAAATGGGTATCAAAATTTTTTTTTGTATCTGATAACTTGATGATCAAGTCAGAGTTTGTTTTGTTCTTTAAATTCATGACTGTTTTAGTAAAAGAAAAAAATATTTTTGTTCAATAATGTTAAAATTTTATTTTTAAAAAAATAATAGTTTTTAGGCAAATTTTTTTCCCTAAAGAAAAATTCCATTTAATTAATTTTTTTACGCTTAAAAATATGCTATTGAAATAACGCACAAACACCAAAATTCTGCACTTAAGCTATCGTGTAATATCTTAAAAACTTATTTATAGCAAAAAAAATTATAAAAAATCTTTGCTTAAAAAAATTATAGATATATATGATAATTTCTTTTAATATGAAATATTTTTTTTCAATAATTTTTTAATATAATATCTTTATATTAAAAAATTATTGTATGCAATAATTTTTCTTCATAAAACGTTTAAAAAGGTTTTTTTTTATATTATATATGATTAAAAAGAAACTTTTACATTTATAAAGAAGAAAGAATTCTTTTTTCATAGAATATAGAAGCTTTCGTTTTATAAAGGTATAGAATTTATTATTTAAAAAACTATAAATTATGATAAAAAACTCTAAGAAAAGTTTCTAAAAAAAAACAAAAAAAAAACAAATAATGATTAAATATAGCTCAAAGTATTATTTATTATTTATACATTTATATTTTATAAATAATACATATTCTCTTATACTAAATATATATTTTAACTATTATACAATATGTAAATTTTAAACAAACTTATTATTAAAAGGAATTATTTTAATAACATTCTTTATGAACAGGGCAACAGAGGTTTTTCTTCTCTTTTCAAAACAAAACAATAATTATTTTAAAAATAGATTTTTTTAAAGAATATATTTTATTAAATAATTTCGAAAAAACCATTGCACAATTCTTATCATGTCCCTTTGACTGGTTGAGTGTATATTTTTCGTATACTTTAATCCTTTTTGGGATTTCTAGTCAAATTTTATAAAAATCGTAAATATTAACATTTTTTTTATATTTAGTTGAAAAAATTAAAAAGTAGCCTTATTAAAAAAATTATTTTTTTGCATATTAAATTAAAAACAAACCGAAAGAAAAACCCAAAAAATTCAATATATTTTAAATGGTGAAATTTAAAAAAAAATTGAATTATTTAAAAAGTAATATAAAAATAAATTTATATTTTTCGATGCGCCTAATTTAGATTCATGTGAATTTGGTTCAATGAAATATTTTGCCCTATGCGGCTTGGGTGGTGTAATCTCTTGTGGTACTACACATACCATGGTTGTGCCACTTGATTTAGTAAAATGCCGACTTCAAGTCGATCCCGGCAAATACAAGAGCGTATTCACAGGATTTAAGATAACATTAGCTGAAGATGGTGTTACTGGATTATCTAAAGGATGGGCACCAACATTCATTGGATACTCGATGCAGGGATTGTGCAAATTCGGTTTATATGAAGTTTTCAAAGTATTCTACTCCAACATTTTGGGCGAGGAGAATTCATATTTGTGGCGAACTTCATTATATTTGGCAGCTTCAGCTTCAGCTGAATTCTTCGCTGATATTGCCCTTGCACCAATGGAAGCCGCCAAAGTTAAAATCCAAACAACTCCAGGCTTCGCAAATACATTGCGTGAAGCCCTTCCAAAAATGAACCAACAGGAGGGTATTAATGCATTCTATAAGGGTCTCGTACCACTGTGGATGCGGCAGATTCCCTACACAATGATGAAGTTTGCCTGCTTCGAAAGGACTCTAGAATTACTTTACAAGTAAATAAATTTCTTTTATTTTTATTTAAATTCCTATATTCTTCAAAATATATTAGATAATGTGAAAAGAATTTAGTAACTGTATATGAATTTTTGTTTTTTGAATAATTTCTCCAAAGATTTGTTGTACCTAAGCCACGTGGTGAATGTACAAAGGGTGAACAATTGATTGTCACATTCGCTGCTGGTTATATTGCTGGTGTCTTCTGTGCTATTGTATCACATCCAGCCGATACTGTAGTCTCGAAATTGAATCAAGAGAAAGGTGCTAGTGCATTGGATGTTGCCAAGAAATTGGGATGGTCTGGTAAATATAAAAATCTTTTCTTTTTTTAAATTGAAAGATATATGAAATTTTTTAAATATTCTTGTGTATTTTCTTATAGGTCTTTGGGGTGGTCTTATGCCTAGGATCGTCATGATTGGTACCCTCACCGCCGCTCAATGGTTCATCTATGATGCTGTTAAAGTATATCTTCGTATGCCCAGACCACCACCACCAGAGATGCCAGAATCTTTGAAGAAGAAGCTTGGCATTCAACAATAAGATAATTCTGTAAAATAAAACCATAACCAAAGATATAAAAAAAAACTAATCAATGAAATCACATTTAAGAAGGATCGAAAAGAGAAATATATTTTAAATATAATAACGAATATATATGGTAATAATTGGGCTAAGCAAGAAGATACTAATCAAGGAAGCTTTTGTGAATAAAAAGTATTATAAGAAAAATTGATTTCACAAAATAAAGTAGAACAAACCGAATAAAAATTATTCAAACTTTTTTTTATATCAGCTTTCGATTTTAATTTCAGTTTTGAGTTTATTTATGGAAAATGGATCTATTACAAAACCAATAAATTAAATACCTTTGCAGGATATATTATATATACAATTTTTGCATCTATGAGTACTAATTGTACGAACGAAAAAAATCAATTGGTCATACCACCCTCACTCGCCATATTGTCAGAATACTTTATATCATTTATGATAGAATCGCAGAAACTGTTTAACCAGCCTAGAATCACTTATCCAAAAATTTCGTTATAATAAGACTCCCTCCATTGTAGAGTTCTTTAACCTTACCACTCCCTTTTCAACTCCCCTACATAATTTCCTATCGAATATGCTCTATAAAATTAAACAACTCTTAATTTCTCCCTCAAAGTTACATTCGACCAGTTTCATTAGGTTATCTGGCAATGCCAACACAAAGGAAAAAGAAAGTCGCCAAATGGACTCATGGTCATGTCAGTATAAAAGTACCTCAGGGTGTTCAGTCTATAACTGGCCTTAGGATTCTGACGCTACAGGTTGATACTTCTTATTAGTAACGATTATTAATCATCTTTTGTTGATGTTTATTTGTCGATAGTTGACTGATAGTTGACCGATTGTTGCTTGTTGAGAGTTACCAGTTCAGTTGCTTCAAAACTTAAATTAAAAAGTTTTGCTGCAAAATAACACCACTAACCCCCTCCCCCTTCCCTGGCCAAACAAAACCACTCATACAAGCTCCTTCGCCAGATGTTCTTTGTTCCGCTGCTGTTTGCTCTATACTGTAGTGCAGTAGTGTCCAGGCAGAGACATCATGACCATGACTAGTGTGAGAAAGAGCAAACGCAATCGAATAATTTTCAGAGCCATTTAACACCCACAATGAATTTCGGCACCACGGCGTATCTTCGTGCGTTCTTTTCAACCCGGCCTTGGAAAAAGTGATTTTTGACCCAGGTGTAAGCATGATAGGTTCCATCCTTATTAAGTCTACGAAGCTTTCAGAATACGCCGACACCATCGACATTGTGTGTCGATCAGAAAGAGTTTTACGAGAGGTAAAAATGAGCATCGAAAACAAGACCAATTTTAGCACTAGTTCCATACAAATGAGAGATTATAGCTTCTAAAGAATTAATTCATTCGCCTGTTTGGGGTCAAGGGTCGCAGCCGATAACAAAATGGAGGAAGAAATCTGCGCATGGCTGCTGGTAGCCACCAGAGTCTCCTTCGGTCAGTCTAAATTATTTCGCCCGAAAATTCTGACCAAAACATAGAAGCTAATGCTGTATAGACAACTAGTCTTACCAGTTCCTCATATATTCTTAGGAAACTTGGTTCCCCATTGCGAAAGGGCAAAAACCATTACAAACTCTTGCCCGCATTCGAGAGGATCCTCCGAAGAATGTTAGGTCCCTATATGACTAACATATTTAATGACGAGACCCTGGAGTGACCGCCCGGTTGTGGATAAAATTAAGCTCAAAAGGATGCGATAGGATGGACATTTAATCAGTTTCGATGAGGAAGATCCTGCCCGAAAAATCTATAGTAGTTCCATTTATGGTTCCAGAAGACGAGGCAGTACCTGCCTTCGGTGGCGTGACGGCGTTAGCCATGACGCCAAAAACATGCTAAGGGTGTCGAACTGGAAAACCGCGGTGCGAAGCTGGGACATGTGGAATTCTTTGATTCAACCGGCCTAGACCAGACTCCGGTTGGCGCGCAGTTGATGAGGATAATGATGATCATCTTCTTTGTATACATATATATAAATAAATATAGTCAATTAAATTAGTAAATAAAAATCTTCCATTAAAACATGAAGAACAAAAACAAACAATTTTCGCTTGTCAATTTAATAGAAAACATATTTATAAATTCTATAATGTACATTGTTGAGATCAATTTGGTTTAATTTTTATTAGTTGAAAGCCGACATTATAATCAACTGGTTCGTGCTCCATCTTCACTAAAATTTGACATGCTTGATTCACTCTCTGAACTATCAATTTTTTCCTGTACTCGTAATGCTTCCTCAGTGGCAAACTGTCGTACATAATCTGTCGCAAAAAAACATTAGGAAAATTATTATTTAGCATTTTATCACTAAATACTTTTAATATACCGGAAACTTTTATTTTGTATTCCTCTGGCTTATGAAAATACATAGCACCTGCATTGACATTTACAGGATCCTTTGGATTTGGATATGTTAATAATTGTGGTAGAAATGACTCAAAGATATTAGACAAGTCTGCAAATATAGAAAGAGTTTCATATTAACTAGAAAACCCATGATTTTTAGTAATCGGATGCTTGTCAATTATGAACAAGACTTACAATAATATCATCACTAGTAAATGCATTCGCAATTAAATAAAAGACGATTTTTTTTATTATTACATAAGAACATTATATTTAAAAAAAATCATTAAAAAAAGTGAAACATATTTTCTTACCATATAAAGCTGTCCATGATTCATTAATAACATCTAAGCATACAGTGCCAGATATTTCATCAATATTGGGATGGTATATTTTATTCATAAACTCTATGTGTGGACCTTTCAATGGGTATTCATCTGGCAAATATACACGAACCTTCCAAACGCCACCTTCGTATGGGGCTAAAACAAAAAGTTTTCATATTATTAAAACCAACGAAATTATAATAATCAACGCAGAGATTACAGCGACAAGTTACTAACTTCTCACTGTAATATTATTATTATTATTATTTATTTCATTTTCTACATTTTTGTACAATTTTTTTTAACACATAGCGGCACTAGAAAACTCCGTTAACTCTCTTCCATCTGCTTCTACCTTGGGTTTTTGCCTGAGGTACAGTCTTGAGGTACGGTCCGGATGCTTCCGTGAACTCTCTTCCATCTGCTTCTGCCTTTGGGTTTTTCCCTGAGGTACGGTTTTTGCCCTGAGTACGATGAAAGCCAAATGAGTTCTTGCCTGAGGTGCGATCCGGATGCTTCTTCTTGTGCTGTTTCTTTGATAGGGTGTGTTTTTTTATAGCTTGCGGCTTATCAGACCAGCGAAGCAACCTCCAGTAACGTTGGGGGACCCTACGGACTATATATATAAGGCTCGTAGTCAGGCCTTTCACCCCGGCACCAATGCGGAGATGGCGGCAGCGGGAATCGAACCCGCCATCTACCGAGTGTGAGTCGGTCACCTTAACCATTGCACCACACACTCGGCACTGTAATATTACTTCGAGAATAAAGATCAAAAAATATGTGACTGAACAGAATTTGTATTATATTTAAATAAAATTATAATTACTCTGTAGAATTTAAACAAATAATATATAATAGATACTTCTACTTACTTTCTCTTGGTCCAAAAAATTTAACGCTCAATTCATTTAGGCCACTTAACATTGTGACCTCATGTTTACTCGTGATTCTAAAATAAATTTATTTAAGTTATAGACATTCAAAATACGATAAAAATAATAAAAGACGTAATAATTGAGGAAAAAAAGCATACAATTTCATGACGTCAGTGTCTACACGACGTTTTCCAGTACTTGGGGTCGCCATTATTATTATTTCTGCTAATCAGAAGGGCTACCGTTATCTAGGAGAGAATTTTTTGTAGTGTTTTATTTACTATTAATTATATATTTTTTATAACGGTTATCCATGTTATATGATATACATATATATCGAGAAAAATATATCAAAATGTCTACAAAGTCCTTTCATATAGTTTTAATAAACATAAATATTAAATCAATATTTTCAGATTATCGATGGCAACTAGCACCATCTTGTTGAATTTAGAAATTAGAAAGAAAATATGCTTGCTTGTATTTGATTGATAAATCACTGTTTTGAAAAAGTCTATATGCGTATATGTAAAAGTTATATGTAAATAGCAAATTTACAGAAAAATAAATTCAGTATTATAAATTCAATAATAAATTTTTCTCAATGATATTGCGAGTATAGAAGATTCTTTGCTTTTCACTGTTTTTTTTTTAAATTTAAAAAAATTCTTAGTATAATATACATACATATGTGAATTCATTAAATTAAAAATAATTTCATTAGAATACAAATTATTTCGGGAAGAGTACTAGTGTTAAAAAAAATTGTAACTTTTGAACGTGAAAAAGATCATATATCATGTTTTGCCATTAATAGTTGTCAATCAATTCCACCGTTATATCGTGTAAACTTTGAATATTTTTATCGTTAACGTCGGTCTGAAAACAGTTGGAATCTATCATTCATCATAAACAAAAACTTGAAAAAGCAGTTAAAATAAAACACAAAATATCGTATAGAGTTAATAAATAAAATGAAAATAATCTTAAAAATACTCGTATATTACAGAATTTATTCAACTCTTTATCGTCTGGTATTTTTAAATTAATCTTCTTTGTATTATTCGTTATATCAAACGTTGCCACATTTCATTTAAGAAAAATACCTTTTTATTATTTTTAAATGTTTTTAAATAATAATAATTAATTCTATAAATATTTTCTTTATTTAACGGTCACTTTCACAAAAAAATAGTCACTAAATTCAGTTTTGAATGCTTTGTTCAAAAACAAACCATCCGATTTTCACAGTTGACCGTCAAGGAAAGGTAACAATCAACACTGATGATTCCTCTTCTTTATTGATAGCAAGAATACGAGTATTGCATGCGATATAGCTTTCGGAGCGCATATACAGATACATACGTATATAAACACTTCAGAAATATCTCTTTTCGTATTCTTTTCACAAATTATTATTTATGTTTGTCGACATATTCTGATTATGATTTCATGGGTTACATAATTATTAATAAATATAAAATTCAGATAGAAAATAATAAGGATTATTTTATTAATAAATAAACAATCACGTCCATCGCAGTAAAAGGGTAGTTTTTTTCACACATAGAACGTGGATGGTTTTATGTACAACATAATTAGATATTGTTTTAATTGGAATGTTAATTTTTTAATATTATTTTCTTAACCGTTCCAAATGATTATAATAAAATGATTTTTTACGTATATTTTTGAAATTATTTTTCTTTTGTATATTAAAATTTTTGAAATGCATTTATTTAAAAGGAAAGAAAGAAAAGTTATGAAAACTATGAGTGCATTCTTTTCGAAATTCTAAAAGAGAGCACAAGTACTTCTTTCATTCTACTCGTAAATATTCTTGTTCAAATGGAAATGTCAAAACAATTATTTTGAATTCATAAAAATTTCTTTTATTGATGTACTATTAAATTTTCGAATTTTTATTCTCTGATTCTCCTATCATACGTATTTGCACTTGTAGTTCGCACATCACATCCTCACTAAACTTTCAAAATTGCAACATATGTTGTATTTTACGATTTGGAGATAAATTTTAATTTATATCATTTTTCTGGTTTTTATTATCACTAATTTTATTATCAAAATTTTTGTGTGGTTTTTATATTTTCAATTTTTTGTTAAATATATTTTCAGCAAATTTTATTCATTTTCAATTTTTTTCTCGATATTTCCAATTTATTAAAAAAAAAAAGCAGAATTCCTATTTGATAATAGTTTTTACGTTGCAATTGTACCAAAAACAAAACAACTGTTTCTCTCTATTTGAAATAAATAAACATGTTTAAGTGAAGTGAAATAGTATGTGTATCTTTTGGATAAGCAAACGAATATTTTCACTTTAGTCGTACATATTTGAAGTACAAGTTAATTTTATTATAACAATTCATATTTTATCATTAATGTTTGTCAATCGCATTTATTGTCTCACAACTCTATTTTCATTTGAAAATATCTTTATAGCATTAAATAACTTCAAATAAATAATAAGAATTTAATTAAACTACATAAAAATTCGTGATAACCCTAACTATTTTTGTCTTTAACATCTGTCCGAAAACAATTCGAATCTATCATTCATCATATTGATTGTGTGTTTTACGCAATTATTTCTGAAGAATTTTTTCAATACTTTTGAAAAATCTCATGAGAGAAACTTAAAATAAAATACAAAATATGGAATAGAGAAAATAAATGAAACGGAAATAATGTTAAAAATATATTGTTTTAACACAATATATTTTTATCTTTTTTTGAATTCTTTCAAACGTTTTTCAATAATAATAATAATTAATTGTAAAAATATTTACAATACTTTATTTATCGGTTACTTTAACAAAAACTAGGCACTAATTATGTTTATACATCATATACTTTGTCAAGTACTATTACAATTTAATAATGTGAAAAAATGAAGAAAAAATTTAATGAAAACATAATTTTAAATGCCCGAATTCAGACAAGACGTTGATATAATTGTTAAAATTTGTTGATTTAATTTTTTTAACATTACAAAATTGTCCATTCATAAACGATAACATAGTAAGTGATTTTCAAAATCAATTCTCTATTATTTGGGTGCAACTTATTAAAGATAGAAAGAAATTTTTCTATTATTTTAAATAAGACAATTTTTGAAAAAAATTGAGCTTCCAAGACATTAACATGAACGAAAAAAATTGATATTACAACTGAATACAAATTAAATGCAATTAAAACTTTCTAAATTATATTAATAACAAGAAAAAACAATCAATCTTTAATATTTATTATTCGTTCATCATTTATAGCCAATAGAATTATTATTGACACATTTTAAATCTATATAAAGAAAATATACATTCTATTTATGGATTTAATTATTTGATTCATTTTCATCTTGTTCGGCTAAATGTATACTCGTATATATGTATATAAAAAATGCACCATTAAAATAAAAATAGGGCACAAATTTCTTAATACAATAAGAAATTCTTACTTTACAATTTTGTTTGTTTGTTTTCGTTATTTTTTTGTTATATATTTAAAATATATGGATGAGTTGATAAAGAAAATGGAAACGAAACATTTACAGAAAATTTATAACATGCAAAAAATTGGTACTCTTGTTTTTTTTTAAATAGTTAAAACATAGTTATATGCATTATTTCATCTTAATAATAGTATTTGTATTAACTATTTTTTTTTCAAATATAATATTATATTGCATTCTTTCTGACGTGGTCAAGATATACGAGTACATTAACATTGTTTTTGTTTTACAGAAGAGGATCAATCTTAAAAAGAACAACTTCTTCCTAACTTTATTTCATATTATTTGTTTTGTTGTGAGAAGCAGTTTTCAGCATATTCGTATATCAATAATATAATTTTAATAGTAATAATAATAACTTGCGTGTGAATCTTTTATATTATTTTATTGTATTTTTTTTCTAATAATTTTCTGTCGATTTAATAATAGTACCTACTGCTAATAAATACTTCTTCTTATAATAATAATAATAGTAAAATAATGTAGACACACAAATAGAAAAGTTTTTTCTTCTTTTTTCCTTATTATATAACATTTCGTCTTTACGACAATCTTAGATTTAAGAAATTTAAATACGTTAATAATATAAAATTTATTGCATAATTTTAAATAATGTATGCATGTATGTAAATTAAGTTAATAGTATTAATAGAAATGTTTCGACGTTGCAATAAAAATACTAGGAAATAATAAAAAATATTCTTTTAAAAAATTTCCACGAAAATAGATGACAAAGTCATGTGAAAGATGAAATTTAAAAGTAAGTTTAATTCGTCCTATTTTATAAGATCTTTTTGCCAATTTTATTCTATAAATTATTCATGTTCGAATTTAAAAAGAGTAAGGAAAAAATTAGCATAGAAATTTGATAAATTTTTCTCGTTTTCGTTGTAAAACATTTTCACAATTTTACTTTATTTAAAAAAATATATATATAATCCTTTTATTATTTTGTAATTAACATTTAAAATTAATATATTTAATCGAAAATTTTGTGAGAAAATACGTCAGATGTGAGTACAGGAAAAATTGAAATGAATTTTGGACGATTAATATGAGAAAATTACAAACATAAAAACTACAATATTATATAAAATTATTTAAAATTTCAAATAAAATCTTAATGAACATTTTTGATGAAATATTTAATATACTTTTAAAGTAAATAAATAATTGTGAAAGAAAAATTTTCTTCAATATATCGGGTTTTTCAATAGCAACTTGACACTTTTGATTTCTTACTTTAGTTCTTGAGTTAACTTGATCTTAAGTTCTTCAGTTAACTTAAGATCAAGGTAACTCAAGAACTAAAGCCACTTAACCATATGAAACGACGCACGTTCTCAGATTGGGCTTTAGAGAAGTTTGCCGAAAATGACGACTTTCATCGCAAAATCATCTTCAGTGATAAAACGCATTTTTGGTTGAATAGCTTCGTCAACAAACAAAACATGCGTTATTGGAGTGCTGCAAACCCTCATGTGCTTCATGAAACACCACTTTATCCATAAAAAGTGACTGTATGGTGCGGTCAATAGTGAACGCTACAGAGACATGTTGCAGCGTTATTTCTTCGATCAATTGCATGGGATGGACATCAGTGATATGTGGTTTCAACAAGACGGTGCCACATCCCACACAGCGGGAGAAACAATCGACTTATTGGAGTCCAAGTTCGGTGAACGTGTTATATCGAGAAAAGGTCCTGTCGATTGGCCGCCGAGATCTTGTGATTTAACACCTCTAGACTTTTCTCTGTGGGGCTACGTTAAATCGATGGTCTATGCCAACAAGCCGGCGACGTTAGAGGACCTAAGAGCCAATATCGAACGAGAAATAGCGGCCATTACCGTCGAATTGTGTGAGCGAGTCATCGAAAATTGGCTTCAACGAATCGACCGCTACAAGCGTGCCCGTAGTGGACATATGACCGAAGTCGAGTTCCATTCATAATTGCATTGATTGTACTTTAAGCCAATAATAAAAGTTTTGATATATCTCAAATGATTTGCGAGATATTTAAAAAAAAAAAGTTGTCAAGTTCTTATTCAAAAACCCTTATAAATAAATATCTTCCATTGGGCATTAAAAACAAACAAAATATTTGTATAAATTTTGAAGTTATTCAAATCTGACAGCACCTGTCAATATAAAAGAAAACATATACATATATAAATTTGATAATGTACGATATACGAAGAAATAAAAACAAAAAAATGTTGAGATCAAATTGATTTTTTTTCTTTTTTTTCTTTCTTTATAATTCATAACGAATTTGTAGTTGTTTCATTTATTAATATATTAGAAAAATACAATAATAATTCAATTCAACAAAATTGCTGAAAAGAAAATTAACAACAAATTAACGATATTAAACTATATGTAAAATTATTAATAATCAAATAATAAATTCATAAAATTATATTCCAAAACATTATAAAAAATCTAAACTTCATTTTCAGTGCACATATGTAAATGATATACTTAAATCTATTTTTTTTCTTCTATAGAAGAATATTGTTTGAAATTGCATACCGAAACGATAAAGATTTTTACATTCTTCTTTTTAAGTAAGATTAATATTAAAAAAATATATTAGTGTTAGCCTGCTTTTTATTTTTATTATTGTTTAAGATTTTCTTATATATACTTCTAGCTTTTTATCAGGAATTTATACGCAAACATGTCACCGCTTCTATGGGACCCATTTCTGGGACATTAATGCTTGACTAACTTTTAAATGTAGTTGTTAATGCTAATGCACAATATTCACAAAAAACCCACTGAAATATTTCTTCACGAAAGATTTCATAAAGTTCTCTTTCACTAATAAATTGAAAAAATAATTGTTCCAAAATGCAAGAGAAATGTATTTTAAAAATATTGCTATTGGTAAATTAGTTAATATATTTTAAATTGAGCATATTGAGAGAAATTATTATTTGGCTTACATTAAAAAAAAGAGCTAATTTGTAAATTTGCATTGGCATTATGATGAATTTTCAAAGAAACAATTTAACAATATTATGAGCACAAACTTAGTCAAGAAATTATTTTCCAAAAATATGTCTTATAGATGAAAAACACTTAACATTAAGAAAAAATCAGAAATAATAATTGAAAATGATTATAAATTATTAAAAAGTGAGAGAAGACGATATTCATGATCAAAATAATAATTATAGTAACTTAGAAAACCAATGCAATTAAAGTATTTTATCAATAATCGGTAATTAATTTTAGGCCGGTGTTATAATTCCATGTCTTGTGCTTCATCTTCACTAAAATCTGACATGCTTGATTCGCTATCTGAACTATCAATTTTTTCCTGAACTCGTAATGCTTCCTCAGTGGCAAACTGTCGTACATAATCTATCGCAAAAAAACATTAAGAAAATTCATTACATTTTGGTATTTTATCACTACATTCTTTTTGTAATTTTATTTTTTTTTTTTTTTTTACTATACCGGAAACTTTTTTTTTGTATTCCTCTGGCTTATGAAGATACATAGCAGCTGCATCGCCGTTTAGAGGATCTATTGGATTTGGATATGTTAATAATTGTGGTAGAAATGACTCAAAGATATTAGACAAGTCTGTAAATATAGAAAGAGTTTCATATTAACTAGAAAACCCATGATATTTAGTAAATCGAATGCTTGTCAATTCTGAACAACACTTAAAATAAGATCATTAAAATTAATCATATGTTTTTTTAAATAACAAGTAAGAAAACTGAAAAAATACAATTTCTTATAGAACTAGCACTAGCCCACCAGTAAATACATTCGAAAATATAATATGAAAAAAAAAAATTATCCAAAAAAAAGTGAAAGAGAGAAAACAATTTTCTTACCATATAAGGCTGTCCATGCTTGATTAATAACATCTAAGCATACAGTGCCAGATATTTCATCAATATTTGGATGGTATACTTTATTCATAAACCCTATACTTGGAGACTTAAAGGGATAATGTTCTGGTAAATGTACGCGAACCTTCCAAACGCCACCTTCGTATGGGGCTAAAACAGAAAGTTTTCATATTATTAAAACCAATGAAATTATAACAATCAACGCAGAGATTACAAAATATGTCACTGAACAGAATTTTAATCATATTTTAATAAAATTATAATTACTCTAAAGGATTTAAACAAATAATAATTAATAGATACTTCTACATACTTCCTCTTGGTCCAAAAAATTTAACACAGAATTCATTTAGGCCACCTAATATTGTGACCTCATGTTTACTCTCGATTCTAAATTAAATTTATTTAAGTTATGGAAAACCATATTGAAAAATTTATATTATACTGAAAATAATGATATTAACAAAAATTATAATAATTTATTGAAAAAGGATACAATTTTATGACATCAGTGTCCATACGTCGTTTTCCGGCACTGGGCGATGACATGTTTGTTTATAAGTTCACAATTATTATCAATATTTTTATCTAGATTCTTATTAATTAATAAAGCTACCGTGTTCTATGAAAGAAAATTTTTCTTTTGTATTGTTTTGTTTATTATTCATTAGGTATTATTTTATAATGGCTAGTCTTTTTAATATATATATATATCGAGAAAAATGTATATTAATGGCTATAAAGTAATGCATATAATTTTTATATATACATTACACATTTGTATATATTATGAGTGTTTAGTACTTCTTTTCCATATACATGTTAATTATATAGTTTCCTCCTTAATTTATGGCCAAAAAGAATACCATTTAATAAGATGAGTATAAATTTATCATAATAATGAAGGTTAAATTTGAATACAATTTATTTAGGAAGTGAGAGTGGTGTTTTTCCTAGATTATTTTGTTACATAAATATTTTTCTTCGACTATTTCTCTACATTTATAGTTAATAATAAAATTAATATTGCTTATGCTTGCATTAACTTCATCATTTATACTATTGAAATTTTTTTAATCATTTTCAAGTAATTATTACTATTATTGGTTATATTGGTTTCTTTTTGTTTATTTTAAGTCGTTAGGCATTATTTTTTATTAATTCATTAATCAAAAATGTCTACAAGTATTGTTTATACAAAACCATTCCACGGGATCTACTCTCCTACTTCCCGTAAAATGGTTTGAAAATTATTGTTGTCGTCTGAAATAAAAGAGAGAAAATTTTATTTAATAAATATATTAAATATTATTTTCGTAATAATAAATTTATATAATCTTTTTTAAAAATTATCGATGATAGTTTTATAATTTTTCAGATTGTTGAATTTTTGGAAACTAGTTTTACCAAAATATAAGTTCTTGTAATTAATTGAGAAAACTTTATTTATAAAGTAAATATATATGTACATTTAAAACTTATATTTAAATAGTAAATTTACAGAAAAATAAATTTAGTATTATATTATATATTCAATAATAAATTTTTCTCAATGATATTGCGAGTATGACAGATTCTTTAATTTTCACTGATTTTATTTAAATTTAAATTTTTTTTAAATATATAATAGAAAATCATATGTAAGTTCATCAACTTAAAAATAATTCAATTAGAACATTTCATGTTGTATCATTAATGGTTGTTAATCGCATTTATTGTCTCATTTGAAAATATCTTCATAACATTAAATAACTTCAAATAAATAATAACATTTTAATTAAAGTATATAAAAATTCCTGTGAACTCTGAATATTTTTATCTTTAACGTCGGTCTGAAAACAGTTGGAATCTATCATTCATCATAAACAAAAATTTTGAAAAAGCAGTCGATTATTGAAAAATCTCATGAGAGAAACTTAACATAAAACACAAAATATCGTATAAAGTTAATAAATAAAATGAAAAGAATCTTAAAAATATATTACAGAATTTATTCAACTCTTTATCGTCTGGTATTTTTAAATTAATCTTCTTTGTACTATTCGTTATATCAAACGTTGCCACATTTTATTTAAGAAAAGTACGTTTTCATTATTTTTAAATGTTTTTAAATAATAATAATTATTTCTATAAATGTTTACTTTATTTAACGGGCACTTTCACAAAAAAATAGTCACTAAATTCAGTTTTGAACGCTTTGTTCAAGAACAAACCATCCGATTTTGACAGTTGACCATCAAGAAAAGGTAACAATCAACACTCGATGATTCCTCTTCTTTATTGATAACAAGAATAATACTATGTACGTATGTATGTATATGCGCTCCGAAAGCATGCTATATAGCTTTCGGAGCGCATATACATACGTACGTTACATAAACACCTCAGAAATTCAGAAATATCGATTTTCGTATTCTTTTTACAAATTATTATTTATGTTTGTTTACATATTCTGATTATCATTTCATGGGTTACATAATTATTAATAAATATAAAATTCAGATAGAAAATAATAAGGATTATTTTATTAATAAATAAACAATCACGTCCATCGCAGTAAAAGGGTAGTTTTTTTCACACATAGAACGTGGATGGGTTTTATGTACAACATAATTAGATATTGTTTTAATTGGAATGTTAATTTTTTAATATTATTTTCTTAACCGTTCCAAATGATTATAATAAAATGATTTTTTACGTATATTTTTGAAATTATTTTTCTTTTGTATATTAAAATTTATGAAATGCATTTATTTAAAAGGAAAGAAAGAAAAGTTATGAAAACTATGAGTGCATTCTTTTCGAAATTCTCAAAGAGAGCACAAGTACTTCTTTCATTCTACTCGTAAATATTCTCGTTCAAATGGAAATGTCAAAACAATTATTTTAAATTCACAAAAATTTCTTTTATTGATGTACTATTAAATTTTCGAATTTTTATAAAATTCTCTTATCATACGTACTTGCACTTGTATTTCGCACATACATCCTCACTAAACTTTCAAAATTGCAACATTGTGCAATATATGCAATATGTTGTATTTTACGATTTGGAGATAAATTTTAATTTATATCATTTTTCTGGTTTTTATTATCACTAATTTTATTATCAAAATTTTTGAGTGGTTTTTATATTTTCAATTTTTTGTTAAATATATTTTCAGTAAATTTTATTCATTTTCAAATTTTTTTCAATATTTTGAATTTTCATTTTAATTTTTATTTATATATTTTTTTCATAAAAAAAAAGCAAAATTCGTATTTGTTAATAACTTTTACGTCGCAATTGTACCAAAAACAAAACAACTGTTTTGTTCTATTTGAAATAAATAAATATGGGGAAGTGATGTGAAATAGTATGTGTACCTTTTGGATAAGCAAACGAATATTTTCACTTTAGTTGTACATATTTGAATTGAATGAAAAATTAAGCAGATGGTTGAGCTAAGAACCCAACGTCATCATTGGCCTCCCCCATTTCGACAACCAGACCGACCGACCTTCCGTGAGACCAGCCACCAACCAACCAGCTTTGCAGTAATATTAGCTCAAACGCAGCACCAATGTGGAGAAGAAAACATAACAAAGGAGTAAAATGAAAACAGCAAATTGTACATTTTTACTATCTTTATCTCATTTTGATGTTGGTTCTCTATCGCCTTACCAACTCTCTCACAACAGTTCAATAGTTACATTGCACCCTCTCTCTTTGTTTTTCATTTCAACCCCCTTTTTTGTATATGGATACGCTTTCAATTTGTCCGTACTGGACGAGTACGTATGAATGTATGCATTTGCATAAAATAGAAACAGTGGCGTCGTGCGCAAAGTTTATACTTAAAAATATTCTTTGTATAAATAAGAAAACCCCCAGAAATCCTGGTTAACGGACTCTAACCCCATAATCGTTATCGCTTTCGATAATAAGAATCTTTGTTCTAACTTTCTAAGAGAATTAATCGATTTCGTGCAAAGAAATTTATCCCCAAAAAAAAAAACAAGTCTTCTACTTTTATTGTTTTTTATTACTGATATCCTTATTTCTATAGCATTTGGTAGCAATCTTCAAAGTCTTTAAAAAAAATGTATAATTCTATTGCCCCTTAAAGTGTTCAGATGCTCAGACCTTTTTGTTGAATTGGTATTTTAATCAAATATTTGATTAAGTTTGAAAAATATTTAGAAAATTATATATTTGCTTATAATTAAAATAACTTTTTAAGACATAATCGAACTAAATCTATGAAAATGTCAAATTTCATTCGTAGCTAAGTGAGAAAAAAATAACTACAAAAGAGAAGAAATTTTTGTTCACAGACTCGTCGTTCTGTTCATAGAATTTTTTTTTATATAGCTTATTACTCATTTCATTTAAAATATCTTTAAAAGAATGTTGTATAATTCTTCCTCATTTCATATGAAATCTGTCATAAATCAAATTTTTAATTTAAATTTAAATTTTAATTTTTTTTAGGTAATTTATGTCAATTGAAAAATTTAAATGTAAAATGGTAAATATATTTGGTTTCTATTAAAAATGGACTTGCTTCATTGTCGTTTTCTGAAGTCGGGGAAACAAAACAACAACAAAAAACAGTCATCAATTTTATATTGAAAAAAAAAACAAATTCAAACTTAACTAAAAATTCAACAATCAAAAACACATTAAATTCAAAAACACTTTTTGGTCTTATTTATTTATAGTGTTGTATATATTTCAATTTTAAAAATAATTTTGAGTTCCAATTTATTAATAAATTTTATTTAAAATAAAACATTTTCAGTTTCTTTATTTTTTTAAAGAAAACTTAAAAGAAAATAAGAGACATAACCTTAAAACGAAAATGCTTATTCACATAATCTGAAATTCCGAAAAAAGTTCAAATATTTTCTTTTGTACTTTGAAAAAAGCACTTCTTCCAGGTTGAATAGCTTTGAAACCACAAAATGCATTTGCACATAAACTCAAATCAGAAAATAATGCATTTTTTTTCGTTATTTCCGTTAAAATAGAAGCTTCAATTGGATCTTAAACATAAGCTCAAATTAGGAAAATGCATGTTCATCTTGATACACAGAAAAAAATATTTAATAACTGAATTTAAACAAAATCATCACGATAATCATTAAAAATTAAAAAAAAACCTACGGATGTGTGTACATATGTTTGAATGCACTTAGGAAATCTTTTTTTTTTTAATAATTTTGTTCGATTTAAATTGATTTGAAATTATCTGAATTTTCCGCGTGCATCTTGAATTTGCATACAAAGTAAATGCAAATTCTCCTAAATTAAAGCGTAAGCACGACTGTTAGTCCATTCATGCGCACATTAGCCTTGAACAAAATGGGGGCAACAGTCAAGCCGACCATCGGTGGTACCATCAATAATGATGCTGGCAGTGGGGGTGGTGGCGGTAATTGTATCTATGGAATCGTGACTACTGTATTTTTTTATACAATTTAAATATATTTTCGTCACATATTTTTTTTGTGTGCATTTTTTTGTTTTTATGAATAATCATTTCGTACGTAAAATTTTGAATTCTTAACAATTTATTTATTATATTTTTTGTTTCGTTTTGTGTTTGTTTTCTGTTTGAACAATTTTATTATCGCTAATAATATTGCGTACATACACTATAGGCCAAAAATCTGCGACCACTTTGATAGCAACAAATTATCGTAAAAATGTTTAAATAAAATCTGAATATATCGAAAACCTATATTATTTTTTTCGATGTATAATATATTATAGAGTATATTCGAATTTTTTATCGTTTAAATATTTTATTATTTCCTAAAATATTTGAAAGAAACGTTGTAGTTTCCCTATCGCAGTAATAGACCAAGTGCAATTATGTTACCAAGTTCCCAAATCTTATATGTAACAGTTAAAAATAAACGTTAAATTTTTATGATACTGTTTCGGGAAACCCAAATTATTTGCTTTCTTAATATGCCTTCAAATGATCCTGTATAGATATATGTCAAGGATAAATTTCGTCCTTTTTTCTTAATATTTAACGTAAGTTGAAACTATTAAGTTCTATTTAACTAAAATTTTAAAAACATGGAAAAATATATTTTGAAATTAGTGTTGAAATGTGGTTACTTTATTTAGTTATGAAGGTATATTAAAGCAATTTACAGCGGCTAAGTTTAAAATTTCAGCGAAATGCGTTTATCAGATCGGAAGTCATCAAAATTAAGCGAGGCACGATTAATTTGCCCAACAAGTTAAAGGAATTGGAGACTTAAAGTACCTCAAGTTCGGTTCGTATTAAATAAATTCGGTTCGTGAAAAGGCGATTGAGACCTTCCGGGCCATACGGGCGCGTGGTGGTAAGGCAACCATTATTACTGCAACCTAAAAATTGGACGGCTGAGGAATTGAAAAATGTACCGTGAACAGATTTGAGTCAAAGTTTTAGATCTTTGACAGTCGCAGTGCTGGAGAAAAAATGCTGCCGAAAGCTGTGGTGCCAACCAACAAGCAAGACTTTGTGTGACACTTGTGAAAAAAGGAGAGAGATGCCGGTGCACTTGTTTCTTAAATAATTGTTGATTGTAATGATTTGGGAAAACCGAGTGAGGCAGAACATTCCACGTTCGGATTGAACGGTTAAAAAAGAATCTCTTACAGTATGTCCGAAAAGATGATTCAGGGTAAAATGATGTGCATGCTTGGCGAAACGCAATTAACCAATTCACTGGAATTATGTTTATGAAAAATACTTTATACTCGTAATAAGGAAATACAGGAGACATTACGTTGGTCTAATGACTCCGTCATATTTTTGTCTCCTTTTAATTTTATCGCTTGATATTGTATCCCATCTACTTAGTGCAATGACTCTTTAGAAGCGCATGCCCATACATGGGAATTATATTCCAGCTTGGGGCGAATATATGCCCTCTAAGTATTGGCTAGATCAGGTGGAGTGAAATTTTTCTTGCATCGCTTTAGGAAACCTAAATATTTTGCTTCATTTCTGGTAATATTAAATATGTGATCAATCCAAAGATTTCAGTTATACAAGTGCCATTCATAGATTTATGCATAATGGCTTGCGATCCTCGTTTGTTTTGGAAGTTAATAGAAAATTCCTTTTCTTCGTAACCCATAGTAGTAATATACTATCTATATCGAAATTTGATGAGTTTAGCTTACGTTGACGTTCCATTTCCACGGCCGAAGAGCTATGACGTGAATCAGGATCCGAGTATGAAAATCTGAGAGTACTGTCATCAGCGAAACAGTGGATTGGATTAGAAGTAACAGATAAGAGATCATTTATAAAAATTAGAATAAAGGTTGGAGATGTTATTTTGAATTAATATTGGTATCAAATGTACGTTAATTTTCAATAAAGATATTTGGCATCGCTTTTATAGAACTAGTTTTATTCAATTTTCAAGGTTCGGATTCTTTTAAGGAAAGCCTTTTAGAATGTCTACTACTGTGTTTAAAAGTTCACACATACACGACGGAGGCCCCACAGCGTTTAGTTCTGTGTCCTCTGTTGTGAAATATGATGTATGATGGTATTCTCAGTCTCCATATCCTAGAGGAGGCGAGAATCATCGCATTCGATGATGATGTTACTGTGGTCATAGCGGCCATATGCGTGGAAGAAATAGAGGACCATAAAACAGAGGCAACTAGGCATAGCCTTGAGGACCATAAAACAGAGGCAGGACTAACCACGGGCAGGAAGCGAAGAGAAAATATCACTATTAGAATTGGCGTACATGAGGTGATATCGGGCTCATCTGTAAAGTGTCTAGGGCTGATGATTGACGCGAGGCTGCGATTTCAGGAGCACCTATTATACGTTGGTGGGAAGGCTTTAGAGACAATGACGGCCCTGGCGCACTTAATGCCGAACCTTGGGGAACCCAAGCAGAGTAGGGGGACCCTGTTGGTGATCGCAGTTCGGTCAATCCTGCTGTAAGCTGCACCAATTTGGGCGGACAACTTACATACGTGGAGTTGTCTCAGTCTACCGTAGGAGCGTATTGATGGTGACCTGCGCATTCCGAACGGTGTCATAAGAGGCCATTTGTATTGTGACCGGAATGATACCGATCAAAATACTGGCAGATGAACGGCCGAGTTTTTATCGCTGAAGAGGTCGGTGTAACACTGTGTCGCGATCCAAGGCTCGTACGGAGGACAAAAATGAGTCCAAGAGGAGGTGGCAAAATTGGTGGGATAATACCCCCGATGGCAGATGGACTCAACTGGACAACACCAGCATTTATTTGGTGGATTGCAGATTTGAAGCACACAAAAACTACTTATATTGAACAGTTCGAAAGGTACCTTCTAAACAATCCTCGATAAAAGAGCTTGATGGCAAACTGTTAAATCCTACACTACTCAGAGGAATAACCAATGGATTTATTGCTACAGAAACCATATTGACGGTCACTAACGAGCTTCCTTCATTTAAGATATTTCATTAGATCATAGCTCATCAGTGTTTTCATGACCTTAGAAGAAAGAGATGTTAGTGCAATGAGTCGGTAATTGGATGGGGAAAAGCACTCTCCTTTTCTGGGAATTGGTTGAACGAATGCTGTTTTCCATCTATGCGGAAAAATTCCGAAGAAAAGGACAGGTGGAAACGCTTCCGCAGTTCATCTACCAATGTAGAATTTGTTTATATCAAGATCTCTAAGGACTTTTCCCAATAGAAAATTCCACGCACTCCAAAACATATAGAGGTAAGCCACAATCTGAAAAAGAAGAAGATGCGGCAGTGATTTGCGAAAAAAAATTCCTTGTCTTTTGAGCTAGCAACTGGACTTTCATTATAAAATAGCGTTTGGATAGGTGTAGGCAGGCGGAATTTTTGTTCTTTTGGCATGTGACCAACATTTTTTACTAACCCTTGGGAACTGTAGTATTTTTTGCCGTATATTTTGGTCGTTAGAAATTTAACGCTACGGATTAGAGTATTGAGTCATTTCTGGCTAATTTAAACTTCCTCCGGTTGTCCTCAGACGGGTTGGCCCTATAAGACCTGAAGATTAACTCTTTTTACCCAAAAGCCTTTTCAGAGTTCGAGTCAAACTACGTTTTGTCATTCGGCATGACACTCACATAGAAATGAGGCATAAAATAATGTTGGTGAGCATATCACTGACAGCATCTACGGCAACTGTTGACGAAACATAAATACCAGTTAAAACTCAGAAGATGTTCTCAGTTTGCGTTCTTGTACTGCCAAACTGTCCTTTGCCTTTAGGAAAAATTAGCTGCTACGACACAGTGATTTGGAAATTAGCTGCTATGACACAGTGATTTGATTAATTAGTGAATGATTCGTTACGTAGTAGAGATTTTCTTTAAAAAAAAACAATAAACAAACAAGAAGGCATTTTCGACAATACGAAGTTTTATTGGATTAACTAAACAAAAGAATACGATGGCACTTTCCATTCTCCAAGGGGACTAATGGAGGATCCGTCGGTTTGTAATGACATTTTTGGACGAAATAAAAAAAAAGGTTATTTTTCGACGGAAAATCTATTTCAGTCATTTTTCATATTGTATTTTTCATTTGATAACAATTAATATGAACAAATATTTTTTTTAATACATTTTAAACCAAAATTAATATAATTTGACAAAAAAAATGTATTATTTATTCACTTGTTCATTTTAATTTAAAAGTTTTAATATAATTTTCTCACTAGACAGAAAGCGTTCGCAGGCTCTTGGCTTACAGTGTACATGTGCATAAATTTAGATTAATTCAATGAGTATCTGAGCACAGATGCAAGTGATTATCGAAAGCCATCTTTTAATAGCCGTTCATAATACAAAAATATCGTTCGTCTATATTCTCAGAAATTCCAAAACATTTTGATTTTGATTAATACACATATCATGATGATTCCATATTTATTCTGTTCAAATCTAAAAATAACAAATACCCAAATTATAATAATTCATTTTTATTACTGGACAGATACACAGGCGAAGCTAAATACAGACATAGTGAAGATTATTTGCTCAAATACTCATAGATTTAAAAAAAATTTTAAATGACAATATAGTTGGAAAATAGATTTTCAATAAATAAATACATAAATATATTACACAAAGAAAAACTTCATAATTTGGTAAATATTTCGATGTATGATTTCAGGTAATTGAAATTTAAAAGACATTCACATAGATTTGTACGAATACTCGTAGTTAGCAGATAAAATAGAATAGCCACTTGTAATATATAAATTCCAGGTTTTGGCTTTATATAAATAGTGTAATTATTTGGTATTTTTTTTTTATTAATTTAATTGTTGTTTTAAAAGAGGACATAAATCTAAAAAAGAAAAACTGATAAGATCTTTTTTTTTTTGTAAAAATAGATTCGTACTTTTGATTCCAATTTTTTATTTTTTATCAGATATTTGTCATCTAAAAAATTAGTCCAGTTCAAAAATCTACTTTAAAATTGCAAATATGGTAAAAATATTGTTTTTATTTTTATAGTAAAAAAAAATATGCTTTTCTTCTAAAAAAAAAAAAAGAAAAAACATTTGAATTTTTTAAATTTTATATTTTGTTTTTTATTTACATGGAAATATTTTTTTACAAAATAAATAAAAAATAAAAGATATTTAAGATAGATAAAAATTTGTACTAATCAGCAACTATTCAAACAACGTTAAAAAAAATTAACTATGAACTTGATTTCTTACGCTAACAGGCACACGGTCTGTGCAATGTACGAATTATTCGTGCAGACCTAAAAATCTGCGCGGCTCGTATAAAATCCGTATTTTTTGCACGCACCTATAAATATGGTCCGCAAATTCGCACATATAAGGTTTGACATTGCACGAATCGCATGAGAGATTTTGGACAAATCGAAACAACAAAACGCCACTACAGAAAAAACGAAAGTCACAGATTTTTTTAATCCGTGCAATTATTTGTTTATTTTTGTTTCAATCATTTTATATAATTTTTCTAAATTTATTTTATATATAATGTGACACATGGCAGACGATCAGAATATAATCGACGACGAAAGGCGATGACAAATGTGGCCGCAAAATGGAGCAACGAATCAATTGTCGTACATTGATTGCAGCTGTTGAGCAACATCCTAGGTTTGTGGGATTTTTCTTGTGCCGAACACAAACATCGTAACATTCGAGATGGCGTTCGGGCCACGCGACACTCGAGAAGCAATTCGATGACGTCCAATGTACAGCCAAGGGGCAGAATTCACATGCCACTCACCGCAAAGAGCAATTGAAGCACTATCAAATGGAGTCTGGCAAAGCCGCAATGAATGGACAGCCAAACTAACTGTTCTGGTCGGACATGGCATTTGCACTATCAACGAAGCAGCGAATAACGCCATTTCAGAATACAATTTAGTGAGTGAAAATGCTTCAGATATTTTTATATAAATATATTGTAGTTGATCTTTCTCGAGTTGTAATTGTTGTACCACCTTTCAGTAAGCACCATCAATCGACCGATTCTAGAGCCATGGACGCACTGATTCTGGAGCCATTGACCGATTCTGCAGCCATGGACCATCCATTGCTCGGATTCTGGATCGATGGTGTACGATTAGCATTAGACTGATTTGTGACGTTGGCTGACATGGCTGATGAATTTGTCAATTTTGGCTGACCAAAATTGCTATAACATAGCATGATACAATTTTGTTGAATTATATAAGATAATTTTTTTAAAACTTTTTTTAAGGTAGTATATTTGTTATTTAATTATTTTTAGCTTTTTATTATAAATACTCAGTTTAATTAAATATATTTGAATTGAGAAAAATATTGATTGGTTCCAATATGCTTCATAATTCATGAGGAGAGGTTGTTGGTGTTTTGATAATCGTATTTCGAAATTTTGTATCAAAATTTGTACCTTTGATTGGCTGTACGATCGTTTTAATGTTCTAATGGGCTTTGCAATATGTCAATCTCGCATGTGGCTGACTGTGACCCTGATTTGTGCGTCAGTCATTGTTACCCACATTGGCAAAATTGGCTGATGACTTTGGGACAGATTTTGCTGACGAGCCTTATATATACCTTGACTTTTCGTCAACCAACGTCAGCTGTCAGCATGACATGTGACAAAAGCGCCTTTAGAGAGACTGAAGTAAGTTGTAATACACATGTATATACGTAGGATAGTTCTACTTAAATATATATATATATTATATCTACTTAAAATTTATATACAATATAAATTTTAGTTTTTTCAAAATCAGCAGGTTTTTTTTTCTTATTTGACAATTAAAATTCGGTAATATCAAAGGCAATTTATTTTTATATTATAATATTTCTCCTTCGAAAATTAGATAATTAAATAGAATGAAATAAAAGAAAAAGATACAAAATATATTGTACAGAATTGTAACAAAGATTATTGCCCTTCAAATTATAAAAATTACTAAAACTAAAAAAATGTTGCTAGAAAAATAAGATTTTATGGTTTTTTTTTTAAATAAAATATATTGATTTTATTTTTTTCATTTACTTAAAATATTTAAAAAAAAAATATTTTTCTATGTCCACATAAACTGTTAGCATTTTTAGAATATAATAAATAATTAACATCAATTGTTGATCGACATTTTTCACCGCGAGTGTACAATAAAAACTTTACAGTCGCACACCCGCGCAAATTGCTCATTCCTTCTTATTCATTCACACCTATGCAAATATCGTTCTTCTCGTGTCATTCATACTATTTGTTTCTTAGTTTCTCCCATAGTTATTAATTATAACTATTATTATTATTATTATTATTACTATTATTATTATTATTAATAATAATTTTATTAATTGTTATTATTATTATGATAACTATTATTGCACATAAATGTCATGACCAAAAAATTGAGAAGTGTCCTTCCGCATTCAAAAATGAATATTGTACATACATGTATGTATGGATGTGTGCGCACAATTTCGCGGGACAATTTTCTTTTCGATTTCTGATTTATTATTCAATTGAAAGATTAATCATTGGGGCGCATATGTCAAACATGACAAACTAAACGGTGAAAAATTATGAAACATAAAAATAAAATTAAATGGAATCAAAAAGAAGCAAGAACTGGGGATGGCAAACGGCAAACGAATACACAATACTTCAGATAGATAGAAAACAAATTTGACAGTTGGAATCATACGATACAAAATGAGCGCCAACTTTGTTAATTTAATTAGAAAATTGATATAATGTAAGGTTTACTTTTTAGATATAAATATAATTAGAAATTATAATTTTCTTGTGCAATTTACAATCGCCTTTTTGATTTGCTTACAAAAAATCAACGGAAATCAGATTCAAGTTTTTCAATTACAAATTTTTCGCGCCTACATAAATAGTTTTATATTCTCATCCGTCATAGCGAATTTTATAAAACAAACACACACAATCACGGTCATTTACAATTTTATAGATAATTTTTTCCAAACAAAACAAAAACAACGAGGGATAGAAAAAATATCAAATTTTCAAATAATTAATTATATTATCTGAACAGGTAATTATTATTTATCCAAAACTACATTCAATATTGGTAATTATCACATGTTATTTTATAAATTTTTTAACAAATAGCATAAATTTTGATATTAAAAAAAAAAAATATTAATGGAATCAATATAAAAATTTGTATTGGGAAGTTATGCGTCTATACACACGCACACACATGCGTATGCACATATGCCAAATGGCTTTAGTTGCCTTAACATGTAGGCGCCAAGGGTACACAACTGAACATTTACTTACTATATTCATGTACATTCACTTTTTCAACAACAAAAAATCCATTATTTAGTTCGCTTATTATTATCAGTATCAGTATCAGTATTATTATTATTATTATTAATAGCGATGCTGCTATACGCGATCGCAATAGAACCAACCATATTAGCTGGACAACAAAAACTTTTTGCACTTAAAAGCCAAGATGAAACTCTTCCTCGCTCCAAACACGCATATATACTGTAGTCTCTATATATATATTTATATTCATAAACACACAGCCAAATAAATAGCTGTGCTTATGCAAAAGCAAAGCCAAAAACAAACGCCAAAAGAAAAAAAATTATATTATTTAGTAAAATTTTTTTTTTTTTTTGTATGTTTTTCTCCGTTTAATGTTCTATTGTATGATAGAAAACTAAGTGAGGCATGCTCCAAAAGGCATAGAGAGAGAGAGAGAAAAAAAAATACCTCTATAGTATCTAAACATTGCCTTTGCCATATGAATACTTATGCATTCCCAATCGGACAATTGTCTATACATATATGCATACTGATTTTTATACAATTTTATATAAAAAAAAATGTTTATTACGTTTTCTTTTTTAACATATTTTCAATTAGATAATCATAAATCGATGTGCATGCATGTATGTACATATATCATGCGTACATATTTCTTCTTTTTTTTTTTTTTGATTTTTTGTGGACAATGAACAGGGCAAAAAAAAAAAAGTTCAACATAATAATTGCTCTATTTATGACTAATGTGCGTGTGCGTCTTATATAGACTATATAGTTATTTGTATCAAATATACTATATGCATGGCCGCTCTTGTACACATTTTAAAATGCATATATACATGCATATATGGATATGGATATGTAAATAAAATGGGTATAATGACAAATGAAAATGAAAAATAGACTAACACAGCACAAAAGAAAATAAAGAGAAATAATAATAAATCCCATCTGTGTGTTCGAATGGTAAACAATTTTTGTTCTCATATATGCACACATACACCAGCTCATACATGGAGATATTTTATTTGCACGCTAAAATGCTAATGAAATAAACTCAATTTGTGGATACAAAACGTAAAATGATCCTCATACTAATTTTATTATATATATTTTTCTTTGTTTTTATGATGACATTCTTAATTGTTTTCATCGTCATCTCTTTGATTCCATAAAATTTTGCTTATATTGCATACTTTTTTTGTTTTTTTTATTTTTTTTTATTTTTACTAAGTTCATACATGCATAGGTACGTTCAGAGAAGGAACAAAATTGAAGTTTTTTTTTATCCAAAATAATATCCATCGATATAGCAAAAAAAAAAAAAAAAAACTTACATTAAAGAAAAAACTCACTCCGAATCGATAAAAACAATTTGGATTTTCTGATTATACTTTTATTAATGTTATTTTTATAACAATTTTAATTATTTAACTGGTTTAATTTGTTTTTTATTATTATTAATTTGCACCTCTCACTCTCTCTCACTCTTGCCATACACAAAAAGAAAAAAAAGAAAAAAAATATCGCCAAAAAAAAAAAAAAACGAAAATCAAGGAACTTATTTAAAACATACCTTGTTAAAATTAAATTAATCGAGATTATTTTTAGTTCCACTTTTATTTGCCTTTCTTTATTTATTTTTTTTCTCTTTTTCAACCACTAATATGCTCACTTATTCAACATGATTATATATATATATTTTTTGATTTCGATTTAATTTATTTCCACGTTTCAAATTGTCTCTTATCTATAACAAATTTACTTTTAAACGTTTTCATATTTTATCTCTTTTTCAAAATATATATTTGTAGAAAATAAAAAACAATATCAACCAGTTAAGCAATTTACATACCTTTATATATGTGTATAGAAAATGAAGAAACTTTAACAAAGAAAAAAAAATGTTAAAAGCTTTAAACAATGTAGCAAATCAACGGAGTTGTCTATAATATGCGATCCTTGCAGATATGAAACACCACCAGTATAGAGACTCAAGAATAAGTCACAGCAAAACAAAAGTCAGCTGTTCAATAATCAAAACACAAACAGATGCGTCTTTAAACGTGATACTAAATACAAATAGATAGCAATCTGAATGCTTAAGATTCTATTAAATAGAGGAGAACGAAATCCTTCGAACGTTTCTCTAGATGCTATTGGTAAAGACTATCAAATACTAAACTGGGATGGGATTATTATAAATTCTAGTAATATATGTAAACGTTTATACGTAATTTCCCGGTTGTTTGCTTTTTATAACAAAAAGCTTTGTATACATTTGTATAAAATAAGAAAATTTGAAAAAATTAAAAGAAATCTTGCAGAAATATTGCTTATTATTATTAATTTTTATTAAAAAAAAAAAAACATAATAATAAAATTTATAAATTTCAAATAACTTCATTTACTTCTTTTTATAATATTCATTATTTAATAATTTCTATTCGAAATTAATTTAAAAAAAAAAAAAACTAAACTTCAAATATTGAATCATTGCTATTTCCATAGTCGAGTCTTTGACCGAAAATGTCTTTAATTAAATCCCACTGGCAGCTGCTTGATGTGTCAATTGGGAGGTATACATTTCCGAATGTACACCAAAGGCGTTTTCCTTTGGACCAATTTGGCTACTACGCGGTAGTTGTAGCTGTCATCATCTACTCTACCTCGAACAAAAGAGCACATCGAACGGGGAGTTACGCATACAATTTAGGTTAGGTGGATTCTAGTTGCTAAAGTGAAAATAGATACTTTTGCGGGTTCGTTGGTTATGTTGAAAAGTCATATTTTTGTCAGTATTGTTTATGTGTGAATAAACTCAGTTTTTATTGTTTCTGATTGTTTTGAGGTTATGTTTCTACTAGAGTTTAGAATTTGGCTTTCCTTTGGTCATCTACCGCGTAGTAGCAAAATTGGTCCAAAGGAAAACGCCGAAAATTGGCGAATTTCGTCAACTTTAACCAATTAAATACAATTGCAACATAATTTATTAATTATAAATGATGCTCCGCTTAATTTTTTTTTTAAAATACAAATAATGTAGTCACTAAACTTATTTTTATTTTAATTTCAACAATCCTATCACATCAAAATACTGAAATGTATGGCATTGCTTGTACTACAACTGCAAAATTAAAACAATATTTATTTCGGCGATGAGTCGGAGTTTTGTGCATTCCTATAAGAATGGGAAAGGTTTTAAAATTTTGACAATCCGATTGAATGGATTTTTCAATTACAGTTGGAATTGTTTCCCTACCACATTATATAAATATAATATAAACAATTATTTGAAAAATTAGAAGGGAACCGTAAATTCTCTTTTGATACAATATGTCTTCAATTGCGATATATTATGCATTCAAAAAAAAATTCCTTAATATCTTTAAAATTTTTATACAGAAAGCTTTTCTCTTCGAATATCTTTATTCTAATATTTGGAAAATTCAATTAAATATGAAGGCCCAATCAATTCTATAGCGAATTTTTCATATTTCTATCAGATCCTGAGATTTTTTAGTTCCTCTTTGATAAGTTTAATAGTAAAACATAATAAACTGTGAAAAATCCCAATGTTATGAATTAAGTCGAGCCATTAAATGTTAATTTTTCCAAAATCATACAGTTTAATTTTGACGATTCTTTTGTGGAATACAATTTAATTTAGACGACTCTTTTTGTCGAAATTCCTTTTATAACTAATTAATTTATATTTTCAAGAATTTTATTTTTATAATTTCTTGTTCTGTCGAATAAATTTAATTAACTTTATTTTTGTTGCTAATTATTACATCAATTACAAACCACAAATTCTATTTGTCCACTTTAAATTTTTAATAATATATTTTAGTATAAATTTAGCATTTTTTCAGAATGAGTATTTAACTGTAAATTAAATAAAAATATTCCTTTTGATATTATAATTAATAGTTTTAATAATACTAGCTTTCTACAATTTTATTGCACAGAATTTAGTTTTTCATCAATTTCATGATCTTTGGTTATTAATTGATATTCGAATAATTTCTTACGCATCTCAAACAGTAACACAGTTAATGCAGATGCAGTATTTAAACTATCGATTCCTGGAGCTAATGGTATATTCAAATTAAAGTTCGTAATGCTATTCCTCCGAGAAAACCTGTCGAAGAATTTGTTTGGTAATTAGAAATTATGTTATCAGAAACGAAATTGTTTATTGTTACTCTCGTGCTTCGGTAGATATTCCATGGGTTTCACCACCAATAATGAGAACATTATGTTGTGGGGAAGGACTTAAACGGTCGTAAGGTATGACTGGTATGTGTGATAACATTTCGGAATTACTTTCTGCTACAAAAACACTATAATCATCAGGTAGAAATTCTGACACATTATCCCACGTTACATCATCTTTAATTGTAATATAAAAATGAGCGCCGACTCCACCGCGAAGTGCCTTAACGTCCCATGGATCACAACATCCCTTCGTAACTATCAATTGATGACAGGGCAACGCGGCACAGGTCCGTATAATGCTTCCCAAGTTATTCGGTTCCCGGATATTGTCACAAATAACGGTGATTGGAATTGTTTGTTTAGAGTTCACAGCAAAAGTGTTGTCTGGTCGCTTGAATATCGCTATCAGGCCAGGTGTTGTTGAAAGTGCCGACCATGTACGCAAATCTTGTTTGGGTATCCGTAATATTTGTACGTCTCTCAAATCCCTTATGTAATCCGCTATCGCTGCGATGTTACTCTTTTCAGAGAATATTATAGCTTGCAATGGTAGAGCGCATTTCAGCGCCTCCAATACTATACGTCGGCCTTCAAGAACAAGCCTTCGTTCATTTTTCTTTCGCCCATTTCCAATTATAAATAATTTGCTCAAAATTGGATCATTCAAACCCAATTTAGTATATCGTAATTGTAAATTCGTATCATCGATCACAGTCGCACTAGTTTTCTTCTTCTCCGATTGAATATTAACGGCGGCAGAGTCTGTTGTATTCAGCTTTTTAAATTTCGGCCTTATTTCATTGCGTTCTTTTTTGTCAAATTTTTTCAGTAGTTCTTCCGCATTTACAGGACTATGGCTATTGCCATTGTCGAAAAGGTTCGATTCCACAGCTGCAGCTGTTTCTACATCAAAAGATTGAGGGCATTTTTTTGAAGTTATACTATCGTCACGAAGAACTATGTCATTTTGGTTAAATGTATTTCCAACATTTCTTGGCGGCGGTTTTAACAGGGAACAAGACGTAGAAATTGCTCGTGAACCACTCAAAAAGTTCAGTGTACTTATTTTCCGCACTATCAGCCGCAATGAGAACATTTGAATTTTTCGATATTATATCAACTTAATTTTATTTATAAGTAAATATTGCCGTTTTTTTTGGTTGCAATAAATAAAATATATCCGGCTATAATTAACAAATAAATAACAAAAACAAAACCGCTACAAAGGTTGAATATTCCTCTTCTTCACTAAACAAACACACTCAATGACAGTAACGTGGTAGAGAAAGACAATTCCGACGGTAACTGAACTGACAACTAAAATTACTTTCAAAAATAAACGAATTTCGTCCAAATTAACCAATTAAATACAATTACAATGAAATTTATTTTTGTATAAATGATTAGTTATATTATTTTTAAATTACCTTATTTCTATTTTGATTTCACGAAATAAAACTACAATCCTGCCACATAAATAAATATTGAAATGTATGGCAGGACTTGGACTACAACTATAAAATTAAAACAAGTTTTTGCCGGCTTAAAAAAATTGGGGTTTTATGCATTCTTTTATACGACTCGGAAGGTTTGGACAGATCGGACTGCCAGCAGTTTTCAGTTTCGTCGAATTTTTGTTCCTACCATAGACCGAATTTAAAATGTGGTTTTCCTTTGAACGGGAGTAGAAAATTCATGAGACGGCAAGTGTTGCAATTAACATAAATACTCAATAATACATGTCTATGAAATTGGCATCAAATAAAACTCAAGGGCACAAAGACAAGTTCCACACCTGTCGGGACAACGATAAACTTCGCTTTGTTTCGAAGCGAAGTTTATACGCTCGTTGTGTTCGTTTACCTTACTGATATGATAACATGAAAGAAGAACCTTCAAATAATTTGGTATAAATTTGGTCTATCGAAATTATAATAACATGCGATTTTTAAATATTTGAAGATTTCATTTGACTGTAAAACTAGATATTCTGACAAATATTTTTCAATATTCAAAAACATTAGTTTTTATTGTGCTAGGAATTGTGACTAATAAAGAGACCGTATTTTATTAAATGAAACCAAAACTATTATAATACGAGTATTCCCATAGGTGAATAATAGTGAATGATAGCAAACCTTTTTCTTTCAACGTTTACAGTATTTATTCATTTTAGTTTTTATGACCACTTATATATTTTTTTAAATTAATACTAATATCAATGTTGTAAGCACGGTGTCTATAGGCAGTTATTATTTTCAGAAGAAATCCAACTTTGAATTGAAGCGTGCAAAAATTTTGCATGCACTTTGAAAAGATTATTTTCATTATAATATTATAAGTAAAAATATTCATTTTGTAGAAATTGTTCAACATTTTTTTGTTGAAAATTCCAATGTAGATCTTGTAAATTTTGTTTACCTTGGCTATTATCTGTTCTTATATGTATACCTTTTATAAAATATTTTTTTTGACTTCTTCTAGTTTGGGGAATAGTTTGGGATTTCTATGATAAACGTTATTCTGTATTAAAATATCTATAAAATTTTTAAAAGCTATAGGAGTCAATTTAGCAATTGGAATGAAATAATAAAATTTGAGTTATATATCATTATATTGTTTTTAATTCATATACGCTTATTGTGACTGGAAATTTGATGTGGCAGTTCAGTTTATCGTAGAATTATATAATAGTGAAGTTGGCAAATTATTTTAGACGAGTTTATCTTAACCATCGCCCAGGTCGCAGAAACCGGCAGTCTTCATTCGAGTAAGATCAGGATAGTGAATAACATCTAAGGAAAGGTTTGGAGAGTGATTTACCATCTTTTCATCACTCGTAATTAAGTGAGTCAAAATAACACCATGGCTGACTCAGAGAAGGTTTCTGAACAGCAAACACAACAACAACAGCAAACAACAGCTCAGCAGCCGCAAAATCAACAATCTACAAAAGCGGCACAGGTTGCCCAACCCAAGCAACTAATTGGTAAGTCGCATCTCGGACTCCATTAAAATTACCGCGCGTGCATATACAAGTCACAGGATTTCCGTTTAATTGTTAATGATTTACAAGTGTTGCAGTTTAGTTTTAAGCGTTAAATGGTTTAAAAAAATCTGAAATTAGTTTTTTCAATAATTTTTGGCTATTTTTCTCAATGTTGGCGCGTTGTGAGCAATTGCATAAATGTTAGAGTACCGGCCACATTTTCGCAACACGGAAATGACGCCATTTTGTTTTTTTTTTAAATTTTATTTTTAGATACCGGAGTTTCATATGATATCGTAAAGATTGTAATATATTAACATTATATATCTTTCGGTATTCCGTCGATTTGGCTTGTTTGCTGCCTCCAACAGGCTCCGAATTGGGCTAGGAATAGTGTTTCTTTCGTTCGTACAAGTGTACGCTTACATGAGTGGCCTGTGGAAGATACATAGTAGCAATACGTATGTGTTGGAATTATTATGATTGGTTCATAAGATTTTTTGTGATATGGTACGCTTGCGATACAGTTTGGCTTGTGTTAACGATGGAACATACTGCGCATGACAGCAAACTCGGGAGTTCATTGATATACACACGTGCAATTAGCATCTATTTTTCTTAATTTTAGCATTTTGTAGCCTTAAAAATGTCTAATTTTAGCATTTATATTTATAAAACATAAATCCGTTATAAAAGTCACCTTTAATACTGTTTAGAATAGTTTATTATACGTATTACAAATGCATAAAAAAACGCAAGCCTCTATGGCATTGTATTGCATTTAACCCAGAACAAAAAAAGAAATGCAAATACAATAATAATTCGAAATGACAGAAAAGTAAAAAAAATGGTTCGTTCCGTTGGGGAAAATCCCGTTGATATGGTGTCATTTGGATGAAAACTCATTTAAAATGACTGAGCATTGATTGAAGGCCTGTAGTAGGCGTTAACATGGCTTTTTTGTGATTTACAGATTTTTCTGCTTTTCAGCTCGGCAATTACAATGTTTTGCATATCAAAATGTTTCCATCGTTTACGTACGTTTCGAAAGATTTGAACAGGTTTAACTCTCGCATGAATATTAATATTATTGTAGTACGCTCCATGTTTGAGGCTGAACAAATTTAATAGTATTAATAAATTTCCGACTACTTGATATTTTGACGAAAATATTATTTATATACGTACTCGCAGACCATTTTCTTGGTTGATGGTGAATTTCTTTGAATGGCTAGATTGGCGGCAAAATAAAAATATGGTCACGCCATAACACTATAGAACCTATCATACACAAAACTTATCGTTATAATTATGTCCATTATACAAAAATATTTTTATTATGAGCATCTAGTTGCATATTTTACAATTTTCGCATTAAATAGCATCTATTTTCTATTTATCGCAAAATGAAAATTTCACGTGTCCCTATTAGATGTACGTACGTAGAATTTTGCACTAGCGCCTTTGTTAATTTAATAGTTAAAAAAACCAATAAAGAACTATTTGACACATTTATAAGTTCGCTAAGAATAATATAAAAATGATCCCTTGCGATTAGAATGAAAAATATTATTAATTGATTTGTTTATTTTTAGCTACTAAGGTAACCGGAACCGTTAAATGGTTTAATGTTAAGAGCGGATACGGCTTTATTAATCGTAATGATACCAAGGAGGACGTCTTCGTCCATCAGACAGCAATTACTAAGAACAATCCGAAGAAAGCGGTCCGGTCGGTTGGCGACGGCGAATTAGTCGAGTTCGACGTTGTTATTGGTGAAAAGGGCAACGAAGCGGCCAATGTGACAGGTCCTTGTGGAGAACCAGTACGCGGTAGTCAATTTGCTGCCGATAAGCGTCGTAATATGCGACCGTGGATTCTGCGCAATCGCCGTCGTACCGGCGGTAGTAGCAATCGTGCTGATGGAAGTGTTCTTCAGGTCGAGGGCGGTGATGTCGTCCAAAATGATGGACAGCAGCAAAATCGTCCTCAACAGAGGAGATATCGTCCACGCGGACGCGGCCGAATGAATTATTACTTCAATAACATGGGCGGAAGACGTCCACGACGTGACCAGAATGGCGGTGTCGATGGCGATCATGATGCCAACGCGGATTCGAACAATGAAGAAAGTGGTGGCGGACGTGGCGGACCACCGCGTGGACGCGGCGGTCCTACTCGTCGTTTCTTCCGTCGCAACTTCCGTGGTGGGCGTGGCGGTGGACGTCGCCCTCGCAGCGAAGAAGGTAAATAATAAATTCCTGCTAATGGGAATATCTGTCATTATCTTCTCACCCTTATTTAATATCATCCATTTTGTACTCATGCTTAACTTTACTTTAATGCTGCTCTTATCAAGATTTTTAAATCATTCATTTGCCTAATCCTCTAAAGAATTTCATTAAATGAAATATTTATAAAAGGAATGTAGAAATTATTTTGGGAAAAAAAAATTCAGATAAAATCTTAAAATAATAATGCAGAAGTTTCTCAATAATACAAGAAAGACATTTGTATTTTTTAGTTATTAGAAAGTGTTTAGTTTTACCATGCAATTTGGAGTAGCTTCCTAAACAATATCAGAGTTTTTTTTTTTAATAATAGATTCACTTTTTGGTTATAAATAATATGAATTTAGATATAATTTGAAAATAGTAGATATAATTCAAGGAATAGTAGTTTAACTTAACTTAAGAGAAAGCAAAAGAAAACTACTAAAAAATCAAATCTCAAATCAGTTTTAATTATAAGGTAGTATTGATTAATTTAAATTAAAATATGCAAATACTGAATAAGTTTTTTTTTGTCAATATTTAAGATTTAAATTATAGAAATTTTTTCGAGAGCGAAATTGGTTTGGATACAAAACAAAAAACAAAACATTTGCAGGTTTTCTTATCAAGTAATAATTGAAATCAATTTGAGAGAAGAAAAATTATCTTCATTTTGTTTACTGTTTTTTTTTCTTAATGATTATTAGTAGAGATTACAACATAGCTAGCCTGCATTAGCTACAAGAAAATGACACAAGTGGAATAATTTACAATTTGTTTGTTTGTACATAGAATTTTATGTATTCATGCTCAGTTTTTTTTATATATATATACATATGTATATATATATGCGAGTATTATTAAAAAGCAGTTGATTTTATTTAATTTCATTTTTTTTTCTTAATTTCTAAAGTGGATCAATTGTTTTTAATATTTACATTTTGTTTTCCCTTGTGGTGTAAAATCGATTCTTGTTTGTTGCGGCAATTAAATTGTATCTGAGAAGGTGGTTATGAGGCTGGCGATGCACCAGATGTCGGAAATCAATCATCACGACCACTACCAATGCGCGGAAATCCACGTTACCGTCGTCATCAACGCCGAAGGCCCGATACTGGAGGAGCTGGAGCTCCCAATAATAATGGCAACGACCAACTGCCACAGGTAAATTAAAATTGAAACACATAAACAGACACAAGAATGCAGACGGTATGGTGTTTTCGTTCGTCTGTCCCCGTGAGGGTGGCTTTTTTTTTCTTTTTTTTTCTTTAATCTTAAAATAATTTTAAAGCTATTTGGCATTTTAGTTATTAATGAGAGTATTTTTGAATAAATGTTTCACCTTCATAAAAGTAAAAGAAAAAAGAGGAAATAAAATTAAACAAAAGAACATTTTTTAAGTATTAAAGAAAATTAATAATTAAAAATATGAAATTATTAAATAAAATCAAAAAAAAAAAAATGAAACAAAATAGAATCCAAACAAAACAAATCAGAAAACCAAACAAACCAAGATTTAAAAAAGCACTCGAATTAATCGAACATGTATAATTTATTGATTTTTTTAACAATAAAATAACATCTTAAATATTTTTAATGAATGAAAAGTAAGGAAAACAAATGAACAAAAAAAAAAATACAAGTAAAATAATATAAAAATATTAATAATAATAAACAGAAAACACATTGACATAATATTATAATAATATAATGAGCAGAGAATCATCATATTAGAATTATAAAAAAATAAAAATAAAAAATAAAAAGTAACCAAAAAAAAAACAAAGCAAACAAAAATACAACCCAACGGATACTTAAATGTAATTTTGAACAAAGTAAAAGAAATAAATAAAACTTTATATATATACGTATATAATGGTATAATGATAATTATATATACATATATATAAAATTAAAAAAAAAATTTGAAAAAACAGTAAAAGATAATTTGACTAAAAAGCATGATTTTTTTTTCTGTTAAGAATTTCTGTTGTTGGTTTTTCCCCCCCCTAAAGGCAAATCCCCTAACTCTTGTTGATAGTATTAACAATTAAAAGACTTATCAGCGCTCTTCAATAGCAAAATTCAAATTAGTGATACATACATAAATGTTTAATTGTTAGAAGTACATGTATATATATGTAGTGCGGTGATCACACCCACGAAAAGCTTAGCCCCGGGCCTGGTAGCACAGTCGATAGCATGCTGGATTACCATCCAATGGGCAGATGGATGCAATAGCGTCTGGCGATGTCTGATGGCCGCCCGTTAACAAAAACAAATAAAAGACCACCAGCCTCCTTAACGTTGAGTTTCGTTCGAAGACCAAAGTTAAGCAGGACTGGTTGTGTTGTTATTAGATTGGTAACCGTTTGGGAACACCGTGTGTTGCAGGATTTCTTTTTTTCACGAAATTTGATATTATTGTATAATTACAATTTTACGCCGAAATTCGGTAAAAATATGTTTGGGAGTGCCATGAAATAGAAAAAATGACCACTGATTGGGAAAAGATTTTTCCGATAATTATGGCTACTTTAACTCTCATGATTGGTTTATGTTATTCTCACCAATATATATTTTGGTTTCTTAAATTGATAATTTTCGCAATTATTTCAAATTTTACTATTTTGTTCAGTTTATTTCTATCGAATAACGGAGTGGTACTCTATTTGTTAAACGGTTCAAATTTAAATTTTAATATTACCTTTTTAATACATATATTAAACCTAAATGATTTGCCATTTAACTACTAATTGGGCTTTTTAATGTCGGTTGTTTGTTTGATAATGAATTGTTTTCTCTTCTAATTATTTTATTTACATTTCTTTTTTACTAACGCTTCTATATTGATTATATGAGGTAGCAAAATATATGTTTATTATATAGCGTTGATGAAGTGTCTACGAAAAGTAATCAGATCCTAAAAACGAATGTATTGAAATTCTATATAAGTTTTTTTAAAAACATTTTTTCCCAATAAAACTTCAAATCAAATTCTTCAGTTTGACTATTTGTTAATCATGTATAGGTTAGGTGTGTTTGCAAAATTGGATACTATAACAAATTCATAATCATTTTTTTTTATATTTTTGTTTTAAATCTAATACTGTGATAATATAATTTCTTGCTTAAAATTTCTTTTCAATCGATATTTTCTTCAATGTATTTTTTTTTTTAAATATTTCCATTTTTTTTCATTTTTGTTTACTGATTTTCATTTATTTTATTACGATTTTAATTTGATTTATTTTTCCTATTTTTCTTTTTTTCCATTTATGTTTGCACAAAAAATTTCAAAAAACTACTATTACCACTACTTATCCATCGACTACTGATTGATTATCTATCAACGCATGTGTCATCAAATTTAGGATGTTGGCCGCCAGGTCCAGAATACGACAACTGAAAGTTCTGCGTAGTAGAAATACATAAATTTATGTATTTGCATTGTAATCAATAAAATAATAAAACATATTATTAAAGAAAAAAAAATTAAATAATATTGAGAGTTAAACACAATTACATAAAAAATTAAGTGACAAGAAAATGATAGGCAACAAGATAACAAAAAAAATAGGATTTTTACAATAAAATGACAAAAAAATATGCATAAAAAAAAACAAGAAAAAAAAGCAAAATAAAAAAATTCAATAAAATACTACTTCTTTTATTCTATTTTTTTTTTGGTCCCGGAGTTGCCAAATTTTCTCATGGTTGTAATACTGTAAAATGGCCCATAGCCCTTATCCACGGCTCTTGCCGACAAACAAAAATTGCTTCCATTTCTCTTCATATTGTTCAGCTAGTTCTTCGAAAAAAATCAATAAAATTGGTCATTATGTTCAGATTAATAATTTCACAATGCGGTTAAATGGTAAAGGAGTCGTTCCTTGCAAATATCGGGTTTTTCAATAGCAACTTGACACTTTTAAGTATTTTTCATATTGAAAATACTCAAAAGTGTCAAGTTGCTATTGAAAAACCCGATATACCAGGTGTATAAGCTGAACTCCGTTGTTTTGGTCATAGATGGCGTGAGTGCGCGTATTAAACTACCATGGGCACGCCATACTATTTTTTCTGAGTTTGACATCTGTCACATTGTCAGCAATTTCGTACAACAATATACATTTTTCCTTTGGTAATCATGTTTAGTTTTGTGCCAGAAAAATAGCATATGCGGGAAACTCTGCTTTTCTGGTTAAATTTGAAGAAATCGACTGCCGAACCGTGCTTTATCGGAAACAACGTGCCGAGATTGGTTTTGTCGGTTCAAGGACGACAATTTTGACTTGTGGGACAAGAAGCGTAAAAATCGGTCTAGGAAGGTTGAGGACCATCAATTGCAGGCTCTTTTAGACGAAGGTTGAGGACCATCAATTGCAGACTAGGAAGATTGAGGACCAATCGCAAAAAATGCTCGCGGTGCAATTGGGTGTTACTCAACCAGTTATTTCCATGCGTTTGCGTGCTATGAGGAAGATTGAAAAGATCGGAAAATGGGTGCGTCATGATTTGAACGATAGGTAGATGGAGCGACGCCAAAACACATGCGAAATCTTGCTCGCCAGACAAAAAAGAAAGTCGTTCCTGCATCGGATTGTGACAAGAGATGAAAAGTGGATATATTTCGAGAATCCTAAACTCAAGAAATGGTGGGTTGATCCCGGCCAACCATCAACATCTTCGCCAAGACCAAATCGCTTCGGACGGAAGACGATGTTGTGCGTTTGGTGGGATCAGTAGGGTATCGTCTACTATGAGATGTTGAAACTTGGTGAAACTGTCAATGCCCACCGCTTCCACCAACAACTGATCAAATTGCACTATGATCTGCATGAAAAAAGGACGGATTATCAACAAAGACATGACAATCTGATTTTCATCCACGACAACGCACCATCGCACACGTCAAAAATGGTCCGAAACAACTTGGAGACACTCAACTGGGGAGGTGCTACCCCAACCCGCTTATTCACCAGACCTGACCCCTTCCGACTACCACTTGTTTTCGTCGATGGGCCACGCGCTCGCTGAGCAGCACTTCGATTCTTAAGAAGGCGTCCGAAAATGGCTTGATGAGTGGTTTACCTCGAAAGAGAAGGAATTTTTTTGGCGTGGTATCCACAAATTGCCCGAGTGATGGAAAAAATGTATCGCTATCGAGGGCAAGTACTTTGAATAAATTTGTTTTTGCTGTCTATAAAAAAAACATGTGTTTTTTTAACTAAAGGATTTAAGCTTATACACCTGGTATAATGTACAATTTAAATTACAATTATAAATATTATTATTATTATTTAGATTAATATTAGGGAACGGTTGTCAGACTCAATGAGACGGCTCAGTTGGTAGATGTCGTGACGTTCTGAGGAACCAGTTCAACATTAATGTTTGAGACACAAGAAATGAAATTTTTTGTAGAGTTCTATCCAGAATTGTTTAATATCCTAATGTGAGTTGTTACGTTTGGTTTCCTAAGCTTGAGGCTTCGCCCATCAAAATTAAAAGATTTTGCATCTTCTGAAACTGTATATAAACAAAATCGAAAAACGCCCATACACAAAAAAAAACGCATATAAACAAAATCGAAGGTGCAAATCTTAACAAAATAGGAAAAGGTATCAAAAATATTTTGTTTTAAATATTTTCCATTATTGTATAAAAGTTCAACAAAAATATTGTAATAAATTTGAATATTAAAACTTTTACAAGAGTGAGTTAGTGCCTATAAACTACACAGCAATTGCTCCTAATCGAAATAGTGGAAAAGGTGAAAAATAATTAATACGTTAAGTATGGAAATGTATTAAAAATATTGTACAAAGTCAAAAGAAAATCAATTTTCCTCATGGATTATTATGTCCTCACTCACGAAACAATAAGTCGCCAAATGTCTTCATGATCGTGGCGCTACAGAATGAGTTCTGGCTCGTGTTTTATTTATAATACCTTAACCTTGCCTTTCGGACCGTTAAACCGCGTGAGTAGATGGGTGCGAAAGTGTTTGGCGAGGTCTGGTGATCCGTTAACACTAAAACAAATAAAAACAGCGTCCAGTTCTGCCTAACTTTAGTTCTCATTCGATCATAGAAGTTACAAAGGATTAGGTGCATTGTCATTATTAGACGGTGTCAAAGGATTTTTTTTTACGAAATTTATATTACAATTAAAATTTTCCGCGGAAACTCAATCGAAATATATTCAGGTTACGTATCTATATTTTGTTTTCAGTTCATATGCGCTTAATGTGAATGAAATTTTCTGATGACAGGTCAGTTTATCGTAGAATTTTGTAACAGTCAAGTTGGCTGGTTATTGTAGAAGACTATTTCTTAACCATCGCCTAGGTCGCAGAAACCGGCAGTCTTCATTCGAGTAAGATCAGGATAGTGAATAACATTTAAGGAAAGGTTTGGATTCATTATATAATTTAATAACATTTAAGGAAATTCAAAATTTGTTTTATATTAGCGGCAGGTCAAATAAGACTAGGAAAAAATATGCCCCTCTTACAGAAGACACAACTAGACTGGGTTGTCATGGGAATCACCAAGTTACCTAATGATCCACCAGCCGCTTCATGCGTTTTGGATACGGAACGACTAAAGAATCTTAAAGAGAAAATTAGGCCAATCCAAGAAACCAACACAAAAACCAACCCAAGGACTCCATGAGTTAACGACAACATTTCGTTTCCAGTCTATACTCCTGAGAAATTGACATCGAATTTCCCCAACATTTGCACTTTTTTAACGATTTAGGTGCTCAATAATACCAAAGAATACAAATTGGTGCAGTTAAATTTAGTCAGGAAATCAATCCATTAGAAACTTTAGTTCAAAATACAATAGAACATTCGAAAAAAATGTTCAGTTCAGTCGACAAACATTCATAAGAACACGACGTTTAATCTCAACAACAGTCATAAGAATAATAATGATACCAATAATAAAAACAATAATAACAAATTTAACAACAGGAATAACAACAACGTGAATGCTGGCAAGATGAAAACAATTATGATTAATAGAAATCCTATCGCGAATAAGAGTAGTCTCTATAAACTCCATAGAGAACATAACTATATTAAGAATATTTCTAATAGTGAAAGGAATTAAAATTATAATAACCACAAACAATTTATTAATGGGAGGTGTATGTGTATTCCACCACGTTACTGATTGGCGATGACATACTGGAAATGAAACTTGTAGATCGTATGGGAATAAAACTCAAGCTTTCCCGAAAGAGCGGCATCCACCCTCTGTTTATCCTAGAACAATTTAGATCCATCCAATCCTCGAGGAAGTCCCTAAACAAACTTCATGCTACCACCAGACGTTTCACAACCTATAATCAAGTCCTATTCAGCAGAAAGGGACCGAAAAAAAGTCTTTACAACCTCTAAGTTACAATGCGCAATCTGTTAGGAGTTCTACAGAGCATCAAGGTGGCGGTGATCGAATCAAGCAGTATGACGTCTTTACCCAGGACGGACAACATGTCAGAATCTCTAAGAAGGATAGGGATTCCGTTCTTTGGTCCGCAATCCGTTCTTTGGTCCGCAATCCGTAGCAGCAAACGGAAACGTTGAATTCTGCACTTTGAAGGCGGCCACCAAGTTGAATAAAAGATCAAAATTGAAAGATTTTTCGCATCAGTACTTTTAAAACATCAATACATAAAAAAATAAATCAATTTTCCGTTAAAATAAATATAAAATTCAAACCATTTTGTATATTTATTTAATGTTATAAAAAATGTATTCTTATATTAAATACTCTTAGATACAATAAAAGGTATAATATAATATTTTTGATTATTTTTAATTGTTTTTCTTTTCCTTAAAATACATTTTTATTTATATATTATTTAAAATAATTATAATTGTAATAATAATAAAAGTTTTTAAAAAACAAACAATTTCGAATACAGTCTCTATTTAAGTTTAAAAATTACACAAAAAATCCATTCATTGAACATACGTAAATTATTTGAAATTTTTTATACTATCGAGCGATTATTTTTTCTTTAAAAATCGAACAAATTTCTATTTTAAAAAAAAATTATAGTATTTTATATGTAAAATTATGTTCAAATAAAAAATGTGATTTATTTCTACTGATTAACAAAAAAAAAAATAAATCCGAGCCCCAATCCATCTATGACGTAATTTTTTTTTAGAACATTATAAATTGAAAATAATCAAAAAATTAAATATTTAATTTTTAGAAAAAGAATACCAATCAACCATTTTAACATATTTAAGTATATCCGATGATGGTAAAACTTTGGAAGAAAAGTTTTTCTAGTATTTTTAAACTCAATAGAAAGTGTTAAATTTTCGTTTGCAGTTTTTAAAAATTATTACATATTTATTGTGTGAAATATTTTATATTGTATATATTTTGTTGGTGTGCACTCTCATTAAATACTCTTTTCTCTAATCAGCACGTACATGTGAGTGTGTTCTTGATTGTGTTTTTAAGTGGTTATATAATAGTTTATGTTAATTTTCTATCATCAACGCACCCGCACATAATCATACATTGTTTTAATATTATTATAATTATTTGTAGGTTTTTTTTATTATTTTGTTGTAACATGGGATGTAATTTTTTCGATAAAATGAATCCCATTTTATTTTTTTAATTTTAACTATATAGAATTCTCATGAAAATAAAAGAGAATTTATAATTAGAAGAAAAAAAAACATTCAAAAGGATTAAAATATTAAGAAAAAATTACATCCATCGTAGAAACGTATGTATATATGCGTGTGTATTAAATAATATTCATTATTATTATTATTATTATTATTGTAAGTATAAAATTCAGTGTTCATTTTATTTAATTATCATAAGTCTAGTTAAATAAAACGAATTGTTACTTGTCTAAATTAAAATAAATGCAATAGTAGTACATAATTATAAAAATGAAAACTACGTGCATTTTTTTAAAAAACTATTATAATAAATACTCCTATTTTGAATTTTTCTTTTCGAATTTAATTTTTTCGATGAATATATTTTTTTAGTTTTTACGCATTTAAACTTTATGATTTCGAATTTTTTTTTGAAATTTGTATATTAATCAACGATATATTTAATAATAGCAATATTGATAGTATTATTATAGTAATTTTTATTTATGTATGTTAGTTATCATCTTATCTGCCTATTGATATTAATTTTAATTCAAATTAAAATTGTTAATATATTCTTTTTCGTTTTATTTTTTTTTGTATGTTTTTTTTTTCTTCATTTTGTTTATTAAGCATTAAATTATTTTATAATTATATTTATATTTATATGTTATGAATTTATTTTTAATATTAATATTTAAGCAACAATTTTATGTGGTTGCATCCATTTTTTCATATAATAACAGAATAGAGTTGAAATGTAGAGCAATATCATGAGGGCGCATGTAACTGCTAAGGCTAGTACTGACATTTTTGTTGGGCAAGGCTCTATAATAGTAACAGTCTTATCTGAAATTAACAAATAATTAAAATAAAGATGGATTAGTTATTATTTTTTTTTTAAATTTTTTTTTTTTACAGATATCTACAACTACAATATAGTAACAAGCAGATTAATATAAAAGTATCAATTAACGTGAAGGGTCTCCTGCTACCGTGTGTTTATGTTTAGACTCATTATTTTAATAAATCATTCAACAAGTGACGCTTATGTTAAGTCAGTGATGTGTGTTTCTAGGAAAGAAGTGAAGAATAGTTCTTGAACAAGGAAATTAAAAATTAGAGTAAGCAACGTTTTATAACGAGACACACTCAACTCATAAACCAAAGGGATTAATACAATTGCAGACATAATAGAAGAACGTCGACAATTTTACGAAGTTTTTTGTGGACTGAAGGGATTGGATTCGACGGCTTAGTAAAATCCTATAGTTCTGTTCCATAGGCCTATATTAGTTTCAATTAGCTAAGTTTAGTCGAAATAGTTGTAAGTATTGTCGGTTTCGTTTTTGTCTTTTAAAATTCTATGTCAAGCGTTAGTCTTTTAAGAAATTCGGAAGAATATGGTTCATGGCGGAGAGCAAAAAGCTGCATTTACGTTCCTTCAATTTTATTCCCCACTCTGTAAACCAATTCTGGAGGATTTAGATTTAGGTTTGGAAAATTTTGAAAGCAAGTTGAGGGTTTTTGCTAGATGCAACGCAGACCGTATCATCAGCGTATATAGCACAGAAGTTATTGGGGCAGATTGGGATATTGAATGTGTAAATATTTTAGACCATGGGCCTAAGGTAACTGCCCTGTGGAACAGTAGCGAATATTGGAGAGATATTGGATAGTTCGTTAGCTTAATTTACTTAAAATGATTTTATACTAGGAAATAGGTAAAGGAAGGATCTTCTTGTGGTTCCATAATACCAGGTTCTATTTAAAGTTTGACTTATATCAAGAAACACAACAAGACAGTACTGTTTCCAAAGATAGTACTGATGCAATGAATTGACGACTTGATGACACTGCTGCGTGGTGTAGTGTTCGGTACTGAAACCGAATTAATGGTTGGGAATTAAATTTTGAGGATTCGAGTAGACATAAGCGGCGAACGACCATGTTTTCAAAGGTTCTTGAAAGGATACTTTTCAAATGAAAGATTTGGAAGCAGACTTCTCAGAAGGATAATTTTAAGAATTGATTATGTTAATAGTTTAAATTTGATTGTCGTTATGAATAGGAATGCGACATTTTGAATTGATGACTTTTGCTTAGATTGTCAAAAAATTTACTTTGTCCTGGAATAATTTAAATCCTAAATGTAGGTTTTTTTTTGGGAGAAGAAGAAAAAAAGAATGTAAAAAAAACTGAACAAAATTTATACCTTTTGCGAAATCTGTGCTAGGATCTGATCTGAAGTATTCTCGTGCTTCGTCACCAAAGTCCTGTACATGGAGTTCTTGTGAGATGCTCATATCATCTTGGGTTGCCTCTTTGGTTCTGTTATTGCTGTTATTTGAAATTGAAATAAAAATCACATTTACTAAATAATATTTGTATAAAAATTCTCACCTGTCAACGGATCTCTTCCTTCTGCCCCATGATTCAACCGATTCCATATTCCATTCGCAAACGGCTGGCTCACATGGTCCTAGACAATATTTCACATTACATTGGAATATAACACCGTAACTTTCAGTAAATCTGAAGGCCTCATAGATTGATTGAAGTGCATTGCCATCTGGATTGAAACCAGGGAAAATGGTTGGGTCTGTTGGGCAACCATCATCGTCGATGATTTTGAAACTTGTCCTTCCGTCCTTAGCCATAGCGACGCATGATCGTGCAAAGATGCCATATGGTGCTATTAGAAAAACGAAAACAAAAATTATTAGCTTTGTTAGTTTTGTTAATTATTAATGATACAAGGATATTGAAACATACTGTCTTCTGGAATTTCAATACGGAACATAAGACGGTCTCCAATTCGAACAGTTTCGACTTCACGTTGTCTGGTATCCAAAATGCGAATTCTTGGTGGTGGGGCTTCTGGTGACGAGTTAATGTGAATCATTTCCGGGTCGCGAATAGGCATCATGCCGAATGTGATGTTCTTTGAGCTCATATCATATGTGCACTTAACTTTGTAAATTTTATCAGCCTTTGTCATGACAACGCTATGATGTTGTAAAACAACTGTGTTCGTATAAACTCCAGTCTACGTTCAACAGTAAATGGTAAATAAAAGAAAATTATTTTAGAAAAGATGAAAATAAATCGCGCTAATAAGTCGATAGATAGTATAATGCTTACCACACTCTGAGTATTACAGTCTTGTCCACCCATTGTCAAGTCTAGACGGAAAGCGTCCGAGTTGATGACATCAATGTTGCATGTTTCGGAACGGCCAAGAGCATAGATACGACCGTTAAATGGTTTGTTGGTACGTACCTGAACAGCGATGCGGGTGTCTTTACATTGTACAGCAACTGCAAAGCAAAAAATTCGTATTTAGAAATTAATTAGGCTTAATATGGTCAAGATATTGTCTCTTACCATCGTAACAGGTTCCAGTTTTGTCACAGTTGACGTCGGCTCTTGTTAAATTGTTAACGGATGGATCCTCGGTAGCGTCGAATGTCACAGGAAGGGTGTGGTCGCTTTGGCCGGGTGCAGGGGAAACGGCTTTTTCACATTGATTTTCAAAGTATTGTCCCATTGGTTCGCCATGGTCAATGAGTGGTCTTTCGCCGTTCAAATAAGTCGATGGTCCATCTGGGAGAGTCTTGTGATCTAAGTGATAAAGACGGCAATTGTATTGGAATCCTTGTGGTTGTCCCAAATACAAATATGATCGGCACAAGAACTCGGTCTCAATTTCACACGCTAAACGGCATTCGGATTCGGGGGTTACTTGGAGCTCCTTATCTGTATAGTAGTGTAGGCCAACGTATTGGGCGACTTTTTCATCAGAGACTCCGATCCGTGGATTTTGGAAAGAGCGACTATTCTTGCAAGCCTGTTGTGGTTTAAGACAAAGATTTTCGAAATAATCAGTGCCTTGAGCATCGACAAGTTGAACGAATTGGCCAGTGGTACGACGATCCGAGTCACTAAGAACACACTTCATGTTATTGTAATCGTATTCGACCGAACGACAAATGAAACGTTTTTCATTTAGACAAGCTGATAGACAAGCCTCTTTAGTGCTGGTGTAGATTAGGGCATTGTCTAGACCCCGTATTATTTTGTTTGTGATCCTTTCGAAAGCCCATGGTCGAAGGCACACGTTCTCACTGCGCAATTGTAGCTTAACCATATAGTACATGCTAGCAGATCGCTGTGCCACCGCAGTAGGATTATGGGCGCTAGAATCGTTCTGCAGCTGACAGAGAGTTTCCTGTGAAGGTGTCAATGGGTTTACAACAAAACTGAACGCGGCTGCCTGACAATCAGGATCTTCTCGGCACCATCCCTGACACTCGTACAGAGATAAATTTTTCACACTGTAATAGGTTGTGCCCGTAAAATCATAATCGGTCAACTTTTCGAAAGCCATTCGTCCTGTTACTGATGGCATCATGAAAGCCAATACAGCTGCTGCACATATTATCAAATTCAGTGACCTCATCTGGAAATAAAAATATTCAACTATGATAAGTGTTATTTTTGCATAATTTTTTTTAATCGCAAAGAAATTCGGATTTAAGAAAAATTACCAATATGAGTATATATTGTATATATGTGATTAACTTAGAATTATAATTGAGAGCATAACAAATATTATGCTCAAATGATGTTTGGAAAAAATAGTTAATTTTTTTTAAATTCTCAACTGAAACTTCCTGTAAGTAAGGGAAAAATTATCCAAACTACTATGATTGTGGACAGAATATAATTATAATCTTAGATTAATATTTGCGTTTCGTTTTATAATGAGCAATTGATAAGTACGCGTATGTTTCTTCCCGTTAATCATGTGTCGGCGAATTGGCTTCTAAAGAAATTGTTCTTGCATGCAGGGTTTTGATCACGCGAATTCCTTCCTATTTGCTTTGCACATTTTCGGAAAGTTTATGCTTTGGAATTTTGATGATCAAATGTCAATGATCGTATATGAATCACAACCGATTTTATTTCAAACATTAAAAAAGTCATAGTTCAGTGAAGGTAAGAGATACATTCATGTTTGCAAATGTCTTCAGGTATTAGAGATAAATTTGAAACTTAATGTGAAAAAATCTAGTTCTGATAATAATAAGAATAATGTAAATTACTATAGAAAATAATATGTGATTTTGACAAAAGAAAATTTCTCTTGATTTTTATTTTAAAATAAATCACCATAAAGGTTACAATGAACCTAAAAAGTCGTCTCTCTTGGTACATATTGTACAATATATACTCGTACATGGTCGTGTTCACCTTTATTGCAAGCGACAACTGAATAGACTAGAAAGATTAGATCACGGCTTGTAATCCCATCCATAGATATGGATGGAATTAAAATATCTAGATATGTGTATGAGTACCATTGCCCAACCATTTAGCATGAGGTTTAGTACCTTAAAATACTTTAACAATAAAAAGCTACAGGTCAGCTGTACTAATAACACTCATTTTATACTAATTTATGTGTTTGTATGTACGTTTGTATTATACTTATGACCCCAGTGTGTCGTCTTTTAATATCTCATCTACATTTACTGCTATTTGTGCAACATAAGATTTTATGGTAACACAAATTAAAAAATACTATTTTTTTATTTAGTTTATGGTGAACTCTTATACTAACGAAACTTAATTTGAATAATTAAATTATTAGAAACCATAGAAAAAAAACAAAACAGTTTTCCCCTTTAAAATACTGGTTTATCCATTTTATTTGTTCGAAAAGCTTTGTCTTGTTATTTGATAACTATTAATAATACTATAATTATTGTAGTAATATTAAAAAATCCTTTTAAATTATAGAAAACTTTTTTCAAAAGTAAAAAAAATTTGCCGCAGTAACGTTTCATACAAAATTAGCTTCAGCGATGAGGCTCATTTTTTGCTCGCCGGATACGTAAATAAGCAAAATAACTATGTATGGAGCTCTAAATACTCACAAGCCATTGTATTCGTGAAAAGTGGCTGTCTAATGTGAATTTTTGCTGAAAAGCCATTGTATTCTTGAAAAGTGGCTGTCTAATGTGACTGCTGAAAAGCCATTGTATTCGTGAAAAGTGGCTGTCTAATGTGACTGCTGAAAAGCCATTGTATTCGTGAAAAGTGGCTGTCTAATGTGAATTTTTGCTTGAAGTTGTTATTCGGGCCGTATTTCATTGTAAATGAAGAATGAGAGATCATTACTGTCAATTCTGAGCAATATTATCACATAATAACCGACTATTTTTTGGCTTCAACTTAAATATTTTAATATAAATCGTATCCAAATTTCTAAACTCGGTACCACAACGTACGCACAACACGATAAATTTTGTCTTTATTGCTCAAAAAGCTCCCAAATATCAATTTGCGTCCAAAATCATTACCTTTTCTTGTAGTGATCGACTTATATGCAAAAATTTGCGAAAAAGTCATTAAAAATTACCCCAAAAAGGTCCAATCTAGCTAGAACTCTAGTGGAAATTATTCAAAGAATACTATTTTCTATTTTATATACATATAATGGCAAAAATAATTCAATATAAAAAATAAAAATCTTAATAAAATCTATATATATAGTATATTTTATTTATATTTATTTTCCAAACTCCAAATTGGATAATTCAATGATTTAATATTGATAATCTATCCATTCATAAGACCTGCAATAATTTTTTATAAATTATCTGACGATATACCATATTTTTACAATTAAATAAATGAATTTATGAAATTTAATAATATTAAATAATTTTTTATATTAAATTTTTTCTAATATAGAGAAAATTGCTTTTTTGTTGTTGATGTTGAAAAATTTTATAGCAAAAATGCACAGTAAGAGATAATTTACAATAAACAAAGTTAATAATGATGGAGGCGTATACTTTTTAGATCCTTTAGAAATATTTTATAAATATTAATTTAATATATATATGTAGAGTATGCACTAGTGTATTTGGGAAAATTGAGGAAAAATGAACAGAATAAGAGAATTAAATTTATAATTGAGCCAAGGTTGATAGACTTTGGCGTACACAGGCTTATTTACATAAAAGTCCAACTGGACATTTTCTACATGCTCGTAATCAAGAATTTATCTTTTCCTTCTATAATGGAGATAAAAGAGATATAAAACAATTGTGCCTATCATATTATGTTGATGCAAATCTTTCGATAGCACGAAATCTATAATCGGTGCTCCTCTATGTGCATCGACGTTGTAAGTATATATGATATAATACAAAAAGATATTTCTATCTTTTTGAAATTTTCGCATTTTACCCTTCCGTATTATTATTACTATTACTATTATTATAAGTATTATTATTATTATGTACGATCAACAAAAAAAAAAATCCTATATCTACATAAGTTTATGTATTTCCTTATAAATTTTGCCCGATCTGATTGTTTCATTTTTGCATCTTTCTAGTTGGATAAATGAACTTTGTATGCGAACACTCGTATGTTATCTTCATAGAATAGAATGGTATCTTCTGACAGGAATGTAATAGATTTTCCTATAAATAAATGCCAGCCGATGTTTGTAGGGTCTGACTGGATGCTGTTCCGTACATTGGCACCAGAGGTGAAGTATATTTTGCATACAAATTTTATAAGAGGAGCACATGTACACAATTACCTTTTCATCTTTATTTATTTATTATTATTACTTTTATTTTTTTTTTCTTATGTATTGTGTATATATATATATATATATTTATTTTTTGTTTTGTTTTTAGTTTTCCAAAATGAAAAGCATTGAAGTGGATTCATGTGCAATTACTATTTATTCATGTCTACACCAGATAGACTATGCATCATTTGAGTCAATGTTGTATGCATACGATGCTCAACCATATTATTACATAATTCTTCAGTTAACATACAATAAGGATATCTGGGCAAAAAGCCTATGACACGGTGTTCACCTGTGGTACAGTTTATTTCTATATTTTTATGTTTTCATTTTTTGTTGTTATTGATTGCCATGCATTTTGTTTCGATGCAATTGATACTCTGGGGATTTTCAATATATTGTATACAATGAACCTCTGACTATATTCATAGGTCTCTTCGGAAGATTTAAATACGAGTACATCATCTGTATCCATCCATATTTGTACAACATACATCATATGTACTTATAATAGGAGTAATAACGTAATTAGATTTTCCTTTTTAACTCTGTCTATGTACAAGAAGGAAGTTGGTATTTATTTAATATTATTTTCTTTTTTCTTTTTATAATATACTTGGAATTCTTTTCAAGTTCTTCGGCCTCTTTGTGTAAGATTTCTGTTAATTATCCAATAGCTACGCATATAAGATAAAAGGCAAAAGGGTTTTCGAATATTTAAAATTATTCAAAAGTACTATGCAATTATAATAAGTAAAGTATAAATTAGTAATCTATAAATATTTTAGATATGAAAATATTCTTTTTGGTATGGAAAAATAAGGATAAGGAAAAAATAATTTGCACACTTTCCATGTTATTAATAGGATTTTTATCATTCAAGAAAGTAGATCTATCTCGGAAGTTAAAATATATCTCAGAACATTTAGCACTAAATGATATCATCGATCGAAGAGGAATATTTTCTCGGTAATTAATAAGATAACTTAAAACAGGTGGAATATACTGTCAAAATACCAAATAGAAATCATACGGTTATACGAGTACATATACAAACATTTTTTGGTTTTGGTCTAAAATTCAAAATTTTTTTTGGTATAAAACTCAAAATTTATTTGGTATAAAATTGCAGCATTTTTTTTCCATAAAATCCAAATACTTTGTGGAATAAAATTCAGATTTTGTTTGGTATAAAATTTAGTATTTTTTCAGTATGAAATTAATTTTTTTTTTGGTATAAAATTATGATTTTTTTATGTAAAATTCACATGTATAAAATTCAGATAAAATTAATATTTATTTCAGTATAAATTTTAGATATTTGTGGTTTAAAATTAATTTTTGATGTGTAAAATTTAGTTTTTTTTATTCTTGATATAAAACTCAAAATTTTTATGCCTGTGTAAAATTTATATATTTTTTGGTATAATTTTCTTTTTTTCTTTTTTGATATCTTCAATCAAGCATAAAATCGAGTTTTTTTAAGTATGAAATTCAAAAATTTATTTTTATAAAGTGCAATTGTTTTTGGTATAAAGTTCAATTATTTTTCGTGGTATTAAATTCATATTTTTTTTTGGTATAAAGTTCAAATTTCTTTTGTGCAAAATCCATTTTTTTTATTAAAATTCAGTTTTTTTTGGTATAATAATCAAAATTTTTGAATGTAAAATTCAGATTTTTGTCTAGTATAAAATCCAATTGTTTTTGGTTTAAAGTTCAGATTTTTCTTGCTATAAAAGTCAGAGTTTTTTTTGGTATAAAATTCAGATTTTTTATGTATAAATTTTAAAATATTTTTTTGGTATAGAATCAAATTTTGTGAATTTTATACAAAATTGGTGTAAATTACAATATATCTTGCTATAAAATATAATTGTCTTTGGTTTTAAGTTCAGATTCTTCTTGGTATACTATCAAATTTTGTCAATTTTATACAAAATTGGTGTAAATTACAATATATCTTGCTACAAAATATAATTGTTTTTGGTTTTAAGTTCAGATTTTTCTTGGTATAAAATTCAAATTTTTTATGTGAAAAATTTACGTTTTTATTTGCTATGAAATTCAATTTTTTTTTAAGTATAAAATTTAAAATTTTTTAATGTAAATATTATTTTATTGACTACTTTTTATTTAATGAAACAAGAGCGGTATAGCCCAGTATTGTAAGTTAAGATACTTCCATGGTTAATTGTGTGTGTACTAATAGTGGCATATACTTTGTTCAGTAAATGTTATACATATTATTAAGAATATTTTTACATTGGGATAACCTTAAAGTGCATTGAACTGAAATTCCAAATAGAAAAGAGACACAGAAAAAAATTCTTCCCTGAAGTACTTGGAAAAAGGTAACATGATGATGGAAGTAATAAAAGCAAAAGTACAAAAATGTGGCAAAAAGGTACAAAAGCCATCCATGCTGGAACAAAGTGGACACAAAATAACTATACACATGGAAACATATGGGTAAGTTGGGTAAAATAGAATTTAAAAAAAAAGCAAAAACAAAATAATAATAATAGTATAGCCAACGTGCAAGAGGAGGCTTATCATTACCGTGACAACTCGTGCGCAACAAAACATTCGCGTTGGTAACTTTGCATTTCGATAGCGCGTCGTGTCCGATGCCGATGGCGACGTGAAAAACTTTTGCCAGTGGAGCCAGTTGTCCGTTTGTTTGAAAAAAAAAGCCGATTTATGTTCGGTCATGTTCGAATCGAGGGAAAAAATGGTGGAAAAATTGTCTCCTACCATAGTTATCGAATGGAAATAGAATTTTCGCAAAACAATATACAATCCGAAGATGTCTTATCGGAAAGATGTGAAAACAAAAATACTATAGAAATGCAAAGGGCTAGTGAAGTATTTAAGAGGAAGCAACCAAGGACAATTGTAATGTGGCCAAATAATTACAATACTGTCGTTGTAAGCTGCATTGTAGATGGATGTACGGACATTGGCAAATAGATAGACTGTGGGCTCTAGCAACTAATGTGATCGTTGTTACTTTGCATGCTATTCTGATGAGGTTTGATTTTCCTTCTTGCAAGGAACCGAACTCCTATACACCTTTGTACATTCTTTTATATTTCCAACAGATTTTCTTCCCTATCCTCCACCTTCTAATTCTTATTGCCATTTTCCTACCAATGTTCGTGTATGTACATCTTCAATCGTAAAACCTATGCTTTCAAATTTGAATGGAATTGCATGCATCTCATGCGATGTGCTAGAAATTGTTCTCGTTGTATAACATTGACACCAACAAACTATCTGATTCGAAAATTCAATATACTCGTAAATTGTCATGAATCTTACTTAGTGCATCCATTACAATGTCTACATATGTCCACCAATATAATAAGCTGAACAAAAACATTTGTGATATTAAGGTGTACAATATAATCGATGATGCTTCCTAATGACGATGTGTACACTCTATCAAATGGATGCGTACAACAAGAATTTTTTTATATTATTCAATAGTTGGGATATTCTTTTAAATTGTTATGCTCTATGAGAGGTAAGTATCTATACCATATATAAATTTGTACAAGTAAGTATCTATGCATAAGTCTACATAGATGAGTATATATATAGTATAGAATAAAAAAAGGAAACCTAAATTCTGGTATAAAATGTTAATGTCATGAAAGTAGAAAAGTTTATTGTAAAATAATCTCTCAACAAATTCCATTTATAATAAATAAAAATAATTTATTTTTGAATAAAATCTTTAAGAAAAATACAATTTTTTTTTTTTGGTATAAATTTCTGATATAATAATTTTTGGTATAAAATTCATATCGTTTTTGGCATTAAACTCTAATTTTAATTGGGTGTAAATTTACGACCTCTTGTTTTTGCTCTATAAAATTCAAATACTTTATGGTTAAAAATTCAGATAATTTTTGGTATAAAATTCAGATATTTTTAGTATAAAATTCAGATAATTTTTTTTGTTGATATAAATTTCATATTTTTTTTCAATACAAATCTCAGATATTTTTGGTTTAAAACTAATTTTTGATGTGGAAAATTTAGATTTTTTTTTTTGGTATAAATTTAGTTTTTTTTTTATCTGTTATAAAATTCAGATATTCTTTTGTGTAAAAATATTAAATTATAAATTTTTGTGTAATCAATTTTTAAAATAATAAAAAAAAAATTCGCATTTTGAAATTTCCTACGAAAAAGAACAGGAAAAATTTCCATCAAAATCGTGGAAAAAAAGATTGTTAACATTTTTATGGTAAATTTTACATGCTTATAACATTAAAGATTTTAAGGTCATGAGAACTGTTTTTCTTCGTTTTCCTTTTTGGTTTTCCTATACAAATACTTGAAATCCGATAAATGCATATTCAGATTATTTACTTTTGTTGCAGGACAGTTTAAAAAAGAATTATCAGTTGAAAGTTGAGGTTATGTACAAAATATGGTACCGCTTTTTTGACAGTTCTTACTATTGATAGTATATTATACTATTATACCTATACATACATACATGAATGCGCGCATGGCAAAGTGTTAACTGGAATTTTAAAAGTTCAACTATAAAGTTCAGAAATGTTGTAAAAATATAAAATTTGTTGTTAATGGATATGCAAAAAAAAAAAACAGGAAAAGACAGAAAGCAAAATGAAAGAATTTTTAAAGATAAAATTTTTTTACAACAAATTCGATTACCGTTAAGGCAAAAAGGTGAGAATAATCAAATATTGTTAAATTTTTTGTACAACGAGCTGAAAATCGTGTCCATCCAATATCAATGTTGTATGCTGTAACAATTTGGAATTATGTAAAAATCGATGAACCTTAATTCAATACAGTATAAATGGCAGCTGTCCATTTGCTGTCATTGATTTTTAATATTTAATCTGAATTGTCACGAACTAAAATCACGTTGGTTTTGTGTCATTTTTTTTCAATTCAAAAAGGTAACCTAATGCCAATAACTCAATTTCGATAAATTGATGAATCTATTTTTTTTTATGCTTTAATAATTTTTTCTTCTTTGTATAATTTGTCTGCATTTTTTTTATTGTAATATTTTTGATTCAAAAAAAACAACAAACTAATCATACAATTTTTGTGTAGTGCACAAAATTATGATGAGACACTAGTACTCGAAGATCTTAATCAAAAGTAACGACTGACTCTATTGTTACCAAAATGGTATAAATCTTCTTTAGACTAAACATGCCCGTAAAGAATTTTTTTTCCCTTAGTCCAAACATGCTCGTAAAGATCTATTTTCCTTATAAGGCTTATGGTTCTATGACCAAAAGAAAAAAAAATACTTTTTCGAATTTCGAATTTATGTGATCAATCTTTAGCAAAAAAAAAATCAATAAAAGAAGATTTTAAAAAAATCGGTTTGTACGCCTTGTCAAATTTTCTAAGAACTTCAAGAATTTCGACTAATATTCTTTCTTTCTCATTAGATTTGATTTTTCCAGTTGCCTATTTGAATATCAAATATTTATTTAGACTTTTGAAGTTTTGAAGATTTTTTATTTTTATTTCTTCCATTCAATAAGAATCTTAAACCTGAACAACACTTTAGATGGAGAATTTATTTTTAATCTTAACGAAATAAAATTTAAAAAAAAATGTTCTCACATTCATTTTGATGAGATTCTTCTTCTTATTGTTTAATCATAGAAAGATTTTATTAAGAATCTTCCTTTGGTTCTTCGTGATTTATGAATAGTTTTAATAAAATCATTATGAAAAATACAAAAAAAGGATTTTTTGTTAGTTTTTTTTTTAGAATTAAATAATTAAAAATTAAAAACAACTATTCTTATTGAAAATCCTAATATTACTAAATCAGGCGCATATTTTTGGGGAAAGTTTTTTTTATCTTCCTATAATTTGAGACTTACTTCAATTAATTTCTAATGTTAATATTTAAAATTTTCCAAATATATTTTTGGATAATTTGATTTGTATCAAATCTTTTCCAATTCCTACTCAAGGATATCTCATAAAAATTAAACATAATATTTTAAAACAAAATAATAAATCAGAAATATAGAAAAAATTAATTTGTCTATTTGTAGATATTTTTTTTTACCTGCTATATCGTATTTTTGAATGTTCCCATATAAATATTTAAGTAACTTGAAGAATTATATTTAATTACTTGTCTAAATAAGGTGTAGATGTTGTGCTATAAAATTGTATTTTATTGGAGAAAATTTCCGTAATCGATGTAAATAAATCATTCTTAATTGTTTTACTGATTCAAAAGTTGTCGAAATTATCAATCAATCAGACAATCAATCAAAATAGAATTTATCTAAGCTCTAATTGGAGGTTAAATTATTGGGGCTGTTTCTGATTATAAAGATAGAGTATACTGTCCATATTCGAATTGGAGCACTCCTAGACTGTATCTAATTAAATTAATGCCGTACATATATTGAAATTATAGGAACGTGAAGATGGTCAGATAATAATCATTTTACAGTGAAAATTAATTGGGATGCTGCGCTTGTTGGCAATGCAGAAGAAGTCACGGCGAAGATATTTTATTCCTCAATAAGGATAGTGTTCGTTTTTTTTCCAGCTCATCCCCATCGTACAAACATTTTCTGTCAGATGGTAAATAAATATTCCATCGTCTACGATATGCCATTTACTAAAGAGGATGCTCAGTACCAAGAAGACTATCTCTGCACTTACGATTAGGTTCATACCTTATTAATTGTTTCAATATTTTTATTTTTATTTTGTTTTTTCCCCACTTACATTTTATATATGAATAAAATTTATTTACAGCAAAATATCTATATGAAAATATCTATTCTATGTATCTTAATCGCAATTGTACTGATTTGATGCTGCTGTTTGTTAAGGCATCAACAACGAACCGATTGAAGCATAATTACAGATGATGAGCCATGACAATCATCATGGCCTCAATATACCTGAACACTACCTTGTATAATTTGCTCTAAATATAGTTTATAATAGTTAAATAAAGATAGAGACTTTTACTATTCCCATTAATTGTACCATCACACTAATATGGAGTCCAATCATATATTTTTTTTTTATTAATACATGTAATTATATTCGTTTTTTTCATTGACTTTAGAATTTTCATAATTAACTCGTAATTTTTTGTTTTCATATTAATGCGAACTATTTATGTTATATTCAGTATTACTATCATTATTGCCTTCTTTGATATAATTTGAAGTTTTTCAAAGACGCATTTTTAGTTATATTTTCATGTAAGTAGTCCCTTTTTTCTTGTACCAATAATTAAAATAGTTATTTTTGATGCTATTCTCAACACCACGCAGTTATGGTAAGTACAAGTAAATTTAACTAACTATTAGTTAGATGGGGCTAAGAAAAATCTTTAATTTTTTTTAATATTATTTTTTCTTGTTTAGACAAAGCCGTGGACTATCAAGCAAATTATTTAATTGAATAGAAAGATTAAATTTGGAAAATTTTTTATGCTTTGGAAAATATAACCCTGTAATTTGATAGCTATAATATTTAAGGCAACATTTGCTTAGATAAAAAATTATCATTTTATATTATGAATTGTTTTATTAACAAATAAGATGATAAAATTGTAAAAACTTTCTACAAATGTGGTGATTCTGCCGCAGCGACGTTTCGCACTGCTGTAGCCACGTTTTTTTTGGCAGCGATTCCTCTCATTTCAGGCTGCTTCAATAAGTAAAATTGCCATATACGAGGCTCTAGAAATCCAAAAGTGACTGTAAGAAAACCATTGTATTCGCGAAAAGTAATTTTGGTCTGTGGTGTAATTGGTCCGCTATTTGTTTGAAAATGAAGAAGAAGAAACCGTAACAGTCAATTATGAGCACTATAACCATATGATAACACAATTTTTTTTAGCCAACACTTTAAGATTTTTATCTGGACTGTACAAGACAGCACAACAAGCCATACTGCACGACTAATTTTGACTTTATTACACAAAAAGTTCCGAGAACGCGCATTATCAAAATTTGTTGATGTCAATTAGCCTCCAAGATCCTGCGATTTGACACTGTTGGATTTTTTTTTTTATAAAACTATATAAAAAATAGTATTAACGAAGATAGTCCTTACATTTTGAAGCATTTAACAACCAATTTTCGTACTATAGTGAAAAAATCATTAAAAATAGCCGAACTATAGCGAAAAAGTCATTAAAAATTTAAAAAAAAATGAAGTCAATTTTTAAGTTTAAAGATCATGTGCAAGTATGGAAGATGTGAAAAATCAATTTTAGGTCATTAGTTTATATAGGTCCTAGCAGATGCATGTAAATATATCTTAAGTGTAAAGATGAAAAAAATGACAAAAATGATCTACTATACTCGTCGTGTCTAAAATAGAATATGTTTATCCTGAGCAGTTGTGATCAGGTCCATCTTCTTGGACTGACTTGACAGGATCTCATCTTCGTTGGCGCCCATTTAAAACAGACTAGCTCTGATCGATGACTATAAATACATGAGGATACATGCCTGATTAGTTAGGCTATTTAAATTTATGCTTTATGAATATTTGCCTTCATAGATGCAATTTTACACATATGCATCTGTAAGCATTTCATACAAATATGTATGGACCTCTTTTATTATTTACTGATCACCATTCGGAATAGTGATCTTCGTTAATGCCCTCTTTTTTAATATCTAATAGTAAATTTTCATGTTTCTACTGATTATTGTTATGTACTATTAAATAATTTTTACAACTTAATTATAGATCTTTGGTCAGATTAATCAGCGTTTTTTCTTAGCTTTAATTTCTTACGAATGATCTATTATTTTGGTTTTGTTTTTTTTCTATTAGAATATTTGTTTTTTTTATCATTGATTTTATGAGAGCATTTGTAATATTTACCAATTGAATTTAATATTCATGTTAAAGCACGTACGTAAATATACTATTCTAATATTAATTCATTTGCTTCTAAAAATTTGCCTTCACCATTGACTGAAAGGAATTTTTTATTACTGTTTATACAAAAAAAAAATAACTGAAGAGGTTCTTTTGAAATTAGCTGCAATTATAATAATTTTATGTGTTTATAAAACAGTTTAATGCTCATGTTGAAACATTTTCCTTTATATAATAACTGAAGCAATTTGTTGACAACTAAAAGACATCCCTGTTATGTCGCTAGCTCGATTCGAACTCAAAACTAAAAATACGGATTATCTATTTTATGTTTTGAAAAGTAAAATACTTTCATTTGACAGCTGGTATATTAATATATTACTAAAGATAACAATTGCCAAAATTAAAGTTTGCCATTTTTTATTATAAATTTTTTTAATCGACCAAATTTCCATATATGAGGCTCTAAAAAACCCTCAAGTAACTGGGCAGACCATTACGGTCAATTTTGAGTGCTATGGCCGACTATTTTTGATGTGAATTTTAAGATTTCAATCTGTACTATATGGTTTTCTTTTTACACAAAATGACAAATTTTGGCTTTATTGCGCGAAATGTTTCCACAACTCCTAATTTCGAAATTTCGTTGGTGATGTCAATTTTCCCCGAAGATTTAACAATTTGGCATTTTTGTATCTTTTATTGTAAAAAAAAATAAAAGATTATATTTACATTGATTATTTTTAAACTTTAGAACATTTAAAAACCAACATCCGTTAGGTAATACCGGTATTATAGGCCGAAATGTACAAAAAATTCATCAAAAATGACCTCAAAAAGATCGAGTCTTGCAATTAGTTTTGTAAGAACTATTTAAATAATATTATATTTTATATATTATATAATGGCAAAGTTTTAGAAATATAATCAAAGAAAATTTTTATCAATAAATAAATTTTAAATGTATTTGATTTAATTTAACTTTCTAACAACCTAAATTGGATTATGAAAATTGTTTTTCCTAAATGTCCAAACTAAAAGTAGATGATGTACATAACTATTATTAGCGTATTACATGTAAATTTAGTTTAAAGAATAACTGTGTTGAAAATGTTGACGTATAACATGAAAAATTGATTTCTGATTAGTAACGCCTTCCCCATTCCAATATGATGATGGCCATCACAGATTGAAGATACCCTCCCCCCCCCAAACCAAATGATGATGTCCATCACAGATCGATGATGATGATGATTATATTAATAACAATAAAATCATATAAAGCATTCTCCATCAGTATCATCATAATTTGCATCATTACCACCATCGATCGTACTGATGATCATATTGATCTTCAACATATTTACCATGTTGATCGTGAATCTTTCTATGTACACGGACAGGCTAACATTTTCTTCACAATCGATATTAATAAGAAAAATTTCTATTCTTATAGATTCCATTCTATCTTCTTTTTTTTTGTTCTTCCTCCCAGCTATTTGTTGTTTTTTTTTTTTTTTGTTTTTACAAGCATTATTTATTTCCTAGATGAAGATAAATCTTTTTATAGATACTTTTTTGTAAAAAAAACAACAACCACCAATCAATAAGTTATTTACCGTTTATTGAATAATTTCACATAGAAATATGAAATTTTCTAATTTATTTGCGATTGTACAAAAGTGTTTTTTATTTTTATGCAAATAAATAATACAGAATTTTATGATATTAAAAAAATTTTTTTTTTTCTAGCGTTAATATAATTCTATTTTTAAGATTTTTTTTTTAATAAAAAAATAAAATTCTATTTTTAAAGGTTTTTTAAAAATGGTATTTTTTTATGAAAAAAAATATTATTTATAGCATCAGTGATAATTAGTTTTGCTATAAATGTAATACATTTTGTATTTATAGAGTTTTCTGTATGATTTTCTACTAAATTTGGCGTTAGTTCAAATGGCTTTTTAGCCAAACGCTTGTAGAATCATTCCACCTTCAACTATAAATTAGAATATTATACAAAATAATATAATAACATGAAAATATGAGATTGATGATTGGAATATGGTCAAAGAGCTTCTTAGTTATGGTAAAAATTATGGCTCTAAAAAATTTTTTTGGAAAAAAAACTCTTGCAATAAAATTTTAAATTTGGAATTTTGTTTTTACACAAAAACCATTGAAAAAGAATTTAATTTTTTTTCAACTTTTAATTATTTCCTCATTTATTATAATATATTGTAAAAATTCAACTATAAAAAATTATATTAACAAAAATGCTGAGAAAATTAATACAATTTATTGCATTATGAATGAATTAAATTCTATTTGGAGAGAAAACTTTTTTGAATTGGATAAAAAAAAGTACAATAAAATAATAAATATTATTTTATACTGTTATTGTGCAAAGGAATCTTTAAAAAATACAGTTAAATGCATGGGTATAGAGACCTTCTATTATAAATAGTCATTTAAGGTAAACGAGTGTAAGAAGCTAACGGAAGATGCGGTCGGTTGATGTATTTTAGAGACAAAATGCACTTCAAAAGAATAGAAGAAGAAAAATGTACATACTCATCAACATAGTAAAAGACAAATCTACATATTTAACTGATATAGAAGAGAAGAAGAAAAAGTTATGATTAGAAAATAAGTTATAAAAACAAAATGCTATAAAAGAATGTAGTATTATCCGAAAAGACAAGATACAATAATTATTCAAAAGAATAATCTAAAAGAAGAAATTTATGAAAAAATATATGTACAAGAAGAGAAAAATCTATTGTATAATATCTAAATAACTTAAAACAACAATAACAATGTATATAACATGAAGAGCATATGCATTTATCTTATGTAAACTCGTTAGATAATATTAGTCTATTTGTAGATATTATTATTTTTTTGGTCGTATAACTGTTAATGGGAAAATGCATAAATTTTTTCAAATATTTTTTTTAATGAATTTTTTTTATATATATATTAAAAAAAATATCTACTCAAACAATTGGAATAAATTAACTTGAAAACTTGATAAAAATAGAAAATCTAAAAAAAAATTGATAAAAGAATTAAAAAGAAATTTATATTTTTCCTAAGCTTTTTATAGTAGGTTTTTAGGTTATCTAATCGTAAAGTAATGAAAGTATAGGCAAAAGAAAAGAATAAAAAGATAATTTTTATAATAAAATGATTTATTATGAAAACATAATATTTATAAGAATATTTATGCATTCAGATAATAGAAATATTATGCAATATTATTCGATACCAGTTATAGTAACGGTTAAATAAAATAAATTCATTTTTTTAACATAATATCTTCTTTTTTTTTGTTTTGTTTTCATTAATTTTCTTAGATAGAATATATATATAGTTAAATAAGAAATAATAATAGCTAAAGGTAAAAGCTTACTTATAAATATTGTAAAAGATAAACTGGAATAACAAGAATATCTTCTGATTAAAGTCGATTCTTTATACTATAAAATTAATTAGTCCATTTACATAAATTAAACACCTATTTCATATCAATGAGTATTAGATGATTTTTATTTTTTTGGATTAATTTGGAATTAAGTTAACGATTCGAAATGGCATTGGAATGGCCTTGAGTTGCATGAGTGCAGGGATGCATGAATGGAATATGGTATGGAAAAAATGCCAGCCATAAATCTACTATTAATCATGAACGAAAAGAATTTCTCTGAATTTTTATCTAATAAATTATTTAACAAAATAATTTTTTAATATATAATTTTTATTTTTTAAGCAATAAATTTAAATAAAATTTCTCATTTTTTTTCAGTTTAAACTCTATTTAATGTTGAATTGGCTTAGATTCTACTTAATTTTGAATTGAATAAATCACAAATTCTTTTTTAGTGATTAGTTAATATAATTGAAAAAGAAAATTGGCTGATTGTGAAATTTTCACAATTTCTTTTCAAACAATCCATAGAAACCATAATTTTTGGCATTTGCATACTAAAGATTTAAGCGACGAACTTGATTTTACTTTCCATAAACTTTAAGTTTTTGTAAAAAAAAAGTGATAAACTTTATTCGATAAAAAATGCATATTTTTCAAAAAGTTGGCATATTTTCTAGAAAAATTATATATTTTCGAAAGAAAAGTTTCTTTATTCTATATTTTAAAAAAATAAAGTAGTACAATAAGTTACAAATTTTAACTGAAATAAAATCTGAAGTTAATACCTCAAATAATATTTAAAAGAATATTTTTTATCAAAATAAGTTAACTAATTAAAAAGTTCTTTTTTTAATGAAATAATTTTCTTAAAGATTACTAAACTTTTAAATTATTTAAAAAAATATATATATACAAATTAAAGAATTAAATTAAATTTTTGCGACAATTCCTTATTTCGTACGATGATTTGTTATTTATTTTATAAGAAAAGTAATATTGGGAATTAAATTTTATTGAAATTTTTTTTAAAATTAAATGGTTTTATAAGAAAATTAAATTAAATTTTAAGAAGAACAGTAAATTTTTTGTAAATGTTTAATACTACTGCATGTAATCAATTTACGAGTACATTTATATATTAAGTTGTTGTTGTCTTTTAAGTTTCAAATAGTAGAAAAGATATTATAATAAATTATTTGCTATAATCTTAATAAATTATTGTATCATAGTTAGTAATTAAATCGGAAAATTTAGAGGAAAAAAATGCATTGTAAGTAAAAACAAAAACACAAAAAAAAAACAATTCACGTCGAATACCTTCATCCAAGGGTGAATTAGTGTCTATGGCCTGTAATAAATCAGATTAAATTGCAAAAACAATGAATTTTTCATTCATTCTGCTCATAATTTATGATCGAAAATAATTTTGAAAAAAAAATGCAATAAAAATCTAATAATTACTAGAATAGAATGAATGAAAAATGGAAAAGTTTCAAGTTTCCGTTCAGTTACATGGTTAACAATTGCATATCTTCAATATGAGTAGACCTACACGTATTCTAAGAAATTATTTCCAGTTATTAAGCCAAAGTAGAAGTCATTTTATAAATATTGCAAAATACAATTATTGGCAAATAACCACAGATATATATCAATCGATAGATGATGATTCTATCTTACGTGTATCTTGGAATAGAAGTAAAGAATCTTTTATTACTTGTACAAACCAGATCAGAACGATGACATTGGTCTCAAAGATATGCAATTCTCTCACGTAAAGTGCTAGACCAAAGAAAAATTGATGGATTTTTGTTTGTTGCTTAGGATTTCTTCCATTTGTTATTTAAAGAATTTCATTGTAGGTTTTTGTTTTTAACAAATGCATATAAAAACTACAAGTATTCGTAGTTGCTTCAATCGACCTTTACGAGTAAATCTAAACTGATTACATCGTAAATGGATTTTCCGCTAGCTCCTATTTCTAGTGGTTTCGGATATTGATTTTACAATTCTTTGTGCATTTACACTTAACAATTTTTCACTTATCCTTTTTTGCAACATAGAAAAATTCAGGTAAACATTTGAATTGAAATAATGAGAAAATTTCTTATTACAAATAAAAGTAAAAATACCTCTTTTATCTAATACGTGTATTTAATTTAATTTTTTTCCAAAAATTTACTATTTATATATTCTATTGAAATATATTAAAAATTTCATAAATAATATGTTAAGAATTTTTTTTAAATGGTAAAATGCACAAAAACCATAAATTTTATTTTATTAATTTTGATATGAAAATGGAAAAATTCTCGAAGAAAATTGAATAGATTAAAATCTGTGAAAACTAGCTACCATGAAAGAGAGTATATTTGCAGATGGAATCGGCCATTCCAAACAATATGTCCATTGGAAAAAAAATATGATTTTAGTCAATTGCTGCGTGGTCAATAATACATCAGCGGTCAAGTTATAGAGCGTGGTCAATTACACATTTCCGTGAGAATCATATCCATAACCTTTTCTCTTATTATTGAAATAAAAATTTTCCCATTTCAGTCTATTATTGGAAAATTACTTATTCTTTATATTGTAGTACGAGTATTGAATGACTAAACTCAAAAATTACATTCTACTCATATCTGATTATTAGTGTCCAGTCAATCGTTTTGATTCGTAAGAAAATTTTCTTATTTTCTTTTCTACAATCTAAAAATAATAGTTATTTACTTTTGTTGTTGCTCATTAAAGTACAGTATTTTTTTGTTTAATTGAAAATTAGATGAAAAATTTGTTCATTTTCTCTATCTTCGATATGACATTTTTTTCATATACTATAATAATTTAATTTATGGTTTAAAATTAATTATATTTGAAGAAAAAAAAAACCTTTAGAAAAAAAATATGGAATTACAGTAGAAATTTTGGACTTTTACTATTCAGGTCAACAAAGAACTTAAGCGATGAACTTGATTTTATTATTGAGGAAAATATTGTAGGTTTATAGAAATAAGGGCTGTTATTTTTGTATTTTCTTAGCTTATTTATTTATTTTAATACAGTTTTTTTTTTAATGATATTTTTGAAAATCATAGTTTTAATTTTAACTTTGATTAGATGCATTTCTAAATATGTAAAAATATGTAATTTTTACATATTCATTAATACATTGGTGTTTTTTTTTGAAAAAAAAAATACTCTTTTTATAATAATCTATTTGAATATAATTGATAATAAAATCATTTTCATAGAAAATGCATTAAAAACTGTCTAAGAAGAATAATGATGGCCAAGGCCTATTGGGTACATTATTCAGAGACTGCTAGCATATTTCCAACAAAGATAGTTAGTTGAGATGGTTTCCATATGTTCAGGTGAATTAATGACTGTGAAAAAAGTCTTGTACAGTTTTCTGGAACTGACAGCGCATATAAATCCGTTAGTTGACCTAAAAGCCAAAGCAGCTGCCGACACCTTCACCGTCAACAACCTGTTCGTATTCGGCGATGCATAACATAACAATTTTATTTTATTCAACAACTATTTTCTTACTATACGATATAAGATAAATGAAAATATTTCAAATTCTAGTTATTCTTTATAGACAAATCAAAAGATCTAATAACAAACTGGTCCCATTGTTTTATTTTATTGCAAAAATCGCCACTCTGTTATAATGTACAGCATAAATAAATGATAATTTTCTTTTATATACATAATATTTTAACAAGCGGATGTAAAAAGTTAGTATGAGAAGAGAATGAAATTTACAAATTGCATTTTCTTTATTCAAATTCGGTTACTGTGTTGTCCTATATTTTTAATCGAGTTCAATTGTGCACCAATGCATATGAAAACTATCCACACTCTTTCACACCTGACCTAACCATATCTTGAATTTAGGTCTTAAATAATTTTGAACTTGTCCATCCAATGGTATTATAGTTTGTCAATCAATTGATCAAAGTGCAAAGCTTTCAACCTCAATATTATCGTATTCATATTTGTTATCGATGTGTGTGTATGTGTGGACAAGCATGTGATAGAATGATCATTTTAGAAAATTTTCCAACTATTTTCCAAAATACTAAAGCAGTCAATCATTATGCACGATTGACTAAACTCTTATTACTATACAATAGACTATAGATAAGTTTATCTTTTTGAGACCCACTGACTGCCAGTTACCTTTCATTACGTGACCATTTCTTTAGGATTTCAAGGCACACATCGATGCATTCTTTATCTTTTTGGCTTACGGCCTGTTTCTGTCGATTTTGGCCCGATTTACCATTTTCTTTGACTCTTTGGCCATGACTTTGACTTTCTACCCACAATTGCCAATATCTGTAAGGAAATTTTTCTCATTTCAATAGGACAATTGCCAACCATGACACTTTTACAAATTTCTCAATGAAATTTTTTTTCTTTCTTTTCTTTTTACTAAACTCAATCAGTAGAATTTGGTTGATTATAAATTGGAATAATTGTACTTTTATACTTTCATTATTATATAAGTATATATATATATATATTATAGTCTGTAGAATGAGGTCAAATTATATAGAAATCAATAGTTATCGATGTTTTATAATATATTAAAAATTCCATTTTGAAAAAGAACAATTTCTTTTTGAATATCAATACTCGTATAGTTAGTTGGTAAATGGAATAAAGAGAAAATTCTTATCAAAATTAAGATAGAACATTTCTATTTGACATAATGAAAAAAATTTATTCACGAAATTAAAACGGAATAAATTGAATTTTTTAACAAAAATAGGGCATTTTTCTTTTAAAATCGAAATTATAATTTATAAAAATTTTTAGAGCTTCTTTTTTATAAAAAAAATTTTTATTCAAAAAAAAAAGCTTTAAAAATTTTATCGAAAAATTTTTAGAGCTTTTTTTCAAATAAAAAGGACATCTCTTCACATGTGCTTATGATTTAGATTAAAGAGTATAAGTGTATGATTATGATTGAAGCCAAAAAATCCCATGGAATTGCAATGAGCCAAAGACCTTCTATTCCGACCCTTAACTATCTAGTAACTTTAACTTAAACTACAAACAAACGCTGTTATTTTAAAGATTAAGCGCTTTCAAAATGATATAATTTTACTAAAACGCAATACAAATATTTTGGGCCACTAAAAATAAATAATAATGAGGGAAAAATACAAATCAAAAAGTTGATAAAATTTTCCTTTATTTGCCATCTATGTTTTACTTATAGAACTAAAACCTTCTGATTAGTCGTCCAAGCTAATTTTATTTTTCAAGTTGAAGTTTTGACATATCGAATGTAAACAATCGTTTCGTTTGGGCTATATTTTTTTACAAATTCGGCTTTTTTCATATAAAAAAGTATATTTTTTATATGAAAAAAGCCCAGGTTTTTTTTTGAACGTCTAAATAATCTATCAGAAATTATATACATTATTTAAATAAAGGGTATAGTTATCTATCATTCAATTAATTTTTATTGGAGTTTGAGTACCATAATTGCTTTTTTTTCTGGTGAAGTTCAAATGTTATTGTATAATTACTGAAAAATTGAGAAAAAAAATTGTGCAATATTGAATATACGAGGTCTGTTCAAAAAGTATCGCAAATTATGAATTTCCGCGGGTTACGTATATTCGATTTTTGATTTTTGTGGCGTTATGTTGGTACTCATGTCTCTCAATTATGCCGACAATTTCGGCAATTTTGAATGTTCAGTTAATTTTTGAAAGCTGCTTTGCTTGCACGTGTTTTGGATCGTCTTCGATTTTTGTCCATTCCAAAAAACGGATCAAATAATCTGTGAAAAACAAAATTAATTGCGCGGACGCATTCCGAATGTTGGCTGTGGCATATGGTGAAGCTAGACTGTGGCATATGGTGAAAGCGCGCCAACTTCGGTCGAATGAGAAGGTTTTGCTTACAGTTTTCTTCGATTGCAGGGGTGTGGTGCATCATGAGTTCTTGCTACAAGGTAGAACCAAAAAACAATACACTAATAATATGTTGCTTTTGGTATAGCCACCGTATTCCCCAGATTTGGCGCGCTGTGACTTTTTCTTGTACCCGAAACTGAAGAGCCCCATGAAAGGATGACGCTACGCTATGATTGAGGAGATAAAGACGGCATCGAAGAAGGAGCTGAACAAGATCATAAAAAATGATTTTTTGAAGTGCTTCGAGGATTGGAAAAAACGTTGGCATAAGTGTATAATATCTGGTGGGGATTAGTCTGAAGGGGACAAAATAGATATTGATGAACAAATAAATAATTTTTGAAAAAACACAAAATTCGCGTTACTTTTTGAACAGACCTCGTAAGTTCAAAGGTGCCAACATTTCAGATCAGAATGACGTTTCAATGACGGTCACCCTAATAATTTCCGACGGGGGTTGGATTGATTTTATTATATTAAATATTTTCAAAATTTTAACTTATTTATATAAAATTATTGAATATGTAAAAATATAAATTTTTATTAGTGTAACTGAGAAAAATCCCAAAGTTGGTTTCGTCAATAATTCGAATAATAATAAAAATTTGCACTGATTGATTCTATTCATTTTTTAGATCTGTTTTCAGATTGCAGAAATTTTATTGCATATTTTTAAATATAAAAAATATTTTATTTACAATATAAAAATTATTTTATTTAGTTTCTAATTCTAAATTATTTAAATTAAATTAAATCATTTTGATTAATTCAAATAACTAAGACTATTTTGATTTATTTTAAAAATATGCGCCAAATTTTTTTGAATAAACATAAAACTGCTTTGAGGAATATGTAAGTGTAGCATGGGTGCCGACATCAAATGTCAAATGGACCAACTTTCAATAAAGTTTCTCTTAGAAATAGCCAAAAAATCGTTACATTCATCTATCAGAAAATTAACTTACTATTTTTGAAATTCAGAAAGAAAACTATTTTTTTTTGTTGGAGATCTAATCTTATCATAGAACTACCGGAAATATTCCCATAAAAATTTCTAAAGTATTTTTTATTCATTCATTTTGATGGTGTTCTCAGAAAAACTTCCATCAATCATGCTGAATCATAAATAAGTAGGTGAAGATATTTTGTTTGATTTTTTGTTCTTCCGCCCTGGGCGTAGTGTTATTCTAAAAGTAGATACAAACTTCAAAAACAAAACAAAAATCAACAGTACGTTTCTGGTTTGTTTCTTTCTAATATAGTAAGTAATTGATCGTTTCGGTAAATTTTCCTCTGATAAAAAGCTACTCGAGTAGCCCGTAAGCTGTTGGTAAAAAAAGGGTCAAAAAGCTCTTATGTTTAAGCTTTGATTATGATTTGTTAAAGCAGAATAGAAAAATGATTTTTAGTTTTTAATCGATAATGTAATGTGATTTGGTCAGGTAGTAATTTGACCAAATACGATGATTCGAAAGAAGTTAGTTAGTCAAGAGCAAAATAATAATAATAATAATAATAAAAAATCATTTTACTTTGAGTATGAGTATAAAAAAAAACCGATTAACTATGATAGATGGAATAGGTGGGTCAAGTATGTACGATCAGATTGAATCTAATTGGAAGTGGGTGAAACTGAACTAAACTGTCTCTTTTTAAAGGCCATTCTATTTAGAAATTACTCTAAGTCTAGGTCATCTTAACTACCGTACATATTCATCTGATGAGTTTTTTTTTATAAATTGTAGTTTTTTATCGACGAATTTTACTGACATAGTTTTTTGAACTTCTATCGAATCTACAATATTTTCTATTTGCTTCCGTTGAATTTTAATAAATGATTATTCAAATAAATATAAGTATTTTTTTTTTGTTGAAAGATCTACCAACAATATTAAATAATAAATTACATCGAAAAAAGGTTACTCCAAAAAAAAAAAATACTATTGCATGAAATAAGACGAATTTGTTTTTAATCATTGATCTTTTACTAATTTTTCTTTTAATAATTAAGGGAATTTTTGATTAATCATATATGTTATAAGTCACCATTAATAAAATCTGTCAAATAAAATTTCTTTAATAACCGTTCTTATTCAACTAAAGAAACTTTAAATTTAAACAGATTTTATTTGCAAAAAAAAAAAAACGTTCCAAAATTTTAATAAAGTTAAGATCATAATAATTGATGTATTATTTTTGATAAAATTTTCTTTTACCCTACGAATATGATTCGATAAAAATTAATATAATAAATATTAATAGTTACATACCTTAGTTGATAAAAATTTATTGTTGACCTAGAAATGATCAGTATTGATAATAATAATCTGAAATGAACAAAAAAGAAAAAAATATATTTTACAAAAATTTACTAAATAATTCCTTGAAAGAGGAAACTTAAAATTATTTTTTGAAAGTGTTTCGATTAGCTTTTCTTTAAAAAAAAAAGAAAAAAACCTCGTAACAAATTGACCTTAAATTGGAAAGTAGAAAATTTAAAGGAAATGACTTTTAAGAGGTTGGGAATTTTTTTTAACTTAATATTGTTTTAGGTTACCTTCCTACATTTACTAATTTAGTCTTTCTCCTTCCCCCTTCTATTCTATTGTAAGTATTTGAAAATTGGGCTAATGTATTTTATTTATTATTTATGAAATTGGGCTAATGAAAATGAAAACCCTAATTTAATAATATAGAATATAGTTTAGCTGTAATATTAAAAATACGATTAATAGTTTAGGTCAAAATTTACATAACAAAGAAAACTGTTCTATTTTCTTGTCTTTTAAATATACAGTTTTAAGATGAATTAATTTATCAAATAATACAGAATTTTTATGATAAAATCATGTGAACAGATTTATAGATAAAATTAAGATATTAAATTATACTGTGAAGATTTTTTTCTTCTTATACAAAAAAGACTAAGAAACAATAAATGTTTGTTTTTTTTTTTGTTGAAAAAGTATTTTTATTGAATTGAGGTCGACTAACATTAAACGACTAATTTGAAATTTTCTTTTGATCATTTTATTATTTTTTTTTTCGAATTAAATTGAAAAAAAAAACACCTTAGAATGACTAAATTTTCACGTGACTTTTTCAATCAGTATTACGTTAGTAGATTATTTTGGCATTTGACATGAAAACCTTTCACATGTACTGCTATGGGTTGGTATGTTTTTTTGGTACCTTCACTTTTGTTAAACATAACAAAAATGGTGCCCAACGTTAAGCCAAAGAAAGCATTGGACCATAGTATAGCCCTAAAATATTCTCCTAGGCCAGTTGTCCCCGAAAGCATTGGTGGATTTCAGGCACAACTGGCATTCAAGTTAGCTTGTCGACTAGCTTTTGGATCCTAAGAATTTGTATAGAAATCCTGTTGCAACTTTACTTCAACTCTGAGAATGCGCGGAATTGGCTGATAGCTTATTGCCTCTCCTTAGTTGATACTGGGCATATTCCTCCTAGATAATATCCCTTGTCCAAGTCCTTCAATAATATATATATGACCAAAAAGTATTCCCTGTTTCTCCTTTCTCTCTATCTCATCTATATATGATGGTCCAAAAAGGACGAAACAAGGATCTGAACTGTCAAATTATGGCAGCAACTGTCAGATTTCTTATCAAATTTATTGCGCTTTCCAGTTTTGTCATGTGGCAGTACTGTCGCTGCTTACAGAAATTAGAATTTGACATGTGGTGCTGGACAGAATTTCCATCCAATCATACCCATATGAACCTGTGTTTTTTTATTTTGCTGTACACAGAATTTTGCATGTTTTTTTTTTTTTTTTACAATATGGCTTTACCAAAACTGAGTGAATTGAAAACCGGTCAACAATCGTAAAGTAGCTATGTATGTCATTAAATATTTTATGGATAAATCGATTTATTAATTTTGTATTATTCGATATTTTTGATTAACTCCTTCAATATTAAGTAATATTAAAATATAATTTATGCTGCAGTAAAAATAAGAAAATTATAGTAGACTACTTGTTCATATGTTGTTATTAAACAATTCTGATAAAAAAAAACCACTTAAAAAGGTTGTATAATCATTTGCGAATAATATGTAATAAATAGTCAGTCAAGTGTAAACGTTTATTTGATTGCAATTAAAATCCATTTTCTAGTGAATTAATCTTAATTGATTTACACTTTGTATATTTCGATAGTAATTGTTCGACACGATAAAGCATTTATTTAATTCGAATACATAATTCAATTTTGATAAATGTTTAATAGACTATTTACACTTGTACAAGCGTAAATTTTCTGAATTGAAATTGAACATGAAATAGGAGAGAAAAAACAAAGTAAATAAAATGCATTTAAAGCATCTGCACAAGTGCAGAAATTCCGTTCGTACTTGTTGGATCAAATAAGGAGTCTTAAGACTGTAAAGAGTTCATATTGATTTTATTTTTTCTCATCTTCAAATGATATAATATATAAATCAGGTAGCGTTTTGTAGATGACATGGAATCGATAAAATCCATTTTCATTGATTTTTTCATAGTGTTGATAAGCAACCATTTATGTATGGTTGGTGGTGGTAGGTTAGTTCAGTTAACATTTATCCACTATGGATATCCAGTTCCGTGCTTACGGTGATATTTTTTGCTATCATCGAATGCTAGGTGATATCCCGCAGTTACCGTTGTTGGTCCAATTGAACATTTTCAGTTTGATGATTGACCGACTACTCAAGCTTGTCTATTGATTACATTGTATATATCCACCGATATAGTGCATACATATCTTACATAAATTAAGGTAATAATATTTATTTTTTTTTCATATAGAAATAAATATATAAAAAAGACTTCTATGTTTATAGGACAATTCAATAAAAGATTTTGTAAAAGAAAACAAAAGATTGCTCTTCTGGGTATTCCTCTTTTAGATGTTAGTAATAACAAAACTATTTTATACTTAGTGGTATTATTAAACAGGTACAAGTAGAACTTGGTGCATTTCAATTGCAAAAACAAAACTTTTAACATGCAGTTTATCCTATTTTATAAATAAAAAGCTTACACATCAACTAACTGCTCCACCCGATTCTTGTTTATACGTAATGTTTGTATAAATAGAATACCTTATTATAAATCTAAGTATGTATAGAAAGGTAAAGAGAACTAGTAATGACAAGAGGAATCTGAATCTAAATTGAGTTCAAGATTTAAGATACAATTTACTTTGTTCTACGTAGCACTGTTAGCAGTTCTTCGATACAGTTCCGTCTATATTTCACTGTTAGATAAGGAAAAATCCAATTGTAGAGTCTCAATTATCCTAAACGGTACTCTTCATTTGTATGTATGTATGTATAATTCTAGAACTGTTGCTCATTTATTTTATTAAATATTTTCCATTCCAAAATTATAACTTGTTTTTCGATAAAAATCTACGTTCTGAAATATTTGTAAAGGTGAAAAGTAGCCTTATTCGTAAAGATCATATACAGAATAATATTGTATAAGTATTTTTTTTTAATGTATTGTAAATTCAAAATAATTTTCTCAAAGAAGGATTCTACTAAAATGTAACACTTTTGAAATTAAGGTTGCACGTTAACAGTTGTGTGTGTAGGGTCGTCATATTTAAAGAGGAAATATTTGAAATTCTGCTACGAATAATTTTATTTTTAACGAAATTTTTTCAATAAATTGATTACGGATAATTTTATTATTTTATTACAGAATTTGGGGATAATTTTATTTTTAATAGAGTAAAAGTGTTTATAATACTGAACACAGTTAAAAGTAATTTTATATCAAGACTGGCATCAGTGAGAGCGATCCGGCAATCCTGCAGGATTTTTCTTCAAATATATTGTACGTAAGTTCCTTGTAGATGTATAGTATAAGTATCAACCTTGTATGTTAACTACGTATAGAGTGTCATACGTTACCTTATAGAGTGTGAGGGCTCTTGCAGGGTCAAATCACCGATTTACGTTGAAGTCCTTTAACAGAAAAAGAGTTCTTCGCGTCAAATTGGACTTTACAGATACGTGAACGCTCCACCATGACACGTGGTCATTTTTTTTTGTCCCCTGCCACGTGGCCATATTTTTTGACCAAGAAAATTTATTGTCTGATGTGGATTTTCATAGGGCCGTGCTGCTTTTGAAATGAGACTCATGCAATTATACCTGTCAATGATGAGAAGTATCGAGCGATGATAACATATTTTCTTCGGTCTAAATATGACGATATGGCTTTGGACAATATCTGGTTCTAATTGGCTTGCCACATAGCAGTTGAAATAAGGGACTTATTGCAAACGAAGTTGCCATGTCACGTTGTTTGGAGACATGCTGAAATCAGGTACCCGCAAGATCATGCGAGTTAACGCCCTTAGACTTTTTTTATGGGGAAATTCTTAATGAAAAATCTATTATCATAGTTGAAATTATTGTACTCGTAAAATTAATTCTTATCAATTGCTCTATTAAATAAATAACATCTTACCTAGATAATACGAGTATTATAGTTAAAAGTACGAGTATATAAAATAAAAAAAATTATTCTGAAATCATCTGAAAATAGTGGTCGATTACCTGCTGAACTTTTCCGGGAAAGATAAATTTACTGAACTAATACGCCATCTGAATGGCATATAAATAAACTAACCAAGCCATTATAGTCCAGTTTACTGAGTTCTTATATACAAGAAATAAAATTATTTTATTATTATATCAGTTCAGTTGTTGATGAGTCTGCTTTCTTAATTCCAATTCAACATATCCTCTTTGATATAAACAGTCTTCCATAGATAAGCTTGTGAAGATTAGAGATACCTTTACGGAAATTCGTTGAACATTGCATCAATGTGCAGTTGATTTATTTTGCTATGTGAATCGAATCGAATTTAATTTTATGTGAACATTAAATTGACGTGACGGCAATGGTATAATTTTGCAATATCATTATTTATTCTTATTTGTTTTGGTTTTTATTTTAAAATAGAAAAAAAAATATTTAAAAATAAACGATTAAAGGATTATTATTTTATTTTTAGTTTTTCTTTTATTTCTGAGCAATCGGAGCTGAATTCTATATTTTTCCGTGGAAAAATGAAAATAATTGCGAAGCTTTTGCAGAAAGCAATTTTTAATGAGCTATAATTTATTTTTCAATAATAAACTCTAATTAGTTTAATTTATAGTTTTAAATAATCACAAAATGTTAAACATTTTTAAAACAAAAAAAAAACACAAACTAATATGTGGAGATCTAGAAATTTTGCACGTTCCATAAAATTTTAGTCAAAGAAGTCCTTCTACTGTGCACCATTTAAAAATATTATACCTCAAATTTTTATCTAATTATTTTGAAGTGATAACTAAACTATTACCATTGTAAGGATTTTTATTTTAATAATACAATAATAAATGATTTGTTTTTTTTTTTTTAAATATTTTGAGAATTTCATAAAAAAAATCTATAAAAAATTACTACATAAAAAGTGAGATAAAATTTCCATTTTCCAATCGAAATGGGCAAAAACTTTATGCTTTACAGGATATCCTACTATTGCGTGACTATTTGTTGATTTAAAAAATAATTCCACATTTATTTTCATAACTTTTTATTTATATTTTTCACTTAATTAATGGAAACAAAATTAGCAATTTTTTTATACGAAAACTTACAAAAAAATTATTGGTAATTTTTGAAAATTCCCATAATAATTGATAAAATTTCATAAACTGATGAGTTTTCATGTGGATTTAATTTTTTTTCTTCAGTTATACTCATTTGAAATAATTAATTTTCGTATCGGCTTCAAACTGCTTTCTTACCACTCCGAACAACCTTTACAGTAAATCTGTAAAGAAAAGCTTTACAATCTTTCGAGAATAGAAAAGCTAATCTTTCGAGTAATCATTCTGGCACATCTACAGAAAAGCCAATCTTTCGAGTAATCGTCCTGGCACAGGGATGCCAGATTTTTTTTTAATTTTTAAAAGGAATCCTGTGATTGTTATTATAACTGTTAAAATAAATGGATCAATGGGCCTTGTATTGTTATCGGAAATTTTAGGAAAATGGCCATGGACAGAATGTGAGATAAAGAAGCAACACTTGAGCTTTGTACCCCAAGTTTTTCTTCCAAGTTGGTCCTTTATTTTCGATTGTTTTCTTTATATATTTATTTTTATTTTTATTTTATAAATTTCTTTTTTTTTCCTCTTTTTATTTGAAAAATTATCTTTTTTTTGTATTCTCCAACTCCTTTGGAGAACTGAATACCTTTTGGTGTTTCCAAGTAAAAAAATTTAGGTATTTGGCGTGATTGATTTGTTGTAAAAAAATCAGAGGGGTTAGAGTTTTCAAGCTCAACCGCCTCCTTTCCCCCTGCTCCTTTAGGCTCAAAAATTTCCAACCAACAAGCATGCCAAGATCATTGAAAAAAGTGTCCTTCGAGTACGGTGTCGTAATTGACTGTTCACCTTCATCCCAAAATATACTTCAAATTTATACAGAATATACTCGTAAAAATTATTAACAAAAATATTTATAAAAAATGCTTTTTTAAATATTTTTGTTGATTTCTTTTCGAAAAAGTTTGTATTTATGCGAAGTGTCCTCTCCTAAGAAGAATACTAAATTTGTTCATAAATAATAAAAATTCATTTCGCTGGCAAAGAGAAGAAAGGATTTTTTTTTGTCTAGTCTCAAAACCTATTCCTCCAACTATAAAAGGTTAACTACAATCGTTATTCTTGTTGTAGGAATATTATGAAAATAGATTTTACTATCAATAAGGGTACGAAATTTTCTTCATAAATCATCATTTTCTAAGAATACCGCAATCATGATAACTAAAATAGAGTAAAATATGATTTTTCAGTTCGTTATCTGCTTATTAGTCAACATGCAATGTTAGTAATTATATAGGAAACATGAAAACATCTTCGGTACTTGAGGTTTTTTGTTGTTTATATTTGTCTGCTTATTTACTTATTTTTTATCATTAGTAAAAACTGCTAAAACCAAAGATTCTTAGACATAATTATATATGGTCGACGGTTACTTGAGGTTTTTTTTCCTTCTTTATTTTACTATAGCAGCAAATCTATAAAATAGTTTTAATAGCGATAATAGTAGGTATAAGATACGGTTTGGGGAGATATATTAAGTTGGTTATACGAAATAGCATACTAACTAGCTAGGAATAGTAGGCATAGTATTTAGGTATTTAGAAAAATGCCGACAATAGAAAAACGGCTAGACTCGTGATGATGGAGCGACCAACAACGATGGCGACGAAAACAACAAATATGGCGGACAAGGCGTTCTTGTACAATAGAATTTGCCGACATGAAGGGACGCTTGGTTATCGGTAAAAGCATGTCGAACATAAGAAAATTAAATGTTGTTAATATTCTATGCTCTAATAGAAAAGCAATTTTGCTCATACTTCTCTCCATCGTGTTCTTATTTTCCGTCTGTCTTGCATATTGTTCCTATTCCGAACTTATATTTTTCGCCTCGAACGAACTAAACAAAACTTCATCTTGCAATCTTCTTATCTATCTCTAATAATAATAATAATAATAATAATAATAATAATAATAATAGTAATAGTTATAGTAATAATAGTTCGCCTGAACTAAGGTTATACTTATCATATACATACGTGTATACTTATTTACGTAATACGAAATAGTCTAAAAGGTATCTCCGGTATCTGATTATTGTACACTTTTGTAGGGTTGTACGTTCACTTTTGCATATATTGAAAGAGTCAGACTATAAGTTAGATAACAAACAAACGAAATTGCAACAGCTGACCGAAAATTACAATATGAACATAACCAGAGCCTTAACAACTAGCTAACGAACCTAAGTCGACTAACTAACTTGACATTTGTTTAGATTTGTTCTTCTGCAGTCTCCAAGAATGGGACCTTTTCAAATGCCTCGCAAAAATAGCCCACATCATTGCGCCAAACACAAGAAGTATAATACTAAAGCTGAGCAGATACTAATCTCTTTTTAGACACAACATGGTTTGGTTATTGGTCTGTCTATCGAACAGAACATTTTTACTACTGCAGCACTATTTCTGCGCGTATACCCTGTTTATTATTGAACAGTCTTAGCTGGCACTGTTGGTTGTGGATAGTCGTTCAATGCAAGTACCTTCAAGCTAAATGCCTGTCGAATAGAACATGCTGGCTATCTGCATACGAATTTTATGAATATAGTTCGACTTACAAGCCCAGTATTGATGGCCATCTCCTATTAGGCTATGAAAAACACTTTAAACGCAATCGAAACTATTCACAAACATAATCCAGCTCTTAAGATTCTACCAGATACACATTATAGCAGCTATAGTTGGAATAGTTACCTTAGACTGGGGATAGAAAAAAAGATAGTATATTACCGTAGAAAAGAATTCCTTTACCTACAAGACCTTCGGAAGACCCCCCTTTTTCTATTCACAGTGCATCTGCGACTGGCAAGATACGAGTATATGTGTACTTGTAGATGGCATCCAGTAGTAGCGGTCGATTTCGAATAGATATAATGAATAATGCAAGTGAAATTCCTATTTCAAATGGGTTAATGAGGGCATCGAATTATTTAATTAATTTTACATAAAGCCATTTTACATGGAACGAAATTGAAAAACGCTGCTCCCCTATTTTCGTTTTGATGCCATCGATGTCATTGACTGACATTTCGTATTCGATACGGTTGTGTGGTGCAATTATGCGCATTCGCTATAATATAAATCCATCTTCACAGAATAGATGAGAATCTCATTTTACGAATTATGCACGAGTACATTCGTTTATTACAAAACATACACTATCTATAAAAAAAAAAAACAATAATTTGGAGGGTATTTTTCTTTAGTTTTTCTACTATAAATATTTTCTGGTGATTTTCTAGAACAAAAATGATTTCTTGGATTTTCTTTTTTAGAGACTATTTAATAATAATGCCAGCATTAGAAACAATATTTTACAAAAAATAGTCTTCGGAAAAATCTTACTAACGCTAGTTGACACAACAGCGTAACAAGTCAGAAAGTCGCATAATTTTTGAGATTAATTTAATAATTTATATCGTAAAAATTATTAAAAAATAGGATTTTTATTAAATACGAAGGCAATATGATAAGTCAGTAATAAATGCAAGAAATATAGCTGATATCAGCAAAGTGATATAATTTGTATTATCTGAAATTCCCAAAAGCATGTCATACAAAATTTTATAAATATCTGTTCAGCAGTTATGTTTCCACAGTCATAGAAAGCAGACAAGAGTTGTGTTTTTTTCCATTAATATGGGAAAAATCTTATAAAATTGCATAACCACACACCGTACTTTCCCTGTGACTTTTTTCTGTTTTTGTCTCCCTGGTTTGGTGGAAAGAAATTTCCGTCTAATTTTGAAGTTATAGCCGAAAATGAGGCATATTTTGTAGAGTTTGACAAATAATACTATACGGACAATGTAAAAATAATGGAATATTCTTAAACGAAATATATCGAGCTAAAAATAAATCAGTTTTTTGTTAAATAAATTAACTTTTGTTCCATTTATCACTGACTTATCATACTGCCCTCGCAAATTCGTAAAAAATGAAAAATCTTCTTTTAAATCGATATAATTTTTTTATTATTTATAAAAAAATTCTATAAATTTTGTTGCAACAACTGTTTTTTTTAGATAAATGTAACTTGTTCTCCTCAATATTGTTACTAAGGCATAGACCTACATAATAAGATATTCCTGTTAAAGATATTCCTTTTTTTTCAGGAAATCTAACTAAATAAATGGAAAATTGATTGAAAAGGAAAATCACTAAAATCAATTTGTATCTACTTATTTCAATTTCAATAACAAATCTTTCGTGATAATAGATTTTTTTCGATTCCTCTTGTTATATTGTTTGTTTTTAGATTTTGTTGTTGTTGATGCCTCTTAATAAGATTCAAAAACCATGTTTGCATGACAATACCTCGAAAATATGTTTGAACACATTTCGTGATTATTTCCCAAGGAATAAAACTACCGGAAAAGTGAAAATAGAATCAGAGCTTGAAACTCACGACATTCCAATATTACAAGATCCATACTTGAAGCTATATGTACGTGACATTCATCCCGTATATACTCCTATAAGTCTGTATATATTTATGCAAGTACAGATACCTGTCCATTTGTTAAGTATAATGTAGTTTGCAACTTTACGAATATTAGCTTATATTTTTTTTTTAAAAATTGTTTTATTTCAAGAGAAACAAAATAAAAAAACAAATTGCAAGAATATATTCACGTGCATATGGTGTGCATTGAACTTTGTGGATACTGCAGTTCAATACTCGTACTTTGGGCGGTTTAGCAATTCTTTTGTCGATCGTGAATAAGGATGATCACAGCATTTAAAGTAGTAAAACACAAGCATTTTCCAATACGTTACTTATGAGTACAGGTATATACGTGCATATCTACACAGTGATTATATTGTATGTATAAATGTAAAAAATTCCCTTAGGATACTGAAAATAAGAGTATAGAATCTTCCCGTCTCAAAACTCATATTCGCTTTGCAAGTGCTTCTAGAGGAGGCACCACTATGTTAAAACCGAACCGTCGAAAATAACTTTAAACGATTAATAGCATCTCGACAGATACTAGAGTTATAAATTGTATTAGGTTACATTTGATCCAAACCTAAAGTTTAAGGTTAAAACAAGAAATTCTAACGACAATGTGCAAGTACTCGAACTTTATTGCACTCTACGAAACTAAGTACCTACCTACACACGTATATGAATAGTGCAAGAAGCAATAAATAGATCTGCTTACCTGCATGTTTTCTGTCAATATTTTTCTATTTTTCTTTCTCTTCATACTGTTTTTGATTTTCTACCATTTAACGAGAGGTTATTATTTTTATGTTTTCTTTTTGTTGTTACCATTGTGTGCATATGTAAATGCAGAAATATTCAAGAAATTCTCAAAGATTTTTGTCTTTTGTTTCTAATATAATAAGACATTTTCTATAGAATAATCTAAAAAAAAACATATCAGAAAAAAGGCATTTTAAAAAAAAAATGTAATTATTTTACGATTTGTTAGTTTTATTAAAAATTGCAAATAGTTTCGTTTTGGTTTTTATCAAAATATGAGCATTTTTAAATGTCTCCACTTTGATGGTAAATAGAAAGAAGGCACTGCCGACTTGCCGTTCACATATTTTTACCCGATAAAGCGAGCCTATAGAGTGTGACAAGTTAATTAGGAAAAATTGAACAACATAAATTTACCATCCAATTTGGTGTTTAAAATGGTGAATCTCCTAGTTTGACTTGCGAAAAATTCCAATGACCCTATGGAAAATATTTCTTATTAAGAGTATACATTTTTCGGTGGCATTAAGCGGTTTTTAGAGGGTGAAAAGGCAATGGAGGATCCTCGCTCAGGGAGGAGTTCAGTATCGAAAACTTATAAAAATGTAGAATGAGTGTATGATGAGATACTCCAGAATAAACTATCAGCCGAGTTTTTTTTAATAAAGAAGTTCTGAAAAGAGTCAGAAAAGGGGTTTCTTGAGCCCCCTATTTTTAGTATGTGACTTTTTTTGATCCTCAATAAGATCGGAAAATGCTTGGAAGGACTGTCGACTATATAAATACTTTTGATAACATCCAAAAAAGTGTAATCCATGTGCTAAAAGCGATTTCAGTTAAAACCTTCCAGAATTGCCTCGAAGATTAGTAACAATACCTCCGCGGATGGATAGCTAGCTGACCAAGATAATGACTTTGAGGATAATATAATAAAATTATTGGGAAAAAATCAGTATAATTACCTTTTCTGCCACACCTTCTATATGACGTTTATAGGTATTTTTAATTAAAAAAAAAATGAAAGTCTTCTTCTGAATGCATCTCACTCGTGATTTATTTACTGTTCTTGTATAGTATTGTGTGCAGTTAATTATACAAATACAACTACATTTGCTGATCATTCTTTGGAATTACTTTCAATATTTTTATTCGTTCAAATTTTAAATAATAATTCGTTTGGTCAAAACTGATTTTTAACAAACAAACAAATAATTCTTAAGATTACTAACCAATTAAGCCGCAGTGACAATCTTGGCTGCTGCCAACAGGTAAAAAAATGAAGAGAAGAAAAAATAGAATCTCACTTTTATGGTGGATATTCAAGAGGTGCCATCAAACTGTTTGGACATATGAGTATTCGCCCCTAACGAACAGTTGATCGTGATCCCAATGCCTGTACAAGCAAGAAGCATACGTACAATTATCTTCAGGTGATCGTTGTCACGTATATTTTGTACCAAAGATGTTGTTTGTTCAAAAAATATTCAATGTAACAAAGGACAACTAAGCTAGAAGCAACTCATGAACATATAAATTGCATTTTATTCTATTTTTTTTTTTTAAATAAAAAATACGACCAAACGAGCGGAATTAAATGTTATCATTTTGGGACCATTCTATTTAACAATTTTCTACAATATTTTTTATAATTTGGAATTTATTTTTAAAATAGTTTATTTACTAAAAAAAAAATACTTGTTTAAAATTGCATTTTTCTATAATGCAATCCAAACGATTACTAAGAATATATTCTTTATGTTTATATTTTTAGAAAAATCATAAATAGAGGAAAACATTTATTCTTATTTGAATAAATAGAAAATTAAAATTTTATCTTTTGGTAAATTTACTTCGTATTCATGGATTCTTTGCATAAGATATTTAATTCTTGATCCTCTAAAGTCAATAATAATATATGAATGAGAGTGTTAGAAATTATGGAAGAAACTATAAATAAAAGTAAATACTCTATAACAACAATAAGACCAACGAAAATATATGAACAATTGTATACAAAAGCATTCTAATGAATATGCATGTGTAAGTAAATAGAAGAAAATGCACTAGTAAATATCGGAAGATAATAGAAGTCTTAAAAAAAGCATACTCTTAAATAGTGTTTTTGTCCTAAACAAATATAATAACTTTATTTGCTTACAACCCCTCCCCCCCTTTAGTGGTGATAATAATCAAAGATTAACGATACTCTGCCGTCACTTGAAATCTTTTATGTAAATTATTCTTTTCTAAAGAAACTCTTCAGATAATATACTATTCCTTATATTTGTTATATTTTTAGTTATTTATTTATGTTTTTTCTTCTTCTAAGATTTTATCGGCAATATGTTGGAATTTGTTAAAATTTTTGACTTTAATGGAATTATTATAGTAAAAATAGGTATGATATAATTACAATAAAAAAATATTGTTAAAAACTTCTATAAAAGACTTCGAAACTAAAATTTTTAATTGAGTTATTCATTTTGACGTTTGGAAAGCATAGCTTCTGTTATTTGACAGTTATTCAATACATCTATCAATCATAATAATATTTATTAAGATTTAAATTTGCCATTTTTTATAATAGATTGTTTAGCTATCAAAGAATACGATTAAAATGTAAAATTTTTTTTTAATAATCGTAATATTATAATAATTCGTAAAGAACAACATTTTATTTTACGATAACGCTCAAAATCCGTAAATATCTCTGGAGAAGCCATTGTATCCGCAAAAAGGGACTTTTTGTATTTGGTGTACATTTTGGTCTGAATGTATTTTTTTGAATATGAAAAAGGAGATTCAGTTACCGTCAATTCTAAGCGCTGTCAGTTACCGTCATTTATGATCGAATTTTTTTTGAGATTGCATTAAAAATTTTACTCTGGAATGGTTTAAAAATTTTAGAATTACAACGTGGTTCAGATGCCAAAAACTATACAACATGATAAATTTTGACTTTATTATTCGAAAATAAAGTCGTTATCAGAACGCCTAATTTCGATATTTGGTGATGTCCATTAACCTCCAAGATCGTGTGATTTGACACTGTTGGAATTTTTCTTATAAAATTGCATGAATAATCAATCGTAACTATGCAGACTGTTAGAGTATTTGAAAAACAAATCATAATCCGTCAAGTAATGGTAGAGCTACAGCCCTAAAATCTACGAAAATTCCTCAAAAATCATTTAAAAATGGTCGAGTCCTGCACGAAGTTTTCTTCTCTTTTTATAGTAATTTTGAAAAGATTTTAACAAATTAAATAGTACAATTTCTTTAAAAGCAATTAAAAAGAATATTTTTAATAGTATTTAAAAAAAATATATTGTATTTTATTTTTTAATGATAAAAATTCGATTTTCGTATTGAATACAAATTTTGCTATTTTTTCACAATGGAATTCTGAATAAATTATGGCAAAAATAAAAAGTTTTTCCCCATTGAGAATAAGGAATTGTTTTTTGTTTTATTTTTATTTTTTTTTAAAAACTATTAGGAAAACTTTTCTTATTATTTTAGTATCTTTTAAGATAATTTTTCGAAAATATATTGTAATTTTTCTAGAGTAAAAAGAAACAACAACAAAAACATGGTTAGGATGGTTAGATCCTTTAATGCCTAAAAGTAGATAATCATTATGGAAATGATCAAGTTTGTTTTAGGTGAAATATTTTATATAAAAATTATTGAAGAATGTGATCCTCTGCTTACTATCCTATCATACATAGGTGATCGATCGGTTATCTTTGTCTGATTGTAGCTTACCTATGGGAAGACGTGACCAGAATATCTATAAAATATCAATGTTTGTGAATACATATTACTCGAAGGTACTTTTGACAACTACCTTGAACTATTTTTAATTTTTATTTCTTTGTGTAAGTAACCTTTTATTAAGGGTTTTTTTTTTTGGCTTCTTCTATTAAATGGTTATACGATTGTTCAATGTTCAACTAGCTTACGATACGAGCATTAAAAATGTGATACGAGTAAGAATGAAACTGAAATTCTATAATTTTTGTTATGTGCAAGTAAATCTAATGAAATTTCTATAAATTTAATGGCTTTTTTTTGGGAACTTTCTCTCTTTCCATGAAGGCATTGAGCTTTTTAAAATCCATCATGACCTCTACCTTTTTTTTGTTGTTGTTTTCTTTTTTAATAATTATAGAAACAATTTTTATAAGAAACTTTGTACAAACAAAAAACACGATTTTCATTTCTTCCAATCTAATATTATATTGTAGATAGACATGATCTCGAATTAAGGCATGTTATTTTAATAGAATGCAAGCAAATAGTTAAGAAATGATTACAATACTATTATCTGGATATGGTTAGATATTGTAATTAAACTCTATTCATTTGATGACCAGAAATATTTAAAAATCGTTAAATATTAGAAGATGAAGAAAGTCTAATTAGTTCTCCATTTTTAACTAAATTAAATAATAAACGTGAACACTTGTACTCGAACTTTTACATACTACATTTCGTTTGGCCTTCTTGTTCTTATGAATAATTATAGTGATTGTTATTTAATTTGTTGAATAAAAATGTTGTCAGTGAAATTATTCATACATGGTTTAACTTTCATCGATTTTTCTGAATCATTCTCATTATAAATGCGATTTGAACTCTACAAAAAAAAAAGAACAGTTAAAATCGTATGTTGCATTAAGTTCATATATTGTAGAATTTCAAGACAAATAATATTGTGATAGTAGTAGAAATTCCACTTGTACTTATTGGAAATTAGAAATTTAGGTTAAGTTGCATTGAATCATAGTCTGAACATTCTTGAATTGGGGTTAAAATAAAAATATAAACTTTTTGTTTTAATTTTTCGATTTTCGTAAGATGGACTTGGCCTGATTTTCATCATCAATGTCACTTCCATTATTTTCGATATTTTCGTAAAGATTTTTCATGTAAAAATCATATAAATTGAAATGTTGTTCATTTGAATTGTTTCTGAATCTTGGAAAAAATTTTCTATTTCTTCTTTTCTTCCTCTGCATTTTTTTGTTATTCTTCTAGATCAAAATTAAAATTTTAAACGATTTTTCACATAGAGTGATTTAGAATGTTTTTTTTTTGTTTGTTGCCATTTTTTTTTCTTAAATTAAAAATCAGAATTATTGTTCTGAATTTAGATTAAAAGAAAGTTATTGTTTTAGAGAAATAAATTTTAATTTATTTTAAAAAAAAAGAAATTGCTTTTAATTGTTTGTTTATGTGATTTTTCTTAGTCATTGTTTTATTTTATTGGCATTCAGGGTTTATATAAAATAATTTTATTTATAGGACTATCTGCTATTTTAGAAAATAATTAGGTTATTTGGATATAAGCTTTTTGTATTTAGAAAATTAAATTTAACAAAAAAATTAATATTTTCAGATGAAATGGCAACAAGAATATACATTGTTTTAGTCTATTTGGTAAAAAATTTTACCCGCAGAATAACATTTTTGTTTTTTTCTATTAAAAATTTCCTATGACATCTTATTATTCACATTAATACAAATACTATCAAGTAAATAAATTACAATTTTACTATATCTATATTTTTTTTTTTTTTGCAGGAAGTAGAAAATCTACAATAGGCAAGAATATAGTATCAACCCGCACATTATACAATATATTAGAAAAATATAAAAATACTCTACTTTCTATGTTTTCTTTTTGAGTTTTATTTCTTTTCTTTTTTTCTAATAAAATAACTGTATTATTATAAAAATAATAATTTTTCCGTTATTGAATTTTATTATTTTTTTAAAAATATTTGTTCAAAATTTAAAAAAAGTCCTAAAATTTATTTATTTTTATAATTATAAGTGAAAATTTTATATGTTTCTTCATTGCAATTGATAGTGTAGTAAAATATTTTTATAAAAAGTATTAAAATTTTTAATTTATTATTAGTTATCTTACGGCATTAAGAAATTTAAAAAAATTACTCAATTCAATTTGGGTTTTTAGCGATTTTTTTAATTACTTTTGAAAATGTTTAGAATACCTTTTTGATGAGAAAACATTTATTTAAAAATGAAATTTTGAATAATAATTAAAAGAATTTGCAAAAACAAAAAATTTATAAACTTTTTTAAACTTTCCGCCATGAGTATTCTTAAGTAATCTGATTTCGAATAGTATAAAATTTTACTGAAACTGGCGTATTTTTATATAGTCGAATGAATAACTGTTATAATTTTAGTTAAGATTCAAATCTAGAAAATGTTAATTGCATGACAGATAACTATTCTCTGTAATTGAAGTATGCATATTGTTTGTGTCCCAGCTAAAAAAAGTATAAGAAAAGTTTCTTTTGTTTTTAAGAAATTTTTACGTTTAACTTTTTTATTAAACTGATTTTAAGTAAAAAATTTTTTTTTATAAAAAAAATTGTATACTGCGTTTAAATTCTCTTGTTTATTGTCATATAAACTATTTTTTATCAAAAATAATATAAATTTTATTCAACTTGGCATATTTAAGTGTTGTAAAAAAGTACAGTAAGAATTATTAATTTATTCCAAAAAAATTTCACTACCTAAAAAATAAATTTGAAATTTTCTTTATTAAAACAAAAAATGTAAGAATTTATATACTTTGGAGAGTTATGAGAATTTTTATTGAAAAGTAGGTATCGAGTGGATTGGGAAAGTTTTCAAATTATCAAAATATCCGAAGATCATTTTAAATGGATTATATTAAAAACGATATAATAAAAATGTTAAATTATGAATATTTGCTTCATACAATAATGATGGTACGAAATTTTGCAAAAAAAAAGTATTCATTCGGAAAAGAAAGCGGTGGTTTTGCACTTTTCGTACTCTTATCAGTTTGGGAACCGGTATAAACAGAGTATAAACAACTGCCGAAGATAAGCATAGTAACGTTCAGATTTGGTTTAAGATTCTTCAGAAAGAGGAATGAGAACGTCAAAAAAAAACGAAGAAAAATTTGAATAATTATGTCACAAATTCGTGCCATAACCTCGATTTTTTGGTCGGTTAAAGTTTGTAGATGATTTTCTTGTGGTTCACCTTCCGTACACCTTTCTCCATTCACGTACGCTTCGAATCACGTTTCGACAACTGTCCCACGAGTATTGCAATTAACTAAAAGAAAGATTGCCCTATACAAATAACCTGTTTTTCAGTCATTTTTATATTGAAAGAGGAAATGGGATCAGTGTTGGTGTTGGTCGAAATTACCAGGCACAAGTAAGATAGGCCCATAATCATAAGTAAGTCTAGTGACCTCACAGAGAGTCTATCATTTTTTTATATAAAAAATACGGTTTTTTGTTGTTGTTCAGTTTTGTATAATTTTTTTAATACTATCAGATGCAATAGGCATATTACTATGCCTAGTAAAAAGAATTCTTGATTGCCATCAGTAACTTGCTTAAATGAGAAGACAGATAAGTAGATGGACAAATGTTCTCAAAACGGACAGAAATGGATGGATGGATGGATGGATGGATGGTTATTCTTCTTAAGAAGTAATTTTAAAATGCTTTCACGGCAAATAACATAATCTGGCATATGATATTAATCACGGAAATTAACCATCAAAAAATGACCACTCCGCCCAATTCAACAATCGAAATTATTAAACTATTGACTGACTGATTTTTATAACTATTCTATTACTATATCGTATATGGTATACTCGTAGTAATATAACAAATAATATTGGAATTTTTGTGAGAAAATATTTCGGTTACTTAAAAAGGGTTTACCACCAAAAAAAAAATTAAAGAAATAAACAAAAATGCATCAAAAAATTTTTTTTAATTATAAACTATTATTAAGTAAAAACAAAAGTAAATTGTTTTTATTTAATAATAGTTTATGAAAAGTGAATAAAAATTCATAGTTTTATCAAAATTTTCATGATCAATTCTACTAAGTTGGTTGAAAAGTAAATTAATTATTTTGTTGACTGAACTAAAAATTCAACAGAAAATGCTTTCAACAATTTTGTTTTCGGCTGAAACACTAAAAATAAAAATTTACAAATTGATTAAATAGAAAGAAAAATAAAATTTGTTTAATGATTTAAAAATTTTGTTGTTGATTAAATAGATTCAATCAGAAATTCTACTATGTTGAACGAAAAGTAAATTAATTATTTTGTTGACTGAACTAAAAAATTGAAAAGGAAATTTTTCAAATAAGTTTTTTGTTCACTAAATCAAAAAAAAAACAACGATTAATTGAATGAAAAAAAAATTTTATTTTTAATTTATCAAAAACTTTTGTTGAACGTATCAACGATTTCTGTTGATTGAGTAAATTTTTTTGTTGATAGTATCAAAAAAAATGTGTAGATTGTTGTTGTTTTTTTTTCTCTGTTAACCAACAACGTTTATTGATAAAATGAGAAAATCTCATTGATAAAAATAAATTGTTAAACAGAATAACCGTTTTCAAAAGTTCCATTAAAAAATTATAAATAAGTTCAATTTTTCACATAGAAATAAGATCCTATAGAATATTATGCTATATTGTTATGTAATATAAATATAAAATAATCTATATAGTATTCCATAGAGGTAGTATATTTCATATGAATCCAATTTAATACCAATTGAATTGTATTTATTTAATTGCATTTATTATCATCAACATAATGACCATAATTTCTATATTTATTATAACAGCTATCAGTGACCGAGTATGTACTCGTCAGTATTGATACCGGTACTCTTAATCACCTTTGAATGGATGATATAAGGAATATAATTTAAAATATTACCAAGAGACAACAGAACCCAGTTCGTTATAGACAATCTTTCTTCCATACTCGCACATTTCGTGGTCAACGTGTATCAATAATAAAAGGAAGTTAAACCAGAATTAGTGCGTGTTTTGTAATAGGCTCTACCTACAGTAGACCTCAGATATGAAGAGTGCATAAATTTGCTGTAGATGAAAATTCCCTCCTCAATGATTCTTGTATCCGTAATTGATAACGAAACTATTAAAAAAAAATCCTATCTGTACAGATCGTGTGAAATCACACATGGGAATAAGCTTTTATTTATAGGATATAGAACGAACTCTTATTGTGCTCATAGTTAGTCGTCTATTATGAAATTTTAATGCATCCATACACAGTATACCTGATTTCAAATAAAAATTTATCGAAGCTATGTGTCAAAGATGATGACCACAAAGAATGATGATATTGATGATGATGGTACACTACTGCGCATATACGGATGAATAGAAAATATGGTGAAAAGAATTTAAAAAGAAAATTATAAAATGCAATTGCATCTTGGAGAGATTTTTATGCAGTAAGAAGTGATATTTTCATATATCTTGAATAGAGTCAATGTATTCTTAAACTAAAGATACCCAACCAGTATCTTAGATAATACTGTAATAATAATAGTCATATTATTACTGATCATTGATAAAATACTGCAGATACTGTTTAAACGGCCTAACACCAAATGATGTCGTTGCACTCATTCGTCTTTTATGTGTTCTTTTCATATAATTTTGCTTCTGATGCATCAATTTCTTTATTCTGTTTTTTTTTTTTATATATTATTTTATAGATATTAAAGCTTTTCTTTATTGTTTTTTCTTTGGAGAATATTTTTTTTTGGAAATTTTCTATAATAATAAGCTATTGAAAATAAATTTATGGAAATAAATGTGTAATAATTGAATGAATGAATAAATGATTAAGTGAATGAATGTTTGAATGAATGAATGAGTATATTTTATTATTATTATTATTATTTTATACAAAAAAAAAAGAATATAAAACTAAAAGAACAGGAGAATGTAAGAAAAAAAAATGATAAACTGGATGAAGAAGATTTAGTAGAATCCAAGGTGAAAAGTACAAGATAATAAAAAAAAATTGTATAAGCTACCCAAATGTTCAATGAGTATTACAAGAGATGGAAATTAAATGGAGTCTCATAGAAGATCTTGGATGGATAGACAATCTCGTATTTCTCGATAGGTAGATATGTAGATAGCCCCAGATAGATGGACGGTTAGATATTGTAGTTTCTATACGAAGTAAACCAAAAAAGTTCAGACAGATCAGATTCAATAGAAATATGCATAATCATAAATTCTATACTTAAAGGATCATATTTCAAGATCAGTGTCATTTTGCCAACAATAATTACTATCATATTAATTTTATTATACAATAGTTATTATTATTAATATAAATTAACAGTTATTACTTCATATATCTTTTTTCTACTTGATGATATAATAATATCCTTTGGCGAATAGTGGGAAAAAATGTTTTTCCATACAAAAACCTTTAACGGTTATTTAATAAATGAACTAATCAGAAAATATACCACAATTCTTAGTATCTGCATTAAGGTTGAAAACCCGATATATGTTTTTATTAATATAATTTTCAACTATGATTAATTGTATAAATCGAAATATAAATAAATCTAAATATTTTCCTTTCTTTAAAAGTTAATTGCTTTTAATCAATTTAGAAAAAACATATTCAATCTTCTATCGTTTAATAAATTTTTTTCTCTCCATTAGTTTTATTCAATAAAATAATGAAAAGTTGGAATTTATATTTATGCTAATAAAGGTAATTACATTATTTATGGTGGATTCTATCTATTATGGTATATAGGATACCATTAAATTATCAATTAAATCAATGAATTTTCTTTTAATCCTTTCATAATTTTCTAATAGTTTAAAAAAAAGGGTATTTTTTTTTCTTTTGCAATAAGAAAGTGTCATGCATAAAATGGCAAAGAAAAGCGGCTATTTCAATTAGGAAAATTTTATTTATATAAATACTAAAATACTAAAAAAGATATTTTCAATAGATTTTTCTTTTCGTAATTTTTTCTTTAATTTATTCCAAGTGATATTAACTATTACATTTTTGAGTCAAAAAGTGCACTTATAGTACATTAAGCTTTTGAATATATCAATTTTAATTTTATTTCTCTTTTGTTTTTTTCTTTTTGATTATTGTCTCAAATAATAAAAATATTTTGGAAAATATTTATAAAAATATTATATGCAATTTTAATATTTTCTTTTACGTGAATTATTTAGTTAAGTGTTTTTAGATTGAAAATTTGCTATTTATAAAAATAAAATTCTCTAAACTATAAGATTTTAACAAATAAATTATTTTTTAATCTTCTTTTCAAACTCTGATTTTCTAAAAATATCGCTTCCTCCAAAAAAGAAGAGTAAAAATATTCCAAACAAACTCTAAATTATCGATAATATTCGCATTTGATAGGAAAGAAGAGAATAAATTAATTTATTAAGTAAAAATAAAAATAATATTTTATTTGAAAATTTACTAAAATATTATATTTAAGAAAAAAAGATAAATCAAAATTTAAATGATATTTATACCGATTAGATTAGTTTTATTATTATTTATAAAAATTCTATTAATTTTTCTATTTTTATAAAACTGAAACTGACAGAATTGAAAATTTTTAGAAATTTTGATCAAATTAGCTTTTACTAATTACAAATAAATGTTGGAAAAATAAAAGAAGTTGGTCTACGCGTTCGTTAAATATTTTCATGTATGAGCAAATGGGGATATGGGGATATTGAATCAATAAAATTTCATCTGGTTATTGTTGAAAATAAAGGCTATTAAATATATTGCATGCACATTATTCCGAAAGTTCTAAAGTTTAGAATCGAAATTTGAATCAGTTTAAAATAACGATAATGATTCAAATAACATTTGCAAAAAAAGATCTGTTATGGCGTTAAAAATAAAATGCAAAAACAATAAATACTGAAAAGAAAATAATTCTAATAATTAAAAGAATTATTGGTAAGAAAATTATAAACTTTACGTTTATTTGGGGAAATATATATGAATTTATGTATTATTTGCACAATTATAGTATGTGTATATGTATGTATGTATGCTTCGATTTATTTAATAGTTAAAAAAATAAAAAAATTTATATAAGAAAAATTAAAAAAAGAGTTCCTTTCCCATTTCAAAAACGATGTACAAACACAATTTGTTAATTGAATCGTGAATTCGATGTTTTTTTATGGCTGCGATATTTTGACTATGCTTGGAGTCTTTGATTTTTATTTACTGTTCGATAATAATTGGAGCTTGGAAAATGGCAATAGTAAATGTGTCTTTGCTAAAAGACCATATCAACTCCTGAGATTATATCCATTTTGGAGTTTGGAAAAAATGGACTTGTTACTTAAAAATTGTTAAACAAGCATATCATCTAAGATAATGTTTATTTAGTTTAATATTTGCCTTAACCAATTATAAAATACGCAAAAAGTACGCCAGTTGAATGCTGGAACAAAATGCTTTGGAGACTGATATTACGACCAAATTTTCTTAATAGAATTTTCATAAATGGGGCTTTGAAAATCCGCAAGCAAGTATAGAAAGCCATTGTATCCGTGAAAAGTTACTGTCTGGTATGCATTTTAGGCAGGAGTTGTAATTGAACTGTATTTCTTTGAAAATGAGGAAGGTCCTTTGCCCGTATGATAGTCGTTTTAACAAAATGACACCACAAGCCTCACAGCATGACAAATTGTGGCTATTTTGCTTGAAGTAATTACTAGTAGGATGGGGAATTTCGTAATTTGCTGATGTGGGTTGGCCTCAATTTGACGCTGTTGGACTTTCTCTTGTAAAACTACGTAAATAATCTTGTTTATGCAGATAATCCTCAAATTTTAGAGTATTTAAACAATAGACTTCGTCAAGTAATGACTGAATTAAAAATTTCCTCCAAAGGATCAAGTCCATTATGGCCACGGTCCATGCAACGGAATTCTGAATTTTTTTTCACAAACTTTAATTTTTTAAGAACAAAAAAAAAGACCACGTTGGGAAATAAATGAGAAAATTTTAAATTGTACACCGAAACGAATCGAAAACAATATGAATAGAGTCTGTCTGGAAGGAGAATAAAAACTAATGGGCATGGACTCGTCGTATATTAAAGGGGAAGTACCGAAAAAATCGAATAGAACTGCACAACATATGGGTGTGTAGATAGATAATGAAAATCAATACTTTTTCTTGAACGAAATTATAGCGGTTCTTGCGTACAGGATCTGGACGACTATTTACCATTTGCATCAGCAACGTTAGTTAAATAACAAATAAAAGCGACCCAAAATATTTGTTGGCTACTTAGCACTTGATGTCTAGAGAATGGACTATTATACTCGTAGACCTAATAGCAGTTGCTGTACTATTACTCATGTTCAATCGTTTTGGTAATATTTATAAATTTCTAATATCAATCCTGGAACAGTAGCGTGAATGGTGGACGAGCGCACAATTTCACTGATCAATTGGATCGTGATTGTCTGGAGGATCATGAAATATTTACTTTTAGAATCGATCTAAATCCAGGCGGATAGTCTATATTTCACTTTGATAATTGAACCTTCACACAAAATATTGTAAATAGTATATATATATACTCCTATACTCTATACACTACATAAGAACACATTATTTGTTCAGTAAATAACAAACTATTCGTGTGTATAGTTTAAGTAAAGCTCGTCGTTTCTCTGTTTAGAGGGTTATTGGTCGATTCGATGGGCTATTAATTCTTTCAACGTTTTTCCAACTAAAATTGCCAATTTCACCAATTTACCAACAACTTGAGTATTCTCAGTTTTTACCTCGTATCGCCAATAAGAATCTTACTAATTTTCTATTGTAATTTCGCATTTTATCAGTTTTATTGAATTCCATTCAATTTTCTAGAATTTTCCATCTCTTATCTTAAATCATTTGTATTACTTGTACTTATGAGATATTTTACCAGAAAAAAGACTATCCTTTCTTTTTTTGCTTCATCTTTAATCAAATCAATTTTCCACTTTGATCGTATTGGAAAAATTTCAAAATAAATTAGAAAAAAAATCAAGAACAAATTGATTATATGATCAAACTTGTTGAATGCATGTGTTTCTTTATGAAAAAAGGTAAAGGTCATGAACACTACGACGATCATATATAAGTAACTGAAATCAAAGTTATTCGATAAAACTTTACTAAGCTTTTTGTTTATTTTATCCAACAAAAAAAAAAAAAAAAACAACAACAAAAAACAAAAAAACAAAAAACAGAAAATCTTTTCAATTTTAGTTTATTCCATTAAAAATAAGATCATTGATCTTTTGAAAGAATGGATATTTTTTGAATGCTTAATGTTTGGTTGTCTTCCAGGCGGATGCATTTAGAAAAAGTTGCATACGAAAAGTACTCGCAAAAAAAATATTTATCAAAAGAATTTTTATTTCAAGAAAGAAGATCCTATAAAAAGGATACTTCTAAAAAGAAGATAATAATTTTAATAATACAGAAATGCATTGAAGAGAATTTATTAATTCTTATCTTAGAAAAGAAAAAGAAAATTCCTTCAAATTTCTCCCATAGGAACGGTGAATTTTTATATTTTCCAAAAAAAAAAAAAAACAGAAAATGTAGTAAAATGTAGTCTTATCAAGAAAAAAAAACCAGAACAGGAAATTATTTTTGGAATGAAATTAGGTTGATTTGGATACCGTTGGAAATAGATCCCCTGGAAAAAAAAGTGGACAGTTGAGATGATCAAGTTTTTCACATGAAATTTTTGGAATTCTGTGTACACGATCAGTTCCGTTCTGATCAACAGAAGATGAAGAAAAAAAAATAACAACAAATAACTGCTATAAGAAACTTTCCATTCAAATGATCTTGAGGGGATTTAGCAAGTTGATAGCAAATTTAAGACAACATTTCTTCAAAGTTTAGTGGCAAAAAAAAAAAAATACCAGATCAAAAAGTAGAGGAAAAGTCCACGATTTCGTGCAATTTCTTTTTGTCCACTTTAGATTTTATTTTGTCGATTGGTTACAATAGGAAGTACACGATTTGGTATCGATGAACGAACGACTGAATGTCACAGATTGCGTCATTTCAACAACAAAAAAAAAACAAGATCATCTTTGATATTTTTTTCTTTCCAAGCATTTGTTTTTTTTTTCAAGTTCATCTCATGGCTGAACGGAATTCCAGGTGAATGATATCAATGGAACCGTTAAATTTATTTATATACAAAATATATTTTTTTTTAACCTCTGTTGCTTTCCATCAATCTCGCAATGTACTTACATTCATTTGTTTCTATTGGATTTGATCAAATCGATTCTATTCGATTCGATTTGATTTTCTTCGAGATCAGATCTGATCCGGTATTCATCTAAATCGAACAATTACCAATTGCAAATCGTTATTATATAGGAAACGAATGTATATTCTCTAATTTGATCGTGTATATTGGAATTTGGTATTATAGATATGATAGGGGAAAAAACAGAACAAATCAAAAGAAACAGTACATACTGAGCCATCTTGATTCACGATCATTAAGATGTACTCGTACTAGTACATGGGCATTGGCCATGTTCGTTTACCACCTGGGATCCTGTAAAAATTTCATTTTTTCTAATTAAATCTCTTTCCCAATTTTAATAATTCTTCAATTTAGTATATAATTTTTAATTGATCTCATGTGGCGATAAAATTTTCTTCTATTTCGATTTGTAATTCTATTTTTGTTTTTCAATTTTGTTCTTCTTTTTTTGTTGGTGTTGAAAATTTTCAATAAAAGCTTTTTTATATGAAAAAAAAACCAAATCAAAATACATATGTATGCATTTCTTTAAATAGAAAATATTATTATTTTCTACTCAATGATGTGATGTGGAAATTTTCGCAATCATCATCAGATATTTTGATGCTGTGCTTAAGTAGTTTTTGAAAGAAAAATCGAAATGTTCTTTGTTGAGAAAATGTAGAACTATTTTCAAGTATGAATCTCTAAAATGTTAGCTGACATTTTAAATTTTATTTAAAAAAAAAAAACAACAAACAAACATAAATTATATTTTGAAGCATACATACGTACTTATAAATTACATAATAAATATTGTAAATTTTTAAATTTCTGATTTATTATCAGAAAGCAAGTCTTGACTTTTAAGTTTCTTGCTAACTATTTATTGTGGAAATTTTCATTTAAAATAGAATTTCTAATATTTGAAAATAAAGTAATAATTTTCTTTTCAAGTATTTAAATAATATAATTAGATAGAGGTCAACAAAAATCTGACCTATGTGCATTTTGATATTTAATTCCAAGGAATTCAGAATAGCAATTTGCATGTGCATCATAAAAAATGAAAATTTTTTTGTATTTCTTTGAAAAAATTAAAAAATTTCTTCAATCACTTTTAATATAATAATTGTTTGGATAATATTTTGTGTTCTTTTTTGTTTTTGCAGGATCAGAAATAATAAATAACATTTAAAATATCAATTATTATTTGGAGTAAGTTTTTAATTGAAAAATAATTAACTGAAAGGATATTTCAAGAATTTAATAAAAATTTGAAAGTTAAGTAATACATTTTTTTAATTATTAATAATAATTATTATTTTTGTGTTTTTAAAATAAATTTATAGCATATATTAGTATAGCAACTTTTTAATAAAGAATAATATTTTTATAAAAGATCATCAGATTTTAAGACTGTTTCGAATAAAATTCTTTTCACAAACTATTCAAAAGTGTATAAATGAACATTCCTTTTAGTAAATCATTTAATGACTTGTTATCCTTAAAAACTTTTCAATAAAATAAAATTTATTCCCAAAATAATTTTAATATTTTTTTTTGTTTTTACAATTTTACTCTTATTTATAATAGAGAAAATTTATTCTTAATGCAAGATTATGTGGTTCTAAATAGCGATAAAATTTCGAGAATAAAAATTAAATTATCGGAAATTTTCTTATTTATTAAAAGATATTTGGCAAAAATTCAGAATATTACAAAATAATCTATTAAAAATATTTTAATTAACAAAATATAAATGGAGGGCAGTTCAAAAAAAATTAACCAATTCAATAAAAATTAAGGATTTTATCTTAAATTGTATTTTTTAAAGTTTATATAATAAAAATTGAGAAAATAAAACCAAATCAAAATAATTAATTTTTTTAAAAATAAAAATTCTTTAAATAATAATCAATGGTAAAAAAAATCCTTAAAATGCAAAATATTTCAAATAAAGTTAATATTGATAATATTTTCTTCTTGAATTTGGAATTTTAGAATTTAGAAAAAAAAATTGTTAAACTATAGTCTAAGATTATTCGTTCTATGAGAATTTAAGAAAAAGTTTCCTATCTACAATTCTATCCTTTTCAAAGAATTTATTTTTTACTAAAATTCTAGTGATCGCAAATTAAAAATATAATATCATAATATAAATAGAAAAATATAAGCTAATTCTTGTAAAATTTTAGAGAAAATGGAAATTTTAAATATTTTTCTTTAAATAAATTTTTTCTTATTCTTACCTTCAATAGTTAGGATATTCTGCAGTATATTAAATTCTTCTTTTTCTGAAGAATTTTTAAAAAGTTTTTTTTTAAATTTTTTTTATCAACGGTTAATATCCGTATAATATTTAAATTGATAATAAAAACTATTATTTAAATATTAGTAACTTTTAAAAAACCAATTGTTGAATAGGTGCACAAAAACTTTGAGATATTTTTTTCTTCTTATGTTCTTAAAGTTATAAAGTTATATCAATTTTCTTTTATCTATATAATGAAAAAAAAAACAATATAAAATAATATTAAAATTAGTAATTTTTCTAAAATAAATTTAATGTCACTTTTTTGTAATTATAAAATTATATCTATGTTGTTTTTTTTAAATTTTATTTCGAAATATATATGACGCAGTAGTGATGTCTGGCTATAACACTATTACTCAATATTTAATTTGGAAATTTTTAAATTTTTATTTATCCTTGGCGTATGTATGGATTAATATCGATTAAAAATTGTTTTTCTATGTCCTTATGTGTGTAATCCTTCTGTGAAATCCTGACTGATGGAATTCTTAATGTATATATTCACAATTTCTATTGCACTTTTTTAACTTAAGTAAATGTTTGTTTCTTCACAAAAACACAATTGATTATTAACTAAATTGAATAGTCCACAATTTCGACGATTAAGGATATTTTCTTTTTAAATAAAATCGTCGTTGATTGATTTTGTACTTTTTTTTCCTCCTTTTTTTCCGTGATGATAATTTTTTTTTTTAAGAAAATATTCTAATATTTATTTTTTCACACTTGTGCCAATTTTGCTTTTTCAAAATCAAAAATTTTCAATATTAGAAAATTTTTTTTTTTGAAATTTTTTTTTTTGGCCTTAATTGTAACGCGGCTTTAACTGATAATGATTGTACAACGGATTTTGGTTTAAAACAAAAAAAAACACAATCGTTTGTTATGATTTTTCTTGAAATGTTACCACATCGGCTGCATCATGGATAATGTCTTTGAACTGCGGATAGTGGCTCTTTTTATGCCCTCTCTTTGCCATATACCTTGCTTATTTGTCTTAAGGTAAATTACAAAATCCATTGGTATATGTTATAACAACAAAGTTCAACGGAATACCTAAAAAATCGTTATTTCGGCTTTGATGGTGTTTGTACAATATTACAAACATCAGAATATTTTTGCTGAAGAAGAGCCCGCACAGTTTACCAATTTATTTATTTACACTTTTAGGTGTTAGTGTTACTTTTTCTTCTTTATTTCTAGATACTATCTTCAGTGCGGCGCGCGGCACTATCATACAGTCACAGTCACCGTCACCGTCATCGTTACCGTGACCGTTACCGTCACCGTCACCGTCACCGTCACCTTCACCTTCACCGTCACTGTCGCCTCCATAGCCATCGCTACAGCGATCGTCAACGTTTCCATCGCTGACACTAAAATCATCCCCCTCACCCTTCCTTCCCCAACAAACATAAATAATTCAATGCTCACTTACCCCCTCCCCAACCATTGACTTTTCTCGACGATTTACTTTTCTTTCGAAAATTTCTTCTTCCTGTTCTCATTCGTATTCCATAAGTTGTGTGAGAAAATTTCTTCTCTCTTTTATTAGTTTGGAAGCAAGCTTTTTGCGTACTCGTTATTCATGCAAACTTTCCAATAAGCACAGTTGAAAGCCGCTGCTGCATCAATGAATTTTTGATGGGAAAATAGTTGACGATCGCGCACACATAGCCGGAGAGGCCAATTTCATTGTAAATAGGAATCTTTCAGTGAAGAAGAATGAAGGAAAATGGAAAAATCGCAATGACTTAAGAAAAGCCGTGAAAGCTGACGTACATACACATACGTGAGTGCGCAAACCTACTCAGTTATTCCAAGAAGATTTTCCAGCAACGCTGTGGGTTACTATCAATTTCCGTACCAGCGCCTCAACTCATATACTAGAATTCCAATGGCAATTGGAATTGTACGCTCGTATACTACCGCCAGCCCCAGTGCCAATGTCAATGCCAATTCCAATGCCAAGGTTTAGGCTGCAGTGGAAAATTCATCCAATGCCGCCGACATTCCAAGCAAGGTATGCCGCTAGATCTTATGTACAAATTTCACAAGCATATACTCGGTTAACACATACACATGCACACAAAAAACACCGTAGATGTGCCGAGTGAAGATCGGACAGACAGACCGCTGCTGGTAATGCAGATAAAGAAAGATGAAAGAACAGAGAAAGGTTTCCAGTTGAGGAGCGATGAACGGAAGCATTATCGTTCCAGCTTTCACAGCTTATCCAACAACAAACAATACGCGCACTGATCGTGTGCGAGTACATACGAGTATGTACATACTATATACGAGTACGAACGACTACGTGCAATTATGACGTTTAAATGGGGCGCCTAGACCTATTTCTTGTATCTTTATCAAATATTGTATATATTTTTTTTGTTGGCCTTTCTCTTTATTTTTTCTCCATCTTTTTCTCACTCTTGCAATCTGTTCGCATTATTTTAAATAATTTTCTTTCGATTTTTCTTGCATAAACACTGTTATTTTCTTGATTAGATTTATACTAAGAAGATGAACGGATCTAATTGATCTGATCATGCTTTAAAAAAATCTTTTTTTTTTTACACTCAAATATTATATGATATTTTTGATTAGATATTTTCAATATGATAATTTTGTTATATGAAATAAAAAGAAAAATCTACCAAAACAAAAAAATTTAAAATAAATAAATTAACAGTTTTTTGGACTCCTTCTTATTAAATTTGAATTTATAATTTTTCACCGTTTCAAAATTTTTTTTAACTAAATATTATTTAAACTTAGTAAATTTTTTAAAATAGTTTTTCATTTTATTACGAATAAAAAACATTTGAAAACTATTTAAAAACTAAATAAATTTGCTAACATATTTTCTCCAATGATCATTCCTAACTTTTTATTTAATAATTTTAGAAATTAATTTTAAGTAAATACTCGTAGTATTTAATAAAATGACCTTTAGTGTTATGTGAATAAAATAGATTTTTTTGAGAAAAATTAATTTATGTATGGATGAGTGTATGACTTCTGAAAAAATATTTAAAAAATATTCAGACAATATTATCTAGATTTAAGGCTCATTCACGATTCATATTGACGATATTTACAATATGAGATGTGTCGGAAGAGTACGTGTACTGAGACTGGTATCCTCCCGTCCGAATAGTTGGTATGTTTGTCCCTCCCAGACGTGCAGTACAAGTGTCAATCTCGTCCGGTAACTACGTGACCGTATAGAGTGTCATAAGTGAAATTGTGTTTTTGTAATGCATTACAAAAAATGTAATAGCGAAATTTGACGTGTTAAGCTTGGTGAATCTGCGACTTTGACCTACGAAAAGTTGCAACGAGCGTTAGGGGAACATTCTTTATCAAGAGCATGAGTTTTCGGTGGCATAAGTCATATAGTACTTGGGCCTTTCAAGGCTTCAACATAGAAAACTGATGGAAATATGGAAAGAATGAAGGCTGTTGTGAGATCAGTCTGCTATCCGCTCATGGGTTATAATACTTCAGATGTCAATAACATCCAGGGCAACTACTTTGAAGGGAATAACAAAAATGTAACCTCGTATTGAAATAATTTCTTTAAGAAAACTTTTTGTAATCAACAAATTTGTTGAAAATTTTTATAAAGAAAGGCATTTTTTTTTAAAAAAGAAAGTATTTTTGCTATTTAACAACAAATTTTAATAATTTTTTTAATATCATTAGTTTTTTTAATTTTTTTTTATTTTTTTATTTTAAATGATATCTACAACTACTTATGCTAGTAACAAGCAGATTTTTTACGGGAATATACAAGGACATGAAGACATGTGGAGGAAAACACCCATCGATGTTACCTCTAGAACAGGGTAATTTTATTTTATAATTTTAGAGAATCTCTCGGCCATCGCCGTTTTAAAAGTCGATGGGTGTATACTGGAAAGTGGGAGTGAAAATTTCCCTTCCTAAAGGATTAGGGTGGAAGGATAGATGCGAATAGAATTTTTTATATCGGGAGATGCATAGTTCACGAACAAATGGAACATTTAGGTCACGGTGGATAACAGTGTTTCGCACATAAAAGGGGGCATTGACAATTTTACGAAGGATTCGGGATTGTAGGGATTGGATTGGAAGGGATTTGGAATGCTTAGTCGAACCCCAAAGTTCTAGACCATATGTCCATATTGGTTTCAGAACCGTATTATATAGTAATAGTTTACTTGTTGTTGTAAGTTTTGGTTTACTGTCTAGGAGACGTAATAATTGTTTGTATCGTCCGTTAAGTTCACGTCTTTTAGTCTTCGTATCAAGGTTACAGGTTAACCGTTTGTCGAATATAAGTCCAAGGTAACGTACGCTATTTTTTTGTGGAATAATACTGCCGTTTAGGGTTATGTCGGGAATTTGTTCTCGGCAGAGTGTGAAAGTTACATGAGCAGATTTTTGCTCATTTACCTTCACTCTCCACGTTTTGAACCAAGTTTCTAAGGAGTGGATATGGTTCTGTAGGATACTAATGGCTGTGGAAGGATCTTTGTGATGTGTCAGGATGGCTGTATCGTCAGCATATGTTGCGGTCAGGATGTTGTTGTGGCAAGGAATGTCATGGGTATAAATGTTATATAGGATAGGACCTAGGATACTTCCTTGAGGGACAGCGGCGGAAATTGGATAAATGTCAGAGTACTCCATATTTTCAGCTACCTGAAAATATCGGTCTGAGAGATAAGATTTAAGGATGTGAAAATAACCCGAGGGTAGGACTCGCTGCAACTTCCAAAGCTGCAACTTCCAAAGGGTGCCATACACGGTCGAAAGCATGCAAAATATCATTAGTAAACTTTTTTTTGTTTTTTTTTTGTTTTTTTTTATGTTATTGAAATAATTTTTTTTTAATCTTTTCTGAATACCCTCTAATCGTACGACGGTTATATATGGGTTTTAAAAATTCCAATTACTTAAGACAATTGTCATATTTTTGAACTATTTATGAACTCACCAAAAGAAAATTAATGAGTTTAATTTTACTTAGAAAAATAATATTGATAAATTGCTTTTTATTAATAATAATAACAAAAATTATACTATTTATTAAAATTTTATTTTAAATCTACCTAAAAAATTCGAATATTTTACCAATGAAGTACTCTCAAAAATCAGCCATTTGGAGATAAATAAGGGACATCTCGGCTCAAAACTCACCATAAAAAAAATTTCGAAATAAAAATTAAAAAACAAAAACGCATGCATTATCCTGAAATTAACTTTAATTTATATATAACACACATTTAGGTACATTTATCCTGAACAAATTATATTTGGCTGTTGTTATTCAACATTTATGGGGTTTTACATAAGTTTAAACATATATAGACTTTTATGACTCAATAGAACTTCTTCTAATATTTAGTAATAATTTATAAGAAATAACAATATTTTTTTTTTAATATTTTGAAACAATTTTGCTTACCCTTAATTGACTATAGAATAAAATTTTATTTAATAAATACATGTACAATTGTATTTTATACACAAAATTATGTTGAAGTATAAATAAAAGCCATAAAAAAAAAACAGAAAAAAAGAAAACCAATTTGCACGACTGAATAAAATTAAATTGTCTAAACTACACATATCTAATACGATCGCCAAAATCTCCCCAAATTAAACATGAACCTCGATTGATGGGGCTAAAAATAGTCAGCTGGCGGTTATTCACACATTATTCGACGTTGATTAGATTTACCTTTACCTAAGTTTGGGTCAAGGTAAACACTAATACTGAATTACGGTTTCGGAATTTTGTGTGTTTATCTAACGGGTTAGATAACTATGCGGCAAATAATAATTCACAATATATCAAAAAGAGGAAAATAATACAAAATTATGTAGGAATAACCGGATAATATTGGCTATAAAGAAGGGGGGGGGAAATCACAACATCATAATCACTAAACTGACTAAGTAAATATTTCTTTCTTTTTTGCCGTGAACATGAATCCGTATAATCTTACCTGAATTTCGGTGGTGAATCCGGTACGAGCACATTTCAATATAATCGTACATATGTGTCTACATATTTAGCACAGTAAGATTTGCTGTAAGTTCTGCATATTTTTTATTTTACACGTATTTATACCCCAGAATTCTTTTATGTTCGTTTCTTCTCTTTATTAGGAGACCGAAAATATCGATAATATTTTACACCTTATGGTCCATTGACGTCAGGTTTCTTTATAAGAACATTAATGGAATATGGGCACATGGACTGCCCGTTTATGTATAAGATTTGAGTGTACTTTTGTAGTCCTAGAATTGGAGCATAAAACTCTATTGATTTTTAGATCATGATTTTTGTTTTTAATTTTTTTTTGTGTAAGAAAATGAGACAAATATAACTAGTCGAGCAAGACATTCTTCAGTATAGTTTTGATAAGTTTTTAATTACTGGTAATTATTCAAAAATATTTTATTTTTTCAGAATTTCAGCACCATTATAGTAAAATCCAATCAGAAACGAAAAAAGTAATTTTCATACAAAAATTCTAAGCCATTTCCTGAAAAAATCAAAAATGGGATTAAATCGAAGATGGAAAACTTCAAACGAATAATTAAACGAAACAACAAAAAGCTCATTTAAAGATATGTTTGAGAAAAGAAGAAACAATTTGAAAAACCGTTGAATTTTTTGTTAATTTCTTCAATTTCTCCTTCACACCTTTAAATAAACTCTTAGTCCTCTCAGTTTATCATTGAAATGTAATTCTCCATTTGCCAGTCCATTTTATTTGGCTGAATATGTCCAACTTTCCACTTCATTCTGTATATAGTAATATGCTGCACCCCACCTTCGATTGTGAAATTTGCTCACACACTCGCGTTCCTTAAAATAACAACAAGTGCAGTCGAAAAACATTTTAATTGTGAATGTTCAAAAAACTGAGTAAAAATTTATCAGTAAAAATTTCCAGCAAAATTTTGTCAGTAGAAATTTGTTACCAAAAATTTATCAATAAAAGTTTGTCAGTTCAAATTTTCTGTAAAAATTTGTTAGTAAAAATTTGTCAGTAAAAGTTTGGCAGTAAAAGTTTGCCAGTAAAAATTTGTCTCAGTAATCATTTGTCAGTAAGCATTTGTCAAAGCAAATTTTTAGTACAAATTTTCAGTAAGCATTTGTCAGTAAAAGTTTGTTAGTAAAAGTTTGTCAATAAAAATTTTCCGTAAAAAATTTCAGTACAAAGTTTCAGTCAAAATTTTGAGTTAAAATTTCTTAGTAAAATTTTTTTGCTAAAAATTTATCAGTAAAAGTTTGTTAGTGAAAATTTGCAGTAAAAATTTGTCCATAAAATTTTATCAGTAAAAATTTGTCAATACAAATTTTCAGTAAAAATTTGTTAGTAAAAATTTGTCAGTAAAAGTTTGGCAGTAAAAGTTTGTCAGTAAAAGTGTGTCAATAAAAATTTTCCGTAAAAAATTTCAGTACAAAGTTTCAGTAAAAATTTTTAGTTAAAATTTCTTAGTAAAATTTTGTTGCTAAAAATTTATCAGTAAAAGTTTGTCAGTAAAAATTTGTCACTAAAAATTTGTCAGTAAAAATTTGCCAATACCAATTTTCAGTAAAAATTTGTTAGTAAAAGTTTGTCAGTAAAAATTTATCAGTAAAAATTTGTCCATAAAATTTTATCAGTAAACATTTGTCAATATAAATTTTTAGTAAAAATTTATCAGTAAAAGTTTGTCAGTGTAAGTTTGTCAGTAAACATTTCTCAGTAAAAATGTTCCGTACATATTTTCAGTACAAAGTTTCAGTAAAAATGCTTAGGTGAAATTTGTTAGTAAAATTTTGTTACTAAACATTTTTCAGTAAAAATTTGTCAGTAAAAGTTTGTCAGTAAAAATTTGTCCCTAAAAATTTGTCAATAGTAATAATTTGTCACTAAAAATATTTCAGTAAAAAATTTTTAGTAAAAAATTTTCAGTCAAAATTTGTTAGTAAAAATGTTAATTAAAGTTTGTCAGAAAAAGTAAATCAGTAAAAATTAATAATTTGTCAGTAAACATTTGTCAGTAAAAATTTATCAGTAAAAATTTGTCAGTAAGAATTTATCAGTTAAAAAATTTTCCGTAAAATTTTGTCAAGAAGAATTTATCAGTAAAATTTTTCGGTATAAATTATTTTCAGTCAAATCTTTTTTCAATAAAAATTATGTTCAGTAAAAATTATGTTTACTAACAAATTTTTACAGACAAATTTTTATTGACAAATTATTACTGAGACAAATGTTTATTTTAAATTTTAGTAAATTTTTTTACTGACTAATCTTACTGTAATTTCGTATTGAAATTGGTAGCAAAAATTTTTCAAAGAAAACTATCAATGTAATTATTTGTAAAAAAAATTGACGGAAAAGTAATTGCAAATGTATAAAATCTAAATATAACCTTTCTTTTCCTGCAAATTATTAACTCATTTTGAATAATTTCAGAATTTATAAAATTGGTGAAAGTTGAGATTTTGCATAGGTAAATCCATTATTATATGCTATCGTTTTACTAACAAAAAGTGAATTATTCAGAAAAAAATATTTATTTAAAAATTCAATTTTATACAATTTCCAATTTCATGTTCTTATTCTCACAGAAATGTTTTTTTTTTTTTTTGGAACGTGAGCCTATTATATTTGTACTGAAAATTCATGAATGTTGGGTGCAGTCGCAATAGTGTCACCTATACTTACTTAGATCTCGAAAACCGCATAGACAAAAAAAAAATTTCTTTTGGGTTTATCTTGATTAAAATTGATGCAATTGTAAAAAAAAAAAAAATTATATTACTAATCTTAGGTTTTATGATATGATAATTGCCACTATAGTCCACGGAAGTGTAAACTGGCAAAAAAAAATTAAAACTAAAATGATTGTCTTGCAAAAAATAGGAAAATTCTTCTTTATAAAAATTTCTGTTGACATTATTTCATGTTTTTTATTATTTACGGCTAAAGAGAATGTAAAAATATTTTTTAAAATGTACCCTTTTTTACATTTTATAAAATCTTATTATCATGAACTTTTAAAAATAATGCAGGACTTATATTATTTTCTTTCACAATTTCAGAATCTTTAATAATTTTGTTTAAAAGCTTTTTAGTATGAATCTTCTTGCATAAATAGTTTTATTTTCTTTTGAAAAATAAGAAAAGATCTTAAATGCCATTCATGATACTAAAATACTTTTTGTATAAGTAACCAGTATTGTTATTTCCTGGATCATATTAGTTCCCTTATTATCTCATAAATAGATAGTTTTTGTATAAATTATGTAATTAAGTGCAATTTCTTTGTAAAAAAAAGTTATATTTTATGATTAGCGTATTTGAAGTATTCTTTGTTATTTTGTTGTTGTTGTTGTTGCATTTTACAATGTTGCAATTGGTTATTTTCTTAGTAGCTTCTATATGGAATGGCAACAAACAGTGATTAGTTTGTGCTTAAGCGCAGGTAAATGAATAATTGGTCAGGTTTTTTCTTATATCTATAAGAAAGTAAATATGGTATACTATCTAAATATTGGTATGCAGATGATGTTTGGTTGCCCTAAAGACCGAGAAGAATTTCTTTGTAGCACCAGTGATTTATGCAATATTATGCAACCACCTTTCACACCTTGAATGTCAAGAGTGTACACACAACGGTTCTGAGACAATCGAAATTGTGGCATTCAATTCAGTTCCATTTGCACTCTGCCATCAGGTCAGAAGCGTTGCATTGGGCAGGTGCATCTCCAATAATGCAATCCATCAAATGATTAATGCTGTTGTTTACCTATGAAATAATCATTAATGCAATCGATTTTTACCGTATAGATGCGTATTCGAATCGAACTGTATTTAAAAGGCTGCTGTAATCCGTGCTAAAACAGTTATCATTATTGATGGAATGATTTACGCTCAATTTAACACTTTTTTCGACACACTTACTATAATCGATACTCAACCATACCATTTTGTTATTATTAAAATTGAACTTTTTTTGTACCATTTTGTCATCCATCAGATGATTAAAAAAAGTATTTGGGGCATTGTTGAACTAGAAAATATTGCCAGTAAATAAGATTGTACACAAATTTTCTAGGTGGTGGTTGGTTGATTTGAACTATTTCGAAAACACATTCCGAAAAGCTATGGGAAGACACACTTTTCCGTGGTTTTCTCTTTACCAATCAATCAATTGTCGAGAATTTAGAAAAATTCCTCCATATAATATATGAACAATAAAAAATATTTTTCTCTCTCTATAATTTATATTTTATTTTATTACATTTTAATCGAGCTCAGTATTTTCAATACGTTTAACGCTCTGCATTTTTTTTTTGTAATATAAAATAATAAAAATAAACTAATTAAAATTAAATCCGTCTATGCTAATTTTATTTCGATAATTTTTGAACGTATTTTCTGTACACTTTTCAGTTATAACAAATTATCCATTTTATAGTTCGAAAAGTATAATTCTATTATTTAAAAATATATTATAAACATGTATTATATAAAATATTATTTATTAAAATTTAAATTTTCCATTTTTGAAAATATAAAGATTTTATTATCGGATAATTTTTTATATGCCCATAAACTAAGTGTCTATTCCGTTAGGTAAAAATATAGAATTATTCATTTTATAGTTTGGAAAAAATATTGTTTTTATTTAATAGTTTTGAATATACATATATGTATGTATATAATTTGAGAAAATTTTTATTTAAAATAAAATTTGCCTTTTTTTTAATTAAAATAATTTGAATACTTTAAATTGTATTAAAATTTAAAAAAAATTGTATAATTTCTATATATATTGTATTAAAATTAAAGTAGCGATTTAAAACGAGACTATTATATGCAGTGATTAAAATTGCCATGCATGAGGCTGTAAAAATCCATTAAAAAAAACTATGGAGAAGCCATTGTATCCGCGGAATGAGTCTGTCTGGAGTGCCTTTTCGTCTGAAGATGTCAGATTGGCCAGTATTTCATTGAAAATGTATAAGAACAGACAGTTACTGTCAATTCTGAGCCCTATGACCATATGATAACCGATTTTTTAGCATTATTCTTAACTTAAAGAATTAATTCAAACATTTTTAATACATCATGTATGGTATCTAAATTGAAATTTTTTTATTAGATGACAAATCTTAGCTTTATTGGTCGAAAATTTCCCAGGACGCATAATTTCGAGATTTGGTGATCACAATTAGTCTCTAAGATCGTATAATTTGACGTAGTTAGAGATTTTCTTATAAGACTATAGAAAATATTGTATCAAAACAGATATTTTTTAATTTTTAGAGTTTTTACAAACTAAAATCTATTAAATTAAATCTATCAAATTAGAGTGCAGAAAAGTTATCAAAAGTTACATCAAAAGAATGAAGTCCTTCAAGAATTTATGTGCAGTTATTAGAATAATGTTACATTTTTTTTATATAATGGTAATATTTAAGGAATATAATAAAATAAAATTATATATTAAAATTTTAATTTTTTTGTTGTTGCTTAATTTTGCTTTCCAAAGCGTCAATTGGAGAACCTTACAGTGTTTATGTATTAATATTGCTATTGATAGACTATTTTTATTCAGAATAGTTTTTATTTAAATATAGATAATATTAACAAAATATAAAAATTGATTATTAAATATTTAAGAAAAATTTTAGAAATAATTTATTGAGATAAATTGATAAATTTTCGATTATCATTTGATTTTTTCTAAAAAATTTTCTAATCAAATTTATAAAACTTTTTATCTTAATTTAAAAAAAAAAAAATAGTTTTTTTTTAAAAATTTTCAAATAAATCTTATATAAATTTATCAATAAAATCAAAAGATTTTATGTTCAGTTAGTTTGCGTCTATATTGCCTTTTATTTTTATGGTAAATTGTTACCAATTCGGTAGAATTAGCAACGGAAACCTTTTTTTTTAAGGAAAAAATCATGACCAGTTTTTTAATTATATCATCAGTGTTGAATTCTTACAATTTATTATTAAAATGGTGATACTAATTATTTAATTGAATTCGCATTTCACTAATTATAGAGCATTTTTCGCAAAAATTTGCATTTATTTTGGATGCATAACTAAATTTAATAATTCCAAAAAATTGATCATAATCCAAATCTTTCTAGTAATTTTGTTGAAATTTATTTCCATTTTTTCTTCATTAATAACTGAGTTATTCAGTATATTTTCTTTCTGGAATTTAATAAAAAAAAACCAGAATTCTTGGCTAAATTACTATTTTTTAACACTTTTGACTATAATATTTCTGAAAATCTAATTAAAATTCTTTTTTTTTGCACGATTTTTGTTTGATCAGATAATTATACAAAAATCTAATACTTTGCAAAATGTACTCTGGTAATTAGATGGAATTTCCAAAAGAAATTTTGTATAATTAATGATTTAGAAAAAAAATGCTTATTTTTATGGAAAAATCTAATTTTCCTATTCATTATTTTACTAATTACTAATTACTCAATTAGTAAATAATATACGCAATGTACTTATAATTTTACACTTTAACAAATTTTCTTATGATTCCTATAAAAAAAAAACTATAAAAATAATAGGCTAAAAATTATTTTTTTTAATTTTTTATTACTATAATTTTAAATATAATTAAATATTATTAGTTTATTTGTTGTAATTTTTCTAATTTTTGTTAGCTATATAAATTTAAAAAATAAATGAAATAAAATTAATTTTAATGCTAATACTAATCGGCTATTAAGTTAAATAGTATTTTTTGCTTATGAATTCATTTTAAATGATATAAATATGAAAATAAATTTAAAAGAAAAATATTAATTATATTATAAATACAACAATATAAGTTAAATTATGATTTATTTTGGAAAATACTAATTTTAATTTGAGTGAAAAAAATTAATGTTTATAGTAAGTACTATGATCATTTTTCTCATGAGAATTATTAAAGTTGCTGCTTTAATATTAGTTCTTCAATAAAAGCAATTGGGAAAAAATTAATTTAATTATAATTTAAAAAAAAAATATAAATACTTAATAAAACAAAATAATTATAATGTAAATTTGTAAATAAACAAATTTTTACATTTGGTTTTGGTGGGAATAAGAAGAGTCCATAGAAAATATGATTACTACACCAAAAGACAGTATTGTTACTATTAAAATTATGTAATTTCAATAATTAAAAAGTGTTTTTTTCTTTCATTTTTAATGTACATATAATATTTATTGTCAAATAATTTCTATTTATTATCATTAATAAAAACTATTTATTAGCATATTTAATGCACTCACAAATTAAAATATCTATAATTTTGTAATTAAAGTTTTTTTTCTCAAAATTATTGTTTTCATATTTGCATGTTTTATTTTAGTAAGTAGCTATATGAGGTCTGTTCAAAAAGTATTGCGAATTTTGAATTTCCGCGGGTTACGTATATTTGATTTTCGATTTTTTGTTGCGTCATGTTGCTACTTTTGTCTCTCACTTGTGCCGATAAGTTCAGCCATTTTGAATGTTCAGTTAATTTTTGACAGCTGCTTTGCTTGCAAGTGTTTTGGCTTTTCTTCGATTTTTGCCCATTCCAAAAAATGGATCAAATTTTGTGTATCAAATTTTGTGTGAGAAACAAAATTAATTGCGCAGACTTATTCCGAATGTTAACTGTGGCATATGGTGAAGCTACTTTGGACCGAAGCAACGTTTATCGGTGGTACAAAATGTTCTCGGAGGGCCGAGAAGATGTGAACGACCAAAAGCCGAATGTGAAGGTTTTGCTTACAGTTTTCTTCGATTACAGGGTCGTGGTGCATCATAAGTTCTTGGTACAGAGTAGAACGGTCAATAAGGAATATTACCTGCAAGTTGTGCGTAAGTTGCGCACAGAAATCCGCCAGAAACGCCCGGATTTGTGTATGAACAAAAATTGGCTTTTGCACCAATCTTGTTAGTTAGTAATTGTTGCCCAATAGCCTGAGCTGTAGTGGCATTAAAAATTTACACTTCAGCACAAATATTCCTGCCATTAAAAAATAGAAGATTTTTTTTTAATTGCCAATAAACATAAAATCAGTACTAAACTACCTAAACACAATTCTTGAAAAGGCCAAAATTACCGCTGATCACTAATTTAACTTTAGATCTGGAACATTCCACAATTCCGTAATGTCATCATGCTGCTGATTAAATTGTGTCCGCTTTTGAGCAAAAACAGTGTTCCTAGATTTATCATACTACTGAATATCAGAGTGTCCTGCCCTCCACATACCAAGTAACAAAGTACGCTATCTCGGACTATACATAGTATTGAACTTGACAGACGTTAACAACTATATTAAAACCAAACAAAACCTGTCGCTGAAGAATAAACTTTAAATTCAAAATTAAATTCTAAACCCCATTTGGACTTACGGTACTAAACTTTGGAGTTTTCTACTAAGCATCACAGTTCCTGTCAAATCTTATCTCCTTATTCTATGTTCGTAACAAAGTTATTTATCTAGATTTAAATATTCCCTTTATTCGTAATTTTTATGTTACTCGTTATAAAAAAGTTTCTTTCTCGATTATTTTAAAACTATAATCCTTTTGTGTAAACGATTTCCTCGTTAAAAGAAAAATTGACCAGGAGATCTTTTAAAATGTTAAAATAATTCTTTACGTCATGATGAGAGGATTGTAGTGGTAAGATAATCGGGGGAAGGAATTTTTATAACGAGAAACACAGAAATCATGAACATCTTTCCTGTTATTATAACATTTTTGTCATAATAATCTGCTTGTTTCAATATTTCTGTAGTTGTCAATTTATAAAAAAAAAAAAAAAACATAATAAAAATTATCGAAAAACTTATCATTGGATAATAGCAAATAACCTTCTTAGAAAACTTAATATTTAAAAACCGCTAGTTTTCAGATTTTTTCAAGAACGCAGAAATTCTTCTTCAAAAATAAAATAAAAAAATCCTTATAGCAGTAGCTAAAATTCTTCAAAATTTATAGGCAATTACATTGGTGGAATCTTGTACCAAATCAAGATTTAAAATTAAAGAGTCAGTATTCCGTAAGATTTTGGTTATCTTCGTTGAAAGTCAGTGAATAAATTTTGATTCGTTTTTTTTTTTTTGCTAATTTGTAATCTTCTAGTATTGATGATGTTTCGTTTTGTTTTTGATTTTAATTTTAAATATTCTTCATGATTCTAAGATTTCATGTTTCGATATGATATCATGTACGAGTACGCCTTTATTTTTATCACGCGTGTTCATTGCTACTATGAGTATTTCGATAAACTTTTATTTTTGTTTTCACGAGTTTTTTTCCTCTCTTACAAGTAGTAGTGCCTTCAGCTATCATCTTCATCTATTTTTAACAAGAAGAGTCTATCATTTTTTCACTTTATGTATCATAATTAGAGTTGTTAGATATTAAAAGGTAACGAAGTATGAAAGTATGATTGACCCTGACAAGAATTGACTTAAATACGAATATTTGACTACTTCTTGGGTACTTCAATCTGTCGAATTAGGAGTGTATTGCCTGTCTATAAAAATCATAAAATGTTCTAATGTAAGTTGAATATTTACTTTTTTCTTATGGAGTCACTTCGGTTTCGATTCAAATTATTTTAAAAGTTATTACAAGACTTAATTTTTTGTTCTTTAGTACTCCTTTTATTTATGCACTTGTTCGAGCAATATTAAACTGAAGGGAAATTAAGAGCTTTAGGGTATTTGGAAGTAAGGTATTAGCTGTCTTAGCGGCTGGTCAAGTGAAGGTTATATTTGAGGGACCAACGAGAGCATGACGTTCGTTTACACATTTGCGATTCAATGACTTGAATTTACTTATTATGAAATTAGATGAAATTTGACAGCTTAAATTATCTAAGTTGGTGGCTGTAAAGAATTTTCAGTAGCAATATTTTACTATGAAAATGTACTTAAATATACTTAGAATTTTTGTATTTATCTTTTTAGCAGTATTAAATTTGTTTTTTTATTTGTTTTGTTATCATTATTTTAGTGGTTTTTCTTCTTCTTTTTTTCGTGTTGGAGTCATGGTAGAATAATTTAAAAGTTTTTGAGGGATTTCAATTTTTTTTCACATAAATTAGCTATGTAAATTTTATAAATATTAAATTATAATTTTTAGTTTTAAATAGTATTAAGAATTTGGTTAAAAGTAGAAGTGTATAAAAAATTGAATATTCAACAAAAGAGAGAAAAAAACGGAGATTTTTTGTGGGTTTTAAATAAATTTTGAAAATTGCATTAGCAAGCGAAAACAAAAATTTCTCGTCCAACATAAAAACGGACATAATTTATACAAAAGAAAATTTTTTAACAGTATCTTCTATACTTTGGATGAAAAGAATCTTCTCTTTAACTGATCGAAAAGCCATCTTACATTACCTTTACATATTCTACATTAACCTCGTTTACAAAAACCTTTGTTTGCTCTCCTGAATACTCCCTTAAAAAAATTGAGCATCCATTTTCCTATTAATTAATCCTTAAATTAGAATGAGATCCTTAAAATCTACATCAATTTTTCAACCTCTCTCCCGCATCCGGATAGGTGACCGTGGTTAGAAGCGAATTTGAGGGTGCCTACATCACTCAGCAGGTACAGTAAGTCAAACACCAGTCCATCTAGCTATATGAAATTGTTACTAAAACTTCTGATAATTCAGTTCTAATGTTCACGGATCCAGCTACAATATATTTTGCTATTATTCAGTGTGTCGGCAACACGCACCATGAACTAACTATACAGTAGAATTGTGCCAACTATAGGCTCGCCTTTTGATGGCGAGTTATGGACAATTCTGAGCATTCAGAAAACCTCCCAATCAGCCCATGCAGCTCAAACACATTCATCGCAATTTATTAAACAACAGTTACTTCGAAGTGCTTTGAGTTCCCGGTTTGGCTCTGTCTGATTTACAAAATGGCCGAACATTGTAAAGCCAGTCTATAATCACTCCAAAGTTCTGGGCAAGGAAACTTCTCAGAATTTAAATTGAACATATTGCACTTACCCATGATTTTCTGTTCGGAAATCAAACTCGTCCTTCTTCAATACACCATTTTCTATATAATAAATAAATGCCACTTAACCCAAAATTTCTTTTTAAATAGGATTCTTCCCATTGTGGAGCTCTTAAACTCAATATCTCCTTTCCCAAGACTTCCTTTTATTATGTATGAAAATATGCTCCAGAAAACTAAACAATTTCTGACATTTTCGTCCAATTAACTTTTAACCAGTTTTTAAAAAAAAAACTTAACAATTTCTGACATTTTCGGCCAAATGGCCTCATGGTCATGGCGCTATGAAATACAAATAAACAAAAAAATAATTTTCTTTTCATTTAAAATATAGAAAATATTTGATTGATTTTACTGGATATTTTCTTGAAATAATTCATAATAAAAAATAAAAAAAAATTTTTTTGTGGAATAATTGGTGAAACCTTCCAAATGTTCTAGAATAACCAAGAACATCTCGGCCATTTTGAACACCTGACAGTTAACAGTTATATTCAAAATAAGCGGTCATATTCACATACACACAATATGTATATTTAGGTATAAATATATGGAAGTTTTTAGATATTTTTACCATGAAAAACTATTATATAACATTAGTAAAAAAGTTAAAATAAATTAAAAATATTAAATAGAACATTTCAAAATAAAAGAAAATCTATTGAAAATTATTTCAATATATATCAGATACTCATAAAATGAAGAATATTATTGCAAATATACAAGGTCGATGTACATATAATTTTTTTTTTATCAAGAATATTATAATTTTTTTGGTATTATTTTGTATAAAAATTTGGTTTTTGTATTTTATTTGTATGTATTTTTCTTACACATATGTGTAAAAGAAAAATTAGAATAGAATGGAAATGAAAAAAACATATTTTACAGCTTTATAATTTGAGATATATCTAATAACATTTGAGTCGAATTCATTGGCCTGTATTTATGAACCAATGAATCAAAAATTTAATTTTCTTTATGAACATTATCCGATATAAATCATATTTTGCTAGTTAAGTATTTTCTTAATTTAAGAATTAATTTCTAATCTATGTGTTTTATCTGGTTTTATAATCAATTGTATTTGTTATTTAATAAAAAAATATATTAAAATATTTAAAAATTCTTTTGAATTTTGATTTTTTACTTTTTTTTTTAAATACTTAAATTTTAGAAAATATTTTCCGTTTTCTGTTCAATAAGAAAAGCTAAAGATTTTATTGTAAAATTAAAAAAATAAATATAATAAAATATGTAATATTGATAAATAATTAGTCGTATTTGAATATAAGTAATTATAATTAATTATAATTAGTAATTATCTACAAGAAAATGTAATTAATTTTAATAATGCCTTTACATAATCATGAAGCAATATAATCAAAATTCCTTGTGTTAACACTAGGAACTAATTCCTTGTGTTAACACTAGGAAATTTTTGTATATCAATATTGAAGAATATTTTATAGTGAAAACAAAATCGAAAATAATTAAAAAATTCCGAGCTTCAAATATGAATACAAGCTGGCGCAATAGAAAATAACTTTAAAAAAAAAAATTTCAATATGGAAACATCATAGAATGGTAAAGAAATTATTAATTTTTTTTCATTAAACATCTTCATATGCATTTTTTTTGTACATAGATAAAGTACATAGATTTTAAATGGAAGAAGAACAGTTGTTTACTAAGAAAGTGGCAATTATAAAAGGTATGCAAGCATCAAAATCAACGGAAAATTCTAAAAGAACTTTTAAGTGAATGGTGAAAAACCACTGATAGGATAGTAGATATATCGTATGTTACTTGGATGTAAAAAAATGAAAAAAAATAACAACAACAACAACAACAATAACAAAAAATATAGTAGGTAATGTTCAAGTTGAAAATAATAAAAATAAATGATTTTAGATAAGAACTTTTTCCACTAATCTGCACCTAAAAGTGCACCTAAAACCATAGCCAGATTACGGTTCAAAATATTGTAGAAGACATCTTTCTACACTTTGTAAGTACTTGCAAGTAAGTTTCCGTCATGGGCATGATTGTCAAATTCTGAAAAATATTAATCCAACAGAATATATAATGTAATAATCCTTGTACAATTTTATTATTTTTATATGAGCATAATTATTGTTATTATTTTTAATTTAAGTAATCGTTTAAGTAGTAAATTTATAACGTATTCTGGTGAAGAGGCGGAAGTAAAATGCTATAAAAGAAAAATGTAAAAATGTTGCCGCAAAAATACAATTTTATGCAATTCTGTCAATGTCATATTTCCCATTGTCTTCTTCTTATTCTTCTCAATTAGTCTGATTTCTTAAAAGGCTTATCCTTAGCCATGCAATCTGTTATATGTATTATCTGCCATATTATATTTTAATTAATTGAAAAATAACAGGAATTGGATAAAAGTTAAGAATCTCCATTCGAAATAATTAAAAATGGAGTTTTTTTGTTGTTGTTATTTTCATTTAATAAGAATGAATTCAATTTATTCATTTTAATAATATGGTCGAATGTATTGAGTAAAACAGGAAAAGAATTTTCGAATTAAAGAAAAGTTCCCTCGAGAATTTGAAGATTTCTCTCATCATAGATTTATTCTCCTATCATTTCTTTTCTGTTATTTAATTTTTTTTTTTATATTTTTGAAGAAAATTCTTGTCCACATTGTACTTATTCTAAAAGGAAATCATTAATACATTCAAAAATTATGTTTAAAAAATATATATAGGTACACATGTAAATAGCAGACTAAGAATATAATTATTTCCTCAATTCACATTAATATAATTTGCATTTTATTACTTTACTTTAACTAAAATGACTGACTGCCATGGCGGATTTTAAATTCTACACCCAAAAAAAAAAAACTTATTATTTTTTGTTCTATTTCAATGACATTACGTTGTACTCATAATCGGAGCCAAAAAGTACTCCATTTCGTATATTGTATATATTGTACTATCTGTTCGTGTATGGAAATAGTGCAAAAATCTTTGGAAAAAATCTTCTCGCATCGTAAATTCTGAAGAGATTGTGGGGTTGCCTTTTTTTTCTTTTCACTTTGTTTTCATAATTTAGCAATTCCATTAAATTTCCGTGCTACATTTGTGCTAAATTTGCCATTAAATTATATACTGAAATAGGACTACTTAAACTTAAGTTGAGTAAGGTTTTTAGATAAATTTTAGTTATATTGAAATAAAATTATTTTCACTTAAATTTAAGTTCAAATTTTTGATATATTCGTAATTTGCAAAAAAAAAAAAACCCAATAAAATTATTAATTTTTGATGATTTTAAAATGGACACTCATTGTTTTCTTTTTTTTGTTTATTTTGATAATATTAAAATGGAATCTTATTTTTGAAATTTACATAAAAGTTTTTCCATTTACTTTTCTCTATCGTAAATAGTAGAACATTATTCACTCAACTTTTATTTATATGTGCACAAGTTTATGCTATTAGTTTTAAAAAAAATTAATCTTAGAAAGAGTAAAATACTCAAAACAGATCTGAATCCATATGAAAAATCTGCTAAAAACGGTTTATTTCATGCCGCATTACTTGAAAATATTAAATAACGAATGCATAAAAATAAGAAATGGGTATTTTTTTGTTAATGGCATTCAAAAAAAAAAGTATTTTTCTTAAGAAAATTTGTAGAAAAAATATTGTTTTTTTAAGTAATCGGTTAAAAGATGTTCGTTTTTTGATTTAGTAAAGTTTGCAATAAAAATTTGCATAGAAATTAAAACATTTTTTTTGAGCGTAAAAACTGACAGGATCTTTAAAAGACGCTTATTCGAGATTAAATTTTTTATCCATTTTTATTTGATTTAAAAGAATTTCCTTTTCGAAATGGCCTTCGCCTTCAAGTTTTTATTGTAACTTTTATTTTTTTATGCTACTTACAGGACATTTTTTTAACAGAAAACCTTACAAGATCTTTGTAATAAGCTTACTAGTAGTTTAAATAATTTTAAAAAAGCAAACAGGATTTGATTTTTTTCATACTCTCGTAATTGATTTATTAAAAGTTTTTCTTTTATAGTCAATTAAAATTGTTATTACTTTGATGTCCTTATTTTAACTTTTCTTGGCCGTTTTTGTTACCAAAATATCTTATAAGGAAAAAACGATTTTTGGTGGTAAAAAAAAGAAAAGAATTTTTGGTGATAAAATAAAATTTACTATTTTAAAGAATATCTCCAATTATTTTCTTTGGATAAAAATATTTTGGCTGACCTCAATTGCCATATTTTATAGGATTGCATTTAGGTGACGAGACATTTATATGCTAGTCAAAATTTACTATTCTATTGTAATTGTTACCATACAAACTTAAATGGAAATTTCCTATGCCCATAGAGACAGACATACATTAATAAGTATTGTAGTTACATTACTAGACTGGTATAATGATGGAATCTTTGCGTTGGGTGATTTTCTTAAGCAAATAATTACATTTTTAGTTTCTCTATACAGTTAGTTATCTGGTATCTTTTACATATTTCTTATGTTCTTAATGCAAATTGGCTTCAACGAAATGTTTTTTTTTTTGTTATTGTCACCTTTGTGAATAAATTCAAATGAATTACGATATTTACTTAAAGTTGAGGGTAAAATTTCATCTCGACACTTTCAAATACTGCAGTAACTCTTCTCATTTGATTTCAAATTATGTAGTTTAAAGTATCATCTTCATTTGGAAATTTGTTTGTTTAAAGTCGTCAATTTACTTTTCATTATTTTTTTTTATATGGTATATCTGGCACAAATTACCTGGCCACAACTAGCCTATCTGGATAGCAGTATTTTGTGTAAGATTTTCAGCTAACATGCTGAGTAATCATGTAGACGACAATTTAGTATGAGAATTTAACAGTCGTTTATAATTTGCCAATTTCAATGGTACGCAACATAGAAATTTCCCATCATTTGTTCGACCTTGGCATACAGTACAATAATAGTATCCGTAGAATAATGGGAAGATGCGTAACATATTTGAATGAACAGTGCGGGAAGCCCGCGGGTTCAGAAGATAGTCGACTAGTTCAGTTCAGAGAAGCTACAGTATTTTTTTTCTTTCTAGATAACATCATGCCCAGCGTTAATAATTGTTCTGAGATTACGGTAAAAATATTCTTATAAAAATCTAGGCTAACACTGAGAAATGAAAAGCTATTTTATTATGTAAATTAATTTTTTTTCCTGATTGTCAGAAATTATTACGCTGAAAGATAACAATTTTAGATCATGCGCCCATATCGGATAATACACGATCTAATTTCCTGATGAGGAAGTATTTGGGATTGTCTTCAAATGTTAGTACAACAATTATTATTTTTTTGATAAAGAAAATTAATTATATATGCTTTTTTAAATAGGTTCATTGAAAATTATTTTTAGTCCAAATTGGTTCCTGAATACATGGCCTCTACAATAAATTTAAAGGAGATTAAATGAAATTCAACAATAACTGATTAGAAAAATTTTGCAATAAAAAATTCTCAGAAATCTGTCATTTCTTATGTTCAAATAGAAATAATTCAACAAAAAAAAATTTCTTTTTATTTTTGTTTTATGCAAATTTTTAAAAAATCTTTTTTATGAATAAATTTTAAAAATTGCTAAATTGTTTATTTTTTTGAATATATTTTCATTTCTGTTATAATCTTTGTTAGGCCTGAATTCTCAATCGATGAAAGTGCCATATTATCGCCACAAAATCTCCCATATTATCTCCCACAAAATTTACAAGTATATTGAGAAAACCTCAAGGACTGTAGCATTTTATTATACTATATTATATATAAGTCTCCATTCTTTTACCTTATGACAATATTGGATAAGAACACGTTTATTCAGTCTTTAATTGAGTCAGTTTTTTTAATTATTTCGTTTAAAAGTTCTGCACATAAAATCCTGAAATTAATATCAATAGGCTGTAGTTTAAATCAAGATCGATAGACCCTTAATCCGCAAGGATGAGGAAGGTTTTGCTTACAGTTTTCTTCAATTGCAAGGGTTCATCATGAGTTCTTGCCAGAGGGTAGAACGGTCAATAAAAAATATTACCTGCAAGTTATACGCAAATTGCGCGAAGCAATCCGCTAGAAACGCCCGGATTTGTGGAAGAACAAAAATTGGCTTTTGCACCAGATAACGCCCCTGCTCACGCATCACTGCTTGTGCGCGAATTTTCGGCCAGAAACAACACACTAATAATGCCGCAGCCACCGTATTTCCCAGATCTGGCCCCCTGTGATTTTTTTTTGTTCCCGAAACAGATTCTTTGATCCATTTTTTGGAATGGGCAAAAATCGAAGACGAGCCAAAACACGTGCAACCAAAGCAGCTGTCAAAAATTAACTGAAAATTCACAATGACCGAACTTGTTGGTATAAGTGAGAGATATGAGTACCAACATAATGCCACAAAAAAAATCGAATATACGTAGCCCGCGGAAATTCAAAATTTGCGATACTTTTTGAACAGACCTCGTATATCGCTTTAAGTTGAAAATTCATGCAAAAAGTGTTTTTCTACTGTTCACGATGTACCTGAGGGTGCGCGTAGCCGGTTTGATTGGCATGCTGGTGCGAGTGCTTCGCAAGGAATGGGGGCTTCGGACCAGAACGGTGGGAATCCTGTACAGAAGTGTGTTTGTTCCATGTGCGATGTATGCGTCGTGTGTGTGGGCTAATACTATGCGCCACCAGTATGCGAGGGTGGCCATAAACTCAGTGCAGCGTATGGTATTGTATGCATGTTTGAATGTGTGTAGGACCGTGTCGACCGAGGCGATGCAGGTTCTCATGGAAGAAATTCCATGGGACCTGGAGGTGCTGCGTGGAAGTATCCACTACCGTCTGCGGCGGGGCATCCCGCTGGCAGGTTGTCCGGTTGGGAATGATGAGGTTCAGAATCTTAGTCCACGCCATCAGCGCGTACTGGTCCTGAACAAGATGCATGAGATATGGCAGCAACGATGGCATGAGAGTGTGAATGGCAGAGGGACGTACATGATCATATCGGATGTGTGCTTTTCCTCTGCGTATGGTTTTGAATTTGGTCTGTTCCTTGGGTATTTGCCCACGGGGCACGGCAGTATGAATGGGTTCCTGTAAAGGCGTGGTCTGGTTACGGAGGCTAGATGCCCTTGTGGGGTGGAGGAGGAGAGTGTTAAGCACCTTCTCGTGGAGTGTGGCCTATACGAGAACTTGCTTGATTTGGGGGCGTGTAGAATCGTGGTGAATGAGGAGGGTGTGGATGTGAGTGGTGTGTTGAGTGTGAAAGAGAGATATGAATGCTTGAATGAGCTTGCCGTGGCACTGTTTGAGAGACGAATGAGAATGGTGCGTGAATAAGTGCGTGAATGACACGCAGGGTGGCTACAATCGGCTGAAAGACCAAGGTCGATTCCGGTTGTACCTTCGGGTTTTGGCGAACCCGCGTACCTGAGCTGGCTTAGCGGTGCCTAGGAATTTACAAGATTCCTAACCGTAGCTCAATGAGCGGAGTACAAACCAAAGTACTCTTAAAACAAAAATGGGTACCACGGGTATCGGGAGCCCTACAGTAGAATAAACTGTGCCCGATTGAGGTGAGGCGCCATTTGGCGGCTACGTGGTGGTTGTGGTTAATACCCATGTTGCGGGTACGGTCTTCTGATCGCAGGTGGGAGATAACTGGCAAATGTAGCAATGCATTGCACTTATCTCGGGCACTGTCACTGCTAATGACAGTAGAGGTTTAGATAGTCCTCGCCACCAGCAAGTGGAGAGTCAGCTTGTAGCCGATTCTATCTGTTAACTGCCAGTAATGGTGGTGCGTTGATTGAGCGTATCTCGATTCCTATAGTCGTAGGCGAGTCGTGGTCTTATGCGCGGGCAACTAAACCACGTTAAATAATAAACTTTAGCTGTCCACGATGTACCGCAGAAAGGAAAGTAGTGGTGAAACAGCTGTCCCAAAAGCGATGAACAGATGTCGCATGTATGCTGGGATGCGGTAGCTGAACACGTATCCCGAGTATTAAAGACAGTCCGCCTGGAAGAGAGAATGAGAAACGGAAAGCCTTTAGCTTAAATAGGAAAAAAGGCTAATGCCAGTCTACTTCCAAGGAAGTAATACCTAACGGTGGTGCCGTAGCGCCATAGCATCTTTAAAGGATTTTCTACTACCAACGTTAAAATAATATATTCACCTGTTAATCTCTAAATTACCATTTGACCTTGCATTTATATTGTTTATAATCAATTTTTTGTTGGATTTATTCAAAAACTTGTGAAAGGTCAATAAAATGCTTATCGTGCAGCAAAATATTTTTCGATGGTTAATTAATTAATTGCTCTTTTATTTCGATTTTCGGTTTTTTTCTTCTCTCTTGCTAGTTTAGGTTACTAACCTACCACTCTTCATTTGTATTTTCGTAAATTTACTTAATTAATGAAATTATAATGAAAAATTATTTAAACATTTTCACTTAAAAAAAAATATCTATTTTACTTTTTTTTGCAAATACAAGTTCACACATCAACTACACTCCATTTGCTTTAAGGTTTTTTTTCCATAAAATTTTTACTGCCGAACAAGTTAATTAAAATCGAAATAATCTAAAGAATAAGAATTTTCAAATGTTTTTTTTTCCTTTTTCGAATTTCTTCTCTTAAGTCGTTTTTAATGTGTGTAGTAGAGTCGCCTTATTAATAATTCGTTTTTTATTTGGTTCCACGATGTGTTAAGGTGCTCGTATGGTCTGGGTGATGATTAAGTTCAAAACTGTTTTTGACATATTTCACCTTTTCGAATAGATCTACTCGGCACCTTTTACTATTCTTACCATTTGTAGACAGACCATCTTTACTATGACTATTGCTGTTATTTGCCCCTTTTTATCTCTTACCTAAGTACAAATGTGAATAAATGAAAAATTACACAGAATTTTGATTGATCAAGATAGAAGATTCTAAGCGTTCTATGAAAAATTTAGATGTACAACCTTTCTGGCTGTTTTGTTTTTTATTCTTTTGCAGTTTTTTTTTTGTAAATTTTTTTTTTTTTGCTATCTTGCAAAGGAACAAAAAATGAATGGAAGCTCAATTAGTAAACTTCAAAATGTAACTGTTGCCAGAAAAACTTATTATTAGATAATTTTGGGTGTATTTTTTTTTCTGTTTTGCTTTCAATTAAGCGAAATGATTTTTTTCGATCAAATTTTGGCTAGACTGTACCGTTTTCGGAATTCCATTGTGGTACGATGACCATATTGGCTATTTTAATGAAATTTTTGCAAATACACTTTTATTACAATATAATTATTTCTTTTTAGTAGAAACTCTTTAATAAATTATTAGTATTGATGAGAGTGTCAACTACATATTTTCGATTATCGAATTGGTCGATCAAAACAACAAATATGCGAAAGATCTAAGGAAGATTTTCTTGTTAGTAAACCATTATTATTTGACACCGATTATCTCATAAATTTATTAAAGTTAAAAATCCATCATGCTAGAGTTTTCTATATGGGTGATTATTGAATTTTTATCAATTTTACGTTTCCGGAAGTACAGTCTTGTAATTTTTTTATTTTTTCAATATATATATTATTAAGAATAAAATTGATTTAGTTTAAATTATACCATTTTATAAAAAAATATGATTTATTACCAAAAAAATATTTTTTCCAAACGAAAAGATTTTGTTAATAAGCAAAAAAAATGTATATGAGGCTTCTAAGAGCCACAGGTAAGTGTTAAAAGGCCATTTTATCTGCAAAAAGTGACTATATGTAGTCCATTTTGGTCTGAAGGTGTCATTGGCCTGCATTTCTTTGGTCTTAAGTTGCAATTGGTTATGCATTTCCCCTAAACTTAAAGATTTTAATAGAAAATATATATAATGTAAAAAAGTATGTTAATACAGATAATTTTTAAACTTAAGAGTATTTAAAATCGAACAGTCCCCAAACAATTGTCAAATTAAAGCCCAAAATATGTGTTAAAAAAAGGCATTAAAAAAATTACATCAAAAGAATCGATTTTTTCAAAAATATTTTCGACAACCATTTAAATAATATTATATAATATTTTGTGTATTTAAACAATATTTTTTATATATAGAAATTTTGGTAAATATCTGAATTAAAAGTATTTTTTGTTTAATTTCTATTTACGTAGTACATATTTGATAGGCCATTAAACTTCGAAGTAGATTTTTTTTTTATATTTCCATAAAAATATCAACAGTAAAATTTTTTATAATTTTTTGCAACATTTTTTCGTAATACTTAAAAAAAAACAAAAAAAAATTGGTTTAAAAAAAATTATTCTTTTTTTAAAATTACTTAAATATTCAATTAATATTCTACTGATAGTAGTTTTCTTTTTAGAATCAGAATCATCTAATTATATTTAAAATTAATTAAATGATAATATGAAAAAAAATCTATCTTATATCATATCTAATATTATAAAATAAAGACAAGCAGATTTGGCAAAATTATTTATGTTAAATTAATATCACAGGAATATTAATTTACTATAAAAAAAAAGTATATTCCTGCGATATTAATTTACTATAAAAATTAATTGAATTTTATATAGATTTTTTGTTGTTGTTGAAAATAATATTTTAATGACCTATAAAACGAATATTGGATAAGATATAAATTCTTGCATATTTAAAATTATATTGCATTTAAAAACTGGTCTTAAAAAAAAATTGGTTCACATCATTTTAACGGTTTTAAAATTTTATCTAATTAAAATATTATATATTTTTCAATAAATTTAAAAAAAAAAAGTTTCCATTAAAAACAAAAACTTTTCTCTCCAAAATCTCATTCAACGTTAAGCTGTTTTAAGATAATAAAACCATTAAATAATCACAGTTCTTTACATGTGCATAAAATTTTTATATGCAATAAACGTGTGATTAGGAACTAACAATATACAGCTAATAAATTCCAAGAAAATCCCCTTAAAAATATAACAAAACTAAGCTAATCTATTCAAGTTAGAAAATTAAAATTAGGTCATCTTAAAAAAAAAAAAACATATTAAAAAATTAGGTATTCTGTTAAATTTTATCAACAAAAAATTGAGTATTCTAAAAATTTGCATTTTAAATTTTTTTTTTTTTTTAAGATTCTAGTTGGACAAATATTTAAAATTGTGAAAATATCTAAAGGAAAAGTTGAAAAAATCCAATTAAAAAAAAGATACAATACATTTCCGCTAATCAATTTTTTTTATTTTAAAAAAGATATTTTTATTAACAATACTGCAAGCTTATTTAAGATGATTCCAGTTGAATATTCACATTCTCTAACTGCATTATGTATAAGTTCATATATGTATAAAGTGGGTGCTTAAATAAATACATAATTAAATTTCTATAATCGCATTATAAAATATATATAAAAAGAGAATTTTTAATATTCTAATATTAAAACAGCTACGTTCGTAAATTGGATAGTATAATGTGAATTTCGAAATGGAACGGCATTAAGAACCCGATATAATTACTGATTGTTTTCTATTCTCAAGCTTATCAGTGCAACGGAATTTAGTTTCTAATATGAATATCTGCAAGTTAAGATACTAAACCAGAAAATATAAAATATCTAGAAAATAAGAAAAAATTAGCTTCTTCTTGTACAATATAATCTACAGTATCCATAATTAAGATGGTAGCATAAAGAATGCCAATATTTGTCTGCTATTCAACAAAATAATTTAATTTGCATCCTACTTTTCTTGTTAGTAAAACATTTCCGTTCTGTTTATTTTGAATAAAATTTTTTTTCTATATATTATGTTCAGTTGAAAAATCACTTCATAATTTTCATTCGAAATTTAGAAATTCTGTCATTGTCTCAGAAGAACAGAACTAGAGAAATATACTGCAATATAATTAGTCGAAATTTATTAATATTGCAATTAAAAAAAGCCAAAAGGAAAAATGTTAACATATATTACAGTTAGAATTCTTATTAATTTCTGACAATTTTCTTTTCTAATACAAAAGGTATCCACACACAGACAAAAAAAAATTACCAATTTTAAAAATTCACATCAGCGAAAAGAATATTTTAATTCATTGTATTTCCCAGATTAATTTTTCAAATATTTTTACTGTAAATGCTTATACAATGCAAGCTAGTCTAAGAAATTAGAAATTTTTATACATCAAATCAAAATGAACCAAAAATATATATATATTCTATCTAAAACGAAAATTGAGAACAGAAAAATAAATTTAAATTTATAATTTCTGACCACCACCTACACTTATAAAAATTTTAAATATAAAATTTTTTTTTATAATTTCTGACCACCACCTACACCAACAAAAAATTTTTTTTCCCTAAAATACGAACGTACAATTTACCGTTCTATCTATACTGCTACTATACAATATCTCTGAAAAAATTCATAGATTAATTAAATTTAATAAAATCAAGACCAAAAAAAAAAATATAAAAATTTAGGTTGGTTAAAAATGAATTTTAATGAATTATAATCAAGTGAATTTGTAATTGTTCATTGAATAATAAAATCGTATTTGTAAATTTTCATCATATAAAAAGTACACCTCAAAGAGGAATAGTTTTTTTTTGTTGGAATTTTGGATATAAAATAAAAAAAATACAAAAAAAAAATTTAATAAGGGCAGCAGTTTTAAAAAAAAAATCATATATATAAAAATTTGTTATTACGGAAAAAAAACCTCTCAAAAGTTTCGTTAAGCTTTCATTTATTATCAAGTGTCTGTCGTTGAGTTTGTGATTTTTATATCAAGTATCATATTTTTTCTTTTAAATATATAAATTTTTAACCCTCTCTACAATTAGGGGTGATTTTCTTTAATTTTTTTGCTTGAAAAATTTTTTAAAGCAATCTTAATAAAATGAAGATGTTTAGAATGAACTTAACTAGCAGCACGTAGCGTTAAAGCGACGTGAAATGACATTTAGATTTTGTCAAAATAGACTATTTTTATTAATCTGCTTGAATAAAACATAAAAAAAAATTTAATTGTATTTAGAAGAAACTTTTTTATTACTTAAATATTTTTCATACAATAGATTTTTAAGAACATATTTTTTGATAATTATATAAGAAAAATTCTTCTTCAAACTATGTTAAATCTAATAGTCCACATTTTAAGTATCTGAAATTAATCTAGATTACATTTTATCAACTCTAGTTTAACTTAAATTCCTTTTTGGATATAATTTCTTTTCATTATTTTATTGTATTTTTTTTAAATAATAAAACACACCCTCTTAGAACATCAATAAACCCCTTTTAAATACATCTTTTTTATTAATCCTAATTTTATAGATAATAATAGAAAATGAGTTGCAGCTTTCACGTTTCAATATGCCATTTACTCTAAATTTATTCAAGTTAAATTTTTCTAAAAAATAATAAAATAAAACTTAAATGAAATCTAACCGACACTATTGCAGGCGCTGTATTACCATGTCAAATGGCCTCATAGTCGTGGCGCTGTATTATGGATTCTGGCTCAGGTCCTAGGAACCTTACATACAAACAAATGAATGATAAAATTAAAAAAGGAATAAAAAATATATACAAATTTAACATTTTTATCATTAAAAAACTTATTTGAAAACAAATTTTCAAAATAATTGATGACAAAAAAACATTGAACTATAATATCTGAAGAAAATAAAGCGTATGACTATTAAAATGAAAAGGAAAACTCCACAAAATATTATGTGTTTATTTGTGTGTAAGGTCTCTGTCACAAGAGCTCTCTTAAAGACATTGTATTCACAAAAAGTAACTTTTTTGCGCGCATTTTGATTTGAAGGTGTTTCATTAAAAATAAAAAAGGAAAGACTGGAATTACCGAGTACTCTAAGCACTTTGACCATATATATACTAATTTTTTTAGCGTTAAATTGAAATATTCGCCTAGACTATATATGGTTTAAATGAAGCGGCATCAGAAGCCACACATTTCGACTTTATTGCACGAAAAGTACCCAGGATGTATATTTCCGAGATTTGGTGATGTCAATTGACCTTCAAGATCGTACGATTTGACTCCATTGGACTTTTTCTTCTACAAATATATAAAAAAGCATATTTAGAAAAGCAATTTTTAAACTTTTGAGCATTTAAAAACCAACATTCATTAATTGATGGCAAAATTATATCCCAAAAAAATATGCAAAAAAGTCATCATAAATTACTTGTCAAAACATCATAAATTACTTATTATATTTTTAAACTATATTATATTTTATGCTTATTAATAAAGATGAAGAAATATAACTGATTAAAAAATTATCAAAATCTGATTTTTAAACGTGTTTCATTCAACTTGACTTTCCAAAGTATTAATTTGATAATGGTTTAATAATTTGTCTTCTAATATATTTGGTTCAAAATTTGCACAAAACTTCTTACAAAATTATTAAAATTCTTATTTAGAAAAAAGACAATGCATAAAAAACCAAAACGTCAGTAATAAAATATTAGATTATTTATAATATTTTTTTTAATAATTCAATTTGATTTCATACAAAAATAAAACGAATTCTAGAAAATGAAGATGGCTGCTATCTAAAAAGAATTCCATTCGTATTTAATTTAATTTCATTTAAAATATAAATAAAATGTTGATTTGAAATGCAATCAAATTAAAAATTACAATTTTTGATGATTTTTTCGCAGCCCAAAATGTGTGAAAAACTGTACAAAAATTACCACCAAACGATCGAGTTCTACTAAAATTTTTTTAGTTGGTTTTTGAATATTAAAAAATGTTTAAAACTATGGCCAGTTTTTAGAAATACAATAAAATATAAATTTAATCAATATCTAAGATAAAATTTTATATTGTTTAAATTTATTTTTCCAAGCATAAATTGGATAATCCTTTATAATTTAAAAATAAGCATTTCCTTAATGAGTAGAATTTATAATATTTTCAAACATTTTTTTATTATTATTTTTAACAAACTTTTAGTGTCATTGAAATAAAATTTAAAAAAATATAACAAAAATTATTGTTAAAATTGTCAATAAATATAATTGAAGGCAGATGATAAAAAATATTTAAAAGCTTTCGAAAGTTTCGAAAATAGTCAAGGAGCTTTTCTTCAAACATTTCCTTCTAAAAGAAAATGGCGACCGTTTTTCAAATTTTTTTTCCGGTTTCTTTCTTGTGTTCATATTTGAATGACTTATCCGATTTTATATTATATATTTTTTTATTTTTATAAAAAACAGAATGAAAACTTTTGATAATTTTGTAAAAAGCTAAGAACATTTCCCATTAAAGACATTGCAAAAGTTCCATGACAATAAAAATGTCTGCTCTATAATATAGGAAATCGTGACATCGTTTCCACATAAATTTAATTGTATCACAAGAATTCAACCAAAATGCTATAGAGTAAGAACTATTCACTGAAACATTTTAAAGTGTAACTTGAAAAAATTTCAAAAAATAATAAAAAAAATGTAGAAAGAAGAGCATTTTTATTTTTGAATGAAAAAATTAAAACTCATACACTTTAGCAAAGCTCGTTGGTATCGTATTCGCATATCTGATTTGCATTAAATTTTTCTTTTGTTGCAATTTAAGTTCATTTGACTTTATTTATTAGCATATTTAAATTTACTATCTTGTATGAGTATTTAATCAAAGTCACGCATTATTCGTCTTGAATGATTTCGTGTCTGTTTGTGATATTTTTTTCCTCTTCAATTTTAAATAACAATGAAACCGAACTAAGTCTTGTCATTTTGCTAATGTGAAAAGCACGAAAATCTACTAACTGTTCATGTTGGTGATATCAGCATTAAGAGATTTTCGCAATTATTTATTATAAAATAACAGGTGTCTGATTTTTGTTAAGATTTTCAACTTAACGTGCATTAGACTTTCTTTTTTTTCTGCCAAAAAAAAAATACATTCTTTTTCAAGTAATTTTGTAAAAAGATAAATAAAAAAAATCGAAAAATGGCAAATTTGTATTTTGTTGTTTATTCCATTAAAATCGAAAAATGACAGGCATATTTTGTTGTTTATTCCATTAAAATTTTTATATGAAATTAGTAATGTTGACCTACTTCATAATTTCATAACAAAAAATACCGAAATTTGCTGTTAATTTTTTCGAATACAACGAAAAAAAAATTTTTTTTTTCTTACAAACTTTTAAGATTATTCTATCAAAGTTAATATTTAAATGTTCACATATTATAATAATAAATAATAGTAATTTTTATTTTTTTAAAGTTTCTACAATTACTAAATACAATAGTAACAAGCAAATCGTTCCATTTAGTAATATGATAAGTCCAGGCTTATCATATGATAGTTATTTAAAAAATTTATTATATAAGATAGCATTTGTTTTTTTATAAAATTTATCATTTGATATTTATAATATAAAATTATTTAATTTACCACAGAATTTGCAGAAAATATACCGATTGAGTAGTGAAAAAACAAACTTTCGGATGCTCAATTCTCGAAAAAAATAAGAAAAATGTTCATATATGAGGCTTTAAAAACCCACAAGTATCTGTAAAGAAGCCATCGTATCCATGAAAAGTGACTGTCTGGTGCGCATTTTGGTCTGAGGGTGTCCTTGGCCTGTATTTCTTTGAAAATGTAGAGAAAGTCTAATGTAATCTTGAAAATACAGGACTGTATGTGATTTGAAAAAAAATGACACCAAAAGCCATACAACACGACTAATTTTGCATTTATTGCTTGAAAAATTACCTAACGCATAGTTTTGAAATTTGGTGATGCACCGCAAGATCGTGCTAATTATAGTCTGAAATGTTGGAAAATGTAATAATTTTATAGTTTATATTTTGTATCATAATAAGATTTATGCATTATGAAAAAATAAAAATCGAGGAAGCTTTAATTTTAACAATGTCTTATTTAACTTTATTTTCCAAAGGGCAAATTGGATAATGATTTAGTATTTATTAATATGAGTGGTTATGGGAGCTAAACATCCATTGTTATTTATACTGTTTATATGTATATATATATTATAAATATAAGTGAGAGTTATAATAATTTCTTGTTAAAAATCTATCCCAATCGATGACAATTTCGTGTTTAACACTAAACCGTTATGATTGAAAAAAGTCAAATGGAACTTTTTATAACGAGACACAGTTATATCACGAATTTAAGATTATAATAAATAATTGTGCACATAAAAGGGAGCAATCAAGTATTTTTGACTGAAAAGATTATATTCGAAGGGAAACGGAAGATTTGACTGAGTTACAGAATTCTAGTTCATAAGTCTATATTGGTCTGTACTTTATTGTCTATAATAAACAAGAGCATTCATATAAATAAACGAGTAGTTGGCGTTATCGTCTGTTAAGTTTTAGGCTTTTAAATATTGGATATGGGTTTCTTATCAACCGTTTGTCTAATTTCAGTGATGGCATGTGTAGGGTACTACCATGATGATATATGGGATGGCATGATGTTGGGTAGAGAGTAAAAGTTACGTGGATCGATTTATTGTTATTTTCCAATTCGTAAACTATTTTATACGAGGGTCATTCAACAAGTACTTAGCCTGCAAAAGAAAAACGAAAATTTTAGAAAGGTGGCAATTTATTTTTCCACATAATCTCCTTCAAGCTCGATACACTATGCCCAGCGATGCTCTAACTTTTTCAACCCGTCCAAAACATACATTTTCTCGAGGGAAGTAAAAAAATCGTCCGTGGCGACGATGACCTCCTCATTCGACCCAAATCTATTCCTGGCGAGTGATATTTTCAGGTTTGGAAACAAAAAGTAGTCACAGGGGGCCAAATCTGGAGAATACGGTGGATGGGGCAGCAATTCGTAGCGCAATTCGACCAATTTGGCCATGGCGACGGCGTAGGTGTGAGCCGGTGCGTTTTCGTGGTGGAACAGCACTTTTTTCTTCGCAAAGCGGGGCCGCTTTTTCTTCAGTTCGACGTCAAATCGGCCCAATAAGTCAGCATAGTAGCGCCCCGTGATTGTTTTACCTTTCTCGAGGTAATCGATGTGGATCACACCTTGTGAATCCCAGAAAACGGTGGCCATCACCTTTCCGGCCGATCGAACAGTCTTCGCCTTCTTCGGAGCACGTTCGCCGGGTGAAGTCCACTGTTTCGAATGTTCTTTGGCCTCTGGTGTGTACCAGTGAATCCATGTTTCGTCGACGGTTACGAAACGATGCAAGAACTCCGCTGGATTGCGCTGAAACAGCGGCAAACACGTCGCCGATGTGGTCTCACGGTTGCGCTTGTTTTCCAGTGTGAGCAAACGCGGCACCCATCGCGCCGACAGCTTTCTCATGCCCAGTTCTTCGTGTAGAATATGATGCACCGTTCCTACTGCGATGCTCACAGTCTCAGCTATCTCGTGAACCTTCAATCGACGGTCTGCCAACACGAGATCGTGGACTCTTTTAACGTTTTCCTCCGTAGCAGCCGTTTTCGGGGCACTTGGGCGTGGCGCATCAAAAACAGACGTGCGGCCACGAACAAACTCGTTGAACCAATTCTTGACGGTCGCCATCGAAGGAGAAGAGTCACCATACACAGCATCCAAGCGATCTTTGATTTCGCTGCGCGTTTTCCCTTCCAAAAACAAGAATCTAATCACCGAACGATATTGTTCTTTTTCCATTTTTGTGCAACCGACCGACACGCTCGCTTTCAAAGGCTCTCAAAACAAAACTAATGAAGGGAATCGACTGAAACTTTGACAGTAGGCTACTAAAAGAATGTACCGCACGTTTTTTTGTGACCGCAGTTCCATCGGGCGGTGAGGCTAAGTACTTGTTGAATGACCCTGGTATAACCGTTTTGTAAATTTTTGAAAATACATTATTTAAAAAAAAAAATTAACTAAATCAAATTTTATTTAAAAGAAAACTTTAAATTAAATTAAAAATGTTCATAAGTCAATAAAAAACATTTTATATCTAAAACGTGAAAAATATAAATCTATTTAAAATAAATGCAACTTCTTTTTTTATTATGACTTTTTAAGAAAAAGAAAAATTCCTTAAAGTTTTTTGCTACTAAATGATGAGCATTAAATTTAATTTACTATGATAATTATTTAGTCTTAAAAAGTATCATAATTTTTAAAATGATTTAAAAAAAATAAATCATAAACTGTTTATTTTATTTATTTTTTTTCAAATATTTTAATATTATTTTTCTATTTTATATTGTAAAAAATTGAATTGAATTGAAAGCGTAAAAAATGAATTGCTCATTCTTGCAAAAGTGATCTTAATTGGTAAAAGTTCTGAGGTGGAATTTTGTAAACAGTATTTTTGTACAACAAAAATTTGTAAAATAACAAAAATTTCATCAAAAATTTAGAAAATCAATCAAAATGGTTTTATTCACATACGCATATTTTTGAACATGATTATTAGTACACAACCAGTAAAGTGGATGGAATTATTTCAAAAATTTCCCGATACATGAATGATCTCAAAAATAGAAAGTTACATGCTTTCCAATCAGTTACTTAGTAACAAATTATGAGAATAGTATTTAAAAAAAAACCGAAAATAAGAAAAATTTAAAAAAATTAGCATTTTTCATAAATAACGCAGTTATTTTGTGGTATAACATTCGATTTCGAACACATACTTATGACCCTAACTGTACCGTTGAAACTTGTTTTACTCCAAAAAAAATTAATATTAATATGACTTGTTTCACTTCATATTAATGGTGGTAGTGTATTAAAAAACAAAATCAAAAATATTAAATTAAGATGCTTATTAACAAAAAAAAAAAAAAAACCAAATTCTTTTAATATCTTTTAATTAATTTAGATTAAAAGTCCATATTTAAACGAGTACATTACGTGTTAAAATAAAAAGAGTTGAAAATTATAAATTTTAGGTTGAAATATTGTTTTTTTTTTAGTTTTTTTTTGTTGGATATGATGCTCTTATTTTTATGGGGGTAATATTTACAGCAGAATGAAAAAAAAATTAGAACTGATCCAATGTGCCGTTGAATTAACACAGTATGATCTAAAATGTCCGGTTGACATGGATTGTTTTGTTGAATTTTAGTTAATGTTCTTATTTTTTAATTTCATTTATTACCACCTCCTTGAACAGAAATTGAGGTCAATTAAGTCGAGCATTTTGTAGCATGTTATATATCCATATATTCCAGTTGTAGATGGTACTTAAGTGTAGGTTTGTATGCATGTATGATAAGATCGTCGAGAGTGAAAACCAATCAGGTTGTCAAGCAAGAATTTACTTTACTGGCTATTTTTTACTGCCTTTTTCTTTTCTTATTATTAACAATATGGAAAAAGAAAATTTTAATTATTCTTACTTTTCTCTTAGGCTTTTGTTAGTATTGTACTTTTATCAGTCACTTCTGTCCATTATATTGTAGTATAAGCATATAAACTATAGTTCGGGGCTAGCCAACCTTAAGCTGGGTCAAGTGCGCACTTGGCCTTTTTTTCCCGTACTATCCGAATACCTTAAATTCCGGTAACAATCTGGGTCGTATGCAGACATTAAAGTGATCTAATTGAATGGAAAAAAATACCTCAAAAAAATTTATATCATTTTAGCCTACATCTTCCAGTAGACATTCATTCATATGTAGATACAGATGGACTGATGGAATTTTATTAACGTATGTAAGATTAAGTTAAGAGAAAGGAAATTTTTATAGAATTTTGCAAATCATTTCCAGTCATTAAATAGATCACATTATAAGCTCAATAAAGTTCAGCTAAAAGTGAAAGAATGCAAAGATAAAAGAAATTGTATGTACTTAACTTAATTATTCACTATTACTTACGATTAATGCCAACAAAAACGAGGTAATCAGTTTGAATGCAACCAAAAAAAAAACAAACAGAAACCTTGACTGCCGTAATCGTTCCTATATGTACTATGTCTGATCAAGTGTTACAGTTTATAATAAATTTTTTTCATATACCTTTTGAACATTTAAACAGTTTTTGAGTTTCTTAATTATTTTTTTTTGAACACGTGTAATATTATTATTTATGTCAGTTGATATTCTTTAATTTATAGTGTAGAGTTTCTTTGATAAAAATATTTTTTCTCATGAAATTACGATAGTTGAAGCCTAATTTCAATAAAAGCAATTGACCCTTCACCTTATCATCAATACAATCAAATAAAGGTCATTGAACCATTGTATACATATGCATAGGTAAACACAAATCAAGGTCATTGGTCCTTGACGTTCCGCTAGGTATATAAAAATGAAAATGAGATTCAAGGTCATTTACTTCAAGGATAATTAAATGATTTCTCTCAATCCGTATCAAGGTCACTGGCCTTTGTTGACATTGGCACTAAGGTCAATGATTCTGCTCATTATGAAGATCACTGATCTTTGTTTTTTTCCTGATCTTATGGTCACTTGCGGAACTATTGACCCTGGTTTGAAGGAACTTTGCATCACGGGAGTGATCAGTTTTATGTACTATAATTTTTTTATTCCTAAAATGACGTGGGAGATCGTTAAATTTATTTTTTATTATACCTTAAAGAACAGGAGTGATCAATAGCCTATGTTAGGTAATAACGTTTTAAGCCATAAAGTCAGAATCTTAAGTTTGTTGGTAGTCTTATTAAGGGGTTAGTAGCACGTTTGAGTGCCATGACCTTTCTCTTAATTGAACTTAAAAAAAACAGGAGTGACCAATAGCCTATTTTTGTCAGTAACTTTTTAGTCGCATAGTCGGTAGCCTGAGGTCAATGACCTTTGTTGACATTAGAACTAAGGTCAATGATTCTGCTCATTATGAAGATTACTGATCTTTGTTTTTTTTCCTGAATTTATGGTATCTTGCGGAATCATTGATCCTGGTTTGAAGAAACTTTGCATCATGGCAGCGATTGGTTTTATATACTTTAATTTTTTTTATTCCTAAAATGACGTGGGAGATCGTTAAATTTATTTTTTATTATACCTTAAAGAACAGGAGTGACCAATAGCCTATGTTGGGTACTAACGTTTTAAGCTATAAAGTCAGAATTTTAAGTTTTTAGGTACTCTTATTAAGGGGTTAGTGGCACGTTTGAGTACTATGACCTTTGTCTTAATTGAACTTAAAAAAAACAGGAGTAATCAATAGCCTATTTTTGTCAGTAACTTTTTAGTCGCATAGTCAGTAGGCTGAGTTTTTCTCAGTTCTTAGGTATCCTTATTAAGGGGTTAATGCCAAGTGACAGAGAGTTCAATGACCTTTGTTTTATAAGTTTAATATCTTCTCAGGAACCAAAGTTATTGGTTTAAACTTTTGTGTTGTAGAAAATTTAACAATCAATCTTTTTTAATTTTACAAAGGATTTGCGTTTAAGGAATTTTGAATATTATTTTTATTGTTTTGGTAAATTGTGCTTATGGAAAGTGTTAGAAGTTTTTAAGCACTACCAACTAAATCTAAAGTTACTACCAATTTTATGGATTAGTTCACTCACATTAAAATACAAATACCTACAAGTGAGTCTATAAATATAAAAAGTTTCGAGTACACTTTTAGTAATTTCAGAAGCACTGAATCCTTTTTTTTTAAATATTGTTTTTTTTAATGGTATTAAAAAATTATTATTTTAAAAGTTGTTTTTGTTATTGGAATTTTTATTGACCATATGTAAGATGACTGGAGGAGATGAAGAAACTTTCTGCGTTTTCTTAGAATAATGATTATTCAATAGTGCATATTTTTTTCCTTCTATTTTGCGAAATATGCCTCAAGAGGAACCTTTGTACCTGTCGTTTATTGTCTGAGACAGGCTGCTCGTTATTTGCAGTATACATTCTTGGATGATTGATCATTGGCATTGAAATTTGAATAGACTTTGATCATGATGAAAGGATCGGCCAATGTGCACCTAACTATTGAATGCATTTATGGACACTAACAAACCTATACGAACGGTTAAATAGGAATCACCATCATCTTTATGTGAAGTACAAAGCTTTCGTTTTCATATCTTTCGACAGACATCTACTCTAGCCTAATCTCCAGTCTCGTCTTAGTTAGTTTCTTGTTAAACAGATTCGATGCATATAATTTAAGCAAATCATCGGTCATGGGTACATGATATGCCAATGCATTAGCTTCTGGCACCAGGCTCCCCATACATACGAGTCCATAGACATATTTTCCTATAATTTCATAGTAAAGTTAGTGCTGAGATTCGTGTATTTTTCTGCGGAGGATAAAAAGGGGTACTGTATATGCGAATGCACTTTGGTGTACTCAGGTGTGCTCAGGCGGTTGATTTATAAATAAACTTGCCACATCATGTTGAAAACATTAAATTACCCGACGATTATCGATCTTTTGATCACAACTGTAAGCAAGCAAGTATAATAGGGGCTCGAGCATTTGGCGCACACATGGTTTGGTTGATTTAACTGTGGCTCCTTTTAATGAGACCAACTCCCTAGAGGGCGGAAGGAAAAGGTACATTTAACGATGAATAGAATAGAACACGATTGGCGTAAAGCGCTCTTAGGAAATACATTCGGCAATATTTGCCGTCAATACGCGTAAGACACAAGACCCTCTGCACTCTGACAAGATCCTCTGTATTCTGTGCATACTCATTCGTATTTATTTAATATATTATATTTTGTTGCAATTTAGATTTTACTAATTTTACATGTATGTGACTTATATTCAGGTTAGTTTGAGGCTGTGTTCATGTAAAATTCAGATTATCTTGACATCATTTTAGTTAGCCGCATTTAAAAGATTGCTATGTAATTTTGCAGTTTTTTGTTAATGATCGATAATGAAAGATTAAACGCGGCTAACTACATGTTGAAATAATATTTTTTCTTAATTTTTCTTTATTTCTTACAATCAGTGACCATTTTTTACTAATTTTTTTATAAGAACCAGACAAATATTCTTGTTTCAAATCTTTCTTAGTTATTTTCTTCTTATTTTTTATATTTATTTATCACAATACGGTCATACTTCAATTTAAATTGTAATAAAATAATCCTTATTATTGAATCTTAATTAAAGAAGAGATAATTTTGTTGCTTATCTTGAATAGATTTTATTCCTTCTGAAATAAGCAATCATATCTTTTATATAGTAGATCTAAAGAAGCAGCTCTAAATAATGATAGTTTTCTTGTTGTTTTTGTTTTTTATTTTTTGCAAAAAAAAATTTGTTAGTTCTCTAAAATTTTCTAATAAAAGTAATTGTTTTCTTACAATTATCTTATTTTGACGGTATTATTGATTTTAAACTTGCCCAAAAGTGTTAAAGTATTATATTGTCAAGCTCCTGTGTAACAAAATAATTTTATGTCCGATTAAGTTTCGTTGAGTTAATTTTTACTATAAAAAAATGCTTTGTTTTTTCGAAATTTTAAAATATATGGTAAAAATACCTTGTACTAAAATCATTTTAATGCTGATGTTTCTAAGTTAATGATTCTGTTTGCCATATGCTGGTGTTCCACAAGGATGCGGACTTGGTCGTATTCTCTACAACATATATACATAGATTTATTCATTTTATAGTTTTGAAAATACAATCCCGTTATTCTAAAGTTTTTATTTATACATATTATTAAAGATAAAATTTATTTAGATTATGGTTAGCCATCTTCTATTCTTAATCAATTAATTAACAAAAATTTAAAAATGTATCGGATTGAGTGCTGGAACAACACACTTTGTATGCTGATTTTTTGAGCAAAATTTTCTTCAGCTATGAGGCTCATTTCTGAATCGGTGTATACACATATCTGTATGTCATCGAGCTAAATTATGGTATATAGGGGGCTTTGGAAAGCCACATGTGACTGAGGTGAAACTGTTGCATCTACGAAGTGTGACTGGCCAATTATCATTGGCTCGTATTTTTGTGGAAATCAAGAAGGAGACATCGTTACCGGTAATTTTTAGCGTTATGACCGTATGATGGATAACTAGTTTTGGTTTGAACTAGAAAATTATAAATTTGATCATATTTAGTTACAGCAAATTGTCGTTACATGCTCCACACCACACAACAAATTTTGGCTTTATTGCGCGAAATGGTCCGGGGGGCAACTTGACGCTATTGGACTTTTTCTTGTAGCATCAATCATGGTTAGTTGAAAAGTGGTAAAGCCAGATCTAATACTATTAACAATTTTTGAAGTTTTATGAAACAGCATATTTACATAGGGAAACCAAGCTACAATATCTATCCTAAAAGCGCAGCGCATCGTGTAATGCAAGCAATAAAGTTAAAAATGTAGCAAAATTTTCTTAATTACTATAAAAAGCCATGGACTTGCCAAAATTTACCTAAACAGAGAAAAAAGTCTACTGGTTATCAGAAAATAAAGAGTTTCATCAAAAAATATTAATTTATTTAAATTTTGTCACTATACCATCCGATTTTTTTAAAACATCACTACTATTTTATGGACTTTCCAAAAATTTACTTAAACTGAGAAAAAAGTCGATTATAAATAAAATTTGGTAAAATATAATAAATATTAATGAAAATGCATTAAAATTTCATTTATTTTTAACATTACTATTAAAATATATTTCTATTAATTTTTAGTAACAAATCAAACTTTAATTTTAGTATCCTTTTTTTTTTAAGCGAAAATTATGGAAAATAATCGCAATTTTTTTGGTTTTTTTAAATTTTTCCAGTAACATTTTTGGTTATTATTTTTGCATTGAATTGTAAATGCTAAGCTCTATGACAACTTAAGCCATCTGGCGAAAGCTCAAGAGTACTACGATTAGGTAATTAGCTGAATTCGAACTCAAAACCACTGCCGTACTAGATCCAGAAATTCTAGTCCCACTAAATTAGGGTACATTATTGAATTTAAAAAAAAAAACATTTAAAATGTTTACATTTGTAAAACTTAAAAATACGAACGTAGTTTCGTATTCGTAATTTTGCAGAGAATTTCTTCAAAATCTATTCAATAAAAATAATTTTTAGATTGTTTTTTTTTAAAAATGAAATTTCAATGTTATGGTTTTATGGATGAACTGCATTATAGCGATTTCTTACAGTTGCAACAGTTAAACATGTTTTCGCATAACCAAACCACAATTCATGCTGTTTATTGGCATAATTATGGCATAATATTTTAGGTCATCAACGGGAGTTTACAAACTGTTCGATTTATTCAGAAATATTTTCATCATAGTCACAATAGCAAAATTCTGATTATGAAGCAATTTTCTTATGAATTAATTTTTTTCTTTGCTTTCTTATCATAAAGAATTATTGAATAATATTCAAAAAGAAAAATTGAATAAAAACTAAAAACGGAATAGAATCTTTTGAAACTTAACAAATTTTTAAATTAATAAATTATTTTTACCAAAGAAAATAATCTTTTTATTATTATTATAGTGTAGAATTTAGATCAATTTTTTTTAATCGTGTAATAAGTCAATCAATTTTAATGATTTTCATTTACGGCTACTTACCACAGACTCTATAGAAGATTAGTGTGGAGGCTTAATTTCGATCAATTTTTCCATAGTGCGTTGATGTAATACCGAACGCGACTTTACGAGATAACATAGAAAATGTGCTTTTTTTTTGTCATCAAATATGTAGCAATAACGTAGTTATGGGGTTTTCTTCCATCTATAATACGAGATTATATAAGAACAGTCATAATTTATATTTATAGCAATATTAAAATTTACCTAGTAATCTAGTAAAAAAAAACAATAAAAATTTACATAAGTTCATGTTACGGATTTCTATATAGAAAGTAACCAAACCTGATCTTGTGATGCTATCAAATATTCAAACCTACATTTTACTGTGCGTCATATGATAATGTTAATCGATAATTTATGCACAAAATTTCATCTTTAAATAGTATTTTTAGTTTTTAACTAAATAAATAAAAGAGTGAATCACTTATTTTTTATTTTGTTCTTTGCTTAATAAATACAAGTTTTGGGATTGAACATTTTTTGATCAGATAAACATTCAATAAGATGGACTCATCAAGATTTGTTATTTTACCTGATAAGGGTCTTAAAAATCTATTGTATATAATCACCTATAAGGAATATTAAAAACATTAATTTTTCTGTTAATTATTGAATTTATCAATTTTTTTTTTATCGTTGATTAGTTAAGAAAAACTTTTCGTTTGAATTCGATACAGACAAAAATAAATATGAAAACAATTTTATTCTGACATTTATTAATTAGTTAATATTAATTCAATGAATAAAGTTTACTTTTTTCTAACATTTTAATTGAATTAAGAAAAAACAAATATTTTTTTCTGATTGGTTTTGAAAATGTTGAAAGTTTCTTAAAAAAAATAAGCCCATTTTTTAATTGGAAATCTTCTCGATTTAATACTGTTGAATAAAATACATAATTACAAGATGGAATATTGAAATTAACCAAATTAATAAAAATGAATTTTGAAAAAAATATTTTCAAAAATTATTCATAAAAAAAAGTATCGTAAATGAAAATATGAAAATTTGTTTTTATTTCAGGACTTTCAATAAAGACTTTAGAGAACTTGCCGGCATCCTATAGAAATTAATCAGATTCACAAGGCTGACCATGATTAGTGGGCGAGGAACAATAAATGTAGAAAGATTTAATTTATAACTCAGCGGTTAGCATAAGGGGTCTGTCCACCATTTAGAATACGTTGACGACATTGATATAATCTTTCTTTCAGAAAGACCTGATCGAGAGGCCCTAATCAATATTCAGCTGGTGATAAAAAATTGTGGACTACACATTGATGAAAGCATGGCAGCTGGGTCGGGAGTAAAAATATGACCTACTAGTACTAGTCGTATATAGGTAGAAGACGTTATCTTCGAAAAAGTAAAATTATTTTTCTATCCGAAGTCAAGGAACGCTGCCGACAATAAAATGAAGGAGGAAATCCGCACAGCCAAAAGAGCCTTTTTTAATCAACCTTAGTTAGTTCAATCGGAAATTCTGACTCTAAAATCGAAGTAACTACAATCTTCGAAAATTTGGGTACTCAAAAAAAATCATTTCGAACTGTTAGATGCGTCCGAGAGGATGATGGTAAAAAGAATCTTTGGCCAATTCAGCAATCAATTGATCATGGAGCGCTAGCACGATTACTAGGTTATGGCTCATTAGTGGTCTGGATACTTAATCAGTATGGAGAAGGAAGATCCTAGCTGGAAATTCTACAGTTACGATAGAGCAAGCAAGGCACATGCTGGAATTGTTGATATAGGAGCCTACAGGACATTTAAAAAAACTAGAAGAGGACAAGTACTTGCTTACTTGTCCTCTTCTACCTTTTTTCAATACTTTTCATTATTGTTTCAATACATTCGACAAAGACATTTAAAACATAACTTTTTTTAATGATGAAATTTTTTCCTATGTTAACAAATTCTTTTTAAATAGTAAAATTTTTTTTTGTTAAATCTTAACCAATGAAAAAAAATCATTTTTTAATTATTTCCAATTCAATCGGAAGTAGTAGGTGAAATTTTTTTTTTCTAAAATAGTAGACCTTTTTTTTTTGATGGTTTTTTTAAATATTATTTGCTGACGATTTTTTTTTAATAGTATATTTACTCTTTTTTTAAGATTTAACTTTTTTTTAAAAGTAATAATTATCCTGGTGGGATTTAGCACCTGATCAGTTTATCTTGCGAAGAGTAGTTGCTATAGTGCCCACTAACTTAACCAGGTGGTGCTGATTGAATAGCAATTGCCATAAAAAGGTAAGTGAACAATCCAAAAAAAGAGAAGTAATTTTAAGGTTTGGTTTTCTTCTATAATAGTAATCTTTTTTTTATGTAGTTTTTTTGTCAGACAATTTTTTAAAAATATTATTTGCTGGCAATTTTTTTTTAAGATAGTATATTTATTCTTCTTTTAAGATTTAACTTTTTGATAAAGGTAATAATTGTCCTGATCAGTTTATCTTGTGAAGGCACTGGAGTTTATCTTATTCTACTTTTTACCAAAAGTCTTTTCTATATTGTAGTCCATGTGCGAAGCATTTTCCAATACACGTAGACTTATTTTTTTCGTTTTTGATAATATTAATCATGTTGTTTCTCTAATGATTTTGAATAAATTTTAAATAAGTATGTTATTGGTATTTTTATGTAAGGTAATCCGTACTCATCTAGAAATATTATTTTATTCTAGAAAAAATGGCGTTGCTGTACGACTCCCCTGAAGTTATTAAAATAGAATCAGAATTTCAAAGTACTTATAAGACAATAAATAGTACTTTTAAGAAATATAAAAAAAAATTTATCACATTTTTTCCAAATTCTCTAACAATTTTTTTCTATTGCTATCCAAACCAGCGTAAAAGTGTATCTTTTTTCTATAATATATACCCATTTTTATATTTGGATTTAACCTCAAATAAACCTAAGAGAGTGGGTGGTATTTAATTACTTTTAATGTTCATGCTTGATTAAATAAATAGTAATTATTTACAAGACTGTTTCAAAAAACAAACAAAAAAAACAAAAAAACAAAAAATTCGTTCTATTCTAATTCGATTCTTTAATTGTTAATAAATTCCAAAAGAATGCACGTAAGACATTTCATTTTCACTTATTAAAAACGGGAAAATTTTCGGTTATTTATATTTATTTTTATTTTATTCAAAAATTTCAATGTTCATTTAAAGGTAATTTGAAGCAAAATTTCGGCAAAACTTACCCAAAATATCTATGCTAGTTGCTTTTTTTTATATTTATTTTTAAGAAAACCTTGATTAAATTGCTTTGGTTAATTTTTTTCTGTTTTTTTTTTTTTTTTTTTTTTTTTGTAAATCAACATCCATCATTGATCGTTGATTGATCTTATCTGGACCTAATGTTGAAATGTTGTATTGTTAGAAAAAGAAGAGAAAAACTTATACATAAAATACATATAAATAAAAACTAAACAAATATAAGTTTTGTTCTATTAAGGATGGCAAAAAAAAGAAAAAAAATAAGAAAAGTTGTTCATTGATGATTTGCTTTGGATTGGATTTGATTCTTTCATTCGATCAATTAAATGCGTGACACACTATTACCGTTTTATTGAATTTTCATTAAGAAAACAATGAAGGTAATGAAAATGAACACAAAAAGACAAAAAAAAAACAAAAATTCTACGGGAATATTTCGTTTTGAGAAGCTAAAGCTCAATTCAACAATTAGTTTTTAAGTAGTTTTTCTTGTCATTACATTCAGAATGAACATTTCGTTCTTATTTCTGTTCTTGCTATTTTTCATTTTGTTTTTATTTTTTTCCTCTTGTTTTCATTAATTTAGGTGTTTTTTTTCTGATTTGATTTAGAATCCATAGAAGAAGACTTCCATTTTATGGTTACGTTGGAAGATTCCTAACATTTTCCGTAGTAACCGTGTCTTGAAGTCCAATCATGCTAAAGTCTCTATAGTGTAGAGTATGGAGGGTTATGTGTTCATGTAATAAATATTCACAGTAACTGTTGAACTTTAAAGCAATTCATTTCTCGCCCCCATCCCCTGCCAGTAAATAAGTGTTTCCCTCTTTCGTTTAAAAATATCGCGTTAAGCTACGACAATTAATAAGTAGTAATAAGAAAACGAAACTAATGCACACAGAATCGACTTAGATTTTCAAGAAAATGAGGAAAAAATTACTTATTTTCGCTTGTTTTCAAATGGCAAAGATTACAAGACAACAGACGAATTACATAAATACCAAGCAACTGTTGGAATTCGAAAGAAACGATAGTGATACGCCGATGGTAATGAGGAATATTTCCAATCCCACAGTTCTCCCTCTGATCATATCAATTGTAAATAAATTAATTTTCTTTCATTTACTGTAACGCTTTTTTCTTTTTATCATACAACATATTTCTAGTGTTCATACTATTTACATAAATGTTATATAATATTAAAAGTTCTAATTCAATTTGATTAGAAAATCAATAGAGTTGAAATTGGCTATGTTCATAAGTTTGTCTCGGGCGAACCGAGATAAATTTATGAACATTACAGAGAGATTGCGACCAATTTTTCATGATCTATTTTGATGATACGGATGTCGACAGGATGGCTCTACGTGCCACACTGCACAAAAAACCAACTTCAATGGACTGAAAAAATGCAAACTAAAAATCCATTAAATATTATGTGTTTATTTGTGTGTAAGGTCTCTGGCACAAGAGCTTCTAGCCACTTTGTTTTGTCGCACTACGACAACAATGCCATCTTGCGACCAACACAATATTACATAACTTAAGCCAGATTATCAGTTTTAAAGATCGGAAGACCAAATCTAATTATTTAACATTTTCTTAAAATATATACCATTTATTACTATATTTTGAAAGCCATTTTTTTAATATGAATTAATTATTTAATAAACTGAGAGAAATGTAGCGTGTTAATGACTTGATGAAACAACAAACTTTGTGTATGTTGATTTTTATACAAAATTTTTGGAAAGAAATAATACTCTCGCTTGGTGGGGATACCTCAATAAGCAAAATTGCCATATAAATTTTTTTTAAAATCGATAAGAAACTACGTAAAAGTCATTGTATCTACAAAAAGTAACTTTCTTGTGTGCATTTTGATTTGAAGATGTCACTGGCCTGTATTTCTTTGAAATAATAATTAGTAGCGTAAAATTTAAGATTTTATCAGAAGCCACACATTTCGACTTTATTGCACGAAAAGTACCCAGGATGTATACTTCTGAGATTTGGTGATGTCAATTGACCTTCAAGATCGTAAGATTTGACTCCATTGGACTTTTTCTTCTACAAATATATAAAAAAGCATATTTAGAAAAGCAATTTTTAAACTTTTGAGCATTTAAAAACCAACATCCATTAATTGATGGCAGAATTATAGCACAAAATATGCAAAAAAGTCATCATAAATTACTTGTCAAAGGATCAAGTCCTGTAACAAGGCTTGTTATATATTTTTGAACAATGTTGTATTTTATGCTTAGTAATAAAGGTTAAGATATATAACTGATTAAAAAATTTATCATAATCTGATTTTTAAATGTGTTTCATTCAACTTGACTTTCTAAAGCATTAATTTGATAATGGTTTAATAATTTCTCTTCTAATATATTTGTTCAAAATTTGAATAAAACTTCTTAAAAAAATTTTAAAATTTTTGATTTAGAAAAAAGAGAATGCATAAAAGACCAAAACGTCAGTAATAAAATTTTAGATTATTTATAATATTTTTTTTATAATTCAATTTGGTTTCATACAAAAATAAAATTAATTCTAGAAAATGAAGATGTCTGCTATCTTAAAAGAATTGCATTCGTATTTAATTTAATTTCATTTCAAATATAAATAAATCAATTTTGGATGATTTTTTCGCAGCCCAAAATGTGAGAAAAACTGTTCCAAAATTACCCCCAAACGATCGAGTCCTACTAAAATTTTTATGATAGCTTTTTTGAATAATGTTTCTTAAATGGCAAGTTATAAGCAATATAATGAAATATAAATTTAATCAATATCTGAGATAAAATTTTGTATTATTTGAATTTATTTTTTTAAGCAATGAATTGGATAATCCTTTACAATTTATAAAGAAGAAAACACCTTTCGATTCATATCAATATCAGCGCATTTAATAAGAACATTTTACTAAGCATATCCTTAATGAGTAGAATTTATATTATTTTCAAACATTTTTTTATTATTATTTTTAACAAACTTTTAGTGTCATTGAAATAAAACTAGAAAAAATACAACAAAAATTATTGTTGAAATCGTCAATAAAAATAATTGAAGGCAGATGACAAGAAATATTTAAAAGCTTTCGAAAGTTTCGAAAATAGTCCAGGAGCTTTTCTTTAAACATTTCCTTCTAAAAGAAAATGACGACCGTTTTTTACATTTTTTTTTACGTTTTCTTTCTTGTGTTCATATTTGAATGACTTATCCTATTTTATAATATAAATTTTTTAAATTTTTATAGAAAACAGAATGAAAACTTTTGATAATTTAAAAAAAAAACTAAGAACATTTCCCATTTGAGCCATTGCAAAAGTTCCATGACAATAAAAATGTCTGCTCTATAATATAGGAAATCGTGACATCGTTTCCACATAAATTTAATTTTATGAAAAATAAGCGGATTTTTCGTTGTTCTTTATTTAACTTTAGTTACCAAAGCATAAATCTGATAACCATTAATTATTATTCTTTTAGTTTTTTTTTATTGAAAGGGAATTTCCACAAAAAGGTAAATGAACAATGCCAAAATGCGAAAAATTAAGAAAAACTGCGTTACTGCATCTTGTAACGACGGCACATGCTTTCTTTAGTATTCTATTATGGTAGGGACGGGGACATGCCTTTTTTTTGGTAACTTTTGATATTGAACCTGTAACAAATCAACTCAAAGATTATTGACATTCTCCCTGGCTGCTCGTACGTTTGCGAGCACTACACGTACGTGCTAGGATGAGTGTATCAGTACATTTTTCATAGAGATTTTCCAGTGGCTTTTAAATAATACGAGTACCACAGCAATTCACTTATTACGACAATAATTATACTGGAGTCATTTTATTACACGCCATTATTATAGGCCTCTAATGCTGAGAGATCAGTCATCTTCGATATATTGTATTGTATGTGCCGATAATCTATGGCATGCACGGATATTCTTCTAGAGACGCACGCTATAAAACTATTACCGTTGCGTCGTCTAGTAAACATTTGAATGCATGCATTCTTATAGCAACAGTTCAGTGGCCACAAAATACAGCAAGGTCGCATCGCGTAAAAACCGTCTCCATTATGATATGTTGTCATGTGTGGAAAATTGCCGTCAACTCCGGTAGTTTGGAGCATGCATACACCGCAGACTAGTGCATTCCCTTCCCCGCAGTCGAGTCTAGTCACTCAGTCCATTCGCTTTGGTTAGCGATTGTGCACTTCGAAATGCCCGTACGGCTTATAGACTTTTCACTTCCTTGTAACATTAGCGGCTTTTAAAAAACGATGACAAATTGCAATTTTTTTTTCGTCATCTAACATTGACTCAGCACTTGTATTACCCATTTTGACCCTCTTGTTTCCAATCCTCCTCCCCTCCCCTCCCCCACTACTACCAATCTTTCCCACCTCTTCTCAACTAAATCCAATCTAAAAATCTGTATTTACTAGTACGTGCACTAATATGTGTTCTTAAGCGTATCTTTTTGCAATTCATATGATGACAAAAATAAAATAAAATATTTATCTTCAAATCATACTAAGTCAATTATTAAGTATATAATTTATTAAGAAAAATTTTACAGTTGCTTTGTAATATTGCTAAAAGGCGAAATGAACAATTTTCTTAATAAATTATTTCAGATTAGAATCGTTACACAAGTTTTCATGTAGGATTTGGAGAGATAGTCTAATTTGATAGACTTTTTAGTAATTGAAAAAAAAACCGGAAATCAAAACTATTTCCATTTTAAAGTTGCTTGTCAAGGACACAATTAAAGAAATTAAAAAAATGATTAGCCACAATTTAAGTGCCAAAAAACAAACTCCTGGATTTGATCTGATAACTGGCCTAAAGCTAGAAGTGGGCTACCTTAAGCTTCAGTCCATTATTAATGCTTGTTTCAAGTTGAAATATGTTTCCGAACTTTGGAAAATCGCCGAAGTGATCCATGTAGCAAAATCAGGAAAGCCATCCACAAACGTAAAATCTTACCAACCGATTTCTCTGCTATCCAAAAAAACTTTTGAAAAAGCTGTTCCCACGAAGGATCCGTCATCAAAGAAAAAGATCTCATTCCAACTCATCAGTTTGGCTTCAGAGAAAAAAACTCTACTATAGACCAACTGCATCGAATCAGTAAAAAAGTGGGAAAAGCAATATGTGTAGAAGAGGAAATAGTGTGCCCAGCAATTTTTCTGAATGTTGCGCAAGCTTTTGACAAGATGTGTGACATGAAGGGCCACAGAGATCGCTTCCAAAACAATTCTTTGAATTGCTCGCTTCATATATTTCAGCAAAACAGTTTAAACTTGGGTATAGCAGTGAATATTCTGATAAAAAAAAAATAAAAGCAGCACTACCTCAAGTGAGCGTTCCAAGCGCCTTTTCTGTATTTATTATATTCAAGAGACATCCCATAAATTGATGAGACAATAATGGACACATCTGCCGATGACATGGTAACATGACGGATTAAGCTGAATGACGGAAAATCAAAACATATTATTTGTGCCTACAGAAAATTTGATCCTTTATACCAAACTTAAGTGGGAGGAACATGTTATGGTTCATAGTTGGGAATATGTCAATTATTTCCTGGATTGACGATTGAGAAAAGAAGATATAAAAATTTGGAAATGTTTAACGACCTTGTTCAGAAAACCCTTTTATTTGTCTTGCCATGCTTATCACTATCTTTATCGGAGATTTCCCTTGAGTATAGAAGGTAGGGAGGGGGGGGGGGGGGTGGTGTGGTGACTCATATTCACCATAACAAAAAAAATCATGCCAAATCTGGACTCGGGAAGAAAAGAAACTGTATAAAAATTGGGAAAGTCACAAATTTGCTTTAAATAATAAAAAAAAATTAATTATAATAAAAAATTGATATTATTTTTATCAATAAAAAAAAACTAGAAGGAATAAAGAGAGTAGAGCTGACCGACGACTGAAATGGGAGAGAACTAGCTGTTGAGTCTCTTCCTGGACATGCTCCAAGACCATCCATCGGCATTTTTTCAGCAAATATTTTTGGAGTGCTCCTAGAAACGGCGACGATTATCTCTTTTACCATATCCTTCGATTCAAAGGCTAATGTTGGGTAAGGTAAGGCGGAAGAGGAGGGTTAAAAGTTGCGTCTGAATCTGAATTTTTTAAAAACTGATTATTTACTTATATCATTATAGACAAAAATATTCACATTCATTTAATTTTCACATTGAAAACTTAATAATAAATGGAGAAAATTATCTTGGCTTCTGGGGAGGTGCTCCGAGCTCTGAATGCAAAATAAAATTTTAATTTACAACCAAATTCTTAAACCTTTTTGGATGTACGGTATCCGGGTTTGGGGTTGTATAAACAATTTTAACAAAGATATTATAGAAAGGTACCAAAACAAACATAAAAAAATAAGAAATAAAGATCTCCAATGTATTTTGCAAATTGATGCGGTTTGCGGTCAACGCTCGCATTCACATGAAAAATCTGAGATGAACTTGATTAACAAAATTCTCATGAATTGAAGTGATCATCATGAACATCCTATTTAAAGGACCAAACCTGATTAATTAGCAGAGTAACAATCGCGAAGACAATTCAATTTATTAAGTGTTTGTCCTAAATATGTCCTAATGCGATTAAATTAATTAAGATAGATAAGCCATTCGAAAAGACCTTCTTTAAAAATTTACAATCTTCAAGAGGTGTGTGTGTGTGTTTTTTTTTTTATCGTAGTAAGGTGTAAATCATCAAAAGACAAACTGTGGCACTTTAACCCACTAAAACCACCTTACTTGGTCACATTTCTATATTTCCCCCATGGAACGCCGTCAGACAATACTTTGTGGGGTAGGGATTGATCGAATAGCCTTCTTAGGACTATTGTCGCAAGGACTTCAACAGACTCCCAAGCCCTCCTGGAGTACGGCAGCAGGGCGATGACATTCTACGGCGTCAGGTGTTCGCCAGCGCACTTCTGCGCCTCTTCTCTTTCCCCATTGAACTGGGCGCAGTAAAAAACACAAGATCTGCACTCTCTACAATCCCCATCACAAGAAGGGCACACTGGGCTAGAATTCAATTTAAAGCAGAATTCTTAAGCCCAAAAACATCCGTGTCCTGTGTATAAATCATTCTTTTTCCATAAAAATAATAAAATGTCGTTTTTTTTTATATAAAGAAAAAAAATTGTTTGAAAATAATTATTGTACATTTTAAAATTCCAAAAAAAAAACGTTTGTAATTTATTCTCATACTAGTACTGAGCACATTAGGATCTTTGCTGTAGACTCAGCAACACTCTTTGGCGTGGCGTCAGCTTAAAATCAACTAATCACCACTTTATTTTCTATTCTACTTTCATTTCCTTATGCCTTATCCTTCGATTTCTGCTTAAGCAGATGAACGCAATAGTGTCTGGTGAGATCTGGTGACCCGTTAACACAACAAGCAAGCAAGCAAGCACAGCCTTTAGCGTGGTGGACTACCATCAAGGGGTCGTAGGTTTGAAACCCACTGCGGCATTGTCCTACACTAATAACCTAACACCACTTTTCTTCTACTTTAATTGCCTTAACCCTTATCCATTTATAGAAAAATATATCAAAAGAAAAGTACTTATTTTAACGAAGCGGAGCATTTTTTAGCGAACGATTATATTCTAGTAAGCGAATATTTCTTAGGTATTTGTTTTTAAGAAAGCCATAAGCATTTTTTTTGTATTTTTAAAAAAATTTCTATTACGTAATTTGATTTTCAGTAATAAAAAAAAAATGTCCCACAAAGGTCAGTGACAATTATTGGCGAATATTTCTAAGCTGAACGAAAACTTTATTTTTTTCCAATCGTGAGTAAGGGTTTTCTTTGGAGACCTTAACATTTTTTAGTTTTTTTCCAAGAAAAAAATTCAAAGAAAAAGAAATAATTCTATTTTATTATAAGTAAATGAGAATATTTTCATTGGTGCATATTTGTGAGATTTTTTTAATTTTATAAGTTCTTACTGAAATTTTTGTCTTCTACAATAACATTGCTTAAGGACAGTTTCTATAATTATATTTGTTTTACTATTTATTTAAAAAAAAAATATCATTAAAATATTTAGTTTGTAATTAGCTTGAATATGGCCTATTTGCCAGTTGATTTAAGGTTGAAAGAAATTCGTTAAATTAGGTTTTTCGATTTTTTTATTTTGTATTTATAGAATATTTTCTAGCTCTTTTGATTAGCCATAAATGAAATGATTTGATTAAAGATCATTTCTATTATTGTTTTGTAAGATTGAATTTTGTATGGTTTTTTTTTTGTATAAATATTGGCTTTAATATAAAACCAATATATTCATAAAAAGTTGAAGTTGTAATTAATTTTTTTTGCAAATTCAATTTTGGCGATAGTGCGAATAAATTTAAGGTCAAAAAAATTTTTAAATTAAGCTGTAAATTTGTAGTTTCGCTAGCAATTGATGGAAGATAATGTTTTTCCAAGTACTATATACAAAATGATTATGCCTCCGTTCTTCCCTTATTTTGTGATCTATGATTTTACAATAAAAAAATAAAAAAACCCACCACAAACAAGTGCATTTCGCAATCAGAGTAATAAATATTCAGAAAATTCTCGTTTTCATGATATTTATGAAAATTCCTTTGTTCACAAAAAAATTATTATAAATTTTCTAAAGTTTGAGTGGTGGGATGGAAGGGGAGGGGGGTTTATTATAAAGAATGTTGTAAAAGAGCATCATGGGATATAGTTGTTCTTAAAGAAAAATATCCAACAATTGTCCATTATTCACTATAGTTAAAAGTTTCCCTCAGTCATAAATACTGTCGGAAGAATCATGGGGAAGTCACTATTTTTTTATAAAATAATATCAACTTTTGTTGTATGTTACAAAAGGAAATTTCCAAAAAAAAAATATATATAATGGAAATAATCAAAATTTCCAATCAAAAATGATTTATATTGGGTTGTCAAGAAAGTAATTTCGTTTTACTGGAAGGCCAGTTGAAGCTGATGAAGACACAATAAAGGCATTAATTGATGAGAGATTAAATTTATCAAATTCGACTGTTCATCATCATTTGAAACGGCTAGGTTTTATCTCAAAGATTGACATTTGGGTTCCTCATCTTCTTACGGAAAAAAATTTGTGCTGTCGCATTGACGTTTGTGATTTGCTTCTCAAACGCCAAGAAAATGATCCATTTTTGAAGTGTATCATCACTGGGGACGATAAATGGGTTGTCTACAACAATGTTAAGCGCAAAAGATCCTGGAGTAGAAAAGATGAACCGGATCAAAGCACTTCGAAAGAAAATATTCAAAAAAGGTTATGCTATCTGTTTGGTGACATTTCAAAGGAATCGTTTATTTTGAGCTTCTACCGAGCAATAAAACGATCAATTTTGAAGTCTACTGTCATCATCTGGGCAAATTGAATGATTCACTTAAAAAAAAAAGGTCAGAATTGGTCAGTAGGAAAGGTATAGTGTTCCAACAGGATAATACGGAACCACATACAAGTTTGAACACTGGGCAAAAGCTTTTAGAGCTTGGATGGGATATACTGTCATACCCAGCATACTCTGCAGACTTATATCCTTCCGATTATCATTTGTTCCGGTCTCAACAAAATTTTTTAGACGGTAAAACGTTTAATTCAATTGAGGAGGTCAAAAATCACTTGGATCAGTTTTTTGCCAGCAAAGAACAAAAATTTTATGAGCTTGGAATAATGCTACTGCCAGAAAGATGGCAAATGGTTTTGGATTAGATTGGACAATATTTAATTGAATAAAATATATAATCACTATAAGAAAATCGTGTTTCATTTTTAGAAAAGAAAACGAAATTACTTTCGGGAAAACCCAATAAATAATTAGAAAATTCCTTCTTTTCGAATTTATATATTTTTTTTTGGTTTGCTCTAAATGAAAAAATTTTGCTTAAAGATATTTTCTATTATAATTTTTTCTATTGAAAAAAGAGGTTTACCTTAAAAAAAAAAACTTTTAATACAATTTTTAATTTATAATTAATTTAATTTTGGCTATTGAAAAATAAATTTTTTTTAAATTTTATACTTTTGGCAGTTTTTTGTACTTACCGATGAGTTAAAATTCTTCTATGAATACGGACTGCTTATTACAGATTATTGGGAAATTCTTTGTTATCAGAATTTTTTGTTTAGTTTATATTTAATGAGGTTTAAACTGATTGTTTTCTATTTGCATCTGTACTAAAACTTTGAGTTAAAATTCACGAAATTTTATAAAATCTAAAAATGAGATTTAATATTTTCAAATTTAAATGGATTTGGTAAATATATTTATGATTTTTTTTAATAAAAATAAACTTCGGCTTAAAAAAAAGTTATTTCATTTGTCTTAAAATTAAAAAACTTTTTCTTAAAAAGTTATGAGTCTTACTGGGATTTTGTTCTAGAAAAAAAAAATTATTTTATTATAAAATTCACATTTACTTTTTTTAAATATTCATTAAAAAAATAATCATCAAAATACCGATGAACTTCAGCCCTAATTTTAAAGTGCAGTTAATTAATAATATTTTACAATAAAAAAAAACAAACCCAAAACATTTGAATAAATATTTTAAAAATAATTTAATCAAATTGGTAAATGCGTTAAGAATAGAATTAAAAATAAAATTGAAAAAATTATGTCAAAATAAATATTTTATATGATATTAATAGTTAGTTATATAATATTAAAAAAGAAAAATAGAAGAAAAATATTAAAAAACAGTAACAACTTATATAAAAGTTTTGAAAAGTCATAAAAATAAAAGAATAACTGATAAAATATTAAATCAATTTTTTGTTGTTGCAATAAGTAAACATGAGCTACTGGTCTTTAAGAAAAGACTACCAAATGTTTTGATAAGCCAAAAATATCATATAACGAAGAAGCAATTGTCCTAAAAACATATTTTATATAAGTAAAAAAAAAAAACAAAATGAAATTGAAAAAAAATAAAATGAAAATATAATATAAGCCGCCATAAAACCAACCATAAATGATGACCTACAAAAATAATTTCTGCAAATTTTCTTTCTACAAACAAAAGTTAAACGTTCAACCAACCGGTAAATGTTACAAAATTACCCAAAATCTTGTCGTAGAATTTGTTAAAATTTTACTGTGTCTTTCCATAGTTTTCTTTCAACAATTTCTATTTTTTCTTTTTCGACTATTAAAAATAATTTTCTGTCAAATATTGTTCTTGGAAATTATCTATAATTTAAAATTTATTATTATTATATTATCTAATACTATTATATGCCCCAAAAAATTCCAAAATAGGTCAGTAACTGGTAAATTGATCTGCTGACACGCGTTAACCCAAAAAAAAAGAAAAGCATTTTTAACCTATTTTTCCCAAAAGCTAATTTTTATGTACAAAATTGTTTATCTAATTTTTACGTAAAATATTTAAGGAAATTATAGGCCTTTTTCGAGGAACGATATTTATTCGAGGTTAAACTCTTTAGATTAGTTAAATTGAAATATTTTTCTTATTGTATTTAAAAAATAAGCAAATTATTATGAATCAGAAAAATAATACTGTGTATTAGAAATAATTGTCGTTTTTTTTTATAACAAATAATTTTAAAAGCTTACTTACAAAAAATAAATCCGAAAATTATCATATTTTTGGCAGTTGCAAAGTTTCCTATTTTCTTTGGGGTAATCTTTCTTGAATAATTTTTGTTGGTGCTTTTTTCTGGATTTTTAATTTTTATATGAATTTTATTATTCCCCTAAATACAATCATATAAATAACTGGGTTTTACAAAAACGTACTGAGCGCCATCTGGTAACAGTGAAAACTTCTCCTACACTTAGCTTGCACGTTAGTTACCCTCTTAGACGTGCAGTTTAAATTTCAATCCCGTCCGGTAATAACGTTACTCTTAAGAGGGTGACAAATGATGTTGGCTACGTTACGAAAATGGAACAGAAAAATTTGGACCAACGATGTGCTTGATATATACACGTAGTACAATAGAAAAAGTAGCATCCAGTCTATGGGGAACATTTATTATCAGTGGTGTTTCCGTTGCAAATGCGATAGTAGAAGAACTTCGCTCAGGGAGGTCTTAAATATCGAAAATTGATAAAATGGGGAATGGGTCCTGTTTTTCTAGGGCATACTACCAGTCAATTTTTTTTAAAATGAAGTTCTTGATAGGGTGCTTTTGGATGCCCCACCGTTACAACGCCACTCCTCCCGTTAGAAAAATAATTTTTATTATTTTATTATTGTGGTTTCTCAGCTCCTTTATTTTTGATTTCTCCAAGATAAAAACTTGAAAGGACTTCATCTTGGTACCGTCAATAGAAACCAAACAGGTGACTTCGATGAACCTAATGGCGAGTCCAGTTGAAGTCTTCCAGCACTACTACAAAAAGTAGAAGGCCTCTGCGCAGATGTTTATCCCTTTAAGTTAGCTGCCGAAAGGAACTACTTGGCAAGGAATAAAAGTAAAATACAATTTTTGCCAAAAAAATATCAGTAGCATTACTTTTCTGCTACACATCATAAAAAAAGTTGTATTTTAAATTTTTTTAATTTAAGTTACTGTTAAAAAATTCCACTATTTATTTTTTTTTGATTTTTTTTTTTTTGCTATTTAACATAAATTTTTTTAAATTTTTCTAATAACTGAGCAGCACATTGTTGGTGAATATCTTTTAAATTATTCAAAAAATATTTAATTTATTTAAAAAATATTAAATATTAAATTTAAAAGTATTAAAAAGGACTTTTCTGAATATCCTCTTATGGTAGATCGGTAGTATATGATTGTAAAAATTCCAATTAATTAAAAGAGTGCACGTTTTTGGGAAAATTTTATCATATTTTTGAACTAATTAGTTCATATATAAAGGATATTATTGATTTTTAGCACAATTTTTTTAAACCAGCTCACTATTGGACATAAAATTCAAAAAATTCTATCAAAAAAGAACTTTCAAAAATATATTTTGTAGTTATTATAATTAAAAGATTTTTCATTTTTTTTCAAGTAATTTCTATTAAAATTTGTAGTAAAATGGAAATTCTCAGCGCTAGGACCGCTGCGTACCAATCGCAGATAATTAGGACCGCTGCGTACCAATTGCAGATAATCTGAATGTTGCTTAATCAGTAAAGATACTTTTTATTTAAGATGCTCTACTTTTAAAAAGGTTATTTCTTTTATGGCTTTAAAAGTATAGCCTTATTATTTAAAATTTAATTAAAAGAATATATTGCTTCAAACATTAGAATTAAATATTGTAAAAACTTTCTACAAAACGGGTGTCATGTTACGCACTTTAAGAGAAAAATATTTTGTTCAGTAATGAGGCTCATTTCATGAGCAGTGGAGAAGTCATTGTATCCACGAAAATTGGCTGTCTGGTGTGCTTTTTGGTCTGAAGGCATGTATTTCTTTGAAAATGAAGAAGAAGACATTATTATCGTTTATTCTAAGCGCTATAGCCGTATGATAACTAACTGTTTTTTGCCTGATCTTAAATTGGACCATATCTGATTTTAACAATATGGTACCATAAGCCATATAATACGTATGGAAAAATATCCCAGGCCTCATAATTTCGAGATTTGGTGATATCACTTGTACTCCAAGATCGTGAGATTTGATGCTGTTGGACTTTTTTCTATAAAAATATATAAAAATTCATATTTATACATTTAATTTTGAAACTTTAAAGTATTTAAAAACTAAAATCTGTCAAGTAATAGCTGAATTATAGCCTATAATGTGAGAAAAAGTTTTTAAAATTAACATTAAACGTATTGAGTCCTATGTTAAAGTTTTGTGTTAGTTTTTTAAATAGTTTTATATTTGATATATAATGGCAAAATTTATTTAATATAATTAAGAGAAAGTTTTATCAAAATCTAAATTAAAAATATTTTTTTCTTAACTTTACTTTCCATAGTGAAAATTGGATAATCCTTTGATAATCTTTCTATTTACTTATTTGGTTAAAAATTTGCAAAAAAACTTGCTAGAAATTTTCTTGCAAAACTTTTACTTTAAAAAAAAGACAATACATAAAAGTTGAAGAAGTTAATAATAAAACAAATTACATTATTTATGGTATTTTTTTAATAGTTAAATTTTTTTTTGTTGAAATTTATTTAAAAATTATTGCAATTTTCTTCTATATGGAAAATGAAGATGACTATCTGAAAAAAGGGCATTCGTAATTAAATTGACTATTCCGCAAGTTCATAAGCACATTCAGTTAATTTTAATATTAGATGATGATTATCTGTGCATTCTATTGAGTTGTTGACATGCACAGAAGTCCACGCTAGAGAAGATTCTAGTGCTGCAAAACACCTGAGCTTACTTGTAAGGTTGAATGACACCTTTACATACATATAAATTTCTATATCTACATATATCGAATGGCCACCTTTTTCGCAAATTCCTACAGTCATAATATTTCGTGCATGAAAATTGTCAAATTTCAATATCGAAACATGTCAAATTCATCAAATCTGAATAAACAACTAATTCCAACTATAAATAATATTATTTATAGAATTTTACAAAAACAAAATATTAAATAATTAGACGAAAAAACTGTTTTCTTTGAAAAAAAAAATCAACAATCAACAAGAGAAAATGCAAAACTTTGAAAAAAGTGGATAGATTAAGTACAGAATGCTCATCGTATGATTAAATTTTTTTAAGATAATAATTAGTAATTATCTAAAACTGCCGAAAACATATTTCATGACTATTTTAGCTGATCACTGAGAGATACAAAATTCTGATAACTAATCATCACCTGCGAAGAAGATAATGAATGAGTCGAAATTGCTCAAGATTACGAGAGTTTCATGGGTTTTTATTTTTGTTTTTACCGCCCTCACTTTGCCTATTTTTAAAAGTGTAATTATCGGAAAAAACAGAAGCAATCATATTTTTGGTAATAGAAAATAAAATTACATACAAAGAGATACTGTTAAAAATATGTATTATCGCAGTATGAGGAAGATTGAAAGATGGCACGGCACGAGTATTTATCGAAGAGTTTTGATGCTGTTCCCTTACTTACTGTAATATGGTATTTTTTTTTATCTTTTCACTAAAGTTCTATCCTTAACTAAAGATAATTATCTGTTAGTGTTTTTTTTTTCAATTCGAATTTACGCTTAAAAATTTATTTTATTGTCCAAAATTTTTTTTTTATTTTTACAAGGTGTGGCCAGATTGGTATTATTGAGTACGATCTGGTAACCCCGTAAACTTTTCCTTCACATAGCTTGTACGATAGTCCCTCATGAATGTGCACTAAAGGTTTTAATCTTGTCTGGTGGTAAATTACGTTTTTGGAGCGCCGAGAAACAGTGGTAAACAAACCTTGCTCAAGGAGTCCTTTAACCTCGAAAACTGACGAAAATATAGAACCTTTCAAAGACTAATTTATGGAAAGGACTTTTTAAAAAAAAGAAAATCCTTGAAAAGCTGAAAAAATTGATTTTTCGCGTTAGATGACGTGTTGTAGACTTTTGGATGCTCCACCATGACAACGCCCCAAGTCACATGACCATCTCCACCAACGAGTTTTCTGTAGAAAAAAAAAGAATTCCTGTGGTTCCGCAAAACCTTTATTAACCTAATTATAATCCGTGCGACTTTCTCTTTTTCCAATATCAAAAAACATCGAAAACGTCCTTATGACCACAACTGCTGATGACACATCAATTTTAAAATCTGATTAAGATCCTAACCTGGCATTAAAAATACTACAACAACACAACCTAAACCTCCAAGACTGGCTTTCATACTACATTTACCATCAAGAGCTTTAAATCGTCTGTCCCACTAGTCTGTAGCGTCAGCATAATACCATAAAAAAACGAAAGTTTTCTTCTTCGGACTACACATAGACAAATGATTGAATTGGAATCCATAGTATTTACTGAAAAAAAAGGAATTACTAATACTATAATTGCTAATTTATAATACAGTAAGAGGTTAAACCCATATGGACTAATGAACTCAAATTACGAACTCAAATTACGGACTCAAATTTCAGAAAAACCAATCCTTAAAATCAAAAATCCTTCGTAAATAATTTTTATTTTAGATAACAAAAATCTATTGTGATTTAAGATATTATCCACCTTCACTTTTTCAAAGAACTTAGAATCGGCGAATTTCTTAACTTGGAATCCACACAAACTTCTAAAAAGAACTGAAATTTAATCGAACGTAGAAGTAATTCATAATATTTAATCGTAAGAGCTTTAACCCATATGGACTTATGGACTCAAATTTAGACAAACCAATCCTTACAATCAAAAATCCTACGTAAACAATTTTATTATATTTTATATAACAAAAATCTATTATGACTTAAGATGTCATCCACCTTCACTTTTTGAAAGGACTTAAAATTTGCAACTTTTAAGTCCTTTCAAAAAGTGAAGATGAATGCCATCTTAACTTGGAATCTACACAAACTTTTAAAAAGAACTGAAATTTAATCAACCGTTAAAGTAATTCATAACATTTAATCGTAAGAGTTTAAACCCATATGGACTTACGGACTCAAATTTCGGAGTTTAACCTATCCTTCCAATTTTAAAAAAGAAAGCAAAAATGGTTAATTTGTCTGATGAAAGCATAGCAAAATGTTCTATATACAATAAGTAAAAAGGATGAAATTATTCGACCTTGAAACCACTTAAATTTTACACGTAAGCTTTCATATTTTCTCAAA